>JAECXO010000004.1:2488750-3733125 GCA_018152825.1 Scaptomyza hsui | reverse complement strand
ACTTATGATGTATTTGTGTTTTATTGCCATATTGAACCAAGTTGCAGGGCTTAAGTACAGTCGAAATGCCATCAGATTTCCGGCAAATTTTGCAGCTAAAAATAGTGCGCAATAAATATATGCAGCTTCTTTCCTCATGCTTCGTGTATTTGTGTAGTTTTTCTTACCTGTTTGTGTGTGTGCTAGTTTGACCTTTGGCATTTTGGTTGAAAGAAAGCATAGAAAATGCCCCTTTTCAAAACTGAATTTGTTTGCGTTGCCTTTCAGCTATTTCTTCTTCTTGCTAGTTTCTTTTGCTCTTTATCATCATATTTCAGTCAGTTGTTTTGTTGCCTTCGGAGAGTTCAGAGCAATTTGTCCCTGAACTTTCTCAAATGTCAAGGTTGTCAAGCGCAGTGCCTTCAGGGCTGTTTAAATATAGCAGAAAAAGGGGAAGCCTGATTAAAAGGTCTGTGCAAAATGTGCCCTGGATCGAACTAAATATTTATGGCTGAGCTGGCGCCGACTTAAATGTCAATTCGAGATGGGCTGCCGGGCAAATGAGCTGGGTACGTCTCTAAAAATAATTGAATCATAAAATGCGTCACTCTTTGTTCCCAAAAAACTGCATGTGAGTTTATTCATTTCTTGCCCTGCTAATAATCAAAATGGACGCTGCAGCGCTTATAAATGCTGGCGTCACAAAACTTTGCCAATGGACATAATGTGACTTTGCCATCATCATTATCATGTTCATTGTTGTTCTGCTTGCTCTGCTTCTTGCACAAGAAGAAAAGAAAAGAACTGAAACTTAACAACAACGAGGACGACAACAAGAAAAAAAAGTTGTGCAAAGTCCATTAAATACATAAACCTGCCACGAAATGTTCATGGAAAGCGCATAAAGAAACTTTGTGAATGCCACCACGCGCCCCTCTTCCCTCACCCCCCTGCTCTGGTGCGACAAAGTCAATGGAAAATAGAAAATGCTAAAACTATTTATGCGCACCATATGTGACACACACACGCGCACACACCAACACCCACTAGCACTTTAGCTCTGGTATTGGGGGTAATAACTTGATTTTCTAACAATGCGGGTGAATTGGCTGGGGCAAGTGTGTAGTGTAGTATGGGTACAAAAATTGCCGCAGATGCAGCAGAAAAAAGGAGCACGCCCCGCATTCAAGTCAGCAAAACTGCTCAACAACAACAACAATGGACAACTGGACACAAAGAAAGACGCGGGCTTGATTGTCCAGTCAGCGTCAGCGTCAGTTGCTGGCTTATTTATGACTTCCTTTGCCAAAAACATGCAAAAAACACACAATATCTTATTTTGCCAATATAGCAGAAATTGATGCACATAAAATATTGTATGGGAAATGCATAAAATTTTGGTAGCTGCCAGCCACGCCCATTACAGTGAATAACAACCTATAAAAAGTTGTTATGGCAATACTAAGGAATTTTAACTATTTTATTGAGTTTGGCAACGCGATTTTCAATTTGTGATTTTATGAAATTTTTGTTTAGTTCAAAAACTTGTTTTAAATTTTGATAATTTGCTGAGAGCCTAAAATCTAATTTAAATTGCAAAAATTTCAATAACCAATATTAAATAAATAGCTAAATGTTATTAAAATTTTAATGGCAGGTAATAAAAAATCATTTTTTATATTATCCAACTTCATAGGGTATAGATAAATAAACAACGGACCATTTAACTTATATTTTGTAGTAGTTTATCAAAGCAAACATTAAAAATGCATAAAATAAAGTGCAAATAAAACGAAAGCCATTAAAAAAGCTATCGAAATTCAATATCTAGTTCGTTATTTAACTTGCCAAACATAAATTAACAGAACCATTGAAACTGATGACGTTTAAATGGCACGAGCCAGCTTCAGCTTCACTGATGACCAGGCATTAGACGATTTGTTATTGAAGCGTCATTAAATAAACAGTAAAGGAACCGTCTAGCAGTCAATTGTCTGACTATATTAAGGTTAAAGGCAGTCAAACCTTTAAGAAGTCAAAAAACCTTTTGAGTGATTGTTTTGAATTTCTTAAGAAAACTTTTCGTGCACGACTTTTGAATTCTTTTCTTGCTTATATGCAAATCTTTTTATCTGTCAAGAACTTGAGAAAACAAAAGAGTGTACACAAGTATACTTTAACTTTGACATTTTCTTTCAGCATTATTACAACTTTTAACTAATTGTGAAAAATCATAAAATTTGGCAAAGCCACAAACAGCAAGCATATTCATTTGCTGTGAGTATAATTTATTATTTCGAGACCACTAAAAAATATTTATGCATAAATGATTTCTTTATTATAGCGAGCACGCTTTCTCATAAATTCCGACCAGCTAAAACAATTAAAATTTGCATAAATTTCAGATATATATTTTTTGTGTCGCGTCGCCTAAAAACTAAACGAGCACTTCAAACTATACATACAACATGTGCAACATGACAGTCGAGCAGACGAGCAAGACAAATGAATGAAAATATGAAAAATTACTCATACGCCCCTTAACTCCAAACTGCAAATTGACACATGCTAATTCAGTACACTTTAAATACATTTAAATATATTCTGAATAATGCTCAGATTGTGATTTGTGCTTTGGATTTAAGGGTTTAGATTTCACCAATATATGTTTGTTTAGGATCTGTAAGCTCGTATCCCTTTTCGCATAATTTGCAGCTTAATCTGCTGTGATTTATTCATAGACTCTGTTTTTGGGCCATTAGTTTTGCATTTATCTCTCAGTCGAAAGAGGTATTAGCGGCCACTTGCTCTGCTCTTTGTCTAGTCTGTATGTTTGTAT
Organism: Scaptomyza hsui; assembly: GCA_018152825.1. Classification (NCBI taxonomy): domain Eukaryota; kingdom Metazoa; phylum Arthropoda; class Insecta; order Diptera; family Drosophilidae; genus Scaptomyza; species Scaptomyza hsui. Next base: position 3,730,307 of record JAECXO010000004.1, on the reverse strand, counting down.
ACTATACCAATTAATATTCATAATTACAAACACGAGCCGCGGCTTCGCAAGTCGACAATTTTGCATTTATACGAGTTTAGCAGCCATTATTTACACATTGTTGGCCATCAATTTCCCAGCTGGCGAAGGAGCGAAAGAGCAGTTGCCATGGTTAAATGCATTGCATTTCATATTCATAATGGACTCCTTTCTTCTTTCTTTTTTTCTTCTCCAACACATGGGTGCATATGAAGGAGCTGCAATGTAGGCAAACATAATGCGCAACAATAAATTTATTCAACACATGCCAAGCGAGGCATCAAGCAAAGAAAGGGACACTTCAAGATGTGTGTGTTTGTTAGTGTGAACAATATGATTAATGTTGAGGTCTTATATTACACTTGCCGCACACTTTGCTGATATTGCACTCTACTTTTTTTTTTAAATGATGATGACTTTTGCTAAGTTATTCTCACTTTATGCATACATATAGCTGTAGCTGTTGTTGACTTTAAAAGCCAATTGTTATGGCATTATGGCCATATCACTATTAGCCCTTTGGGGCTTAAACAACGCGGGACATCTTCTCTCGGTAAACTAATGTCAATAATAAGCTGTCACAAACACGAACACAAACACACACACCGATGTCGATGCTTTGTATTGATAATACAACTAATTAGCATGCGAGTTAATTATTTTGAATTTAAATTGTGACCACGTGATGGACGTTGTATTATTGTTGAACCATCTGTGCAGAAGTGTGTGTGTTGTGTCTGATTAGATATGCTGTGCAAATAACCAAATATCGCATAAATTAAAAGACTTATCCAGTCACGTTTATTTTGCATGTATAACGCATGTAATTTTCTAGCTGTCGCTATATTTATTGTACCAGTAAACGAAGCTGATAATAACTAATTGAATAAAAAAATGATGTAAAAGGATTACAGAAAATTAAATTAAATATATATATATATTTTAACAAATTATTTTTTAATTTAAATGCAAAAGTGCATTTTTTATAAACGCTAGAAAACAAATAATAATTGGATAATGTTAACAATATATTTAGTTATCCGCCTTTTCTTTCACATTCTTCTTTCAATCATCGCCTAAATTTAGCTAGATATTAGATGTATATAGGAGTTAGTTATGCTCGAACTGCCAAATGGCACTTAAGCTGTCAACACTCTGGTGAATATACAGATACCCTACCCAATCCTGAGTACACACAACGCCATTGACTAGGGCACTAAGCTTAACGCACGCTCGCACCCACACAAACATTAGTGTCTATCCGCACCTTAAATACCCAAATCAAAAATAAATGGTAAACACTGAACTGTCCACCGAAGTCAACCCCAAAAGCCGCACACCAACCAACCTGCCCAACCACCCTTCAATGGAGGAGTCTATCGAAAAATGCTGATGATATGATATTTAGAATATTTTCTATCTTTTATTCTGTGTGTGTGTGTGTGTGTGTGTGTGTGTGTGTTGAGGATACTGCTGTGTTTGTATTATGTATGTGAGTTGTTGTGTTTTGTGCTTTATGCGTGGGTGGCGACGTGTTGAAAGATTCCTGCAGAGGCCAGCAAATATTTATTTAATGCTTTTGAGCAGGCAGCCGATACATACGATAGATAGATGGTCAACGATAGCCGCACACACATACACACACACACACACACACACACACACACACACACACACACACACACAACATGTTGCTGACATGCAAAGGACCATCCAGAATGTTTTAGTTATTTACACTGCGAGGATCGTCAAGGGGGGTGCGAAGGTTTTTTTCTATTGTGGTGTATTACTGCATACAGGCAACACTGTTGCTTAGTTAATTTCTGGCCAGCCTTTTTGTTTGCCTGTCTGCCAAAGCAGTGCTGACTAAGCTCCTGGAATTGCTCCAGAAAATGCCAGCAAACAACGAAGCTCAATTTACAGACAGTCTATAACGCCATAGTCTATGTGGGTGTGGCATCTATTGTGTGTGTGTGCACGTCTAGTTTTAAGTGCTGCACACAAATAAATCACATTGTGGCGTACTTTTTTCTTAACAGTTTCTTTTGTGACTCAGCCAGGTAATGTCTGCGCCTAAGAGCAGGCAGTAAAATATGTTTAGCAGACATTTTAAGTGAATTGTGGCTGCAACTTAAAGCAATAATAAAGTCCAGTCACCAAGTTTGCCGTTAAGTTAAAGTCACATTCAAATTTTATACCCTACCGGGCATCATTAGCATTAACAAGCGCGACGCTTGTCAATACGCCCCCTACCTGTCTCCGTCTGACATGTGGGTTTCCAACTACATACAGAATTATTAATGTGCAGGTTAAAGCACCACACACACTGCTCTCCCTCTCTCTCATTCTGCTTGTGTGTGTGTGTGGGCGCTTGTTTGATTACAAAACTCATAAAGTCGCCATGAAATTCAAACAATGCGCTACGTGCATCGAATGTTAACGAGCCAACAGCAAGGACAATGCCAAACTGGGGACCTTTCGAACCAAAACGCACGCACACAGAGCCCAATGCATAAACAACATTTTCGTTTGACCCGAACGAGTTAGGAACCAGTTTCCTTCCACCCTTTCAAAGGAGACGACGTGTGAAGGTATCGCTGTTTATTACATTTTCATTATTTCAATCCCATTTGCTTAGCAACTGCCTCAACGGCTCCAACTTCAAAGATAATCCTGATTTACAACAGCGAGGATTTCTTTAAACGAAACAAAATCCAATCAGCATGGAGAGAGCATAAAGTTGCCAACTTTAAATGTGTTTTTCTTGAACGGAAGCAAAAGTTGGCGCAAATAAATAAGCGATAAATACGCCTGGACAAAAAAAGGAACGCACAAAACGATTTGTCAAAAGTGAATTTTCACTTGTGGATTATGAATACTTTGCTTAAATTTAGCTGACAGCAGAAAATTATTACACAATGATTAATATTTATTTGCACTGGCCACTAAGCAGGATAACAGTTGGATGCGAAGTAAGAATGCGAGCCTGAAACAGAGTCGAAGTCTGAGTCCGAGTCCTTGCGTAAGCTTAAGTCCCTTTTCACACAGTCATATGGAGTGACAACATGCGGAATGTTTTGTACTTTTATTTAATACCGTGTAAAAATATAAAACTATAAGGATGGATGTGTTGCCTGTAAATATTTTTATTAAAGCTACATCTACTTTTGTAACGCTTAAGGGAACTTTATTCAATATTAAAAACTTTGTGTTTTATAAGTTCAAATTATATTTCACAACTATAAACTTGAATATAAATAGTATCTGCTAGTTTTCTATTCTTTTCTGTCACATTCTCAGTTCTTTTTTTCAGCTCAAAATACATTTAATTTAGATTTATGCGCCGCACGGCATTGTGACAGGGTGGCAGCCAGTGCAAAACATAAACACAGCTTTTTTCTTCCACAAGCGAGCAAAATTATGATATCGCCAGGCCAACAAGCAGGACTCAAACTTAACCTCAAAGAAGAAGAGAGAGACCCAGTTCTAAGAAGCAGCTATTCTTGGCCACAGAGTTTGCTTTTGCTTGGCTGTGTGTTTGCTTGTTTGCTCGACTGCTGATAAGTTATCGAACAATAAAATAGCCTTAGGCAAGTCGGTGAGCTGACAGTTGCCTCGGGGAAGGGGGTTGTGGGAAGCTGAAGCAGAATGGACATAAGTCGACACAAGGCAAATAAGGATATGCGCAAATAAAATAGCAATAAATCAAAAACGAAACTGACGATCTGACGATGTGGCTGGCCTCAGCGATTAAGGTCTCATAGTTGTGATTTCTGATGCTCCAGCTTCTGCTCCTAATGGTGTGCTTCTATTTTCTATAAATAAATCGTCTTTGGGGTCGAAAGTGATTTTGATTGTTATTTGCTTGCTGCCAATATTCTCTGGAGTCTCTTACGTTGCTAGGTAATTTTCAATTTATGTGGCTGCCCCCTCGCGTGTTTCCCCTCTTGTTCCCCGGTTGTTGGTCCATAATTTATGCCAATTGTCAGCCAAGCTGCATGCATGACAGCCAAAAATCAATGCAGCGGAAGCGCCCACGACCTTTCGGCTTTGCCAATAAGGAAACTTCATTATAAATTATCCCGCTGACAGTTGCAGCAGTCGGGTGGAGAGGGGCGGTAAAAAGCTTTTACCCCACATACAGGAACACCGGAGATTGTTTCAATCTGCTTAACAGTCCAAAGACGAAGCCATGCCTCAGAGGCACTTAATATGGTTTAAGACACCAATAAGCCACTTTCACTCTCTCCCTGAATTGCCCTCAGATAACTGTTGATGGCCATCAGAAATGTTTGTTGTGTTAAAAACGTTGTATAATTGTGCGGAAGTTGATGTCAAAGTAAAAGCATCGAGGGTGAGGATTTTTCAACTAAGTTTAAAGCTATTAACATTTAGTAGCAAAACTCAACTGCAGCTTGACTAAATGTGCATGCAGTGAAATGCAATTATAAATGTAAAATACCTATCAATACATAACTATAAATAATCCTGTAATCCTATTAGCATCGTTATAACCTCAATATCATTAGTTATCAGCTGCTGCTGTCAGTCTATGCCAGGTAAATAAATGTATACAATTTTTTTTGAAACGAAAATCAACAGCACATGCTGAGAGGGCAGCTCAACAATTATGGGTGGCTTGCCAACTGGCACCCACGTTTTATGGCGCCACTTTAAAATATATTAAAAAACAAGAAAAAATGCTTGAGTGGCGAAATCTTGACGAAGAGGCACCCTAAAGTGGAACTGGATCTAAATGAAGTATGCGAGTTTTGGTAAATATAAATACACATAATTTTCTATGTTTCTTGCGTTATTTCCATGAAAATTTCTTGGCTGCTCAATATTACGTCAATAAACGTTTTATTATTATCGATAATTGCTAAGAGCATTTTATCTGAGATTGTTGACAGACAAGGTAATATAAGGTTGAAAAAGTCAGTTGACATTCTTTTGCATAACTGTACAACATCCCTTTTACCTTTTTAATGGGTATTAGGGTGTAAGGAACAAAAAAGAGAATGAATTTTTTGAAATGTGTACTAACCAAGAGGCGCAGTCGCTGGCTGCTTTATTGGCACCAGCACCAGTTGGACGTGCCCCCGGGCTTGGTTTCTGCCGCTTCTGTTGCTGCTGCTGGACATTAGGCTTTGGCATTTTGGTTTTCGGTAATGGGAAAGGGAACGGGGAGGGGTAAAGGTGCGGGGCAATTGGCAACAGCGGGCACCCCAGACAAGAGGCAGGCATTATGTTCTTCAGTTTGTACATGATATGGCGTCATTAAATACACATTACCATGCAAGAGGGAGGCGAGCGTGGCAGGAAGAGGGGAGAAGGACGAGGAGCGAACGATAAAAGGCAATGGCCAGCAACGATACAACAATAACAGCAATAATAAGCAGCAACAGTCGGTGAGTCAAGCGAGCGAATGGCTATTAAAAAGCGCCAAGGGAGAGAGAATGGGGAGAGAGAAGCGAACAGTAACAGACATAACAAATTACGGCATTTCGACAGGCAGCAAGCAAAAAAGAGGATGCTCAATGCCTGATTTCTGATGCTGTTCAATGTAACACCTACACACACACACACACACACGCACGTGTATGACTGTGTGTGTTTCAGTTTTCAATTGTGCTCGTAAACGTGGCTCCAAATTGGCTCGCAGCAAATAATTCATATAAAACACTTTCGCACCGTGTGCCAAGCTTTGCCATTAGCATCACGCTGTTCCCCCCTCTTTCTGCCCCTCCCTTCTTCCTGGTTACGCGCCATATAACCCCACGATTGCATTTACAGCAAATTATTTATGGCTGCGGCAGACACGAACAGGAACAGGAAGCAGGAATATGCGCTGCCAACTTCACGTCTATCAATATTTTATGAAACTCTGTCTGCACAACGACCAGTCTCTCCGTCTCTGTCTCTCTCTCTCTCTCTCTCTCTCACTCTCGCGTCAGCCGCAAGCCACGACAAGGCACTAGGCACTAGGACAAGGGTATCCGTATCTGTCTCCCAGGCTGCCTGACTGCCTGTCGATATCCGGTTAGATGAGTATCTAAATTGCCTTTACTGTTGATGAATTAGCGCCGGCTGCCGACTGCATGTTTCGTTTCTCGTTGTGGATGTGGATGAGTAGAGGATCTGGTGTATACGTCGTCAGTTGCTCTCTGCCTGTGGCCGTTAGATAAGTGCCATCAATGCCCAATCGAATGCCGTCAGGCTTATAAAAGAAATTTCAATTTGCTTTGAATGATTATATTTTACTCGCTCTCTCTCTATTCATAGAGACATTGAAAAGGTTGAAAACCAGATGGGGTTGGAGCATCTATTAGGTCTGGAGTCTTGTATAATAGTTGGGAAGGTAGCTAGAGTATGAATGGAGTCCACAAAGATACTTTTGTGATACTTCATTCATTGAATTGCCAAACAATGGAAAAATGTTCTTAGTTAGCTTTGCATTTCAAATCATTTTAAATTGTGTGTGTTTTTTATGATAATAACTGAATTTTTAAGTAATTTCGCTACCATGGTAAAGTCGCTGTCCAAAAAGGAGATTATAGCCATATTACTCTTTATAACTGCGGTATGTTGTGGTTGTCTGTTGAAACTTAATAGTCTTTAGCTTTATAATTGACAGCTGATTTGCATCCTTAATGCAGCGGTGTTTGGCAACGTTTATCCCACCATTTCGAGCTATGTACAGTTGACTCAGCAGTCGGCTAGCATTGGAACTGCCTACATATGCATACTGTATGGCGCAAGCACTTGGCTTTATCACTCAAACTTCTCGGAACCCAGGCAGCACATGAGATATGTGGTGGGTTAAAGTTTACACACTTTTCAAGGACATCTTTTGTTTAAAAAAGATTTTTTTAACTGCAGCTCTTGGCCATGCTTGTGATCATGATCATTTTCAACGTCTTGGCTCTTGTTTTAGTTGTTAAGATGCAGTTCTATGCCAAGGTAAATGATGCCCTACTCATTAGTACCATCTATTCCGGCTTCAGTTGGATATGTCACAAAGTGTCGATTGCATTCATAGTAATAACTATAATATTGTTGATTGTGGTTTTTGCACTCGTCTGTACGACGGCAATCAAAAAGAGCAGGATGTCGAAACACTCAAGCGATCGCGATTTGATAAAATAATATTATATGACTTTTTATTTGTCGTATTTTTTCTGTGTCTCAGTCAGCTGGCAAGGATTGCATATCAAATGTGACTCTGCAGTGCAATGGCAAATATTTTGTGTCGCCGTCGCGGCCATAATATAAATATTGTACTCATGGCGCAGACAATGACAACCAAACCAGACTCCACCTGTGTGTGCATCTCCCATTTCTGCAGGTGATAAAAAAACGCCAGTAAAATGTACTCGTTGCAAGCAGCAGGTAAGTCTGCAAGTCGCCATGATGTCTGCCCCCAGACTGCAGCTGCAACTCCTTAGAGGACTGCACATATGAGTATGTGTGAGTGTGTGTGTGTGTGTGTGTGTGTAACTGTCTGTTGCATATTGTGTTTCGTATTTTGTGTTTTGCATAATGAAACAGGCAGACAGTGCTTGGCAAACAAGGTTAAGCAACCAGAGGAGACTGTAAGAACAACATCTTAAAGTCAACACCCAAAAAACTTGCCATGCACAAAAGTTTAATTCAACTTTGTTACAATAGGACGAACCGGGTGTGGGCGGGGGAGTGGAGTGGCCCATCAAAAGTGACATTTGGCAGCAACATCGGGGCTTACAGTTAAAATTTCCAGTTAAAATATTGCCGCGCGCCGTTGCCAGAAAACTCTTGCTCGAAAGTAATTTCAGAATTTAATTGCGTATAATTTAGAATGGCTGGAAATGCTTGCGTGCGTTTAATTAACTGAAAAATAAAACAAACGCAAACAGAACAGAAAGAAAACTCAAAATGCCCAGTGTCAGTAAAATGGGCAAATGAGCCAACAACAACATCAGCTGCAAAATGTTTAATGTTAAATGCCAACTAATTAAATTTCGGGCATGCCATGACAGTCGATTCCGGATTCCGGCTTTGGCATTCGGCTTCGTGGACACCAAATTTATTGTTGCATTTAATGACCCGCCCATGCGGTTGTCCTTGTTATTGTTATTGGTGTTGTTGTTTTTTTTGTTTGTTGATGGTCTCTGCTTTAGTGCTCAACACTTTTATTGCGTATACGCAGTGTATTACAAGTCAAGCGCTATTTGCATACGAATAACGAGCCTTTTAGAGCTTGGCCAGCGTCTGCAACAATCACACAATCCATCGCCACAAACGCCAACCACTGCGTGTGTGTGTGGTGCTAGTGTAGCTATCAAATGTCAAATGAAGCCAATAAAAACCAAGTTAGTAGAGAGTCACGCAGCCCTGGATCCATTCACCTGGTCAGTTTGTATGACAGCAAGGTAATAAAATATATAAAATGGCATAAAAAAATGATGACAGAAGAATTGATAACAATTTTTTAGAACGTCACAAACATTAACACATTATTATAATTATCTGTAAAATATTGCTTAAATAGAGCTTTATTCTGCTTAATAACTGCTCTTTAAAAAATGATTTAAATGTTGATGTGATTTTATATTTATGTTGTTATATTAGTCAGCTTAATCTAGCATTTTTATTTAAAACATAAATGTTTTTTTGTTTTTGATTTAAAAATTAAATTCGAATTGTACGAACAACTTAATAATTTGAATTGGTTTTTTTGTTATTTGTTTTTAATAAGTTTTTATTAACAGCGTGTACTTTATTTATTTTTAAAATGTGCACACAATTTTCATTAATCTTAATTAACATTTAAATATATAAATCTGCCATGTTACGTTCGAACAACATGCAATATTTGTACATATTTATTTTTGTGTAAGTACTGTATGGGCAAATATCATTAAATTATTGAAAGCAACGAAGGCAATTGAAATCACAGTGCGACATTACTTTTAATGTTAAATTTTATTTGCTGTTAAAATTGCTTTTACATATATTTATTTATCTTCTTTTTATTTCTTTAATTATGTAAAGCGAATGCGAGATTTGGGTCAATTGTGAGAGGCGCCATGGATCGTTAATGTTATCGATTTGAAATATGCTATACACACAACCACAATGACAATTCCAATTCACACACACACACACACACAGAGGAATGTATACAATTGACAGTCGCAGCGCGTAAAGTTCAGATTCAGAAAAGGTCAACTACAGCAACAGCAACAGCAAACGCGAGAATGCAAAATGAATCTGTGGCATTTGCCACAGCGGACGCATTGCACTGGTTCATTGTACGCATAAATTATGCCGCGCCATATGTCAGAGAGTGTCAGACAGAGTACGTTTCTTCTTCCACTATTTTTGGCCAACTCCGCCGGAGACTGTCAAGTGCTAGGGTGTAGGATGCAATTTATGAGCCGGCGGAAACTGTGAAACTGGCCAACAAGCAAGCTGTAACAGCTCGCGTCTAATTGCCGCTGGCATTAAGCCAAAAGGGGCACGAGGCAACATGTTGCAAGCATCAATCAAGCAGCTGCCAATCACACAAACGTGACAGACTTGTTTCTATGCAAAAATAAAATGATCATAGTAGTTGTTATTACTGTTGGAAATAAGACGAATATTACTAGTTAATTATTTTGATTCGTACAACATGGGAAACATATTAGAAGCAGAGCAAAATAATGAAGTCATCGCTGCAGCACCAAACAGAAGTTAGTGAAGCAATCATAAATATATCTCTACTTATGACTTTTTCTCTTCCACAGACAACAGAGTTTACGTACAGAATTACGCAGCATTAGCTTTGCCGTTTCCAGTCAATCGTCAAATCCGACTTCGCCTGTCTCCATTCATATGCAAGTTGTGCTGCAACTATATGCAGGGCGGCGTTATAACCATCTGTGGCCATTTGTTCTGCTGGAACTGCCTGAAGCGAAAGTTGTGCTTGGAGAAGCTGCATCAGTGTCCACAGTGCCTGAGGCGCCTTATCCTGCACGAGGATGTGTTTGCTGTGCATACTGCAGGACCCAATCCAGAGCTACGACGTGCCGTAATGTTGGCCAATGTGCCACGCCCCTCGGGCATCTATCTGGGTCCACCTAGATTGCCATACTGGTTCTCAACCATGCCATTCGATCGGGAAGGCAACTTTTTCGTCAGCACAGATCGAAGTATTTTCTCCCTTATGGAGCGTCTGAAACGCGATCTGGGAAGAGTTAACTCTTACTTAGTATGGATGCAAGTGCTTTTGATTTTTGGGATGTTGTCAGCATGGCTTTGTGCTATGACGTATATCTCGAATGGCATTGATATACGCTAACATGTGTATAGGTTTTAGAAACTAAGCCAAAATAAATTTCAAATCCCTTCAGGCTTAATTTCAACTTAAGCTTTAAGAATTTACTCTCTTCTTGCTCTGTGCAAATACCGAAATAATTCATGAACTTACTAGCAAAAGCCGAAATCAAAGTTCTTACAAGAAACAACAACAACGGCAGCAAGAACAAGAACAACAAAAGTTTCTGGCAGGCAGCTGACCAGCTGAAGCAATAAATTCATCGGCCAGTGGGGTTAATCCAAAAGTTTTGCGAAGAACTTTGCTCTCAAAAGTCAGTTCGGGTATAGAGTGAAATTTCCGTTAAACTACACTGATTTTATAAACAATTTCATTGAGCTGCAGCAGAAATCAAATTTACGTTGCAATAAATCAGACTCTTATAAACCGTTTGGGCGGACTCTAATGAGGTGTGTAATTAGTCGATTATCCATTCGATCGTAGGTGAGCTTGTTCCCATCTATCATTTGTCATCGCCATTTAAATGTGAACGCTCAATGGCAACTCAATCAATTCTGTTGCCAGCTTCCATCCTCGTCGTGCGATATTTATCATTAATTAAAAAAAAGCCATAAAATCCTTATTGCGGCATGCGCAAAGTCAGCCCAACACAGGAGCTACAAACATGCCGGGCTCAAGGATGATGCATCCTGTAAGGCTGTTTTATTATTGCAGCTTAAACGGTATATTCACAGCCTACGTATAAGAGTAAAATGCATTTAAAATGTCAACTTTGCTGAGCCCGTTTGGGCTTTGGGTCCCTTGCACCGCATCTGATTGACGACTTTGTAAATTCCATTAAGTTTATCGGAACTTAAGTCTCAACACCCACAAAAAAAAAAATGAAGTTAAATGAAACATATTTACTCAGCTTAAGCTTTGATGCAGTTTCATTAAGCGAATAAATATGCTGTTCTTAAAGATTGGTGTGTATTTTTTTTAATAAGGTACAAGAAAAATCCAACCTCTTTGCCCAGAATCTTCTGAATAGTATTTAAAAAAAGGAAGCTGTAATTATATGAAATAAGTTCTGGGTATCGACTCATCAAAAAGAGGCAGCAAAACCAACTGAAGGAACAGGCAGAAAGAAGCCGTAGCAGAAGTAGTCATTAAAATCTTCCGCTGGTTGCACAACAAAGCGAAGGCAAATTGCTTGCCATGAGCTTGTTGTGGCATGAGCGAGTTGGAATGTTTTCTCGCTACTCGCATGTTTGCCAATTTTTGAGTTCAAAAATTATGACGAGCACATTTGACATTTCCCAAATGTTGACATTTGGCAACGTGACGCATAAATAATTAGAGGAAACGTTTGGGGCACACATTGAATATATCACTAGCCATCTTGCCACACGTTCGGCTCTAACTGTTGCTGCATTATGTCTTCCCAGCTGCAGTAATTTTCATTTCAAAAGCGGATGGACGGACGGACGGACGGATGGACGATAGCTGGTGGCATTGGTGCAACGGTAAATGTGGCCTTTATGCATTACATAATTACAGTTGTGTTTGCATATGCGGCAAGCAACCACCAGGGGCGGTTTAGTTATGGTACAACCTCTAATGATGAGCCATTGTCTGTGCTTCTAAAGTTACTGAAGAGGAGGAGCGGCGGTGAGGAGGGGGTGTGAGATATCTCTCCATGGACAAATGTGCTATAAAGTTATGATTGTAAATTAAACAGTAATATAAAATAAAGTATTTTTATTCAGTTCACTTTAAACAGAGTAAATAAAAGTTATGCAGCAATGTTTTATTCTTAATTATGAAATTTAAATATTTCTGTGAATACATTAAATAGCTTTATCGAAGTAAAAATTAATTTAAAATATTTGTGAAACTCAATTAACATTTTATATTTCATAAAATAAGCTAGAATCAGCTTACTTTGCAAATAGTTCAAATAAAATAGCATCAATTATTTTATGTTGCACAGCATATAAATTGTTTTTGCAAGTTTTAGTTTCTTGCGCATCATAAATAAAGAGCTTAAAAGTGGTTTTATTTAATTTTTTTTTTATACAAAATAATTAATAGTATATGTATTGGCATTTACCGAGAAACAGTCAGAGTTCACAGCTGCTGCATCCTTTGGCTTTCATCCTTGTCCCTCTGCATCTCCCTCCGTCCTGCTGCACTGTCACATTTGTGCAAATGGCATGCACTATGCACGCTTCCGTTTCCGGTTTTTGGGCATTTGCAGGCGTTGCAATTGTCGCTTGTTGCTGTTGCTCTGTGTGTGTGTGTGGGTGTTATAGTCTGGCGCACATGGCGTATACGTTATGCATAACTAATGGCTGCTCCAGTATATTGTTTAATTTATCAAGCATGAATTATTTATGTATATACTATGTCGATATGTTTCTGTGTTAGTGTTGGAAACAAAGTGCCCAATGAAACTTGAGCACTGCAGTTTGCAGAGTTGTTGCTGTCCAATTTATATTCGAAATCAAATTTATAGTCCATTGAGCTGTTGTTGTTGCTTTCATTGGCAATGATAGATGGTGTCATTCGAAAGGTAGTTAGTTAGTAGTCGTAGCAAGTAGAAGAAGCCGTTTCTATCGACTTGTTGAGGGCTCGCAATGGCTGGCTGCAATTTCAATTAAATTGCGTTATGCAGGTGTTAAGTGCTAAAATTTAGATTTACTTTGCACATGAGAAAATGCTGCTCGGGCATAAAACAAATGTGGCTAACGAGCAGCCGCAAGAGTCTATAAACTTTTAGCTTGATAATTGCTATGGCAAAAGGCGAACCAGCCAAAGTTGTATGTGAGTTGGCAAATGGCAAAAAACTGAGGTTGGAAAATAAGGAGAGAGAGAGTGGAGAGAGGGTGTGCAGTAGATTGTGTCTACACAATGCATGTCGGAGCAACAAAATACAAAAGAACTGTGCCACAATGCATGCCACACACTCACATACATGGCTAACGAGAGAAGCGGCTGAGTATATCATTCAAAACATGCAACCTGGTTGCACAGCTTTCGACGAACCAACTCTCAGCACTCAGCTTACTGGCAACAACAGGGGTTCAGAGAGCTGACACCTTAGCGTGGCTAGCAGGCGCACTTAAAGCCATATTGTGTATAGATAACGTGGCTATTCAGACGAAAACTGATATGACGACAAAACCAGATGCAAGAGCATAAACCAGCAACAACAACAATGACGTCGAGTCACATTCTTGTAAGCACTAGTTGAGTAACAAGTTGGCTCAAATGCGGAAGCTAACTCAAAAAAAAGAAGATGGGAAATATAAAACAAAAAAATGAAAAAAGAAAATACTGTTGCATACTTTTGTGTGGTGGTAGTGTGGAGAGCAGAAGGGTACAGTTGAGGACAGGATGGCAGCCAGGGGCAGCACGAAGCATGGTGGGAAGTCAGTGTAACTTGACGCTTATCACCGCAAAAGTTTTTGCCACTTGGCAGACTTTTGGCCACCGTTGACAGCGCTTAAAGTTTACAGTTCGCGACGAAAAATTCTTTGAATTGCTTAAAAACGGAGCTATTAAATTCATAAATGTGATTTGGCAAGGAGTTGCAATAGTTAAGCAACTTTTCTATGAAACAAACTATAAGAAAAAGATAAAAAAATTCTTGATAAAAACTCATTTTCTAGTGTGAAATAAAAATCCCTTATACTTTCCCTTATTTTCTCAGTGTACTAAGCACAGGACCAAGATGAGTCAAACTCAAAGTCAAACTAAAAGTCAAAAACCAGCCAGCCAGCTGCCGCCAATGCCCAATGTGCAACTTAAAGCACTGCAATTAGCTGCCACTCAACGGTCAACACATTATCCAATTAAAACTGCCGGCGAGACCAAACGAGACCAAACGAGACGAGACGAGACGAGACGAGATGAGATGGAAGGAGATGCTGGGCAAAATGAAAGCCCGTATACTTCGGAAATTCAAATGCAAATACAAACGCAAACTCAACCGCAGAGACAATGCTAAACGTTGTGCTTGGCCAAAAGTCATTGCTGTCATTCACAGCATGCATTAGCCAATCACTCCAACTTCCCAACTTGACTATAGTCAGACAATTGCAGTCAGACAGATACATAGATGAGATATCCTGGGTCAGACAATTGAGGGCCTCACTCTAAATAGGCAAGTCTAACAACAAAGACAAACGGTACTTAATACCACATGCATACTTGCATACATTGCGATTAGAGAGATGCCAATTTTTGGTTAAGTACAAAGCTTTGAGAGTTTTTTGCCTTTAAAGAATTTTTAACAGAGCTTACCCAAGAGAAAAAACGGGAATAAAACTGGAAGAATCAAATTAAATTCGGTAAACTCAATTTTTATTGCTTGTTGTACAAAAGTTTTCGCACTTTTCACTTTATTTAAATACACCTTGACCTCCATTGTCTAACAAGTTTGATGACAAAATAAAAATTTTGCAAGGTCAACGTATTCAGGTTGTTGTTTGGCATTCAAATTATGCGGGCAATGTCTGGGTTATTGTCTCGCACTTGAAACTCCCCAGGGCGTCTACAAGAGCTATTTAACTTTTAATCCATCAAAATGGTTCTCGTTCTCTCCATTTCCGTTTCCAACGCCAAGTGTCGAACGCAATGAGTGAAAAATGTTTTTAAATGGAAACGAACAGTCAAAAAGAATAAAATAAAAAACGACAAAGTGCAGTCCAAATGCGAAAAAAGGCAGACAATCGACAGCGTCTGTCTCTCTGTTTATCTGTCTGTGTGTCTGTGAAGTCCCATCGATGGCTGAAAGCATTTCATTATATTTTACATTTAGCATTTTTGGCTCGGAGAGACCCAGGAGATAGAGAGAGAGAGAGAGAGAGAGAGAGAGAGAGAGAGAGAGAGAGAGAGAGCGACAACGTGGGATTCGTGGTTGGCGCCGTGGAAAATTGTTCTTGATTGTTGTTGGCGTTGTCTAAAAACGTTATAAATCTGCGAGTAATTGTGTAGAGCTCTGGCTGACAGCGAAGCGTTTGCCATTTCCACAAAGTAAATTGTATTATAATTTATTTTAATTGGCAAAAGACCAAAAACCCCTCAGAAAACAAACAAATGGCTCAAAGGAAGTTCTCTCCCTCTCGCTTGCTCTCTCCTGAGAACTAAATGTTAAACTACGTTGTCTTGATGCGGTTTTCATTAGTCTAATTGTAACTATTGGTTAGAAGCGGACAAATGAATTCCATGCATTCCACGGAGTCGGTGTCGTTAGTTGAACCCTCAGTGATTAGCCTTACCTTGTGGACCTTTCCCAAAAGGTTGCCAAAACAAAAGCCCACACGAAACGATGCGTGACAGTGTTAAATTGTAAGTCATCCAACCTTTGTGTGTATGTGTGTGTGGCTTTTAATTAGAGGCAACTAAAGAGGCTGCAAGACCCTTCACAGCTAATGCACACACATTAACATATGAGGACCTACTGAAAATGGCAGACTGCTTTGGGCCCCCAAAGGCAATGGATACTTATGTTTGTTTAAGCCGACTAACTAACAAACTTGGCCAAATTAGCCAACAAGGCACTTTTGGCTGGAATATTCTGCTCTCATGTACCTCAAGCAAAATCAAGACAGTTTTCGGGCTAAGCAAACTAACCTGGCCAAGAACTTAGGGACCCTTTAGTTGTGTTTTCTATTAACTAAGTTTCTTGCATGTGAAATAAGAGTGGACTGAAAACAAACATTGTTTATCGTTTACCTATTGAACTAAAAGTTCCTCATTTGACGTATACGTACTGTGGCCATCTCGTAAAGTGAAATGCAAAACCCTTCACCTTACAGTCCTATAGAATCAATTAAGTTTTCAACTGGCATATGCTACTTACAACTACTTACTATATATATATTCATAACATATGCACCCCTTACTGGGCACGCCTTCCGCTTTGTAACATTTCCATAATATTATGCACCCCTCGTAAAATTAATTTCCGACAGTTTGCAGCTATGCCAATGGGGGAAAATGTTTTTACAGATGGCCAATCTGTAGCTCCTTCTGTTTCTCGTTCCCCTCTTTTATTTACGTATTTTTATACGTTTCTTAATTTTTTGGGTGGTTTTGTCTGACTGACCCAGCAATAATTTTGCGAATAAATTCCAGGCAGGTGTATAATAATAAATAAATGATTTTTTAATAGCAACACAGTTGTGTGTGAGTTCACATCTTGTAATCGTAGATTGCACGCCAAAGTTGCTGCCATAATTTTACAAAAGTTGCCACTACACACAAAAAAAAGTAAAAAGAAAATAACAAAC
This sequence comes from Scaptomyza hsui, assembly GCA_018152825.1. Classification (NCBI taxonomy): domain Eukaryota; kingdom Metazoa; phylum Arthropoda; class Insecta; order Diptera; family Drosophilidae; genus Scaptomyza; species Scaptomyza hsui. Next base: position 3,713,711 of record JAECXO010000004.1, on the reverse strand, counting down.
GTTTACAGCAGCACGTATCTTTATTTATTTACTCATATATGTGTGTTGTGTGTGTGTGTGTGTTTGCTGCGTATTTATTTTGTCATACGTGCACAGCAACAAATATTTACAATTATTTATCATATGTATATCAAGGGCAACATTTGAACATCGTCTCAAAAATGTTGTTTGTGTTTCGCACGCACAGCTCAACGTGTTAAAAATGTGTAAATCTAAAAAAATGCAAATAAATCTGTTTAAATCTCGGTGTGTCCTGTCTGTGTGCGCCCTTGTACCTTGTCTGCAAATCCAAATGTATCTAGATTATTTGATGTGCTGTATAAATACATTTACATTTACGAGTACATTTGCTCAGATGGAAAACACATGGCAAATTGATTGCTTTACGGCTCATTTTGTTTGGTGCTCGTTAAAAAAATTATTTCACTTAAGCTTCTTGCTTGTAAAAATAAAGATAAGAAGCGAGCACACATCGTCTCCCACGTGAGTCAATACATAACGGGGCTTTCCTGGCTTTTATCTGTTTATTTTTATACTTTGATACTGAAAGTATCATAGTATATCGATTTTGTGCAATGGCCGTCATGGTGTCTGTCCGTCTGTATTCACATTTCACATTTTTTGGGCTTGAGCCACAAAATTTTGTGCCAAGATAAGTAATGACGTTCCCCAAAAATATCATCAAAATTTTGGATGCCACGCGCACTCCTAACGCCCCCATCCTCCCTGCTCCATGAAATTGAAAACGCCTTTAGTTTTCACATTTTTTGGCTAGAGCCACAAGGTAATGACGTTTCCCAAAAAGATGCATACAAATTTTAGGTGCCACGCCCACACCTGACGCCCCCCATCCCTCCGCAGTTTTTAAAACGGTTAAGCGTGTATCTTCCACATGTACTGAACTAGAGTAACTAAATTTGTTGGGAAGATAGATGGTGGCATCTACAAAATCTGCATCAAAATTTTGGATGCTACGCCCACCCAAGCCACCAGCCTTATAAAATCGGAATCGGCTATATCTCTAACAATTTTTGACCAAGATGGCGCTGCGTGGCCATTTACAATCTGTATGTATGCAAATATCGCAATTGCGTAAGAATTAAAATAAGTATAAAGATAAAAGAACCATTTAATGGGAAAGTACCATCCCTGCCGTTAGTCTTTTTTTGAGTTAAAATCATCAAATTTGATAACATAATAGCTGGCGATGTTCCCCAATCTTCCCACTCTTGCCGCGTTGCAAGTAGACTTCTTACAACCCTTTCTCTTACTGGTATCAGAGTATTCCGTAGTCGGTTGCATCCGACTGCAACGTTTTCACTTGTTTTTATTATACACAATATTATTTAACATTTTTTCTATTCACATTTAAATTCTCACTTGTGCTGAGTAAAGTTTTTTAGGCTTGCCTCGTGCCACATGAATTGATATGACGCTGCTCGCGTGTTGCACTTCTTTTGATATAAAAGCCAAGCTGTTCACGCCTTTGGGTTCCGGCCCACTTTGATCTAGCTGCTAGCTAATGCAACTACTACTAATTCTCTTTAGTGTGGCGCCACACCCGAGGTTGCGTGTGATGTGCCATTAATTGCACTGCTGTAAACACTTTTCCTGTTTACTTCCCCTCCCCTGGCAAATACACTTTGTAGTTGAATTTCAATTGCAAAACACACGCACACCAGGCAACATAGTGAAAGAGAGAGTTAGGCGCAACAAATTAGTTCACATGTTCTTTTTGTGCTTCTGTGCGACCCAAAAAGTAAATGCTACAACACGCCCCAAACTTAGGCAGGGTTGTTTTTTGGGGGAGATCGCATGCGTTGCTTGCAAAAATGATTTAATGGCCATAATGTTAGTTGAATGGTTAATTCACTTACGTTTATGGCCAGCCTCAGACTGAGACCCATCCTGAACAGTAAGAGGAGGACTCTCCAGGGAGCTATCGTGGCAACATATGTCTGACAGCGGGCAATGTTGCAACTGACTGAGGTTGCCTCGCCTCGACTCGACTCGAGTCGATGCGGTTCGCATGTGTAATTATTGTTTAGATTTTATTTCGTACTCATGCATGTAGTATGTTCCAGCTTTAATGTGTTTATAACGTATGAGTAATGGCCATCGTTTGTGGTTACTCAAGGGGGGAGCAAAGGAGGGTGTGCAGGTTGTATTTGGAGCTTTTGGGTTTTTAATTAGATGTGAAAGCTTTGACCGGCTGCTCGAGACGAACCTCACAATGTCATCAATCTCCGGAGGCATCTGTTACTTACCGGCCACGCCTCCTTAGCAGTTCATTTATTATGCGTTCAAGTGGAGGACCCTTCTTACAACCATAGTTGATATCTCATTCTGCATTTGAAAGTTCACGCATGTGTGTGTGTGTCGAGGCAATAAAAACTTTTTCATTAGTGTGAAGCATTAGGGGCACAAAATGAAAAACATGGGCGGCACTTTTGCCAAGGTTCGCAGCTGGTATCCTTACAAATACTTCCCAACAGTAGGACCCGAAGAAGAGAATACATTTTACAGTGACAATTGACAAGGCCTACAACAGATTGTGAGTGTGTGTGTGTGTTCCATGTCTTATTGTTGGTTGATGTACTAAACGCGACCTGAATGTCAAATCTTATATAAATACTTTATGGAGCACGTTACGTGAGCAGAAAGAAGCTGCAGATAAAATCCTGAAGCACGTTAAACATTTGAGATTTATTTTTTTTATTGCCCAACATTTGCTTATTTAGAAATGAGCCAAGAAGAGCGCATAAAAATATTTAAGTAACAAAACCTATATGTTTTTACGTATTTTGTGTAATAATTACAAACATTTAACAGACTTTTGATTTATAATATTGTGCTAAATAAAACCATCTATGTATAAATAATATTGTTAACATATTGCATAACAAAATAAGGAATTTTATTGTTTACAATTTGCATGCGCCTTGCTCGCTTTTCTTTTATTGAATTTTAAGCAGCTGCCATTCAAAGTGACAACAATTGCTGTGAGGGGGTGGAAGAGCCTCTCTCTCTCTCTCTCTCTCTGTGTGTGTGTGTGTGTATGTTTTTTAAGGTATGGGGTTGGGTGCTTGTGTGTGCGGCAGCTGCACGAAATTATTGCAATATAAAAAAATTTGCACAGCAAATTGAGATATAATGCAAATATTATAAAGCAATAAAGTTGGCTCTTTGCATAAAATACAACATACTGCCTAATATACATACAAATATACATACACATACATATAAGAACATAAAAATGTTGCATTGTTATGTTTGTTAACATATTGTCTAAATTGACAAGTCCATCGAATTCTCACAAATTTGGAAAGCAGTTCAAAATATTAGCAATTGCCGGAAACAAATGCGGATAGGCGCAATTAGCATATGGATGAGGGAAGGGGGTGGCGGGGGTCATCCGCTATGGCGCCGTTTTAAATTAATTACGCTCATGCACATGCAACAACAACAACAACCACGGCAACAATAAGGGACAATGAAGAATGACAGGCACACACTTGCGTCACTTCACCAATTGTTCACACACACACACACACACACACTCATTTAATGAGTGCCACAAAAGTTTTTGGTTTGTCTGGGTTTTGGAATTGTTGCTCGTTTTCTGTTGTTGCTGGTGCTGCTGCAATGGCAACTTCCGCTGCAGACTTGCGGCTGCAAAATCACATCAGCAACAACAATGAAAGCAACTTAAACAACAACTGTTCTATTACAAGTTGAGAGCATCGGAAAGGGTTTTTGGCTGCTGAAGTGAAATTCTATTATTTACTGCTTAGAAAGTTTCACTAAATCTAATAGTTCTGCACTTGAAAGCTGCTAAATAAATAATTAACGGCAACATAATCAGTTGCGAATTAAACTATGAATACTCCAAAAAACATCTCGAATCCCTAAACTTAAGTTGGTGTCATTAATAAACGACAATCAAACAATATATTTTTTAAAATCACAGACATGAATCAATTATTAACTAAAATTTTACTTCACTGCAGAAGTTGCATTTTAAATTGGTTTTTCTTGTACGAAGTCAAACGAAAAACGCAAATGGACTTAATAAAAAAAACAGCAGGTAGCATTATAAAAGCAAAATGTTGTTACTTCCAAGAATTTGCTGAAAAGTGTGAAAATTCTACAGACTGATTAATGCGATACAGAATGCAAATAAAATTATATATTTTCCTGAAAATTCTGATATAACCAATTCTTTTAACAGTAAGTCATCAACTGAATATGACTTCACAGAATTGTGCTTATCACTGCAATCAAACGCTTCCCGGTAGCTTTAAACCAGTTCACTTGAAAATTGCTAAAACTAACGTCAAATAACTGTTTACACACAGAGCACAAAATGAATGGCACAGAATCCGAATCCCAAAAATCCGTTGATAAAAACGGCACGACAAATGTGACTACGTGCGCTGATTGTTGATGATGAAATCCGACTGTCACAAAGGGGGGATGGTGTGTGATGGGGAAACGAATCTGACTAATCTACAGATAGTACAATTTTGTGCGGTTGGACTCTGATTAAATACAATAAAAGTGTTGATTGCTCAGCTGATTGGCCTACTAGACTTCCTGTGACCAAGCCTAACCACAAATGATGTAAATTTGATGTATTTACAATCGTGCCAAAATGAAACTAACCATGGGTCAGGTGGTTACAACACTCCGTTATTTTGCCATTTTTGCTAAGGGTAGCATTTTGGTCTATTGTGCAATTTTCTGGGTCATGAATTTGACTTTCTAAATTTACTGCTCGTTTTTGCTTTGTGGCTTTGGGATTTTTATGTATGTTGCGTTTAACAATAGATCGAAGAAGGGCATGCGAACGGTACATTTGCATTTTTCTTACACTTATGATTTAGGACCGACCCAAGTTCACATATATACTCAAAGCAAAACAGTTTAAGATTAATGGCAATAATTTTTTTGTGAGTATTGGCATCTTTTATCGGTCAGCAGAGTTTAAATAAAACTCTGTGATATGATTTCCCACGAACCTGAGTACATCTAGCTATTCATCAAAACAACGCCTACGTTTATGATATCTTAATTGCGTTAATCTTATAGCTCACATGTGTTGTTGTTTTTTGCTTAGGGTTTATTCTATTTGCTTTACTTTTGAAATTCTTTGTAACACTTTGGGGTGTTATTAAAAAATACTGTGAGATATTTAATAAGCGTGGCCCTGAAATTCACTTTCTATTTATTTTTTGCAGTTACTTTGATTGTCCTTATAAGGAAATGCAGCTGAGGATATTATACTTTCAAGTCGAAAAGAGGGTTAATGTTGCGTTAATAGTCAATGTTTTATATTCTTGTTGAATGCACGCGTGAGAGATTACTATAGTATTTATGTTTATTCAGCAAACTAACAAGATAACTTGAAACAAATTTTTGATTAGCTTTATTTTGGTAGGTAGTAATTAAGTAATCTTGGACGCACGCGTTTGACTTAATGTTGTTTTCGTCAAACCATGACGCGATTACGTTTTGAGCTGTTTTGTTTCTAACTATTTTAATGCAGGATTTTCAGAATGCAGTAACAACATAAAAGAAAAGAGAAATGCGTAGTAAAAATCGCAAAATAAAATGGCAGGCAGTCAAATTGTCAGAAAACTCTATTCAAAAGAGTAGTAAAACTTCAACGAAACCGCGCTAAAGGCACATAAATAAAAGAGGTTGCTCTTTTAAAGTCCAATATTACGCTTCGTCTGCACAACTCTTGGTATTTCATTTTTCATTTCGGCCATGGGGCGATCCTATAGAAGAGCTGCAATGGTTTTGGTAATATTCAGCTTATGCTGCCCTTCGTTTTTCCATTTCACGGCCAACAGACCTGAGGGCCATGCAAAACTCCGACTCTTTCTGTGGAGTGCCCAAGCCACCAATAATACTAGTCGCAAAATGATTTTTCGGTTTGATTTCGCTGCATGGTACCCCCTTACTCCCCTCACTCACCATAGTCTTACCACTCCCCGCTGACTCAATCGAAATGCTGGGCATTCATGATTTTTCATTTCATTTTCGCTTATTGCTTACAGTTTTCGTTTTGTTGCTGGGTTTTCTATTTCTAATATTGTGTGTGTGAGGATTTCTCTTTTACAACAATATATTCATGTAGTTTTACATGTGTGTTTGTGTGTACGAGTGTGGTTAGTCTATGTGTGTGATATCTTTGCATGTGAGTTAAATAAAAGCTTTACTGAAATTGAAAAACTTTTTCAATATATACTTTTTCTTCAATTGCGATTCTGTACATTTAAATGTATGCATGCATGTACATAGGATAAACGTCTATGGATCTGTATTGTTTCATTCCAATGTATTTTATGCAAAATAACTGCGTACATATAAAAATTGGTCATGACGCTTTTGATTTCCCAGAGTACAACATTGAAATCAATCCCCACAAGTTGTTAGCTTAATAAATTAATGATGAAAATAAATAAAAGGAATTTGTTTTCACTAAAAAGACTTACATAGCGTTTAAAATAGATATTGCATCTTTAAAATATAAATGCAAATATTTGGCTTGTAAGCTTTAGCTTCTTAGTCCAATATGTGAATTTATTTTAAGTAAAGTTTTCAAATATTTTATTGATTTGTTTATAAATTTTTATTTTTAAGATAAAATTTTTTTACATAAATAAATTGCATGTGAGGATTCTTGATTGTGGGTCAATTAAGAAAATGTGAAGATGAAGAAGTTGCTGTTGGTAAAAACCTTAAAGTTAACTTGGTAAACATGAATTGTAGATCATATGTTAAGCTTTCACCAGCTGATTTCAAGCTTATTTACAGATGACTCTTAGTATTCTTGCGTGTAAGCTCAGCATAGATGGTGCCATGAGGTTTGTCAACTGGTATGAAGACCTCGTTATTATCACCGGGAACCAATTGCTGAAAGGGTTTTGTATCGAAGTTGAAGTAGTGCTTGTTGGGCATTGTCATTGAGATGACGGAGACTTGTGGCACCATATCCAGAACCTCCTTCTCACTTAAGTACAGCGTGTGTTGCACTGAAGGCGAGGAGATGCCCACATTTGGATCACCGGCAAAGTTCTTTAGCACAATATCCTGAACTGTCTTGGCAACATTTAGAAAGTCAACTGAGTTGGTGTTGGAAAACTCCCAAGAACACTCGACAACCGTGCTGAAAATGCGATCATGCTGATCTGCCAGTGTGCGGAACGCATCGTCAACGAAATTCACAAATGAAGATTGTGTAGTCTTCAGAACGCGTAGTCCTTTAATGCCACTAATAACTGTTTGCTTAGGATCTGAAAAGAATATTTTTTAAAGTAAGTATATTTTATATAGTTTTGGACATGTGTTAAGTAATTACCTGATCGCCTCACAATAATATCGCAGTAATGCTGTGCTGTTGGTGTAAAAATAAAGGCATGATTGTGCAGTTGACGACTGTTCTCGCCATGTTGCTGGCATATGCGTTGCCAGGGATATGACTCCACATGAACGTGGGCCTCCTCCACATGGAAATAGGTTTGCAGAAAATGATTGCCAAGAATCAGTGCAAACTTCTCTGGACTCTCGATGCCATGTTTCTTGGCCAGCAGATAAACGGTATTCTTCTGCGAATCTGTGGCCACCACATCCGAATTGTTGCCCAACAGGTAATCCTTGTTGCTGTTGAGCTTGAGATGGACGCCCACTTCCAACTCTTGTATTTCATGCACTTGTCCCTTGCGATTCACATGCATTACTTTGACAGCATCCTTGCCGTAACCTTTGTTGGTTATCTCATAGAGATTTGATTGCTCCTTACCCATGGTGGAGGGCACATTCAGCTTGCTGAAGTTTCTTAGTGGCTTTGCGAACATTTTGATTTGGATGCTATTCTTTGACTATTCTCAAACTGCGAACCTACTATGCTTATATACTCTCCAATTACTACTGATAACCAAAGTGCCAGACGTATTTTATTTTTTAAGATTACAGCTCTTTAGTATTTAAGTGAAATATATTTAGCTCTTTCCATGTACATCTGTCTACAAAAACAGATGAGTGTGTCTTAACGGATTTCTTAGTAAGTCAAACTAAAAATAGCTACACAGCTTATCTTGTTGTTCTACCCTAGACCCGTAAAGATTATGTAATAGACAAAAGCCATATCAGTCTGTCCGCCTGTCCACTAAGCGCTAGTCAGGTGAGTTTAAGATATATATACTCTGTAAGACAAGGGTAGAAGGTATCGTCTAGTCAAGCTTTCTTGACAGAGCATTCTCACTTGTTTTTTATGAAATTATTCTTCTTTTTTTGGCTATCTTAGTTATAGTGTGAGTGGATTTAGTAAACGTGACGCACATTCTAACATAATTATTTTATGATCTTTATAAATGAACTTAATTCATAGGGCATATTATTTTATCATATAACCTGCTTAACACTGATGAGATTCTTTAAATAGCTGAGACGCATTTTCAATCGGCACTTTATTTTATAAGCCGCAAAAAACAGATAAACAATGTGAGTAATTTAATTGTAAATATTTTGTTTTTACCCTAAACCCATAAAATGCCTAAAAAAACGTATACAGGTTTTGTGCAAAAGTATGTTACAGGCAAAAGGAGGCATCTCCGACACCATAGAGTATATATATTCTTGATCAGCAGCCAAATCCGGTTGTCACTCCGTCCCTTCGTCTTTATGTGTAATAGGAGCTTTCTTCTTTTAACTACAAGTTGGAATCTTTTGTTAAGACAATTAAGAGCAAACATTAATTGCATATAACTTCTTTGGCCAACGTCAAAAGAGGACTTAAGAATAAAATTTCTTTTATGCAGCACACAAAAATGACATTTGCCGGAAGCTGCAACAAAGAGGGATTTTACAAGTAGAGATGCTGAACAAAAAGACACCCTGTAAAAACCATTATGGATACAAATGCTTAACTCAAAACAACTTTAACGGCATGTATTTTAAAAATTAAATATATTTTGGATTGTTTTGTTTTAAAAGAATTATTTATTTTATACATTGTTAAACCAAGAGAGATACTTTCTTGCGTCTTGATTCGAAATATCAGCAAGAAAAAGAGGACGAAAAATTTAAGGAAATGAAATTAATGCGCTGATATTCATAAGCCCGTTTAATGTAGGCCAACAGTTTTCACAGTCCTTGGGACCTTTTGTCTTTGGGTCCTTCGAGTGAGTTGGCAATTCGGAGAGCATTTGCGGCTTCTTAATTGCACAGGGCTATTTAATTTTATTCCTCTTTTCAACAGCTCCACAGCAGTAAAAACTCTCTCACGCATAAGCTCAAATATTGCATTTTCACACACAGCTGACAGCTGCTCCTGCGGCAAATTGACATTTATACAAAAAAAAAAGAAAAACAAAGAGGAGAAAAGAATTTTCATTTTCCACATTGCACGATTGCAACAGGACGAGGCATAAGAATAAGTATTATTATTCCCATCCTTCGTTCTCTGATTCGCAACTTTCTTCTGGGTGTGACAGTAAACGACACTTTGTTGCGTACAGTGCGTGTCATAATTTAATGTATGGCGACTGCCGCAATATATAAATAAAAGTTGCTTGTCCTCTCTCCTGTCCTGTGAGCCAAGAAGGATCGCCGCTGGCAGTTAATTTCACGCTGCCAGGCTTCGTGACTGCTCAAGATGATAAAGTGCATTCATTGGGCGTGGACACTCGGATACTTTTGTAACAATTGAGTAAATGTACAACAACATAGAATTATATTTCCATTTACATCAGACAGCACTCTGAATCATCCAGCTACCCTGTCCCACCTCTTCTTCTCAGTTGTATGTTTTATAGCTGTCATATGTCGTATGATTCCGATATACATATACATATTCATATAGTCGTTGTCAGTTGACAGCAATGTTCGCCTATCTTAATTTCGTGTCACACATGAAATTGACACCCATTGTGAGTGTGTGTGCGTGTGTGTTGTTTGTGCTTGAAATTTATAGCCATTTATGAGCCATGTTGGGGTGTAATAGGTCTGCCACATTTGGGGACATCCAACAGATAAACTGCACAGTTACAAATAACAAAAGCTAAATGCCAAAAAAAGAACACAAACCAAATACTTTTGCCAAAAGTACATTAAGATAAGGGGTGCGGGTCATATCGCAACATTGATTGCTCCTCAGTGTGCGCTTCAAGTTAAGTATAACAGAACAAAGAGTTTGAGCGACTAACTTCACCCTCTACACAACTGTTTCATAACCTTCGTATCGCTACTTAGAGGCTGATTATCTCACCTGTTATTTAGCACCCATCTACACTCTAACATTGATTCTGTTGACCTTCAGTTGAGTTTATGCTGCAGCTACTTGCGTTGAGTTGTATTTGTGGCCTAGGTTAATAATGCTTCGAAGCATTCATGCATAACATGCATTCAGCCATGGAGCACAGGATATAATGCCCATTAGCTACACCCACTCAATAGGTTGTACTGTAGTACAGTAGTACAATTATTGTTATCGTGTTCTGCGTGTATACATCCGCATTAATTGTTCCTGAACTTAAGCAGCATCCTCATCATCATAATGTTGTTCCGGCTAAATAGTTCTTATCAGTTTCTCTTGCTCTCAAGAATATTCAGCAGGTATTCAGCAATACGCCCTGGTTCTGTCTCTCTCTCCCTTTATCTTACACATGCGCAGTGAGACTTTTACTCTCTTTAGATGTTTACACGATGAAATGAATAGAATAACTTTTTAATACATCATCTTGCTGTTTTATTTCGAACACAATCGTAAAACTAATTTGATGTTAGATGCCGATTATTATTATTCTCTTTTTTTTTAGTTTACAAACATTTGATACAAATATTCGGTAGTTGTTTTGATTGAATGATTGATGTCCAAACTAGTTCACAAACATATATAAATAATTTTAAAAATATTTGTAAGAATATAATTTCGAAAAGTAAGTATTAGATATAATGCTAAGTTTCATGTTACAACATATGGCAATTTGTTTAAATGGGAATGTTTAAATAAGTAAGAGCCTATTATTTGCTATAGAATAAAGAAGAGATAGTTTCTGGTTGTTGTCGTAGTAGTAGGTATAAAGCTTGAGCATTTAAGGATCAAAGATGGTTCTAATGACACTACATAGTAGTTATTACGTGGCTTGGGTGAGCTAATACATTCTGCGGCATATACAAGGGGCATGGCAGTGGGAGGCGTCTTATCTTCTCTCTCTCTTCTAACCACGCCATGTTAAAATGCTCCAACCACGACTTGGTTTCGGTGTGCTGGGTGTTGCTGATGCAGCCAGATCCTTGGATTCCTGCTCCTGTTGCTCGTTGGGACTGGGATTGGGCTGGGATTGCAGTTTGGGCTCTATATAGGTCCGTAGTATGGTATGCTTCTGTACGGATTTCTCAAACTCCGCCGCACTGGGACGATATGCCTCGAGCTTGTGCTTATACCGCCCGGAATGCTGTTGATTGTTCTCCGTGGTAAAGGCCTGGCTGCCGCCACGTGTCTTCGTGCCAAAGGAGTGACCGCCGGACGTAGACGACGCTGATGCTGCTGCTGCTGCTGCTGCCTGTTGGGTGAATTTGGAGGTGGTGGAAAAGGAGGAGGAGGCAAATTGGGTGTGAGGATTATTTCTGTTGTTGTTTATGTTGGGCTTTTGGTTTGGTAATAGGCTCTTGTTAATGTTGTTAGTCGGCTTGTTGTTGTTATTATTGTTCTGGTTGTTGTTGCTGTTGCTGTAGCTAAACTCATACGTTTCAATTGTATTGCTGCCGTAGACGCTATTGGACACCACCGGACTCGCCCCAGGAGCGGCACACAATCCCTGATAACGTGACGACGGTTTCATGCCATACGTGGAGCAAGCGGGTTTGCCAACCTCATACGGATTGTAGCCGACAACGTTGCCACTAAAGGGGAGATGAAGAAGGGAAAGTTAGAAAACTGCCTGGAAGATTCAGTAGAATTTAATGCTTACCCTGGTCCGTAGTTGCAAACGTAGAGTTTGTTGTACTTGATGTTATCCTTGTACTCGGCAAAGCCGCAGCCAACCAAGCTGGTTTCACCCCAGACTAGCTGGGAATAGTGGCCAGTTTTGGGTGACCAGGCATCGCCAAAGGAATACTTTTGCACCTCATTGAACCAGTTCTGGATGCGCGAGGGAAAATCACCATCGTCCGCTTCCAGCGGAGCGGTGCTCCAAATAACTGCCAGATTTTGACCCATCGTAAAGCGATCTAGTTGAAGAACAAGGTAAAATAAGATGAGTTCTTCATTCCGTATAAAATACTAGCTAGATGCTTTTGATGATATATAGGCATGCTTGTTAGTATTAGTGTTTTATAGCGTTGCGTGCAAGATCACCGAATGAAATGAAATACTTAACCATCATGCAAATCACATAAACCAATTCTGCCGATTGTCATATTTGTCGGCATTCCATGCAAAACTTCACCAAATGGAGGAGTGTTAGGAGATTTTACAGTAACTTACTTATTGTGCGATGGGGATCATGGCGAAACTGACAATTGTCAGCCCACTGTTGGGCACGAGCTGCCAGCTCATCGTCCCAGACGATCTCACGCATATTCTCGGCGCCGGGCTGGCCCGGATAGCGTCCGGTGGCCACCAGTTGCCTGAGGCGATTGTGTTCCTGCAAGATGATTGATCTCTCCTCGGTGCTGATGCCCGATGCTGAAATGATTAGGTCGAAATTAGCATATATTTTTGAAGAATATGTTGATGTGTTTTTTGGGGACATGCTATCATCTCTATTTTTGGATTTTTGGGTTTAAAATATGAATTTAACTTTTTTCTCTCTCTGTTTCTGTATTTTATTATGCGTGTATTTTGTTGCGACTTGGCTTAATGATGCTTTCTGCTCTTATGAAAGCCGGTTTTCAGGCGGGGGACTTTTAACGGAGTATTAAAATTTAACATTTAGTTTTATAGTTTATATAAGTGCGTTTTATAGGCACCTACTTATATGCAGATCCATTAAATTATATAAATGTTTAGCTCCATTTTAAATGTGGCAAATGTTTAGAAATGAATGTTTAAATATTCACTTTACTTTTCTTTTTTGATTTTAACCGGTTCGTGTATTTGAAATAGAACACGAGTTAAGGTAAAAGCACAAAAAAGGAAAGAAAAAATCAATAAACATTTTGAAATCAAAGCGGCGCGTGCTGCTCAAAGGCGTCAATTAAAAATCCAACATTTGTCCATTAGCTAAATTTTTTTTTGTTTCAGCTGACTCATGATTGTATTGGTGTGAAGTGTGTCAGACAAATTGGCTAAGCTTATTTCAAGTGTATCATATTCATACTTAATCTTTTCATTTAAACTCACAAAAGCCAATCGCACAATTGCAAAACTTGAAACACAGTACGTACGGCATATAAAATTGCCCCGGGGTGTTAATTAGGCCTATGTACGTGAGCTTCATATACAATGTGATAAAGCCAAGCAGGGAAAACCAAGTTAACTGAAACTGCTGACGTTGGTTGGCTGGTTGGTTGGTTGGTTGGTCCTTGCAACTGTTTGTGGACGTGGGGCGTGTTTTATGCTGCCGCATTTCATTTAAATAATTACGAGCGCTTAATAATTTTTAATAATTATAATAATGGCTGAACCAGCGCTGCGATGGGCGCTGATTGCGCTCCCATGAGACGTGAGAGCATTTAACTCTTCCGACTCCGGACTTTCGGCCATGGCATCACAGTCGGCCCGGTCAAGTGCTTAAGCCAGACAGACACAGACAACTTGACGCGCCCAATAACAGATAAAACAAGAATGAATGATCTGCGCATGGGAAAGAAATCGATTGAAAGATACCCTGTACTTTAGTCTGGAACTCTTTAAGTCAATAATTGTTTTGACTTTAATATTGATTCATTTGCAGGCGTGATTCTCAAAAATCAAACTAAATGTTTATCTACTATAATAATAACTATAAAATTGGATTGCTATGTCTGCTTTCTTATACCCAATGTACAATAAGTTTAGGGTATAAGGCCAGTTAATCAATTTACAGCTACGCTTTGCTGGCTTTGTTTGCGCAAATATGGGTCTAGATGTCAATAGAGCTTCCCAATTTTTGTCTCCGATCGCTTTAGAGGCAGCTTTTAAGTTTTGTGTTTTCTGTATGTTTTTTGTCAAGGTTAGTACGGCTACTAAAAATAGCAGTGAGCAGTGAGCAGTGAGAAGCGAGCGGCATTTTGCAGAACCCGTTGAGCTTCAAACTCAACCGCAGCTGTCAAATTAAAGACGTGTTAGTCTTATACTATACTAGACAGAACCGAGTTGTATATTTACATATAAATATCAGCTTTAAGCTGAATATTGACGGCGAACCGGTAAGCAAAACATCAAAATGCACAATAAGGCTACAAGCCATGTATGTTTGTGTGTTTTTGTGCTTAAGTCAATATGCATCAATCACAATGATTGGATGCTTGAGTGCATTGTCGGGCGCTATGCAAATTTATTGTTTAGTGAACTACCAACTCTGACAAATTGCACATAAAGCTGTCGATCAGTTTCCGCAACATATTTACATATGCTGAAAAGCAGCCAACAACAACCAAAAACACACGAGATGATCAAGTGCGGATAATGTTGACAACGAAACGTCAACAGCTTCCAATATTGCTTTTGTGCCCCACCACAAAGCACAACAAAACGAAAGACTTAAGCAACAAACTTGAATAGCCTCAAAAAACAGAGACAGACAGACACACAGACAGACGGAAGACGTTAAAAACTTGAGACTTGAGGCAGACAGAGTGCAGCCAAATGCCAACAATATGTTAACAAGTGCTTAACTGCAGTTTCGGAACCAGGCGTTGACTTCACCTTGAACGTTGCAATGTTGCAAGCGAACCCTTCTGACGCATTTAGCTCGAGTTAATTCGCATAGTTATGCTTTATGTTGGCCGCAACATGTTTTTTTTTTTATCTCTCTTTCCATTTATCATTTACTGATTATCACCCAGCTACCCTTGTTGTCGGTTGTTCTGTTGTTCGTTGTTTAGTTGTTGCTTGTTGTGCGCATCTACATATTTAATTACATTATTAGCATGGCAAGCTTTTGTTTGATTGATGCCGGCAGCAGCCGAAGAAAGAAACATTGACCAAATTGTATATATCGATTGATTTTCGCAGCGTAAAAAGCAATCATTAATCAAAAACGCGCACACGCGCACTATAAAACTCTTTTTTTCAACCAATTTCGTCAACAAACAAACAAAAAAACCAAAAACAACTGGTAACAACAATAGACGGCTTCTGCGTGTGCAGAACACAAAGCGTTTGAAATTTGAATTGAACAGCGTTAAAGCGTTTTGGCCATTTCGTTGATCCACTTGGCAAACACGCCCCAAAGCCATTAAATTAAATGTTTTGTATAATTCTTTCAGGCAGGTGTTCGTTTTGAGACGCCTTTTAATTGGGTGACTTTCAATTCTTGCAGACAAATTACCTTCACAGGTTTTTTATTGATCAGTTCAATGAGCTTGTTTCAGATTCACTTTTGCACAGTTTTTCATAATTGTGTTGTTATTTGTTATACTTATGAACATAAATAATTGGAAGTAATTATACGCCAGCCATACAAACGAAATGCTAATGAAATAAATTATAACAAATATATTTTTGTTCTGTTTGAGTTGATTGGCCTTTAAACAACTGTGAGATTATCGTTTGCTAATATATATATTTATGTAGTTTGTTCGTTATATTTTGAAATTGTGTTTAAACTTGAAATGCGAACCGGTTTCATTAGTTTGCTGCTTCCCCAAAACAATTAATAACTAAATTTATGTGAAATAATTTTAAAAAAATCAAGTTGCTAGGTAGGCAGGTAGATAGATAGTTCTTGAGCGCACCTCGCATTCAAACCCTATTTTGTGACTTTCGCTAAATACTAACTAAATAAAACATTGTGTTTGCAAATATTTGCACAGTTCATGCAAATTTTTTTTTCTGCTCATTCATTCATAAAACAAATGACAAAAACGTGCCAACAAAACAATAGAACATAATACAAAAATTAAATATACAAAACATTTTCAATGCTTAAAAAGTGTTAAGTGTACAAAAAATGCATTATTTCTGTCCCGCTAACTATTTATGCATGCCACACAGGCAAATTTGTGTGTTTCTATTTGATTTTTTAATGCCCGAATTTAGACATATGGCATACAAATTGATTTCAGTCTGGATAATTGGGGTTGGTCAATTGGGTAATATTCCACTTACCGATTAGCTTGCCATGGCAGGCAAATGCCACTCCGCAGGAGATCAGCATGATTGCCACAGGAAGTAACGCACTTTGCTGCATCTTCATCATTTTTCTTTTGTTTTAATTAATTATTAAATTTGTTAAAACTTATCAAATTTAATCACTTTTTCACTTAGGTTGAACACTTTCTATTTACTTTTGATTTAAATATAAGCTTTTCATGTGGAACAAGACAGTCTTATATGTTAAATAAATACACTTTTCAATTTTTATATTTTTGTTAATTTTGTTTGCCGCGTTTCAAGCGAATCACAAGCGGGGAAAGGCTTTCAAAAAATTCTGTTGTCCAAATACCGAAAATAAAAGCGTCACGAAAATTAAGCCGACGACTCCAACTCCACTCTCGTGCGTGTAGCTAGACTTGAAGGCGTCGTCTGTTTGATTGGACGCTGTCCGACGCTTACGTTTATATACCAACATTCAACGGCACCGCCAACAACGACGACAGCGACGTCAGCAGCGGAGGCAGCAGCAGAGACAGCAGCTGAGGCAGCGACAGCGACAGAGACAGATAACAGAGTCGCAAAGAAGCTGGCGATCAACCTGTCGCCGGGCAGGTGAGTGAGAGCGAGCAGATGCGTCGACTGCGCAGTCAGCTTTAGCTATCAGCTCAGAATCTTAACAGTGATGTATTAAGATGTGGCAAAAAAATTTAAAGGAACGGATAACAATGACAGTAAATAAAACAAACACCAAAACTTTATTTATATTTTTGAAATTATATTTTCAAATTATTTTCGATTTGACTTAGCAGCTTAACAGCTCTGATCAATATTATCATAAAATGCTTTAAATGTTAAAGCCAGCAACATGCTGTTAAAATAAAATGTTGCTAAGCTAATGTTGCCAGATTCTCTGGCAGGCAAATTAAGAGCTAGAAAATGTTGCTAAAAGTAATCATTCAAATTTTTAAAAATATTTTCATGATCAGTAATGAAAAAATAATTTGACAATATACATTTTAGAAAGTAAAATAAGTCTCATTAATATTCGTTCTTTCAAAAATGTTAAAATACATACTTAAAAAAAATTTAATTAATTGAATTAATTAACAAGATGACCTAAAAAATGCCTGTTTTTATTGTTTAGCATAAGTTTCTCGAAGCTTCATTGTGTTCTTTAATAATTGCCGGCAAAGACATTGATTGAACTTTATGTTGATCAGAGTGCAGACTTGCAGCTGGCTGGTTTTGGGGCAACAATCACTTGTTTGCTGCATGCCTGCACAAATGGGGCGTGGCACATAAGGTTTTTTTTTCGTCTCTGTCTTTGGGTTGCGATACAGATAAGTTAAAGGGGCAGGAGCGCATGGCCTGAGGCCAGGAGCTTCGATCATTTCGCGTATCATTAAAAGCCAATAAAAACACCCAATTAAATATCAAGAAAACGCAAAACGTAAACACCGAAAAAATGAACGTGCACCAGAACAAATCCCAATTGAGCCTTTCACTAAGAGAGGGACAAGCAAATACTACAGACACATACATACATATATATATGTATATATATTTGTATATACTGACTAGGGTGTAGTTGTATGTATAACATGGGTAACTGGCCAAAAAATTGGACCAGGTTCGTTGTGCGATTTCCGCTTCGCACCGAAAACTTGGTTGAATCGTCGCGGCCAACACGGCTTCTTGCCAAAATAATTACGCGTACAAAGCCATTAACAAGTACAAACGATTGCGCCGGCTACTTGGGCCACAACTGGTTTAGGTCACCTTACTTGCAACTTGCAACTCGCGAATGCCACACATGACGTTTGGATTGTGATCGGCGGAGAGAGAAAGAGAGAGAGAGAGAGAGAGACCCTCAGAGACTGTGTTTTTGCAGTGACGTCTCCGGCTGCACTCCTGATTTATTTTATTTCACAAAAAACTACATAAATATTAAAAAATTATGCTTTACAAAAATATGAAAAGAAGCTTCTTTGTTGTATATATTTTTTTCTTCTTCTTTTCTTTATTTTTTTTTTTTTTTGCAACTTGTTGTGCCTGTTGTTTCTTGCTGTTGTTGGGTTGTTCGATTGCTAGTTTACATTTCCTACTTAGCCATCCACTTCATTACGTTTTATATTTGCGCTTAAACAATAAACAGCTAAAATTTAAACAAACATTATTGACCTTCAATGCCCGGCGCCTGGCAAAATCACAAAAACAGAAAAACCCAACATTCGATTCTTTGCAATCTATGTATCTGAAAGTGCTTAAAGCACAAAAATGTTCAAAAAAATGATCATTTAGCACAGCATCTGCCTGTTATCAAGTTAATTCTTTTTGATGATTTGTGTGTGTTTTATGACTCAATTTAATGCCTTTTGTTAGTGTTAAGCGTGCGGCTCATTTTTTTTTCTTCTTCTCATTGTACTCAGCTGCCACCCACCAAACAGCACTCAACACTCATTCATTTATTCGCTTATTCGTTTGTTCTGTTAAGCTGATACATGTGTCTAAAGTAACGGAAGCAAATCAATAAAAATATGAATTGAAAACTTGTTTATAACGCAATCCTTCCAATATTCGTTATTAATCATAGTGTTTTTAGTATTACTAAGAAACTGTCAGTGAGAATGACTCATTTAAACCTTTCTTTTTAAGAATCGGAATTCTCGCTAACACATTTTTATCTGTAAGGTGAACAAGAACACAACATTTCCATTTGATGTTACAATAACTGGGAACAGCGAGGTCGCTAACTGATTATTTTCTCTCTCCATCTCTAATCAGACAAAATTGATAGTTGCGAAAAATATTTGCACACACTTTTGTTTATCTATGTACAACATCGGTTTGCGGAACTAATACTGAAACTATGTACATATTATATTGTCATTTATCAACAATTGCATTGACCGCAATGTGGGTGAAAGGGGCAGGGTAGGCTGTCCAATGCAAGTGGAGAGAGCGAGCCACATCAGTGTCAGTCAAAATGATGATGGCGCATCCTTGTTGCATGCTGCGCTTCCGGCGCCCCATCAATCTTTCAGCAAATGTGCAAATGTCCCACCCACATGAAGCTGCCTGATTTTCATGTCAGAGATGCTCAGCTACAACAACAACAGTGAGAACAAGCGGTAAATTATTCGTTTAGTATTTGTCAGAATTAATTGCACTTTGGATTGAATAAGAGAAAATAAAACTCAGGTTCATTAATTACAAAGGATTTATTTCAACAGCTTCAATGACTAAAAAACCAAAATGATATATTAAAAAATTTCAAAAGATTTATATTTTATATACATATTTAATACTTTTGTGTTAAATCTTATTCGCAGTTCAAAGCTTAAAATATTATCTAATTATGGCAACTGAAGAAATGTGCAAAATCAGGAAATAAATTTCACAGTAAAATATGTACAATTATGTATGTTTTAAGTGTAAAACATGTGCAAGATTTAAATTTTATAATCACTGTAATAAGCAAAAAGAAAAACAACTGTAAGTCACGGTTATCAATGTGGAATTCACAATGTTAATTTGCGGCTCATCTCCATTTCATTCCGATGACAAAACACTTCCATAACATTTCAATCTTTTCTGTTTTGTAGCTTTGTACTTGACGGCAGCGATGCCAACGATGTTATTAAATATTATTAATTACAATTGAAACTCGTTGTTGTTGCAACAACAACACTTTGACAGCAACATAATTAAAATGTCATATATAGTTGTAGTTCAAGTTGTTCTCGTTGTTGTTGATGCTGTTGTTATTGTCGGATTATGGCAAACATGCGCGTGAGTGCTGCCCATTAAGCAATTGTTGCAACTTCATTTCGAAAATACTAAAAAAGCCATTCAAAAACTGTCTGCATATGGCGAAGAGGAGCAAGCAGACACATATATCGAATTTCAATGTGACTTGTGTTATAAATAGCTGCGAGTGTGTAATAAAATTCGAACTTAACTAGGTTGCCAAAGCCATTTTCAAGCGAGCGAATGAATGAAAGAGCCATAAAAATTGGTGTTCATTTGAGAAACGTTTTGATTCTCATGCTAAATTAATTCATATGCTGATCAATCTGTGCATGATATATTCACACACATACTACTTAGCATATTGATTGTGTGTGTGTTTTTGAACTTATGCCGGCATTAAATAAGCGGAAAAAAAAACAACTGAAACAGAAATCGAAACTTGTAC
Organism: Scaptomyza hsui; assembly: GCA_018152825.1. Lineage (NCBI taxonomy): Eukaryota > Metazoa > Arthropoda > Insecta > Diptera > Drosophilidae > Scaptomyza > Scaptomyza hsui. Next base: position 3,693,261 of record JAECXO010000004.1, on the reverse strand, counting down.
ATCGTCCATCGACACATGCGCAAAATACACACCTTCATTAATTCGGCATGTTTTTTCTTTTCTTTTCAGTTGGTAGTCAGTGATTTTCATTAAAAAGCCGTCAGCGTACAATAAATTTTGAGCCGTTTTTTTTCGCTTTTGTTTGGTATCGCGTGTTTTTTTTTTTTTGCCTTGCTGTGTGTGCTGATTTTGGTTGGGTTCGCTATATATGCTCTTTATCGCACCATGGAATCGAATCGATTGAATATATGCATATTATACTTGTACTTTAATGTAGTGTATATAAAGTGATATGTGTTTATTGGGTTTGGCTGAAAATAAACATAAGTATATACATCTAAACAGCTTAATCAAAGCTTAAAAAGATGCTACGCATAATTTATCAACTGCCTGCTGTCAGCCGGAAAAAGATAAAGATAAACAAACCTAACATCCCAATAATGTCTATGAAAACATACACAAATTAACAAACTATTATTACCGCCTGACTAACGGTTTCCAGTCAACTTCGCTGTTGGTGGTCTTCTACTACTATTCCACAGAGACGTCTTATACTCTCGACACGCTTGGAAGTCTCGCTCGCCTTGAGAATGAGTTGGATTGGTGGTTGGGGGTTGGGGGGAAGCAGTTGGCACTTGACACTTGGCGGCAGTTGTCAGCTGCCACTGTGTGTTCCATTTATAAACAAGCATAATAACATAATTATACAAAATATTTAAGCTGAAAAGAACATATTTCTTTGTAGTATGGTATCCAGTTGTATTATCTCTGGTAGATTGTGTTTTAAGATAGAAAAAAGGTCACGCTTGGTCTAAGCTCTGCGGAAGCTCTACAAATCGCATTTTATAGTTGTGATATCATAATCTAGATTCTTGACTAAATCTTAATTATACTACACTTTTTTCCCTATAAATCTTAACAAATAAATTCAAATATAATACATAAAATCTGGTTTTTAATCATCTTAATCTGGTGTATTTTTGTATACGCCAATAATAAACTATTTTTTACCATCGGGCTAATAAATAAGCATTTATCTACTAAAAATAATGTTTCTTATATACTTTTTTTTTTATTGAAAACCTATAAATACTTGGAATCTTAGAAATATTGCAGACAGCTCGTGACAAACTCATTATCATAGTTGATTACAAAGATAAATTGTGCTAAAAATCATAGTTTTTGTATATAACTAACAGCCAACGCTGAGAACTAAACTGAATTGAACTACATACAAGCTGTTGTCCCAAAAACCAGTTCATCCATTGTTTTCCATTCCAATGTCATCCATACAAAAACAGAAGAAGGAAAAGGCTCACAAATTATTGTGTTTAATTTAAATTCTCCTACATTTATAAATGCACTGGAACAATAAAATTTTGATCACAGACTACAGATAAACGAATTACCCATTACATTACATCGTTTTGTTAATGGAGCTAAGGCAAACATTTGATTGGCATGTCGGTTGCGAAACCTTTTAGCGGTATCAAGTGCCAGGAGTACCCCAACTAGACTAAAACCAGCCATATAGTACTTGTACATCCAGTTGTCATAGTTCTCCTGGCTACAAAAATATGGCACACAATTCACTTCTGCAGCCTCAGCTTTGACCACACTCAGTTTCACCTCCGGTTGCTTGAGTACCATCAGCTTTTTGTAAGGCACCGTGGAACCAGCGAAAATCTTCAATTCGTATCCAAATTGTTTGTATCGCATCGATGCCTGATACTTTGCCCAGGCCTTGTGCACATTCTTGCTCGTGTAGCTGATATCCGCCGGCTGCACCATACGATAGCGTGTCTTCAGTCGGTTATTGTAGTGATCGCGAGAGGCGCGCTCGTAGAGTATCTTGTAGGCCTCGCACACCCGGACAAACTCATCGGGATCCCGTGTCCCAGTATTGACATCCGGATGATACTTCTTGGAGAGCTCGATGAAGGCTCGCCTGATCTCCGATCCGCTGGAGTTCATGGGCACCTTCAATACATCATAATAGCTGCGCCCTACGCTCAGCATGGGAGAACCGTAGTTGGATTGGTAGGTTGCCATGCAACGTACCCGACTGACAAAACTCTTCTTCTGTAAGCGTTTAAGCATTTTTAAACATTAATTTGCTAGCCAAAATGTGCCAAAACAAACAATTTAACAATAAATATAAATAAGCTCTACTTTTTTTTTTGTGTTAGGTCATTAAATGAAAAGTTGTTTCTAGTGTCACATCTGACAACTAGTTACAGGGTATTTAAATAGAGCACTCTGTCTTTTTCAATTGCAATCTTTGTGCGGTGTTACTCAATGGAAGTTTTTTTTTGCCGACTTATTTATCTACAGGGTCAGTCGAACGAAAAATTGGAATCGGAGCAAGTAACGTTTTTTTGTCAACGCGTGTAAAAAGACCCGACCCTGGCCATAAAGTTTATGTCTGGGTGTGTGCTTGTGTGTGTGTTGGCCCAATATATCTATATATATATTCATCAGATAGATGACCTTAGGCAAAAGTGACAACGAACTTGGCAATGAATCAATTTAGCCAACACTTTATTTGGCTTACTTAACTTTGGCTACACAGCCTATTAACGCCCAACGTACTATTGACCCAGAAATAAACACATTGAGTGGGCGGGCGTTGGAGGTTTCGACGTCATTTCAGTACACAGCAGTTATTAATAAGCTGAGATAAACAATTCTATTGAACTTGGTTTTCACAGGCAACATCATTTGTTGTATTAGCAATTGCTTTCTTTGTAGGCGGCAAATGCTGTTTACGCAAAATATTATCAAATCTTTTATTGATGGCGTAGTTTATTGACACTTTAGTATGGCCGAAAATCGTTGACAATTTCATGCGAATCTCAATCTGCTTGCAAAAAAATATTTGCTAAGCTAACAAACGCTTTGGGTTTTGCCAAAGCTACGAATGAATAATATTATTATCAAATTACTCAGAGTTTTACAGAAGATCTCCAGCTCATTCATGAAATGAAATTAGTATGAACATAAATTGATATCTCATTTTTAGAAAAGACGTAAGTTTTGCTAATTGGTAAGAGTTGAAAGCTTTATGTTTCAACAGCTTTGGCACCACTGTGCACATAAAACATCGACTGCTCATATTCAATATGTTAATTGATACTAAAAACTTCACAGCCAGCACAAAGTTGGCATTTAAAAATTGTACAATCTCCCCGGTTCCACAGTTAGAGACCAGACCCAGTTTTCTGGCCAGAACCAAGCGACAGTCGGCGAAAGCCCTGGCTAACAAAATGCTAAGAAGCAACAATAATTGGAAACAGGTTCCATATTGTCGAACTTCTACTATACTAGCTGTTAAGCTTTTAATATAAAGCCAATCCAAAGATATAAAATCTGGTGACTGGTTGTCTCCGCCGAACGCTGGGTCATTTGTCTCTAGGTAAATAAATAAATATCAAAAATGATATTCGGCTACGAGTTTTGTCTATTTATTGTTGTTCTTGGGGCTCTTTATTGTATTGAAAAAGTATTCTGCACTTTGGGTCAATGAACAAGAGGCGATCGATGACTGTTTGGTAAATCGATTCGATTCGATTTGCTTTTGGTCTTTAAGTCAGGTTTCAAGTTGAAGGCTGGCTTAAGAAAAGAACCGGCTATAAACGGAAATAATCATATTAAGTAAACAATTATTCTTGTTAAGCGTATTTTAGTTTAATTAATAATACATAATGTTTTACATTAAAAGGAAGTTTTTGTTATTATTAGTTAGGAATGATTTGTGTTGTTGTTGTTGTTTTGAGGGTGTCCAGCACGCTGCTCTCAACTTCATTTAGCCTTCAAGCCCAACATACTTAAATTCGTTTAAAACTCTATATAGCCTAGCTGCTTATTGTCTCCTCGACAACCTTAACAAGGTACCAAGTTTTCTTACTCTTTGCTCCTACCCAATTACCTATGCTCAAATTCAGACTTTGTGTTGCTTAGCTTGGAAGTGTTTCTGCAATAAATCCTTAGTGTGCAAGGGGTTAAGTTAAAATTTAATACTCTAGTGAACTATACGACTTCAGTTAGCCGCTGATGAGCCAGGTTCTCAGATAGACAAACGCTGTGGCAGCCACCTTTGTCAGTTGCTGCGCAAATGCTGCAAAAGAAGATAAACTTTATTAGATATAGCTTGGATTTAAGTGTGTGTTTTTATGTGCTGAAATAAAGCGAGGACTGCAGCATCAAGTAATTCACATTTACATTTAAATTTACATTTTAATGCTGCGAAGCAAAACTCGCAAATGAAAATGCAAGCATTTAACCCCAAGTTAAGGGCCTGGCCAGATTTTACGACTTGAACTGTGTAGTAAAAACGAGCTGCGGACAGTTGAGCCCCGAACAAATTGACAAATGTCCTGCCTTGGCTTTTTACTGGGCAACGCTTTTAATTTAAATGCGAGTTGATTAATTGGGGCTTAGGATTGCTGCATTTACTACTACATAGAATACTTATAACATAACCTAATTCACATAAATTTATGTGCATATATAATGATGCAAGGCTGGCCATAAATAAGCGATTTTATTTGGTGTTTATCATTCAAGTATATTTTTATTGAGTTCAGCACTACGTAGTAATTAGTAGCCCATAAGCTAAGAGCTTCCTGGAATGTGAATAAGTAGTTAAATAAGTAACTAATGATTACTACGAATCACACCATTCATCACTCTAATCAAACGAAGTAAACAGAAAACAAATTTATAGTTGGTTTAATACATGATACATAAGTTTTATTTGACTTATATTCATCTTGTTTCGATATACAATATATTCGTATAATATAATTTCACTTAGATTTTGTTACTTTTAATTGTTTACAGTTTTTTTTTTCTTGTCTTGAATTATAGCAAATCGTATTTAATTTAGCAATTGTTCATGATTGGTTTTAATCTCTTTGTATTTTTGCATATTTTTTCATTTCGATTTTGCTTTCTTGCAGAATTTGTTTTTTTTTTTATTTATATGTATACATATTTTTATATAAATATTCAGTAAAATGATCCCTACTTTTTGTATGCTCATGACATAATTTTCTATATGTATTTATGTATCTTGTGTATACAGTGTTATCATTTTCTTTTCTTTTTTTTTTACTTTTTCTTACATCTTAAAACATTTATTATGCTTGGTGTGTGTGTGGTGTGTGTATTTTCTATTCTCATTAAATTTAAAGTAATTTCTGCGACAATAATAATCATAATAATAATAATTCATAATTATAATTTCATCGTTCGACTATAGACACATTCATAAACAAATGCATTTCCATAACGTTCTTAAAATACATTAGACAAATACAATTTTGCTGAACACTAAAGCGACTTAATTACAATCAACTTAATTTGGATTTTTATTCATTGTAACTTTCTGTTCTTTAGTGTATATAATATTTATTATGGTGAGCTGCGGATTTTCATAAAGTTAAAGGTTCCTACAAATATATTTGAGGAGTGTGAAGAATGTTTGTTAGACAACATCTGAACTGAAGAGCAGACTTGAAAATAGGAAAACAAATCATAGATATTGAAATGCTTGGCATGATTAAAAGCTAAAAGTTGGTTTTTTTAGTCGTGAATGTTGACACAACATAGTTAATATTTATGTATTTATTTAATTTATTTGTATTATTTTTTTTATAGGTTTTTTCGGTTTGGCTTTTATTACCACTAACAAGTAAGAACACATATTTAACCACAATTTGTTTTTTTTTTCGCTTTTTATTATTATGTATGTTTTCAACCATTTGACTCAACACTATTACACAACGTCAAACAGTTATTACAGTTATATAAATTGAGTTGACTTGGGTTTCTAATCAGCTGCTTAATTTATACAAATTGCCTACTTAAAAAGTCATAAATCAGAGCCTTACACTTGCAGCTAAGTATTATTATTATTTAGTTTATCTCTTTTGGTTTTTCTTTTTGTGTGGAATTCAATAATTCACAATTTATATATAATTTTAATTATATATATAATAAAACTAAATAAACAATAGGCCATATATTGATATGTATTTGATTTTTACACTTTAAATAAAACCGTGCTCAAACTTTATCAAACATGCTTTTACATTCGTTAAGTATTTTATTTATCTTAGTATTTTTTCTGGTATATACTTGTGTGTTATGCTATATGTGTATGTATTGTTCTGTTATAAGTATTTATTTGGTATTTTTTAATCTTCAAATGCATTTCTGTGCTTGGCTTTTTAACATTGTTTTGTGTATTTTTTGTGAGTGTTTGTGTATGTATTTCTTGTTGCTCTTATTACTGTGTGTTTTTTTGAGTAATTTCTTTAAGTTAAGTATTTCTGAATTGATCGCAATCAATCAACGTTTTAACATTCATTGTACACTTGTCGTCTAACATCTAGAACTGTGTATTTTATTATCAGATGTCATAGCTGATATAATTAGAAACGTTTCCTTAATACAACAAACCAAAAATCAAACATTCTATTTGCATTATTATTTAGATTATCTTCTGTTGTTGCATTGATATTTGTATGTGTGTATGTAAGGAAAACCTTAAATCATTAACAACCTAAGAAAACATTGATTATATAATTTTTTGCGCTTAACTAATGCAAGTCGGTTTGTCTGGGTTCGGTAGGGGGTACAGTATAGAGAAAAGAGTAGTTGGGTAGTGTGTAAAGAGTATAGAGTATCTATGAAGTTTGTGTTGTCTAGAGTCTGGAGTTTTGAATGTAAACAGCATATGTATGTATATCAATTATTTGCATAATTATCATAAGTATGTATGTATATATATATATACACATATATATATATATCTATTAGCACTATTATGTATACTTTTCTATATATAAATTCTTTTACAAATAGCAGACTACAATATCAAAAGCACACTGTGGATATATTTTTTATTTATTTTGTTTTTTTTTTTAGTGCCCTTCATTATTATTATTTATATATCTTTAACTATAGGTAGTACTATATATATGTTTGTATTTTTTAGACGCTGTGGAAGAACGGCAACAGAAAATCCGAATTTTCAACAAATCAGAGTATTTTAAATATTATTAGATGTGTCTGTGTGTGTATGTCTATCAAAAATTTAGATCTATAAGCATAACACTTGGAATTTGTCTCTCGTTCGTTATTTCGTTTGCGTCTAAGGCGAAATATTATATTGTCAATTCTTTGGCTTGAGCCGAAAACCATGCAAAATGACAAAATATGTATTTCTCAGAGGAAGGATGGGAGTTTATAAAAGAACATTGACTTAAGAATGGGAAATGCAACATTAAAACATACTTACAGCAAAGAATGCCGAAACTGGAGGAGGTCTTCCACTCTTTTAGCTTTTTCTGTATACTTTGCTGTGCCACATAAAGTAAGTGTGAAAGATTATGCGAAAAACAAGAAGGGAGAGTAAATTCAGGGGTATTTTTTAGTCCTTTTGTAAAGCTAATTTATTTGGAGTTAATAAGTTAGTTTCTATTCAACACTTGCCATACATAATATGTTCACAGTAAAAAAATTGTATGTTTTTATTAGTTTTACACATGTTCGTTACTTTTAAATACTTTAATTTTTAATACGGCTTGCATGGTATAAAAATATAAATGTTCACATACATACTCAAAAAACGTTAAGTTATTAAATTTACCATCAAAAAGTTATTTGTTTTCTAAAAAAAAGTAATTGAATCGATTGACAATTTTATAAAATTAGGAATGAGTTCTTTTGCATTTTGCAATTATTTTAATTAGTTATGTTTTCTTTAATACGTTTAGATTTTTCTTTGTAGGGCAATGTTGAATTACTTAACTAACTTTATTATTTATGTTTTTAGTTTATGGAGTTTAGTTCATAAGTGAGCTTTACTATCGTTGCTTGTCTTTGGTGTTCTAGTAGTTGTTGTGTTCAAAAGATAATAGAATAGTTTTTTTTTGTTGCAGCATTTTGGCAGGTTGGTTCCACAAGAGACATATTGCAGCTCTTGGATTTATTGTGCCATTGTGACCAACCCTTTTTTTGTAGTAATGTATAGTGTCCTAAGTATTTTTTTTATATAATTCTTGTTAAATTTCACATTGAATTGTTCCTAGTTGCTACAGTTGAAAGCGAACATCGCTCAAATAGGCTTTGACCACATTACATTTATATATCTTTAAATATATATATATATATATATATATATATATGTTTTATTTTCTTACATCTAAAAACCATATAATATTCAATTATAGAGTTTTCTTTACTCAAAAATGTAAGAAACAGTTACTGCTCCATTGTTTTTTCTTTTCTTTTTATTTTTGTGTTAATTGTTTGTCTGATCTTTATAAGTCCAATACTTTTATTATTAGCTGTGTGTGTGTTCAGTGTGTGTGTTTATAATAATGAGTGTATCATTAATAATAATAAAAATAACTTAGTTTATATCAGTGTTGCTTAGGTTAATTTATTTCGAAGATGTTATTATATACGAGTACTGCTGATATGCCCTTAAAAGTTATGATTTCATTCTAGTTCTAGTCCGATCCATACGTACACTGAAACTATATGTAAGTATATATGGATGTGTGTGTATTTATTTTGTTCTGCTTTGACAAATACTTGATTATTTTGTTTATTTATTTGGAATATTTTTTATTTATTTAGTAATAGATATAGGCATACCAAACTTCAATATACAGCACATTTATTTTATTTCTGGTTCGAATTTTCGCTAAGTGTATAAAACTTGTAGTTATTTTCATATTTCACTAATCCAATTTGTAAAACGTTTAGTACAAATGCAATAATACATGTACATACATATATATATACCCTATATATATAGATGTATTACATTTATTGTGTATATACTTATACTTGTTCATATATAATATATATACTGATATGTTTTGCCATTTAAATGTATCATAACGCTCTCTACAAACTTCATTTATCAAGTTACAAATTTTTTGGGAGCGGCTTATTCAAAAAAAAATTGCATTTTCTTTTTGTGCTCTTTCGGCTCAATAAAACTCTCTCAAATACAAATTGCTTTTTTCTCTAATTTCCTCAGATTTTCCTTTTAATTTTTTTTTTCCAAATTTCGTCATAAGAACATTTTTTCTTTGGTGCGCCCAAAAGCTAAAAACACAAAAATTAATCTCCGAATCAAGAATATCCATCCCAACATAAATGTGAAACCAATGCAATCTGACCAAGTTTCATTACAAACAAAATAAATAAAAAATTTCTTCTTGCTCCATATTAGCCATAATACTGGAGTTGGGCAGGGCATATACATAGGTGCTTTGGGCCTGGGCATAGACTTGGACCCATGCCAGCTGGCAAAATACTTTTTTGTACGACTGAGCGTTGAGTTTTTGTAATTTGTTTAAAATTTCATGCTGGCGTGACAAACATTCAATTTATCAAAATCGTTTACTCTCTGTTGATTGATTTCGTTATTTGGTATTTATAATTGGGCCTGGGTTCTTTTAGGCCTTGTCTCTTCCTTTGTTTTAAATACAAATCAAGCAATTTGCGGCGTGCTACAAAAAGTGTACTTCTGTTGTTTTCTTTGATATGTGTGTGCGTGTGTGTGTTCGTTTGTGTGTGTGTTCTGGGAGGGCAAGCCGCGTGCTAAAGTTCGTCCTCCATGCAGGAGGGGGGTTCTTTAAATAACCTAACAACTACTACAATGCATCTTTATAATTTGCTGCCTCGTGCAGCGGGGTGCAGTGCAGTGGCATGCAACACTAAATTCATGTACAAATGTTCAGCTGTGGCCAAGCTACAAAAAAAGCATGGCACAAATTCTAAAACTCCAATTAGCTGGCGCAATTCTCTCCTCTCTCTCTCTCTCTTGTCTCTCTCGCTCTCTACATTGACAATTTCACTTTCACATTCTAAATATTATAATATACGATTTTTCTTCTTTGTGCTTTTCTTATACGCTGTGTGCTCTTCTTTTAGAAAACTCCATTGTTCCTTAATGCCACACACATGTAGAGCAGTCCTATGGTCAGTCCAAGCAGCTGCAATTGTGGTGTAATGGAAGCACTGCCTGAACCTCCAGTGCAGCCTGAACCTTAAAAAGAAACCAGAGAGATAAGTTTTAGATTAATAAATAGTTGGGAACAGTTCAATTTGTATAGGGTTATGATTTGATTGAATGAACTTGTATGTTGTTGCTGGCTGAAATATATTTGCCATTTTTTAGTACTCCTTTGAGGCCTGCATCTACTTGTAAGCAAAATTATAATTACTTAGTATTTTCCTTATCATAATGCCTACGATAAAAACGTTTTGTAGCTCAAAAGCTGGAATATGAATAAACAACAGGACCAATTAAAAATCAACACTAAACTAAAAGCATTTGACATTTTTGGTGCGGTTTTTGGTGCAATAAAATAAAAAAAGAGAGTTCGAAAGAAAAAACTTGAACGAATTTTACGCGAACTTACCTTAACAAAAAAATCCTAGCAATTTGTCTGCGTTTATAATTCTGTTTTTTATTTTATTTTAATTTTTATTAACGCTTCATTATACAAAATACATTAAAATTTATTGGTACAACCGATTTTCGTGCTAATTCGTTTTGATAACTTGTTTGTTAACACTCGTTAGTTAAAAGAGTTCTTCTTGTTGTTCATTTGGCACAAAAGAAACTCAGATTGCCCTCTAAATACATTTAAACAGCTAACAGCTTGTTGGCTGGATTGACAACTTGGCTAACTGCTTATACGCAAAGAGAGATAACAAACTTGTTTCTCTTCCTTTCTCAAGCCGGCCGGCGTTTGTCTCTGGTTCAAGTACACTTTCTGGCGTTAACAACTTAATTTGTATATGTAAAAGTGCAGTGTGCAGGTTTTTTTTATATAAAATAAAAATATGTGTTCTACGTTTTTTAATGTCTTGGTTAACAAATCAATTCAAATTTCGCAATCAATGGACATAAATTTATCAAATATGGCTGAATACAATAAATATATTTATTTACACACACATTTATGTACATTTGTATCTCTTTGGCCGTCGGGCAAACGCTTGTCGCGTGTGAATTTAATACTGGCTGGCTAATTTGAATTTAAAAGGCTAACCAAGTCGTAGATTATATGCGCAGATAATCAAGAAATAAATTGGCACAAGCCAGCGACAAAAGCCACAATAAGCCAACAACAATACAAAGACTTGAACAAAGTGAACATTTGAAACACGTGTCGCTAAAAGCAAGCAAAACATAAAACAAAACGAAACGCAGCGTAGCAAATCAAAGAGAAAAGGCCAAAAATGATACAAAGATACATTCAACTATATTTCGTATGGCAACAGCGCGTTTAAGGTATCAGATTTCGATTGACATGGGGAGGAGATAGTAGAGAGGAGAGAGGAAATATTAAACAACGGGCATTCACGCGTGCGCTTAAATTATGACAAAACAATCGCAAAGATACAAATGTATCTGTATCTGTGTTACTGCCATTAACACTTGATAACTGATTCTACTGATTGTGTGTTTCGGTTCGCTTGGTGCCAGCCAGTCTGGTGTTTTCAGGATGAGACGAGTTGGGGGACCAGTTTATAGCTCGATTAGCGATTAATGGCAAGATTAGCACAAATCGCGCTGAAATTTCTGGTGAAATTTAAAAATGGTCAAATGTTGCGCGTGTGTGTTGGCCAAGCCAGCTGGAGATGCCATAAAATCAAATTCAAAATGCAAATTCAATTAATTAGCCAGACAAAAAGAACCGGTAAGCAGCAAAACCGCATGAAGTAAGAGCGAGTATCTTATAGCTTTTACTTTGGATATTAACTGTGATTTTCAAAATCATTGATAGCCCTTTTTTTTACAGCCAAACCAACTTGTTTGAGGGGAGCCCCATTTGCATACTTGCTTGCTTTTTATGTAAAAAGTCAAACGAACAAAAAAAGAGAACAACTCAAATTAGCATAAATTAAATTTTTATTAATTTGTGCAACACTAGTTCTCTTTCTCTCTCTTTCTCGGAGACAGACCGACCAGACATATTGGCGCGACAAAAACTTGACTCTAACTTTAACTGCGACTCATCTTTCACCTGATATAGCCCCATAAAGAGTTGTTCACGCATTTTAAACTACTTTTACAAATGAGTTAACGCCCACCGTAAGCTCTAACTTTAAGGTATATTAACTAAGTATATGCTTTATATATACTTATATTGGGCAGGCTTTTGTTGATTTATCATTGTCAGTTTTGCATATGCATGCTGTGACTGAATTTTGTTTTTTTCGTCCACTCGTCAGTTAGTCAACGATCTCACGTCTGAGACTGAGAAACTGAAACTCATTTCACTGATTGATGAGCGAATTTTTATATACTGGCATGGCCATAAATAAGTTTTGGTGAACGTTCGCTACTCAGATATGCAATAAATTAAAACTATAAAATAAAATATATCTTTCACCGAAATAAAATTGTAGAAATCGCCAATGACTCACAATTTCCACTAAATGTCAGAATAAAACTCATTTCAAATGTAACTGTATTTCCGTGCTTACTTGTATTGTGGTGCTTACTTAAAGTATTCAAAGTACGGAGCGAATTGAGAACGCTTAAAGTGTTCATGTTCTGCATTTTACTTGCGAATTGTCATGCTAATTGACACGCGTTGCCAAACCCATAAAAAATAAAATAAGTCAACTAATAACGATTACTGTATACGAAGCTAAAATACTCTTCAGTTGAATATATTTATTCGTATAAACACAATACATTTCAGACCCCATTGAAATGTGCTATAATCTACAATTAGTTTCTCACCTCTCCTCAAGAACCCATAAGATACTATATAACATAACTTCACTCTCAACTGGAAACATATCAAATCGCAAAAAGCAATTAAAAGTCGCAAAAAACATTCAAAGATAAAGAAGTTTGATAATAGATTCGCCAACAATTTATTATGTTTGAAGAATGTCATATTTGCTATGCACTTTAAAGTGTATATAGAAATAAGCAATTGCCAAGATTGAGCTACTGAGATATGAGCAATTGAGGTGTGGCATCTCTTATAGAGCTTACAGACAGACAGATCAATAGAAAGACAATACAGCTAGAGGAGCGCGACGTATACATAAAATATATCTATAAAGTGTATGTTAATTGTATGCCAAAAAATATTTATATACACCAAAAAGGAAACAAAAGTAAGATGTCAGCAGACAATAAATACTCTCACAACATTATCAAAGCATTTTATAGCAGCTGCCATAAATATTCACACACATCAGACAGAGATTTCTTATAGTTTAATTACTCACCTGCCCAACTTCTGACTTTAGGCAAATAATCGTTCCAGAAGGAGCAACGCGCTGCCAATGGACCACGTGCTAGTTTCTCAATCTTGTCGTCCGTGCTGAAAATGTAGTACACGGGATCCTCCTTCGAAAAGTTTGGCCATTCCTCGCCATCTTGTGCGGGATTGCTAAAATTGAAAAGCTCGCATTACAGCAGCAGTTTATGGCAACATGGGTTGTGTTCTCTGCTTACTTTTATAGCAATTGGCAAAGCTGTTAGCTGTGCCCACAACCAGAACTTACCCAGTCTTGGCAAACTCAATGACGGAATTGAGCATACGCTTTCCCAGCTCACGCTCCACAGGTCGATATTGCAGAGATGTGTTCAGCGGCTGGCCAAAGAAGTACTCAATCTCATCGCCGTGCAGCACGCCCATCCACTCACCCCACAGCGATGTGCTGGTGCGCTATAAAAACAAGAGAGAGACAAGAGAGTGTGTGAGAGAGAAAGAGAGAGAAAGAGAGAGAGAGAGAGAGAGCGAGAGCTTGTTTGTCGTAAACTTAGCCAGAAATTATGCAGATAAACATCCACCCTTTTTATTTATTTATTTGATTTTACTCGCGCGAAACGCCTCACAAATTGTAAATATTGTCGCAGCATGTGCCGCCAAAAAAATATATAAAATGAGAAAAACACACAACAACAGAAAGTGAATAATAAATGTTTGGCTGTTCTGAAGCAAACAAAAAATAAAATAAAAAATTGCATATGCTAAAATCTAGTATATATGTATTTACATTTATCTGTGGTCAGAATATGTAAAAGTAGCTAAAGCTTGTTTGAGATACAAGCAGAATTTAGAGAAAAGCATCAAAAAAGTCTTAAAAGATTACATTTTTGTGTATTTACACATTTTTAACTTTTACCTATCTATTTTATTTAAGAGATTTATATGTTCATCTTTTAAACTTCCGTTCTAACTCAAGCCACAAAAATATATGTATATTTTTAGAATTCTTTTTCCTCACACACACTCACAATAAACTTACCACAGCAAGATGGATAATTGGGATAGAGTTAAGTTTGGCTTGGGATTTGTCGTGCGGCTGCCACACAATGGCAGCTCACATCATCTCTTAATTAACCACAACAGTCACCTGCAGCAACAAACGCAAGAACAACAACAATAACATTAATACCTGCTAGCTAACCACAGCAATTTGGTCAACGTCAATGACCACAGTTAGAAAACTGAAGTGACACACACAGTGGGAATAAGAATTGTGGCTAAAGTGAATTTAGGCCAGAGTACTGCGCTTGTTTGGAAAGAATTGTTTTAAGTGGGAAGAGCAAAATAATTAAAGCTTTCAGTTTAATATAAAATATTGCTAATTGGCTATGCTGTTCTCACATAAAAGTTGCCAAAATCTTTAAGTTCTTTCCCGCTTTATAGCATTTTTAATCGCTTTTAGTGAAATGCTGCCCATTGTAAGGACTTTTGAAGTGCTGTCCACTTAACCAATTTAGCAGTTGAAAGGAAACTGCAGCCTGGCAGGCTGGCAGCCAATTGGCCAAGTCAGTTAATGAATTGCAGCCAGAACATGCCAGGGGATAATGTTGTTTTTGTGGCTCGTTTCTCGTTGTTCAGTTGCTGCCAAGTTGTTGAAAATTTATGCGCCATTGCTTGCTTTCTTTTTCACCTTTTTTCCAACTCAAAATGAGGGTACACACACACATACACATACACACACACACACATACGAGGAGTGTTCGACTTTGCCCTTAGGCGCAAAAATAATGAAGAATTGTGCCAGTTGCTGTTGTTGTTGTTGTTTTGTGCTTTTTGATTAAGAGCGCAGAGAACTCGGACTCGCAACTCGCAACTCAAACTCAAGAAGTGGCAAGTGGCAAGGAGGACAAGATGGGATTGGCAATTGCCGTCGCAAGAAACTTATTTAAGTGCGAAGCACGTTGCACGATGCTGCTGCTGCTGCTGGTGTTGCAGTGGCAGCTGCTGCTGTCAAGGGGTGTCGCCACCATGGAAATAGACAATCTGCCCAGGCACTTTACCACCAGCAGAGAGCCCAACTCGACCCCAATTCGTGTGATGATGGTTTGGGCTTAAAGGTCGCCATGGCCACTTTTACCGTTGTTGTTGTTGTTGATGTTGTTGCTGTTGTCGTTGGCTCGTTTATGGGCAGAAATGAGTTACGAGTTTTGTTGCAGGCAACTTGAAGGCTGTAATTAAAACTAATTTCATTTGCCTTTCTTTCATTTGGCAGTGCCAACAAACTTATTTTACTGGCCATGGCCAAGATGTTGATTATTAACAGGCAATTTGATATGAACAATGCAGCTGGTACGTAAACATTTTACACGCACTGTTGGCCATTTCAAACAACAATAGGTCGTATTCATTAGCATTAAAAGAGTGCAAGTTCTTGATTAACATTTAGAGCCCCTAAAAGACGCCACACGGCGTATGCGTAATATTGATTTTTCTAAATTGTAATTTACGACACGACCTGCTATGAACATATGTACATTTATCAATATATAGAACGACTCGATATCGTCTGTCGTTTGTAATTACCTATTAACATTTACGCATTGTCGCTGCAAGAGAGAAAATCAATATAAGAGGGTGGGTCGTATACTTAATACTTGATACTTTGCCTACACTACTTGTATGGCTGCTAGTATTTGTTAATCATTAGGGCCTGCAGCAGCCCGGCCGGCCGCAGTCCTTTAACCAAATAACTGACTCAAATTATGCCCCACACGTTTCAGTCGTATAGCAGGGCCGTGACCTCGTAAATTGAAGTTTCATTAGGCAATGCCACTCCCCCCATCCCCACCCACACCCTTGGCTCGTGACTGTGTGTGTGTGTGTGTGTGTCTGTGTCCCGGGCACAGGTCCAGGGGCCCCAGAAACGAGCCACAAGCCCCCAAGTCAAAGCCCAGGCACAGGACAGTAGGCAGTGCGTGTAGTTTAATTGGCGCTGTCCTTGTATATATATGTATTTGTATGTGTGTGTGTGTGTGTGTGTGTGTGTGTGTGTATTGAGCGAAACTTTTTGTGTTACAATAATTATGGCGGCCAAGGTTGCCAGGGCGCATACAGACTGAATTGTTGTTTGTCAAGTTAAAGACGCCAACAACGACGAAGGCGACGATTACTTCTGTTTGTGTAGGTGTAAGTGTATGTGTGTGTGTGTGTGTATGTGGATGTAATGTCACAATTCTTAGGCTTTATCATAAATTTTGATATATTTTATTTATGTTTATACGTGTGGTTAACTGTATATGATAAAAAAAATATGCAAGAACTTCATTTACCATACTTTTATATGATTGATAAAAAAAAATCATTTAAAACCTGTTCATATTGTTCGTTAAAGAAAAATAAGTCAGCTTTAGGCTTATAAAACACATATTTGTAATTAAAGAAAAATGGGTCAGCAAATGACTTGCAAGAAAGAAAATACATCTGTCAGAAACTTATACCTTTAGCATATGCAAAACTTTTGCCAATTAGTATTTTATTGATTTTCGTGAAACTCTGAAAAGTTCTACCAAATGTCAAGAGAAAACGACATGTTTTTAGCCATCTTGACCTATTCCTACTCCTTTCTATATACATATATATATTTATTATTTCATGTCTCGTCAAAGCTGAGAATTTCTTGACAAACGTTTAGAGCAAGGGAATAATAAACAAAGGCCCTAAAAAGCATTAGATTTTTCTATTTAAGTATAAATATATCAAACAAATCTTTGCCCTTGCGGCTGAACAAGTATTTAAATACTTTACATGCAAATACTAATTAGAGCTGTCACTTTCGCTGTCTATTGCATTTAAGCGACTGAAACATATGCTTGTTTACACATTTATAATGCGAAATAAAAAGGAATCAAATTCTAATTAAAAATCGCAGTTCAACTTGATTGCCGCCTTTTGCACAATGTTTTTTTTTTCCTGCCTTTGCCTATGAGATAGGAACCATCCGTTCAAAACATAAATAATGCAGGCGCACTCATCATGACATTCTGCCTCACTCTTGTTGCAGTTGCAGTTGTTTTTGTTGCAGTTGTTACATGTTAACCCCTTAGGCTCTGCTCGCCATTAGCCTTGTGTGCAATTTTAATGACAAGCAAATTGCACCTCGTTGCGTTTACTTTCAGTTGCTTATTTTTCCATTTCACATTTCTCTTCTTTTTTTTTTGCCTGTCTATCTGAGCATGTGTGTGTGTGCCCTAGTGTGGCGCCCCATTTGACCGCATTTCGATTGGACGCACGCGCTCCAACGCCGTCTTACGTGTCAAAGACTGTGAAATATTTAATGATTTGTGCAAAGTGGATATTCCGCCCATTTTCCACCTTAACAGCGCCCTTTTAACCCTCGATACTCACGTGTGTAAAGTAATAGTAATGCACGGAGGCGCCTCGCTCGGCCAGCGCTTGTGCATATTCGTTGGTGGGGCAAGTGAAGAAATGATCGCCCACCGCACGTCCAATTTGCTGTTGATTCTGATAGCCAGGATTTCCCTCCCAGCTGGTGTACTGTAAATTTGCGAAAAAAATAAAAACAAATGTAGCAATTATTAAAGATATAGTAAATTTGAATTTTGAATGACACACATAACCTACAATTACAAATGCCAATAGTTGAATAATTGCATACGTATGCGTAATATTTTTAATGAATAAATAAACTTTTTCTCTGACATAGTTAACTCATAATAAATTGAATTTTATTAAGTTGCTCAATTCACGAGTATAATTGACAAATCAGCTCTGCCTCAGCTATGTATATAGTAGTGTTTTTTATCAGCGTTTTTCGCTATTGACTTAACAGGAGTTGAGCCTTAAATGCAATTTCCACAGCGCCCGACCAAATGAAATGAACAATTTTTTTTTTTTTTGCGCAAATGCAATTTCATCAAATTGACGTCACTTTTTAACTCGTTTAAGCTGCTGCCTGACTGGCTGACTGCCTTTCTGGCTGTTGCTCATGCCGTCCTGCTGTTTTGCTGAGTTTGATGCGACATGTGGGCGCTATTTGTGGTTGGATGGGGGAGGGGGGCATGGAGATTGGGGTTGCAGCTCAATGCAGCCTTTTTGTTGTCCTTGTTGCAGCGCGGAGTCACTTTAACTGCAGTTGACAGCGGCAACGGCAGCAACGTGTGCGACAAAAGCGTTGGGAAACTGCTGACGCATTTTGGCCCAATTGGCTTAGGCAGGTGTCAGTGGCAGTGGCAGTGGCAGTTGCAGCAGCAGCTTAAAACAGGGGGAAAAACAGTAGCAATGGGGTTCCTTTCAAAAGATTTACCTGGAATATAATGGCTTCGCGTTCCGCTTGCGTTGCCTTGCCAAAGATGTTATTCATAATCTCCAGATACTTGTCACGTGGCAACGCAGTAGCATCATCCTTATCAAAGTAATCAATGAAATCGTACAGCAAGAAATATGTGCCTGGAATATACAATGGAAATATTTATAAGTTACGAAAGTTGATAAAAACGTATTCGCTGCTTTTGATGTTAATGTGCTTTGGGAGCAATTGGACAAGTCCGAAAACAATTAACACTACAAGATTCCACAGGGGGCACAATCAACGAGCCGTGCCAAGGACACCAAACGCTGCATTAACCAAAACAACAACAACAACAACAGAAACAGAAACCGTGTTGAAGAGATAGACAAAGGGTAAAATAGAATAAATAAAATCAACCATAACAACAACAACAACAACATAGGCAACAAGGACAAAGAACAAAGCGTCCCGTTGCCTTTTATTAACTTAATTTTTATGGCACTTGATGTTGTTATCGTTGTTGTTGTTGTTGTTGTTGTTGTTGCCTGGCATTGTCCCCTGTACACTTCAAATACGAACACACTAACGAGCCATAATTGCTGCCTATGAGGCAACGAGAGACACACAGCAAAAACAACAATAGCACAAACACACACACGCACATACACACAGCTGCCAATAGAGTGTGTGTGTGTGTGTGTCGGGCAAATGTGTGTCATCCACAATGCCCCATCAGGCAACCCCCAATGTCCCGTTAGAAACGTTTGACTGCGACAAAATTTCTGTTGATGTTTGATTCAATTTTCGTTGAAGCGACCAAAATTATGCGAAAACATGCACAAAACGCGTTTCGTTTACGCATTAAACTCAAAATTGCTGTACACGCACTTAAACAAGTTGACAACATCTAGAATTTATGAACTTAATATTTAATATATAGTTTTGATCGATGGGAAAATTAAACTGCAGCAAGTTCAAAAATTGAAATTCGACATAGTTTTGCACGGCTATAAAAAGTAGAAGCTTTCTTGCTGGGCTTTCGTTGGCCAGGCTAAGGAGCAGCCAAACAGCTAAGAAAACTTCAAGCCGACAGCAAATCAACAACAACAAAATTAAGATGTTATTTCATGTGCGCGGCCGCATTGTTATCTATTGTGTGTTGTTTCAAATGCTAGATGACCTTGAACTCACAAACACAAACACACACATAGACATAGAGAAAACAGTTCTATGCGGGTTGTAGCGAACAACGTTGTGTGTATATGTGTGTGTGTGTGTGTGTGTGTGGTCGTCTTGTGGGCACGCACACCTTGTGCTAGGAGCACAACGGGCTGTAATATGCAGCAAAAAACAAAAACAAAACAGAGAGAATGCTAAAGAGAGCGAGAGAGCGTGTAAGAGAGAACGCTGGTAAGAAACAGGGAGAGAGAGAGAGAGAGAGAGAGGGGGAGCTTTAAGCAATGAGTGAAAGTGAGCAGAAAAGCGCACGTGTCTGTGGCGCCACGAGAAGCAGCCGCAGCTTGTATGCCCCCAAGCCTGTATGTGGCAGTGTGTGCGTGTGTAAGTTTCGGTGCCTGCCGCCTGGAAATGACGAAGCAGCAGCAACGGCAATGGCAACAAGAAGAAAAATGAAAGCGAAGCGAACCCAACAAGAAAAAGTACACAAAGCGCACGAGAATCTGTTATACGGAAAACAAAAAACCAACACACAAACACACACACACACACAAACACATATACAGATACAGCTGCCGTTACCGAAAACGCACAGTTTGCAAACATATAAAGCAAAGTGGGCAAGAGAGAAAGCGAAACGAAAGGAAATTCTTTAAGTAGCGCGCGGCATGGCACGAATAATGCGAACAATGCACACAAAGCGTTAGTATTACCGTTAACACACAAACAAACACACACACACACAAAACAGGCAACTGCGTTAAATGATGGGAAACGCAGCAGCCGACGTTGAAAAAGCTGGCCAAAGCCGGATTGCAGAAGGCAAAGTTAATGTAGAAAATATAAAAAGTGTTGCATAGCTATGGGCATAAGTTAAAATTCAATTTTATACCAAAAGTGAAAAACGCTGCTTGCTAAAGTATTAAGGCTATATTTGGTAGCTACAGCAGAGCTGAGTAATTCAAGTTAATATATATAGATAAATTAATTTAGCTAACCACTTTGTTGTTAGATTAGTAAAAACTTCATCTTCTTCACTTGAAATGCTCTTTTTGCTTCAACTTATTTAACAGCTTAACCCATTTAGCAATCCCCAACCGCTTCTGTGCAGCAGCACGTGTGTTGGCCATCATTTAGTGGGTGCAACATGCATTACTGCTATTTTCAGCTGTCTCCCGCCGCAACGCCTGCTTAGGGACATACATTTAAATAATTTATGATGCTCGCACAGCTGAACAGCCCCAAAACATCGCCTGACATTGCCCCCACCCCTCTAGGGGTCTGTCACACACACACACACACACACACACACACACTTTGCGTGCACGAGTCTGGCAAGTTTTGCATACACCTCCCCCATTCCTCTAACAACTACCCAGTTTCACCCACTTGGATTTAATGCATACACTGCTTGAAGTTGCATTGACAAATTTCGTTTTAAGGCTTGCGTGATTTGTGGCCAGCAGAAACAAAAAGTTTAAAGACGAAGAAAGTCAGGCCACAAGCCGTATCTAGAAATACGAGTAGCATTGTGATGTGTCAAACTTGAAAGGCATCAAAACGAGTCACAAAAGGGGCGGATGCGGCTCGGCCACGCCCTCTGCCTAGTGAGGACTACTCATAAAATAACAACAATGTGTGCAACAAACAAAACATAAAAGAACTAAATCGTACTCTGCCACAAAAAAGTAATAAAATCGCAAATGGATGCAGCACGAGCTGCAACAAATGTGACAGGAGAAGAAGAGGAGGGGTCAGGGGGGAAAGGGATTTTAGCTTGGCGCTAACATTGCAAAGAACATGCACATTATGACAATGGGGCTGCAGCAGCTACACATTTTGGCCAAGCACATAGAGAGTCACAGTCTGTGCTAAAAAATTTGGCACACTGCTGACGTCAGCGTCAGCGTTGGCGATGCCAAAAATAAAACTGCAACAATGGCAAAGAGGGAGGAGAAAGTGGCCGAAAGCAGCAGCGAGCACAGTCTATTGTTAGCCAAAAGAGACACAAGGCGAAGGGATTACGGAGGATTTTGGACAGCAGCAGCTCGAGACTTAAGTTTGATAAAGTTGCTGTCCACGCAGTAAACACAATGACAAAACTAAGCGACATGAAATTGGACAGAGCTCTACACAAACTAAATGGAAAATTTTTTGTTTTTATTTAACAAAATGGGTTTTTAGTTTTCGTTGCTGGGATCTTTAAATTTTACTGTATTTTGTCTGCAGTTTGATATTTTTTTTCTGCAGAGAAGTATGCTTTAAAAGATAATAAAAAACTCACCTTCATCTCTGACATTGCCCATTAGTATATCATAATCCTTTAAATCTGCTGTCTTCATCAGAGTCATGGGATCCGCTGGCAAGAAGGCGCCATCAATGGTTGGCGCTGATGGGAAGCTGAGTATGCCCGAGTAGGAGTTCCACTGTTGCACCGATATGGTCTTGGCATCCACAGCACGCATGCAGGTCATGACATGTGAGGGATTGGTCTAACCAAAAGTAACAAATTCGTATTAAGGGTTAAGGTTAAATTTTATCCAAGAACTTTACCTTGAGCATGGATGCATTGCAGTTGCAATCGTTGATCAGGGATTTGCCAATCTCCACGGCCTTTTCGGATGTCATGTGACTCCACGGAGCATTCATGGTGCCCGATTGCATCATGCCACGCTTAACCACACCCTTCGTAACCGGCGACATGAGCTGTGCATTCACTGAACTCGATCCGGCCGACTCGCCAAACAGCGTCATCCATTCGGGATTGCCACCAAAGGCATGCGCATTATCCTTGATCCAACGTATGGCCAATGCCTGATCCCACAGACCCACATTGCCAGGTGCCTCCTCGGCAAACTCAGCCGGCATCTCTGGCGCCAGATGTAAGAACCCAAAAGCACCCACACGATACTGAAAGGAGGCAACGATCACATTGCCCACAGCAGACATGATATCCGCATTGTAAATGTCCAGCGTGGCCGATCCGGTCATAAATCCTCCACCATAGATCCATATCAGTATGGGCAGACCATTGGTCGTGTTCTGCGGATTGCCATTGTGTATCAGATGATCCGTATCGCCCTTATTGTGTTCCGAATGCTGAGAACGAGAAGCAGATTGGAGATGAGTAAAGAGAGAGCGTTGAAAGTTGGTTGGCCTTACCTCAGCTCCATTGGTGCCACGTCCATGACGCAGACGCGCCTTTGCCGGTGCCCAAACGTTTATATACAAACAATCCTCGGATACATTGGTATTGGGATTCCAGATCTCCTCGCCAGAGAAGCCCGGAAAGTATTCATAACTGAAAGTTAGAGTGAAAAAAAACCGTTTATGATGAGTTTCCATGGCTCACATGCAAATCAGCTAGGTGCGGGGCTACCTCCACGCCCCTCTATGCCCAACCCCTCACCGTCATTTCACTCATTGTTGGTCGTGCCAATTACGACTAAAGTAACCAACTGTGTTATTTATTTTTATTTGCTCTCTTCTGATTTTCGCCTGTTTTTTTACTTTCACTGTGTGCCATTTTTGTTTTTCTTTATTTTTCGAGGGCACACATACACACAAGCCCCTAAAATTCTACACACACACACACACACCGACATACACCTACTTCTATCCTCACCGTTTAGCTATATGACTCTATTCACATATATCGTTCATTTGCCCCATAAACGTTGAATCCCTCGAATCGATATATAGTACAACAAATACAAATACAAATACAGAAGAACTATTCGCTACGCATTGCTATGTGTGTAATGTGAGTGTGTGTGTGTGTGTGTGTGTTTGAGTGTGATTCAATATATTCATATCCGTTTGGCTCGTCGTCGTCGTCGTCGTTGTTTTTCCTTCTTCATTTTCTGTGTGTAGGTGTGTTTGGTTTCGTGTCAATTGAAATTAACTTTGCCACTTCGCATAAAAGTAATTTATAACAAACCGGAAAAGGCGATTCTACACTGTCTCGATTTCTTTCTCGTATCTTTCTATCTCTATATTTGTCTAATTTCCGTTATGCCACACACACACACACACACACAGTAATAGCTTTGTCCCTTTGTGTTTGGCAAATGAGAACATTCCTACAATGTTAGTTCCGAGTGTTAGTTTCCTATTTATACATAGTAGTATTGTATGTAAATGACAAGGTGTAGCTAATTGATTTATGCTGATTTCTGTTAAGTTAACACAACTGTATTTGATATCTCTCAGTTGAAAGTAAGGAAATCAGGTAAGAACTTAGTTTTTTAAAGCATGATTGATATCCTTTTATACTAAGCTACCTCTCTGAACACTTCGAAATAGTATATCGACCAAACGAAGTACATATAAACATTTTGGGAGCGGGCTTAAAAGTGTTGGCAACTTAAGCTATAGTATTTTTATAACGCTGATAATTTGATTTCACATGTTTTTCAAACTGTTTTTACTGAATAGTATACTGCATATTGTTTAGTATCTGTTTAAATTTGCATAAATTAATTTCAATAAATATTTATGATTAAATTCTACTTCAGCTTTTCGCTCAATAGAGTTATTCCATAAATTTAAATTATGCGATTTTTTAAGTAGAAACTATAAATATCATTTTTTTTTAACAAAAATAACATTATAATTAATGATATATATGAATTTCTTTTAACATATACAAAAACTACCTAGCCAGCTTTAAGATTTTCAGTCTATAAGAAATTTGTGAAAAAATCCTTAAAACGTTTTCCTTAGAATTCTTAATGCCTTTATTGTTTCTCTATCTCAAACTTGCGAATTTTAAACTGATTTTGATATACGACATCAATTATTTGCCTATATATTGGCCGGCATTTAGCATGCGTAATGATTGCTGCAATTGGATGCAAATGCATGTCGCGATGACGTCACTAGCAACAGTTAGGTCAACGGGGCATCCGGGGACCGGTCTGCTGAATTCTAGGTCAACTACACATACTATTACATATACATACATATGTATGTATCTCAATATAACTGCAGCGTGAACTTACCGCTCTTGAACGCATGTGGCAGAAAGCCGTGTGGCATCGAGGACGCCGTGCCAGGGTTCCGCCGGCACCGGCTTGCGGAAACGTAAATCCTCGACGGGCGGCTTGGCATACGGTATGCCCGTATACACATGCACCTCACGTCCCTGCACCGTCACGGAGCGACCGCGCACCGGTCCAGAGGTTGTCTGCACCACGAGGCGATCGATGACGCCGCAGACGCAGCACAAATGCAGCGACAGCACAAAGAGTGCGGCAGGCAGCAGCGACTGCAAACTAAGCCGAGAGACCATTCTCGCAACAAATGGATGCGGTTCTTCTTTCTGTTTTATTTTATTTTAATTTTTTTTTATTTGGTTGTGCCAAATGCAAACTGCGAACTTTGTTTGTGGTTGCGAGTGTGTTGTGCGGATGCTAACGAGATTTGCGCTGTGGCGCCGTGTGTCCTAGTTAGATGTGGCTTACAGTGACGTCACCGCGTTGCAAGTTGCACGAAGCACGTAGCACGTAGTACGTTGTTGTTTCTGTTGCTGTTGCTGTTGCTGCAGTTGTTGACTGGATTTAACGGGGTTTTGTTGGTTTTTCGAATTGAAATTGGGGTTTTTGTGTGTGCGCTTTTATTGCTTTTATCCTCTTACTCTGCCTCTTTTTCCTCCTGTTGTTGTTGTTGTTGTTGTTGCCCCTTTTTGATGCTTATTATCCGGTTGTAGTTGTTGCTGCTTCTGCTTTTGTTGTTCTTGCCACTTTAAGCTGCCGTGTAGACTCTGCACTACACATGCTTCCAACTAGCTGCCTCTATTTCTGTCTCTTTCTCACTCTCTGTCTGTCGCTCTCTCTCTCTCGCACGTCTCTCGTCTCTCCCTCTCCCTATCCGTCAGCCCTGCTTGCTGTCTGTCTGTCTGGGTTTGCTTTGACTTTTGGTGCTTTTGTTTCAGAGTTTTTCAGTTTGTGCAGCTGTTGCACTTTTGTTGCGTTGCTTGTTCTTCTTCCGTCTTCTCCTCCTGCTCTCTTCCTGCTCGTCTCCTTTGCCTCTCCTCGTCTTGCTGCTCCCCGTTCTATTGTTTGAACTGCAAATAGAAAAGGCATTAAGTTATTTGTCTAAGTTTCCTTCTACACAGACAGACACACACAAAAAGTTGCCACAGCTGCTGCCACATAGTTGCCACAGCAAAACTCGTAGCTCTTGCAAAAAGCTTAATTCATGGTTTATGTTGCTGTTGCTGTTGCTGTTTCTCTTGCTGTTGCTGCCACAAGTGCATGTTGACTTGTCGCTTGTCGCTTGCCCCCGTTTGTATGCTACAATATTTAGATGTGTTTGCGTACTTTCCATGTGTATGCGTCTGTGTGTATATATGTGTGTATGTGTGTGTGTGTGTGTTTACCACTTGAGCAAAGATGCAATAGCGCAAAGCAAAGAAAAATTTGAGGCTGCCTCGGCTCAGAGTTTGCATTCAAAGTTTTTCAAGTGGCCGTGCAACCTGCACCACTTACAAGCGCATCCCTCAACCACTTAGTATTGCACACACACACACACCATATATATGTATATGATATATAGGTTTATGTTCATATCGGGGCCACACTCGAGCGCTGTGTATCGTTTTCTAAGACTATATATCTTTTGCAACAACATCGTTATACATTTAGAAACTTATACATACAGCAGAGACTATTAAAATAATACCGAAGATAAGGGAAATAGCTAAAATTAAACAATTTCATTAGCACTGGGAAACTAGGCTATGATAGCTTATTTTTCGCTGCCTACTTTTAGTCATAAACATTATTATTTCTTGCTCACAATTTTTGTCACTTTTGAGCTATTTTTATGGCCTCGCCTGTATTTGGTTATATATTTAAACTCTTAGTGCCACTTGACTTGTCAATTACAGCAAAAAGCATCAAACCGCATCGCTTAACTGAACTCATTTTGCAACAGCTTGACAACTTGAGCCGAGCTTTGCCTCAACTTTAAAAAGTGTTTGGTAGACAACACTTCAAACAAGTCGCAAAAGCCAACTTAAGAGACAGCTAGTTTAAGCCCCAGCTTCGCCCAACGAGTATAATTGTGCAAAGAAGCTGCATTTAGCATTTCAGCTATTTCATGCTCCAAAGCATTAAGTCTATAAGTAAGTACTTTTGCTCTACTCTTGCCATACATTTTACTCGCTTATTGGCTGCCCGTGCCCTCTTTCTTGCCATGTCCTTGAGGACACGACTCTCTGTTCGACTCTTTGGGCTTGCATGCTGGCAGCCCATTAAGCCTTAGCGTTTGCTACAGCTCTACATGGCTATAATAACTCCTTTTTCCTTCTCCTTACCTTGCCACAAAAGCTGTCTGCTACTTCCGTGGCGCCACACTCATTTAAATATTATTCTGCAGCACAATTAAAATGTGATTAAGACGAGCTACTTTCGACTTATTTGACTGCAACTGAAACTAAAACTTTCACGGCTAATGCATTTCTTTTTAATTGCCGGTTGAAATTTTTAAATGTTTGTAGCATATTTCTTAAAGAAAAAGATATATGAAACTCGTACATATATGTTTCTAAAATATTACAAATTTTGTAGCATACTTCTTGTAGTTCTTTCTTCTGCACTTGGAACCAAACTTTTTTCTTTTCTATATCTCATTTAATTTTTTATTTTTCTTTTAAATTTCAACTGCAGTTCTTCGTTCCTTTTCCTGGCAGTACATTAAAACTTTGACGAGGACACTGTTCCTTCATTTTAAATCTGCAGCAAAGTCCTAACTAGATTTTTTTTCTTTTTAGTGGCAAGGTGACTTCCAGCCCTGTTGATGCCACAATATCTCTGCTCCAGCTGGTGGTCTACAGATAAGACGCAGCGCCTAAGTGAATATTTTCTTAATTTTCTTGCGGTTGCAGCAGTTTTTCTGCGTCGTTTGCTGTTTTCCACTTGGCAGCTTCACTAAAACTTTTCTACATTTTCTTTTTTTTTTTTTTTATAAAAATGCGCATTTTTCATGTTAGAGAGAGTGTGGCAAGTGTAGAAAGGGGGAAGAGTGTGGCAGACTAAGCAAACAAGCAGAAGTAGCACGCAGCGTCAATTTAAAATTAAGTTCATTTATTTTATTTAATTTTTATGGCGCACACAATTTATGATCTCAGCTTTAGCTGCAGCAGCAAAAAAAAGTTATGATGGAAAAATTTAAGCATGAAATTTTTGTATTTTTTACTATCTGGAATCGTGCGATTTTTATAGTCCTCATGCTTTGTCATGGAAATCACAAACACACACACACACAAACATCAGTCAACACAGCATTTTCATGGTAATGACATAAGACAGGGACAGGAGGGAGGGAAGGGGAAGTAAGGTTTAACTCATGCCGCACAAATTTTAATGACATTCAAATTAAATTATAATTTTCAAAGTTTGCAGCAGCAACAGCAGAGAACATTGAGTGTGAGGTTTCCGCGCGGGAATGGCGGAGGGTCTGAGAAGGGGGGGTTAGGTAACCGTAACGATACGATGATGATGATGTTGACAAGGACGCTGGCGAACAGGTGTAAAAAAGGCAGAGGCAGTCAGTCAGTCAGTGAGTCCGTCAGTCGGTTAGGCAGTCTGTTTGACTGTGCAAAGGTCAACTTTAGTATTATGGGTTGGGCTGACCCCATTCACACCCCGCAGCCCGCGCCCCGCACCCTCTTCCGTCTATTTGTTTGTTTTGTTTGCGTTCGCTTTCAGAAATTTTTGCGAAATTTTGCCTGCTTAAAAGATACAAACACACACACAGAGAGAGAGCCCAAAAAACGAACTCTGAAAGTCAAAGGGTAAACGAGGCAACGAAAACAATTGGGTTAACATTCAAAGGGTAGGGCGGGGAGGGGGACAGGTGAGGTAGAGGGGACTTTATTGGTAGATTGTTTGTGTTTTCGTTTGCTGAAATTTTCACATTTGCGCGCCTGTTTTCCCAGCTGGTGTATGTATATAAGTCCATAGTTTTAATTGTTGAGTTGAAGAGGGTAGGTGAGCGGGGGAGGGGTAGAGAGCTGGCGTCACTTTATTGACAAATTGGCTTAGCTAGAGAAGACAGCTGCCTGTTCTATTATTAGCCAAAAGAGGAATAATAACCAAGCTTCAACTTTAAATGTCAAGTTTTAAAGTCGCACAACTGAAAATAAAAACCCCAAAACATTTCAATCAAATTTAAAACACACACACACACACATTTCTTTTGGCTTGCTTGCTGGCGGAGTTTTAAGTGATTTGTTGTGTAACCTGGCTAACAGGTTTACCCTCCCTTTCCCCTCTTCTTCTTCCGCCTTCCGCTTTTCTTATCTTATCCCAAATGCTGTCATTACAAAAAGATTGGGCAACTGTAACTGCCAAGCCAGAGGTTGTTCCTCCTAAGTCTTTTTTTTAAGCAACGCGCTTATGCAGTTGACCTTTCCTATATATGTGTGTATACTGTATATGTATGTATATGCTTGTGGCACCATGGAGCTGCAGCCATTAGCCAAAATGTCTGGCGCCAGGCGAACTATAAAATAAATACGCAGGCGTGGCACAAATCGAAAACGAGAAACGAGAAACGAAACACGACACACAACAACAAATGTTTTCATTCGACTCGCTTTGAGCGCCTCATAAAACGAAACAAAAGTAAAAGACATAAAAAAAATAAAATTAAATACAAAAAATAAATTTAAAAGAAACGCAACGAAATTTGTTTTTGGCATTTGCAGATAAAAGTCATCAAGTCCCTCTTCTTTTTAGCACTTAAAAGCTTCTTTGGTTGAAATTGGTGAGATTAAAAAGGATGTTGCCTGCTTAAAAGTCGGTTGGAGTTTTAGGTAAGGAAAAATTTTAGTATGTATTATTATATTTTAGATTTGTCTATCTACATTCTTCAATAAAGTAAGCTTATTCAAGCTATAAACTAATGATATTATTTACCGTGCTTATCAAGATACAAAACAATTGAAATATTCGCAATAAAATGACACAAACTTAATTGAGATTCAACTGAGTAACGAGCACTAAAGACGTATTTATATATTCTATATAGACATGCAACGTACTACGTTGTTTAATTTTGCAGGATGCGAAATATGCAAACAAAGCCATATGGCACGAAGACAGCGAGGGAAGGGTATAGAGTGAAGGAAAGTAAAGGCATTTACTGGCGCTTCGCATTTATTGCTCGACACCGCGTGTGGCAGCAGCAGCTGTGAAAAGCGGCGCACGGTTTGGCCACACTGCGGCTGGTGGGTAAGTCAGTGAGGGGAGGCGGGTGTATCAGTCGGGGCGGTACAGTGGGAGATGTGACCCATCATTAAACAAGTGCCGCGTGGCTACGTCCATCCACGAGTCTTTAGTGGCACGGCGCCGACAACGCACCACCAACAAAACCGCCGGCGCCGCTGGCGCTCGTTAACACTGAGACGCTCAATTTAGTGCGACCTACGACGTCGAATACATGTATACTCGTATGTATGTATGTGTGAGTGCAACAACAAGAACAACAAGGCACTGTTCGCTTTCGGCTCATTTGAGCTGGGAAACTGACCTTGATGATATCACCGTTTCTACCCGCCGCCACACACACACACAAACACACACACACACACAGCTCAAGACACATGCGAATCTCGAATGTGTGTGTTAGTGTGTGAATGGCTGGCTCGGGTCTCGAGTTACTCATGGGTGTCCTGGGCGCTGCTGGCGCTGCACTTAAAGCCATCCGTCGAGAAACGCTGCCGCACTGAAAATCAATAATCAAATAAATGTGAACAAGTCAACTACCAAACAGCTCAGAAGCAGCAGCCATGTTTTTCCACAGAACGAGTTTTGTCTACCCAAAACTTTTTCATGAAAAATCAACCCCATCGCCCCCTCCCTTGCCTTGAGGGGCTTTTATCGTGTTGACACGACCTGCTGCGAGCACGTATATTTAAGCGAGACACATGACCCCAAAACGTGCGCAAACTCTCGACTCTTGAGTTAACGACTATTTATTTGGTTATTTATTCACTTTATTTATTTACAATTTCAAATTTTTGTTGCATCCGATGCAGTTTGGCAAAAGAATCGAAGCATTTATCTGTTTTTGTTTCAAGAGAAAAGTAGAACATTTTAATTTAAGCCAAGCTCTCGATTAAATGAAAAAGCCTTTCATATTACATTCTGTTTTGTTCCATACTAATTGAGTTTTCTTTCCCAGCTCGCAGGCCAAAACGACTCAAAACCTTGCTTTAAACATTTTTCTTAAACTACAAAAACTTCAAGTTGAGTATACGCCTTGAAACAGCCTATGTGAACAGTGTTTCCTTTGCTTTGTTTTGTGTTCTTTTTGGCATTGGCCTCGCCCAGCAGGTTGATTATTAAGTGCTCTTCTCTCTCTTGCTCCGTCGCTGCTGCTCTGATTCTGCAAAATGTCAAATGTGAACGCGGCTTTTCATACACGAAATGACGCAAGAAATGAACACAAGCGCCTTTGGGGACCAGCTGCCGCTGACCAAAGGGCAGCCACACAATGTCAAAACAGTGACGTCACAAACAGACCAACACACAGAGCCAATATCACAATCAGTAGCAGAATCAAATCAAATCAAATCAGTGCCTGGAAGCTGTGTGGCCAAAAACACAAACGCTTGTGTAACCAATTAATAGCTAGCCGTATCTATTTGGCCATATCATGCATACGCCACGTACCCCACAAACTGTTAGGTTGTAAGCTGATGATGCATAATAATGCACTCGATGCGATATCACGCTTCAATAATCATGATCATGATAATTAAGTCTATAGAAGCGTAAGAGCTTTAATTGGCTTGCTTATTACGATAATCAGTGCGTTAAGGGACGCCACTAAGTACAAAAAATAATAAAGGGCGAATCCATCATCCTCAAAACGTTGCTCGCTGATTCGTGTCATTCAATTGACTTTACTCTCTCTCTCATTCTCTTCTCTCTCTCTTTCTGCGTACGGTAGATTATAGCACACAAATAGAAAAACAAAGGAATAAAAACATAAAGTCAGCTTGCGCGCATTTAAATGGAAATTTAATTGGCATATGCAGTAATTATATATTTGATTTGCAACAATAATTACAATTATGTCTCTATTATTCGCATTTATTTTTCCGCATGTCAATTAGTCAAATTCGTTTAATTATGCCACTAAAAACAACAGAGTTTAAATGAAATTAATTACATTTTTAAACACGCTTACATCAAACGTTGTTATCAAACACAATCATCTTTGAAATACCCTACACAGAGAGCTCAGCTCAGCTTAAAGCCAACAACAACAACAGACGGCAACTGTGATAGCAGAAATCGCGCATACGCCGCGTATTCCCACAGACGCAACGGACAAACTACTCAGGTTACTCCTTTTGACTGGGACAAGCCGCATTTCAGAGTACTTGCTTTTATTTTACCCTCGACTACTTTTTATACAACCAGGCAGATATATTTTATTCCCAGCACAACACAGCACGGCTCGAGCGTATCTCTACATACATATGTAAATATAGAAAGAGGTAAATACATATATACGTATGTAGTTTATGTTTGTGATTATCTAAATGTAAAGCAGCGCCCAGGACTCTTACAGTGTTTAACATTTTAAAAGGGCTAGCATAGTTTTTTTCTGTAACATTTTCCTCTTTCTTTACAGCCCCAACTTTAAGAACACAACTGAAGCATAGAAAATGCAACGTAATTTCAATAGACAAAAGCCAATAAAATCTAATGAGCCTGCAGTAGACAACAAATCGTATTATTATCGCCAGGCGAATGGCCTTAAGGGGAACCAGAAAAACCGACAACAACCGAGTAAAGTAACAATAAAAGTAGCCAGGGCACAAGAACGAGGAGACACATCCTGTGTGTCTTGTGTGTATGTGTGTGTGTGTGTGTGTGTGTGTGTGTACAATGTACAATGTAGTATAGGGAAAAGAAGCATAAAACTAATGTTAAACAACAGTAATTCTCTGCTTTACCCGGCACCTTTTAGTTCTGCTTCGATAAATTCCCGTTGTTTTTATCGCTGTTGTTGTTGTTCTTATTGTTGTTTGGCTGTCGTCGCCTGGCGTCATTGTTTGTCCTTAAGACAATGATGGTAAACGCCACTCCACAACCCCCTCCAAGGACATGCAATAAAATTGCGTTTTAATGCTACGCCAACTGTCGGCACGATCCACTTTTTATTTTTTTGCAATACCCTTCAGCCAACCGGATATCTCAACGAATCTCCAATACATATATATATATATATGTCATACGTCAGAGTAGAGTGAAAGCTCTATAAAAGTTGCCATAAATATTCTATATAGTATACTACACTACAAACACACAGACACAGAGAGAGAGAGACATCTATAATTCAACATTGGGTTAGGGTAAACAAGCATGAGGTTAAATTTTTGTTTCTTTCTTAGTTCTCTCGCCTTGTTCGTTTGTCCTTCTCATTGTTTAATGACATTTTATTTGCATATTTTTTATGTGCTTATACTTCTTCTACTTGGCAAATATGAATTTTATTTGTGTGTGTGTGTGTGTTGCTCGATTTCAGAACACGCCAAAAAAAAAAAAAAAAACACACACTCACAAGTTTTCACCCCAAAGGAAAACGCTTGGCAAGAAAGAAAACATATAATAATATTCGAGGCGAACGAAATCCCGTTGAGTCGAGAGCACGAAATAAAAAATATATATATGCAGTATGAGAAGTGTGGAAAGAAAAAAAAAAAAGAAAGAAAGGGAGTAAAAGCAAACAAACATAAAAGTGCAAAACAATTCTCAAGTGTTTCACGCTTTAAGCTTTGTGGCTTTGTGTTCGTTCCTTAACATTTGTATTTTTTTTTGTTTGATTTGTGCTTTGCTTTTTGTGAGAATCGGGTGAGTTTAAGAGAAGTAGGGGTAGTCAGCTCCCACGCACAGTTTGCTCTCCCATTGTGATTTAATATTTATAGTAGTATGTTTAAAATTAATTCAATTAAATGTATCTGCACTTTTAACTGCATGCGGACATTGAGGGTGATGATGTCTAGCTGATTTAGTGACCAGAAACGAAAGCAGCTCCGGGTCTGCTTAATTTGTGCACTTTGACTGGACTGGGTAAATAATGATTTGTCTGTGTCCGCACGCATTTCTATGGCACTGATTGCAACAATGATTGCGATAGCGTTTTGTGGATGTGCAACAAATGGTTATTGTGTGCAAATAAACGCTGCATTGTTCCCTTTTCTCTTCTCTCACTACGACATAATGATGAAGCTGATGATGATCTGATGCTAAGCGGAAGTCGGCGGCAGTCCAATTTCAAAAGTACATGACAATGAATCGAGCACAAATGCATGTGGAAGAATATAAGAAGACTGTATGGCAACAGGAAAGTGCATTAAATACTTAAAGTAGAGATCTGAGAATGCAATAACACTGCACGGTCAAGGTAAATCAATGTGTCTCAACTATAAATTATTCTTTGAAAAAGGTTTAATAGTAAAGATTTTTCTAATTCCAAGCTTAAATGCAAATAAATTACAAATTTTACCTTTTTAAATGCTGTTTATGAAATATTCGAATTCAACTCCACTAAATATATTTTCCTTTATAATATCAATCTTCATTAATTTTATACATTTATAAAAGGAAGTATACAAATAAACAAACAATTAGCAGCTGTCAATGTTTCAATTTTTAATAAAACAAACCCAAAAAGTATTTTCACAAATGAATAAACAATTGTGTTCTTTCAACAATCAAAAATAGATGCAATTAAAAATATTTTTTTGTGATTTTCCAAACATAAATAAAATCCATAAAATAAACAAAAATATGTTTGCATGCAGAAAGTTAAGCCAAAAACAAAAAAAAAAAGCAACGAAAACTAAAATACATTTTGGAAAATAGTAGTACATATTTTGTTGTTTGCTAGACAAATCCATATAAATCTCAATTTAAAATGCAGTCGCAGTCAGAACACAAACAAAATGAAACATAATGGTTGTTCATGATATCATCCGAAACTCGGCGTTGCGTTTGGTTAGATGTTTGCATCTGTGATTCTCCACATAGAATATAAATAGGCCCCATGATTGCATCGCACACACACACACACACACATACACACAGTAGAATTACACACGCAATCGCATGAGACTCGGTAGCAAACTAGTCAGCGAGATCATCACCATAGTTATGATGCTATTTAGTTAGTTATACGATGTGTGTACTACATATGTTCAACATAGTTGGGTTTAAGTGTGATAAATCGACAGTTGACATAAATGTGTATAAAAAATAATGAAACTGTATGCAGAACGGGATATGAAAGCAAAAGGTGAACAGCAAGCAAAACAGATGATGATTAAGTGAAAGAAACAGCAGCAAAAGAAGGTAAAAATGTACTTCAGCTGAATAAAAATTGTCTTTTCATCAGAATTTTAAATGCTGCGCTCTGTCAGAATGTGTGTGTGTGTGCTAGTGGTTGTGTGTGTGAGTACAGGTTTGTGCCAGTGCCGCCCGAGCGGAAGTTATGGAGCCTACGTGACAAAAAAGAAAGAAATATATACATACATATGTATATACAAATATATATACATATGTATCCTAAATTTCACTTTCGCTGTTTTGGATGTGTTTTTTTTTGTGTCGTTTCTTCGTTTTTGACAGGTAGCAAGTAAGCACAAGCGAGCAGACATTGAGGCAGCCAGCGACGCCACTTGATAAGCTACCAATACTTGCACACTTCAAGCATGTGTGTGTGTGTGTGTGTGGCATATACATACATAATGGCAATGTGTATATAAACAGCCAAATTATGAATTTGTAGGACACTTTCTCATGTCTGAGTAAGTGTGGGTGTGAGAGTGTGTCCTGCAAAATTTATAAAGACTTTACGGATCAAGGAACTCATCAAAAATCGTTAAATGCAAAAATCGGCAACTCTTTTTCAGACAACCTTTAAATACTAATATATATATTTATTTAACTTACCTCGAGCTTTGTGCGTTGCTTACAAACTTAGAACTGCTGGATGTTTCTATTGTTTGAACTACATATCACTGTTTATTGAATTATACTTTGTCAAACTTGATTATTATTCTTATTATGGCTGGTTTTTAAAATTTCGAATTTTATATATTTTGTACGAATACACTGCAGTTGTGAATTTGAAAACTATACTGCCACGAAAATTTGAATTCCATCAAGATGCCAAACTTGAGCTCACACAGATACACAAACTTATGGTCCTTATGCCATATGCGGCATGTCTCTGTGTGTGTGTGTTTGTCTGGATTTGTATGTGTGTATATGTAAATGAAGTGTGAGAGTGTGTGTGTATGGTAATACACTGCTTTTGAAAATTACTTGTGTACTGTTTGTTTTTTTTTTTTTTTTTTTTTTTTGGTAATTTCTATTTTTTCTTTTTGCGCACTGAAATCTGCCGTCGATTCGCCGCTGAGATGCAGTTGCTCGCAGAGCTTCTGTTCATAACACGACGATGTCTCTAGCTAAACTGAACCGAAAAACCATCTCAATGCGTACTTTAAACTGTGCTACAAAACATACGAACTTCGGGCATGAAATCCGTTCGGCTTTTTCTCTCACGCTCTTTCCGTCACTCGACTATTCTCTCTCTGCTTCAGCTGAAATAGCAAGCCGGCATAGTGTGCAATTATTTTAACTAGTATAACGAAATATTAAAATTACTTTTTGCTATATTCAGACTATGAAACTAATTTTCGTTAGTAATTAAAACTAAAAAGAATAACGTTGAACTTTATAAGGATTAAACATAATATAACGACTATTGTATAAAATAGGACTTAAAGACTCAAGAGCTTAATTTCACTTCATAAAATATATGGGTCATATAACTGAGTTAAAACAAAGCATAAATTAAACTTCTTAATTATTTCATTTATATTAAATAGGCTTTAAAAAAAAAACTAAGCAAAATAAGTGTTTATAAAATATGTCAAACAAAAATTTATAAAATTTTAAATAATTCAACATCTTATGAATGATACAATTTTGTCACACTGTGGATGGACAGACTGCTCATAATCATCGTTCATGCTTGTTAGGAGCTTGTTCGTCGGCAGACGATACTTTGGGGGTCTGGCTGTGTGCACTCCATCGTAACTGTTATACGGCAAGTCGTTGGTGCGGTTTCCGTCGCCAGCACTAAGTCTTTCTGTAATATGGCCAAGAAGCTTTTTTTGGCATGCTCTCTTTCTTGTTCTCTCCGTCTTTTTCTCGATGTGTTTGTTGTTTGTTTTTGTTGGCAACTTTTGGCAGCCGTCGCCGCTGTTGTGCTCTCTGCCCCTCAAATTTTGCGGCTTTTGCTTGTCTTGTTGTTACTTTTGTTGTTGCTTTTGCAACGTCTGCTTTGCGCCTAGCAAAATTTCATTATCTCTAGTAGCCGTTTGTTTATTTATTTGTCAAGCATTTTACTTAGGGGTGGGGTGATTTCTTTTTGTTGTAGCTTGAGCAAATGTTGTCAAAGCTTTATCGCCAATACACACACACACACACACATACACATCCTTTACAAAGCTGACATACATTTGTATTTATGAGCGTACATCCGAACTATATAGTTCTAAGTTTGACAAAATTTCGAATGTTTTGCGACCACTGTTAGGCCCCCAAAAATCGATCGCACACTGCCCGGTTTTTATAACAAACACACACTCATAATAGGCAAATATACACAAACACAAACACACACACATACACAAACTTTTTTCTTGTTCAAACACAAACACAGCAGCATTTGCAGCTGTTTTTTATGCCGCTGATTTATGCTACACTATTTGCCAATTTTGATTATCAGCTGTTTCTTTTTTTTTATAACAGCAATTAAAGCGCTTGGTGTATGTAGTTGTGCATTGAATAACAGTTAGCCACTGCATCTGTTATATGTACATTCTGTGTGGCTGGGCATTTTTTTTATTTTTTCGTTTGCTCAGTTCTATCTAGTATCGAATCAACAAACCGTCAGCGAAATCCTCACAAAATGCCGCACACAACAAGAGACGAGACGAGGACGACGACGACTAACGACAGAATGACGAACAGCGGTTTCGCAAAGCACGACGGAAGCGGCGCCAGTAACGGTCCAAAACAACAGCTGCAAGTCCGCGGGATAGAGACAACAACAACAAAAGGCACAGATTTCAAATATAGCTCGCGGGTCGTCTCTCAACACACATACATACATACACTAAAAAAGGAATGATTATGAAAACTCAAGGAAGCTTTTGCCTTCAGCTGTGTGTGCGAAAGCTTATGCAGCTACTAAATGTGTGCACTCATAAATACCTGTGCATTTGAGGTATAACAGTTTTACTGGTGCTTGCAGCTGTAAACAGCTTTTATCTCACCTAAAAGCTGCAACTGAAACTACAGAAGTTTGAAAGTATAATCAAGAATGTTGCAGGTCGAATTATAAATATGAAAAATATATTTTTATACACAATAAATATACACCTGAATGCTACCATAGCTTACTAATACTAATACTCAAGTCATTTTATTAAAACTGTTTATCACCATTCCAGAAGTTTAACTGAATTCATGATTATACCAATAATTTTAAACAACGATCAATTCTCCGCATTCCACTTGGTGACATTTTCATTTACTGTGGAAAAAGCTTTCACGCTCTTTAAGCTTACCTTACCTGCATACATTGTGCGTAGCATAGTCTTAGGCTGACGAAAGCTTTTTAAATCGAACAGCTGGCAACGTTGTTTTGCACTCGCCCAAAACTTGTTGCGCCAGTTTTGTTTAGTTGTCGCTTACATCTCGTCTCACTCGAACGTTGCCCCGCCTGCATTCTGCACTCTCAAAGGTGGGTCTTCTGTTTTGTGATTGCTGTTGCTGTTGTTGTTGTTGATTTTTTTGTTGGTGGTGGTGTTGTTAGTGTTAAAGCGCATTACTTAGCGTAGGCGTGCGTTACAATTTATTTATAAATTGCTACAAAACGCATAGGAAAAATTCACGCATTGTTAACACATTAAATATGCGAGTTTTATTTGCGCTCGCATTATTTAAATTTTAATTTCTTACAAAGTGTTTGTTTACGCTAGAAGCAGGCGTGGCCCCTTTACTGGAACAATAAATTAGCATAGTTCTCAGTGAAGATCGTAAACACAATTCGTGAAGTAGAAGTAAACACCTGGGCTGGCATACAACAATATCAAATGCGTCAGCCAGACCATAAACTTTGCCTTGTTTTTCCAAATTAAAAACAAATTTAATTAACAAGATTGCAATTTGAGATACGTGCGTCGAATGTTAGATGCTCTTTAAAGACTGTTTCAAAAATTAAGTCTACTAAACATAATTAAATATGTATAAATGATTTCAGAAAAGTACTTTTAGATCAACTAACTTTAAAAGTAACTTTAATTGAATGTCTCAGCAAAATTAATAGCACATTCTTACCTCACTTTACATATAGTACAAACATAAGTCGTCATATCTATTTACGTGAGCTTATTCGTAAACATTTCCAAATTGATCGTTTCAATGTTTGTCACGCATTTTTCAAAGCCAAATAATGTAGCACAAAGTGAAATTTAGAGTGCAATGGAATTTAGTAAAAAAAAAGATCTTATGACCCTGTTTTAAACTTATGAATGATTTGCTTTCATTTCTTATCTTGCAGCTGAGGTTGATTTTAACGAACAAAAACAAACAGACAACTCTGTTATAGATTAAAATGGGCAATCCAATTTGGTTCATCTTCTGGCTGTTGGTCTTCTGGTTCATTTCCCTGGTTGTGGCCTTCTTCTGCTCCTTCCTCTACATCATACTCTACACGTTTGTTGTGTGCATTCCCGGATTGTCGGTAAGTGGCAGTGGGAGTGGGTAGGCTAGGATGACATCATCATTATTATTATTTAGTTGCTGAGTGCGGGTTCGCTTATCGCGACTTGTAGATTTTTGAACCATTACTCATGATTTCTTTTGCAAAAGTAAGCCAACTAGTCTTATGATAAAAAAAAAGCAAAAACTACAAACATTTATGACATACTACTATATATACGAATATACATACATATATAACTAGCCTAATCGAAACAATTCCATTAAATTATGCAGGGCGTTTGTGAAATTCTGCTGCAGGGCATACAATTCCCGCATTATTGCGCCAAGGCCATGATGGACTGCAAATCGCCATTCTAGAGATTAAATGATGCTAGTTTTAAGTGCAATTATTTTACAAATGTTCAATTAATCAAAGATTTCGATTTCTTTTATAAATCGTTATTATTTAATAATTGTAAATGGTCTTTCACTTATGTATAATCAAATCTCGAACCGATAATGACCGCAAGGCCGATAACAGTCGATATAGAAGTTTTACAACTGGCTGGCAATGAATGAAGGAAGCCTAATACTACGAAAAAAATCAATAGTAACAAACAAAAATATTTAGCTACGTAATCTCTCTCTCTCTCTCTCTGATAAGAGAATGATTTGCACTGTTTACATTGACTAAGCCGGCGTGCCGCGTTTATTTGGTTGTGGAAGCAACTGTTTCAATCTGCTGACTACTGCCAGGTGCATCTGTCAAAGCTGCTCCGGCTGCTGCTGCTCCGACATCTGCTGGGTTAACCGTTGCATTGGTTGCTGGCTGTGTTTCCCGTTCGTTGATGGCTCGCAATTCCAGTTCACCAATTAGCTGCATGACGCGTATTTTGCCCTCGGTGGCGAGCTTGGGTGGCAGACCTTTGACCGTGGCACAAATGCTGTCGAAGAAGAGATCGAGAGAGTCGCGTGGCGCTGACTCCATTGAGGTAAGATGATGATGATGCTGCAGTTGATATGATTGCATTTGTCTGCCAGCCAGATATGACGGCAACTGTTGCTGCTGCTGCTGCTGCTGCTGACGCTGCGAAGGTGTGTAACAGCCTGTGGCTATGGGCGTGATAGTCGCCTTGGAGGTGATCTCATGCGTCTGGGCGGCACTCTGGGATGTTCCGGATGTTGTGGTGGCTAGCTTAGTCAGCGGTGCTGTCACCTTTTTAATTGTAATACGACAAGGTTGTGGCACAGCTGTTGTTGCAGCTGGCTGACAGTGTGTTGGTAGTTGGCCAGCTGGCATGAATTGGGCGTGTGGAAACTCATTGATGGTGACCTGCAATGGCAAGTAATCCAGCATGCCAGATTGCTGTGAGTCTGTTTCCGATACACGACGCTTCGAGTCCGGCTCATATTCGGCATCCAATTCACCATTCTCATCGCCAGCTTCTGCATTTGTCTCAGCGTCGCCTTCAGCATCATCATTCCCTTCGCCTTCCTCATCTTCTTCATCATCATCGTCTGCTTCCGCATCGGCATCTGTCTCAGCTTCACCTTCAGCATCGTCATCTGCCTCCTCGATTTTGCACAATTCGTCGCTGGAGGCAAACTGCAACATCGGCAACATTCTCTCATCACAGTCCTCATTAAACTCCCACTTCACCCCGTCTGGAGCCTCGGCCTGCACTTTGCAAACCGACTTGCGCTGAGCATTCTCCGAATGTTTGATGCTGCCCTCGTGTTTGCCTAGATCCGAGCGTTTGGCGCTCAGTCGACACTCGCAAATGGCGCAGAATACAAAATGCGGATCCGTTTCATCTAATATAATCCACGGGTATATGGATTGATATTCCGGCTTTGTTTTCGGTCGAGGGTATTTCAACAGCGCGCATGGTCTACGCGGTCTGTATTCCGATCGCAAGGCGTCGCTATCGATTAGGGGTTATCTTTATACAGTCTCTGTGGGTGAATAATTCTAAAATACAATCAAATACTCACAGTTTTTCTTGGGTTAGGTGTAATTTCGACATTTATTGCTGCTTACAACAAATATAAACAACTTATGGTAAGTGTGACCAGATTCGCTTAGCAAACAAATGCCTCAAAAAATACTGTTAGTATAAAGGAAGCGGAAGTTTGTGACGTAAGCAAAGTAACTCATGCTTTAATAAACGAACTTGTTTATTCATTTGTATATTTGAAACAAAATACTATTCCTTGATGCACTTTAAATTTATACATCACATAATTTAATCTTTACGACCAGAACTTTTGGATTTTTTCATTTTCATATTTTGCGACAAGTTATTGCTTTCGCCGATGTAACTTTTGTTTTTAATTACTTTCTCATCCTCTTTAATATTAGTTATATGCGTACTGCTACTTTCGGAAACCATTTCGATGACGTATGGATAGCTGCCATTTGATTTTATAGCTGTTTCACTCTGGCTTTTATGTTCTGTTATAGCTGGTATCTCAGTTTCACTTTGGCTGTTAGAAGCCGGTTCATCTTTATCACAGTCACATTTGCTTTGAAAAATAAAATGTTTATGAGAATAAGTTAGGTAAAGAAAAAAAGATTTACCTAATTTTTTTCTTATTCGCCGATGTCTTTTTCTGTTTTGAGGACGTTGCTACATCGGCTTCTTCCATGTCAAAAGTTCCACCGATTAAATTTGAACCTATTGAAACTCAAAAAATCTAAAAACCAGAGAAAAAAATTTTTACATTATTTTACTACATGTATGCTTGAATTTTGTAATCTCACCTGTTCGTTTTTTCGTTGCCCTATTATCTGAGTAGTTTTGCGGAGCTGTGGGATCAAACCGACCATTATGGTTAGCACCGGCACGCTCAGAGATCCCATGCATATGGCGTGATTTACGTTGCTCATTTCTCGAACGTTCCGCTTGCTCGTTTGTTGTATTTGGCCTTCGTAGGGGTGCGGATTTGTTATCGGTAGTTCGTCGATTGTTTTGTTGCCTGGAGTTGTCGGGTGGGCTTATAGGACGTCTTAATCTTTGATCTTCAGCATTGGAGGCAGCGTATCGCTGATGTTCCGTCGCAGTTCCTCGACGATATAATCGATACTCGTTGGCAATCATCTTCCGGAACAATTGATTATCTCGCTCCATTGGATGCCGTTTATATTCGTCAAATTGATTGGAATAGGGTCGTCGCTGTGATCGAACATTGGTCGTTGAGCCTCGATAACCAATTGGTGTAGCAGACCCAGATGAGCTAGATTTTCTACTGTCTCTACCATTCGAGGTAGACGGCTCATTGGTCCGAACAACCTGGGGGTAGCCTAAGTAGAGCAATGGTGAACTAAAAAGGGACTAACATTAAAATGGTCACAACAAACCTCGAAACAAATCTTTGCTGTCATTGTATTCACTGTTGCCGAATGGTGGAAGAAGCGCGGAGGTGCGGGCATCGTGATTTGAATAGTGATTGGAATAATTATTTGAGTAGACTAGATTGGGTGTTGGTTGTTGTTGTTCATAAACAGGACCATAGCCAACACTTTGGGTGTAATCTTGTTCATAAGGAGATTGATACCCTTCACGGATTTCTGGAAACCATGTCTCCCACTGTAAATAAATTCATACATCTATTCCATTCTGCGCTTTTAAAGTAATTGCTTACCATGTGGAAGATACCAAATGCGATAAGGCAAGCTAGCAAAAGGACAGCTGTAAATTTTGTAAACTGCAGCAGCACAAAAAGCAATATTGCTGCCACAACCTCCACATGATGTACTCCTACTAATTCCAGCGTTCGTCGCAGCTCCACAGCTCCTACAGTTTGATAGAAGCGAAAAACGGAATTGAAAACATCGAAACCGTTCCGGTAAAGTAAATCCATTCTGTAAATTTGGAAAACAATTTAATTACTATGTGTTGCTGGGACGAAACATATTTCTGTCAGCTTGGCAATATAAAGTCTTCAAACGACAATTTTAAACAAAAATTAATAAAAATACCAAATGAGTAGAATATAAAAAAATACTAGATCACACACACTGCACTATTTTTAATCGATAGATTGTACAGATGAATAAGCAATCAGATGTTTGCAAATCAATGCAAATATTATACATACACAAAAAATAACTAGAGATAAAATAGAATAGTTAATAAATGCTGCGTCGCACAATGGCCGAATTTGACGTTAATGCTGGCCTACAACTCGTATTAAAGCGCATTGAGACAGTGTTGTTAAATCGCCCAAAGGTAACTTTCATTTGCACTTGAGTGTTATCAATTTTTCCACAAATGTTTTCTTCCCATGCTATTAGGAAATTAAGACAGCCAAACCACTTCTGGTTGCAGTTAGCAAAACAAAGCCAGCTGAGAATGTAATTGAAGCGTATAATGCGGGTCAACGGCACTTTGGTGAGAACTATGTTCAGGAATTGGTTGAAAAGAGTCAACACCCAGATATTTTATCAAAATGTCCCGATATCAAATG
Organism: Scaptomyza hsui; assembly: GCA_018152825.1. Lineage (NCBI taxonomy): Eukaryota > Metazoa > Arthropoda > Insecta > Diptera > Drosophilidae > Scaptomyza > Scaptomyza hsui. Next base: position 3,649,225 of record JAECXO010000004.1, on the reverse strand, counting down.
GCATTTAATTGGCCACCTGCAGGGTAACAAAATCAATAAGGTAGGAAGAATATTTAAGTGTTGTACCGTCTCACTTCAATAATCTCCCTACGTAGGTACTTAAGCTACCGAATTTGCACATGATCCAAACTGTTGATAGCGAAAAACTGGCAGATAAACTAGATGCAGCCTGGTCAAAGTTGGAGCCAAAAAAAACGGAACCATTGCGCATCCTTATACAAATCAACACCAGCGGCGAAGATGGTAAGAGCCTAAGAGTCATGGCTTTAATACTCATTAATTCACGTCTTCTGTACAGTGAAGAGTGGCATTGATGCCAGCGCTGCACCCTCACTCTATCAATACATCATTAGCAATCTGAAGCATTTGCAGGCCGTGGGCATCATGACTATTGGCGCCTATGGCTTCGATTATAGCAACGGCCCCAATCCGGACTTTGTATCACTAATGACCGTGCATGAAGCCATTTGTAAGGCCAACGATCTGCCGACCGATGCGGTGCAGGTCTCAATGGGAATGTCCAACGACTATGACAGAGCGGTACGTAGCAAGTACGAGCAGTTTCTGAAAGATAGGTGTTCATAATGTTTTGCTTTGTAGATCGAAATGGGCAGCACTATAGTGCGCGTTGGCACAGCTATTTTTGGACATCGTGCCGCAAAGGCATAGGCCCCAAGGCAATCGGAGGCGAGTGGCTTGCTAGAGGAATTTCGACACGGCGCTCTTTCTCGCTGTGGGAATATTTCTCTATGTAGATTTCTGGCACATGATGTAGAGTGGCGGGCGATCAATACAGTTGCTTCCCAATGACGTCCATGGCAAGAATTGTTATTGGAAAAGCAACCGTGTGCACAAAAACAAATGAAATTCTTCCAAGTTCGTTTATGTACCATATATTGATGTATACATAAATGCTTTAGACATATAAGAACAAATAGAGTAAATGATGTGGCTTGTATATATTTAGAAAATCATGAGATAAACAAATATAATATGTGTAGGTTGTGGCCTTCTTGCCACATCTGTGATTCTACAGATGCTATTTACCACTATATTTGTATGTTATTATTGTTATTGTTATATTGCAAAATTAAAGTGATCAATTTATTGTTTGTTTGTATGAATATGAATCTACTTAACATTGGGAAACTTTGTTAAAGGTGTCAAATTTTCCTTGGGATATACAATACTTGAATGTAATTATTCTTTTTGGCATTCTTCTAAATCTTTGCACTATTCTTTATTATTTTTAATTTGCTACACAGCTGAAAGCATTCATACTGCAGTTGGGGGCATTTATTTTTTGGGTTGGCTTGCAGCCAAAATGTCGCCTGGTAACATGCCAAATTTTAAAACGCTTTGAAATTTCGATAAAACAAAATCACATGTAAAATAACGAAATGTTCAATTTCAATTATGTATGCGTGATGATTTATCAATGCATTCCTTACAAAGACGACTTCTAAAGGTCTTGTAAAGGAACATTAAAATTAATTGCTTATGTCTACCATTGGTTATTGGGAAATTCATTAAATTAATGATGGTTGCGAGTCTGCAAGATTGATACTGTAAAATATTATTATAATTAGATGTCTTTGTATATAGAAAATTATAGAAAATGTACACTACATAGTTGCATTGATTTTTTGAAAGTTTTTCTACACCTTGGATGTGTTTTTATTATTTTGTGCTTTTTAAGTATCATTATCCCACTAATATGGATATACATAAGTCAAATTGATGTCCCAGCAAAACCTAAACTTAACATAATAAATGTATAAGCATATATATAAAAAAAAAAAAACAATTATCAATCATTCCAAAAGTGATACATTTATGAATAAAGTGAAAGTTCATTTAACTTTAACGAGCAAAGTAAAATAATCCAAATATTGTACTGTTATGCAATGCCCATGGAAAATTCTCTTATGTTTATCGTGTGTGTTATGAATAAAATCGGATTTCTTTGTTATGTATGCGGCACAAAATCCGTAGAAGCTCTATAAGCTTTGGAATTCTTTGGTCTCTCTCTTTATATTGCACAATATGCAAAACAATTTTAAAACAGAAAATGCCAGTCGTTGAAAATAGGCAAGGTAAATTACGAACAAGCCACGTCGTGTATGTATAGCCTACAATATAAATGTATATATAAGATTTTCGTGTATGTATACTAAGGGAAATGTAGGTGATTTCAGAGCAAGAGGACACCTTTCCCAAAAGCCTCAAGAGCAAAGATGAATAAAACAAAACAAGATTTGAATACTATGGTGTATGAGATGTGTATATGGTACAACAATAAGCAGTTTTCATATCACACTAAAATACATTTCAACATTTACACATTTAAATATAAGTATTCCTATGTGTATACGCATTTCTTTAGGCGTGAGAAACAACAACAACCATGTACATTTTCTGTGTCCGTTAAAATTAGAATTTGATTAGAGGGGCCAAACGATGAGTAAACATTTAAACCAACCGAACTGGCGCTGGCCAAATGCTTGGATGGGTCGACCACACCCCACTGTCCGCCTGGGCGGACCTCGCCATGCAGATACTAAAAAAGGCAGCACAAATATTGCAGATACAGATACAGCGAAAGCGAAACGAATGCCAGCGAACGGAAAAGCCGAAGGTGTGCTCGGGTTCGGCTGCGAGGCAGGCGCATGAAGAAGAAACGGCGAAAAATATCTTAAAACATCATTGTCTTGGCGATAAAATCAGCCAGAGATTCAGTGTGCTTTGACCGCTCGACTCGATTAGACAACACATCAAAGTTCAGCACCATGGTAAGGAGACTCGGAATATGCATACATGCATGGATCCAAAAAGGACTCGCGATCTATATAAAAAAAAAATATATCATTGTGCAGTGAATTATGGTTGCATTCAAACTGAAACTCAATTGACAATCTATTGATATTAAAGTAAAAGTGATTTGATCATAATGATCATAAATAACGTGCTGACCTCAATGACTCACCTGTATGTGGATTTTTGTGCCAGACATACATAGTTCAACAATGGAACTCAACCGAAACCTATTTTTAAACCTCAAGTAAATTGTGTGAACAGTTTCAAAATGTTCTCTATACGCGTGAAAAATTCTATTAATGGAACGGTCGAAACGCATCGAAAATGTAACATGATAGCTAGACCGAAAGCAAGAACGAGACGGAACTCAACTCGCTTAGATATAGATAGTAGACGCTTACGTAATACGCATCGAGTATTTTTAGAAATTGGAAAAATTCTTTCAAAATATTCTTGAAATAGTTAAGCAAGCAAATTCACTAAGCAATGGTTAATAAAAACAGAATGATGATCCATAATCTAATTCATATCCTTTTTCCTGTAGGCGGATGAGAAGAAGAAGGTTAAGAAGAAGAAGACCAAGGAAGAGGGTGGTACTTCCGAAACCGCTTCCGAGGCAGTGTCTGAGGCAGCAACTCCCGCACCTGTTGCAACTCCTGCCCCCGCTTCTGCCACTGGTTCGAAGAGGGCGTCAGGCGGCTCTCGTGGCTCAAAGAAATCCAAGCGCGCTGGCTCCTCCGTGTTCTCTGTCTTCTCCCAGAAGCAGATTGCCGAATTCAAGGAAGTAAGTACAATTAGCAATGATCCCTTATGATCCTGTGCCCAGTCCCAACCTTTGCATCCACGAATCCTCGTAACTGTAGAGCGAAGGCGGCACACATCTACTATATCAACGAAATAGTCACAAAAAGACCAAAAGTCACCAACCACCTCTCTCTCTCTCTCTCTCTGTCTCTTTCTCTATTCTCTTCTTCTGCGAAATCGTATAAATAAAGGCCTTCCAACTCATGGATGCCGACAAGGACGGTATTATTGGCAAGAACGATTTGCGCGCCGCTTTCGACTCTGTCGGCAAGATCGCCAACGACAAGGAGTTGGACTCCATGCTGAGCGAAGCGTCCGGCCCAATTAACTTCACCCAATTGCTGACCCTGTTCGCCAACCGTATGGCCACCTCTGGTGCCAACGATGAAGACGAAGTTGTTATTGCTGCCTTCAAAACATTCGATAGCGATGGTCTCATCGATGGTGATAAATTCCGCGAAATGCTCATGGGCTTCGGTGACAAATTCACCATGAAGGAGGTCGATGATGCCTTCGATCAGATGGTCATTGATGACAAGAACCAAATCGATACCGCATCCCTGATTGAAATGCTCACCGGCAAGGGTGAAGATGAGGAAGAGGAAGCCGCCTAAGCAGCAGCAGACCCGATACACATCCTAACTCTAACTCAGCATCCAAATTACAACCAAAGAAAAAAAAAACTTACAAAAAACTTTTAAAATCGTCTAAAAAAACAATAAACGTAATTAAAAGAAATGCTCGTTTTACATATGTAAATTTTAAATATTTATATAATCTCTTTTTGTTAACCAACCAACCAACAACAACAACAACAACAACAACAAAACAACATCCATTTAATACTCTTAACTTCTTCAACAAACAAACAAACATCGAATTTGGTACTAGAATATCATTTAATCTGCACCAAGTTTCACGTATCATTTTAGGGATACTTTAGTTTCAAAATGTCAAAGCGCCAACTTGACAGCTAGTTTTCTAGTTGATTTACTATTATTAAATTTTACACGTAAAGTTTATAAATAACTGAAATCTATGGTTTATTTTAAACACACACTAAAAATAATGAAAGAAAAAAAACCAACAAACTAAGAAAAAATTCATGTTTATTTTAATTCGCTGTTCGTTGAAGAATCACAGAGAGCAAAAAAAGCAAGTTTGAAAGAAGATAGAGAAAGATGAGCAGCCACTGTGGTTTTCGCACCGCAGTCGCATCCAGTGGGTAGCTAAAAATACTAAATACTAGGCCTTGGCCCACTTTTGTTAGTTATTTATCTCGCAGGTTAAGGAGAGAGAGACATACTTCTACATAGCAAAGAATTCGTTAATAAATCGTTAGAATGCTTTTATCTGAGAGCCAAAATATTATATACTATCTGAAAAAAAAAACCACACAATACACAACATGTTCATATTATTGATATTATGCATATCTCTATCGTTCGTTAAACAATTTTAATACAAAGTTATTGAGAGTTAGCCTAAAGAAAAGTTGAATATTCAAACAAGTTCATTTACACAAATTGTTTTTTTTATGCATATTTTACATAACATTAACCGATGCAAGTTTACTACTATTTCTTCTATCAACATTAAAGTGTTTCTATTTCTAGTGTTTTTCGAGTTAATGCGTTCATGAAAAGTAATTGAAATATGCAATAGTTGATTTAATTTTAAAGAGTTCACGTTTATGTTTTCTAACAACGGAGGCGTCGTTACGCCAATCCACATATAGTTATATTTATATACACTCTAGTTCTATATATACCATATCAGGGCGTGCTCGAGTTTTTCAATTCGATGCCTTTTGTACAATACATATGTCAGTATATGTATGTACACTACACTACTAAACATCATTTTTTTTTGAGAGCAAAGTATCTTCCCGCGAGGACAGAGGCAACTTGCCAGAGAAGTGTAATTGCAAAAGAAAACCGAATAGATATGGGCAAATGATCAAGTAAATGAACAAAATTTAATATTTAGACGTATCGTGACTTAACCGAATACACAAATTCAATCATTTTAGTACTTAGGCTTATTTCAAGAAGCAGTAGCATCACTTTACACTACTTATGTTCTATCAAATACTTACTACAATAATAATAATAATAATAACAATGAACCACTTCCAACAACTTATAACAAAGCGAGATCTTTACTTCAGTATAAATTTAAGTTTTATGGCAAGATGAAAATAATGAAAAAAAAAAAGAAAATCTTTTTTTTTTTAACCCGGTCAGAAATATTACAAAAAAAAAGGAAATGTTTTTATAGCAATGAAGATGATGATGATGACATCGATGACTTTAATAAAAATAAACAACATCCAAGTCGTCGAGAAAAAAAACTGATCTTTTTGCTCTGTTGTTTTTTTTATGGGTGGGTATAAGAGTTGCAGTATAAGAGTAATGCCAATGCCGGTTGCAAACTCAGCTGAGCGTGGAGCAAAACAAAACCTCAGCTTAAATAAAACCTGTAAACAAAGCCGAACTCAACACAGTTGGCCAAAACATTCGTCGCTTTGGGCCTTCATGCGACCAGTTTGCCAGTTTTCAGTTGTGCTTCGACGTGTTACGTTTTCTTATTTTTCCATTAAGCGCACGCATGCGCTGTAAATTATGAAAGTGCTTGAACTTACTGTTAAAACAACAATTTGGAAATTGCTTTAAGGCTGTAAGTGCTTAAAGAACTGGAAAAGAAAGAACTTCAAGAATATGCGTTATGGCATTGACCCAGCAGGCGCTTCAACGCAACTGTTATGCGTCATCTTGGTCTATGGCATTGCAACACAAAGCGGCGGTAAGTAACACGTATAAATTATACTACTTTGTATTGTTGTAAATGCGGAAAAGACTTATTCAAGTACTACCTTCGATTCACACCCTGTGGCATTGTATGCAAATGCATGAAACTGAAGCAGTTCAATTAACTTTCAGTATATAGCTTCATGTAGTAGATGAAAATGAAAGTAAATCTGCAGACGCAGTCGCCAACACAATCTTTGAGTCATCGACTACATACTCTGCATTTGCAGGAAGAGGTAGCATATAGGTTGTCTGCAATGTCTGAATTGAAATTTCCGTTCTAGGTTTTCAGATTACTTATATGCTGCATTTATATCAATAAGAAATTTTTTCTTTAAATAAAAATTTTAAACTTATATAGGGTCAGTCTAGGATTAGAGTATATCTTAGTTCATATCTATCGACATCAAAATATCATACCTGTTTTTATTCAATGTTGCTTTGTTACTCTGCTTCGTAAACAGCTTCGGCAGAGCATCTGATTGCGTACATCTCTCAGCATGGACTCCATGGAGAGATTACATTTCGGCAGAGTAGCCCCGACGAGGTAGAGATTCAATCGAATCTGGAGGCAACGCTGCAGTATCCGGATCAAGTGTGGAGCTGGGCGGTAAGACGCTTTCCCGTGGACTACACCAACATTGATCCTGAGGAGCGGTGTGACCTGGAGCGGTTGGGCGCCCAGGTTCTTAGCTTTGATGAGGATCTGGAGTACTTGGTGTTGCCGGGAAATGAGACCTCGACCTGGCGGCGCAAGATGCAATTGATTGGCGATCGTGGCATCTGGGGCAAGTCCCTGGTGCTAACGGAAGTTAACTCAAATGCTCGCATCTGTGCCACAATCACAACGGTGCAGGGTTCCCTGGAGCATATGGCGGAAGCTAGGTTCAATACACCGATAGCGGGATCTGTCTACTTCCGCTGGCTGGCACCCACAGATGGTACCAGTGGAGACACCCTGATCTACTCGGATCTGTATCACATACAGGAGCAGCCTTCTCCGATTGAGGGAGAGGAAATTCGTCCTTTTACCCAGCACCATTGGAAGATCTTTGTGACGGACATCTTTAAACACGATCATCATCGCAGCGAGGATAACTGCAACTTCCTGCAACTAGTCTTCGATCCGCAGGGCAGTGGACCAGGTAAAGGTATTGGTGACTTGGATGCACGTCTGGGCAGGATTGGTGTGGCCAAGAATGCACTGCGCAAGGCGCAACGAAGTGTCTATCGGGATGCAAAGCTGGCATTGTTACCTTCCGACTTAACCATTCCACATCGTACACTCTATTTGATGCTCTACGACAATCTGCATCCGGATAACTACTTGGCTTGCACTAAGATCAGGCACGTTCAAACTTTGACGCACAAGTAAGTCTGAAATTCTCTTGAAATGAAACTCTCAACTAAAGATCGTAAATTGCAGAACCTTTATCAATTCTGGTGGCGTCAAGGGCGAAGTCACCTTCACACAACGCTCCAAGTTTGATCCTACGTTCCTCAACTTTACTCTATCCACTCCTCACTCCCAGCACGTGAGTCGCAAGTTTGCTCAGGATGTGGCTGCCTTTCGCGTTCACACTCTGCCTCCAGCGCCTCATCGCGTTGGACAGGCGGACTACTGTGAGACCACAGGAGAGCTACATAATCCTCGAGAGCTGCAGCAGGAGCATGTTCCGCCACCAGGCTATGGCACCCAGGAGCAGTATGCTCTGGGCGATCTTAGTGGCAAGCTACAGGGTCGCAACAAGAAGTACTTCCATCAGTACGTGCTGCCCGGTACCAGTTCCGAGCTAAGTGGCCTCTACTGGGATCTGTTCCTTCCGCTACAGGGTCGCCACAGCATTGCACATCGCAGTCTAGTCATCTACACGTACAACCGCTCCGATGTTCACAACATCACCCAAAACATTTGGGGCTGTTCCACATTGAATCAGTATCAACGTAATGGGATCTATCAGCAACCCATGTTTACGGCACAGGTGACGAAGACTAAAAAACGATTTTAAAGCTTGCTTTTGAATCTGTTAATCTTTCACACTTCAGGTTCTCTTTCGCTATCCGATTGTTGGTCGAGTGATCCTTCGACAGGCGGCTGAGCAGCCTTGGCAGGATACGACGGTTCTCTTTGAGTATCTGATTCAAGCGGATGGTTCCTCGCAAAATAGTAGCTATGAGCATCGCTGGGCTATACACAGCAATCCGCCAGGCAAGGATTTTTATGACTGGCAGAATCGTTGCATCTCAGCAGGAGCTGTGTATAATCCTTTCAAGGTTGAGTGGGGCAATCGTAGTGTGGATGATTACTGTCAACCTCAGTTGCCAGCCATGTGCCGACTGGGAGCATTGGATGCCCGACTGGGAAGACTGACAATAGCTGGCAGGAAGCGAATTGCCAGGGAGCTAAGTCGTCGTATGTTTAGCGATGGGAATCTACCGCTGTCTGGAAGTCATAGCATTCTGGGCAAGTCCTTGGTCATTTATGATGATAAAGGACCTAAGGCTCGAGGCGAACGACTGGCCTGCTCCAGTGTAATTGGTCACTATCGTCGCAAGGTGGTTGCCAAAGATTGGTATGCCAATGGAGATCCCCTTACAGTCAGTGGCAAGATGGAGATCACTCAACAATCTGAGTATGACATTAGCAATGTTGAGGTTCAACTAAAGGGGCTGCAGGACAACGGTGGCTATCACATTCACTTGGTAGGGATTCTTTCTTGACCTATCGTTTTCATATTTTAAGACTTATTTTCTCGTTTCTATCAACAGACACCCGTTGAAGCTAATCTGGCATTTCCCTGCGAGGCTTCAACACTCTACGGTCATTGGAATCCCTTTGAGGTCAATCCAAAATCGTCGCCTCCGCCCAAACAGGGAACCAGCGATCAGTATGAGATGGGTGACTTGAGTGGCAAGTTTGGACGCCTGAATGGTCTAACCCAATATGAGGATTCCTACAATGACACTTATCTTCCCCTCTTTGGCTACAGCAGCATAATTGGCCGTTCTGTCGTCATTAACAAGCAACAGAAGAATGCGCGCTGGGCTTGCAGGTGAGTAAATGTGCCTCAAGTTTGCATTCAGCTATCCTTACAATACTCTTTGAAAGCACCCTGGAGCGTGGTTATAGTCCAAGTGAGGCACGTGAGCTACGTGCCATTGCCTCTTTCCATCATCCAACTGGCTATGCTTATGGATATGTTAAGATGACACAATTGATCCACAACGATGGCAGCCAATCGGAGACGGTGGTTGAGGTGAAGTTGAGACATCCCGGCAAGAACGATCGGAACACAACGCGCAACCACAACTGGCAGATCTTTGTCAATCCGGTGGGTGTCGATGCTGCCGTTAAGCCCACCAGTACCCGCTGTGTGGCAGGTGGTTATGTCTGGAATCCTTACTACACTCAACTTGCGGATCCCTTGAATGTAAGTGGGGTGAAGTTACTTTTGTCCTAAATCTACTCATTGCCTTTGTCTTGCTTTTAGCTTGATCTGTACGAGCAGGAGTGTGGACCGGATAATCCTCTACGTTGCTATGTAGGCGATGTCGGTGCTAGATTGGGCACAATAGGTGAGTAGTTATAGAAGACTTTCAATTACTCGTCTAACGTAAACATCCACAGATTTGGGTGGTGAGCGTGTCGTACTCACTGATACCAACTTTCCGCTGGAGGCGCCTGTTGGCGCCATTGGACGTTCGATTGTTATCTTTGGACCGGATCATTCACATGAACGTTTTGCCTGCGCCAATATTGAGCCCGATCATAATGTCATCAAGTACATTAATCTACAAAAGCCGCCACGTTTTGTTGTGTAGGTTAACACCTTTATCACTTGGCTACATCAATCCTAATCCAAAACCTTCTTAATTCTAGCGCCCAGTTTCTGGAGGAGCTGCGTTCCGTAATGGGCATTCCAGAGTGGATGTTGGACGTCGATGCGCGTAAGACAAAGGAGTTGCATGGTGGCGCCTGCATTCAGATGATCATTCACTTTAAGGGCCCGCTGGCACATCGGCTGGAGCTGGACATGTCGCGATTGATAGCAGCTGGTAAATTGGATGCACCCAGTCTATTCGTGCCGGGCTATGTAAACCAAAAACGCAAGTCCACCATCTCGTATCGCACCTGTGGCGTCAGGGATCGTAACGAAAAGCGTAAGTATATATTAAATGTTAACAACAAAAAAAATGTTCTAAGAGAAAATTCTCTCTTGCAGGTACCAAAACCTTCAAGGGCAGTTTCTCATCTAGTTTAGCATCAACCCAGCCAAAGTCTTTTATATTAGCTATGACAGTCATCAGTTTAGTTTGTAACAAACTTTTGTAAAAAATATTTTTAATAACTCAATAGAGGATTAGGCAATAAAGTATCCTTTATATACTCTTCTATATATATTAACCACATGACGATATTTATTTTTTCTTGGTTTTTACTACCAATAAAAATAACATAAGCGTGCACCCATGACACAATTTGGGTAAGTGCCTTGGCTAGATTACCTCAATTTAATAAAACATACTTTTAGGGGGCACAAAAAAATGGAAATGACTTTGTCAAATCCTTAAAGATTTTAAGATGATCGTGTACTTGCTAAATTGGGTATTTTATTATCAGAAGGGAAATTTACTAAGCAATTTACTTTAAACTACTCAGGTGGCGGCTTACTCTTAGGAGCTCAAATATATTGACTTTTGAGCCCTTTTGACCACGCCAACGCCAACAACGCTAGAACAAAACTTATAAGTTCGCGTTAAGCGTTAAGCTCGTTTGAGTCAACTTTTGAGGACGAAGAAAAGTTGTTCTTGCCTTTAAATCAGAACAAAAAAACGAAAATAATTGGAAAAAAAAAAAAATAATGTATTCAGTATTTTCTTTAAATATTTCATAAATTTTATTGAGTTCAATGGATTCTTCATTTATTGGGATTTAAAAACCGATTGCGACAATTTTGTATTTAGATTTTTGGGACTTTAAAAATTGGCACTTTCAAACGATTAAGAGATAGCAATACAAATTTTCGGGTTCAAATATAACAATAAAAAGGAGTCGAAACAGATACCAGTAAAATAACGGTTGATAAGGGGAAAGCAGGGGCGAAGGGAGGGCCCATGGGTAAACATCGCCAGCTATCATGTTACCAAATTTGGTGACTCAGCTCAAAAACGTGGAAGATAAATAACTCCCAAATTTAAAGGTGGGCGGCAGAGGTAGGCGTGGCATCCAAATTTTGTATCAAATGTTTTTAACTGTCACTATCTATCTCCTAATAAGTTTGGTGGCTCCAGCTCAAAAACTGTTAAAGATATAGCCGATCCGATTTTGTAAGGCGGGTGGCATGGGTGGGCGTGGCATCCAAAATTTTGAATCAAATGTTTTAACTGTCACTATCTATCTTCCTAATAAGTTTGGTGGCTCTAGCTCAAAAACTGTTAAAGATATAGCGATTCCGATTTTATAAGGCGGATGGCTTAGGTGGGCGTGGCATCCAAAATTTTGATGCATTTTTGGGGAACGTCAATATCTATCTTCACACAAAATTTGGTGGCTCTAGCCCAAAAATGTAAAACTATAGGCGTTTCCAATTTCAACTAGAAGGGGATGGGGCTGAATTAGGGGCGTGGCATCCAAAATTTTGATGAATTTTTTGTGGAACGTCAATATCTATCTTGACACAAAATTTGGTGTCTCTAGCCCAAAAATTGTAAAAACTATAGGCGTTTCCAGTTTCATGGAGCAGGGATGATGGGGGCGGAAGGAGTGGGCGTGGCATCCAAAATTTTGATGCAGTTTTTCAGGGACATGATAAGCTATCTGCGTGCAAAATTTGGTAACTCTAGCTGTAAGAATGGAGAAATATTTGGTTTTATCGGTTTTCTGTTATCGAATTTATCGATTTCCCAGCCTCCTAGTAGGCGTGGCACCCCAATCTTGACACTTTATCTGTCGCGCCTATAGACAAACATAATTGCAAAGTTTCAAGTCTCTAGCTTTACGGGTGTCGAAAAAAGTTGCGTTCATACAGACGGACAGACGGACAGACAGACAGACGGACAGACGGACAGACGGACACCATGACGGACATTGCACAAAACCAATATACTATGAGACCTTCGGTATCAAAGTATAATAAATAATAAACAAAACTGGTACCCACCCGTTTGTTTTGATTGAACGCTATAAATAACGAATAACGATGCAGTGGACAAGATGCGTATAAATTTAGTAGTAAAATAAAAAAAATCCAAAAAAAACTGATCTTCCAACAAAAAAAAAGAGTAATTTCCCGCTTCCCGCAATTTGCTCATTTCTCAAGCGATTCGATTTGCAAAAAAGCCAGATTTGACGGGAAAAAAGCTTATTTGACATCAGTGATCGTGTAAAGCTTAACCCGAAACTCTAATTATCTTAATAAAATAAACTAATAAATGCACACTTAAAAACAAATATACTCTTTTTCCATTGAAACAGATAATAAATTCTATTTTCGTTTTCATTTTTTACGTATACGAATAAATAAACAACAATTATTCAAAAGAATATATAATCAACGCTCTTGGTGTGCAGTAAAATATAAATAAAGTATATGTATCTTTGAAGTTTTCATAAAAAATACCATTAAAATTTTCAATCGAAAGCTAAACAACCTTATTTATAGACCATTAGATATATACGGTGCTTAGTTGAACATTCCGATTCGATTGGTGAGAAAAGAAACACAACATCAGCAAGTGTCAAGTAATTTTGAGTTACTTCAGAGCACCCTGTATATAAAGAGTGAGTCCACCACAATTCTATTAATATGAACACAAAACCCACCACCAACATAAACAACATCTTCAATTTGGTAGCAAAGTAAAAAACTGCGCTTGCGCCTTTGCCACCCCGTAGGTTCATTGATTTTTCCGTTTTGAGATTTTCGTTTGGCAGTTTATGCGTGAGTTGTCGTGCAGAGTAGTCCATTTCTTTTGAATCAAGACAAATAATGCAGTTAATTGCCGTCGGTGTATTTATAAGTCTGGTGTTCGGATGCAGCGCTGCCATAAGTGGACCGTATCTGTTTTGGGGTCACGAAACAGTGTACAACTTGCAACCCCAAGCATTGGTCGATGCCAGTAGCAGGGAACAGCCGTTGACGCAACTGTTCAAGGATGTTAAGGCAATCATAATTTTTGTGCGTAATGCCACCAGTCGCCTGGAGGGCACCAAGTATCCCAAGTTTGAAAATCTGGTGAAGAACAACGCCTGGACATATTTGCCACAGCGCAACCTGGCCGCAGAGCCTTTTAGCTACAACGCCAACATTGAGGTGTTTATAACATACATATTTAAGAATTTTCCACCCACTTACCCACCCTCCTAAAAAACATTTTTCCTTAGGTCATAAACCTAACTGGACAAAGTGAGGAAGACGACGCTGAGCTGCTGACCGGTTACAATGATGCAGTGACCGTTTATGGTCAGGGTGAAGTGTTGGGCATCTTAGCTAGCCGTGAGGAGGAGGCTCATTATCTTACCAAGCGTGAAGCCAAGGACGAGGCCAAGGAGGAGGCCAAAGAGGAGGAGAGCACAGCTCGCGGTGCCACCACGACACAACCAACACCCATTGAGACGGAGGAGACTCACGTCTACATAGCCGAGGGCAACAAGGCAGTGCTCTCCCTGAACGGTCCTCCAGAGCTGCACCTGGGCAAATGAGACATTGCTGCTGGAGGAGCACAACAAGCACATCACATTCGATGATCAGCGTCCCAAGGGCTATGGTCGCCTGAGCATTACCTTTATGTACAACAGTGAGAAGTGCACGCTCCGGTTTAAGTTCACCCTGCTCCGTGGCACTTGGCATCTGCGCAACGTGGAGGTGGAGTACAGGGAGTACAAAGCTACCCTGCCGGCTCGAGGCAATGAGTACACTCTGCCATCGGCACCTTTAGGTTTCTCCTATCGCTGCTCCTCGGAGAAGCTGCTCTTCACCAGTCCCAACAAGAACGACACACAAATGCATCTTCTGATTACTGACTATCAAGTGCAGCCCTGGTTGAATGGAGGCAGGAAGTTCGGTGATGTCTACGACTGTGTTGGCTTCGTCTCGGCTCCCATCTTAGCCGGTCTGCTGGTCTCAGCCTTTCTGCTAGCCATTCTCGGCCTGGGCATCACTGCCCTCATGAGCATACATACGCCCAATCGCTTCGAGAGTTCACGCAACAAGCAACTTACATTTACGGTGCAGGAGTAAAGTGCTTACAAGATGTTTGTCTTGATAACATTTGCGCCGGCTAATCCATTGGCTTTGTTAACGTTGGCCATCGAGTTGTTACTTATACATTTACTCTTTGTGCTCATCATGCTCTATATTTATGTGCTATGGTATTACTAAAGTTATCCATATAGGCGTTCCAAATAAATACAATACTATATGACACATTTGCACTTTTAAGATTATAATTTAATGCAATGATAGGTCAGAACATAAATTTCCAGCATATTTTGTGCGTACTGCAAAAATGTACTAAATTCTATTTGGCCTGTATGAAAAAATACTAAAAAAAAAAAATACTTATCGGCCTATCGATATTCTTCTTTGCGGTTTGGCGCCTAAGCAAAGTTTAAATTATACATTAATTCTGCCAATCACCACAATTTAAATTTTAAATAAACAACAAACACTAAACGTATATTCCTAATTTTTTTTTTTTATTTACAAATTACAATCACAATTTTCACTTGATTTGCCAACTTAATGCCAAAACCATTTAAACAGTAAATAAAATAATGATAAACACAATGTACGCTTAATTATAGTTCTCGCTGTAGTCAAATCTCTGCTCGGGACTCTGCACGGTTGCATTGTTGGACCTGTCCCGAAAAAACCAACTGGGTCTTGAGTGGCAATGACGATGATGGTGCCAGGGGCCATGATGACGACTGTGTTCCGGTACCGCTATCCATACAAATCCATTAATTTGAGGATGCTCCCTGTGATGATGGCGGTGGTGATGATGACCCCACCAGGGTGCTGCAGAAATGTCCCTGTGACAGTGATGGTGGCTGCTTGGCCCACAGTGTGGTCTATCGTTGTTGGAACAAAACATTTTGTTGTTTGTATTAAAACGTTAGCGATATAGTTAGCTCTGATATGAACGATTGAGCGTTAGAACTCATACTGTCGAACGAACAATCAAACCGAACCTTAAATACGAAATTGTTGTCTGATAACACTTTTTAGATTCTGGTGTAATTTGTTTGTGCGACGTTTATACATTTCTTTAAGCTTAATACTTTTGTGATAAGGTTGACTGGGCAGAGAGTTTTAACAGCTAAATACTTAATTAATAACTTAATTATTAGCCTTTATAAAATATAAGACTATTTATATGACATAGCTTTTTAATTTTAAATTTTTTTTTATTTTAAACCTTTTTGTAATTACCTTATTAAAGGGCATTAAAGTATCGCGGATACCAAATAGATTAGCTAGCACTGTGTCACTATTGTTTACTTCCATATCTATAAATAGTTGGCATACTGGCATTTTCCTTTGTGTGTCTGAAAATGTATGCGGCACAATTGAGAGATTGTGAAATTCGCAAATGTTCGCTAATGAAAAAAGTGAAATGCGTTTTTGTGCGCAGCGCGCGGCGCAAACAAGAATTTCGAATCTGGCTGCCAAAAAAGGATGGACAATTGCGTTGCGACCGCGTTGTCTGGGCCATGGCCATTTCTTGGCTGGAAATTCTGGTTATCTGGTTATCAGTTTTCTTTTGAGCCTTATTTTGTTGCTGCCACTCTAAGCAACTTACTTTCATTGGCGGCCAACTGCAATATTTCTTAGTGTGTGTGTGCACAATTAAAGCTGCATAAAACTTTTGCCCACACATAAGTTGCAAATGCCTCACACACACACACACCAACACAGAGATTTGTTTTATTTTTTTGGGGCTGGCCATGCTTTGATTTATGCATCATTAAGTCACGCCAATTGCTCGTTTGAGGCGCGAGTTTGTTTGTAAAGTCGATTCCTCCGTCCGGTTTTTGGTATAATTTCTACGACTGACATACGACACTAGCCGCTGGCTTTGGGCCACCCCATTTTCCAACAACAACCAAGAAGAAGAAGAAGAAGAAGAAGAAGAGGCAATAAACATTGGCCCTCTCCAGCTGCGTTCGATGCGAGATGCGTTTCCACCAAAACTTATTGGTTTGTTATTGAGAAAGAATGTTTTTTTTTTCCTTTTGGTATGCCAAAAGTGGGTCGACTTCGATTGCGTTCACTTTTCCAGCTTACTTTTACTGTCAACCAAACGTGCGGCCCAATTGCAGCAGTTCACTGACATAAACAAAAAGAAGAGGAAGAAGAAGATGAAGAGAAAAGAGGCATGCTGCAAAAAGCAAAAGTTGCACCTGATTCTGTAATAAGAATTGCCAACACTGCAGATGTTCGGTCTTGCAGCTGGAGAAGGCAAACACTGAAAGCTTGACTTGCAGCAAAAGTTTTATTTGTGAAAGTTGTTGTTGCCTCCCAAGGAGCTGCCACAGCATCAACAGCAACAACAGCCACATATCAAACAGATGATGTGCTTGTCGACTTCGCGATTAGGATTGCATTTTCACCATCTTCGATTGAAGTGTCTGGAAATGGCTCGTGTCGCTTTTAGACCACAATAGCAAAAGTTAATTTACACGTCTCTCTCTCCCTTTGCGGCATGTTATATAAGAACTAATCTATATATCATCTACACTTCAATGCGTTCATAATATGTAGCATGAAATTGCATTATGATTACGCAGCATCCGACAATTTTCCAACTGTTGTCTGCTGCGGAAGCGCATCGTGAGATATATACAACAACGATTCACAACGATCGCATAGACTAGATTATAATTAAAGACAAACTTTAATCAATTCAAAAGGGCATGCAACAAGGCACGCAGACAGGCACAACAGCTTGCAACAACGGAAATGTATTTTTGTATTATTTGTATTTTTTTATTATTGCCACTCGCTGATGTTTATCTTGAAGATTTTCGGGGTCTTCCTCTTGTCTGCTCACGAAACTCGTGAAGCCATCGAAGACTAAGAAATGCATTGGATTTAACCCACTTTAAAAGCCTTACACATATTCAAAAGTTAATCTCCAGTTTAAGATTAATGACATGTGAAAATTCTTGGATTCTAATTTCTTTAATACGTTTTTAAATATTGGGTAAAGAACGGATAGAAATTTTAAATAAACATGAGTTGCGTAGATGATGAATTTAATATTCTCTTTTCTTCTGCTTTCTTGGATTTGATTGAGAAGACAGAAAATACCAGTTTGACATGATTTTTTATGATATTTAAGATACTTAAATCTATTAAACATTCTCTGAGAACTTTTAAATAGTGGCTAGTTTGAAAAGTGCTATCTAGATATGTGTTGGTAGCTTAAGCTGTTTGCAATGAAACAGTTTGTTGATATTGTGAAATTGTGATTTATTTTGCTAATCTTGAGTGTCTAATGACAAAAGTATTTCATTTATATGTACTTAAAAAGTATCATTTAGTTGATTCTATACAAGTATATAAACGACTTAGTTTAGATAAATGCGAATGTAGATAAACTTTAACTTTAATGCAAATGTTTATTGAATAAAAGTATATGATAAAATCAGTAATACCTACAAATGTGTATAAATAGGTCACTATGCCAATGTTTTTTCCCCCTATTTCAAACATGATTATCTATTAGTTATAATAATGTTTATTCTGAGACCTATCACAACATTTTTTGTCGATTTTCTTTCAAAACATTTGGTCAACATTTTAATGCATTATCATGCCAGATGAGAGATCTTTAGACTTATGGGCACACGTTGCAATTATTTATAATAATTACCTTGGCTCAATATTTGTGTTAAAATTTTATGATTATTATGTTGCAAAACTTTTCCGAGAAAGAGAAATCGCCAATTGGCAAATGTCGCCACTTGGGGGAAAATGCAACCAAATCAAACCAAACACCAGCAACAACAACAACAACAGCAACAAATGGCTTATAGAAATGTTGATGTCGATGTTGATGCCACTAACTAACTAAGTCAAATAGTTGCGTGTGTGTTTTATGTTGCTGTTGCACTTGCTGTTGCCGCTTTGACGCGCTGGTGAAATGTGCGCAGGCGAAGTTGAAATATAATTTAAAGAGGCTGCAAAAAAACAAACAACACGCAAGTTGACAATTTCGATGCGTTTAGTAAATCAAAGAGCACTAATTACTTGATTTTGTAAGCGATTTCGAAATGCGAACAAGGCAGGCAGTTAAAAGCAACAGCAAATGAAAAAAACTTAAAAGAAAACTATAAAAAATAATACACTTAATATTGAATTTGTACATAGTTGCTCTGCTTTAATAATTTCACAAAGCTTGCAACAAGTGAAATGCGTTGGTGAGGAAAGGAAAACAAAGTGAAATGCGTTTTAGAAAGGAAAAGGAAGCATGCTGGGAATCAGATGCTACACAAAACAACCTTGACTTAAAATAATATCTCTATTATTGTGGTGTGTATGTGAGGGGGAGGTGGCAGGGGTGCAGCTCCACTGATTTACCAAGATGTGTTTATTTATTTTAGTGTATCTGTGGCGCAACTTAACGCCCTGTTAAGCCAACTAAATACATGTAAATATGGCACGGCGGCAACCCTGGCGCAAATAAATACCTTCAACTCTACTCCGATGCTCCACTAACTTTAATTGTTTGTTGTTGTAGTTGTGTGATGCTTTCAATTGCGTACGATTAACGCGTAAATAACACGTGAAAATTTTGCAATTTTCCAGCAAGGTTGCCGACGCACTTGATGTAGTTTTCCAGTTAAATATATATACGTGGCAATGAGCGTTAATCAGTTGATGTAAATCTTTTGCTCGTTGATGGGAGTTTACCCACTTACTTTTTTTTTTTTTTTCCTCTCTTTCGTATGCAAAACGCCTGCCATTTCTTTTCATGCCGCCGGGCAAAATGAAGCTAAGACAAAGGCAATTAAGACTAATTGGGTGGTCGGAACTGGAAGTGCAGCCCACCACTGTGGTTGTTGTTGCTTTAATGAAAGGTTTCTGGCAATTGCATCATAGCAAGCAAATTAACTATGTTAAAAGACCTTTAGCTCATATGTACCGTTTTTTTCAATTTATGAATTATATGCACTCATAATTGCTTATGATTATGGCCAAATTTCAGTTGCGCATACTAACCTTAATACCTCTGGCTAAACAGCTTTGGCTTTGGCATTCGACTTTGCCAGCTTTTCCGACCCCGTGCACATCCACATCCTCATATCTCATCACACCATATTTAAGCTTGAAGAAACCATTGCCAAATGGCAAACTCAGCCAGCTGCAAATCGCTTGCACTTTATTCGCCAATCTTAAATGGGGGAAAAAGCTTTGAAAACTGGCGAGGAAATAAATAATTGTGATGTTTCAAATACCCTGTGGCTAACTTTAAATACAAATTAATAAAATATCGAAACAAATTCAATTTTATTATGACATTTTTGATGGATTTTTAATTGGACGAATTTAAAAATTATATTATGTGTTTAAACATTGATTTCATGCGAAGGTTTCGCAAATTCCAAAAACACAAATCAATAAATTTTCAAATAGATTCAGCATTCCAATTAGTTTATTTTCTTAATATTCCCCTTAAGCTCCTTTACCACATGGTATACAAAAACAAACAAACAACTTCCATTAGTAGTTGGCTGCAATTTTGGGCGCGCTCAATTTAAATCAAGCTCTGAGCCAACATCTGTGCGATGTCTACGTCCAAATAAACCGACAGCAACAACAACATAAAGCGGCGAGACTGCGCAGTCGTTGCTGATCTCTCACATACACTCTACTCTCTCTCTATGGCAGTTGCCTTGCATATTACCTGTTGGCACTTTTTCGGTCATGACATTCGTTCAGTCTGCATTTGACTTTCGGTACGTTCGGTTGAGTTCGCTGTTCGCCTCACGCTCTTCGGTCATTCGTTCGTTCGTTGGTTTTGTGTTGCGCCTGCGCAAATCGTTAAGTGAAAGATTCGTCTCTGCAGTGCTGACAGTTGTTGTTGTTTATGTTGCTGTCGTGCCTTTTGAAGAGCGCGGGTGCATTGTGAACGGTAAAATTGAGCGCGCACTTTGTGGCCGTGTCAAGAATTTTGTGCTTTAACATTTGGCCACAAGAGTGCTCGAAAAGTTAATGAAGTGCAAAAATGTTTGTCGCTGTTGACGTTGTTGACGTTGTTGTTGTTGGTGTCATCAAATTGCTGCTGTTGTTGCAGTTGGCCTAAAGACGCTGCAGCAGGCTTAGCGAACACTTTAATTTGCGGTTGCAATTTCTGTTGTTGTCGCCTGACCCTGGCCTCTCAGCCTGTCAAGTGAAAACTGTGAAGAAAACTTCAAGCCGACTGACTGACTGGCTGTGAAAAATCGCATCGCTAACGGATTAAGTCTCTGACTCTTGGCCAGAACAAAATGTAAGTGTTGTAAAAGAAAAACATTTTTAAAAACTCTCAAAGTAGGCGCTCAAATTTCACTTTAATCATGTTGGGCTCGGTTTGGTTAATTGACATCGGGATTGTGTTAATTTATGCATCTTGTGAGATTACTTCCCATGGACAGCTCTCGATTAGCTCTCGCGGGTGCGCCCAATTAGCAGTTGGTCATAAAAAAAAACAGAGGAGGCAGAGATGAGCTGTCTATTCTAATTGAATGAAATTAACCCAGTTTTGGACGTTGTAAAAAGTTTTGTATAAAATTGTAGCGCTCTTTGTCTCATATTCATAATAATTGCCTTTGGGGCCAACAAAAAGACAGACCGAAAGAAAGAAAAACTAAATATGAATACAAAAAATAACAACAGCTGCCGAATTTTTTAATGAGCTGTAACCCAGTCTGGTCTTAGTAAATAGGTAGAACACTGCCTCCAGTCATGTCTACCTCTATCTATTTTGTATCTACCTGTCTTTCTTAATGTTTGTTCCTGTTGTTGTGTGTAACACCTCCGAGCTAGAAACAATAACATGAACAGTCCAAATCAATCATGAAAGTTAGTTAAATACTTTACAATACATCAGAATTGGGCACATTCTTATAAAGCTTAAATCGGCTTACTTCAACAGGGCTAACTGGCCGGCTTTTGTGTCCAAAATTGGAACAACATTTTCTTTTGCTATGCTAAATTTTTACAACAATTAATCTGCGTTTGCTTCGCATTGTCTCCGATCCAATTTTTTGGGGTCAAGTTGATGTTAAAGTTGATTTGGGATTCGCGCTGATTTACGATCTAGCGGTTCTCCCTTTTTTTCGAATCTTTTTGTTTTTTGTTATTTATTTTAATAATTTGTAGCGCATTGAAGAGTAAAGAATAGGTGGAAAAGTATACTCAAAGTAGTTTCTATACACTTGACCCCCTGATTGTCTGTTTTTTTATGCAAAACTTTTTTGTCGCTCTAAGAAATTATCTTGATAAAACTTGAGATTGATTTGTTTGTCTGTTTGCTTCGTTAATTAGTTTATTAGTTAGTATATTAACTATCTAAAACTAGCTTTATGAAGTATCAAAAGTTTCAGTTTACTTTAACATCAACATTGTTTACACAAGATTTAAAATAAAATCATACATTACATAAACTTTGTATCTTATGTACAACACCCCATAGATAACTGTTTTCCTCCATTTTGTTGGTTTTTCTAACTCCATTTTTTATTGGTTTCCCCCTTCTAATTGCGGCAGGTGCTTCTACTTGGCTATCGCAGATTATAAAAAAATGTTAATAGCCCGCGCACGTCAGCTTCAATTGCCGCTTGGTGGAAGAAGAAAAGAGAAGAGAAGAGAGTCTTTAGATTCTTTGCTCGTTATGGTTGTCATTTCAAATTGGTTGAAGCCAAACAAAAGTCGCTCGATTGCATGCAAGCGCCTTGGCAATTAGAAGTTTGTTGGCCTGCGAAAAAACAAATAATAAACTATGATAGAAAGTCAGAACACTAAAATTATAAATATAAAAAAAGCCAACATAACAAATTGTTGTAATAATACTCGTAACAAAAAAAAGTAGAGTTAGCTTGAACAACAACAACAAATCATTTCACATTTCCACACTCTGACTTTAGTTCTGGCCTGTTCGTCTGTCTGCTTTTAGCCGGGTTCATTAAACCGTCGTCTAAGCTTGGGTAGAAAATATAGAAAACATGGACCGCAAAATGTTCTCCTCCTCTGTTTGGCTTCCGTTCTCAGCTTTTGGCTCTGTCACCAGCTGCATGTGCTTACATAACAAACTCCCCTTTCCCCCCGCTCGCTCCCCTCACACACATGTGGGCAAGTCAGCGAAGCTTGTCGTTATCTCAGGTGTCATAGTTGTTGTACCTTCTTTTTTTTGTGGCTTTTCTTTCGCATCTTTCAATTTGTCGCCCATTGTGGCATAATTGTATTGTAATCACGTCGCCCTTTTTCTGTTTTTCTCTCAGTCTTAGCTGTGCGTGTTTAACTGGAAATCTGTTTGCTTTGTGCCCGCTCATGTTGACCCTAAAGTGTTGTTTGTTGTTTCTTGTTTGTTGTTCTGGCCCTGGACTGAGGAAGTCATCTGCATGAGCTCAGCAAAATCGGATACAACATCTTTATCTGTCAGATTTGTCGCACAGCATGTTTGTGCCACACACACAAAAAGCAAATCCTGTGCAACGTTTTGGCCACACGTTGCAATTGTTTTCCCACATTAAAGTCAAGTTGCAGCTGCCTGCAAAAAAAAAAAAACAACAATATTAATTAAAAACGCCCAACATTTTTTGCTTTGTTTTTGTTATTAGATCTTGAGTAGATTTTAACTAGCCCATTAAAATTATGTTCTCACAGTTAACACACCTTGTTTGGATAACGGCTAAATGCATTTAGAACGAAACCAACAACAACAACAACAACTAAAGCAAGTGCCTCTCAAACCTCCGGCCATTAAGCTGGTCAACTGTATTGTATAAAACTTGAAAACGAGTAGAAGTAATGCACGATCTGTGAACTCTTTTGGGTGGGTCATTCTCCAGCACTTCCATAACTTGCACCACTTTACTTGCTACATTTTAACGCGCTTGGCTGCCTTTCATATCGCTGCCTGTCGGGCAACAACAATTGTTACTAAACATAAAATGCCTTATTCTTGGGAACACACACATATTCTCCCTCGAAAAGAATAAACAGGGCGACTTTTTTCTTTCGGTTCAGCTTCAGCGCATTGGAGCTTGAATTCCATGTAAATATGGTACTTGCATTTATGTACTTTTGTACAATGTACATCCAAACTAAACAGGTGGAAAATGTAGAAGAAAAATGTTTTGAAAAAGATTTAACAAGAACATGTAATTTATGAGACTTTCTTCTTGGTAGAAAATAAGAGTTTGATTTGGGGTTTTTGTGTTGTTATGTCATGAATTTATGAAATTTAACTAAGGATTATAAGGGATGAAATATAATTTAAGCAGCAAGCAAAATACGGAAAAATAAAGATATATAAAGAATTTATATAACAATTTTTAATTTTTTGATAGACAAATTTTATTTATAAAATATAGTAGATTAAATGCATTTCTAGCTATAACTTATGCCAGTATTTAAAAATTTTCAACAATTTTTAAACAATTTTTGATGCAAAGGAAAGTTTTGCAAACTCCTTTGCCGCCTTTTTAATGTTTCATTGTTTAGTTTGGTTTGTTTTCCTAGTTGTCATTGCTGCAATAGAAAAAACTCCCACAACTTTACCGTTGTCGTAGATATCATAGTATATCTAAGCACACTTCCCGAACAATTGTACACACACACACTCACACTCTCGTTAGTTCGTACGTGATTAAACGCGTTAGCTTTTTAAGTTATGATAAATTATGTGGCCCGCCTCAACGGTGAAAGTGCCAATTGTGTTGTTGTCTAAGCGAATTCTTTACCCAGACAGATATTTCCTACTCCATGAGTAATGCTATTTTTTTTCTTTTTCTTTCCAGCTGCATTAACTACGCATCATAGATACGCCCATTGTATCTGTCAGATAGTCGCCCACGCATTGCTCATTGCCAATTGCCATGGAGCCAAAGTTGTTGTAAGCGATCCCACAGATTCGACGCAGTTGCTCTCTCTCTCTCGCTCTCATCATCAACATCAACATTTGTATAAAAAACTGACGCATTCAACCATCTTGCATATTAATACCACATTGTTGTTGTTGCCAAAGAACACAAAAGATTCGTTCAAGTCTAATCAGGCTTTGGCCTCCTCGACAGAAAACAATTGCTCCTGAAGAACCATCAGGACGCCATCTATCAAACGCACTTGGAGTGCCAATCCATGGCGGATAGTCGGGAACGCATACGTGGACCATCGCGAGATGGTCGCGAATTCCTCACAAGTCCTCGACAGGTTCTGCGCCGTCTCATGCTGCTCTCGGAGGGGCGACAGTATCGCGAGGCGGCGGGGGTGGTGGGTCGTCTGGGTCCCTCAGTGCTGCACTCGGTCATCGCGGAGCTGCCCATCGATCTGCTGCTGGAGCATCTGCCGCACAGTGCCTATCTGCTCGAGTCCTTCTACACAAGGTAATAAAATGACCTCTAAGGGTTTTTTCCTGTTCCTCAACTCGTTCCTCTTGCAGGTTAACCACTTTGAATAGCACTCCCAAGCCGGATGTGCCCAGCGAGACAGTTGTGTGGCAGCTGGTGCGTCTCTTTGCCAATCCGCATGAGAGCGGGTTGAGGCAGAGGTGCACGAAGCTGTTGCAGGCACTGGCACAGTACGAACCAGGGCTGCGTCAGGTGCTAAGGGAGCGGAGACGCAGCTTTGACAATGCTGTGCAGGGCTTGGGTGTCCATGGACTGACAACAGATGCAGCCGTAGCCGGACAGCTGATATCGCTGCATGTGGCACTGAAGACGGAGCTGCAGCGGCACGTGGATACTTACAAGATGGCCATACACAAGCTGGAGGAGCTGAGCATGGTGACGGTGAATCAGGATCCGGCACACTCCTCCCACCAGCGTCTACTGGCCATTAACTACGGCGACATCCAGCAGCGCCTGATTGACAACAAGACTCTGTTGACCATGTTGGATAAGCCGGCGTTGAAGCAGCTGCACACACTGATCGAGAATCTGAGCTCGCGGGTGGAGAACGACAAGGATGTGCTCTCCTGTGTGGGTCAAGTGAAGCGTCTGGATGCCCAGGCGCACATTGATAAGCGACCTGCAGCTGGTCTACTCATGAACTTCTCTCGGGGCTGTGAGGTTGTGTTGCACATGATGGGGCCGGAGAGTGTGCCCCCCAGCCCTGTGGCAGCTACCAAAGTGAATGCCACAGGCAGCGCTGGCGGCAGCAGTTGCAGCGATGGCTACCACTCCGATGATTCAACCAGCGAGGATGGCAGGTAAACAGAGCACACGAGATTTATTATTTTCTCTTTTTATTTGCACTTGACATGAATCGTTTTGTGCTCATTTCTTTCTGTCACCTACACACTCTCACTCTAATTATCTGTGTGTGTTTGCCTACGCATCTTTATTTCTATTCTCTGTTTACTTCACAGCGAAATGGTGTCACACTATCGAAATCTCTACATTGAGAACCGTGCAGACGCCCTGGAGGCGTTGGACAGCTTGCCACAGCTGAAGCATGTGCACAGTTTAAAGGCCAAGATACTCTTCTCCATGATTGTGGTAAGTTGATGAGCAAACATGCTTCAAATGTATGGAAGAAATTAAGCGTATTTTAATACTCATGTTGATTGGTTCTCTAAAAGGTATTCAGAAGTTATTTTATTAAAAAATATTTTTACATAACCAAAAATATAAATATCGTTTACGGGCAAACGAAATAGTTTATTTATGGCAAAGAATCTGTTTTGAATATTTTAAAAAAATAAAAAATATAAGTGGGAAGCTCTCATTTAATCACAATTTTAATATATTTATTAGGCTACCAACTGTGGTAAATAAATTCGAAAAGTTTATCCAACGAAATAAATAATGAAGAATATTTTAAAAATGTTAAAACAGTTAGGTTTGTGCATTCATTAACTATGAGGAATTTGAGCTATAAAGAAAAAGGTTTACTTTCTGAAGTTGTTTTTGTCTTTTTTAAATAAAAGTCATAACTTATCAAACAATCCCATGATTTATTTCTCAAATCAAAAATGCAAAACGAACAAAACAAATTTAAAGGCAAATTAATTATGACGTTTAGCTTTAGTATCGAATTGCAGATTAGGCTAGAGATAAAAGATACAGTTAGGTGGCAAATTGTTATTGCAAAATATCAATTTGCATTTGGATCGCTTAGCCAGTGGCGTGGCAACTGATCGAGTTTGTGGCACTGATTAAATGTTATAGAAGAAAGAAGAAAGTAAAGTGCCTCAGGTTGACTGGTGCTGAGAAATTACGTTGGCGATCGAGTGCTGCTGGTTTGATGAGTTTGTCTAACTGCCATAAACTAGTAGATAGATAAATAACTTTCGATCTTTGGCGTTGAATGAAGAGAAAGAGAAGGAGAAAGAAAGACAAAGACAAGTGGCTCAGTTGATGGGAAAGATGAATGACACCGTCAATTGGCCGGATCAGCTGGTCAAACGGTTTTGGGTTTTTGGGTTTGGTTTTCGATTTTCGATGGCCGTGGGCTGTTATTGAACCATTGATAATGATTGGCACATTTTAGAGCTTCTTTTTCTTTTCTTTTCTCTTCACTTATCTTCGCTTCTTTTCTTTCTTGTGTGCAGCTTTCTTTTCGCCTGTGCCACGGCATGCGGGAGCGCAAGGTGCTGGAGGTGCGCCGTGTACTGAACTGTCCGCTGGACAGCAGCTGCGAGACGACCCTCGCCTTGGATCGCTCGGTGCGACATCATCTGCACGAGACCACGGACAGCTTTCCGCTGGGTGAGATTGAGCGTTCGGTGTTCAATCAGGTGCTCTCCACTCTGCACGAGTATCCCTGCCTGGAATCCTGTCCTCCACTGACACACTTTGTCAGCGCCTGTGTAAGATTGGCTTGGCGCATGATCAATCAAAAGGCGCCCTATTACCTGGATACTGATTATAATCTTGGTATTAAAACTTACAATTTATTTAATATCGATAAATGTCATATTTTCTCCTCTTCTTTTCTCAGGTTTCCTGCGTCCTGAGAAACACGAACGTCATCCACAATCGGATCGTCGCTCGGATTTAATCAAGGCGTTCTTATGGCCAGCTCTAATGCAGAATAATAAGTGTGCCTTTAAGGCCGTTGTGGCCACTTAAAACATTAATCAAACATAATACTAAGTTACTCAATTTGTACATACTTAAACTTTAAATCGTACTATATCCCAATAAAAAGAATAACCTAAGCCTAAATCAGGCACAGCTAATGGGCTTCAAGAGGACCCTCTGACAGCGTTCCTTGTTGGTGCAGAGCAGAGGATGTTCGGCATAAAACTCAATGATCGACCAGGGTGAGGGAAAGACGCGCTCATGTGGCTTCATTTGGCCAATTGCATAGCGTTGCCTGCCATCGATTTGTCTGACGAACAGATGATAAAACTGCCGATCTGAGCAGATGCTCACTATATACTTGATGCACACATCCGTCGCCTTGAAGGGTCGCACCAAACAGGCGCCATTCTCACGCTCCGAGAGCATACGTTCTGCTATACTACGATCCACTGTGAAGTAATACGGTTCCGTTTCGATTTGTCGCTGATCAATCTCCTCATAGTTGGCATCGGCATCGACTATCGATAAAATGTTAAGCTTGTGTTTGTTATTAGAGCGCAGACGCTTTAGAACTCACCCACAATGACATAATCGTGTCTGTTATTGTGAACGTCATCAACGAATGTTTCCGAAACTTGTTTGCCAGCCTCGCTGTCGTCGTCACCGTCAACGTCGACGTCGCTGGCCTGGCGCCTATAGCCGAAGCAGCAGACGCCGCCGTCGCAGCAGCAGCAGCGCTGTCGATAGTTCTCAAAGCAGGCGCAATTCTCCGTTAGACTGTTGTAGAGACGAGCGAAAAGATTCTGCAAGACCGTCCAATAGACACGTGCGCACCAGCACATGGCGACTCTTCCTCTCTCTCGCTCTTTCCAAAGGTTAGCTTTTACGTGTTTGAGTTGAAATCTCTTCTGGTTCTAATCCGCGTCCGTTGCGCCACATCTTTCAACAACGCGCGAAATTGAAGACTGAGCTAACACAAAGTTCGCCTGGGCGCTGAGCCGGCGCGTCTGGACTGACTCGATATACAGTGCCTATTAATTAAAATGTGCTTAATGCGCAGCTCAGTTGTCATAATTTTGTCTGTCTGTGTGTGTGAGTGTATAAAATGACCATATGTAAATATCATATAGATATGATATATAAACAGCGATATTCTTATACCCTATGTCAAAAAGAGTGGTCTCAAAAAGTTTCTTTTACTTGCTGGTGATGAAAATTGCTGAGCAAAAATTAAAATCTTGATCTCTTTGGTGGATTTAATCTTTAGTATCTTAATTAACAAAGTTAATATTATACGGTTTTTCCTACAGGGTATTTCCTTGTCAACCCCTCTGCACAATAAAATTCCTACTTGTTCTGTTTGGGGAAGCATTGCAGTTGGTTTGTTTGTTTTGCTGTTTGCTATTTTTTTTTTTTATGGCTCTTGCTGCTGGTAACACGATATCATAATTGTCACAGTCTTTGCCGGCGCAGCCAAGTGCAGATCGTGTCACATAGTTTGACGTTCCCACATGTTGGAGTACACTCGTACTTTGTAAACAATTTGAACGCTCGAAATGGGTTCCCCTCCCCAAAAACATGCTGCCAAAACCATTCAACTACACCCCATCCAACAACAATCCAGTCATTTTCCACTGTTTGTTAGTTACTCATCGCTATGGGCTGTTTCAAAGGCATTCATTGAATGTTGTGCGCTTCTTGAATAACGTAATCTCAAGGGATCCCATTACATAGGGATTTCCTTACATACATGTACATATGTATAGAGGTACATGAAAGGCGCAGACATGCTGGAGTCGAGTGGTTGCCATGTGGCGCATTCGAGCGGAATATTCAGATGTTAAGGTCAAAATATTGACATTAAATATGGCATTAAACGTTTGAATATTGTAATTAAATGTGAAAATGAAGATACTCAACCACCTAATTCAGAGAAGTAACTAAAGATTTTGAAACATAAATAAAGTTATTAAACTCTTAAAAAAAATTTGTATTATACGAGTTTATAATTCACAATCATAGACACAAACCGCTTAGTCGATTATCTTTTGTTTAAGTTTTGTAGAAACTAGTTCTACAGTTAATTATAAGCAGAGTTGTTGTTCAAATTTTAATTTGCTTAAATAAAAATAATATGTAGTCTTGATAATGGCATTAAAGGTGCTCTCTGCTTTTATTAAGTAAACAAATATTTTAAGACTGGTGTGTGAATTCGCTAATAATAAGAAAAACGTAAAAAGGTATAAGAGTGCTATGCTAAACTTACGCCAAATAAATAGTAGAGCTCTTATTTTCACAGACTTCAACCTTTAGCCTAGACACATAGTTTTAACGAAACATTTTAAATTCAACGAAACGCTAAGAAAAAATTGACTAGCCTGTTATCAGTAAAAATATTTGAAATTGCCTGATTGTGAAAATGGGATATCACTTGAGACTATTAACACCGTTAAGGTGGCAATAATTTTAAACAAAGTAAGCCCAGTTACAAGTCCAAGGGCAAAAAGACAAATAATTTGCTTTCGTGTTAGGCTTTTGAAGAGAACAGCACAAAGAAACAAAACTCAGCAGGCTCATCACGTGCGTCAAATGTCAATAAAATGATATTTCTATACTAATAACACTGCGATATAATATGATCGCAGACAGTAGCAAAAAAAATGCGGGCGCTGCCAATTAATATGCGGCAAACAATTTTGATTGAACTGCTAACTAGCTGAGGCCAAGACTGGCGACAGCGCTCATAAAAGCAAAAACAAAAATCGCACACATATTGATTTTGGCCATATGCAGAGGCGTTCGATTGAGTTATGAGTTAGCTAGCCAGCCCAGGGTCTAAACAGCGCCCAGGGCAATGTCAGTCTAGTCGATCGTCAAACAGCACTTTCCCGCTGGATGGTGTCATCAATATCAATGATCGGGTGTTGATGCTGCCTGATTGAAAATGCCGACAAATTCTTATTAATTTATTTTTGTTTGGAAGTCAAAAAACTGTGACAAAATATGCGCGTTTATAACGCAATTATGTGATATTTATAAAAAGGCCCTGAAACAGTATAAAAGTGATTTACAGCAAGCACAAAAATAAACTCATGCGGTCAATACGTCGTATGCTTAATATGAGCACGCGGTCACTTTATGTGACACTAAAAAGGCGCATATAATAATAAAAATAATAAAAAAAAGAGAAACATTTACATTCACTGAGATTTGTTCCTGCCTTCTTGGGCAGCCATAGCAATTGACGCTCAGAACTCACCACAAAAAAAAAGAATAAAAAACAAATTCAACATGCGAAAGCATCATCAAAAATGGGGAACGCTTCTTTTGGGGTGGGCTTCTCGCCTGCCGAATCCAGTCGAATCCGCGTCGGCTCGAAGCCGAGAAGCCGCTGCGCAACAGTCGCAACAACCGCAGTTGCTATCGCATTTTTATATGTGTATTAGTATTTGTACTTACTATCCGGCAGCCGCGTTGTATCCCAGCAAATTGTTTGCGCATTTTGCCATCGAGCGTTGGGCAGCGCGGATGAATTTCGCAGCAGGCGCGTTAAAATAACAAATTGGAGCTAAAATCTAACCACAGCGTGCACAAATTCAAATCTACGAATGCGAACAAATTATTTAATAAAAAGTTCACAAATATTTGTCAATGAAGCGCTGCCATCTCAAGTTGGCCAAAAAGTTTTCCATCGTCGCTTTATAGGCGGGCCCAAAGCGCAACAAAGTGTCAATTAAATTAGCGCGCCAATATCGCCAATTTTAAATTCATTTGGCCGCAACAGGTGCCACACTCAGGTGCGACTCTCAAAGTGCCGCTCTCAGCGAAATAAATGTTAAAGTGAAATTGAAACACAGTTGAAAATATCATCAAAGAAGTTAAAGTGAAAAGTGTTGTGTTTGTTAAGGAAGTTTATTAACTATTAAAAAATAATAATAAACAAGGAAATTTCCGTTTTAGGTAAATTGGTTTGTTAAATTTTGAATGCCATCTTTATTATTTTATTTTATGAGTGTTCTAATTGATATTTTGTTAATTTTTGTATACACAGTTGCAGTTTCAGCTTGTTGTCACCAGTTTTTATTGAATTGTGTGGGCAATATTTTTGAAAAACTCATTAAAAACTTATATTGCAAACAATCCTGTACACAAATAATAACTACTCATATAAGGCTTTAATAATTGGCTTAGCCTTTGGACATTGACAGAGAAAACCGATAAATTTAATGATACTCTGAATTTTAGTATGCTAAACAGGGGTGTTAATATTTGAATACATTGAAACATATGCGTTGACCAAAAACAGTCAGAAAATCAATAAAACTCGGACATGTTGGGAATTGTGGGCACTCAGCTATATTTTAATGCTCAACATATACTACAAACTTATTCATATATATGTGTTGTTAATATAATTATTTAAATGCGTCGCATCTTTTGATGACCTGTTGCATGATGTGTGCTTGTTTGTGTTGCCCGCCCTTTTGTTAGTTTATTTTTGTCAAATTAATTATGTTGCCTGCTAATTGCTATTTCCGTCTGTTTGCTACAACGTTGTGCGTTCTGTTTCATCATTTAATGCCAAAACACAAACAAAATAAAAACGTATCCAATCAACTTGAATAAACTGAGGCAACTGCCAAATGATATTTTACCTGGTTCACCTGTTGGCTGACCTCAAGGCCAAGTAGAAATAATTCTGCAAAAACGTGCCATTGCTCATACGCCCCGTCTGCAGCAGCATATTGAGGCTGGGGGTGCCGCCCGCTGCTTTTGAATTATGGCAAAACTGTTTGCATTTCTCAAAATAAATCGAGCATTTGCAATAATGCACGGTGCACATCATCTTGAAAGCCGGCAGCTATTCAGTTTTATCTATCTTTATCCATATCCACACACACACATGAGTATAGTATATTGTAGTTGCGTGTATATTCAACAGATGCGCTCACTGCTCACTCTAACCGCAAATTCACATGCATTCTTATTCTACTATTTTGTTTTTTATTGCACAGTGCTGTTGCTTGGAGGGCGGGAGAGAGCCGGGCATTACAGTTTGCAATCGTCTTTTGTTGATTGCGCCTTTGTGTATAAATTA
This sequence comes from Scaptomyza hsui, assembly GCA_018152825.1. Taxonomy (NCBI): domain Eukaryota; kingdom Metazoa; phylum Arthropoda; class Insecta; order Diptera; family Drosophilidae; genus Scaptomyza; species Scaptomyza hsui. The sequence goes on along the minus strand of JAECXO010000004.1, from coordinate 3,616,458 downwards.
ATTAAATTAAAAGTTTCCGGTTAAGCCTCCAAATGTCGAACGCGAGTTGCCCATTCGGGCATAACTGCACTTGCAAACACACACACATACAGATGCACATTACATGCACTTGTGTGCGTAAAGCTAAGTAGTCAAGCTACTTAGCAGATAAACAATCATAAATGCAGATGCAGATACAATTCTATGGAATGCGTTAAAGGGCGAAGAACTTTTCTGATAAGAAGAAATGTTAAGCAATTTTGATATCGCAGAAGTTAGAAAAAATGCAAGTAAATACAAATATAGATTCTGGTTGCATATAGTATGAAGTTCAATAATATATTGATACAAAGTTTATCGAATAAGTATGCTAAACATAAATGTATTTGTGGCTAGCTTTCAGCACAATTCAAAGTATTTATATCTTGTGGCATTTTGCAACACATTTGCTGCTCACTGATTGCATAAAATCAGATTATTCTTAATTAGCTAACTGAGATTCAAGGGAAAACAACTTGAGTGGCACAAATCTCAAATGAGACTAACTAAATCAACTGACTGAAGTGAAATTCTATTTGCCATTTAACTGCCTTGGCAACCAAAGCTTACATCATTTTATGCGATTTTTGACTTATTCCAGCCTGAGTGTGTTTTATTTTAAGTAGCTTTGCAAATGTCAAAAGACTTTTAATGCTTGTTTGATTTTTCTGTGCAACGGTGCGAATGCGCAACGTAGATATATCACAAGAGCTGTCTCTACATAAGTACAAATACCAGCACGTACTGTTTGCTCAAAAGCATATAGATATAACTCCTTTACAGCCCCCACAGTTATATTTCGTAAACTGATTGCAAAATGCGGGAGAGAAAGATTTGAATTTGTGATTTTTGTTCGTCTGTTTTTGTTGACTTTTTGTGTGGAGCCAAAAAAAAAGCCAAAACTGATTTGTATGCGATTATTTGAATTAAATGTAAGTCACGAATGCGTAAACAAACGCAGACGCAGACGCAGATTTTAGCATGTTCGCCATTGGCAAACATTGGGAGCCAAGTTTTCGTACCCACTCCAATTAACGTTCAATTAGAAAATAAACAGAACGCTAATTGCAAGTGCAAATTGGCACGCGGCAATAACTCATGCTGCAATTCGGCTGCCTGCGATTGTCACAGATTTATCTGCCACACTGCAGGACACGCCCACTCTTCTTCTTCTGCCTCCGCCCCTGCCTGGCCGCATGCAATTAATGTGCAGTTGACCTTCATGTTAACTAAAGAGCCAGTGTCAATAATTTGACAGGCAGCTTATTCGACTCTAACGGGAAGGGTTTGTATAATATGTTCGGGATATGATGGATATGCCAGCCACGCGTCCTAAATCCCAATGGATCACATTTTCTTTCTTTCTAGCTGTTACGTGGGCGTTGTCTACCTAATGTTGACATCACTATGTCCATTTAATGGCACCCTTTATGGGCACTTTAACAGCGCCTGCAATTCACAGTTCATATGTGTGTGTGTGTGTGTGTGCGGGTTCTAGACAAGTAAACTGTCACTCTTGACCGTATATGTGCATATACATATCAACAGCACTGTGACCTTTGCAAAAAAAAAAGAAAACTCATGAAAAACGGTTATAAGCTCAAGCTAAAAGTCATTTTGTTTAACGGCTCTTCACAGGGCAAAAAAAAAACCTTTAAGAGCACTTTAAGGTGTTAGTTAAATATTTATTCATTTATTTATTAGGCTATATATTTTGTTTTGCGACTGTGATTTTGTGGCACATTATGAATTGAAAGGCAATGTTAATTGAATGTTGAGTGAATTTTGCATTTCACAATTTATTTTTTAAGGTTTTTTCCAATATTTTCCTTCTGGTAATAAGCCTGTACTATAAAAGCAACAGCTTTAAGCTGCCCCTTTTCCAGCCAATTACATTTTTGCTGTGGCCGTTTTGCTTATTTATGACAATTGTTGCTTTGGACGCATTCCCAACTGGCACGCTCAATTGCATTACGCTTTGCATTGATCACAAGTGGAATTGGAGCTGAAGCAACCACACGCACACACGCAAACACACACACACCAAACACCCACTCACTAGCCATTTTTTCTCATCGTCATAACTTTCAATTTGTCTGAGCCTGTTATAAACTTTCATAGTATGCAGCTAACTGTAAGACCTGGCTTACGTCCCAGACAAGCCAAATGTGTGTGTGCGTGTGTGTGTATATGTGCTTAACCGAAAGCTAAAGTGGATTACTCAAGATGGCAAATTGTGTCTGTAGAACTTATTACAAAATTACAAAAGTAAACATAGTCTTAAGGCAGGGTATGAGAACTTTCTTAAACATGTCAATGTCTCATCCATCACCCACAATATTTGGCATTGCCCGACTTGCCCCACACACACCTGCTGCACTTGGCGGGGGTGAAGCAGGTGGTGGTGCTGACCGAGCACGTATTCAATGGACTGTAGCGAATTAGAGATGAGTTCAGTGCACACGTTGCACATTAATTTCATCATAGAGATAATTGCTGCCACACAGTCAATCAGTCAAGCTGTCAATCATCCAATTGGTCAGTCGCTCACTTTTCTCTTCTCTATAATCAAGCTTTGTGTGTGTTTGCTTGTGTGTAAATGAATTATGCTTAAATTATTGATTTAATATTATACGAGGAAGCGCATACAGTCAGCACTCAAAATAACTGACAAACATGTACTAAAAGTGCTAATTTGTAATCTACTTTCAGATATTTATCTAAGTAATTCAAGTCACTTAATTCTATGGGATGATTCAGAAATTGTTTATGAGAATCAGATTCATAAACTGTTTGCAAATGTTGCTCGAAAAGTAAGGAACCCCTTTAGGTTAGAGTAACAACAGCTGTTGTCCGCCATGGCGTACCTGAACAGCTGCACGTCGTCTTTCTCAGAAATTCTCAGCTCAAACGTCAGTGCTGCTAAATAGTATAAAAAAATTATTTTAAAATTGACAAACACAATTTTGAATCATTATTTTTATCGACTATGGATATAGCATACTTGATTGTTGCCATTTTGGTTGTTATAAAAAAATAAATAAAATAACGTTTGGAAATGGAGATCGTTTAAATGCAAATGCCGCACAACTCGTGGCGAGTTGCAAACATTAAAATGTATTTAATGGCACTCTGCGCCCAGATTAGTTCAGCTCCGGTGGCCTGGTTGGCCTGGCCCCCTGAGTAACCAGAACCAGAAAGCGATCCAGTAGCCGCTTAAAGCTTAACAGCACGCAGCTTGCATTAATTTTCTAGTTGTGTGTGCAACTTTGTTTGACCGACTCTCTATGCGAATCACATCCGCCGGAAATGAGCAAGTTCAGTCAGCGTCTCTCTCTCTCTCTTAACTTATTAAGTTTCAACAAAGTGCGACACTTGTTGGAATGTTTGTTTTTAATCACGCACCAAAGGATGCTACAGTTACTCACTCATTCCCTGTTCTACACTGTCTCCACCAGTAGGTCACGTAGTTTTTGACGCCCCTTAATGAACAACAACAACTAGGAGAACAAACAGCCCACACATCATTAGCTGTCTCCGCTGGCTCATCTCCTGTTACAGCAATTGTCGTTGGGCCATTTTTGGGCATTGTAATTAAATTTAACTGCCAGCATGTGTTCACTGTAAACACATTGACTTATGAGTGCTCTTTTGTTTGACAGTAACAAACAGTGTTTCAGAACAATGCAATAGCATCTTTTATGAGCTGCGAGAGATTAAAGTCAAGTTCACTAAGCCACAAACACTGAATGAATTGTTCTCGACCTAATTTTGACTAGATAGACTTTGTAGTAAAAAATTCTGTTATATATTTTAAGCTAACCAACAAGACAGAAACTTCGATTTGTGCAAGCTCAAGCTGAGGTATTCATTGATTTTAATTTGTTTTTCTAGCAGAAGCTTGCTAAAAGCATAACAAATAAACATTTTCTAAGAATTTCTCATAAATTGAATATTTTTTTACGAAAGAAATCAAGTTTTTGCACACTAATTTTACTATATTAGGAAAGAGTAAATCTTTGGGCACATTTTCGACACGAGAACTTATAAATAAAAGTAGTGTTAATTTTAAAAGAGATCATTTTAGAACATTAAAATGAACTTGAGCATTTATGCCGCTAACTATAAATAAATTAAGTTACTGCAAGAATTCTCACGGCAAACTTTGTTAATTAGCAAATTGCTAATTTGAGATGAACGTCAGCTAAAACAAGTTTGGAAAATTCCTAAAATACCCTAATTGTATATCAATGCTAGAAAAACAAATATGTACAAAGCAGACGACAGTCAGTAAATAAAAATTAAAATAAATTGATTTGTTAAGACTAAAATCAAATCCAAATTAATAATTTAGCAGCTTAATAGGTAGAATTCAATAGCTGTTAAAAAGATAGTCTATCGGATAACTTTCAAAATAGTTTAAATGTACCTTTGTCAAAAGTTTGTGTTAAAAATGTATTTATCTGTGAATCAACCTTGTAAAAAGTAATAGATGTCAAACTAAAAAGCGCAGAATTCCCCTAAACGGAGACAAAGATACGAGCTCTAATGCTGACTTGTCAGCGCAAGGATAACGCAAGCTTTGACAGTGGCTTTGGCATTCAACATACACTAAAGCCATTTAACGTATGTGGACACTAGCTTGGAGAAAAAACAAATGCGCAAAAGGCCAAAACCTAGGGGAAAAGAAGGAGGGCTAACTGTAACGAGATGCGTGTCATTGCGCCAAAATCAACAAGAATGCAAACAATGTGTGCGAGCTGTCAACGAATTGTTGTTGCTTTTTTGTGTGTTGTGTGTATCTTTATTTTAAGCGTGGGTGAAAATGTTTGTATGTGAATGGGTTCTGAACTCTGTTCCCTATGTCGAATCGACGTCACCTTCCAGTTGCCAATTGTTGTTGTTCTTGGCCTGTTTGACACAATTTGACCATGTGTCGCACAAGCGGCAGTCGATGTCAATGAAAGGGCAATCGGCTGTAGCATTGAATACACACAAATAAAAATGGGTTTGAATGAAGAGGACAAACAAGCAAACAAACATCAATAGAATCTTTATTGGTTTTATAAATATTTGTGTATGGTGTTTTCCTCTTTCTTTTTATTGTGGCATTGTGTGTTTAACTCGTGCTTAGCCCTTTTAAATTCAGCCGGACACACAGAACTTCCTAAGCAGAGCTGCTTATGCAGAGATACGACTTTTCGCAGCGATGTCCTTGACAGCGGACTTTTTAAGCAGCTTTAAAGACTTGCCAAGAGTGGGTGAGTGGGTGATTGTAGAAGGACAGGCTTTGATGGATTTACCCCGTAACTTTTGCGACTTACTTCAAGCGTAAGCCAAATTCAATCACAGATGCTTTTAAATATGCCGCTAACTTTTGGCTTTTGCAAGTGCTCGCTTTGTGTCCTTTGAGCTTTGCGAGTGTAGTTGAAGCATACAATATTACTCATACGCAACCCCCAAAAAACCAAATATTGTGAAATCTACCAGGGGGGAGGAGGGTGGACACACACAGAGTTTGATTGATTTGAATCCCCTGTCAAGGCTGTGCCGCCACTAAGAACTAATCAATTCACTGGACAGACAGACAGACAGCCAGACAGAGAGGAAAGAAAGACAGAAGCATCTGAATTGCAAATTAAGCAGCCTCCCATGTCAATCAATTTTTTTTGGGGCATAGGGGAAGTTTCAATGGAAAATTGCTTTGCGGTAGATAACAAATTCATAACATTTAATTACGTGCAATTTACTTATATGTTTACACCACAGCCGATAAGAACCTTTTTTGTCGTAGTTGTCGCTCTCCTAATCGTCGAATCGAGCCGATTGATACATCCACCTGACAGACAGACAGCCACAAGAGAAGGGTGCAATTGCCAAAAAGCATTATGTTAGACACACATGTTAGCCGTTAGTTAGTTGTCCGATGGTCCGTTTAGTTAGTGGTTACTCACTGGTCTTTACTTTCGAGTACATAAACGTGTCGTGCACATATTTATCTAGCAGACGGCTCGCTTTATTTACGAATGACATGGGAAGCACATCACATGGTTAACACCACACGCCCAGTTAGCTGAAGGGTTAAGGGGGGGGAACAAAATGAACGTGTCATGATATCATTGCAACAAGAGCAACAGAGCTACTTGTGTTACTCCAGCAGTTGCAGTTGTAGTTTTGTAGTCCACACGTGCTGAACACATGCAAATATTAAGTATACGTTTTGTAATGCGTACTTCCGATATATTGATAACACTAATACGTAGTATTGATATGTAGTTCTGATTCTGATTCAATGATAAACACAAAACAACAAATGCCAAAACAATCCCCGAACACATTTCAACATTCTATTTATTGCCTTTATGTCATCGATTTACCTGAAACAGTAAACAGTATGTAAATTTCTACATTGTACGTGTATTACAGTAGTTATTTAACTCATGATAGTAATATTATTTGGGTGTATTTACAACTGTTTATGCTTGGCATTACTACCTTTAAAATAAAGTACAAGTTATTATTTATAAAACTTAACACACTCAAATTTTCTATCAAAACAATTTCAATTTAACACTGTTAGATTAAGAGAAACAATTAAACACACAACACGATAATTGCAAAAGGACCAGAGATAAATTCAAGTCAAAGCCGTATTGAACTATAGCCAAGGGAAAATAATTACTTGGCTGTGGTTTCTTGGCCATTTCTTTTATCAACACATTACAAATATCCTTGCTACTTCACCACAAGAAAAATGTGCAGCTGCACTGTTAGAATTTTAATTCTCATTTTCCTGTAATTAAAAGAAAATAAATTACGTCGGCTGATGACGGCGCACAAATCAACAATTTTTAACATTTACTATTAAAACTTGACTGTACAAATATGTTCGATTAAAAAATGATCTAATTAATTGTAATACACTTTCTTAAGAAAACTTTATCGGAGTTCAGTATATTTATAATTCAATTCGCAATGTTATTCATGCAACACATATTATGCTTATAATTCCTATTTGCAGCGATTATCCGGCGACCTTTTCGAAGTTTGCATAATTCCAGACTTATCGCATTAAACTGAGTCATGAGCATAGCAACTGAGAATTTTTTGAGTAGTGCAGTCACTATCGCTGCTGCCTCACTCTGACTGTGAATCATTTGAAGTGATGCAATGGAGGTCACTGAAGCGCAGGGTGACTGCACACAAAAAGCGAAAAGGGAACCGAGGCAGGCACTCAGGCGAGGAGAAAGCATTAAGATAAATGCGGCAAGTTAGGGACAACGTTTTTTGAGCTTTTGCCAAAACGATGGTGATAAAAGTATAACAAGGCCAAAATCTAAGAAGGCGTCCTTGACGCAAATGGCTAACAAGTGTTAAGAGCTGATTTACACTTGAAATTCAAATAGAAGAAGCTGCTGAGAAAACATGTGTCCGTTATGGCATGACAATGTCTAAGACCCTACTAACTTCTTATGACTATGAAAAACTAAAAACTAGAAACTGTTGCTAAGGGGCAAGTGTGTGTTACATCGGGGCGTATGAGCTATGCGCGCTATGCATACGCAGTGTGTGACACAAAGATGAAAAGACGAAATTGCCTTGAACTGGCAACAAGGGAACAGAAGGTCCACTGGGAACGGGAGCACAAGAAATTAAATTTGCTTTGCCACTCACGTATTGCAATCAAATGCGGCTCTTGTATCCTAGTCGAAAGATTTTAATTATGCTTCTCTCATACGCCGCCACTATGGCATATCAAATGAGTTCAAACACAAATAATAACTAACTATTATGTTTGTATATATTTTTTTTAAATGTCTCGCACGCAATTGATTAAAGTGTAAATAACACTTCAAGGCGAAAAATTAATTAAATCAATACGCGCACATTTACTAATTGTTTGGGCATTACGCGAATGCCAAATGGCCAGTTTACAATTGAACTAAATCGACAATTCCCCAGTTATTTGAAGTTGGCCCTGTTGCGAAACTGGGCGAAGTGAATTAATTAGGCGAAAGCCAATTACACAAAACGATGTCTAGCACAAAATGTTGGCCAACGGCACGCAATCGTCCTGGTCCTGTGGGAGGGCTTTGGCCGTCGTTTTGGCCAGGATCAAAAATAAATTCATATAAGAAGCAAACGATGCGTCGTTTATGACATCTTCAATGTACCTAAGAGACGCGTTAATTTGACAAGCCTTTCACTTACAGATGATGAAGTGCGTCACTTGGTTTGAGAGTCAGTTACTAAAGTTTGCACTTAGCTGCAACTGCCTCACACGTGTGGCAATTAAATGGAAAACGTTTTTGTACAACATTTTGTTGGCAGCACTTGATTGATGCCACAGCACACAAAGTGGCAAGTGGCACGTCACTTTCATCTTGCAGCACTGTGCATTGTGGCAAAGGACTTCCTGCTGCTTTCCTTCACACTTTCGTACTCAACGAGCGGCAAACAAGCAATATCCTGAAAGAGAAAATTGAACGCTTTGCTGCACGCGAAATAGATACAAACAGCAAGATACTAAATACACGAACAATAACGGTAAAGATAGTGCCAACAGCTAAAATATTGTGCTATACTTTATTTCGGCCTTATCGACTTTGAGCTCAGAACGTATTTTTGGGCAAATATTTATCAATTTATTGCACTAAAAAATTGCTACAATTACTCACAGCCATAGGGGCGTGTGTGTGTGTGTGTGTGTGTGTGAGTGTGTGTAAACGTGCCGAACAATGATTAATTTTCTCTCTGTCTCACATGTTACAATATTTTCCCTTATGTTTTTTTTTTACAGCCAACACGAAATGGCTTGTTTGTAAGCAGCAAGGAGCAGAGAAGCAAAGAGAAACATCGTGCACAGTCCAAAGGGAACTCGGCTAGCATGGCGTATGAGCAACGTGCAACTGCAACATGTGCTATTTGTGTTTGTTTGCCGACCAATTCGCAGCAATTAGGAAATTCACGCACCACAACACAACATAATTGAAACCGATTGCAAATTCCCCGATACAATTAATTAGTTCAACCACTGACGGAAGCCAGGAGAGCACAGGAATCCAATCCCTATTCACCTGTATAACCTTTCTCCCATCATTACCACCATGTCCGAGTTTCGCTTCTTTTCGTACACCGACTTTGCATTTACCACAAATCGCTCGCAAAACCTGATTAATCTGCCCATTACACCGTACTATGCTGCAGCCAATACGAAGGCACAGGAACCGGAAATCGAACTAAACATTCCATATACCGTGTTCGAGGTGCTCGTTGCCATCGTTAGCATCATTGGCAACCTGATGGTCATCATTGTGTTTCGCAGGGAGCGCAAGCTACGACGTCGCACCAACTACTACATTGTCTCACTGGCCATGGCTGACTTCTTGGTGGGATCTCTGGGTGTTCCCTTTGCCATATTGGCCTCGGTGGGTTTGCCTAAAAATCTGCATGCCTGCCTCTTTACTGTCTCACTGCTGGTGGTGCTCTGCACCATATCCATATTCTGCCTGGTCGCCGTCTCCGTGGATCGCTACTGGGCCATTCTCTATCCAATGGCCTATTCTCGCAATGTTCGCACCCGCACCGCAATTGGTAAGTAGGAAGGAAGGGGAAAACTTTTCTCTTTGTTCTTCGCTGTTGCTTTGTTGCAACAAGTGTCGTCCTTTCATTAGAGCAGCCCAGATAATAGTCAAACAAATCGTTATAGTAGTGTATATTGTTCTGGCTGCCAGTTTTATGTATTTGATTGTTTGAGTTGAAGCTTTTATTTTTAACAAGGCAGGAATCTCAACAAACAAAAGATATACAAAATCCAAGCAGAAAGTGTGCAACAGAATAATTATGTAAAATTCCTTTCACTTTTATTTATATTTCTAAAAGGGATGTTTAAGAGAATAAGCAGCTATTAAAGTGAGCATAGAAATTGTGTCAATTTTAGCTTCTCGTTTAAAGTAAAATTAAAAGCTCAATGCCTTATTTCTGGTATAAACATGTTGTATACACTTTCACAACTTTATGATGACCTACTTCATCACCCAGCTTATAACAAATATGACAGAGCTGACATAAATTAATTGCTTGCAGCTAAATAAATGTCTAAACAACATCGTATGACATTTGTCAAACATTGTGATGAATAAAGCTTCAAGCTTCTAAGAGATTTCAAGTTAGATGGCTTGTGCGTCATTTGTTCAACTGCATGTGGTTCAATGTACTGTCGCCTGACTCGATGCCAAAGCCAAACAAAGTATCCAATAGCCCCAAGGAATCATGTTTGCTACATGTGCAATACATTTGTAATTCTCATTAGCATTTCACCATTGACCACTGACAGTTGAGTCATTGAGCAGTGATGACGTCAGCAGGTCAAGGACTATATGAGCATCGTTTATATAGATAGGGCTTCGTCTTGTCTCGTGTCTAGTTTGTTTGTTGTCCCTTTCATATGCTAATCCACATTTGCAACCCCTTGTTGCAGGCATTATAACCGTGTGCTGGGTGGCGGGGACGATTGTGGGCTTTCTGCCTCTGTTTGGCTGGCATGCGGATGTGCCACACGATCAGGAGTGCCTCTTTGTCGAGGTTATGGACTACGACTATCTGGTTTTCCTCTACTTTGCCACCATAATCACGCCAGCGCTTCTCATGCTCGCTTTCTATACGCACATCTATCGAGTGATTATTAAACAGGTGAGCTTAAAGTTTTTCTTACGTTGTAAATTCGATGACTTCATCTACTGCACTCTCTCCGCAGGTTCGCCAGATCGTTACCATGAATCCCGCCTCCGATTTGAGCCGTCGTTCCTCAACCGCACAAATGCAGGTGACAACACCAGGACGTCCGGGACACACGGGAACCATGCTGCGTGTCCTGGGTGCGGCAAGAAAACGAGATGTGAAGGCCACACAGAACCTGTCAATTATTGTGCTGTTCTTCATGATCTGCTGGATACCGCTGTACACGATTAACTGCATCAAGGCCTTCTGCCCGGACTGCTATGTGCATCCCAAGCTAACGCTCTTCTGCATCATACTCTCGCATCTCAACTCGGCCGTGAATCCCGTTCTCTATGCCTATCACCTCAAGGACTTTCGCTTGGCCCTGAAGAACCTCATGCTGAGGCTGATGGGCGTCGACATAGATCAGCAGGCGGAGGCCATACATCGCTTCTCGGTGGCCAGCCAGCATCGTCTGCAATCCATGGACTCCACAATGCGCACAACAACCCAACCGCGCATGTATGTGGGTGAGTGTGAGTGCGCGTCGTCTACTTTAAGCCATCCGGAGCGGTTTACTAATGAACTTCCTCCCCACCCCCTTACAGACTCGCCCATTTGGCTGCGTCAGCAGCAGGAGGCGCTCAAGAACTCCCAACTGCTGCCCAAGTGCGGTGTCCTCAGTCCCTGTGTGAACAGCATCAATCAAACGGTTGCCGCCGCCGTTGCCGTCAGCACGGACATTGAGCGGGACATGTGGAACATCATGGAGGCCTCGAGTGGTGCGGAGCTGGGCGAGATTAGCTACGAGTTTCCCAGTGTCAAGCAGGAGAGTGATCATGACAGCAGCATCTCTGTCTCGGCGCCAGCGACTGCGCAGCCAGCTTCGCAGCTAGCGTCGCGGCAGCAGCGCTGCGACAGCGCCTTCTCATATGATAACCAGAACTACTCGACGGGACCAGAGGATGGCATCAGTTTGCCCGATGATCTCGAGTACGAGGATGTCTTTGCGGCACCCAAAGAGAGCACCAGCAATCATCAGGGCATTGATCCTGTCCAGCTGAGGAACTCCTTGGCCTGCGTGATGCGCGAGAAGCTGCGCTCCGACACAGACACCGACTTCTATAGCCAACAGCAGATGCTAAAGGATGCCACAAGTGCGGAGTTCATGCCACCCTCAAGACCCTGCTCGACCAGGACCTCACCCAGCAATGGCTCATTGCCGTCGCAGTTGCGCTCCAAGCTGATGACGGGCAACTCGAGCAGCGATCATTGCCTGCCCAAGCCCAACACGGGATCAGTTTATGTGATTGAAGGTGCCAGCAATCCTCTCTCCCCGGGTCACAAGCCCAAGTATCGCAAGTCGACGGCTCTGACGCGAAACTCGCGCAAGAAGAGCCGCTCCTGCTCCTGCACCAATGATCCCAAGTTGGTGGAGACAACAACCAGCAATGCCACCTCAGTGGCTCAGCATAGTAATAATCTCAACAGCGTTAGGCAGTCGGAGCAGCCAACGCCGCCAAGCCATGAGCACTTCTTCAGTCCCCTCAAGTCTGTGGGCAGCTTTATGCAGCATTCCAACCTCTTTAATCTTTTCCAGCCGACAACGGCCACAACGGCAACAACGGTAACAACTACTACGCCTCTTCCAGTGACCGTTCCCGCATCCGTTCCCAATTCCCGACTGACCGTGGGGCCGTTGACCTCAACGTCAGGATCATCCTCGTCGTCTTTAGTCGCTGCCAGCGGCGAGAGTTGACCAACTGTCGATGCTCCTCAAGAGGCGAGCAACAAACTCTAGGCAAATACTCGCAAGTCAAAGCTTTTAGTATAAGTTCCTTGTATGTATGAATGTATGGAAAACAGATTCCACATTTCCAGTCGATTTAGTGTATTATGCGCATTTATTTTTGATGTATAGTAATTATCTTTATTATGTATATTAGTTTAAATGTTTGAGCTAATGTTAAATGTTAAGCTTAAAGTCAATTTAATTGTGCATACTCTTAATTTTAAACGTATTGTACAATATATAGTACATATTAATGAATGTTGCTTAGGATGTTTGATGTTATATAAACCAAATACATATTATGCATGTGTGCTTATCCATGTTTGTCTTGGAGCGTCTGTGAAATTAAAATATAAATGTGCAAATTAAATGTATAGTTGAAGATCAAATAAAATATTAATATGCATATACGAAAAATACTAGTTTGGTATTTTGTTATTTTTATTATATCGCTTAATTGCTTGGAAATATCGCCAGCAACAGCTGTTTGTGATTCACTTAACTTTGAAAAGCTTTGCGCGAGCATTTTTGTCCGGCAAGGTGAGCGTGTCTTTGCTAAATATGAGAGTCTTATATTTATATAAGAGTTTTGCATAGCAAGCGTAGCGTTAGTACACAAAAAAATGTATTAGACCAATAACAAATTACTTTTACACAATGTATTTAGCTAACCAAAGACTAAGTTACTATTTTTGCAACAAAATCGTGAATGCAAAAGAATTTGAAAATAACACTGCAAAGGGTACGAGCGTAGCAAAGAAACAGACCATCATGGACAGAAACCCGACGCCAACAGAGATAACGCTTGACGCACTAAAGAGCGTTGTGTCGCAAGCTTTGTTTGGCAAATTCACAGCTGTTTTTCCAAAGCTTTTCAAGTGCCAGTGGAAGACATATGAAGGTCAGAAGAAGGTTAGTTAGTACATCCATTGATTACATTCGAGGTAGGTGTGTTTTTTTCAGCTGCTAAAGTAAAATAACAAAGTTATGGCGACGATTTATTAATCAAAATTTGTAAACGTACTTAACAAAATTCAGAGGTATTAACGTCTAAATTTTTCAACTTTCTGGCGTGCAGTTCTTCGCGAATTTCAACACAGACTCCAACAACTGCGACGACATGGCTAGCCGTAAATTTTGCGTGGGTGGCAACTGGAAGATGAACGGTGACCAGAAGTCCATTGCCGATATCTGCAAGGTGCTCAGCGATGCTGCTCTGGATGCCAACACCGAGGTGGTCATTGGCTGCCCAGCCATCTACCTGATGCAGGTGCGCAATCTGTTGCCCTGCAGCATCGGCGTTGCCGGCCAGAACTCCTACAAGGTGAGCAAAGGCGCCTTCACCGGCGAAATCTCACCCGCCATGCTGAAGGATGTTGGCGCTGATTGGGTCATCTTGGGTCATTCGGAGCGTCGCGCTATCTTCAATGAGTCGGACGAGCTGATTGCCGAGAAGGCTGAGCATGCTCTGGCCGAGGGTCTGAAGGTGATTGCCTGCATTGGCGAGACACTGCAAGAGCGCGAGGCTGGCAAGACAAACGATGTGGTTGAACGCCAGATGGCCGCCTATGCCAACAAGATCAAGGACTGGACCAACGTTGTGGTTGCCTACGAGCCCGTCTGGGCCATTGGCACTGGCAAGACAGCCACACCCGAACAGGTTAGTTAGCCAGAGCCACTCTTATACTAAGATATTCATAATTCATGTTTCTTTTTAGGCCCAAGAGGTGCATGCTCATCTGAGGAAGTGGTTGGCTGATAAGATCTCCAAGGAGGTGTCGGACAGTTTGCGCATTCAGTATGGCGGCTCCGTGACCGGTGCCAATGCCAAGGAACTGGCCAAGAAGCCCGACATTGATGGCTTCCTCGTCGGTGGCGCTTCTCTGAAACCAGAGTTTGTTGACATTATCAATGCCCGCAAGTAAACTCAGCGCGGTGCACCAGCAGCTAAGGAACTGCCTATCCCACAGTTGAAAACCAAATAACCACCACTTGTTAACCGGATATGAAACTTATTGCATTACGCACACTTTGGATATATTGTTGTCATTCGCTTGAAGAACCTCCAAAATGGATGGCGCTCGATAGTTGTAGTAATCGAATGTAATTCAAAATTCCTTGTTCTCAAAAGTCGCCAGTTTACAATAGCTGATTATTTCATAATTTATTCACCTTTCTATGGCATTCATAGGATCATTTGAATTACGCTCATTATGTATTTTTTAAATTTGGACGCTAAGACCACAATATAAATGTTATCAAAAAAAGAAACGAGCATCTAAATGTTTAATTTCTTCCAGATAAGATGATAAAGTTGATAAGGATATTTCGGTTTTTTGATTACCTGTTTTCTTGCCGCACTCTGAACTTTGAAACACTCACTTGATAACAATAACGGGTGGGTGCTAGTTTTGTTTATTACTTATCTCTTAATCGATTGAAAGAGCCTATTTTTAAAGTCCCAAAAATCTAAATACAAAATTGGCGCAATCGGCTTTTAAATCCCAATAAATGAAGAATCCATTGAACTCAATAAAATTGATGATATATTTAAAGAAAATACTGAATAAATTATTTTAAAAAAAAACCGTAAGATTATTTTTCAGTTATGTGCGTTTTTTTTGTTATGATTTAAAGCCAAGAACAACTTTTCTTCGTCCTCAAAAGTTGACTCAAAAGAGCCTAACGCTTAACACGAACTCTGAAGAACGAGCTTAACGCCTTAAAAACTTAAAACTTTTGCTCTAGCGTTGTTGGCGTTGGCTTGTTCACAAGGGCTCAAATTGGGCGTTGGCGTGGTCACAAAGGCTCAATAGTCAATATATTTGAGATCCTAAGAGTAATCAGCGCCTAAGACTAGGCTGTACAATCTATGTAGCAACACAGCTCTTAATTTGACTTAAAAAACCGACGTATACCGCCTATTTAATAGAAGCATACTGATGTCATCAGCTTTCCCAATTTTTTCCGCATTTTTTGATCTAAAATAAAGCCAAAAACACCTTTTCTTCGTCCCCAAAAGTTGACATCAGTGCACTCACTTGATAACAATATATGCTGTACCCTCTGTACATTAATCACTTTTAATAACAATAATGATGTTCAGCCTAAAAGTATGTGCTAAATTTTATTACTCCAACTCGCAATAAACTTAGCAAGCTTTTGTTGAACTAACACTTTTGTTTATGTTGCCTTTTTACAAAAGATTCACTACAAATTTTACACAAATGAAAATTTTCTAAATATTTTACAAAATTGTAAAACGTAAAAATAGCTAAAGTTCAGAAACGCGAACCATTTGAATTTTAAGACAATTGACAACATAATTGATAAGCAATATAAACATGGAACCTCTTAAGCAGTCCTATTCCTTCGACATAATTGTTACAAAATCTAGTTTACAACGCGGTGATGGCGAAGATTGTCCTCATAAGTACAGCGTTCGTTTGTTTAACTACTTTGTAGATATGACCAAAGATCGGCTGTTTGTTGAGCGTTTTCCCGGTTCCCCATTGGGTGAGTTCATTGCAAGTCCCTGCGAGCTTGTTGGCGCGCTAACCACCAAAGGAGTCTGTGTGACCATCAGTGAGAATGGTGAATTGTTAGGATGCGGCAACTGTACATTGTCTTCATCGCTGTTGAGCAGGCTAGCAGATCCGACATTTACTGCTAATGAGCTAGTTCACGTTGTGTTGGAGAAGAACAAGAGGAGCGTAGCTGAAGTTGATCTTCATATCAAGATTAGCTCCACCCATCCGGATCTTGAGTGAGTAGAGTAATCACTGATTTATAATGATATGATTTGATTAAATCGTCCGAAATTTAGCACTCGCCTCCTGCCATTTGGATGCTATGATGTCTGTCGACCGCTGGACAAGTCTGTTAATCCGCGTGATGTCATCTTCACTTTGGGTCGTTCCAAAAGATGTGCGGCAACAAGCTGCATCACGGACGAACGTTTAATGTCTCATGTTGGAGCACCCTTTAGTTGCTTGCACAAGAGCGAACCACATGGCCGAGAGTGTAGTTGCGTATTGAAAGGCGTAAAGCCACCTCCAGAGCTGGACATGGCCAAGGAGCAGCAGCGTAAGCTGTTAAAGAGATTGCTAGAAGACCTGGAGATTGGCAAGGAGCATGTACCGACGCCACCATCTGGACACGAACAGTCACGCCAATGCAGATGCCGTAGAATCAACACGAGCAGCAGTAGCAGCTCCTATCACTCCGCAAATGAATATTGGTTGGACTCAGATGATGATCAGGAGAAGCAACAGATAAATAATTTCGATGCTGATCTAACGCCTCAGCAGATTGAGGAGCTAGAACAGGCACGCAAACGAGTACTGGGCGTGTGTTCAGTGATTAAGCCGCCGGAATTAAAGAACGAAAAGTATACCCCTCCACTGCTCTGTCCCGTCTGCCATGCGAACATCACCTGGCTGCCCAAAGTCTCCGCCTGTCCCTACTGTGGCTACAAGCGCTACGACATGGATCCGCCCAGCGAGAAGCCGTTCGATGAGAACGCCACTGCGGCTGAGCTTGTGCGCAATCATTATCTGGATACTCATCGGAAGCAATCGTCATCCTCGTCGCGTTACAATCTAACGTCCAAGGAGTGCACTTGCAAGAAGAGTCGAGTCTGTACACGTTGTCGTATACAGGAGCTCTGCAATCAGATGTTCAACCCATCTATAACACCCAGATCTGAATCCCAGGAGGTCAAGAAGGAGGCTAAGCGGGAGTCCAAGCAAGAGTCCAAGCAAGAGTCCAAGCAAGAGTCCAAGCGGGAGTCCAAGCGGGAGTCCAAGCGGGAGTTCAAGCAAGAGGAGAAGCAGGTCAAGCTCGAGGACAACAGTCTAGGAAAGACACCATCGACTACGTCGCAACGCTGCAAGGAACTGTTGAAAATCTTTAACGAAATGCACGATGCTTACAGCGAAAATAAGTCGGAGAAGGCGTTGACCGACAAACTTCTTAAAGATTGCGACGATGATTGCCGCAAACCCTCCAAGATGAAGAAAAACCGTCGTACATCATGTCTGCTGAAAAGTGCTCTTAAAGATCTGGAGGTAACCAATTCGCTTAGGAAACCAAAGGTGCAAGCAAAACCAAAACGGCGCAATAAATCCAAGCGGTAAGTTTTCATAACATTAAATCGTTCTTAATATATATTTTACCCATGTATCTTTTAGTTACACCTTTCTTGTTCGCAAGGAAAAGACCCGTACGCCAGTAGCCCATCATACTTGCGACCGTGGCTTAGGAAGAGTGCCTTGCCACATGGGCTGGCTATGGACAAAGAGCTGGAAGCCTGGCACCATTAAAAAGCCAATACGCGAACTAATGGCGTACTTTCTCAAAGATTATCCAGTCGATAGAATGGTCCAGTCACGTTTTCATAGCTGTAAACGCAGCGAGGGCCAGGAAGTGCAAGAAGAGGAGGAACCCTTGATTCAGCACCCAACACTGCACATAGTCAAGAATCATGATGAGTATACCATTACTCTTAGACCGCTCAAGGAACCCAGAACGCTGGCCATGGCTGCCAATCCGTATGCGAACATGAAACCGGTTGTGTTTCGCATCAGCAAGGATCCTATTGCGACGGGCAAAAGGAACATTAAATTAAGTCTCAAGGAGCAGGGTTATGCTGTGTGTAGCTGTAAGCAGCCGATTTCCAAGTGCTTCTGTCGCAGCTTCGTCGACCGGAAGATTGTAGCCCATGAGGTTCAGATGCTCAGTGAGCAAATGGGCTGGGGGGACATTAGTGACAACTTCGTCTACTCGGATCTCAGTGAGAGTGATAGTGATAACGAGTTGGAGTTCGGGGTAACACCGCCAGCGGGTGTCGTCAAACCCGAACGACTAAAGAAACCAGATCGGATCCATTGTGAGACACAGTACAATGAGGATGACTGGGCCCTGCCCACCATGTATCCTCATCCGCCTAACGCTTTGGTGCAGTATGGCGGTTGTGTGATTGGCGAACGTAAGAATCGCTTTGACTGGATTATGGGCAAGGGCTTTGTTCATCGGGAGCCAAAGCCAGCCAAAAAGATCAACAAACCCAAGAAGGCAAAGAAGTCACAAAATCGCCTCAAGGGTGGCTTTGACGGTGCTTTCCAGAGTGACTACAGTAAATTTTCACCTGTAGTACAACCCGTACGGGTCTGGCACAAATCGAACATGACATGATTCGATCGAAAAAGATAGAAAACCGACAAAAACAGAAATTTTAAGTAAAGTCGAAAATGTTAAGAAAAAATGTGTGTAAACTATGTGTGTAGTAGACAATCAGATGTGGCGTAAATAAATGATCAGTGATTTTAAGATACTTAATTTTATGTTTAATTCAATTAACACATTGTTTATGTTAATATGGCAGTTTGCTACTTTCTCCAGTAATTGAATTATTTACAAGATAATTTACAATGTTTTAGAGAAAAATTCATGCATCAGAGTATGCCTGAGTTGTTTTCGTTTGTAAACAAAATTTAAAAGTCACTTTATTTCATACTCTATTGAAATTTCAACACGTTGGCTTCCAGGCTCGAGCAAATAAAAATTTAAATTTTGTGTATTTTGTCTAGAAATTAACTGTGCAGTTAGGGAAATAATATTTTATATAATAGTTTCAACTTATTTCGAACTATTAATTAACAATGGCCAATACTCCATGCTGTTGGGCAACCAATAAACCATCTAGGGATAAGGAGAACTGGATGCGCTGCTCAACTAGTCCCAAACCATACCAGACTAAAGGAAAGGATGGTAAGAAAAAGAAGGACGACAAGGATATGTGCTGCGGCCCCGCATTCCGATTACAACAGGC
The DNA here is from genome assembly GCA_018152825.1 of Scaptomyza hsui. Classification (NCBI taxonomy): domain Eukaryota; kingdom Metazoa; phylum Arthropoda; class Insecta; order Diptera; family Drosophilidae; genus Scaptomyza; species Scaptomyza hsui. Next base: position 3,597,097 of record JAECXO010000004.1, on the reverse strand, counting down.
CAAGGATGCTGAAAGAGATGCGAATGCAGATATTGACGAGCAATGTAGCCCATCCAAGAAGAAGGGCAAGAAACCCAAGATCGATAAAGATAAACTGCGCCAGATTACAGCAAACATTATCTGTATGAAGCTCTACATGCCCGGACGTGATTTCGATAATTGGGATAAGCTCAAAATGAAGGCCGACATTTGCCGGGGCTGCAAGCCAATCATGAACTTTGATCGAATCAATGTCAATTGTATGCCAAGCGAGCCTAGCGCAAAATTCTCCATTCTTCGCGAGTGTCTAGACAAGGAACTATCGGAGGGCATTAATATATCCGTATCCTACAAGAGGAGGGAGATTGGTAGGTTCACTAAACTGCAAGAAATACTCGTGTACTAACCCTTATACTCTCGATCAGCTCGGGGCTGCTACGTCTTGCCGGATGCTGTCATACTTAGGATACTGAATTCGACGGATAAAGTAGTTCACACAGCCGAGGTGGAGCTGACCTGCAAAGGCTGCACTGTGGGCATGTGTACGGTACGGCTATCGATGCAAACGAAGTGCCAAAACGTTGAAGAGTAAGTAATGCTGGAGCCTGGGGCCAACTAGTGCATGAAATTCAATAGAGTACTTAATGGACACGGAAATGGACCTTTGCAGCGACGACGATGATGATGACTCTGATGATACGATAATGGGTGATACTTCTCAAGGCGGTGACTCAACCTCTGACCCGTGCCGGGGTTTTCTACCCAGCGAGGATCAATCTGGCGACAGCTTCTGCACCGAACAAAACATGGCAATGAGAAATCGTGGTGGATCCGTGGTAAGTTAGCATAATATTCATTTCAGGTTATGAGCTGACGATTCGCACAACTGATAGAAACCGGCGAAGAAGGTCGATGTGGCTGGACCCTTTAACATCTACAGCTGTGGGGATCGAGATGACGGTTGCATAAAGGTGAATGCAGCACCTCCAGCTGGACAGTTCTCCTTTCCAGCACGATCACATCTGGGTGACGGCAACACGAATCGAATGTGTCCACAGATCTCAGCGCCGGAACTTAAGCAAATGGGCATAAAGCGTGGACGGGAGTGTCCCATGTGCAAGGAGGATGTGACGTGGCTGCCTCAGATCTCGGCTTGTCCGCACTGCGGCTACAAGCCACTGCCCTTTTTCGAGGAGAAGGAGTACGATGAGAAGGCCACCGCCCAGGACATTCTCGTTGACTTTTTCGAGCACATTGGCAGCGATTCCAAAACCTTTGACCTGGGCTCTGTGGAGGGCTGTGAGAATCCACAGCCAACGGACATGAAAACCGAGGAGGCTTTCGATACAATCATTCAGAATTATAAGGCGCTCAAGAAAAGCATCAAGAAGTGCCGCAGTGCAGCTCATACTTGCTCCAGCCCATCAAAATCTGCGCACAAGAGCCCTTCCACTGATCTCTTCACCGTCTTCACAGAGCTGAGCAAACTCTGCGGTGGCGGTGATACCGAAGAGGACAAGAAGGCAAAGATCAGAGAAATATGCCAGGAGGCCTGCAAGCTGACAAAGACGACCAAGAAACATTCTGGGTCAAGCAAATCTCAATCTAAAATATCCGACCCATGCGGAGAGCTGAAGATGCAAAAGAAGCAGAAGAACCGGCAGAAAGCAAAAGTTGTTTCCAGGCTCTATGGGCCAATGGAGATGCTTGGTCATAGGCGTCAGAGACATACCGAATGTCACGATGATGAACGGAAGGTGCCCGCCCACATGGGTTGGCTCTGGACACACAATCCTCTGGCCAAACGTCCCGGCTGGCGTCCTGGTGCCATACGTCGCTCCATACGTGAAATGATGGGCTACTTCCTCAAGGACTTTCCCGTTGATACCATACCCCTATCCAAGTACATGTCCTATCACAACCAGAAGCCACCACAGCCAGATGAACATTGTGTGAAACCCGCAGACCTAAAGCAGGTTCCCACATTGCACATCGAGAAGAAGAACGATGAGTTTATAATCACGTTGCGTCCTCTGAAGGATGCGCAAACGTTGAAGCGGGCTGCCAACCCGTATGCGGACATGAAACCGGTACAGTTCCGCATTGTGAAGAATCCGCTGATGAAGCAGGTGCGCGAGATGAAGCGTTGCCTAAAGAACATGGGCTTCAGTAAGTGCACCTGTCACAGGCCCGTGATGCGCTGCTACTGCCGCAGCTTCATCGATAAGAAGCTCCTGGTCGACGAGGTGAAGCGGCAGTGCCGCCAGCGAGAGTTGGCCGGCTGTGAGAACGAGCTGGTTCTCTCCGACACCACGGACAGCGAGGCGGAATTTGATTTTGGTGTCACGCCACCGGCGGGACTGATGAAACCGGAACGCCTTAAGACGACCCATGTGACGCACACGGAGACGCAGTACAATGAGAATGACTGGGCCATGCCCACAATGTATCCGCATCCGCCCAACGCTCATGTGCAGTACGGTGGCTGTGTGCTTGGTGAGCGCAAAGATAGGTTCAAGTGGATCTTTGGCAAGGGTTTTGTGCACAAGGCGCCTAAGAAGCCCATCATGCGCAATCCGCCCAAGAAGAAGCCAAAGCGAGCATTCCCTGGTGCACCCTTGCCGCCCGTTGCCAATCCGCCTTTCCATGCATTGTAAGGTAGTTGCACATTTTGAGGTGCATTCTGCAAAAAGAGTAAAGGTTCACCACGTAGTCAGTCAAAATTTTCTATAATTTTAATAGATTTGTTTAAACATTCAGAAAGAAAGAAAAATATTTTATTTGGAGCACATTTAATAAATATTGCATATTTTATTAATTTCTTCGGAAGTTTCAATTTGAATGATATGCAGTGGATATAAACTATCTCTATTACATTGTTTGCTAGTTAATGCGATCAATTCGACTGTAAAATGAGCTTGTTGACTTAACCCTAAAGCGAAAATAATAAAGCATATACTTGTAACAAAATCACGAGCATTCATTTCATGCAAACACTTTGACCTTGCTCAAATTTCACTCTGAAGTTCATATGCAAATAAGCAGCTCCTCATTTTATTGCGCAATATAAAAAGTTGTTGATTTATCGAAAATTGTTTGTTTATCCAACCTTTGTAGCGATGATATAACAATAATAAGTGCAACTGCTAACTACATACACTTTGTGGCACACACTCACACACACATGAAACATAACGCTTTTCCAAGCAATAAATTAATAATTGTTGTGCCTGCCGTTGCGCTCCGTTGATGCCACAAAATGATCTATCAAGATTCGCGATATGGCAAGTATTTTAGATTGATGTTTTCTTAACCTTTAAGACATCAGCAAAACAAATAGAAATAATTGAACTTTGCTTATCTACATTCATTCACCTGATCTAAAACTACTCCTAGCTATCCCTGCAAATCCCTCGCGATTTTTGTGCTTTAGTTTTAATGAAACTTGCCGTATCTTGATGGCAAACGCATGAGGCATGAAATTCACATAGCACTTACATGACATTACATACTTGGCAGACTGACACTAGACTCTACAAAGAGTTGTTCAACGTTTGGAGCTGCGCTCAGTGGTTTAGTAAACGCCCAGCAAGCAGCACGTGGCAGCTCTGCAACACCACAAAAAAATTAACAAAATATGCGCCACAATTTGGCCTACAATTTGGGTCTGTTGTTGTGCATCTGCCTCTGGCTGGGGCATGATGCAAGCGCCAACTACAGCGATTATTATCATGGCAATGCGAGTGTAAAGATGCTACGTTTTCATGACTTTGAGCCGCGGGCCAAAGTTGACACCGAGGACAGCGCAGGTGGAGGCGGTAGACGTGAGGGGCGTGGCTTTCATTTTAGCGCCAGTGGCCAGGATGTCAGCGTGGAGCTAGAGTTCATCGTGCCCTTCTTTCGTGTGCCCGTCAAGCGTAGCATGAGACTGGCCCGTGATGCTGTCCAGGGCTTACTCAATCTTCGCACTGGAGCGATTTTAAATACGGTTGTGGTTGTTGCCGCTGGCGCCATCATTGCGGCAATTGTGCGTCTCGTCTTGGCCCCGATGGTCTTCACCTCGATAAGCAGCACAAATGGATATGGTTACAATGCCAAGGAGGAAACAAAGAGCAGTCGAGGCAGTAAGTAAAAACCGTCTTCTAAGAGAGAGTCTTAACTAATCCCATCTTTTGGTGCAGTGCGCAGTTTGACTCAGGTGTTGGAATCACAGCTGGATGAGCATAGCATTGATGTTTCCGTTTGTGCACAGCGCGCAATTTGTCAGTACTTGCAACAGAATGCGGCACAGTTGCAGCACAATCTAAGCACACCAAGTCCCGCCAGGCTTATTGATGTCTTGGCCAAGTAAGCTTAATATTTAAATGCCTTTAAAATTTCTCAAAACTTTTACCTTCTTAAAGCTCCCGCTGGCTGGATTCTTTGTTGAATGGCACCGCTGTCTTCAGCGCTATTGATGTGGCACGCAGCAGTGGCACAGACTGTGGTCATACCTATCGCAGTTGTAGTTGGCCACAGTTGCAAGGCGGTGGCATGACGTACAGATCTTGGCCGAAAATCTTACAACATTTTAATGGACAATTGTTTGTTTAGTTTTGTATTTGTTAATTATTTATTTATTGTTTGGACTGTGTTAATAAAAAATTTAAAATTATGTAAGACATTTTTATTCAACATAGTTATACGATTTAAACTATATAAAAACAGGGGAAAAGAAGTAAACCTTAAACATGTTTCATACATAAAAAAAAATAATGCTGATTAGTTAACAACAACAATAAACTATGATTACTGCAAAAAATTAGTACTTTATTTTATTGGCTTGGATTTAAAAAAAACTTTAAAAGTGAATAGCCGTTGGTAAAATTTACCTTTATATTATCATACACGCCTAAAAATAAGGATTGTAAACGAATAAAATAATGGATATCATAAAAATAATAATAATATATTTATAAACCGATTTCAGTAAATTTTTGTTATTCTATTTACGGAAATGCAAAGCTAATTTAACAATATTTTACTGGATAGACTTTAAATGTTAAGCTTGTGCAAACTTCTGATAGCTGTTTCCTCAAACAAAACGCTTTCGCACCTCAGGCACTGAAGTTGTGGCTTATGTCACGCATGCGCAACACGCAACATTCAACAGTCAAAACAATGCTGCATTTTGTGCGACAACAAACTAAATTGGAGCAGCGCAACTCCACAAATTATCACAGCCAAGAAGCAACGAAGCGTCAAGTGGCAAATTTTTGTCAAAGACACGTAACTTTATACCGAATGTAGCAAACGTGATGGAATTCAAATCTGTGGCAGCCACACAACGTAGCAGACCTAAGAAGACGGAAGCATGCAGCAGTTATACCAAACTATATTGATCCTCATCCTGACCAGCTGTGTGGCAGTTTGGGCGGCCAGCGAGGAGGAGACTACAGCAGCAAGTTTCAGCTCCAAAACTACATCGAAGCACAAGCAGAAGAAAAATGCACAAGGATTTCGTCTGGTATCCTTTGATACGGTTGATAAGGAAATTGCCTTGGGTCTGAACTATCTAATGCCATTTATCGAGGTGCCAGTCAAACGGAAGCGAAATGCACCACCAAGAGTAAGTAGAGGCAGGATCTATAAAATCCGAAAGATTCAATAAAATACTAATTTTTTCTTTGACAGCCTCTACTCGTTATTAACTCCGCAGCCATTTTCAGCTGTGGCTTAGTTGCTGCCGGTGGATTATTCGTTGGCCATTTAATAAGAAGCATGGGTCTGGAGACCATTGTGCCGGATTCAGAGCCGTTGCATTCGTCCAAGCATTCACGTCGTTCACTCGATGAGGAACAGAGTTTTGTGCAGCTATTCGATAACTTTAAACTAGTTTATCGCAACACAAGCGGCGATCGTGTGGGTAAGTTTCAATACTAAATATAAGCCCAAGTCATTGTAGTTGAGTGTCAATCCTCTGCAGAGACTGGGCTACCCAGCTTACTTACCACAATGGATCGCACATTCCTGGAGAATGACATTAATCTGCCCGTTTGCCTGCTCAAGTCCCTTTGTGCCCTAACCTACAAAGCTGGCGAAAAAGTGCGTGTTGGTAATGCAACGGATTTGGAGCTGATGCTGGATGGTGCCACCAGCTGGTCCTGGTTGATGTCCTGGCTGGAGCAGTCGGCGCTGCGAGATGCCATTGAAGCGGGTCGTGTAGCTAACCCGGAATATTGCACAGCCAAGTATCCACGTTGCAAGTGGACAGCGCCAGATGAACAGCTCTACGAGATGCTGCACAATAATGTGCAATTTAAGTGATTGTTCGATTAAGTTGTGATAGTGTGAAAAATAATCTCAAAAGTCGACTTATTATCATCGGCATCATGAAACGAATTCTAAATTTATTGATCGGTTGTACAATAAGCAAAACATACATGTGAAAGAACATTGAACAAAATTAAAGTGAAGACATAATAATATAGAACTTATAACTAAACAATTTCTTCGATTTTTTTCTGAATGATGCGTCCTCTTAAATTAAATGCTGATGCACAGAAAACCTAATAAGACCAGATGATAAAAATTTTAAAGAATTTGAAAAGAATTTAATTAAAGTTTAAACAAGGAGAGAAATGCGCAAAAGTTTTAATTTGACTTAATATTAGAACTCATAATATTTGTAGATTTAAATTAAGGTGCACTATTTGAAACATTCAGCTTACAACTAAGTTATTTTCATAAGAATTTTTCATAATCGTTCGGTTTTTTTTTTTTTTTACTTTTTGTAAAACATGTTAAAATAATTTTTTTTTTTTTTTTTCACAGCTTTTGCGAGTGAATTATTGTTCGGATTTAACCGTCACCAGAAAATGTTTGACTTGAGCGTTTTAGCAAAAACTGAGAATATTTTTTTGTTTTTTTTTTTTTTTAACTTTTAAATTTTGCTTACAAGCTACATGTAAAATTTTTTTTGTGTTTTTTTCGGTTTTGTTATGTGTAGAAATATTAAAACTAAATATTCATCTGTGTTCTAGGCAGTTAAAGTTGCTACAAAACTAATCAAAATATGTTAAACCATTCCTGTTTTTATGTTATTGTGTATTTTTGTCGTGTGGGCGATTTTATTTTATAATTTCTACTTTTATATAAGGCTCAAAAATCAATGTATTTTTTTAATCAAGTTCTCTTCACATTTTTTTGTTTTCTCAACTCAAATGCCACACAAAAATCCAAACAATGCCTACTTTAGAATAAAATGCAATTTCTCCCCTCCAAAAAAGAAAAATCAAAATGCTCTTAGGTCATCTCCAGGTCGCCGAGAACCTCCTCCAGTTGATTGTCGCTGAACTCGAAGCCGCCCTCACTAATGTTGTAGTCATCGTTGCACAGATCCATCCAGGTCGAAGTGCGCATCAGCGGATTGCTGCTGTCCATAAAGGATATCGAGGACTTGCGGCTTGTCGCACTGCTGCCCATCATTGTCTCGCTCAGCTCCTCCACATTCTCCTGCAGCAGCGGTGGCGGTGCGGGCGGCACAGCCACCACTTCGAGTGGCAAATTTGCCATCTCGCTTTGACGCAGCGGCTTTTGTGGTGACTTGCCACCCACCATTTCGGCCATGCTGTTCTCATCAATGCCACTGTCACTGGAGGCATCTGTGTCGCAGGCAGTCAAAGCCGGCGGCATAGAATCCTCAACGGAAACCACAGAGCTGGCATCGCCTTCGCAGCTGGGGAAAACTGGTGACAGCTCCAGACTGCTACCGCTAATCAACGGATTGTGGCGATAATTGCGCAGCACCGAAGCTGTGGCCGTGTGGCACTGCAGTGGCGTCGTGTACTTGGAGGCGTGGCCCAGAACAAGAGTGGGCGGCACAACCACCTCCAGAGAGTTGTCGTCAATTATCATGGCCTTTAAAGCATCTTCAGTGATGTTGACCTGTATTTAGGGGGTGGTAGATAAAGAAGAAAAGCAGAAAAACAAATTAATTAGTAAGTTATTTGAACGTGTAATTAATTGAACGTGATTGTAAATTTATCGATTTTTTAACGTGCATCATAAAATTATAGGATTACAAAATATCTTGATAGTAATCAAAATATTATCGATAACAAGCGATAAATTTACTATCACGCTTAAGCAAATATAACCAGCTGGTAGATCTGAATTTTCGATTAGTAAAATAACTTATCGAAGTATCGATTTTGTCACTAGATGTAATAGTTGGTCAGTTTAGTCAGAAGTCGAAAATACTTGTCATAATTGTAAATGGATCGATTTTTAGGTTGTTGTCTTAGCTAATAATTACTTAACTTATAAGTAGCTTAAAGATACAACTAAAAGCTACTTAAAATAATAATCTTATTAAATCGATAACTTAAATTAAAGTACTTACAATAATTGCCACAAAATGTCAGCCAAATTAAACAATTTATGGAATTAATTGCTCTACAAGTAAGTTAAGTAGCCAGCAAGAAGCTCATTAGAAAGTCCTCGGCTAACTACCTCATTCATATTCACAGCGAAAAGCAAGCGATTAGTAAATCCAGACAAGAATCAGGAGCAAAAACAACAACGAGCCACAAGTCCACTTCAAAATCTAGTGAAAATTGAGAGTACACAATTTTTGGGGTCTTAGCCACACAGACAGGCACACAAATATTTAAAGTCAAGCAGCTACTTCCACACTACCCAAGGGACAAAAGGATAGGGGAGAAAGCGGAGCACTTGAGTCCATCAAGAAGTTGAGCGGCAAAAAGGAGGTCGCCACAGCAGCTCCATGCTATAAATCATATTTTAATGATGGCCCAGCCGGAATTCGTTACAGTGCTGCTTCTGTAATAGAATACGACAATGAGGAGAGGAGAGTGAGCGAAGGAACAAGAAGAGAACAATGATTATGCTATATTTTGGTAACAAATACAAACATGCAAAGGCAAAGCAAACTAAGCTCATATCAATCGTGAATCTTGATGAGGGAAACGTTTTCAATAATGAAGATAAAGTTGCCAAAAAAGTGAAAATGGCCAAAGTTCAATTGCAGTTTATTGAACCAAGTTATTTGGCTATTTGCAATGCTTTCACAGCGCTAATTGCAACACAGTTTTTGTTGGCAGCAACACAAAAGCGAAAGTGCTGTAAATTGATCGATGTGCAAATATGTCCAAAGACAAAGGGCACACAAATCTGTGGCAGGGTAGTGGCAGCTGTCAGCATTTTTGCGCCACATCAGCAAAAGCAAAAAACAAAAAGAAGGAATCTGCTCCTCTTGGCGACACATTAACAGCTGCCTGGCAAGAGGCGCATAGAGTATAGATACAGATACACACATTCCACTTCTTTGTGGGGGGTAAAAAACGTGCTTGGCACGCGCCTACAACCCACCATACATCTTTGTCTGTGTGTGTGTGTGTGTAGGTGCCCCAGAGGCCGAACTTTCGATATGCCATAATAAATGCCAAGCGTATTGTAATAGGTTTATTGTTTGATATATTATTGGCTGGCGTGTGCCTCTTTTTATACATTTCTATATACCATACATATATTGGGCTTATATTCATAAGCATCCGCATCAATATTGGCTTCGCCATCGACCTAATATGCCACAACAATAAATTATTAAAGCCCTAGAAAAGGCGCAGGTTTTAAGGCAAACAACAGGCATTACAATAATTGTTTAGTTATCCTTAGGGAGCTCTGCGCAGGCAGCATGAAGAAAACATAAGAATTGTTGTATTGAGAATGCGCGACTTGAAGGTATTCTTTAGTGAAACTCGACAAATGATAGAATGAAAAGATTTGATGGTTATGAATTGCGGTGCAACGCGGTGAGTTTATCGTAAATTGATTCAAGAGTTTAAAAGCGTGAATCGATATTGAGAATTTTAGTTTACGCAGACACAAAAATCCTTAAAATGTGAGTGCTTGTCAAAAAAAAGAAGAAATCGATATTTATCGATGTATCATGCTGATACACTACTATAAGATGAGTTTTAATATCTTCAAAAATGTTTGTCATATCTAAACGGTTTGTTGACAGACCAAACTTGTGTCTTCACATAACAAACTGGAAAACTTATCAACACTTCATGGCCTGAAGAAAATGTACCTCATTCGTTCGCGCAACTCAATTATAACCTTATCTTTAGCCATTTTAATGCCAACAGGGTATTATAACAAATTGTTTGCTGAGCTTTGCAGCTCTTTAAAGCGTAATTTAATTGGATTCCATTTTCATTCTCATTTTGTAACATTTTATTGGCAACGCCCCCAGTTCATTGACATTACGTGCGCAAATGAAATGAGTCACTTGGGCGCCTCTTTAAATGCACAGCGAGCGGGGCGCAAAGTAATTAAAGCCCAAAAGTTTCTTTCTAGGCTCCTCCACAACTCAACGCAAAAGTTACGGCCGAACTGCCTGCTGTTTGTTATCATCTTGAAGAAAGAGAGAGAAGCAAAGGAATGATGGCAAGGTTTCAGTTACGTGTGGTGTTTACATTTTTGCTCAGCTTGCGTTGACTTGTGCCACTCACGTTGCAAGTTGCGTAATTTGTGTGTGTGTGTGACAGGCTCCAGGGGGAATACAACAAGGCATGAGGCATAAATTGAAAAATAGATTTTCAAGTCTTGCTACGCACGAAAGGATTGCCTATGAAAATCAATAAGTAGCTAGGCAACTGATAGGCACAAAGTGGCGTATACTTAATACAAATAAAACGTAAGGTTATGTGTCACAAAGTACCTAAGAATTTAAATGCAGAAATACACACACTTCATCTGTGTGCTTAGCATACTTAAACAAGCTCCAAATGCTTTAAATGCGTTGCAAATAAATGGTCATGTGATAAAAATGAGAGTTGGCCAAACTTGATTAGGCCGAAAATGCCAGGCAACATCATTTATACCAATCAAAGATTTTTACAAATGGCTCAGCCTTGAGTGGGGGCGTGGCAAACAGGACTGGGCAGATTAATCAAGTTTGAGCTCTTAATATATTTTTGCAATGCTGGCAGGCAAATACAATAATATTTATGCACATAAATCTACACAAAAGTCGAAGTCAGCGATGCGAAACTTTCACAAACCCACACAAATAAAACACAATATTAGATATTTGTTTTGGTTTTTTTTTTTTGTAGTTTTAGCTGATTTGAGTGTATTTGCTCATTTGCTGGCGTTTTGGTTGTTTATTTTTGCTAAAATATTTATTAAAAATTTATTAAAATACTTTCATAATCCACATATATATCATATACATATATCGTATTGTTGTTTGACGTTTTCTTGATTTGTTTAGTTACTAAAGGGCACACATATACTTATGCATATGCCTATTATATAATATAATGTTGCATACTTTTGCGGCATTTATAAACTAAGTTTTTCTTTTTTTTTTGCAATCATATTAAGTACTTCCAATTTATTGGAGTCGAATTCAAGGCTAGTTAAATTTATGCTACGCTTTCCTTTTTTTTTGTGTAAAATTTGACTTAGTTGGAGGTATTTTCCGGTTAGTGTAAAACAGAAAAGAAATAAACGAAAAAATAATGTGGCTGTTTTTTATGTCTACTTTTTGGTTATTATTTTCCTAAGCAGCTTAGCAGACAGACAAGAACTGTGTCCTTTTTTTTGGGTGTTATTTTTGTGGCCCCAAATTTGTTGCCTTAGCAAATAAAAACTAATGCCGCATGAAAATTGCTGCTCATTTGCTTACGTGAAGCGTCGACACTTTGACAAATGAGCTGCTGCTCCATAATGAGCTGAGGTTTGGCCAAAAAGGTTATGCCTATTATTTAAAGAGTAGTTTGTACAAGCAAATAAATTTGCTGCTCTTTAATTAAACTGTTGCTCAAAGAATTTTTTTCATATGACAATTTGCGCATAATTAATCAGTGTGAGTAACAAATATACTCAAAAAGTACTCAATTGAGTTGCGTTGAGTATTTTTGTAATATAATAAAACTGACTTTCATGCTGGGTCATTTATCAAAATCTGAGCAAACTGGCAGACGTGGCCCAAAATCAATTGCAGTGTACGTAGACGTCGAAGGGGTGGGCGAGGTTGAGAAAAGCGCTTTGTCAGCCTGGCGCGACTTGAGTTATGATGAGTCAACAAATTGGCCCAAAATACGGATATGTAGCTAACGTGTTGTAACATGTCTGTTATTATTTTCATGTATGTATATAAAGTATGTGTTTGCATGTATACAAATATATAGATTTATCAATATGCTAGCCAAAAATTGCAGCTAATTTTGTTGAGGTTGAGGTGTTGAAAAATTTTGCTAGAATGTACTTTCTTTTAAATTTGACATTGATTTGATTTGAGGTTGATTTTGTGTGTTTAGGTAATATGTTCTATATGTCTGAAGCATTTTGAGGTATATCTGCTGTTTACACATACATATTTATATATATATATATATATATATATTAAGAGTTGTTTGTTATAATAATGCTATAAAAATGACACAACATTTAGTTAAATTTTACTTTACTTGCGCTAGGTATTTCGTTTTAAGTTTAGTTAAGTTAAGTTTTTCTATGTTTTTTTATGGTTTACTATAAATGCAAGTCACATACAACAAGATTTTGGGAGGTAGTAAAAAACATTTGTATTTGTATTTGTATCTTAGTTTCGGGTATTCATTTAAATGGTCGCACAACATTTACTAAGGTGTATTTAACTATGAAGGTATTTTATTTATTTTTCATTTATTTAGTTTGTAGATTTTAGTTAAATTATTCGATTTTCGTAATAGTTGTATTATAGGTATATGTATATGTATGTATGTATGTATTTGTTATACACGAGGTATATAATTTGTTGTGGCATGAAAGCGCTTTGCAACGCTCACACACACACAGAGAGATGTACTTATGCATGTACTGAGGTATATGTGGTATATTTGTTGTAATTGTATGTACTTTCTGTTCGATTCTCGATCCAGGCGCTCATTCGTTCAAGTTGTACTCGTTACAAGATATACTCGCTCAAGTTTGCACTTTAACGAATTTTACTCGTTTCAAATTTCACTCGTTACAAGTTTGACTCGCTCGAGTTTGCACATGAGCGAATTTCACTCTTTACAAGTTTTGCTCGTTACAAGTTGAACTCGCTTTGCACATGAACGAACTATACTGGTTACTAGTTAAACTCGTTACAAGCATCACTCGCTCGAGTTTGCGCCTACGTTTCGATAAAGCTAATCCTGTCTTTTTCTTTCTACTATTCCGTTCACTCTCGCTCTCTTTCTCATACGTAACGCGAAAAAATTTTAACTAAATCTTATATGAATAGACTTTGTATGTATATATGTATATATGCATGTAGATAAGAATGTATGAATGCGTTATAAATAGTCGTTATATATTAATGCTAAACAAATTTGACTTGATTTTTTTGGGGGTTTAGGTAACTTATACAAGTTGCTATAAATAGTTTAGTTAAAGCCACATCGATTAATATTAAAGTGTTTGGTTTTTTATTTTGCTAGTCAATTTCTGCTAGGCAAATTGCTAATGCAAAAAGTATGCCTGGTGTTTGCTTTGCATTCCCTTCCACTCTTTCTTCTTCTACTCGTTCCTTTTTTTTTATAACTATGCATGTATATATATTGTAATTAAATTAGGCTCTTATTATGCTTTGGTTTTCGTGTATATATGTGTATATAATAATTTTGAGAGTTTTTGGCTCGCAGTCTTTTTGGGCTATAATTATTTTTCAACTTGCACCATTTTGCAATATTTCAGTTGGGACTCTGACATTCTAAATGATTATCAAGGAAATACTCTTTTAATTGTCATGGTATTTGTCTAGTTTCGATTAATAATAATTCACTTACGCTTAACGGACTAACACTACCCATATGGGATTTATACTTTTTCTTTTAGTTGAGGATTGCTTTTCGAGTTTATAATTTTGTCTAAGTGTACACACATTTATCGATTAATACGCGTTTACTTAGCCTAACAGTTACATTTCCTATGCAGCAATTGTTTGGTTGAGAACACGCTTTGGTTTCTCTCGTTGAACGTTTGTTTTTATTATTTTCTTGTTTTGGGAGGTAGTTACGGTTTTGTGGCTGCCTTAAACGCGAGGTAGTTGCGGTTCAGTTGTTTTTGTTTTTTTTTTTGGCAACAAACATTTTTTCCTAGCTCTAAAGAAGCTTTCAAAGCATAAACTAATGAATTAAATGCAAGACGCAAATAAAAAATAATGTGCGCACAAAAGTAGGCAGCACTTTTGAGACAAGCACACTCTCACACACACACACATACAGAAGTAATGCAAATTTCGTAACAGCCGTTACCAAATATGTTGCAACAGTCGTTGACATTTACAAAAGGACGCCGTGCTAGGCCAGGCATGGAAAAATTGTGTGTGGGCCTACAAAATGAGCCTGGCTCGTGTTGGCCATAAAACCAGGGCCATGAAAAAAAAACATAGCAGAAGCAGCAGAGAGAACTAAAGAGACAAAACAAAAATGTAGAGAGCGAAGGAGAGAGCTCTTGAGTCAAAGAGAGTAGTGAAAGTGGGCGAGAGAGAGAGAGAGAGAGAGAGAGAGTGAGAGAGCGTCGCATCAGCTGAGACTCGGCGCTCTGCATAAAAAGTGAAAGCAAAGGCAAAGCATAAAATGCCGTTAAAGGATAGATACGGACAGATATTCCTCTTGGCATGAGGTGTAAAATCAATATGCAATAAGAGCCACAAGCCTCACTTTAAGCCTCCTTAATTCGGCAATAAAATATATGCTAATTTTATGCGTTGCGATATCGCAACTCAATGGCCTGGCACCAGGTAGTGTCAATGGAGTCAAACACTTATTTAAAAAAGTCAAGTGAAGAAATATACAGAAAGTTTTAAGCTAAAGCGCGTCAAACTTAGGCATTGAAACATAACAAGAGTCAGGTGGGGGGAATAGTTATTTGGACTTGCGTGTAAATTGATGTCGTCTGGATATTTATGATTACAATTTGATGGCTGACTGCTGTTGTTTATCAATACACTCACAAGAAAATGGGCGACAGACACGCAACACACACACACACCAAAAAAAAAGTTTAATTAAAGTCACAATGAATAATATGTTGAGCTCGCACCACAGAACTCAAAAAACACTCACGCAAAGTGGGTCAGTGCGTGGTCAGTATTTATGAAAAATCAATAATTGTTTAAAAGGCATCAACCAAAAATAAAGTAAACAAAATAATTTGATAATTTTTTTGTCATTTTTTCATTATTGTAAAAATGTGCTTAAAATTAATAATAAAAAATAAAAAAATTCTAAAACTCGAAAGCTTCTAAAGTGCACTTGTCTTTGTTTAAGTTAGGAGTTTAAAAAGTTTAGCCATGTTGTACTTTTGCTTATAATTCCCAAATAGTTTTTTTTCGAATTTTTCAGCACTTTAAATCTTTCAGCCAAAGTAGACTGCACTAGGAAACGACTTAAAATTTTACTTAGTTTCTTTTTCTAATCTCTTTCTTTAGTTGCTAATAGTTTGCTATATGTATATATGCTTATGTTTTATTTATATGTGTTTGTAGGTTTGTAGGTCTGTAACTATATAACGCTGCCTACAGCCTGACTTTGTTTTTGACTATATTTAATTTTAGCTAGTTAATAGTTTTTTTATTATATTTTTTCTCGTTTGTTTTGTACCATCAGCGCTCGAATTTCAAATTTGTTACTTTTTCGTTTCACAATGTTTGCAATTTACAGGGTATTTTCTATACAATCTCTCTCTATCTCATTTCTTCTTTCAACACAAACTGATCAATAAAACTAAATTCGAATCAAAATTGCTTTTCAATTTAAATTTCGCTGGCGCTGCATTCCGAATCAGTCAAAAAATGCTTACACATTTAACAAAATTTACAAAAAAAAAAATAAATTTATTTATGCTATCACAGAAAAAATAAAATAACAAAAACGATTTGAAACTTAATGTTGTCACATTTTAATTTTTTTAGTATTTTTTTTTATCAATCATTTTTTTATTGTTGCTGTTGTGATGCTGTTGGTAATCACTGTAAACGCTTGTGAAAAAACTAAAGGCTAGCTTTATTTAATGTTTATAGTAAGTATATTTACAATAAAATTATATTTATATATATGCTCAACAAAGTATAACAACATTTGGCTTAAAATGAAATCAACAACAGAAAAGAAATAAACTAATAATTAAAATCAAATAAAAGAAAAGTTTGGGAGTGAGGCTTACACTTAGAGTTTTCAATGATGCATTAAAAATGACGACGTCGCACACTATTTTAAATAGTAGTCTACAAAATTTATAATTTTTTTAAAGTCCACACACGGCTGCTTTGTGGCAGCGCAGCACTTAAACAACTAGACTAAACATTAAGCAATAACTCTACAAGCTAGTTACTATGACTAACACTAGACTAATATAGTATAGTATCTATAACTAATGCCCTGACTGGCCGCGCCAAACATTTCTAAAATGCTGCTTAACACACACAGCTGACAACAACTGCGCTTGATGTCTAGATTCAAGCTGGAGCGGAAGAGCATGTTGCAAGCAGCATTTTTCTGTGGCGTCTCGGCAGCGGCAGTCGTTTAAGGTTAGGGGTTGGGGTAGGATGAGTTTTTGGGTGGGGTTGGGATTTGTTTTTTTGTTTGTTTTTTTTTTTTTTTTTTTAGTATAAAATCGATCCATTTACAAAGTACAAATTGTAGAAATGGCCTTTGTCCGTTTACAAAATTGTACAACACTGTCCGAGTTTTAGACCTTGGCCAGCTGCTTCTTGGGCCTCATTGGCACAATGCAATAGCCAGCACTTACATCACGTCCACTGACCAACAGATTCTTTAGCACCGAATTTGACTGTTGCTGTTGTTGTTGTTGTTGATGTTGCTGTTGCTGTTGCTGCTGTTTCTGTTGCTTGGCTTCAGCTGCTGTCCAGCGTTCACTTGATTGCCGCTTTGTTGCCTGCTGCTGTTGCTGCTGTGTCTGTTGCTGCTGCTGCTGTTGTTGATCCTTGCCCATGAGCTGTTGCAGCAGCTGTGGCGATTGCACCTCAAGCGTCATGGTGCCGCTCTTCAGGCGTTTTATTTCCACTGATTGACTTTGGCTTAAATGACGCTTGCTGCCATGTTGCTGTTGTTGCTGCTGCTGCTGCTGTTGCTGCTGTGGCAGTGTTGTCTTTGTCGGTGTTGTTGTTGTCTTGCTTTCGAGCAAACGTATGGTTGCCTTTGAGCCATTTAATAGCCTCATTGCTGGCAGCTTGCCCGTCAGCAACAGTTCCTCCTCCGTTTGTTGTTGTTGTTGTTGTTGCAACATTGTCTTGTTGTTGTTTTGTATGGTTATCAATGGCACGGCATTTAAAATAACATTTTGCTGTTGCTGCTGTTGTTGCAGCTGCAATGTTGCCACCTTGCTGGGCGCTGGCGATACGGCCGGACTGCTGCTTGCCTCCGTCACATTCATTTGCAACAAATCATTCCAGCAATCCAAATTGTTGGCTACACAAAGAAAAACAAGCATAAAAGTTGAAATATTTTTGTTATACTAATTAAATTAATGAGTGAAATATGCAGCAACAATTTTGTGTTTTTTTTTCTCTCTTTCAACACACATACACTGACAATAATTTATGGCTGTATATTGCGAACAGACGAGCAATTAATTCTTCTTGCCCATGACATTGATGCTAATTTAAAACAATCATAATCGCCTTTTCTTTAGCATCTATCTGTGTTTTGTGCCAAAAAGTGGAATATATCTGTATATTAAGTATACGTATATGTAGTTTAAATATGCCGTTTGAATAGGCATAGAAATGAAAGACAGACAGGCGGACACAAAAACTCTCACTGTGACACTGTGGCACAGGCATCAATCAAATGTTGCTGCTGTGACATGTGTCAAAGGTAAGAGAGCGACGAGGCATGCCACCTTCTGTGGCATGTGTGCTGCCCGCCTAAGGTAATTGTTTGACGAGTCAACGCATCAATTAACTCAAACCAAAAATATATGGAAATGTTTCTTTATGCTTTCCATATCTATTTTTATGCACACAAACACTTGGAAACATCAGGAATATATATAGGAATATTTTTTCTATTTATAGGCCTCTCTCCACAAATGCAGTAAATGTTGGAGAGCGAAGCAAATTGTCAACAGTGCGAGGCAGGCTGTCTCGTCTGTTCTGTGCGTAGGTGTTGAAAAATGATTGCATATTTTTCCTCTCTTTGGATACTTACAATCTTTGCTGTAGTCATTCTCAAAGGGATCTTCGATGGAATGACATAAGCTGGGCGCTAATGATACATCATATTTCTCCTTTTTACACTCGATGCTTAGACTCAACAACTGTTGCTGTTGCTGCTGCTGCTGCTGCTGCTGTTGTTGTTGTTGCTGCTGTTGCTGGCGTTGCTGTTGCTGCTGTTGTTCCTCTTCCTGCATTTGCAACTCCTGCTGCAATTGCTGGAAACTGTTCACCTGCTGCTGCTGCTGCTGCTGCTGTTGTTGTTGCAAGCGATCCTCGCCTGAAACATTGTCCAAGATTGAAAAGGTGCCGTTGCCACTGCCACTAAGCATTGCTGCAAGTTCACTGGAGCCAGTGCTAAACACATTTGACTGTTGCTGCTGCTGCTGCTGTTGGTGGTGTTGCTGTTGCACTGGCGATGGCGACAGCGAGGACACTGTGGATGCGGGCGAGGAGCAAAGTGAATTGGAAAAGTGTTGCTGCTGTTGCTGCTGCTGCTGTTGTTGTTGTTGCAGTGGCTGTTGATAGCTGCCATATTGCTGCAACTGTTGCTGTTGTTGCTGCTGTTGTTGCTGCTGCTGCTGCTGTTGCAATTGCTGCAAGTGCTGCTGTATGCTGTCCATATCCTTGGGCACCATTGTGGGCAAATCAGCAGCAGAACACCACATCAAATCGCTCTCGGTTAAGAGAGGCATATCATCCCCTAGGGGTATATAAGGAGCACGCATGCCAAAGTCCACATAGGTGAAATCATCCTCGGTGAGCGAGTTGGGACTGCATAACGATGGCAAACTGCTGTCCTCGGGACACTGCAAGAAAAGCACGTTAAGTTACGGTTGTCTGATATGGTATGTCTAGAATCTTGTACCTTCGATGTAACGCTGGGCGAGTGAAGATGTTGGGAACAGTTTGTATCGTTCGATTCATCGCGATAGTTGAACAGAGGATCAATGTTGCTGCTGCTGTTGCTGTTATCCTGATGCTGATGACTATTGTTGCTGTTGCTGCTGCCGCTGTTGCTGTTGTTGCTGCTGCAACTGCTAATAGCTCTGCTGCCGCTGCTACTAATATTGCTGGCAACTGTTGCTGTTGTTGCTGCTGTGTGGCGATTGTTATTGTAGCTATTGTTGTTGCTGTTGCTGTTGCTGCTGTTGCTGGTGTTGTTGCTGTTGCTGGTATTATTGCTGTTGCTGTTGGTGGCATAGTGCTGTGCACTGGCTGTTGTGGAGCAGGTGGTCGAATCCAATGAATTGATATCATCGGGCAGCAAACAGGAGCTCATCAAACCAACAAGAATCTCGCCAAAAGGCGCCATCTCGTCCAATTGAATGCAGGCGGTATTGGCCAAATGATGAGATAAATCATCGGGTTCCTCTTTCAGCACTGCAAGGGAAGAGGAAAGCGTATTATAGTTGAGAATGTTTACAAAATGTTTGTCAATGTTTGTGCTTAAAAGAAAAATAAAAAAAATAAAAAAAAAGGTGTCCAAGAACTTGGTGCTCAAAAAGAAGAGAAACACAAAATTTACTGTTAATTAATGTGCCACAAAAGTCACTATGAAAGACTGTACTGGCGCCACCCGAAAAAAAATTTCATTTCTTCAATTGACAGCTTCCAATTGAGACTAATTGAAGTTGCGCTCGTCCCTCCCCTCTGTTTTCTTCCCTTTTTTTTTTTGGTGAATTAGTTGATTTATGTGCTAGAATTGTTGGGCTTGGGCCATGATTTTAATGGCCTTTTGACAGCCTTTCGTTTTGAGTTAGTTTAGTTTATTTTGTCTCATTAATCAGCATTGGAAAAGTTTTTGCACAGCTGATAAAGAACTAACTTTGACGTACACGCCGATCCATAGAAAATGCAACCATGGCAAACAATATTTCTATATATATAGTATATAGTATAATGCACCTAAGTTGAGCAGGTTGAGCTAACCAGAGTCAAGGTTTCAGAACCGCAAGATGTGCAATGCGATGCGATGCGAGGCGATGCTTATCGCCCCATAGAGATTTGGATTCGCGTCACGAGTAACTTCAGTCAACAATCATAATATATAGTATACCTTTTTATATATATATGTACTATTTATTTATAGGCTGAGCCGGGCGCCTATTAAAACCGGTATAAACAGCTTTCGCATAGCACGACTAAATAGGAATAATGGCGAATTAAAAATACTACATAACTACGATTAAAGGGTGTAATATTTTTTGTCAGTTACATTGTTTACCGTTTACTCAAGATTTAGATACACTGAGAATTTATGTGACTAGCTTTGAATATCTGCTTTCTTTGTTAAAAAGCTAATTTTTAGTTAAAAGTTGCTTATTTGTTTTATATATCTTATCTCCGAGTTCAAGTGTTCTGCATACAACAACATTGCAATTCTTCTAACAATTTACAAGCACCTATTGATAATATTTTTACTTGCAATGACCAACGACAATACGTATAAAGTGCAACTAACAATTGTTGTAGAGATAGCAGTAGAAATTTATATGGTAAAAAAAAAATTAAAAAAAGTAAATATTTCAAGAAGGAAATGAATTCAAAAAAAAAAAAAAACAATTCCTGGTCAATTCCCATATTTTGATAAACACATTTTGATGCCTTTATAGTTAAATATTGTCATAAGAAAAATACTTAAGCCACACTAAAATCTAGATCAACATTGCACTAATATACTACCTTGTAAGAATCTGATTCTAATCGCAACTATCTAAACCGGCATATGCGCTACCAACAAAGCTAAAACTGATAAAGTTATATTACCCCCTTCATTGCAGGGGGGCTTTAAAAACAACAGAAAAAAGAAAAACAGCTGAGGGCTTTACAAAGCTTTGGCAAACGATCTACTGCACTTTTCATATACAAACTAACATACATATGACTATCTATTCATATATACCGATGTACTTGAATATGGGCTATATAGTGAGAGAGAGAGAGAAGTCTATCTCACTCGCACACAGAGCGTTGACAGCAACGAAGCACAAACAAATTAATTAACAATGCAAACAGACAAACAGGCAACGGACAAGGGGTTAGGTGTATTAGGTTAGGGTATATGTATGTGTGTGTATGTATTTAGCAGGCCGCACCTGACCCCCTACGGTTTCGACTTATAATTATGGCATACAAGTGCTACTCGAACGGCAACGACGACGACGACGACGACAACGACAACGCTTTGCGGAAAAGCACAGGGAAAAAAAATGTGAACAACAACTGAAATTATGGCAGGCGATAATACAAAAGCAGCTCCTCTTCTACTAAATAGATAGGAATGGGAAATCAAGTGGTTTTTTCTGTTTTTTTTTGTAAATATTAGCAACGTGTTTTTTTCCTCAATTTTTCTTTACATTTTACAAAGTGTAAAGTGCAAGGTTAAATGCAGATTTAGTTAGCTTTCAAATTGGCAGTGGGTTAGGTCAGAGCGAGAGGGTTACTCGCTACTCGTTACAAGGTAATTAGTTGATCACTATGAAAAAAAAAAAGTGATTGTCTCGTGACATGCTTCAAGCGGTTGCAGCTGCACTTGAGCCACATTCAATGCACTTGAAATACATATGAATATACATATATATATATATATGTTTCGAAAGTTTTTGTAGAACAACAAGTAAAGCGATTCATAGTACATACACTTTTTTGATGAGTGTTGCCCAACGCGTGACTTGGCTCAATCAACACTCTCAACACTCGACACAGTTTCAATTTAAATAAATCATCATAACGATGATGCTCGTGATGATGATGATGACGTAGTTAAGCGTAGCATCCCAAAAAAGAATCAAAATTCAGAAGCGAGAGAAGCAAAGTAAAACGGACACGAGCACTTGAAAACTAAGACACAACCTTCTTGAGGGCATCTTTTATGTTGTTTTGATGCGAGAACCGAGAACTTTGGGGTCGCCGATTAGGCACCCACTTGATGTCGATTCTGAAGTGCGTGTAGAACAACTTGGACTATCAGCTTTTTTAGATGCGGAATTAAACAACAGATGATACATAAATAAAAAAAAAATTGATTATAGTAAACTCGTTCCTATTTTTTTGTGATTAAAAGATAGTTGAAACTACATACTTTTAACATGTTACTAAAACCCATTATATCGTTTTACAACACTAGCAATATTTATGTAACTCATCAAACCGATCAAATCCAATATCAAATTCTATATCTGGCAAATCTGTTGGTTATCTAAAACAAAAATAAATATAGTAAGTGCTTCCCTGTTTATTTACGTTCCACTAAAACCAAAATAAATATAGACACTTCGAGAAAAAACAAACGGAAAATAAAAGCGAAGAGGAGAGAAGAAAAAAAGTATCTGAAGTATCTGTGGCGGCAGCACAGAAAATGTCAACAGAAGCTAAAGAGGCAAAAAAAAAAAAAAAAAAAAAAAACCGAACCAATTGTCGTTTAGAGACAGTTTCCAAGCGAGAATTCCTCCTCCAAACGAAAGAAAAAAAAAAAAAAAAAAAAAAAAAAAAATAATGAGAGGGATATAAAAGTGGAGAGGAATAATGATTTGGATATGTGGGCGATGGTGTCGACGACACATGTCACAGATAAGGAAGGCTGGGGGGGGACGGGGGGGGCCGAACAAACCTTGGCACACGCGCTGTTGACTGGACAGACAGCCACATATCACTTAACATATTAATTGGCTTAACTTAAAATTCACACACTCAACTCAGACCACAAAAGTTTCACATAATGCCAAGATCGTGAAAATTAGTTAACAATATAGTGGAAAATGAACAGGGAGAAAAATAAAGAATTTTTTCTAACACATGTAGTTCTATAATATTTAAGCAGTACAGATACATTTTTTAGTTTCCTAACCATCATGCGAAAATTATGACAATTTATTGTTAAAATAACAGCAAAAAAATACAGAAATTACATAAATATAAAACAAAAAAATAAAAAAAAAATAAAACAAATAAATAAATGAAAATTATCAGTTCAATTCAGGAAAATGTTTACAAAAGTACATAAATACTACTATGACAAAAAAAAAGAAGTAATAAACTAAGTAATAAAATATTAGCAAATTTAAAAATAAAAAAAATGAAAAAAAAGACCAATGCATTCATGACTCTTAACCAACTAACTTTATAGTCGTTTAGCTTTAATGCCGCAGCAGGTTTTCCGATAAAATTATAATAGCCCCCCAAAGTAAGTTTATGTAAAAACGTTTGTGGCTTTTGTGGGTTAAACACGGCGTATGCGTAATAGCAATATGCAATCTACAGCATTAGGTATACGATTATGACAGCGAAAAACAAACAGGGGCAACAACAACAACAACAAGAACAAAAACAACAGCATCAAAATGCACGTAATATGAAAAAATGCCAACCGGCAAATGCTGATACATCTACTATTAATATATATATAAATATGCTTATGTGTTTGTGATTGAACAGAGTACATA
This sequence comes from Scaptomyza hsui, assembly GCA_018152825.1. NCBI lineage: Eukaryota > Metazoa > Arthropoda > Insecta > Diptera > Drosophilidae > Scaptomyza > Scaptomyza hsui. Next base: position 3,573,451 of record JAECXO010000004.1, on the reverse strand, counting down.
TAGTATACTATAGCTGAGTGTCAGGCAAGTTTGCTGCACTTTGTTTACAAAATGCAAGCAAAGTATTGCTGTTGTTGTTGTTATTGTTGTGCATTTGCTGTTTTTGTCTTTACAAATAAATCGTTTGATTTGCGCAAATTGCAACCATAATAACAAAATATACGAAGGCGATAAGCAAAAGCGACAAACTGACAAAGTGACTGAACGACTGAACGACTGACTGATTGACTAACCGACTGACCAATTAAAATGCCGCATAACGTTACGACAATGCGTCAAATCACATCAAATAGTCGCACGTCATACGCTTCCCTAACATTTTGTTGTAGTTGTTGTTGTTGAATTTTACATAGAATTTTTTTTTGCTTATAAACGAGGCACGACCAACAACTACTACAACTATGAATATGCATACTATATATACATATGAACATATATACATTTTGTGGCGTAGACAAAACGCCTGACTTTAGCCTTGAGCCCTACTAATGCACATTTCGGATTATTCCTGTTATTGCTGCTACGGGAAATTGCCCCCGTTTGGGTTATCTATAAACTTGTTGTTGATGAGTAAAAAAAAAAAAAACAAAACACAAAAGCAATCTAGATAGTGTGTGTTTAAGTTTTTTTTTTTTGTTACAACAATTATGTATTAATTGATTTGTAAAAAAGGTTTCTAATCGCAATCAAAATACATAATATTGACATAAGCGCTATAAAACTATTTATGGATCAGATAAGGTTGGATAATAAAGTGTTGTTATGATTTTAGAATTTTTGAATTAAGTGGCAACATTGCCTGCATGACCATGCTCAACAGTCTGGCAACTTTCTGTTCAAGAAGTTGCAGTAAAGTTTTTCATGGAATATTAGCATAAAATGTTCACTTTCAAATGTCTGGCAACTCTTTCAACATTTAAGCCAATTTTATAATCCGAAATATTTTTAAAAAGCTTTTAAGAACTTAAAGAAAAAGGTGGCAGCACTCTATTAATCAAAGGTTTATAAAAACATCAGGAACTTAATTGGTGTAATGTTCTTTAAAAATGTTTATCTTAAATGAAATTTGGCAACGCTCTCTAGACTAGAAGTTTGGCAACGCTGTCTTGGGTTAACTTTAGAAAAAGTACTAGTTGGAACTAAAAATGCTAATTACAACAAAAATACCTCACATTCTCAATTAAAAGTCAGAAAACTATTAAAATCACTGACCTATCTATACCTGTGATTTGAACCTGTGCACCTTTTTTTTTGTTGTTCACTCAGTAACTGAGTACCGGGTTCGTGTATAGGTAATATTTAGCTGCACTCTTAGCTGTCGTGCTTATCAGTTTTTCTGGGTTTGTTTTTTGTTTGCACTGCACATACTACATATTGAGTATAAGTTATCTTGGTTTTTGCACACCTTTTGGGTTATCAACTTGCGTAATGCAGGTTAGGTTAGGTATAGTACTATCATATATTGTTCTACTTACTTGTTAAACCTCGGCCATCGTCAGCAAATGATAAGAATCCTTTATTCATATCTTGTGTTTGTTGTTGTTGGGCGAGTTGTTGTTGCAGTTGTTGTTGTTGCTGATTGCTTGACGACAGTATTGCAGCCGTTGCAGTTGTTGTTGGTGGCAACGTTTGCAGCTGTAGTGTTGGTATTGCTAAAGTTGGTGTTGCAGCTGAAGCAACTGCAAGTTTATTGCCAACAACAGGTGGCGCTGTTGGTGTTATGCGTATTAACGAGGCTGTCACCGATTTGGGACGATTCTCTTCGAGACGCGGCAACTTATTGTTGTTGCTGTTGCTGTTGCTGCTGTTGTTGTTGTTGGTAAAGAGCTGAGCTGTGATTGTACGGGGTCCGGGTGAATTGTTTTCACGTTTGATAAGCAGCTCAGTTTGTTGTTCTAAAATTGAGTTTGTTGTGATGGTTGTTGTTGGTGTTGGTGTTGCTGTTGTTGTTGTTGTTGTTACTGGTGGTGGGTTAGTTACAGCAGCAGTTGTTGTTGTTATTATTTTTGTTGTTTCGTTTGCAGTCTCAATAACTTTGGGTTTATCCACTAACTCTAAAGTTGTTGTTGCTGTTGTTTCAGTTGTTGCTGTTGCTGTTGTTGTTGTTGGTTCGGCAACAGTTGCTGTTTCAGTGTTAGCGTTGTTGTTGTTGTTGTTGTTAGTTTCCTGCTCACTTGCCGCCGTTTGTTGTGCAAGTGAATAAATCTCATGTTTATTCTCAAGATTACTGCAAAAAGGTTGGGATGCACAAAACGCGATTTCGTCATGATAAATATATTTTACTCGTTATCTCTTTTTTTCTCTCGTTACTTTGCACTCGTTTGTTACACCACAGACCGAAAGTAAATAGCGCGCGATATTTTTCGTAATATTTTTCAAGTGTTTATACATATTAAAGTTTCTTAAATGCAAGCCAAATCGTTAGTAATTATTTTAATTTATAGCTTATATGTATGCCATTAATGAGTCTGAATTTTTTAAACGTGTTTCAATATGGGAAAATTTTGAATAGCCCCTTTACCCCTCAACCCCCTTTTTCGGCTACCTTATCAATATCCAGGGCAAGACAAAACGTCGACATTGACAGCGATAAGCGGCATTTTGTGGGTGTGTCTGGTGTGTCTGGCAAAGCTAATTAAAGCGATCTACATTCTTTTTTTTTTTTTTTGTCGCACAGCTACATATATTGATAAGCTAAATAAGATCATGGCAACCAAGTTGTATATACCATATATATATATATTTTTTTTTTCCAATCATGCAGCATACGTTGCGCCCGTGACATGAAGCTGGCTGGCAGCAGCATGAAATTCAGTCAACTCTCGAGTGCTTTCTAGGCATCGTCTTTGACCGAATGAATGCCTGAATGCCTGCCTGCCTAGTAATTGATAAGATAGATAACGGTACAATCGGCCAACTCAACGAAACTCAACTCAACGCAGTTTCTCGCTCAGCTGTTGTTAATGTGTGCATGCACGAAGTGAATGAGCTTTAAGTTCGTAGCACGTGAAACGATCGTGAAGTTGTCGTGTAGACACCATGGTATGTGTGGTATAACCCCTCGTCATCTATCGTCCGACGTCGTCGTCCGATGTCGGATTTCAGATAAAATAAACAAAAACACGCACGCATAATGTGTGATATTTGAAGATAGCAAATACTAGCAAAATATATATATTTTTATACAGTCATGATTAGGAATGTGCTTTATAGTTAAGAAACATATTTTCGGGACATTTATGGCTACGATCGTATTTCTCAATGCTTTAAACATAGGGTTTTTAGTTATTTAAGAGATTTTCTTAAACTTTTGTGTTTTTATAAATTTTTTTATATTTTTTTTTTAATTTATGTTTATTACAATTTTTCTAGAAATTTAATTTCTATAAGAAAAAAATCACTTCTGCAATCTGAACGACTTCACTTAGCGAGTGATAACTGTAAGTGATTTCATTAAAAATATGATTTATAATTCAAAGTGAATAGCAAACACTTTTATTGTTGTTGTTATACATTTTGGGGGCTCGTCTGTCTGTGGTGAAATAAATAGCAAGTAATACGACGCAGATATTCTGGACACTTAACAATCCGGCTAGAAGTGACCGGCCCACTGAGATAGTAAATAGTATATTCAATGTCAAATTGGGGTTGTTGACAATGGAAAATTATAAAGACTTGACGAGTGTGTCTGTAAAAGCCTCAAGATGCAGCAGACACAGAGAAATTCACCTGCATACAACCCACCATAGGGGCACACAGCAAAGCACAGATCAAGAGAGAGTGAGAGAAAGACGAATAGAGAGCATGACAAGCCGGAAGGCAATCAATGGACAAAAGCATTTGTCACAATAGGCTACAAAAAATGCTAATAACAACAACAACAACAAAAGCAAAACGAACCAAGCCAAACAAGCAGAACACACTTAAATAATTGCTTCATCTTTTTTTACGAGTGTGCGTTTTGTGTTGTTGCTTTTGCCGGCTGCAGCCGGTTTAAAACCGCAGCGCAGCGTCTAAAACCCAAATTAAGCTTACATCATTCTAACTTAATTGTCAAAAATAACAAGAGAACAATAAAAAGCTTGCACCTACAGCTGCAAATATCAATTAAGAATATTCTAAAGCGGCGCTTGTCAACCCTTTGAGCTTTTAATTGAAGCTTTGCTGTGACGAAAGCGCCACCTTAACCAGCGCTGATAAGAGAGTGAAACAGACAAAGACGGCTTCAACTCTTGAACTCTGTGTAACTCGCCAGCCAAGTCAAAGTCGACACGGTATGTGTGTGTGTGTAGAAAATTGATCGCGTGATGTGAGTGCGTTCTCACTTCGGTCTCTCTCTGTCTGGCACACACGAACATATATGCACTCTCACGCCGTGAAACACTCAGCGGCACACTTTTCTGCTCGTGTGCACAAAATGTTTTATGGAGATCGGGCAGTGGCGGGTTGCGGGGAAAAAATGTGGGAAAGTGCAATAGCGCAACTAAAACAAGGTGGGAGCAAAGTGTAAATAGCCGTCAAAAATGAAACAACAAACACTTTACACAAATTACTTAAAAGTGCATTGCAAATTTAATTTCAATTGGTTGCGCCAACTTTAAATGCGTACTTAAAAATTACACATTTAAAAATAATACAGATTGTATTTATGTTTGTTTAAATGAAGAGGTTGAATCAACTGTAAGCTAAAATAAAGCAACAATTTTTATTGTGTAACAAACTGAGTCAAATAAATAAAGCAAAACACACAAACAGCGCTGAGATACACAAGGAGACAATCACAAGAAAAAGTGAAAGAGAGAGAAGAGCAGCGACGCAGCAAGTGAGAGCCTCCCAAGAACAAAAAGAATAAAACAAATGAATTCTGCTGGCTGAAGCCAAAGCCGCTGCTGCTGCTCTTGATTTCAATTGCAGAGCAATAACGGAGCACCAGCAGCATCATGTGAAACTCAACTCAACTCAACGTAGAATAGCAGTAATTGCTTTTGACGAAACATTTTTTGCTTGGGTTTTATTGCGTGAGTGTATGGGTGTGCTTTGTAGATGTATGTGCGCACACATAAAAGGCGAATGTGTATTAAATTGAATGAATATAAAAAGCAGCAGTAGGCAAAAGTGGAAGCTGAATTAAGTAGACTATAAACAGCGGACAGAAACGCGCATTTTGGCAACACACAACAAATACATTGTCAAACAAACAGTTGTGTAATCAGCCTATGCGTAGGCGTCTATATGTATACACGCATATGTGTATATACACACACACATAACCACATATGCACTTTTAGTTATGTTTTGTCTGGCTATTCACAAGTCAATGCAATTGCTAATTAAGCTGCAATTCAATTAGTTTTCATCAACAAATTAAACTCGCTCAGCGATTTTATGTAATGCGCGAAATGCAAATGCAAATTGCAGCAAACAAAAAAAAAGTATAAAAGAAAACGAAATGCCAAATAGCCAAAATAAATAAAATAAATGCGAAACAAAATGAAACGCCACCGCTTTTTGCAGTGGGGGCCGCTCTCAGAGAGCAGCTGTCGTCAGTGCAGATAGAGAGCGAGAGAGTATATGTGTGTGTGTGTACGAGAGCAGCATCGAGGTAGACAGATCGTGCGTTTTTCGATGTGGGGGTCGGTCGCTCGACGTCAGCGTCAACAGCGTCAACGTTGCGACGACTAAATCGCAGATTGCAATAAATGTATTTTGTGATGTTGTTGTTCTTTTTTTTGCGCTTGCAACTGCTGCTGCAGCAGCGACGCAGCAGCATTCGGTTTGTAGGTTAGGTGCGAGTGTTGTGTAAAACTTTTATTTTTCATTTGGCTTGACATTTTGTAATTGTTTATTAATTAATATGCATTGCTTTTATGATCGGCTGATGTTGTTATTATTATTTTCGGTTTCTTTTGCCGCGTGTAACAAACGTGCGCACTTTTTTTTAACGAAGAAGAAAAAAGTTTATTCTCAGTTTTTCTTGTTTTGAAAGTTGTACATATATATTTTTGATAATCTTTTTGAAACACACACACACAAACACCCATTAAAATGTATATACACGCGTACATATACATTTGATATGTGTGTTTGTGTTTGTCGTTGTCAAATTCACGCATAATAAAAGTTTATTTTTGTCAAATATATATTTATTTTTTCCATCTGCTTGAGCTTGTCGAATATTTATGATTCTTAATTGAATTTTGTATTTTTCCATTTTTACAGAACATAAATAACTTTTATTTTCACGTAAGCAACACAAAATAAGACAATTCTTTTACTCTTTTATCCAATTGTATATTATTATTATTTTCTTTTATTTTTACCTTTTAAAATTAACACATTTGAGTATTGGCGTATTGTCAGTTACAGTTTAGTTGTTTATGTGGGCGACGGAAATGCAATCGTTTATAGTTTGTGTTATTTACATTAGAAGAAACCAGCGAAAGTTTCGAATTTCGGACTTTTGACGAAGTTGAACGAAAAATAAACAGTTTTAGAAACGTTGCTCAGGATATATAGAATTGAAGACGGCGTAGTTAAGTTATTGTAGTTTTTGTGTTGGCAAAGTTTTTGCCGAGTCCAGTTTCAGTTATATTAAGATTTAAGTTTAGAAGTGCACACGGAAAAACTCTCGAGCGCCGAACAGCGCTGCTTGCCTGCACAAACGACAACGTACCAGAGACGAATGAGTGGAATGCCAGCGCAGCTGAAAGCTTGTAGTAGCTAGCTAACTGCTGCTGCTGCTGCTGCTGCGCTGCTTTAGCCGCGCTGTCGACGGCGAGAGAGCGAACAGCGGCGCTGTTCTGTTCTGAGTGGTGCAAAAACAAAAACCGCTACAAAGAGCGAGTCGGAACAACAACAGCGCCGACGCAGTGCCATTGAGTGGCTTTTTCGTAAACGCTATCAGCTTGAGTTATTCATCAATTGAGCGCAAAATTGTTTGCCGTTTATTTTTTTTCCTTTTCTTTTCAGCTCGTTTCCTAAATGCCAAACACAAAATGTTAGATACTTGCTCTTTTATTATTGTTTTCATGTCAAACACAAATGTGTTGTTGCTGCTACCGATGCTGCTGCTGCTGCTGCGATGCTGCTTCGCATTTCGCATGCGGCTACTCAATTTGCATGCTTGAGCAATTGAGAGCTTTGCGCTAATTGTTCGCTGTTTTTGGACGAAAACCTGGCGGCGATAAAGTTGACCGACTGAATACAGCGCACAAAACATGCAAACATCTACATACAATGTACTTAAGTATGTTTGTGTTTGTGCGTATGTTTTTGGTGTGTGGGCCTAATCTTACTGTAAACCTGAACTATGCAACGGCGCTGATAACGTGATAAGACGAAGGCACAAAGCTCGAAATTAACATTTGATTTTTCTATTCACTATTTTTTTTTCTAAAAAGTGTTTTTTGTTTTTCTGCCGTCGCAGCGCCAAAAGTTATGCCACAAAAATAAGTCGTTAAATGTGGCGAAATTTACACACAAAAACCATACATACAAATCAACATGCCAAATTATTGCTCTCAAACTTTCGGTAAATAACATCGATGTGTGTGTGTGAGTGAGTTTTTGCGTATGTGTATGCAAAGAATATTTCACAAATATTTGGCGAAGCTTTGCAATTTCTTAAACAGACATTCACTAATTTCGCCATAAAACTAAAGCCATTGCGTGTTGTGCCTAAAGAAGGACACACACGCACGCACGCACACAGTTACAAACACACACACACACAGACTCTCAATAGAACTATTAAAACGAACTCAAGTGCGTGAGAAAAATTCTGAATTTTAACTGTTTTTGACATCACATGACATAATACTGTGACTTCGTTCTTAAACAAATATATTTATTTAGTTGAATTTAATACATTTTTTGTTAAATGTTGAACGATTTCGAAGATTTTTGCTTAGGATTTGCGTCAAATAAAAAAGCTTAATAGAATTTTTAATTATTAAGAATTTTTAAGCATTTTTTCTATCCATCATTTACCAAACCTGAAAATGTTAATACTTTTTTTTTGTTAACGTATCATTTCTTATCATTTTAATCATATTCGAGTATTTTTTCAGTTTATTACTTAGCTTTGTCTTGAGAAACGTTTATCTTTATAAACTAGTAACATTAAGAAATTTAAGCCCAAATTAATCTTTTTATCCTAACTAGTTTTCTTATTAAAGTGATCACTGTATTTCATTATATTGACTGAAAATTTCATTCGACACAACGAAATAACAAACACACACACACACACGCACATAGAGCGTCACGTGTGTGACTTTTCGACTTCTCAGGGCAGAGAAATGAGAAGCATTTGAAGCATTTGATGGGCTGCCTTGAAAATGTAATAAACTGATAATGTATATGTGTGTATGTGTGTGTATATGTGTGTGTATGTGTGTGCCTACGTGTGCGCACTTTTCACTTTCAAATGCAATTTCAACAGGCTGGGAATTTTACGTAATGGCTGATGAAATTTTCATAATCCTGTGCCAGTTAAAAAAAAAAAAAAAAAATAAAAATGGAACTTGAAGCTGACTAAAATGTGTGGAAAAATAATAGAAAGCTAAGAAAATGTTAAGTGGATAAACGCAAAATTGTTTCAAATATCACGCTGCAGCCAATAGAAAGAAAGAAAAATAAACAAAACAAATTAACAGCACTCAAATAAATTTGAAATGTTTATGCAGTTTTCGCTAGGCTGGGAGACAATAATAAATACGATTTATAAGCATTAACATACAACAAAATCCGAAAAGACAACAGGCTAACAAATTATTGAACAAATAAATTAAATAAATAAAAAACGTGGAATTACATTAAAAATAAAATAAAAATGTAATAAGCAATAAACAAATTAAATCAAATTTAAATCATAAAAAAAACACAAAGCAGCAAAAAGAGGCAAAAAGAAAATAATAAGAGAATTTATAAAAATAAATACAAACTGTGCCAAAAACAAAGTAAAAAAAAATAATAAAGACAACATAAATGAAACTCGGGGCATCATCTGGAACGTTCAACACAGCTAAATTTGTATTCTTGTGAGAATTTCGGTTTCTGTTTCTGTGTCTAGTTTATTTTTGGAAAGACTGCAACAGCAACAACAGCTCCCCCAAAATGAAACAAGACAAGGCTGCAATTCACTTAACACATTTTTTCTCAAACCAGAAAGAGGAAAAAGACAATGCAAATCAACTGTCCGAACTTCAATCAACTTAAAAGCTTGCACAAAAATAATATAAACCAGACGAGAAGCAAAAAAAAATAATAAATAAATAAAAAATCAACGTGTTGATAAAACAATCTATATGTGTAGGTGTGATTGTGTGTGTAAGAAATTATCATGGCTCATATTACTCCCATCTAAATTTTTTTTTTTTTTGCCACATCATGCAACGTCAGCTTTTGTGCCGCAGACGAGCCCCCAAAAAATAAATTGTTAACTAGAGTGAAGAAAGAAAGAGTCAGAAAATAGTAACATAATTCAACACTCAGTCAACAACAATAGTGATGATAAATAGCAACAACAATAATAACTGACAAAACGTTATCTATTTGTAGAACAAACAATGAGTGTTATAAACATCATTCAAAAATAAACTCAAGCTCAAATAGCAAATAAATCACAGCTGATTACAGTTAATGTTTGTATGCACTTGATCTAAAAATATTTTGAGTAATTTCTGAATAGAAATCCATACAGGTCTGCCACTTAAAAGCCAAGTAATTAAGTTTTTAGTTGTGTCGTAAAATTATTGCTTTGGGCCCAACCTATTTTAGATCAAGTAAAACCGCCATATATGGACGGCACAATTCCAAATGCAATCCGCCCACATGACAGCATATTGAGACACATTGGAGAGCCAAATGCAATTGTGAATTAGTAAACAATTTGCGCAGTGGGCAAATAAATCAAATAACTGTATGTGTCTCTCTCGCTTGATATCCGCTCTCTTCACCACACTTCTGATGTATCCAACTTGCATCTACATGGTTGCTGAAGGTGGAGCAAAAAAAAAAACAAATGAGCATTTCACAAGTTCCGCTTACAATTGCGTCGCATTGTTTTTGTAATTTACCAAATAATTTGCGAAATGTTTGCGTCGACTCATAGCAGAAGGGGGTAAACGCTACAAAAATCACGTCATCAAGCAAATGCCATAGATACATATACCTTGGCAACAACAAACGGACCCAAAGCTGACCAGCTGTAAAACGTAGTGCCGAACTTCTCTCTGCTTTGGTCTACGTGCGTGTTGAGCGCAGACCGACTAAAATACGCAACAACTCCAATTGAAAGCTGCTGCTGCTGCTGCTGCTGCTGCTATACTGCTGCTACTGCTGCTACTGCACTGCAACTGAGTCAACATAGATAGAGAGCATGCGAGAGTGAAAACAGCTCAAGAGCGCAACAACGTGGAGAGCGCAAACACTGAGAGCGAGACAGACGTTCGTTTGATCGTCTGATCGGCTGACAGACCTGAATAACCAAAATGTGTGCCGGCCGGCATCTGCTGCTGCTGCTTTTAATTGTTGTTGTTGTTGTTTTTGTTGGTGCTGCTGTTGCTGGAACTGGTTTTCACTTGGCGAAAAAAAGAAAAAGAAAAAGCAGCGCCTCAGATTTGGCAATATACAAAACAAAAAGCTCAGACACACGCCTAAATATGCATAAGTGCGTGTGTGTGTGTGTGTGTGTGTGTTACACATTGCAAATTGTGATAAGCAAAACAAAGGCGCAGGGCAGACAGTAAAAATATCAGAACATCTGTATGTAAAAGACAACCAGCAGCTCAACTGTCAGATACCCTATTCAAGTCATAATGGAATGTGAGCATTTGAAATATATTTATCGTGCATTTATAATATACATTAATTTTATAATTAATTTTAATTTTTTCGTGTGTTTGTCATATTGATTTTTAATTAGTCCAGTGACATACTAAATTAATGATCAAGTGATGAGCAATTAGTTTGCACCTGAGTTTAATACGCCTGACTGAACATGCTGTAGGGTATATATAAAGCGTCGCCCCAAAATCAAGTTTCTCAGCACTGAAACGTCAAACCAAACAAAGACAAAAAAAAAGCGTAAACAACAACAACAACATGAATAACAGATGATGAGATATTAAGTCTTCGTTCTCTCATATAACAGAGAGTTTCGTTCTATTGTTGTTGTTGTTGTTGGTCAGAGACTTGAGAGGCTGGCAACAGGCAAAACGTGTATGGGAATGTATGTATGTATAATTATACCACTTTCTTGTTCGCTTCAACGGTAGCTGTTTTGTTTGTTTGTGTGTGTGATGCTGAGCAGACAGGACTTTTGCTATCCACAAGTTATTTATGTTTAGATATCGTATCTCAACATGAGCATCACACTTAATTTGACGCCTCGCATGATAAATGATCCGATCAAAAAGCCAGAAGCCACATATCAAATAGCTGCAAAGTGTTTTTTCGTCTTTCGTCCACAAACAGGTGCCGCTCGTTATAATTCGATTGGTGTCAAACCAAAGCAGAGCACAAAGCAAAGAAGAAGAGAAAAAACGGTGCACAACCGGTAAGGAAATTAAGGATGTGCAAGATTGATTGACTTCAAATAGATAGCTCTTTAAGCTGCTTAGCTCTGGTTTTTTGAAGTAGTTTATAAATCATATTGTTAAATTTATAATTTTTAGGCACTTGAGTCTCTTTTAATAAAATTGACTTTTAGAAAATTGTCAAAGATTGCTTAACAAAATATTAAACACAAATAATCCGGAAGATTAATATGTCAAACATTAATTTTAATGACTTCAATAAGAATAAAACGCCAAAAAAAATAAATTTATCATTGCAGCCAACAGTAATTGCCTTTATTATTATAATTATTATCTCTTTTTAAAGTAATAAAAAAAGCCCAAAAATTCGACAAATTAGTATCATAATCAAACTCTTAATTAAAATAACAAGCTTGTCTACAACAGCAGCTACAAAAACAACAACCAAACAAATGACAGCTGACACGCAACAACAACAAGAACAACAACAATGTCACTTACATTTTAGAATACAAAATTTTGCGTCTGTTGTTCGTGTTTTATGATTGATGATGTTGCTAATGCCAAGTACTCAAATATTAATAGTAAATAAAATGCAAAGAAGAAGAAAAGAAATAGCTGTAAATGTAACAATTGAAACGCAAAAGCGCAGGAAATTAACGTCATCATCGGCATAGCCGCCAAAGTAAATACCCTTCCCTAACTGAAAAAGAAACAAAGTCCATCAGTCAATCAGTTAGCTGGTTTTGTGTTTGGTTTGGTTTGTGTTTCTGGTCCGATTGTGTATTAATATTAGAAATATTTTGTGTTATTTGCACACAACAACATCCAACACCCATCGCAAAGTAGCCCTCAAATAATGAGCCAGCGGCACGCAATAACCAAAAACGTATTTTATTCGTTGTCCGGATGTTTTTGGGTGTGGCTAGAAAACCTTAGAAGCGAATTGGCTGCTTCAATGACTTATCATTTAAGCCATCTTTTGTTGTTAAAGGGCCAGACAGATAGAATTTTTGGTTGGTGTAGCCTACTTATGGGCGTATGGACACGCAATTTAAGGATCACAGAGGCACATAAACATTTAATGAGTGAAAATAAATAGGCTACATAGTCATTAAACTACCAAAAAGGTTTTTCTCTGTCATAAAACTTTTCTTCCAAACTCTGGGCACGTGTGAAAAAAAACTAAGCCAATTAATTTATGACTTTCCAAAAATATTAATAAATATTTGAGCTCAAATTGAAAAGATAAAGTCAGGCTAAATAACTACACTAAATGGTAACAAGTTGAACAAAGATTATGTCCAGTTCACTCTCTGTAAATGGACACAACACATGTTATGTTTTTTGTTTTTTTTTTTGGGCCTCCTTTGATTGTCCGTCGATTTGATGTTTTGGGGCGCGTTGCAAGTCACTTAAGAACATGTGGCATGTGATTCTAGTATCATCATCTGCACCGGCTGTGGTCATTTGTTCGATTTCCGAGAAAAACTAAATAACGCCCACACAATTTAACAAGAAAATGCTAAAAATTGGCCCACGTGCTTTAGCATCTTATTTTTTTTTTTTGGCTACATGTGACTTTTTGTCACATACACATAAATATATTATTTGTTGTTTTGCTGGAAATTTTTTTTATCTGTGACACGCGCGATTCCCTCTTCCTATAGCTTATAGACATATGTATGTATCTATCCTACTCTCACTACATTTCATCATCAAATGGCAAACAACAAAACCGAAAGCAATAAAACCAATCTTCATACATACATTGACAAAATTCATGTGACTAAAACATCAATTGGGTTTAGCTCGACTTTTCAAATACCCTGTGGTAGTGTTAGGTTAGCATTTAATAGGGTAAATAGGTTAAGTAGATTGTGCAAAGAGAGCAAAAGTTAGAAACATTTTAAAGCTACAAGAAAATAGTTTTTTTTTTCGATTTTTATCGATTATTTTTTGTTTGCTGTAAAATAACCTAGCTAAAATTTTACAAAAAATGCTGAAAGGTTTTCCAACATTGTCTTACTTGTGGGAACTATCGAACTATCGATTTTTTTATGCACTGTCAATTAATTGTTTATTTACAATCAATAATATAGAGATCCCTTAAGAGCTTTATAAAACCTTTATGTGTAACTATAACTAACAGTTCTCGAACTTCTTCTTTATAGGGTATCCATAATAAATTCCGAAATAAACCTCATACAAATTTTCGCTTAATTTCTCAAGCTTTTTGGCTTTGTGTAAACAAGTTTTATAGAATTGAACGCGAAAGAGACAGAAATAAGTATAAATGGATGGGTCACTTGTATTAAAATCATGTGGGCAGTGATACAAAATACAACAAACAATTATAGTGAAAAGTAAAAGTATATTCAGGAAAGTCTATGGAAATGGCGTGGTCCATCCTTTGTCACATGTTGCAAGCGAAACACTCGCACAGCAAAACAAAAACAAAAGAGATAGGGGCAAAAAAGTGTTGCCAAGATTTATGCGTTGAATTTTTTTATGCTCGCGTTTTGTCGCCTGATTCTAAGTGCCAAATTATCATTAATAAAAATAGCTTAATCGTGCGGAATTTGTTTATATTTTTTCAAGCAAACATTTTTTTTGTATTTCAGTTTTTTTTCAACAGTTGTTAAGGCCTTGGCATTGCTCCAGCTCACGTAGGCTTTTCTAATTTTCCAACACACAAATCAAGCTATTTAAGTAAGATCTTAATTATTTCTCATTGTAACCGGTTTAAACCAACTTTTGCTCGTAGTAAACTAAACTATTATTCAATTTTATTCGCTATTTAATTTTCTAATGAAATATTAATTTTTTGACGATTTTTTTTATTTTCTTTGCCGGTTTAAATAGATTGTTTCTATTATTGCTATTCTAGTTTTATTTCAGGTATTAAGCAAATCTAAAAATATGACAATATGCTAATTTGTAAGAATTCCAATGCGAATCTTAAAAAGTATTTTTAAATTTTATTAATGACTTAGTAATATTTTAATACATGCTATAGGAAACAAAATATTTCAATTACTTAAGTAGTTATAGATGTATTTAATATAGAGCCTCCAAGCAAAAGCCCAACACAAGTTTAGTTTTATATGTAGCTAGCGTGTTTTCTAGAATTTTTATTTGTTACCAACCGCCGCCCCCTCCGGAAACGGATCCACATCTGATAGACGCATAGTCGAAGCGGAGCCACGCACATTTTCATTTTAATAACTTGTTGTGAAGCAAAACGAAGAACGAAGTAATTTCGGAGGAGCCGAATAACGGGTCTCCTGCTTCCTTGCCTGCTGTTGTTGTCTTGCGTAATTTTGCAATTACGCCACAAAAGTTTTTGCCCCAACAACAACGAGCAAAACAATGCCAAATGTTTGCGAGCGATAAGACAAACAAGGCAAAGAAAAATACAAAAGTAAACTACAGAAAAGGGATACTTAGTAGAAATGTGGGCAAAATAAAAAAATTGGGCAAAGGAATTCAGAAAAAAAAAAACTGCCTACACATTGAAAAATCTTACAAAATGGACAGGAAAACTTGCTTCCGACCAAAACTTCACTAAAAAAAAACAACATAAATTGACGTTATTCCGTAAGAGAGAAAAAGAAGAGGAAGTGGGCAGCATAACGGTAAACGAAAGATAACTGCAATCGTTCACATAAAATAACGGTTATGGGTACACGTGCTGCTCCCACTTTCCTCCCTCTCAATCTCTCGCTCCATTAACAGCTGCAAAAACCCACACACACACACACACACAGGTGTGCGTGCTCAGCTGTTCGGCTGCAGCGTGGATACAAACAAAAATTTGTTAACCAGGCCCGGGCACCAAAGGAAAAAATCATTTCACTCAAAATGACGCTCAAGCCTACTTTGAGGCTCGACGAAATTGAGAGAGCGGTTAAAGAGAGAGAGAGAGCATGCGGCCTATGCGAGACCTTGAACTCGAATTTTTTTTTTTTTTTGTTGCTCTCGCTTTCGTTGTGTATTATGTAATGTCGCTGCTGCACAGGCTGTTTAGGCTGGGGAAAAATGAGCGCAAAACTTTCACTTTCAGCAGTCAACGACACCGCTGAGAGAGAGTGAGCGTAAAAGTATAAGAGAAAGAGAGAGAGAGTGAAAGAGTGTGAGAACTTTTGTAATACAGAAAAACGCCTCGAATTGTGCGACGCAATATTTGAAAGGCACAACAAAACATATGATTTAGTGTTGTTGTTTTTCCAAATTGAGACGTCATGAAACGCTAAACGAACAAACAACTATTATTTGTTTTGTAACCGACCGAGGGAGGAGAGGAAGCAGGTTAAAATTGATATGTTTATTGACCCCTATGAAAATGTTATACAAAATTAGCGTTTGAAGCTGCAAATTTGACCCACAAAACTTATTTATAAACAGCAAATATATGCGAAACTTGGGCGACGCCTAAAAATATGCTGCTTTTTTTGCACCTACGCAAACTGAGACAGGAAATAATGCTGATGTTGTTTGTTTGGCTTTAAAGAATATTTATGAATTCCATATATAAATATTTTGGTTACAATTGCGTAAGAAAAAAGCGCTGAAGAGGTTGCCTGTGGCGCCCAACGTGGCGCAAGGCACACCCACACATGTAAAACTGTGTAAATGGCGCCCAACGTGGTACCGAAAAATTTCCTCACACTCACAAGTGACTTCCTCGCCAGGGAAGAAGCTGTGTTTACTCTTGAGAAAGAAAAAAAATAACGCCTCAATGCCCACAATTTGAATTCAGACTTTAACACACAATTTCCCCTACTTGGCTTTCGTTCTTTTACCTTTTGCCCAAAATTTGGTTCGTTTTTGCTTTTAAGTGTCAATTACATTGACGTTTATTCAAATATGCGTCGCCAGGATATTTTGACAGTTTCAGGCATTTTAATATGTGTGTGTATTATACAAGCCAAGCCAAAAGCGTGCGTGATATCGTTCAGTGCTTCCTCATCTGCCTTCCTCACTTCTTGTGCGTGTGAAAAAGTCCTCAAGTTGTGATTTTTTTGTGTGAGGATTTATCGGGTTTTATTGTGCGTATCGCAAAAGCCTTGGCATTTGGGACTTGAATCGTAAAGTTTTTTTTTAAGGCTCGCGACTTTTTTAAAGAGCCCAACAATCAAATTATGGATTAGCTTGTGACAGCAGGAGAAGCATGGAATTTTCTAGGCCTCAAGTTATGCATAATACATGCCTTTTAATATCCCATTTTTAAGTGTTTAACAAGAACAAAAGGAATTTAGCATAGAACACACATAAAAATATATATATGTGATTTTTCATGTGCAACACGCTTTATGACCAAAATGAAAAGCCAACAACAACAAAACCCATTTCATATCAGCGTTTAGCAGCAACAAGGCCAATCAAAATGCAATTTCCCTTCATGTAGAGCATATTATTTTGTGTCCACAGAGACAGGTGGATAAACATGCTGGTCACATTTGGAAAGATCTAACTGATTCCCTGCTCTCATCCTCCTCCCCCCCACCCTTTGTTGTTATTCACATGTAATCAAAATGCAAACAAGCTGATTTCGCTCAGCTGCGCTCCACACGCCGTCTATGAATTTGTCATTTACGTTTGACTGCTAAACGAATTACGCCCCCAAAAAATAAAGCAAGCATTACGCATACGCACCGTTGACTGTCGTCTGTCACAATGTTCATCAAAAAGTAGAATCAGCTGCGTCGCTGATAAGCAAACATTTAAGTACGTTCATAAACACCCCGAACCAGCAGAACAGCATTGTCGCCTAAAAGGCTACTACATTATGAATAAAGCCTCTGAGTGACGCATTCACTCAGCTGAGGTGCGTGTCACGACGATTACAAAGCGTGTCTAAACAAAAATTTTAATAAAAACTAAAAATATTCTCTAAAACTAATTTAGTCCAATTTGTATTAAAAGAACAACTTGTTATTAAAAATGAAAAATATCAAGTAAAAACCGCTTTAAAATCATCAGTTATTAGAGCTTTAATAAAAATCGATAAATTCATTGATTACACTTTTGGAAAATTGAATCATTTCTATCTTCATTTTCTAAGTCATCTCTGAGTCAGGTTAAGAGCTGCCTCATTCAAACAATACCAAGGCAAAAGCCAAAAACACGTGGCACAAATGAAATTCCAACAGAAAGGAAAAAGTTTTTCTCGAAGGCACGAGGCTAAGAGTGTGAAGAAAGGAAAACCTGAGTAAGAGAGAAAAACATAAAAGAGAAGAAAAGAGCCTTGTCCAAGTTAGTTGACGGAAAACTCACACGTGTGTTAAATGTTTGTGCCTACTTTGTTAAATAAACCAAAATGGCAGCCACGGGCGGTGTATTCATATATATACCTACAGAATATACAATATATATAATAGGGGTACACAATATCAAAGTTTAGTGAAAGAGTTGTTGTGTACTGTTAATTATCCTGACGTCAGTCATTGTTAGCCCTAGCTTGACAGGAAACTCGAAACCACGACCTGTATGAACTTAAAGCACTTGCGTATTTGCATATGTACACATTAAATTGGTAAGCCACACAAAAGAAAGCTAGACAAATAATTCATTCACTTAGCCAAATTAATAGCACAGCATTGCGAATAGATTGAATATTACGCATACGCCAAGTGGTTTGTGGAAAAGGGCAGAAGTTGCAATAGGGTTGATGTAAATCAGTTTCTAACAATTAAATTTCATAAAACAATACATTAACCTTTAATAGCTAACTACATGAAAGTATTTAATCTATAAAAAGCAATTTATTATCTCTCAACACTTTCGATATTTTTTTTATCTGTGTGTTTATTTATGATAAGATAAGATATAAGGATAATATCGTGCTAGTGTAATTCACCCAAAAATCTGGAATATTCTATTTATGAGGTCATAAACAATTTACCAGAAAAAAAAAAGTGAATTAACTAATAATTCCACTAACAAAACTAACTAATTGGAGATCTCAAAGTTTTTAAGTAACCCTCGCTTTAGTAGGTAATTGTGATGCTGTGCTGCTGACTACGTGACCAGATAAGCCTATTAAAGGGCATTTGTTGTTGGCCGTCCAACTAGTTGGACTAAATCCTCAAACATGCAATTCGACAGCACAACTCACTTTGGGCAGTGGCAAGGGAAAGGAGGCAAAATCTCTCAGCCTTTTTGAGGGGCGTAATTGTATGACCATAAATCTAAAGTCTTCGCGTATTTCGGCTTATTGTGCTGATCCCAGGCCTCTGGCATTTAACGGCGGCCATCAAATTAAAGTTGGAATGAAGGCGAGCAGGAAATAAAAAAGCTCAAAGCATTAATTCTAACCTAAAATTGTCAGTGCGTGTATGTGCGTGTAAAATATCGATTGATTCACGTTGAAAAAAAAAAAAGCAATTAAGGTCAATGCTCAGTTTCTCTGTGTTCTGTTCTGTTGTCGTTTTTGATGGGTCGTAACTACCTCAACTTTATCAATTTGGTTTTGTCCAGCCCACGTCGAAGTTATCGTTTGGAAGAAATCGAAATTAGTCCCCGCAGGGCCGGGGGGAGGAAAAGGAAGAAACAAAGTTACGTTCTCAATGCCACAAGCGATAAAAAAAAAATTCAAATTGCGCAAAACACAAAAAATCAACCCAAAGAAAATGAAAAAAAAATAAAATGAAAAACCAAATAGAAAAGGAAACAAACTTTTACTTTTAACATTTGCCCAGAGCATTGTGCAATGAAGGATAACAAAATAAAAGGGATAAAACATGCTGACCAACAAGCTCATGAAAGCCCACAACAACTTGGCCAAAACTTGACCATTAACGTGGCTGATTGAATTTCAGCCTAGGCAGGTTGCTTTAAACATTTTCCAGAAATTTTTTTGTGGTACTTATAAAAAGGTTCGAATGCTGCTTAATTAACAAAATTGATGTCTCTTGAGTTCCAAAGCTCTTTAAATTAATTTAAATGGCTTTTATGCTTCACAAAAGGCGACAGTAAAAAGCCACTTTTATTGCCTAAAATTATGCAATGATTTTTTTGTTTACATGTTTCTGCCTCTTGTTTTCTTGGTCTTTAATTTATTGTTTTAATTTTTAGTCTCGTGGCAGCCACAATATTGCCGCCTGCTGTTGCCTGACTTGTTTGCCAAAACGAGGACCTGTTTCTTGGGCTTAGTCAACTTTCGCCAAAGTGTTAAGAACTCGTGTAAATTCCATTAATGCTAAAAAAGTTAACCCACCATGGCTCCCACATAACTACCCCCAAAAAATCCTCTCTCTGCCACACTCGATAAATCAACGGCAACAACAACAACAACAACAAATATAAACAACAGCAGCGGCAGCTACAACAACAATAGCAATTAAAGCCGCTCGCCAAGTCGCCTAAAATTATGCAACACGCGCTGAGCAAAATGCAAATTTCCCATTCTTACTAAAGCTAATCAATGTTAATTAGCTCGCCTCACAATTTTAAGCGCTTTGGCGTACTCTGTTTCTAAGAAAAATCCTGAAAAGAGTTTTTAGGATTGATGTGGGGAAAATAACTTTAAGAACTCGAAAATACTTAAAAACTTTCAAAGCAGAAAAAAAAGTTTTTCAGAAAGTGAATGCAAAAAAAAGAAAATTAAACTTAATATTTTTTATAATTTGAGAATTTTTGCAAAAAAAAATTAAAAAACAGCAGAGTATCTCACAGTCGCGACAACCCCTTTTGGCACCATACTTTATCTTTTGTCTCTGCAGTTTCTTAGCTTTTGTTGTTTTATAATTAAATTCGTGGCAAAGATTCAACAGCGTAACTTGTTTGGGATATTCTCACGGCAATTACAACTGCGACATATAAGCCATAAATAGCTAAGAGCAAGCAACCAACAAACAAACAAACAAGCTAGAGAAAGTATTATGCATTCGCATAAGAGACCTTGAGACGCTGTGCCAAACTCATTAGCCAAGAATTGTGGCTCATTAGCAGCTGCAGGTAACAAAGTAATAATATTGCACATCATCATCGCATCAAACATTAATGAACCATGCTTCATTTGTTGACTCAAAATTATACAGATGCAAATTTCTGAGCACTTAACCCGTCTAACCCAGCTGTATATGCCAAAAGCCCAAGTAACAACAGCAAAGAGGGAAAAATCAAATAGAAAATCGCTTTGTCAACGTTTTTGCTTTTTGGCAAAGCAACAGAGAATTTCTGTCTCTCTGTCTCTTTCGCTCTTCATGTCACAGTGCGAGCCGTTTGTGTAATTTCATTTTTCAATTAAGCAAACAAACAACAAAAACGACAACAGCAACGTAAAGACAATAAAAAATGAAAGCAGTACAAAAGCTTCAATAAAATGTATTGTTATTCAAAAGCACACGAGCGTAAATTATACTAAATCAAGTTGGGAGGAGTTAAAAACCTTAATAAGTAGAACTTTTTTAAGTTAGAGTTGGAAAGTTTTTGAATTTAAGTATTTTATAGTTAAGTATATAAAATATAATCAACAACTGACTTTTTAGGGTTAAAAGTTGAATTGTCGTCACTTGATGACGACGAAAGTTAAGCCCGATAATATAATTAATAATTAAATTGAATCAGCCCAAAAAAAAAACAAAAAAAAAATGTAGTCATCAGTTTTGTTTTCGTTTGTGGCAGGGGCCAAAACAAACTAAATAAAAACCCGAAAAACCTCCACTGATATGGCAATTAAAAACACATTTTCCGTTTTTTGTTACAAGAAAAAAAAAGTGGGAAACACGAGAACCGGAAATCGAGCAAACAAAAACAATGCACAAATATTTGCTCATTAACGCTTTATTTAAAAGAGAGTGAGAGAAATATTAAATAATTTTTGATTGGATACTTACGCGCAAGCTGGAAAGGGTAAACAAAAATGAAAGGGTCGATTTTGTTTGAGGGGAAATTGATATGTTTGATATTAAGGGGAAGAACACAGAACGCAGCAACAGCAGCAAAGAACTATTTCCTGACTGGAGTAAAACTTGAGAGTTTTACTTATTTAATGAGCTCAAATACAACTTTTATTTTAATCGATTACTATCGATATATCGATTAATAAGCTTTAACAGCTTCATCTCAACATTTTCTTTAAACTTTGTATTTCTTTTTCTAGCAAAGTAAATTCCTTGCTGTTAATTTATTTATCTGAGAGTACGGGGGAAACTCGTTAAAAGGTCTCGACACGTACAGCGCATAAACAATTTCCATAATGCACGCACAAATTAACAGAGACACAGCCAAGTTCTTCTTTTTATATTATTCATAAATGTAAGTTGAAAGGGTATATATACTACATATATAAAAAGAAAGCAGCATTTAGTTAAGAGAGTTCATAAATATGATTATGAAGGATACACGTGGTTAAAAGTAAAGGAAACGTGGAAGTGGCATAAACCTAAAAGTATTTCAAGCCGCTGACGAATGTTAATTTTGTGTGCGCTGATTGAGTATACGTCATGTTGGCAGGCGTATTTTCAATCAATTGACGGAAATTGTACGAAACCGCATTCGAGTAAAAATAAAATAGAAAGTGTATCTCGACTTGAAGATACTCTGGGACCAAGGGATTGTAAATGTGGAAAGTTCTTGGCTAAAGATTTTAAATGATTTTAATCAGAATTAGACAAACTTTGATTATTAAAGAGAAAATAATTTATTTACGTTACATTGTCACAACTTCCTTAGTATGACATGCTCTCTCTCTCTCAACACTTACTTACAGGGTATTAAAAGCGACAGATTAGCAAATCAAATCAAATCAATTCTGATGACTGCGGCCTGCCGCTGACTGACACAATTATTCAAGAATTTTACATGAAAAAAACGAAGGCGGAAAATTCTTTGCATTTGTTTTGCAGTTCAATGAAGCGGCTGTGAATGCTGTCTTGTGTTTGGGTAACTAGGGGGGTAGATGGTGTGGGGCTGGTTGGGTTGGGTTGGCTTAAGGGAATGGCATATTAAAAAAAATTTCGTGTGTTTAAATATTTTTTACAAACGGGAAATTAAATACGCTTGATTAACAATAAATTGCTGGCAACAAATTACCGCCTTCAGCAGCATTTAATTAAAAGATAAAAAAAATGCTGCCGCCCATCAATCCCCGCGTTCCCCGTCGCATCAACCCGCATGTAATGAGCAAATATTTGGCATTGTTTGCTGCCAGTTTCTACCGGTTTAATTCAGACTCATTTATAGCTAGGCATACAGTGAAGTTTATATACATATAGAGGCTTGTATATAGGTTAGTAAAACTGTTAAACGAGTCGACTTACCTGATGACATAATTGACACAGACAACGCTCTGTGGTTTTTGCTTATCGTAGACAATCGTCGCCTGAGTCACGATCCAACAGTATCCGCCACATTTGCCCAGAAACCGATAGCGACACGTCTCGCCCTGGCCCTTGCTTAGAACTGAAAGCAGAAAAAATACATAAAAAAAAATAGCCATCAGTTGTTGCGCTTAAACCAAGTGTTTAAAAGTAAGCCAAGTTCTTGACTTAAATCAAATCAAATTACAAAACCAATTGCGGCCGACACCAAATACAAATCAACAAAAACAACTTTAACAATAACAATTTGCAACTGTTTAACGGTTTAAGGTTTCATATTATTTAATAAAATCGCATTGCGTTTGTTGTGTTAAAAGTGCCAGGGTTGAAGAAAAAGAGAGACAAGAAAGTTGAAATTATATAATACATCAAAATTATTTTAACAAAAAATTTTAAAAAACTGTTTGGACTTATAGTAAGTTTTAATCGTATAGTTTGATATTATTTTTGGCAGCCCTGGTTTTTTGTATCTTCGCTTCGCCCTCTCGTTAGCAAATGGGCAAGTTTCAAATGACGCTGCCAAAAGCGCTCAAGCATTAAAATTAAATAATAGCTAGGCCACAAAAAATGCCGCTCGTTGGTTTCTAGCTGATTTAATTCGTAAAAGCCAACAAGTAAAGCCAAATTTGCTGAATATGATATTTTTTTTTGTTATTCTACTCGAGAGCAGCTTTAAGCTTAACGATTTTAATTAAAAATCCAGCGCAAAAAATTAAATCAAATAAATTTGTGTGTGTAGGTTTAATGGTCATGTATATAAATGTGTGTGTGACAAGGACATCTTTTGGCTGTAAACTCAATAAAAATTTTATGCGTTGCCAAGGACATAAAAGCGCACATGCTCTGATACTGATGAAAATTCATGAAGACGGAACGAAAAACACAACCAAAATGGAAGGGAGGAGAAGCAATTGAAATTCATGGCATTTAATGCGTTGCGGCCTCAACGCGAATAAAATATGCGTTTTATTATTAGCCAACTTTCAATGGGCCAATGGCCAAGCTAAGGTAATTGCCAAAGACTAATTGCGAAAGCAGGTGCACAACATTCAGGACATCCTTCCTATATAAAGCATTAAGAAAATATATATATATGTTTAAAGTAAATTTGCAAACGCGATACCAAAAAACAAACATAAACCAAGCTGGCTTTTTGCCATCATTATGGCATTTAGATCTAGTATATATATAGAAAGAGATATATGTATATGTATATATTTATGAGTGTATTTATCTCGGTTTCGCATTCACTCAGTCATTCATTCAGTTAATTTGAAATCAGCAGCAGAAAATTAGTTTTTTCTTTTGTGGTGGCCCGTAAGCGCTTACGGCTTAGTGGCCTCGTGTTAATTTCACGTCTTCACGAGAAAAGCGCCGGCTGCCGGCAATGCACAGTGGTATGCAACCAACGAAAAGCTTTTAAAATTCATAAACTTTAATCAGGGTTGGATATATATATATCTGACATACTAAAACCTAAATTAAGTTTATAGCTAAAAATAATAAATATAAAAAATTAACACATAAAAAAAAAAAAATAATTATAATAAAAAATTAAATAATAAAAAAAATATATAAATAAAAAAACTTTAGCAGTGGTTTGCTCGCCTAGTGGAAAGCTCTAGCTGGTCCTAAGACTGTCGATATGCGCGGCGAGCAACTCAAAGGCGCGACGGATGTTTTTGGCCAATTAGTTTGATTAATTCCGAAAATTAACGCATTCAACCAGATATATTGATATTGCAAATACCTACAGGCCATCTGACTTGCGTTGCAGATAGGACCATATCCACATGTGACGCCCATTCGTTCTATTATAAATTTATAGTTCGGCTTTTTTAACGTCTTTTTCTATTGATAGATGATTGGACAAGTAACAACGCTTCTCGTAAACCGATAGCACGTATGAAAAAATGAGAATGGTAAGTGGTTGTTCTTCTGTCAGTACAGAGGTGGCAGCTCTTTCTATTTTACGAATAGTGCCAACGGTTGTCATTTGTCTCGCTTCAATTTACCGCAAAAGCGTGGGATGGAGTTGGGTAGAGTTTGTGAGTCCTGGCGCACAACCCGTTCTGCCAGGTTACTCGGGCAGTTGCTGTCGACCAATAACATAACAGCATACCGTAATGTTGATGCATACGATCCAGTGTTTGATATTTGATATTGCAGGTTCGACGGGATATCGGTAAAGGACACACGGTAGGTAGCAGTCGTCGACGGTTACATTTTGCCAGGAAGATACAAATTGTTCGATAGCCCATTTATCAATCAACGGAGCGAATTTCACGGAGTGTCCCGATGTGAACCGCAACGAGTATCTAACGCGGCGACATTGTTATATGTCGCACTTTAGATCAGCGTATGATCCATGACGCCGCAGCAAACTAATATACTCCATAGTCAGATGTCGAATCTTCCATTACTGTCCGAGCCGTAATTGGTCAGTGAATGGTCCTCATGGGTTGAAAATAAGAGCTTGCAGAGGCTAACACGTATGGCACTGCATACCGAATTAATAAAAAACCTGAATAACCAAATATTCGAGCTTACGCAGGTTAATACTTCGTGTTGGTGGTCGAGTACTCAATTTTTGTCTTTGACAATGCAGCGGGAACAGTTGTCACCCCCGCCTAAAGTGGTCCTAGTTTCATTATAGTCTATTTATGCTTAGGCGTAAGTCATGATAAAGGATATCTGTATCATATTTCATTTTTTATATGGTATATTTAAGAACGAAAGTATACAAAACCAGCCTACTATTACATAATAACAGGCATAACATCTAATATATTTAGGACTTAACTATTAACGAAATAACAATGATATTTTATGATTTAAAATTCTAAATTCTTCAGGAGCAATTTTATTTACATGATAAGTAGAGCCCAAAAGCATTAATAAGATAAAGGCAGTCTTAAACTAACATAAAATAAATTAAAATTAATTAAATAAAAAATAAAACAATAGATATAAGAAATAGAAATATGAATTACACAAAGTGTAACGCATCCTCAAATGAATCTACAGAAAAATGATTATTTTAAAAATATAAGTTAGAATATTTTAATCCATTCTCGTTGCACTGTGCTTAAGAAGAGGTCTTTGGCACGATAACGCTTAATTATGCCGCCTCATTAATAAGGCAACATCGAAGAGGCTTTTTGGTGTAGTAACGCTTGAAGATAAATGGATAGATGTGTGCCATATGTGCAGGTTATATATATAGCTTCAACTGATGCTGCTGCTGGGATTAGGATGTGCACGCCGCGCAAAAGTATGCAACAGAAAATCGTGTGCAACATTCCAAGCACGCGGCGTCTGAAAACGGGCAAAGTTAGAGTCAGAGCCAAAGTCAGAGAGCTCAGACGGTTTTGCCAGTGTTTATGGAATTAGCAAAGTGCAGCTGTTGGCTAAATTGTTGTTGCTGGCTGCATTGCCATGAACTTGATTTGCCCTTAGTCAAGGACTTTTTAGTGCTTCAAGGCAAAATATTAAAATATCTACGCGCGCACAGCAAGAGCACAAAAGATCATTTATCTAGAATTTTTACACACACACACACACATATATACATACAGAGAGTGCATTCCGTTCGAGCAGACGGCAAGCAGTCAGTGAATTTATGAACACGAACACAAACATAGAAGGCAAGAGGGAGGTGGAAGGAAGGAGTGCGAATGCAGTTGAGCTGGCAGACATAGACAACGAGCAGCCATTTGTACAAATAAGCAAACAGTAACTGAAACTAGAAGAAGGAAGCTGCATTGAGCTTGAGATTGAGATGAATGCAAAGGCAAACATTCGAAGCGAAAAGCATTCAAGGTTATGTATCAAACGTTGAACAAATACGCAGGTTGCACAGTCGAGACATGCTCGAGTACACGGCTAAATCCTTGCAAGCAGCACACAACACACACATAATACTAAATCATCGTCAACACACACACACACACACGCAGGAGCTGACCAGCAACAACAACTGACAATGGCAGTTAGCTGAGGCGCTAGTTTGCTTTCATTTGATTGCCCCTCGCATAAGAATGTGTGTCCTTGTGTCCATTTCACAGTGTCTGTGCAACTAGCTGGATTTTACTGCTGGCCAGGGCCAAGTCAAAATCGCATTGGCACAAGTGGATAAGGAAATAAATGTTTGGCTTGTGTGCGCATAAATCAAGGATTTGTTTGCGGATTGTTGTTGCGGCTACCAACCCAAAACCCACCGAAAAGGTAGTTGACTTGACAGCAAACTTGAAGCTACATTGACCTTTTGAGTACATTTTCTTTTCTTTTTTTTTTTGGGTATTTTTATAGCCATGTGGCGTATGCGTAATCTATTTTAATTGAATTAAGCCGTGACATAAGCTCGAAGCAAACTGCTTTAAAATTCGATGTCATGTGTGTGTGTTTGTGTTTAAACCAATTTATGCAAATTGCCACACGCTGCACAAGCAAACTGAATTGCAGCTTATTGAAAAGCATCTTCAGCGCTTGTCATCGTTCTCATCGTCGTCGTCCTTCATAACCGTCAGTGAAGCGTTAAATTGCATTTGACACCTTTTGTTGTTGCTGTTGTTAAAAGACGGGCAACCAAGCAAAAGCCGTGCAAATCTGTGGCAGCTACATAAAAGGGTTTTCTCTTACATCGGCCATAATGCCAACTTACGACTTTCAATACCAACAGCAACAAGGATTTCTTTAGCTGGCTTTAGGAAAGGCGTTGGCAAATCGCAAAACTTTCGCAAAAGAATGTTAACAAAGCCCAATAAGCGGCTATAATTCAACATGTGTTGTCATTGACTACTTGTCAATACAATACACACTCAGAAAAAAAACGACACGAAAGTCAACTATAAAAATATTTAATTTTACTTTTTCAATTGACTCCAAAATTATCAAGCTTACTTGTATTTTTTTTTCATCGAAATAAACTAAACTTTAAAAAGAATTTAAAAAAAAATGTTTGTTTTTACTAAAAGTGCAGCATAAAAGGGCAAGAAAAGAGTGTTGTTAAATGAAGTGCTTATAAACAAGGGATATACTGTTATGAACTTATAATAAAAACAAACTTTTTTAAATTATTTTTAGTTTAATTCGATGAAAACTCACTTTTCTAGGTTTTTTCTGGGTGCATATTTTTTGTATACAAAAAGTCGCAAAATGTTTATAATGTGCTTAAATTGACTTATGGCAATGTGGCTATTGTTGATGATGAGTTTATAAATAAGATAACAAATCAACGTAGTCTTTTATAAAGGGGATTTTATCTTTTATCTTGAGATAGTAGATTTAGATTTTTAAAGTAAGTAAAACAGATATTCAAAGATATCAATTTTTAAAATGTTTAAAATTGTATATTGAGAGTTTTGACTCTTTGACTTAACTGCTTTGGGCATTTTTACCACCCACTTTTATTGCCTATAATAAAAATTATTTATATATTTATGTTCATCAATAAAAAAATTGATTTATGGCGTCTATTAACTATGAGCAACATTGAAAAAATATAAACTATTTATTTTATTTTCGTGCCATGCTTTTTCTTCAAAAGCGGCAAAGCAAACAATTTTGTCTATTCCTTATACTTGTATATAAGGTTAACCACACAAGCCTTTTAATTTTAATCACATTTGAAATTCCTCCAAAATACGATGCCCTTTGATATACCTAATCAAACCTTTCAACTAAAACCACACTCATTTATCATTTCTAAAATTGCATATTGAATTTTTTAGCTCAAGTTTATGTGGTCTATGGTTGTGTTCTGTGTGTGTGTGTGTTGTCACTTTGGATCGAGGATATAAAAGCAACCAAGCAACATCAAATCATCTTACGACTAACATCTTTTGCGGCTTGGGTGGCATATTTTATGGCCCTGTTTCAAGGGAAAGGAGTTCGTGACAAACGGAAATGCAAAGAGGCAAAATTAATGGCGAACAGCGCTGCGTGTGGTCGTATATCCTGCCAGAAGGAAGTGTGCGTGGTTTCGGAGGCTTGAGGCTTTGAGTCTCAGGCCACGCAATTTTTTGGGCCCTTGACTGACTGACCGACAGTGAAAGTAACAAGTCTAAAAGCTGAGCCCTGTGGTGAAGCCATTAAAAACTACTCAAAACATCAGCTGGACGGCCATAAAGCTGCATAAAAGCTATAGTAATAGATGCCTAAGACGAAAACTGTTGTTGTGGCAACTAAAATATACCACAAATTTGTTTAATTTACACACAGTAACAGCAACAAGAACATGAATAAGAACAACAATCAAGCGACAGACAGGCCATTTACACACACACACACACAGAGAAAATCAGTTCACACCATGCGGAAAATTGTCTATAAGTCAGAATTAAACATTCCGCCATTGTCGCCAAACAGAAAGAGAGAGGGAGAGAGAGCGCGAGAATGGAGAAGAAAACAGGAAAGAAGAAAGTTAATTGAAAACAAAAGTCAAAGAATTTGCATATTTATTTGACTTGTTTCCCGAGCATTGCCTCAGACGTGCCACAGTCAATATTTATTTATTCGCGAGGCAGAATTTAAATTATTTGAAAAAAAAAAATAATAACAGTCAAATAAACAAGAATACAAAAAGCTTGTAAAAATATAAATTTATAGATTAGAGACCCGAAGTTACCCTGTGTTAGGCAACAGACTTTAAAGATATCCATTAATCGATTTTTAACGATTTTAACTCTTTTCGGTTTCTACAAATGCGAATTATCTTATAATTATTTTAACGATTATTTACTTTGAAATTTTTTTGGAAAAATTTAACTTTTAAGAAATCAAATATCTAAATTCACTCAAATCAATAGTTGCATATTTAATTACACCTCAAGCTGAATCAAATATCTTTTATAACAACCAAAAAAAATATTATCTTGGATAGAATTTTTACACCCTAGTTTTTGCACCCTATTTTGGCTTTTTTTTTGATAATTAAGAGCTGAAAATGCAGCAGCAGAGTCGCTTATTCAGTTCTTCAGCTTCTCGGTAGTGCTCACTAATTAAAATTTAACAAAAATAAATGCGGGGTAATTGAAAACTTTTGCCAGCGTCTGCTGAAATCAGCAACTTAATCATTTTGGCCGCCCCCCAAACCTAAAACTAAGCCAAACGAGTATTTAAATTTCATTACATTCATTCATTGCCAGCCCAGCACCTTATAAACCCTTACTCCTCTTCAGTTCTCTCTTAGAAAGTGCTCATTAATTCGGTTTGTCGGCGACACTCGGCGTCTAACGCACCTGTCGAGAAATTTGTGTATAGAAGTTGTGGGTTTAGGTGTTGTTTTCTCCTTTTGATGCACCCACAATTTTAATTAACTCAATTTGAGCGTAAAAAGACATCATCAACGCGTCTTTATACTCTAGAGATAGAGAGGAAGAGAGCAAACAAACTCAAGTACAACTTTCTGTTATGTTAGCCTTCAAAAGTTTTACATAAATTGTTAAGTTTTAAACAAGTGCAATTAGGCATTTTAAACCTAACAACAGTTAAAACAAATGTCATATTTTTGTTTGACAAAACATATAACAATTCTTTAACGATTATCTGTTATGAGTGAAAAAAGTTGTAACTTATCTGCTGTCGCAATAAAAGATTTACACAAAAGTTTGTACAACTTTATAATAACAAAAGTGTAAAAGCTTAAAAAAGAGGCTACAAACTTATTGAACTCATCATCATCAAAAAATGTTAGCTTTGCAGAATATATGTATAAATATAAAAAATATCCAGCAATTAAGTTATACTATTCCTTCGTTCTTTCTTCAACTGTTGACAACCCTCAAAGAGAAGAGAACAGAGCCATGTTAAACTAACATACTTTAAAATAAATTTACTTAAAAATAAAATTGCTCACTAAATAAATCTCCAATATGCCAGATTTGTATACCCAATAAACGCAGTTTGCAACAGCTGTGTGGGTATGTGTGTTAAATATAGTTAAGGGCAATCGGTCTTGTTTTCGTTGTATGGGCCGTCAATCAGCGTGGAAATGTAAAGTTTCGGCACGTAGCTTTCCCAGACACGCTTTTCCTAGTCACTGCCAGTCAATCTTTCTTTCTCTCTTTCGCCTGGACGCCAGGCAAACAATTAAGTGTTGATGTTTGGTCATTTTTTGTGCTGCGTGTTTCTGTTTCTATTTTATTTTTATTTTTTTCCTTCTTCTCAGCTGCTGCAACTTTATTAAGCAAAATTTAATGGCGACCTCGCCCCGCTCTGTCCGTATCCGGTGCTGCCGTTTTTCATTAGCGGCGCCAACTGACTTGCAACAATTGTTGCAAAGTTTCCCTGCAATATTCTCTGGTGTTTTTCTTTGCGCTTTTCGTTTTTGGTTTTTTTTTTCTTTTGCTGCTTCATGTTGTTCAATTAGTTTGGTTCGGTCGTGTTCATGTCCTGTTCCTCTTACTAGTCTTGGTTAGACTTCTGCTCCTGGCCTGGATGTTTATTTGTCCATTTGCCAAACGTCTAATTGGACTTGCTAAAGATTTTTACAGAGATTTGCTGCTAGTTTTTTGATTCTTCTTTTACCTTTGCTCATTTTTCTGGGTGGCTAATAAATTCACTTGGGGTTTGCCGAATCATCCCAAAATATTATCCGTCATTTGCCACGATTTATTAATTTTCAATCGTGTTTTTGGCTGTCACGCAATGACTGTTGACCTATTGGCTTACACATCATATATATTTAGTTAATTATTTTCAGGTGTGTCTTTATCGTTGTGGAAAAGTATTGATTATGAAACAAAAATAGTCTGATATAAATACTGCAATAAGAAATAACGCATAGATGTTCAAAATATCGGTTTAAGCCAACTAAAATAAATATGCGAACACAGTTTAAAATCCATTAAATATTTTATTAAAGAATTTTAAAATAGGTGTTGAAATATAAAGAGAAAAAAATAAAAAAACAAAGAAAAAGAAAAAAAAAAAATCGGTAGTTCAATGTAGTGAAGGCAAGAACACACATAATAAAAGAGGCGACCTACACCCAAGGTTATGGGCGGATGTGACCCAAAATTGTTTGAACGCGAGCAGGTAAAATATAAAAAGTCACTAAGTCAGGGTGATCGGAAGGGTCAGCAGAGCGGGAAGGGATGCGGGACGGACCGGAAGGGCGGGGCGCAGCGGACGGACACAAAAGCACGGCGACGATACCGACAAGGCGACACATGTATCCAAGACACACGGCGACGCGGCGGGAGAAACTCAGAGATGTACATCGTCCGACTCCCGTAAGGAAAGTGTTCCTGTATAAAAAGTTACTGGGATTGCGTATGGCAGAGGATACGATATGAGTGCCATATAAATTCATTTTGCTCAATCGTGGATCAGCTTGCAGAGGTGATATAAATTAGCTAACGAGTTAACAGTTATCATATTGTTGTCAAGTCGAACAAGCAATTGAGAATTTCGTCATAGCCATGGAAACGCGCGACAGCTTGCCATTATTAGATGCACTTAAAATTAAGTTGCTAGAGGAAGGCGAGCCAGGGCTGCGAAGAGAAGCAAAAAGTAGGTATCGAGCAGCAGGCATACAACATCACAGCGGCGCCAGAAAGAGCGCAAAAAGAAGATCACAAAAGAACGTCGAGTGTTACAATTGCGGGCGACGTGGTCACTTCAAATCGAATGCAAAAGTAAGCCAAAAAGAAACAGCAACAGCAGCAGCGTTCGTACACAATTCTAACGGAAGAAAAGACGAACAATCTGGTTTTATCCGGTTGGGTTCTGGATAGTGGCGCGACAGCGCACATGTAATATTTAAATTACGTTTCGCAAATAGAAGACGTTGTATTAGCTGACAATACCGTAATGCGAGCAGTTGGCAAAGGTTGCGTAAGGCTTGAGACGGGATTTGCGTTCTTACACTGCAAAATGTTTTGCATGTGCCTGATATAAAGGAAATTTTATGTCAGTGAGTAGTGCAGTCGAGCGAGGCTGTACAGTTACTTTTGTAAAGACAAAGCAATTGTTCGCCAGATGGCAAAAAGTACTAGAAGCCCAGAAACGAAACAAACTGTTTATTTTCGAGAATAAGGAAACGTTTGTTTGGGTGTGGCGCAAACGAGTGCACATATTTGCATAACAGGTATGGCCATCTAAATAATTCAAGTTTGATGAATTGTAAAAAATAAAATGGTCAAGGTATTGAAATGTGGATTTTTCAAATAAGTTGCAGTGTCGCACATGCATGAAAAGTAAGATCACACACAGCCATTTCCAGTGTCAGGAAATAGGGCAGGGCACCTGCTGGAGTTGATACATACAGACGTATGTGGGCCATTTGAGAAGCGATCACTTGGCGGGTCAGCATATTTTGTACATTCATCGATGATATGACTCGGCGCATATTCACATATTTTCTCAAGTCCAAAGACGAGGTGTACGAGAAATTTGTTGAATTTAAAAACATGGTAGAACGCCAGACAGAGCGTAAGATAAAAGCTGTACGTAGTGATAATGGACGCGAGTATGTTAATGCACGTTTTGATAAGTTGTTTAAGCAACATGGAATTGAACGACAGCTAACGGTACCCTATAGCCCACAACAGAATGGTGTGGCAGAACGGGCAAATCGAACTCTTGTGGAGATGGCAAGGAGTTTGCTTGTGCATAAAGATGCCGGAATACCTATGGGCAGAGGCAGTGGATACAGCGTGTTATATTCGTAACAGGTCACCGACTAGCACTAGTGGGCAAGACTCCATACGAGGCATGGAGGGGCAGGAAGCCACAAGTGCAGCACATGAGGATTTTCGGATCAGTGGCAGTTGGTCTAGATAAGACACGACATGGCAAGTTTAAGCCCAAAGGGCAGGAATATCGTTTTGTTGGATATTCACGTACTTCTAAGGCATACAGGCTGTATGATGAGAAGAAACGGGGAGTCGTTATAAAACGCGACGTTTTATTCGATGAAACTGTACGGATGAGCCGATTTCAGTAACGATCCCAGATGCTGAAATATCGTCGGACACTTCTAATCAAGATGTGGTCAAGTTACAGTTGCAGTGCAGTAACGACGATGCTCCAGAGGAAGTACTAGTGAAAGTACATAAGCGCAGATGAATCCGAGCAAGATAGGGCAGCGATCAGGACGAGCAGACGCAGGATGTGGAGCTAACACCAAAGGAAGCTTCAGGATTGTCCCGGGCGACCAAGTTTGGTTCCACTGGCAAACCAGGGCGGCCAAAAAAAATACAATGTTCTTAACGCAATGCGAGGCGTAGAAGCTCTATTACCACAGACTTTCACTAAGCCCACGGCAGTAATGAAAAATCGTTTTGGCAGGCAGCCATGAATGCTGAGCATAAGGCATTGGTGGAAAACGGAACATGGACATTGGAAGATTTACCCAAAGGGCAACAGGCTATTGGTTGCAGATGGGTATACACAATAAAGAGGGACAGCAGCGGTGAACCTGAACGCTACAAAGCCCGGCTGGTGGCAAAGGATGCTCCCAGAAGTTTGGTGTGAATTACAAGGAGACATTTTCACCCGTGTGCCGATATGAGACGATAAGACTAATTTTTGCTCTGGCTGTTGAGCTGAAATTGTATCTGCACCAAATGGACGTCTGCACGGCGTATCTTAACAGTGAGTTAAGCGATTAGTCTACATGAAGCAACCAGAAGGATATATAGACATGGCCAACAAACATAAGGTGTTGCGGCTTAACAAGGCGATCTACGGGCTAAAGCAAGCAGGAAGAGAATGGAACCAGAAGTTAGATGCTGCTCTACGAGAAATAGGTTTCATCCCATGCAAGAATGAGTCTTGCTTATACAAACAGGATATAGAAGGTAATTTATGTTTGGTATTAATCTATGTTGATGATCTGCTTATAGCATGCCAGAAGAAGACAGATTTATTGCGTATCAAGTCAATGATAGCAATGAAGTTCGAATGCGTCGACATAGGCCCGATTAAAATGTTTCTGGGCATGCAGATTGAGCGAGATGGTGAAACTGGTGACATAAGGATGAACCAGGCGCTGTACATCAAAGAGATGCTGCAGCGGCATCGATGGAGCAATGCAGGCCGCAAGCACGCCATTGGATGCGGGATTCCAGGTGGCGTGCAACAATGAAAACTGTGGTACCGAAGATAGAATGGCATATCAGTCGGTAATTGGCGAATTAATGTGGCTAGCATTAACATCGAGGCCAGATATATATCATTCCGTTGTAAAGCTGGCACAACGGAACAACACCCCCACGGGGAGCATGTTTCTGGTGTGAAACATGTATAAGGTATCTAGCGGGTACAGTAGATAAAAAGCACACTACTGTACTATGGCCAAGGGCTCCGAGGCTTCGTGGATGCAGACTGGGGCGGCGATATCAGCAATCGTCGATCATACACTGGGTATGTGTTTCTCCTATCAGGAGGCCCCATTTCATGGAAGTCAGAGAAACAGGACTGCGTAGCGTTGAGTAGCACGGAGGCGAATACATGGCGTTGTCAACGGCTACAAAAGCGCTTTACTTGAGGCGTTTGATTATTGAGATTGGTTGTGGTCGAGAAGACACTCCCACGGTGGTCTATGGAGACAATCTCAGTGCACAGGATTTGGCGAGAAATCCGGTTTACCATCAAGGTCGAAGCACATCGACATCAGGTATCATTTCGTCCGAGAAGTCATCCAGAAAGGTGATGTGGAGTTGAAGTATGTTTCAACAAATGATATGATTGCCGATGTTCTTACTAAAAATCTGCCAAAGCAGAAACATTGTCATTTTGTAGATTTAATGAATTTAAAATAGCTGTGACAATGTATACCAGCTCACATTGAGGAAGGGTGTTGAAATATATACAATGTGAGTGTATACATTGATACATACATAAATACTGCGAAAGAGCGCAGAGCGAATTTACAGTTATAAGAATGTAAATGTAAAACAAAAGACAAAAATACGCCAATGTGTTATTGAGCGTATGTCGCACAGTTTTTGAGTTCATTATGTTAGTTCGTAAGCAGCCTTTGCAAGAAGCACATCATTAAATATTTTATCGTACAAGAAACGAGTTCGCTGGAAAACCTCTGTTTGTATCACTCTACCTTCATCAATAGGAAAAAAAAAAAAGGTCAAACAAACTTTATTTAAAACCTAGAAAAACCACTTAAAATTCCAAAACAGATTCAATAATTTATTCATTGGAAACTTTTTGCTATTCCAATTTCCAAGTATTTTTTCGTATATTTTTTCGATATCAACAAAAAGGGAGAATGCCTTCAGATTGCTACTTCACTAAGCCATCTACTATAATAGTTAAAGTATATAGCACACAAACATAGATATGTACATATAAAATGCCACTTTTGTGATGAGAATAATGGGCTGCTGCGAAAAGCCAAAAAGTATGCAATACTTGTCGGCACTTGAGCCAAAGTGCTGAGGCACATAAAAAACGCAGAGAGCAGCAAAATTTTATGATGCGTCTAAATGTGTTCAATGCAAAAGTGTTGCTTAAATGTCAATCTATCTGTCTGACTGTCAATTTCAGCAATTGAAGACACCAGCGACAGCAGCAGCAGCAGCGACGACGACGACAGCGTCTAAATGCGTTGAAGGAAAATTTCATTTGCAGATATCGTGCTGTCATTTAATAAACGAAATGTGAGCGGTTGTGCCACACACACATACACACACACACACAGAGACAGACAAATGCAGCGATGCAGTAACAGATACTGGGATACACACACATATATATCCACACACAGATACACATGCCAGTCATGTTAAGGAAACGCGACAGACAAACGGCCAGAGAGAAGCCACGATGTGGCATGCCACACACAAACAGCGGGACATCGCGTAGGTGAATGCACCCATTGTGTAACTAAACCATAGCGAGACAGGCAGCTAAATCTAGATGGGTGTGTGTGTGTGTGCGTGTAAATCCCGCTCGTCGCACACTAAATGCCAATTTTAGAAAATGACGCGGAAAAAAAGAATGAAACAGAAGCAGAGTGGCGCAACGGAAAAATCTCATTGCAACTGACACGCAACATGTGACACTGAGAAGCAAGGACTAGGAACAGTCCACAGTCCAGGCATCTAAACCGTACTGAAAGCTACGCTTGAGGCGGCTTTTTTGCCAGCAAAAAGAATAGAGCGAAATGTAATTGACAATGACAGAGAGTGTGGACAGCGTCAAAATCAACAATTTAAAACGATTTTCATGTAAGCACATTAACGCCCAACAACAAATACCAAAAGCAAATTTACAAAGCTGTGGAGAAGGCAAAAAGTTGGCGTTTGATGAATTAAAAGATACCCTGTAACTGCCAGCACATACTAAATAACTAAGTCATTTAATATATTAAGTGAAAAAAATGAGATATAAATGAAACAAAAAGTTTTAAACTAAAAGAGCATTTTAAAAAAATCAAACAATTTACACAAAAAAAATTGTTAATAAAACATAAATTAGTTTAAAATCAATTCAAGATAAAGCGATTCAAATTTATAAACCAACCAGACACCGTAAATTTGTATGCCCAAAATTGTTCCGCACCCTGTGTACAGGGTATTTCTAAATAAAAACAACAAAGCCAGTCACCCACAAAATCAGCAACAAAGCGGCTTTGTGGAAATTGATATTGATGGCAGCTAGCAAAAGCACACATAAATATATCTAAAATATATACATTTTGTCATAATTTGCCAGGGCAACGCTGCGTATGCGCAACACCCAATTCAACAGCTCATTAAAGCAATCAAACTTTTTGACAAAGAATGCCCTTAGAGTAAATGAGGTAGGTGTTGGAGCGAGAGGTGTCACAAATATTTGGACAGTTTACACGACTTGTTTAACGCCGTAGGATCAAAGCCACAAGGAGCTTTTGATTGATTGAGCAGCAGCCAGAAAGCCTGCGGGACAAGCAAAGCACAGGACTTTGTTGCTTAACAGAGGAGTCAAAAGGCTTTTTGTTAAGCAAATTGTGTGGCGAAAAGGTTTTCTCAATGTTGCTTTTTGGGCTCAGCAAATTTACCATTCTCCATTAACTTTTTTTTTGTATTTCATTGTATAGGGATTGCTTTTGTGTGTGTGTGTGGCGAGTTGAGTCAATTAGGTGTTGATAGGATTGGGAGAGAAAAAACTGTTGCATAGTTTAAGGCTCATCGTTTTTGACAGCATTTCTCGTTTACTTGTCCCCCGCTGTTATTTTCCTTCTTTTTTTGCTTGCCTAAGCACATTTATTCGTTTTGTCTGGCATACCCAATACAAACACACACACACACACACACACTCTCCAGCCACAAGCAACATAAATGCAGAAGAAAAATGTTAAGAATAAAGAAAATCTCCGCCCGGCAGCCAAAAACATAAAACTTTGCACATTCATTGGAAAATTTTCTGTTCTCTTTCTATCTTCTTTTTTTGTGATGTTTTTTTTGTTTTTCGTTTGTTTTTTAGACTAACGTTTTCGGAGTGTGTTTGTGTGTGTGTGAAAAGTGTGCGCTTTTTTAATTTAATGAAAATTTTCCACTTCGCCGATTGACATTTTGTGTCTTTTGTCGCTATCACTACT
Organism: Scaptomyza hsui; assembly: GCA_018152825.1. Taxonomy (NCBI): domain Eukaryota; kingdom Metazoa; phylum Arthropoda; class Insecta; order Diptera; family Drosophilidae; genus Scaptomyza; species Scaptomyza hsui. The sequence goes on along the minus strand of JAECXO010000004.1, from coordinate 3,535,037 downwards.
CCTCCTTCTCCTCTCACTCCCTTTAACTGTTTTAGTTTTGCGCGCTGCTTGCGGTGCAAAATGTGCAAAGTTGAGCCACAGTGAGTTCTCCGCACACGCCGTGGGGTTTGCAAATAAACACACAAATTTACTTTGCTTGGCTGTCGTCTTAAATGCCGCCCGCCAGCGACGGCAAAAAGTCATTCCACACGCGGCGGCAGGCGGTTCAACGCTGCACAGTGGTCATTTAGTTAATAACTAAGCAACGAAACCGAAAGAGAGCTCTAAATAATTGGTTAATTTTTTTTAATTCCCTAAATTTGGATTGGAATATTTATAGAGCAAAGCTTCTTTTAACATTTTAACATAAGATTCTAACAGAATATAACAAATATTTATAGTTTATGGCTTGTCTAAAATTTTAATTTTTTTAAGGTAAGACTTGATGGAACATTAATTTCTTCTTCCATCAGAATAGAGTAGGGTCAATCTCTTTCCTGTCTTAGAGTTCAAAGTACCATCTGGTTCAAAACGCATTGTACTAGATAAAAAAGTGTAACAAAAAAATGTAATAAATTTTAGAACGTTTACTAATCATTGCAACCACTGTGCGCGAGAGGTATTGTCACAACTTTGGGCATTGCCTTTGTTTGGTTGCAAGTTTTTGGCGTGTAATCAAATGCATATTTGCATGCAGCAATACACCCCAGGAATCACACACCTCTCCCTATCTACCTACCTCATGTTCCTCCTCTACGAACAACACTTTGCCTTTTGTATAATTTTGTGCAAGACTTGCGAAAAACTTGCGAAAACGGCAAAGTTTCAAAGTATGCAAAGACGCTGATAGCAAAAGAAGCAAATCTGACAGTGAAACTATAAGATTCAAACGGTTATAGTGCTGTCCCTACATACGTACATACATACATATATCCTTCTCAGGGTGCATCTATAGTACATCTATATAGCATCTAGTATCTATCCATCGTTGAGCGGCCATTGAACGCTGCCCAGGCGATAAAGTCAATTAGCAGGAGCGTTGCCAACTGCCATAAAAGTGCACAAGAATCGAAAATTAACTTAACCAAATCACATTAAGGGATGTGCAGAGTAGATTCGAGAGGGGAAGGGAGGGGTGGGTAAAAGGGGTTTTTAGTATAATATGCAGTGCACGAACATTAAATGTTATTAACGCACTTGCATTCAGCGCTTTTGTCTTACGACTTCAATTGAATGCTTATCTAATTTTAAATGCCAAAGATTAAAGTTGGGGTTTGGTGTAGGGTTGTTGTAGTAGGGTTGCTGCTGCCACATTTGTTAGCAGCACAATGCAATTGTGACGTGACAAATGCAACCAGCACGTAGCAGTATGCTTCCAAAGCCTTGGCACCAAAGGCAACAGCTTTAAGGCATCAAAAACCAGCCAAAGTGCAAAGGCCGACAGTTAAGGGGTAAAGAATAGAATAGGGGAGCAGGAGGATTTGCCATTTACATTCATCATCATAAGTCACTGCCCGCACAAATAGAATGCAAGGCAACGCAACTAAACGAAATGAAATGAAATATTTGCGCTGCGAGCAAACGGGCCAGGGATTAAGCAAGGAAACTGCAGCCAGCCAAATAGAGCTGTAAAGGTAAGCCAAAGAAAAACAAAAAACCAAAGAACAAAGTCAAAGTGCTTTAAAAAATATTAAAACTGACAAGAAGATGCCCTAGAAAGTTAAACCACCCTTGAATATACCTTAAAAGGAAAAATAGAGTTATCGATTTTTATCGATAGGTTTTTTATGGACGAGTTATGGATCAAAAACCCGATTTTCTTATAGTTTCTTAGTCAAGAACTCACTTAACTATTAAATACCCCTTTGGAAGTAATTCCAGGGTATAAGCACTGGGGAATATGGCAAAACAACAAGATTTTCCACTTGGCAACTGCATCAACTGTTGAACCCAACATTTCTGTTGCGTTTTGCTGTTGCTGTTGTTTTTTATGGACTTAATGAAATCAACTACGTTTTGGGTGGATGCAACCAAAAGTGCTGCATAAGTCAAGGCGCTGTGGCAGGCTGCCATTAACATTTGCCCCACGTACCACGAACGAACGCAAATGCCAACAAATGCCAGCTCAAATTGCCGGCATATTTAATAAACACTGGCAAAATAGTAAAAGAAACTCGAATGCCTGGCATTTCAACTCCTGGCAACAACAGGAGCAGGGACTACGCCGTAGGGAACTACGACCCATAAATCAACAGGTTAACAGATAAGATGCGCTCTCGCTTGCTTTCGAAAATAAAGTGAATGGCAGACGTAAATTCATTAACATTAGCCAAATTACTTTGCTATGCCGGCAGCTTACAACACAGCTTGGATAATGGCATAAATAACAAGTGGGAAAAGCTGTAAGAACAACCTACGAGAGGCGGAAAACCAGGGAAAACTATGTAAAATGCATATAAAAGAGAATCCTTTTAGACTATGCTATAAGCAATATCTTATCATTTAAAAGTAAAAGTAAATTAACTCAAAAACTTATATAATGCAATTATTTAAAAATTATATAAAATAAATGCAGTTAGCTAACTTATTAACTTATTCTCTTATGCAAGAACAAAAAATTACATTCATGAAAAACTCTTGACCAAAAATAATAATAAACCTACAAATGTAGCTTAGCTTTGCTTTATTTTATCGAATCCCAGCAGACAGCAACTTATTTTTGGTTTTATGACTGTCAAAACTGATTGATTTGATTTGCCAGAAATTGAAGCGGACACTCCATGGCTGTCAACTCAAATCATGCAGGGAGAGAAAGATGAAGAAGGTAAAGGAATGTGCGGTTAACGATTGGCTGGACAAATGGTGTTAAAGGGACTTCAAGACAGGAGCAGAGTAATAAATGGAAAAATAGTTTGATGGACTGTATTAGCCTTGAACTTGTGGGAAAACAGCACTCAACCGAAACGCAATTTATTTGCAGTGCAAGAGTAGCTAGTAACTCTCACAGGAAATACCAAGCATCCTGTGTGGTGGTAAAGGAGGAAACTCTAAGCCGCATTTCCGCTCATGCAATTTTAATTTGTCAAATGGCAGCAGCTTTGTGCAACTAAAATTAACTGGTTGAAATTTTACAATCCACACGAGCAGCAGGGCGACGCAAGGATTAGAAGCGGCGACGTCATCATCATCAGCAGGAGCAGCCAAGTCGACCAAAGTCAGACAACGCCGCCAACGTCGAGCCACTCGAATTGGACCATTAGTTTTGACGGCATTAGTTGGCGCTTTTCATGGCGCAGACTACGACTACCAGCCAGCCAGAGTTAGCAAAATAAATAAAAGACGAGCAGCGGGCCCAAGCGAGCCTGGGTCTGCTCTGTTCTGTTCTGTTTGGTTCTTGCTTCGCTTTGCTCCCACGGTGAAATTATGCATGTAATAAAAAGCGGCGACGCATCAGCGCGCAACGCCCACAAATGCACTTGCCACGCCCACTCTTGTCGCGTTCATACCCCACCCACCCGAAATTTTAAGTGCATTAACATAAACTGGCGGCCAGAACAGCCAACCCCGCCGCACTACACTTTCTGCAGAAAAGATAAATAAAGCTTGTGGGCGTTAGCGGTGCATGCAACACAGGGCGTGGCGTGGGGGCAAAGAAGGGGTGTAGAAAAGCTGATGAGTGCAACGACTTGAGAGCGTCAGCAGCATCGACATCTAAAAATTAGAGATGCGAGCGTGAAAAGTCGTGAGAATTTGTAATAAAGTTATTTTAGTTTGACCTTTGACATTAAAATGTGCTATGCGCTGATAGCAGTCAGTCAGTCAAATTTTTAACAGTTGGATTTTTACTTTAAATCATTCAAGGCTCAAAAAACTAACTTATTTTTTAATAAAGTATTAAAGCTATCAATTATTTTAACAAGCTTACATTAACTTTACAAAACCATCCAGAGTTATATCATGAAAAGAAAATTACTACCCATAATATAAGGATTTATTAGCTAATATTAAAGGCTTTCAAGCTTTTGGTCGTATTCGAAATTGCCAGTCACGCTGTCATCACAAATTCGTAACATTTGACAGGAAGCGTTTTGCCCGCACAGACATGACGGCATTTTACAACACAGGAAGCGCGTCTAGGTGGGTGTCTGTGTGTGTGTGTGTGGGTGTGTGTGTGTATGAAAGGCATTAACAGACTCGTAAACTGCCAAGTTGCTTGTTATGTTGATTACACAACCAAACGAGAGCGAGCTACATAGCTAACCAAAAAATATCAACTTAAAACTCAAAAGTTGCACTTGAAAATGCGGCAGCTGTAAAATGTGAGACGGGGGAAGCAGAGGGAGGAAAATGCGGGTTGTTAACAACTGTCCGCCAGCCAAAAATGTTCGTTTTGCTTAAGCAACCATTTAAGATATAGGCACGCCCCACGCAAAAAAGTATGCAACACTTTTGGCAACACTCTGCTTGAAGTACGTGTCTGTCAAAAGTGCTAAAAAAAAAAAAAAAAATAGCAACAACAAACAAAACAAAACACAAATAGAAATACAAACAGGAATAAGATACAACTGGCAGCCAACTGTCATTTTGACCCCCAAACGCCTTGTAGCAGGAAGTTTGCTGCAAGAGTTGAAAGTTGAATGCCTCGGCAAATGTTGCACCCGCAGCATCCAAAAACTTCTTTCCTTGCTCCTCCCCCCTTGCTAAGGAAAAGTAATCTGCCACAAAAAGTTTGCCACACGCAACAGTCGATCTGAGCTAACGCCACTTTTTGGTATTGTTTTTCGTTGCAAATTTATTACAACATTTGCCACGCGCTGGTTTTTATCTCTCGAGCTGGGCGAGCTTTATTTATCTGGCACGTTAAATTTACTTTTGACGCCACACACAGAATAGAATACTTTTCACATTTTCTTTCTTTTCTTTGCTTCTTTTCATAATTTTGTTCGCCTCGAGGCCAAATTGTCGTCTTTATTTGCAGCAAATGCAGAAATGCTTGTGCAGTTTTTTTTTTATTCCCCCCATTTAACCATTTTGCATTTCCATTTCCATTTCAATGCACAGCATCAGTGCAGTGGAAGCTGCTTTGGCCAAACGTGGAAAACGTTTTGAGATTTTCAAATGTGCGCCCGCATGACATTTGCGATTTTCCGCACATTTTGTATTTTATTGAACTGTTTGTCACAAGTGCGCAAAAATTCTCCCTCATAACATATCGTCGTATCAAAAAGCATGTAAACTTTATGAAAATCAAATGGAAATAAAAATGGACAGCGCTCATAAACAATAATATGGCAAGAGTGTGTAAGTAACAAGTTTTAAAGTTCGTGGGTTCTGCGGGGGGGCTAACTGGCAGCAACTTAATAAAAAGGGAAAAAATGTATGAAATACTTTTACGACTTTCGAAGACATTTTTACAGCTTGCTTTGGCAAAAACTTGGCTAACGATATGCGATATGCACAAGATGCCGGATGCAGCAGCCAAACCTCCTATCCATCCTATCCATTCTATCCTAAGCAATGCAGACCACTAAGGTCCAGTCTCGAATGCATGTCGGCATCATAAAACCGAAAGTCATTTCGCACAGAACGTGTCTGTTGGCCAAGAAGCCAAAGTCATTGCAGCCAATAATAATTCCAATTGTAGTACAGTGACAATTTCTTTTCTGTGCCCAGTTTGAGTCCTCTTTGCTTTGGGGTACAATGTACCAACAATGGTCAGCAGCAGCAGCAGCAGCAGCGATTTTATTGCCCAGCGTTGGCATTTTAAGTGCAGCAACTGCAGCAGCAGCAGCAACAGCAGCAACGTACCAAAAACATTATTTGGTCAATGTAGACGACATGACGCGGCCATTAAACGCAACAAATAAGCAAACAATGGCTTAAAACTTGACAACACAGGGAAGAGGAGAGAAAGGCGGTTGAGCATGGTAGAAATTAGTAAAGTCCTTAAGCGATGTTCATAGTTCGAGTCTGTCATGATGGCGGCAGCTGATGACGTCTGGAGACGGGAAAGCTTCTTAAAAAAAAAGGCGCTTAAATATCTGGCAGGACTAAGTAGCTGAGAGACAGGCGCAACTAAATTGCAGTCACTTTTGCGAGTTTAAAAGTATTTAAGTGCGCTGATTTTAAGGGATTAAATTTATGAAAAGGAAAGCCCAAATCTATAACAATCAATCAAATTTTAATGCCACTCAAAAACAAAGTTAATAGGTGATTTAAATCTAAACTGTCTTGAAGGCTGTACGACTAAAATGTCTTGTTGCTATTTAGCGAACAAAGTTTGTTGCATACTTTTGGGGATGAACTTTAAATCATACACAAGAAGATTTAAACTTAAATAGTGCTGATTTTACTCAACCGCAAATTAGTTTTTATTTTATAGATACTCTGATTTTCATATCAATAAATATGTGACTCAAACAAATATGCTTATCTACAACTTAATAGACAACACATTTGCAGTTAGCCAAACCCAAACTGATTAGATTAGCTAATTGCATTCAATGTGTATTTATCATGTGGAATGTGTCTCAACTAATTGGCTGCAATGATATTTGTTAACTAATAAACACAACAAATGAAATCCGGAGAAAAAGTTCAGAGCAGCGTAAATTATGTGGGCGCTCAAGCAGAAACCGCCTAGGGATGGATGGGATGGACGACAGTCAGTCAGCCAGCAAGGCAAAATGACGAGAACAATTTATTTATTTAGTTTTTGGAAAAGCTAATTAGCAACTAAAGTGAAATTAAAGCAAAGCACGGTGGAAACACACACACAAGGACAATGGACTTTCCTGTTCACGCACAAAGGACACGCGAAAACAGAGAGAGGTGGAGAAGGAGTAAAGAGAAGCTGTGCGAACGGTGTGCTACAACTAATTAAATGCAATAAGCCAGCCGGCAACTAGTGGACGTGGCTGCTGCCGCTGCAGGAAACCTTGGGTTAGGCAGCAGAGCGAGGTGTGTGATAGGAAGTGACGGACAAAAATGCGGCAAAGGAGTGACAACTTTGTTTTGATGTGCAAGGACATTAACAGGACGAAGGAGCGAAAAACCGCCCTAACGCTTATAACGAGACGAAGAGCGCATTTTAATTTGTACATTAAAGTAATTAGTTTAACATTAGTTAGCTTGCAGTTAGTTTTAATGAACAAGCAAATTTCCCTAGTCGCAGGACACTCACCACTCTTGAACGTGGCCATTAGACGTTCCGAGTCAGCGCCATGCTGACAATCAAATAGCGATGTATCCAACAGATCGCTGGGTAAATAACCCAACAATCCAAGCATTCTACAAAAGCAAACACAAGTTAGTCCTCATTGATACAAAAATGAATGCCAATTGCAAGCTCACTTGTCATCCACATAGGTGAACTTCATGTCCAGGCCATGTTTGGTCAGAAAAGTGCTGGTGCCCAGCGGTATTTCAATGTTCGAGGGATTTGGCACAGGTCTGCCAATTGCAATCAGAACACGTTCGCCTTTGCCATTAACGCTCAAGTGTCCAGTTATGCGAATAACCTGAAAGGTGAGAAGGCTAAGGTTTAGTAAATACATCTATAAAGGATTTAATGTTAGGGACACACCTTGTATGAGGCGCTCTTGATGTTAATGCTGCGTCCGCGACTTGTTAGCGTGCACTTCATGCGCACGGACAGATCACGATGATGTGTCCTGACGCCCGATTCGATGAGCTGCTCATCCTTGATGTTGTCGGCGGTGCCAGTGCGTTTGAGATTAAGCGCCTCCTTGATATCGGCATGGTCACACTGGTGTGCATAATCCCAGATCGGCTGGCCCAGCGTATCAATCTACAAGAAAGCGTATTTATATTTTATCGATTTCTTCCTTCAACCACGCGTTGAACGCACCTTTGTTATGCCCAGATAGTCAATAATATTCTCCGATACATATGTGATGTCTCCTTCATTGGACAATACCAACAGAAAGCCATCCATGGCCTGCGTCAACAATTGGCTAGCCTCGTCACACTTGAGCCAATCTTCATGATCATTCTCCACTTTGGGCTTAACCAGCGACGATCCTTCTTTGCCTGACGACGCTTCAAGGAGTTCACGTATCTTGGGCACTGCAAAAAATAAAAAGTTAGTTAGTTAATGTTAATCGTAATGGAATGTTTAGGACACTCACCAAACTGCAGCATCTGACGTATTTTTAGTGTGGCAATTGTGATGCGCATCACAGATGCCTTGTCCAGCTGATTAACTTCATCCGTCTTAACGGGCAATGCCTGAGATAGTTCCATAAAGATTTCCGTCTCCTTGGAACGACGGCAACGTGCCGCATCGCGTGATTTTTCCTTGCGCTTTTCATTATTCCTACAAAGTAAAGAAAAAAAAACACATTAATTTTAACATCCGTCTTCGTATTTAAAACAGTTTAAAACCAGATCTAAGCTGTGCCAGGGTCGTTGAGGGGGACTGAGAGGGATTTGAATGCCAAAAGTGGCACACACACACAGAAATGCGTACAATTTTCAATTGTTGCGATTTGTTGCGTTTTTATTTGATTTGATTCAATTGAGGCGAGAGCACAGCGCACAATTTTTCAATTGAGCGCAACATTCGCAATATTCGCGAGGCAAGGCGAAGGTGTCAAAGTTCATGGCAGCTGCACAAAATACTTTAACGCTACATATGCGTTTATTTAACGTATGTATGTATGTAGTGTGTTTATGATTAATTCACATGGAAAAATAATCACAGTGTTTGCGGAAATAAGAAGAAATATGTTCTGGGTGTGAAAACTTTTTCTCTTTCTCTTTCAAGAGATTTTTAGAGAAAACTTTCTGAGTAGATTGCCAAAAAACGCAACAGAAATTGTCAATTAGGCAATGATTTACATGTTTCGACCATTTTTGGATTGTTCTTTAAGGTTTTTAAAGACATAGGTCTTAAGTATTTGTTACAAGGAACTTCAATATATAACAGTCTGAACCTTTCACTTTTAGCCAACACTTGTTTGGTATTGTGTTGCCATAACCGTACTCAAGTTTCACAGTGCTTAGTTGGCTTAAGATAGCCAAAGTCTGTGCTGACATGACACTAAGTAATTAGATAAAAAAAAAAAAAAACAGACAAAGCCTTGGCACCATTTCAAAAAATCAATAACAAGGAATACATAAAAATCAATTGTTGTGAAAGTTTTCGCATGTTGAAAGGTTCGATGAGATTATTACAATGATATTAAACTTAGTCAACTCAAACTGAAATCAAGCAAAGAGAAGATAAGCATAGTATATGCAAACAAATCTTAAAGTTTTCTATTTCTTATCAAGCCAAACACAAAATTCACATGACAAACGTCTATATATATTATGTATATATATTTAGTTGAAGAGTGCACTGACCTCACACAAACACAAAAGTCGTGTTGCCAATTTTTATTATGACATATTCTGGCTAAATTTTGTATATATATTAAAATAACATAAACTAAAAGTCGCCATAGATGCCAAGAAAAAACCTCGTGAGCTGTCCGAAAATGAATAGTCATTATAATAAATGTACGAAATAAAATGTATTTAATGATTATATAATTATGTTGCGCAAACTTTCGCACGTAGCAAAAAAAACCCGAAAAATTCGCAGAATTGAAATTCAAAACGGTCAAACAATTGAATTATCGAGTCTGGCGTTAAAGTTAAAAACTAAGCTAACGGTTTGATAACAAAATCAAATTGTTCAATGTAAAAAGCCAAGTTGCAGCAATATTTTTTTCAACTTGGCAACAACTTCTTGGCCCTCTTTTTTTTGTGTCCAAAGCTTTACATGTCAAGTAATGCCCGCCATATCAGCTAGACAGACAGACAGTTAGACTGAAGCAAAATTACTCATACGACGTGTGTGACAAAAACAGCAAATGCTTGGTTGTTTTTCTTGTTGGTGGTGCCTTTTTTTATTACATCTGGCTGAAGCTGCTTTAAACCTGAATTATCTTATTGTTTTCTCACATTCAACAAGTTAAATTCTCAAGTTTTATTATTATTATTTGCACAAACAATAAGTTAATAATAAGTAAATGCGATCATACAAAAAACAGACAATGCACATAAATGTGCTTATAAATAGCAGTATCGAGCCACCCTAATGCCCCTACCCATAAGACCGAGGGAGATAGAGTGACTTTGTTGGCATGCTAATAACCTGCTTATAAGCCACTTAAAAGGCAGAGGGGGCGTTAGTGCGAAGGGGGTAAAAAACAGTCGAGAGTACTCAATTAAAACAGAAGTGAATTGCTTTTAAATATTCACAAAAGCGCCTGCAGTTTTTTTTCTCTATTGTTGAGCATTTCCGGCTGCGGCTGCCTTCAGGCAACGTAGAGTAGCGATGTAGTGTAGCAAATATTCGGCACGTGCGCTATTATAAAGTACATATGTATATTGAATATAGTGTTATTGTAGTTTAAGTTTTTCATATCGGTTAGGCATGCGATCTATTCAATAATTTTAATCAAACTAGCTTTAGAAAATAATAAGCCGCTGTTATTTTAGATTCTAGGGAATTTTAGGTGTGCCGGGAAAAAAAAATAGATTGCTTAATCGAATGCAATTACATTTGTGTGAAAAAAACTAAAGTATTTAATTGCCGAAATAATTGTTTTCAATTAACTAAGTGATTAGACGAGCATTTTGAAGCAAATTAACAATTATAAAGCCAATTTAAACCGTTTGAAATCAATGGGATTCTAAGCCATGTTCTTAGCCAGTTATAAAAGTGACGCCTATGCTAAATATTTACAAATGTATTTATTGACTTTCAAGGGTTTGTCGAATATGCAATAGATAAGCAAATATTATGGCTAAACGTGCGGCTCGTTTGCAGTTAGGTAAATGTAAACAAAATCTGTCGGTCAGGCACGCGCACACCAGACACTCACACACACTCACACACACTCATACGCTCGCACGTAAGTGGAATTTTAAATGTGAAATATTGATATCTGCGTCAATGGGAAATATGTCATTATTCAATATATATATAGAGCCTAATTTTGGTATTGGTTCGATTTCCAAACCTTTCTCTCTCTCAATAATAAGGTCATACAAGTTTTGTACACTATTTTAAGGGGTTTGGTGGGTTTAAGAGGTTCAAAAAAAGGGTATTTTTACTGATTTTTTTTAAATATATATAATCATATTTTTTATTTTAATAATTCAACATATCAAAGATACATATTTAAACATTATTTCCTGAAAATTTCATTTTAAAATTCCGAAAACTCAAACGTCTTAAAAATAAAATGCTCTCGCCGTGGACAGCATAACTCATGATTGGTTCATCCAAAATCAAAAAACCAAAACATTATCGTTAGTATACGGATAAATTTCGTGATTGAACGAAGGAAAAAAAAAATTTGAATTTTTCAAAGACTTTGAAAAAAAAAAAACACCTATTTTGGTCAAATTTTCGTCATATATTGGCTGGAAAAAATTAGTTGTAATAAAAATTAAAAAAATTTGAGCAAAATCGGTTCATAACTTTTCGAGAAATCGTGTAACTTCTAAAGGGTCTATCTCTTTTATTTTACTTGGATCGATTCGAAATTTTAGGAGAATATGTTAAACATATTGTACTACTTAATAAGACAAAAAAAAAAAAAAATTACAATATTGAAATTTTCAAACCCCCCTTTAATAGTATACCATAGTTCTTATCATTAACTGATTATAAAGTTCTGATTTACATAATTAATTAGTCACAAAGCCTATGATAATTTTACTATGTGAAGGGGTTTTTAATAGCTTTAAAAATAGTTTTCTAGGAAATTGATATAGATTAAATCATAGTTAATGATAACAAAAAAAATTAAATAATAGTACATGCGTGATTTTTATACCCCGAACCCAAAATGGTAAAAGGATAATGTTTTGAAAAGTATGTACATAACAGGCAGAAGGAAGCATCTCCGACCCTATAAAGTATATATATTCTTGATCAGCATCAACAGCCGAGTCGATATAGCCATGTCCGTCTGTCCGTCCGTCCGTATGTATGAACGCGTCGAACACAGAACGATTATAAAAGTTTGTTTTGATTTACGATAATTAATTACGTCATAAACCTGTAATCGATTACAAAAATTTCTTGAATTTGGAAAGTGTAAAAGGGGGTTGAAATAATGGGTAATGATATAACTTTTCTAGAAAATTTCATCGAAATGTTAAAACATAGGATATAAGATTAAATTTTATCATAGTTAATGCATAAGACAATGACTGTAAACGTTATGTACAGGGTTAAATAATAGGGGAAATCTCGACTAGAGCCTTCTTACTTGTTAAGCTTTAGAGATTAAGTAAAAAATAATGTAGGCTTTGTACTGGTAAAATCTATCTAAAAAAAAAAAAAATTTCTTAATGCAATTTGATTAATAAAATGCCAAAATGTTTGTATGGCCATAAATCCAAGTACAAACATAAATAAATAAGCGCATATACAACAAAATGAATGTCTGGTGTGTGTATAATAATAATAATAGTACAGTGGCTGAGATAAGATGTGCGTCCGCTTTGGTTGTGATAAGCGAACATTGTGGCATTTAGTATAAATCAAGTCTAGTATGGTGGTATGTACTTCGCATGCTTACATAAAATCCTCAATATCCACAAACTGTGTAAACTGACAGGCTTCAGGTTGACTGGGCACAAAGCCAAAGCAACGTTCATAACCCCAATTTGGATTGCCCTGACAAGGTGCGGGCAGGTAAGGAAGTCTCAGATCTGGACGCACGTAGGGCAAGGCAGGCGGCTGATTAAATAAGTCCGGTTTGGATTGATAAGGATGATAATGCGACATATCCATGCTAGAGGCAGTGTTGTTGTTGTTGTATATAACAGCATGTTGTTGTTGTTGCTGTTGTGCATAAAAGCCGCCATTGTTAAAGTTAACAGCTGGCTCATTTATTGGTGTACAACCGTACAGTGAAGCACTTGTTAGAACTTGTTGTTGTTGTTGTTGCGGTTTAAGATCTGTTTCATAAAATGTCGCATCATCGCCATAGAAATCATTTTCATTGCAGTTAAAATCACAATTTTCCCATGAATTATACATTATACATTATCGCACACGCACACGAATACACTGTTCGAAATCGTTGAGAACCGTTTGGAATGAACATTTGAAATAAACAGAAAATTCTCATAGCACGAAATTCATATTTATAGCGTTTTGCAAAACTGTTATCAATGTACAACTAAGCTCCATGAAAATCCTCCTCGACGGCAACAATGTTGCAATTGGTAAGAGTGAAACTATACAATTGTGAGAATGAAAACGCTGTACTATACACCCACACCCACACACACACACATTAGCCATATATTAACATTAGCTATCAGTGCGTTATCAGTGCAAGGGAGTGAGAGCTGCTGCGACTGATAAGATAATGGCCAAAACAGCCCGATTCGGGCCAAAAATTTTATTCATGCGCGAACTGACCAGAGATAAGACATTTGGCCAGCGAGTGCGCAAAAATACACATGTAATTAATAAACCTTTCTCTCGTTTTTTGCGGTAATAAATGTCGATACAAAACGTTGCATACTCTAGAGCGCAATTAAATAATTAGCTTTCTCTCTCTTTCTTTCGCTCCTTATCGCGCTTATCTTTGAAGGACTCGCGTCGCAAACATATTTGCATAAATGAGTCAGAAACTGCAGTAGTTTTTAACTGTCAACTCAAATCATAAATAAAAAACTTAACCGCTTACAAATATTAAAAAAAAAAAAAAAACCTCTCTGAGCCAAAAAGAAACTAGCGCCTTTTTATGCCAGTTAGCCAGTTTTAGCTACCGTTTTGTGATAACAACATATGCATAACAAAAATGTATAAAGCCAAATATTTGTATGTTTTGTGTTTTTTTTGAACAAACACAAATGGCCGGAAAGTGAAATGAGATAAGCGACTCAATGGCAAAAAAAAGCACCAACGATTTAAGAACTTAAGAAGCTGATTACTAATTTAATTAGACACGAGCGAATTATTTAATCTACAACAATTTGAAGAGAAAAGAAAATTAAACTAAAGATCAAGCAGTAAAAATAATAAACAAACATAACATTTTAAAGCGCTTCACAACACTGCTTCATCTACTAAAACAAGGTCACACATGCCTCTGATATGGTTTAGAAAAGAAATGTTTTTGTTTTCTTTCACATGTTTTTTTTTTTATTTTTGTAGGCTGTTAAACAAAACTAAAAACGACAACAGGTTAAATCTGCAATACAAAATTCTTTGCAATTATTTTTAACGCCTGCTTTCACTGTCACAAAATCAAAACGAATTTATAAATACATTTTAAAAAGTGCAAAGAGAACGTAATTATAGCCAATAAACACAACTGATATCATAAAAAAAAAAAACAGATACAAATGATAGATACAAAGATACAAATGCATCTGGGAGGCTGCTGCATGGCAACAACAGCTGTTGGAGTCGAAGACAAAAATCAACAACAACAACAACAACAATGACTGCGTATTTTATTATGAATACATAAAGAAAAAACCAACAACAAAACAGGCACACACGGAACACCATAAACTTATTTACACCCAGCCAATCCCCCCCCTCGATAATGTCAACACATTTTGGTTCGATTGCGCAAAAAAGTAGGTCGGTGTGGCCAGACGGAGGCTACAACAACAATACCAACGACATCAACAATATACATATATACAAACACAAATACAAAATGAAAACAACAACAAATAAAGCATATCATTTAAATATTTTACATTGTGTGTTCGCAAGCTTGTGTTCATTTTATGCCTTTGCCTTCTATTTGTTTTCTTCAATAATTTTAAATCGATGTATATACGTGGTATAAAACACGTGAGTGTTGAACTCAAAAATAAGGTGAAGTAATTAATTGATTTGTGCTTTATTATATTCTCATTTTATTATATAAATCCATGCAAAAACAAACAGCAATGAAATGATTCTTTTTTAATCGAGGTTAAGATGTCTAACAAGTAAATCAAATAAACAGACAGCAAAGTGAGCAACAAGGTTACGATTAGAGATGGCAACGTGATAATCGTATATCGATATTATTATGATAAGCTAAAACGATTTTTAAGTAAATCGTATTCTTAAACTTGTTTTATACTTGCGCCCTTAACAATAAACTTTTCGTTAAAAAGTTGTCAAGGTTTGTTTTTTTTTAGTTTATCAGATATCAAATATTTGATTTTTGTAAACAATTTACCTTATCTTCAAATTAAAGTTGAAAAATACATGCACAATTATCAAAAGCAGTTACAGCTGTCAGCTATCAGAAGATAGATTTTGACATTAAACATATTAAATACCAGTTTATTGATGCCATGCAACCAGTTTAGCATTTTAACATGGAAAACTTGCTGCTGTTTGGATGTTTGATTTTCCTTTAGTTTGAGACTCTAACAGAACCACTTTTCTGCCACAAATCCAACCAACTAAAGTCACGTAGGCCAAACAGATATGTTACAAATTCATGCAAATGTTGCACATTTTTTTAAGTAACCAAAAAAATTAAGGAAAAAACAAAGCCATAAGCTTTACATTTTATGTGTTTACAACAAAAGAAAAATTATTTTTAAGGGGCGTGTTGCTAATGGCCCTTTAAAGGTAACTGCCAAAAAAAGGCAGATAAACAATAAAGAATCTGGTTTGCTAAACAAGAAGATACCCTATGAAAAAGCTACCAAATATTCCCAACTCTTAAAATAACCATGATCTAGTAACTAGATTCTAGTTTAGCAAACATGTTAATTACAAACCGATATTTATCGATAAGCTATTGAAGCATATCCACCAAAACAATAACACTCTTTACACTCTTCCGAAGGGTACGGAGTATAACACAATAAAAACAAACTGATAAAAACATATCTGACAATAACATAAAGAAGAAAAACAAAAACTCGTTGTGCTGGAAACAAAACAGGTTTTTTTTTGTATTTTTGAAAAATAAACCAAAAGCAGCAAAGTGCGTAGCTGAGAAGAGAAGAAAAGGCAAGCAAAAAAATAAAAGAAACTGCATTGGTCTAAAAATAGCTAAAAGAAGCTACACAGGTGGGGGGGGCAGGGGAGCCGGTGCGTCAATGTACTCAAGGATAAGTTGATAAGTTAACAGTTGGCAATGCAGTCACAATAAGATAAGTTTTAGTCTTGTGCAGAGGGCCTGCAAATAATTATGATTGTGCATTTTGGCTTTGGGATTCGATTCGGGTTTTCTATGCTCTTGTTGTACTATTTCTTTTGACATTGAAGTTAAGGTCTCGGTCAACGCGTTCTCTTTTGGTGTCTGCCTTCGCCAGCCAAAGCGCTGAATAATTATCGCAAATGCAAAAGCCGAGCGTGATTAATGATTACGTTTTACACTTTTTATGTATTAATGTGTGCAAAATTTGCTCTTCGCCTAGCCCTCTCCCAACATCCAACGGCTTTCGATATTGTTCTACGTCAGTCGATTATAAACGTATTCATCAACACGTGTCAAAGATTACTGCTTTACGTAAATCAAATAACATTAATAGTATAACAGAGTATCGAATTTTTTTATTACTGTTGTATTTTACAATTTAAATATCTTGACAGCATACAAAGTTGCATTCCTGTGATAGAAATATGAATAATAATGATAGATTCAACTTTTGTCAACCCTACAAGCTGTTGAAGCCCTGGGCACAATATTGCAACAGGGTGTCGATTAGTGTGCAGTTATTGTTAAAAGTGATCCGTCAACCCTTTTTAAAAAAATATGAGCAAAATAGAAGCAACAGCGCCGACAGCAACCGAAACGACAACGTTGACGCTGACGCTGACGACGCAACAGTTGAAGAAAAGAAAAAAAAATGAAAGCAAAATTTGCTTATGCAATAGTCAAACAGCCCATCCGACAGATCACATGGCAGGAGCGTTGTCAATTTTCTCCGTCTGTACTTTGTCTGGGGTGGTGTATGGGGTGTATTTGGGTCCATTAGGGTGACCATAACTCACCTTCGTTTCTCCTTAGGCTTGCCGTTGGCGGTCAAAGCTCCACCTGTGGCAGAAACAGCAGCTGCCGTCGACGTTGCGGCTGTGGTGGCGGCAGCGGCGCTCCGTTGCTTTTGGGCCGCCGCTGCCGCATCGATTGTATCAATTAACGAAACCATTTTCTTTGAAATGATAATGCCTCAGCAGCATTCAAATTTGTCGAGATGTTTTTTTTTTTGTTTTTTTTTGCCTTTTTTACACTTGTAATCACTGTTATTGTTATTCCGGTTATTTGTGTATTCTGTTGAGACTCTTAGTTATTGCTTTTGTTGTGCTTGTTGTTGTTGCTTTCGGTGTTTCAACTAGAAAACTATCGTAATGAAATTACTTTGTATATTTTCGAATTCTTTTCCGCACGTCTTTCGTATGCACACCAATACGTAACTGCGTATAATTTTGTCAGTGTGTGCGAAGCAGGCAGCACCACAATTTTGAAATGCACGGAAACTTATAAAAAAAAAAACAATTGGGACTTCGTTAGCATATGTATTATTGGCACTGTTGCTGAGAATTTGTATATTTAATGTGTTCAAAAGCAATTCGCACAACACTCACTACACTGGCGGGCTGTTGGTAATTGGACTTTCTATTTTGTTACTGATTTCGAACTGCAAGCGATATGCCACAAGGTTATTGCTTGTTTTTATTTATGTATTTGGCCTGTAGAACGACTAGATTGCACTGGTGCCCACTAACTATTGCACTTTGAAATTCTGCACAGATTTAATGTTAAATTTACGCTTTAGCTTTTCACATGTGAGATTTATAAGCACATTAAGCATTTTACAATGCGTTTAACAACATTTTCGTCACGGTTTTCACAACTTTTCTTATTTTTCTTATGGTGGTTGACCGATAAAACTATGGTGGTCAAGCGATTATTTGAAGAAAGCAACTTTGCCTCAGATGTTTTCAATAAATACGCTAATAAAAAAATACCAAATGTTATTTTACAGTAACAACTCTGTTAAGGTAAATTACTATTAAAAAAATATAAAATCTTAACTTATGTGCACTCATTTAGTTGGGGTAGAAGCAAGTTTATATCGAAGTTATAAATAAAGACTATAGTTGCAAACTTATATGCTCAAAAGAAATGTGATTTGCCACTTCAACGCCTACATACAAAAACAGCTGTAAATGGAATGAAACACAACAAAAGCAGCTGATGCAATGTTATGTCTTTTATATGTAATTTTATATTTAGGTCATCAACGGATATATGATTAAGTAAACATGTTTCAATAACTCTAGTGTAAACTAATTTTATTCAACTTTGGACACTGTTTGGGTGGCTATCTGTGTATCCTCTGTAGAAGCGGCAGCAGCAGCTCCGGCACCGCCCGATAACTCATCCACATCTTTGACACTAGCTCCACCATCTCCATTCATTACATCGCCTAGCGGATCATCATCATCATCGCCACCACTTGGCTTATTATAGACGGTCGGATATTGCTGGAAGCAGTCCTGCATTTTACGGAATGCCTCATAGCAATCGGAGCCCTTTGGTTCCGCCTCACTATAATGAAAACAGGAGAACGCCTCACGAAAATCCACACCACAGGGTCCAGTTGCCATGCCACCCAAGCAGGGACAACCCCAATTGATGTCGCCATCTTTGGTGATTAGACCTTGTGGCGGCTCTGGTGCTGGTAGCTCAATCGTGCTGGGCACAGCATGATCCTCTTTAGTGGCAAAGATCACTTTGTCCTTGCCAAAGACCTTACAATATGAGAATGCCATCTAAATTACTCTTCGTCTTTCCGAATCTCTTCACAATCTTCGTCTCTGTCCAGCGGGGTTTTTGATGTTTTCAACACTCGAAAATGGCAGGGAATTTCCTGATAGGCACCTATCAAAGTGATTGCTGTACGTGTCCGTTCGGCGAAATCCTCGGGCACGCGGAAGACGACGCGTTGCTGCTCTGCGCTAAATCTGATTATATCCAAAGTGGTCTTGCCGCGAATTTCGCCAAATAAACCCTCCAATGAGCTTAAAACACAGCCACGAAAATAGATGGGAGTGAGCACAACGGAATCTTTTTTTTGAAATTTCCTATAATGCAAACAGCGTTATTTATGTTTTTCTTTAGGTCGGTCCAACAACAACAAGCACGTGTGCGACCATTTTAAATTGTGATTTCTCTACTTACAGTTGCACATCAAAGTAATGATGACTTATCATACTTTTAATGACGATTCGTTTTCAGGCCGACTGCTTCTGTACGACTTTTACTTTAACTCAAACGTCAGAAACACGTTGTAAATGCCGGTGTCCACTTTTATTTTTTATGTAATTCACTTGCTGCTGCTTCTTTTCTTACGTTCCTTTATCTTCTTCTTTCCGCTTGAACAGCTGATTATGGCGTACCTTATAGTGAATGGCAGAAAATGAATGACAAAATTTCACAACAAAGCGCGCGTACAAGATTAATAAAAAGTGGCAGCAAGTAATTTAAAATTCAGAAGGCGGTTTTCAAAGCAAATTAGAATTTAGTTGTGTCAAAATGGAGCAAAAGCAACGTGCGGCTCAAAAGCAAACGGAAGTGGCTTCAGCCACCACGGCGGAATTGTCCGATGAAGAGGAGGACGCGGGACCGCTGGATGTGCTCAAATTACAGGTTCGATTAACAACATTCATTTAATTTGC
The DNA here is from genome assembly GCA_018152825.1 of Scaptomyza hsui. Classification (NCBI taxonomy): domain Eukaryota; kingdom Metazoa; phylum Arthropoda; class Insecta; order Diptera; family Drosophilidae; genus Scaptomyza; species Scaptomyza hsui. The sequence goes on along the minus strand of JAECXO010000004.1, from coordinate 3,515,365 downwards.
CAATTTATACAAATAATGTACTACATAGGGCAACAATATAAATCCCCGAGATATCAAGCTACTGCAACAAGCCAGTTTACATACTGTGGAATCGGTTTCATATGCAACACGGCGCCAACTGCTCAATATCAAAGGACTTGGCGAATCCAAGGTTGATCACATAATGAAGGAGGCAAATAAGTTGGTGCCGCTGAGCTTTACAAGCGCGCGCACCTTTCATCAAATGCGCTCCGAAGTCGTCATGCTCACCACAGGCTCCAAGGAGCTGGACAAACTACTTGGTGGAGGCATCGAGACGGGCTCCATAACTGAAATCTTTGGCGAGTTTCGTTGCGGCAAGACACAAATTTGTCACACGCTCGCAGTTACCTGCCAGCTGCCCATTAGCCAAAACGGTGGCGAGGGCAAAGCCTTATATATCGACACAGAGGGCACGTTTCGTCCGGAACGCCTGTCGGCTATTGCACAGCGCTACAATATGGAGGAGGCGAATGTTCTTGACAATGTGGCGTGTGCACGTGCCCACAATACGGATCAGCAGACGAAACTTGTTCAAATGGCAGCGGGCATGATGTTTGAATCGAGGTATATATACTACATTTAAAAATAATAACCAATCTATTGAACTATCTTCATCTTGCAGATATGCCTTGATTATTGTGGATAGTGCCATGGCTCTATACCGTTCGGAGTATATCGGACGTGGTGAGCTGGCCGCTCGTCAAAATCACTTGGGTTTATTTTTACGCATGCTGCAGCGTCTGGCGGATGAGTTTGGTGTTGCGGTGGTCATAACAAATCAGGTGACGGCACAGGTAGACGGCGGCGCATCCATGTTCCAGGCGGATGCCAAGAAACCCATCGGTGGCCATATCATGGCGCATGCATCAACGACACGTCTATATCTGCGCAAGGGAAAGGGAGATGCACGCATTTGCAAAATATACGATTCACCCTGTTTGCCCGAGTCGGAAGCAATGTTTGCTATACTTCCCGAGGGTATTGGTGATGTCAAGGAGAATGATTGATAAGGAAAATTCATGACTGTTTTATATTATTTTTTTATGTAATAATAAAAACTCTAAAAGAAAAACAACATTTAAAGCATGCATTAAAAATACCAATTCCATTCGTTCCAACATAAGTCGGCTTTGTTTCCGCTAGTTGAGCATTTAATTAACAATAAGAAACCACTAACTACGGCAAATGGAAGAAGGATGGAGGCAGTCAGATGAGGACAATGGTGATCCACTGGCATTGCAGCCGGAATCAGACGAAGGCGTTGAGTACGATGTAAATGACATACTGGAGCCTGAAATTATTATTAAAGACGCTCTGCAATTACGACGCAGCAAACGATGCAGAAATAAAAATAAACAAAATGAGTTGCAGCAAAATGAAGTCCAACTTAAAGAAACTAAAGACGTGTCACTAATTGCACCACTCTTTCCAATTACACCCAAAATGAGGGAACGCATTAAGCGGATGAAGCAACGCATGTTGGTCACATTGAATCTCACTGATAACCAATTATCCGACCGAAGCGTAAAACGCGCAAAGCAAACACAGCAGAGCCGGCAAAGGGCAAAAAATTTGGATGATAAATACTGTCGCAAGGAAACAATCAAGAAAGTAGCAAGAACAAAGATACAGAGGGAAATGGAGACAACAGAACAACAAGCAACGCGTCTGGCAAAAAAACGTGAAGAAGCACATCGTTATTTGGCAAAACGAAGGATCACAGAAACCGCTGAGCAAAAAAAGGCGCGCAAAGAATATCAACACGCTTATACGAACAACCGTAAACCCATTAATTTTGTTTAGATATTTCAAATGTATTACTTTTTTTTTTAACTAAGGAAAGACTATACAACATACAAAAACGGGTTGGACCCCACGCCATTCAAACAAACAAAATTTCATTACAACCTCGAACTCATTTTAACCACTAAAAGCAAAAGGGGTTTTCCAAAAGGTTTCCCATACCCCAATTGATTTTTCACAGATAAATGAAAATGTGCGTTAAGTACCGCTCTTACCGACATTAAGGCAAGATACATTTCAGCTAAATAAGTCAAGAGTTTATTTGTGTTTAATAAATCATAATATACATATTTGTATGCGTGTAACATTATAACTATGGTAACTGTATTTAAGGGTTTTACAAATTTGCTGATGCAGCTCGTAGACGTAGTGCTCGCGAATGGTAAATATATATAGCTTAAAGGACTGACGATGGGTTGAGAAAATAAACTATTATAAAAAAAAAGCAACCAGGTTTTCCAATGGGCCAATCAAATGATGTTTAATGTTCAATATAATCCCCCGCTCGGGCGTGAGGCAGAAGCTTAAAATTACCTGTAATGGAAAGGAGAAATTGTATTAGAAGAGCTCAGGAATATGTTCCATATGTCCAGACACACATACCTTATCTATAACAAGAGGGTGGTGCACTTTTAAGAAAATTAAGGTGCCGCTTTTTTGTACTTGCCCCTTTAGATTTTGGCAACTTCTGGGGTTTTCGTTACTGCTGCGGTAGCCTCATTGTCTTTATATGTCTTAACCAGATTATCGTAGGTGTTCTGGTTCATTGTGACGCGCAGATTATCGTTGATTCTGGTCGTGTAGGCCTTAAAGACCTTTACCTTCTCACAGAACTCATGCCAGAAGTTCTCTTCGGGATCGGTTTCCGCATTGAACAGTTTCTTAAAGTTATCATAGATGTTCGACGAAACTTTACGGATGATCATTGCCCTCTCTTTAAATGCTACCTCATCGTCTTTATCCATTTTCCATAGAACCAAATTGCCAACATAACGTCGCAAACGACGCATTATGTCCACACATTCGGGATTTCGTAACAGCATCAATTTATTTAACTCAAGTTCCTTGAGCTGTTGCAGTACCTCCAGGCAACGGCCCACGTTGGCCCGACGTAGGCCCAAACATTCGCGCAGCTGCTGCGACAACTGGATAAAGTCGCGCTCCATGAATAATGCGTCCTCTTGATCGATTAGGTCCTCGATAAAACGTGCCGCCTCATTTTTGGGTATCTCACTGCGCGTGGGTTCAACGACAATGCGGTCGGGCATCGTTGCAGGATCGAGCTGTCCGGACTCCAATTTCATCTTTATTTCAACCGCCTCATTTTGCGACCTATCCCGCCATTGCCGTTCTGCCTCTTTGCTCGCAAAGCTGGCCGGCTTTGCGTAGTTTATTTTGATGCCCAAGCACTTGGCGGATGGCATGTATACCATGAGTAAATCATTTTGTATTTTATGGATCTGCAACAAATACAATAACGATTGATTATAAAAGTTCACTCTCAATTATTTAGGTTGTTGGTCTTTGATTTCAGTTTGCAGCTCTGTAATTACCAAATGGGCGGGCTGGCAAACTGTTGGAAATTGGGACACTGCAACCGGTGGGAAAGTCGCCAGCTGGGGCATAAAATTGTACTTGAATATTACACATTAATGTATAAGTAAAACTAATGCAACGTTTAATGTGCAAGCGACCACTAACCTTACTGATCTGGTTAACCTTGCGACGCTTCTGCATTGGGGTAACAGCTGCCGTTGGTTTTGATTTCTTTGCGCCCTTGGTGGTTGTTGTCGATGTGATGCCTTCGGGCGGAACACGTTTTTTGTGTGGCGGCGGTGTATCCACAGCATCGGTGCTCATATCCTCTGAATCGCCGTCCACATGGCGTGGTGGTGCCTTCGACTTGCGTGTTTTTTTCTTTTCCCCAGCTGCAGTTGTTGCGGCTGTAGTTTTGGTAGTTGTAGGTGCTGCCGAAACCTGATCTTCTTGTGCAGAACCAGCATCTGTGCGCGGGACACCATTTTGTAAAGACCCAACTTCTGCTGCTTTTTCTGGCTCTGTTTCGGAACCGGCTTCTGCAGTTGCACCAGCATCAGATGCTGCTAGCGGCTCTTCGGCAGCGACTTCCATTGCGCTGTCGTCATCGGTGTTTGCCAAATCGATTGGTGCCGAATCCTCGCCACGCATCGCGCTCTCAATTTGATCGATGGCCTCGCTAAACTTGGCGCGTTTCATGTTTTTGGGATGGGCAAACTTTTCCTTGTTGTCCGCATAGGTGAAAAGATCTTCCAATTTTATATTGGCCGTCTCGCCAGTGCCATAAAAGTAAACATTGTACTTTTTGTTGTTGTACTTCGTGATCTTTGCTGGCCATGCTGGATAGCCCTTCACCTTGGCAAATACCAAATCCCCAATGTTAAACTGTTTGCCGGCTTTTTCCTTACCCATTGCGGCTTGTGATTGTTTGTTAGAATCCGTCTAAAATATGTATTTGATGTTTGAGACCAGTTGGCGTCTACAACTATTTCTTGCATTCACAAGAAACTCGCGCTTTGCTCTTCTTCTTTAACTTTCAATATTCTCTACCGTGTTCGCAATGTCTTGTGGCTGTACACGGTCAGCTGTTTGCGCGTACAGATGTTTACAGCACACAAATGTTTAACCACAAACTGGTAATAAAAATATTTGAAAAAAAAAAGAAAAACTTTTGTTACTTGTTCCACGCGTTTGCTAACAATGAAATTAACTAATTTCAAAGTGAAGTTAAGTCAGAACAAGACACTGAATTCTTTTTTGAGTTGTACTGTAAGGTGAGGACCAATTTCAAGTATCTGGCAACGCTAAGCAACTGGCCGCTAAAATTCAAAATATAAAATCATCGATAAAATATAAATTTGCTGAAAGCAAAGTTGAAATAATTATTTGTGTTTTTTTTAAAAAGATTACGTCTAATTAATTTAAGCTATTAAAGACATTGTAATTGTGATATTTAATACTGTTTTTTTTCCCCTCATTTCTATAAAGTGCATAAGAAGAGTAAAGCTTAAGTCCAAAAAATTGTCGTACATTTTTAAGTTGTTTGTCTCTTTACAGTGATAGCTAAGGCGCAACGCAAAACAAATATATGTTTTGTAGAATGCAAAAATGTATATTTATACATCTACAGGTAGAAAATCGCAAGCAATTCACCTTACGCACTGCGGCGCGAATTCACCACGACGTCTGTTTACGCTAAACGCTACAAATGAAAATACATATTTCGAATTGTATTTGCTGTTTAGCGCCTAATGAGTCAGTCGACTTTTGCACGTCGAAAGAGAAAATTCAGCTGATTTTTTCCGCCTTCATCCAAGCGCGAACAAATTTTGTTTACGCTTCAACAAGCGAAAACAAATTAAGTGAAAGAAAATAGTTTTTATATTCGTTCTGGAATTTGTGGAATTTTTATATTTTGTGTGGCGTGAAAAACATCTAATAGAGACCGCGAGATCGGGCAACGGACTCGTAAACATGCAAGAGTTAATAACCATTCCCAATATGCCACCTAGCCTGGCAACAGACACACAAAAGAAGCTAAGGAGCATTGTGGACGACATTAAGAACATATCGAAAGCAGTTTTATCTGACAATGATATCAAAGACAAGGACCTCGAATGCCAAATGTGAGTCACCTAAATACTTCTAATCAAATACATACGTTTATACATTAACACACCTGCTTTGATCGCACAAATTACCCAGAAAAATACATTTAATATATAGCTGTAATGAAGAAAGCACTCGTTCAACACAAGTCAAGGTCGCGCTTATGTCACGCTTCTCCCCAAAGCTCTCATTCTAGTTTTAAATGGGTTGGCAGCGTTTTGAGTTGTTTTGTTTTTGTAGGTGGGCTTGGCAGGCATTTAATTTATACGCTATATTTTATTCTACGTTTGGGTTTGCGTGATTAAATACCATTTTTGGTTGTCCATTATTACGTCTTTGACTAAAATATATTTTTGTTTTCATATTAAAGCTGTTTTTGCGTCAGACTCTAGTAATTTGCATTTTTAAAAATATGTCTCACTTTATTTTTTAGATTAAATTTATGTATGTTGGGCTTTTGAAAAAACATCTGGCCATATTCTCAGCTGCATTGAAATGTGCCAAATGCACACATTTTTATTCTCGATTCTTTGTGCTAAATTCCATGCCAAATACCTTTGAAGAACTGACGCTGCATCTGTTCTATATATTCAGATGATGTTGCTGTCTGAATCGAAAATTGATTAGTATTCCGCACAAAAAAGCTTTATAGCACATTACAAAAAATAAAAGTATTTACAGAAATACTTTCAAAAATTTTTAATGGCTAAGGGATTTATTACAAAGCGTTTTACTTGAAGACAAATTAACTCTGATGGCAGACAATGAAAATTTTTATTTATTTAATATGACAGATGTGTCTTTAATAATTTAAAACCATTTTTAGCTGCCAGTGCTGCCAGATTTAAAAATCAATAGGTATTTTGTTAATTTTTCCTTGCTTTTCATTATCACTAACCGTGACTCTGACAACTAAACTCAAGGACAGAATAATTGCAAAAAATAAAATAAAAACGATTATTCAATCTGAGGCAGACGAAGGTCTGTCTGTCGACTGTCAAAATTCAAACAGAACAACAAAAAAATTGGCAAAAAGAAACGGCAATAATTTTAACCTTGAGGTGAATATTCTAAATGCCTATAGCTCTCATATGTATGTAAAAATGTAAAGTACATGTGTACGTATAAATTTATTCGCATTGTTGAACATACAATTGTATTTTTATATAGTACCTCTGTATATCTATGTAGTTGCTCAGGTAGGTTTGCTATAAAAATAAATGTTCTGTGCACTTGATGCTACTTAACCAAATTTTTGTTTTGCAACAATCGCATACAAATTTGAGCCAAGCTAGGAAGTGGGCCGAAACAATGCTTCAAGGCTGCACTTATTATAAATGATACCATTAACCCATTTCCCTTTGTCATCACATGATTGTTTTTGCAAAAAATTATAGAGTGTCAACAACACCGAAGAAAAATTACTTCTCCTTTTATAAAAACACACACATAAATTTTCATTTAATTATAGAGAAAAATCACAAATTGTTATTATTGTTTTTTCTGCATTTGTTGTTTGTTATAAACAAAATCATTTTGTCGCCTACATAAATAAGTTCATATACATATATGAACTTTTTCACACGGCAGCAAATTATAAATACAGAATATAGAATATTTTTGTGAATACATATTTTTGACGACGGTATTTTGGACTTGGTCAAGTGAAAGTGTCCGATGATTAATTTTGGCGCTGTGCCAGCGGAATTTGTGATTATTATTTAATGACGACGAAATGTCGCCAGGCAAAAATCCATTGAACTTAAAAATAAATTAGTTTGATGTTGTTGTTAGCTTACATTAACATTCCTCAGAATTCAGCTTTTGGGTGTGAACGAATCTGTCAACCACACTGTCAGCACTTAACGGAAAGCGAATTGGCCAAATAAGATGCCAAGTGGTCGATAAAAACATAGATATTCCAAAAAAATTGTGTGGAGACTTTTTGTTCGAGAAACTTATAGCTGTAAATTTTTCTTATATTATTTAATTCACAAACATTTTTCTTGTCAAATTTCTAGTGTTATTTACCTTTCAAAAACAAAGCACTTGAATAAATTAATTCTATTTTTGTAATGCGCATTTTAAAAGAAAAACAAATTCTTTTATGTAGTAGCATTCTTTAGGGACATATGTTTTCTGTTTCCAAAATGAAATGTTTATTATTCTTATAGTAGTATTCGTACGTAGGAGCTGAAAAAACAATGACGTACACACATAGATCACTAAGAAAAATACGCTCTGGGATTATAAACAAACAAAAACAGCTAAGGTGTTCTTTTAATGTTCATTCATAAAATCTTGTCAGGGCAAAAATTGCGCTTGAAGATTTTTTTAAATAAACCTCTAAGACAATACAATACTTTTTTATTTACGTCTTTGATTTGCCAAAAAAAAAAAACAAATTTGGCTTTTTTATTTTCAGCAAAAGCTAAAAATATGATAAAGACTTTTCATTTTGACAGTTTATTTACCAAGTTTTATATTTAGGCTTAAAAACAACGTATATATTATGCCATTTAACTATTAGTCACGATGTATTATTGAGGGAAATATATTTAAATCCATATACACCCCCATATTAAGCTTGGCAACTAATTGGTTACTTACGTTTGGTGTAGCTCACATTATAGAATTATATTTTAATTAACAGCAATTGAACAAATTGTTTATAGATTTAATAATTTTGTATTTATCATCTCATTTTAGTAAAACAAAATTGGAAGATCACACTCCTTTTCCTGGAATTTCACGCTTGACACCATCGCTTTATCTGTGCGGCGCTGCTGCAGTGGTTCCTGCTCATCTGGATAAGCTGGGCGTAACCTGTGTGGTTAATGTGGCGCCCGAACTGCCGGATACGCCGCTCTCAAGCGTTACTAATCCCGTATATCTACGCATAAATGCACAAGATCGTTCCGGAGTTAACTTGGCAGAACATTTCGAGGAGGTGGCTGACTTGATAGAGGAAGTGCGTCTTAGTGGTGGCTGCTCCTTGGTGCACTGTGTCGCTGGAGTCAGTCGCTCGGCCTCGCTGTGCTTGGCCTATCTGATAAAGTACGGCGGAATGAGTCTGCGGGAAGCGTATACGCATGTTCAGTCAAGAAGGCCGCAAGTGCGACCCAATTCTGGCTTCTTTCAACAGCTGCGTCAGTATGAACAGGATTTGCGAGGCAGCAGCTCGGTTGGAATGATTTACTTCGCTTCGTTGGACAAGGAAATTCCCGATTTACTTGAGCCGGAGTATAGAGCCATGGAGGAGTTTTATCAGAGATATCGTAGTTCGCTAAAGAAGCGTTAAATTCAGTTTTAAAAGTCCACTTTCCCTCGTTTTAATCGTTTGTGATATGTGTAGTCTTATTAAATTTATTTTAGTTGTAGATCCTAAATAATTGTACGTAATTAATAATGCACTAAATATACAAATATGCTGAATTCTAATGTATATCAAGTTGTTGATTATTGATTTAATTGGTATGGGTGGGATGTGTTTCCAAACTGATATCTTGGGTGCGAGCATTTGTAAACAAAATAACTTCATTATTTATTGATATATTCTCGAAAACTAAACACATTTTAAAATACATTGATAAGTTTTATTAATTTCGTAAACATCACGCAAGTATCTATGTAGTATATATACAGTAACAGCATAATTAAGTCATTTTTAAACATATTTATGTTATGTTATATACAGAATTATTTAATTAACTAATTGTGTTTGGTTTTGTTGGGTGTTTTAAATGCTCACAATTATTGTACTCATTCCAAGCCACACTTTTATTAATGTGTGCTTCGTTGGTTATCTCAAAAATAAACTGACTTTGTTTCGGGCTCATTGAAATGAAAGTTCAGTTTTGCAGTCTACTATATGCACTTACCAAAAAAAAATACATTAATGTGGGTATGAATACACAAACGTAATCTTTTTCAGATTTTATCTTGTATGAGGGCATATATGGAGTGCTTAAAACTTAGCACTCTGAACAAAAACCACTAAATTATGTCTTAATAACGAAAAATTTGCTAGTTAGAGGCAGAAGGAAACATTTTGTATACACGTAGCTTAAAACTGTAGTTTAGTATAATTTGGTTTACGTAGTACGTAATACATAGCACATAGTTAACGTAGCCCGTAACGTATTATAACACTCCTACTTGACTTTTGAAAGTGGCACCAGCTGCTGTTGCTGCAGCTGCCGCCGTTGACTCATCAGTTTCTTAAGGTTCTCGTACGCCGTATTCATGATGCCCCAGCTAATAAAGGAGCGACCCGTATTGAACGCACATCCGCGATAAAAGTTACCAATACGACTGTCACGCTCTCGATAGATACGCTTGCAGGCGTGCCAACTGCCCTCGGACACGTGACCCATGCTGCTTTGCAGCGATACTTTGATCACATTCAGCGGATAAAATAATGTGCTTATACTGGCACCGATAACGGCTCCAGCTATAAATTCTTGTGCAGTTCTGCTTGATACCGATTTCTAAGATATTAGGAAAATATTGATTACTAAAAGTTAAAAGAAAGTAGGTTAAATAACTTACTCTTTTTGGCAGGCGATCACTGGCCTCCTCGCGCATCATGAAAAAGAATGCATTTGATAAACCGTTGCGCCAAAATACTGGTTCAATGCCTCTGTATAGTTCCCGAAATCCGTAATTGCTGACTACATATCTTTAAAAGAAAAAAAGAATATAATAGATAAGCTTTTATGGACCTCGAAGGAAATAAGGTTACGCACCTAAACGCACTTTGCGTATTGGAGAAATATTGATGGAATTTTGAATCGGCTAACAGTGTTTGAACACGTTCGAATGGTAACAAAAGCGATTCAACGCTACCGGCGACGACTCCTGCAATTACCTTAGCGCCATAATCATTCAAGCGATAATCTTCAACGAGGTATCTGCGAGTGCCATCAAAGATGCCAAACATAATGGAGAGGGAGATGGTTTTTTGTGCCAGTGGCGGCAGCATGCCGCGATATAGAAATCCAAGACCCTCATGACGTAATTGGAGCAGAGCAGACCCAACTGGAACACCATGCAGCATTTGCCGAAAAATAATTTTATATATGGGATATGTGACACAGATGTTGACAAACGCCGATCCACAGCCGCAAGCAAACTCCTCCCATTGGAAAGCGCCAAAGAAGCGTTCCAGAAATATGTTTGCGTGTGTTCCTCGGACAGCTGTTGTGGTTGCAACTGTCACCGGCGCTGCTCTGCTTTTGCTCTCGTCTGATAATACAACATCGACATCGGCTTTCATGTTGCTGCTGTTGTCGCGTGCGCTTTTGCTACCTTGTTACCATTGTTTATAATGGTGGTAGCCCTCAGTTGCACGCTGTTGTTTGCTCGCTCTTTTTGTTTTGGTCTTGAATTCACATTGAATTCGCTTAATTATATAATGATGACTGAATTATTACGGCGAGCGCGTCCAGTGTGGTCGAGAGTGTTGCATAGTTAAACTTATAACATTGCCGTTTAACCAAAGGGCTTAACAAGTTTCGGTGACTATTAACGTTACGATAATTAATTATGAAATACTTAATATTCACTTCTTTTCATTGTATATTTATAAATAGACCAAAGACACTTCTGAACTTACGGACTACGCGACAACACTGTTTCTAGTTATGTTGCATTTGCATTTTCATTTTAATCGATAACACCAGCATATATATATGTTGATAGTTTGAAAAATTAGGGCTACGCACTTCCATAAGATTTTAAAGCATACAAATTTTAAAATTTAAATTTTATATATTTTACAAATACAACATTCAAAAATCAAATATTCCAAACTCAACTTTTTCAAAACATTTTGTATTATTACAAAATGGTAAAAGTATGATAATATATAAACGATGGCTATGCGGCTTACAACATGTAAAAGGGTTTAAAGTTAGAGTTATCAATTGTTTTAGCTTCAAATTAAAAGCGCAAGTTTTTTAAATTTAGCATGTCATACATGCATGATATGTGCGTAAAGCCAAACGGAAACAAAAGTTGGCAGCTCTGGTCGCGGTGTCAGCGCTGGCAACTGTCAAGCGCGGCCAACTTCGCGTCTTTTTTCTCTCTTTTTGACGTGCTCTTAGCATATTAGCGGTTCGTATATTCCCTAAAATCTAAAATTATCTAAAACATCAGCATCAAGTGTTGGATTTTTGTGAATTAAAACAATTACCTAATATGTGCGAAAGCTAACGAAGCTAAAATTTCATGTGCCGAAAAAGTTTGAAAAGTGTTTACACAAATCCAACTTTGTTGACATTTGCATATACAAAATGTAAACTAGAATACTAATGAAAGTTTGCCAATATTTCAGCTCCAAAATGACTATTCGCCCAGCATATAGGCCCAAGATCGTTAAGAAGCGCAGCAAGCACTTCATCCGCCACCAGTCGGATCGTTATGCCAAGTTGTCGGTAAGTTTGATATAAAATGCCAAGCAAGATGTGCTGCATACATATATTAACCGATCCGATTTTATTTTTCATGTTGTGTGCAGCACAAATGGCGCAAACCCAAGGGTATTGACAACAGAGTACGTCGTCGCTTCAAGGGCCAATATCTGATGCCCAACATCGGTTATGGCTCCAACAAGCGCACCCGCCACATGCTGCCCACTGGCTTCAAGAAATTCCTTGTACACAATGTGCGCGAATTGGAGGTCCTGCTGATGCAGAACCGCGTCTACTGCGGCGAGATCGCCCATGGCGTCTCTTCGAAGAAGCGCAAAGAGATCGTTGAGCGTGCCAAGCAGCTGTCCGTGCGTCTGACGAATCCCAACGGTCGTCTGCGCTCTCAGGAGAACGAATAAGCTTAAGTTTGAAATTCGCTTCATCGAGTTTTTATAACGTAGTCGGAATACACACATTTGAAACGTTGAATGAAAAAGTGCGTAAATTATTTACTTTAATTGGGTTTTATTTTGTGATACAGTGATCAACAAAAGAAAGTTTTTCAGTCGAACTACGTTTATTTTAAATAGACAAATATACATAAAGGGATTTTTGTAAAAATGTGCATAAGGTTATTCAAGCCAGGAAAATATACAATAATATATTTATGGGCTTTAGCCTTTTGCGGAAATTTCAGAATTAAAAGGGAATATTATATTAGATATATAATTATTTCTTATACTAATTATTCATAACAACATCGTGATCAAATTGCAAATGATGTGCGAGTTCCTTTTTGTTTTCAAAATTCACACTGCAAATGAGACACAAGCCGGGCGAAGGATCATCGTTGTCAGACATTATAACTGTCACGGCCTGCTCAGATTCATCCACATCTACTTGTAACTCCTCGACCACCTGATCATCTGCTGGCACTTCCTCGCGCACCCCATATACAACATCCCCGTCATGGGTTTTCATGTGCATCTTCAGTGTATAACGTTCGGTAAATGATTTGGGGCACACGGTGCAGTAATGCCGTGGTCTATTCTCCTTGTGAATAAGCGTATGGTGATTAAAAGTTTTCCGTGACTTGAAGGAAACGTTGCAGATGCTGCAAATGATGGGATTCTCCTCAGCCTCGTGGCGCAACCGATGGTTGTACAACAGATTGTCCTGTGAGAAGCGCAGTCCGCACTTTTCGCACTGATACTTTTTCTTGTCCCAGTGCATACGCATGTGCCGCAGCGTATTGACTGGACGTGAGAAGCTCTTGGGGCAATAACGGCACTGCTTCTCCGTTTTGCCTTCGTGGACGTTCATGTGCAGCTCCAGATATTCTTCGTCACGGCGTATGATGCCGCAGATGGGACAGACGTGCGCCTGCGATTTGTTGTGCTCATCGCTGATGTGCTTCTGCAATTGATAACGGGCATAAAATACTTTGCCACAAGTGCCGCACTCTTGCCGCTGGCGCTTGGGAGCAAATTTTCTTTGATCGTCAGAGGTATCCTCTGATTTTACAGATACCTCATTGTTGGCAACCTCACAGAGAAACTCCTCCTCCTCTTCTTCATCATCTTCATTTTCGTCATCATATTCTTCTTTAATTGTCATATCCTGGTCGTCTTCTCTAACGAGCTCCTCAAACAATGCCTCAGCTTCGGCATCGTCCTGCGCTGATCGATCCTCATAATCTTCGATCATAGTCTCGTCTTCGAACTCCGATTTGAGCGCCTCCCTTAATTGAGCTGTGAGTTTCTTTTGTGTAACCATCAAATTGACCATAATCGTATCATAGTCTGCCAGCTCCTGAAAACAGCGCGGGCACAGCTGTGTGTCTTTCTTTAAATCAATTTCAGTTTTCATGCAGCTGGCAAGATGTGTGAGTACCAGAGAAACCGACTTGTGTGACGAGGGCACCTTTGAGGTGAGCGACTCATAGTTTGCAGTGCCGTGTAAATCAACGGCACCGCAAAAGAAACATGCATTCATTGTTTGTTATTTATTGGGTTCTTTCCCAAAGATATTCGGCGTTTTACTTTAGGGATGTAAGCGTTTTAGGGATGGACCGATATTATAATATTTACGCGAGTGTCGTACACATTTAGAGATTTCTTAACTTTTTCAATGAACCTTTTCTAGATACCTAATTCGTTTGCACACAGAGTTGCAAAACAATCGATGATTGCGTCGATAGGTTGCTGACGCTTGCACTATCGTTGTCAACACTCATCGCTTAGCGATACTATTTAAGGGCTGCCAATGCGAAATATATTGATAAATGTTAAAATTTAAATTTCCAAAATTTATTAATATCTTTTATTTATTTGTTTTTTTTAAATACATACAAATTCATACATTGACGTTATATTAACCCTTTAAGTTTAATTAATATGTAAAATTTCAGTTAGTTGAAAACTAATTAGATCACTTTCCTGGCTTAACAAATTTAAAGAATTATTTGTAATTCTATTAACATATGTATATTCTTGTTCTGGCTTAGCAAAAGTGTGCTGTCGAACAGACACATTTTTCATTCTTTTTGATGCCGTCTGAGAATTTTCATTGGTACAAACCGATCTTTGACTCATCTTTCTATCACAAACATCACGTAACTTTGCCAATACCGAATATAAAATTTTTAAACGTTTGACAATTCGTTTTAAGTCCACTTGAACCGTAAGTTCAAGTATAGCCTGACTTTCGCCCAAAATGACGACAAAATCCTGATGCAAACGCTTGCCACTGTCATCATCGCTCAGCTCCTGGTAATTTATCTTAAGATGAAAGTGCTGAAAGAGAACATTTCCCATTTGGGCAACTTGTAACAACTTTCCTTGAGGGTACAGTTTCTCTGCACCATCAATACTCCCAGCTAGCATATCCAAATAGGTATCAATAAGGGCTCGACTGTTGGTAATTTCATGGATAACATTTCGAAAAAGTACAAGTTCCTCCTTAAAGTGATTAGCTAAAATATTGGCATGATACGAAGCAGATGTTGATTTCTTTAGTTGAAATGCCGGCACAACGCACGAGTCCAAAGATTCCAAAGAGGCCAAACAACTTCGTATAATTGTTTTCGTTTTAATATTCGGTGTAAAAGCTATGGCAAATACACCAATCTGTTGAATGCGATCCATGTTAATATCAAATTCAGCAATAAGTTTATCCGCATCTTTTGAATTTTCACAATTTTGCAATACGTTCTTTAATGTGTGGACAGATGTTTTCTCCTCATCGATCAGGCTCGTGAAGATCAAGCGCAACAGAGCTTCATTTAGATACGCCTCCAAGGAATACAAAGCTCGTTGAAGCGAACATGCTTCCAGTTTGCGCTCACCAAGATTATGCTGATCAAAGTTCTGTTCAAAAACAGCACATTCATCCAAAACAGTTTCGCAAATAGCCTTCAGAGCTTTTTTATCCTTTTCAAGAGCGACGTTTGCAAAGGCTAAGGCATGCTTTACAATATGATTAACTTCAATGCCCAACTGGGGATTCTCATCGTCCAACAAAGTTTTGGTGTCTTCATTGTGCACAATTTCGTTGTAGGTTTCCAATTTCGTCAGTGCCAGGTCTAAGAGCTCCACAAATGATAAATCCTCAAGCTTAACGCCAGTGCTACAGATTGCCTCCTCCGACAGCTGGTATAGCGATGCTTGCAATCGTCGCAAACACCACTCAATCCGATTAAGAAAATGTATCCGAGTTAGTCGCAGATGAGGTCCTTTACCCAGCGTGCTCTCCATATTAATTGTCCGCTCCAGGTGTGTGATGCAGGTGATCACTTGTGTAAAGCACAGATATATTGTCTCGACATGTATTTTAATGTAGCCCTCCAGCTCGTACTTCGGTGCCACATCCGGCAAGTACAATTTAAATTTACTGGCAAACTTGTGAAATGCTGCACAAAATTTATTTAACCAGGATATATTTCCTATGGCACCCTTTGCAAGCAATTCAGAGCACACATTTAATTTTATGAATAACTTGTCCATTTCAGATGTGTTGCTTCAGAGGTAAATTTTCAACTAAGGACAGATGTGCATTTTCCAGGCTATATAAATGTTTGACGTCTTTAAAACAGGTAAGTTTCATTTGAAACCCACCATCTGCTGTTTTATGGCGCAGATCTTAAACAAGAACATAAGCCTAAGCAGGTAAATTTTTAAATCTCTCAAGCTTGCACATAATACATTTGGATTACAAATAGGTTTGCACAAAATTTTAAAAGTTGGTCTCAATTTTTCTTAATTTTATTTTTATCAATATCTAATAATAAAACATGCGTTTTTATTTTGAACGCAAATATATCAATGTAATGTAGTTTTTATACTTTGATACCGAAGGTCTCATAGTATATTGGTTTTGTGCAATGTCCGTCATGGTGTCCGTCTGTATGAACGCAACTTTTTTCGACACCCGTAAAGCTAGAGACTTGAAATTTTGCAATTATGTTAATCTATCGACTGTACAGATAAAGTGTTAAGATCGGGGTGCCACGTCCACTAGGAGGCTGGGAAATCGATAAATTCGATAACTAAAAACCGATAAAACCAAATATTTCTCACATTCTTACAGATAGAATTACCAAAATTTGCACGCAGATAGCTAGCCATGTCCCTGAAAAAACTGCATCAAAATTTTGGATGCCACGCCCACTCCTTCCGGCCCCATTTTCCCTGCTCCTTAAAATTGGAAACGCCTATAGTTTTTACATTTTTTGGGCTAGAGACACCAAATTTTGTGTCAAGATAGATATTGACGTTCCACAAAAAAATGCATCAAAATTTTTGATGCCACGCCCCCTGATTCCGCCCCCATCCCCCCTTCTCCATGAAATTGGAAACGCCAATAGTCTTCACATTTTTTGGGCTAGAGCCACCAAATTTTGTGTCAAGATAGGTACTGACGTTCCCAAAATGCATCAAAACTTTGGATGCCACGCCCCCTGATTCCGCCCCCATCCCCCCCTTCTCCAAGAAATTGGAAACGCCTATAGTTTTCACATTTTTTGGGCTAGAGCCACCAAATTTTGTGTGAAGATAGATATTGACGTTCCCCAAAAAAATGAATCAAAATTTTGGATGCCACGCCCACCTAAGCCACCCGCCTTATAAAATCGGAATCGGCTAGAGACACCAAACTTATTAGGAAGATAGATAGTGACAGTTAAAAACATTTGATTCAAAAATTTGGATGCCACGCCTACCTCTGCCGCCCACCTTTTAAATTTGGGAGTTAAGTTATCTTTAACAGTTTTTGAGCTAAAGTCACCAAATTTGGTAACATGATAGCTGGCGATGTTTACCACATGGCCCACTCCCTTCGCCCCTGCATTCCCCCTTATCAACCGTTCATTTACTGGTATTAAAGTATTCCGCAGTCGGTTGCGGTTATGCCTGAAATCAGTCCAATATTTTTTATAAACAAGTAATAAATTGTTCGATTAAGTGCTACATTAATATTAAACTATGCCTTAAAATATGAATACACATATGTATGTATTTTGAGTTTTCGTATGTTTTTTAGACAACCGTTTGCTATTGGTCTGCTGTAGTCATTGTTGCTTCAACAGGTAAATGCACACGCTTGTGAACTTTCAGGGTATACTTGTCGACAAAGGATTTTTCGCAATCTGTGCATGGATAGCGTGGCCTGTCTGTCTGGTGAGTTCGCAGGTGATGTTTGTATGTGCGTTTCGTTTTAAACTTCTGATGGCACACGTCACAGATAAGTTCGTGCTCCTCGGCGTCGTGGCGCATAAGGTGATTGTACATGAGCCAGGACAGGGAGAAACGTTCGCCACATTTGTCGCATTGATACTTCTTTTTATCCCAGTGCACCTCCATGTGGCGCAACACGTTGCGCTTGTGCGAGAACTTTTTCGGGCAATAGCGGCACTCCAACTCGGTTTTACCCTCGTGCAGGTTCATATGCAAATCAAGAACTTCTTCGTCTTTTACCTTGAGTCCGCAGATATTACAGGTGGCAAGTTCGTTCTTTTGGCAATTGTCAGTTTTAATATGTTTTTCGATGCTTGCCTGATTACCAAATAACTCGCCACATATGTGACAAGGAATATCAGTAAAACCAAAGTCTTTGAAATCATCCGTACTCTCCTCGCTTTCGCTGTATTGAGCATCTTGCTGCTGGTCATCGCTCATAGTGGAATACTGATCATCTTGTGGATCAATATTTTCTGCTTTGGGCAAAGAGTTATTTAGGAACTCCTCAACTGGAATAGTTGATTTCGATTCCGGCACTTTTGCTTTAACGACCTCTTTCTTTGGCTTTTTATTTTTGCGACAACCCAGCAAGGCGTCGGCAATCTGACGCTGTACTTGACTAAGATTTCTAACAAGCCGGTCGTAGTTAAAGAGATACTCCAAACAATCCCGACAAGCAGCTGAAGTTGGCGTCAATTCCAATCGTTGGTTAATTACTTTTTCAAAATACTTTAGTATGTCTTTTATCGGCTTAAATGTGCCAGGTACAATGCATCCTAAAATAGTTGTTTATTTTTAATTAAATTTGTTTGCTGTAAAATATTTATAAACCACTTGCCTTCAATAAGCTGAAAGACGCCAACAGACTTCACTTTGCCACAAACAAAACAGAACGGCCGCTTTGCGCTCATTTCGCAAAATATGTTATAGCCTTAAAAAAAAATTGTATCTAAGTAAATGCCCAAAAAAACAAATTACAAGCTTTATACATACTTTAAATTATGAAATATATATTTTTTGATAGAATTGCACGATTTTTCTGTCATTTAAGATTTCTGTACACACGGGAAGCTATCAGCTGTGGTTACTAACATTAACATTGGCAAAGCTGTGTTTTAACAGAGAGTATTATCGTTACTTGATTTCAAAATCAAATATAACATTTTTATATGACAGTCACCTAATTTCACTTAATAAAACGAATTAAAATACCATAATTGCTTTTTCCCGGTGACAGTAATCAAAAGAGATGAAGCTACTTCAAGACAACATCACATATTTGTGACTTAAAAAGTCACAGTAGCCATGCCAAAAGTACTTGCTATTTATCCGAGAACGATATAAATTATTTTGTAGCATCGAAATTCGCAGTTACATAAGTAGCAGCTTTACAATTTTTGTCATCTCTACATAAAATGCATTGTGTTTTTAGAAATTTGCTAAAATCAGCTGTTATACGACCAAGCGGTAAGGCATATAAATGGAATACTTTAATACTAGTATTACTAGATTCATATTTTTATCATCAATATTTAAAGGACTAAGATTTCTCAAAATGACTGAACAGGATGTTATGGCAATGCCTTTGGTAGACATAGACGGCAAAGGTATTTTCAAATACGTTCTGATCAAAGTCACCGGCAACGAGGATTGCGCTGAAAACATTGAGAAGAATGTAGTTCGTGGTTATGCAGATTGTGAATGGCATTGTAAGATCCGTTTTACATAATTTTGTATAGCGAAGTGTAATATCTTGTTTTATTTTATAGCTGACATATATGACCGAGTGATGGCGGTATGCAAGAAGAAGGGCCTGGATACTCAATGCCTTGGTGGAGGTCGCATTGAGCACAATCCAGACAAAAAGTACTTGAAAGTCTATGGATACTCACAGGCAAGCACATATGCTATTAATTAATTATTCCATAATAACTCAAATTGATCCTTTATTGCCACAGGGCTTTGGGAAAGCTGATCACATGGAATCAAAAAGAATCTTGCTAACTAAATTTACAGACTACGAAATTGAAACCACCGATGATGGATATTAGTTGTACTTAATATTTATTTGAGCATATATGAAGTGAATTTATAAAATAAATATGCCTCATTTTTGAGCACAGCCAATGATTACAATGTCAGAATCGTAGTAGCACTTTGAAAAAGTTAAAAGCCTTGCCACACCAAAAAATATGTAGTTGTGCTTCACACTTTTCAGAAGCAGAACGGTTTTCGAAATTTTTCCAAATTTAAAATTTTTTTTTTTTTTTAAACGTGTTACCTAGATATCAGAAATGAACTTTCCAAAATTTGCTTCTCCGTTTCGAACGGCCGCTAATTTATTTTGTAAGTTTAAATAATTAAATATCTGCAAGCCATTTAATATTTATTCAAGAAATATAAACGCAGTGCGGAATCTTTCCGCAAAAAGTTGCAGTGATGCTGGTAAGGTGCTTGTCACTACACCCAAGATAGAAATCGCCGATGGAAAAATTCTCTACCTGTTGATTTCGATTTACGTTCACGGTGAAACGCTGTTTGCAAGGACTATCGTGCGTGGGGGGAAAGCAGAAAGACATCGTCAGTTTGTCAATTATATTTGTACTGCAGATAAGTTAATCTTATTAATTTTTATAGTTCATTTGTACGATCGCATAAGATCCAAATTGAACGATGTTGGGCTGTGTACTAAAGCTCTAGGTGGTGGTTTCATGGACGTCGATTTGCAAGCGAATACAATAAAAATTTACGGAAAATGCAAGGTAAGGAAACAAAATAATAAAAAAAAAGTGGTATTTGTATTAATATGTCATTTTTCAAGACCTTTGGAAGAGCAAACCATAAAAAAACAAAGGGCATATTAAAATCGTCTGATAAATACGAAAAATTCAAAATATCTGTATCTAGGTAATCGTTTATGGTTCAGACTTTTTGGCTTTATTTTAGGATACAATTTTGAAATAATAAAATTTAAATAAACCAAATCAGTGACAATTTGAATGTTTTGCATTAAATTTAGTAGAAATATATCGGCAGGAGTAATGACGATTTACAACACTGACAAATAGTATTGAACAATGATGTATTTCGGCAAGCAGAATTCGATGTCTTATTTTGTAAAAACCTATTCGTCCTAAAAATGAATTGCTGCATTTGCCAGTTTTCTGTACGCAATCCAAGAAATATACACGAGGAGACTATCGGAAAGCCGCCCATATTAATCAGTGACTTGGTTCTGCAGTGTACAAAGGGCACCAGCTATGTACTCGGCGAGGTGGGCTCGACAATATGCAAAAAATGCTGCGAGAAATTATTACGCTACCACAAATCCTTACAAGTCGCGCGGAAGCTGCGCCAGGAGATACTCGAGTTAATACAAAGTCCCTTCATCTTAAAAGACTTCAAGTCGGCACTCGCCCGAAGTGAGTTTAAAGGCGAAGATGTTGAGGGATTCGATGGCAGCGTCAGCGTCGAAATGGTCGAAACTGTGGATGCTGCTGATTTAGATGATGGATCTGAGCTGGACGAGCAGCATAGCGAAAGAGCAACTGTGGTGGACCAAACGATTGTGGTGGAAACGGAAGCGGAACACGATTTTATCGTAAAGAATGATTGTGATGATGTAGAGGAATTCCAGACAGTTGGCTTAGAATTAGATATTGAGAACGAGATAATAATTAATGAAGAAGCACCCGATGCCGATATTGACGAGGATGAGGATGACGCCAAGCCAACGGCTGACGAGCTTGAAATGTTTAAAGAGGAAGATAAGGATATGTTAAGCGATTTTGAAGACCAAATTGATGGCACCATAGAATACCTAATCTCCGATGGCGAGGATCAGGACAGCTCTGGCGACTATACGGTTAACATTCAATGTCCCAGCTGTCCGGAACAGTTCAGCAGCCGTCGATCATATAATGCGCATACAAAACGCGAGCATTTTCCTGGCTACGTATGCGACCAGTGCGGCAAAACGTTGCAATCGTATTCTGGCTTCATTGGCCATTTACAGAATCATGAGCCCGTCAAACAGTTCGAGTGTCCGCATTGTGGCGAGCGGTTTAGCCGCAAGTTCCGGCTGAAACATCACATGGCCTGGCATACGGGTGAAACGCCGTATCAATGCGAGGTGTGCTCGAAACGTTTTGTGCATAAAGTGGCGCTGTATAAGCATAAAATGATCCATGACACAGACTCAAAGCGTCTAGAGTGCCAAGTGTGTGGCTTCAAGACCCGCACAAAAGCCCATCTGGAGCGGCACACGCGCTCCCACACTGGTGCCAAACCCTTCGCCTGCCCTGTGTGCAATAAGCGTTTCTCTCAAATGTACAACATGAAGGCACATCTGCGAGAACACGAGAATCCAGGCAGCAATCGACATCGACGCTTTCACTGCCCCAAATGCACCCATACGTTTATTAACGAACAGAACTACTTAAGTCATTGTGAGCGCAATGATTGTAAGCCTGTTTAGCATAGATACTAGATTCATCCCATATGGCATTTGGATATTAACGTTATACTTGTACATAACATACTTTTATTTAATAGTACGTCTCCCAAATATGCTTAAAATAAAATCGGTTAAAATTTCAAATTATGTACTTTGTTTTTGTTTTTATTAAGTCTACATGCATTTTGCTCACAAATAAAATATGGTTTTTACTATGGTAAATGTATATTCATTAATTTCGTATTTCTGCGGTTATTTTCAGTTTCTTAAAAAAATATTTATTGTGTATGTTTGTTGTAACTTATGAAAGTAGAACTAATCAATTAATGTGTTAAGCAATTATGCAACTATTGGAGCAATTAGCACTCATCGTTTATAAAAAGAAATGTTGTCCAATGTTAAATACATACATATATAATAGACGAAAGCACAATACATATTGTATGTATATTTGTATATAAATACATAAATTTAAATGTACATACTTCTTCTATACGTAGAGTATAATAGATTATACAAAAATAAAACAGATTATATTTTGATTTTTTGTCGAGTTGAATAGAACTTTGTTAATATCATCATATCATAAAATGCACATTATAAAAATATTAACAAAATTTATTGCAGGCAGTCCATAGTTAGTAAAAAGTAACAAACAAATCCAAATTCAGGAATACCCATCAAACTTTTCAATCAAATATTTTCTTATTTTGTGCTTTGCTCAATAATCTCTATTGTTTTGTTTATGTTTTAGAGCCGACAAAATGGTACGGGATATACAAAGTATTTTTTTTTTTTTTTTGTAACGAATTTCAGATTAACGATTTTTTTTTAGTTTTTCACTTTTTGCATTTCGTTGATTTTACATAAGTGGTAAAAGATACAAAATACAAATAATACATATATGTATATGTACGATATATATAGCATATATGTATGTACATAAATACATAAGCGCACATAAATTTAATGTTCTCCTCGGTGTTAATTTATAATTGTTTGTTAATCATATGTATGCGTTTGTATTTGTAAAAAAAATACCTCCAGATATTAAGGACGAAATAATGAAACACATTGCTCCTAAACCCTGTATTCCTACCCCCATCCCATATCCCGTTTCCCCCTCCCGCCCCACACCCCGTACAATAGTTTGTGATGCTTGCAAAAGCCTATTGAATGTACAGTTAGTTCTATTTAAGTTTTGATTTCTGGGAATAGCTTCTCAAGTTGTTTCCTTTACTTACAGACAACATTTCAGCCATTCTCATGACCCGCCCATTCATAATTTAGCTTAATAGAAAACCTACACGTTACATCTTAAGTTTATTCGGATGGTTTGACAAGACCCATCGCTTTGTCTCCGAACAACGGGAGTATGTCGGAGTCGTTGACAATCTCTTCTTGAATCACTGGACTGTCCGGGTCTTCACAATGGGTCTTAAAAAAGAATCTGCAAGTCACATACACAAAATTAAACGCTTTCATGGATAATAAAACAAAATGATGTTAAACTTACCGAAAGTGACCTCTTCTGGGCAGATAGTCCTTAAATTGGCGCAGGGTCGGCTGAGTACCGGGTATTTTAATTCTGTAAGGAACTGGCTCTTCGCAGAATGAAAACACCACAACTGTTTCCGGCGGCTTAATCGGCAATGGCGGTGGACCCATCACTGCCTGATGATGCATGGTGCTGCTGCCACTGCTGCTACTACTGAAGGAAGATAGGGGCTGTTGCTGCTGCTGCATAGCCACCATGTGGGGTTGTAACTGCGGTTGGGCATATCGACGAGTGCGTCGCGGCTCGTCTTCCAGTCTTCGTTTTGTTTCCTCCAATTTTGAGGCCGTGCTTGAACCAGAGCGGGAGCTACTACAAATATATTGCTATATATTAAAAATGTGAACTGGTTAATAAGGATTTGAGTGTGTTTACCTAGTATCTTTGTATTTCATAACGGTATCAGATGAGAACATGCTGATGCCGCTGTCTGTGTTCATTGAAGGCCATTTATTTGTTAGCTTCCTAGAGCAGGAACTGGGATCGGGCATTGATTTTGAGTGCTTCATTGAGTGGCCACCTGTGGATTAATGTTTAAAAAAGTTAAATAACGTTTATACTATTGATAGATTGATAGCAACTTACTCAAACTCATGGCACCATCACTGACCATGCCCGAGTCATGTGTTGCAGTGCGTCTTCTCGATGGTATAGGCGGGCAAGGTGACATTGTGCCGGGTGAGCGATGTGGCGTTTGGTCCTTCCACACACGCGACACATGCTGGTCCAGTATGTCTTGGTCGTTGTCTTCATCGAGTGCAAACTTTTCCCGTATCGCCTCGGCAAATGCACGATCACTGGCACTGGATCTTTCGTTGTTTGCCAGTGAAGCGCCAGGCATACGCTATTCGAAAAGAAATATGTATAGTTATGAATGATGCCTGAAGAAATTATTGATTAAGTTATTCACCTCAAAACGTGCACGTTCTTCTAAATCACGCTTGCGCTTAACCTCCTCCAGTTTGGGTATCAGCAGGGCCAAAAGCTCATCCTCCTTCAGCGGTCGATGCTCGTTTGAATGTAATCGTTGCGTGCGGGGTATAACCTAGAGATTTCAACAATACAATGCCACTTTAATGATGATAATGAAAATGAAATGTCTTTGTCTTTGACTACCTGAAAAGAGTTCGTTTCTTTGTTGGCCATGGCACTCTGACGTATGGCCTTGTTCTCAGTGGAGCTGTGTCTGCGTTCTATATAAGGACGGCCATCCCTGGAAGAAAACACATACAATATATAAAAAATTAATTTGGTTTAAAGTAAGGAGTGTATGTCTACTATTGGATACATTGCAGGCTCAAGCGGAGGACGCACTGGACAACTACTTACATTGAACAACTGGAGAGTGACATTGTATCGGAGTCGGTGCGGCCGCCGGAGCTAACACTGGCTCTCTCCGAATCAACGCGTGAGTTTGGTACAAAGGATGTGTTCGTGCTCGCAGTATACACATAACCGTGAGCTCTATATCGCAAACACATGCACACACGGCATCACATTCATATATTATTTGTAATGGGGGAGCAACAAAATTTGATTTGTTTCCATGCAATGCGGCGAAATTTGTTTTTTTTTTTTTTTATGTACAAAAATCAAAATATACATAAATAAATTAGAAATAAAAACAAACGATGTTTATAAATCCGTGTTTGTTGTTGTATGTTGATGTAGTATTCGTTACGGTGAGTGTCACAATTGATGGTTGGTGTTGTTGATGTTGTTGTTTTTGGGCGTGTAGGTGGGTTCGTGCGTTTTGTGATCGTACAAATATACAAAAAGATATATGCAAATAAAAAGAAAATAAATTTTTAAAAAATTAATATGGATATAAAAACACAAATAGGTATTTAAATTAAAAAAATATATTTTCGGTAACTGCCAAACTATGAACAGAATAAACTATTTTTTGTAAAACATTTTGAAACATTATTTATTAACTTAAATATTAAACGTTTTCGTTTTAGAAATCTATACTAAAAAGACTTTTAGTGAAACTTTTGTCCGATAAAAAGTCGGAGTTTGCATGCATATTGGTTATTTACTTCGAATTAAAAAAAAAAGAAAAAAGAAACAAGGAGCATATAAGATTTTAATGTATAAAATTATATATTGAAAGTGAAACAAAGTTTTGCTTTCAGCTATCTAATCAAAAAAAAAAAATAAAAGAGAGAAAAAATCCCGAATCCATTTACAAGCTAAAAACATTTTAAGAACATGCATCAAATGAATGCTTGAAACTGTGAAGCATTAGAACTGGTCTATTAAGGATAATCGCAAAAATAAGGGTTGGTTATGGTTTATGCTCTAGCTACATACCCGGGTGGTCTAATTTCCAGTCTTCTTTTTTGCGTTGCTATCAACAGATCGCGTGTGAGTCGCATGGGCAAATCGATATGCGGACGCGCAGAGCCGCCCTCCACTTGCACCTTCTCGAAGTCATCGCAAAGCGACAGCTCCGAGTCCTCGTGCAGTGTGGGTAATGTGGAGCTGCGTGGCAGTGTATCCGTGGCACTGATCGATCCACTCGAGCTGGCTGACGTTGATGGACCGTAGACACTGCCGCTGGCACTACATGTGCCAGCGGGAAGCGCAGTTCCGCTGCTCATTGGCAAATTGATGAAAACACCAGGTGGAATTGGACAACCGCCACCGCCGCCGCCGCCGGCTGTGACCAACAGTTGCTTGGAGGTTGCCGACGGCAGAGCACAGGCGCCGGCAGTGCTGCCATTGTTGCTGGCACAACTGCCGCCGCTGCCACTGCTGCCGGCGCTGCCCGATGCAGTGGCTCCGCTACTGCTGAAACGCTCCTGCACTGCGGACATTTGCTGAATATACTGGATGTACATCTCGGAACAGAGGAAGCTCGGATAGATGTTGTCGCGTATGGTGACCTCCACATGCTGTTGCATGGGATCATAAATGTGCGGACTGAGCGGAATCTCATTTGACTTGATGGCTTTAATTTGTGTGCGCAAATCATCCGAAATTGACAGTTGGCTTTTACGCAAAAATCTACAGAGTAGAAGGGGTATTAAAAAATAGTTCTTAGCACGTTTTCGAGTTGATAAACTCACCTGTATATGGCTCCGATTATTTGCTTTACCTTCTCCGGATCTGTTTGTTGCTTCAGACCCTCGCAGGCAAAGTAGAAATTGAGATGATCATTGTAGGCGGGCGCCTCCTCCTCAACATACTTCTTGAACAACTCCACCCCATCGCGATCCTCGAGCAGATGATTTAGCGTCCGGGCCCAGTTCAAATATGATGGAGGTGAGTTCTTTAAGGTATCTATCACCCCTTCGGTCATCTGAACCATTTAATTAATTTAATTTATTATTACGTTTTTTTTTTTAAGTAAAGTTTTCTTGCCTTTACCTTTTTAACTCGGCTCTCTTCTCCGGGTACAGGTGGTCTTGGCCCACTACACTCATTATCATCATGTTTCCGGAGTCCCAATGGATGGCTCATGCCACTCTAAATGCGCCAACAACAATATTGTTGCACACAACTCAACTCCTGTAAACGGTTTCTAAGTTCGTGTTGGTTTTAATATTTTATCTATTCGCTATGCTTAAGTTAATACAATCAAACGTTTTAACAAATCACAAACACCAGATATTTTAAAAATATTTGGGATATGGAAGATGCTCTTGATGTGTATGTGTTTGTGTGTGTGTAAGTGTGTGTATATATCGTTTGCGAATTTGGAAGGCAGTTAGACAAGGCCTGAAAAAAAGGAGGAAATTATGTTTTAAATATATACAATAAATAAGCCTCTATCTAATATTCATAATTAATTAATTAACATTTCTTAAAGATTTGGTTGACCAATAGTATATTTGGCATATTCCTAGCCCGAAGGAATAAAAAATTAAATACAATTTTTTCTGTAGACAAACTTTCAGTACGAATAAGGTTTATTAGTACACCAAAGACATCTTTTGAACAAAGACGGGTTTTAGCACAATCAGAGAAGAGTATTTAATATATACTCTTTATTACATAAATCTAAAAATAATTAGTTTTAATTTCGAAAAGTGTACAAACACAGTTTGCAGACATATTTTACTTTCATACTACAACTTTTCATTCATGGAACATGTTGCAAACTTTTTCAAACTTTTTTAAAGGTCAACTTATTTGCCAAAGGAAAAGTAATTTGTACAAATGGTTTAAGTTCAAGTGAAATACTTCAGAAAACATGCACCATATTTTTGGTACATAAGCAGACAAGATGATAGTATTGCAGAAAACTAGTATTTAGCTCCACATTCTGGCAGCGCAGTTTAGTTATGTATAATTTGATATCGCTGGCAATTGAATGGCGGCCATTTTGAGAGCGCTTTTGATTGGTTCATGTTATCGACCAATACTGTATACCAGGGCACATTGCCCATGGGCAAAGGGAAGGACAATAATCCGTGATGTACGAATTTTCGAAAATGGAACGCACACACACACACACACACACAGAGTAGGGGTCGATGGTGGTGGTGGCTCTGCTGCTGTCTGACGCGCATGAAAATCAACAATTTGTGTTTTTGTTTTTGTTGTTGTTGTTGTTTTTTTGTGTGTGTTCGCTTTTGCCGCAGTCAAAGCAACAACGACTAGTACACAACTACAGAAGAAGAGCACTGTCGCCGACAACAATCACAAAGGACGAAAAAACAGAAGCAGCAACAGCAGCAGCAGCCCTTCCCAGCCAACACACACACACACACACAAAAAAAGAGGGGATGAACGTCTGCTGCGACAACAAAAAGAGCGACCGAGCCAAGGAAACTCATCAAAACGCCATTTGCATAGCACTCCATTACAGCCAAAAGAACAAAGAAAAGGCACAATTAAAACGCTCAGAGCACAGAGCGCTCAAGCAACAACAGCATCCTCCCGCCTCCCCCCTCAGTAGTTAGAGCGAGACCCCAAATTGGATGATGCAGCCACCCAACCACCCGCATATAGTACATCTAAACATGCGCCTGGTGGCCACTTGAAGGCCTCCTTGTGTCACTCAAAAACGGGGCACAGAGAACGCAAAGGCAAAGGCAAAGACAAACTATTGAAAATGCGCGAAGCTTGCTTCAAGTGGAGATGGATGGCGCAACTGAATCATCCTTGGCGCACATCAAAGATCTGACGGCTGCTTTTTAAGGACATAATGGCTGCTTGCAATGCACTGCAGCGCAACAAGGATGCAACAAAATTAAAAAGGGATTATCTAAGAAAGATTTACTTTGTACACAATTTCTGGTCAATGGCCAGAAGCGAATTTTATTTTGCTTTTAGTACAATTAAAAAGCACTTAAGAATATTGCATTACGATAGTTGGGTTGCTTAATTTACTTTTTAAATTTATTAAAATGTTGTTAGACAAGATTCTGTTTATATAAAATCTTAAACAACAAAGACTGTTAAATGTTAAAAACAATTGGCAAATTATTTACTAACTTGGAACAAAACACTTTGCAGACAAAAATTTGCTTAAAGTAAAGAGTTGCAAATTGTTTTTTTGTGATTGATTGGAAAACCGACGATTATTTACAGAATGTAGACTTTTAAGAGAAAAAGCTGTGTTTGCAATCGATTTAAACATTTTTCATTGCCGTAAACAAATTACAAGTAGTTTTTATAAGAGCGAAATTTTGGTTTGAATAACTTGGTAATTAATATAATATTAGAACAATAAATTATACCTCTTTTAAATATAAAACATAGTTTAAGGCCCTTTGTTAGGGTATAAACATTTCTATATTGTTCAAGTAGCTTTTGTTATAAATAAACTTTTTATTTGCAATATTTTCGCGCTATTATTTTATTTCATTTAAAACGCAATAGATTGTAATTTTGTTTTGAAATGAATTTGTTAGACCGGCGGACTTATAAGCAACCACTTCCTAACGGCCATTAAATTTTAACAAAGCTGCAAAAATCCGTCGGGGGTGGTTGTACTTGGTTAGCGTAATAAGTAATTTGAAATGGGGAGACGAAGTATCGAAAACAACCCCATATAGAGTAAATAAGTTGTGCACTGATTTATACAGATACATATAATTCTAATTATATTATGCCTACATAGATTTCTTTTGACTGTTAATTTAAAAAAAAACTACATAAATCGAATTTGAATGTGCCGTCCGCCCATCGTTTTTAAGACATTAAAATATATTTTTATAAGTAAGATTTGATCTTAATTTTTTTTTTCAAAATGGAAACCAGAAGTTCAAAACCTACGATGAAAATAATGGTTTTTTTTTAATTTTTTTTTATTAACTTTGTGTCTTAGCGTCTCATAAAGTTGTCGTACCCAAACCGATTTTAATAAGCTAAGCCGTTTAATTTGTATATGAAACAAAGTCTTTTTGCAAATCTTCCAAAACTTAGAAGACTTTTATTGTACAACGCTTTAAAATACCAACGCTAACCATGATTTTTTTAGAGCTACTTGCTGTCTCATTTACAGACAGACGGATAATCAGCAAGTGGTTTCGGCTTATGTCAGAAAAAATTTTCATTGAAAAATATGAAAAAACAAGCCGGTGACGCCGAATCACCAGAGGCGCCTTGAAAAAAAGTTGTTTTGCGGTGAAGTCTATTACTCGTTACCGGATCATCAGAAACCAATAAATGAATATGCATTTTAAATGTGATGAATATCTCGAGGTAATCACGAAGAGTTTTTTTTTCTATTTTTTACAGCATTTTGAAGTGAAAATCGCGATTTTAGCCTAAAAATCGCAGTTAATTTGTTATGAAAAAATTGGAAAAAATTAAAAAAAAAAAAAAAATCTCGTCTTGATTACCTGTTGTTTTATGTGAAGAAGTTATGCTCAAATTTTCAAAATGAACGGTTCAGTAGATTTTGAGCTATAATGTTCACGAACTTCAAATATTACGTTTTTCGGATAATGTTCACGAACTTCAAAAATTACGTTTTCGGAAAAATCGATTTTTATGCGACGCGCTGGACGCTTCTACACCATAATTACCACGTTTGAAACGCTGTAACTCCGTTAGTTTAAGTTGATTGACTTAAAAGCTTACACATTATTTTCGACGTGAACATTCAGAAAGCTAACTAATTGGGTGTAGGCGAAACTTGTGATAGGTCTATAAAATATGTTGTCTGCTAGTCTACAGTTAGTGCTTAGCCACGTTAAAATGTTGCATACGTAAAAATTGTGCATAAGTTTTACAAGCACTTTTGTTTCTGATAAAAAGGTTTCCAAATGTAATAACACAATTAAATCATGTAACTGTACAACGAACAAAATTACAACTAATTGAAAATGAATTGAAAAGCGAATTTATTGAAGCAAAATCCAAAAAAAAAAAAAAAAAAGAGAAAGAAATAAACGGAGGCACACTTGAGAAGGAAATCACTTTATTTAATAAACGTAAGATATAATAATGATGTGAATTTATTGTGGCAACGATTTCTTTTGTATCTTAGTTCCAGCCGGTTGAATGGCATTCAGTTAACAATACACCTAAGGGCAAACAGCAAACAGAAATGCCCTCGAAGCGATTTCAAATCTATCCCTATTAATGCTGTACGCTTCACAGGATAAATGCCCCTAGCCTACATATTATGATTTCATAATGATTGACAGGCCCTTTTTGAGTAGCGATAATGAAAGATGATGCTGCAACCGAAAAATTGCCAGCCATCTTCGAATCGAGTACTTACCAACTTGAACCGAGTTTTGTGTTTAAGGTGAAGCACTCGATGTGGCAGCAGTGTCACATGCGTAGGGAGCATCAACAATGGTTTGTCACTGGATTAAGGTGCCGGGCGCCTCGAGATTGTTATCGTTGACAACTTGTTGTTGAACACGCGACAAAGAAAAGTAACGTCACAAAGCTAAAGAGTCAAACTGAATTCTGCCAGCCGATGACAGCAGCATCCATGCCAGATTTTGTATATATGTATATAAAAAAACGTTACAGCTACCAAACACACCCTCTGCCCGTGTGTGTGTGTGTGTGTGTATATAAGAGGGCGAGTATATAATCACATTTTTTTTTTTTGGGGGGCTGCAAAAGCTGATGGTTCTTTAGGGCACAATTGTTGCATGTGCGCTTTTTATTATAATATTTATGCTAAACTGCACCGTTTTGCGTTATGTCGAGGATTATTAGATGATTTGTAAATGGGCACAACTTGAGCACTTGATATCCCAATCAGTGTGTGTTTTGAATGACTCAACCAAAAAGCCAGAGCCAGAACTGTAGAGCTTAACCACCCCCAACCTGCTGCATCCACCCACAAAGCTGACTACTGCCCAACATAATGATGCTTCATGTACAAAAACAACAACAACAACAACAACAACAACAAAGGATGTTCTTTTCAAAGTGTCAGTGGTTGCGGCACGGCTCTTTGTGAGGCGCAACAGAGACGGCAATACGGAATAGAAAATCATTGTGTGTGCAACCAATATGCGCAGGTCCAGAGCCGCTGCTCCGTATATAAAGCAAACGGAAAGCAAAGAAAAAAAAAGGAAGAAAATAAATAACCCAAAGGAGAGTTGTATTATACAATTCGAACGGTCCAGGTCCAACAACAATGAATGGGTGAGGGTTGTATTTGTGCCACCTTCCATAGTATTCTCATTTATTTTATAATCCTCCCTAGGAAATCTCAGCAAATTATTTTCCAATAAGTTTAAAAACAATGAGCCGTAAAAGAGCCTGGGAGCCTGGCGGGTATACGGAGGGTGGAGGGTGGAGCAGAGGTTGTTTGTAATTTGCAGTCGGTTGTCGGTGGCGCGTTTGTTTCTAATGAGGTTAAAGGCAAAGTGCCGACGACCGCCATGGCAGTGAACGTTTGAGTCTGATTCGAGTCTAGACTCGACGAGGAGCAAAACTGGGGGAAAAAACTGTACACAGTTTGTAATGCATCAATTGACCTTCGTGATGCCAGTTTTAACAAAGTCAACGGGAATAAAACTTTACTGCAGTAAAAAGCACGTGTTTGCTTTGATAAACAAATATCAAGGATAACTTACGTGAACTTGAAATAGTGGAAAGCAGAATGTTTAACAAAAATTTTGTGAATAACTTATTTTCCTCATCAGGCTCAGTTTCTTTCATGAGACGGAGTCCTTATTTATTCAAAGAGTTATAAATTAGCCTAGCATCATTGTTTGGAAGTAGAAAGTTTTCAAAACTGTACCTTTTTGTATCACCTTTTAGTTTGCTGTTGCATTTAATTTGGGTTAATAGTTTTTGTCTGTTATTTAACGTTGGGTTAATAGTCAAATTTTGTCCGCTGTTGGGATTTAACGCGTTATAGAACAATAAGTTGAATAAAAAATATTTAAAATGTAATAGGAGTTGTCAACAGTCCGTGTTGGGAGCTTCACTGTATTTGTAATATTGTAAAACAATTTTTTTAAGAAAACTAACTTAGGATTTACGAAGTCAATAGCCATAACCATTGACTGGCTTATTAAAGTGGTATTCAAATGCGCATATAACAAGTATTGTCATAAAGAATTCTTTTTAAAAGAAACCAAAACTTTTCAAGTTTGTGTTATCATAGATTTACATATTCTGTGGCAAGTTTATTAAGCGACAAAAGGAACGAGGTTATTTCCTAAGCATCTTCATGTTTAAAAAACTAAGAAATATGTTTTGTAAACAGTGTTTGTAACTTTTTGTATGTAAACTATGGTATTCTTTACCTTTTAAAAAAGCCTTTCCAACTTTCATTTAATATTTGTACTCTTAATCACCCACAATACAGTAATTTTTAACTAGTCTGCCTGCAAAAAAAACTCAAACTATAAATTTAAAATGTTTATAAACAAATGTTTTACTATATCTTTATATCTAGGAGTCCACAATAACATACACTTATTCCAACTTAATTTAGGGACACGTGAAGTGTTAAATTTTCGCAATTTTTAAGTAAAACTTTTATCGGTTTGTAATGCTCAGATAAATTTTTGATATTTGCCAATTAACGGAAAATTATGATGACGAAAAGATACACTACATTTATTCCAAGATATTAAAACCAACAGTTTAGTTTAGTCTTTAGTATGCATTTCCAAATTCAGGATAATAAAAGGTTTATTAAAAAATTTGAGTAATAAATAATTTGAACTCAGCTTGATCCGGAATGATCCACTTATCTGTTGATGCTAATTGAAAATATATTTATTTTTTAGATACTTTTATATGCTTTTTCCTGCCCGGCATTTGCACAACTAAATTATATATACAACTTTTATTAGGTTTAGGGCATAAATACACGAGTAAATGGAAAATATGAAATAAGGAAATGTTTACACATCCAAACATTTTCTAAAATAAATTTTTGATGAAAATAAATAGAACACTAAGACCAGTGGCGGATTTACCAGTAGGCTGAGTAAGAGGCGGCAAATATTACTCGAAAACCGATGGTTATTTATGATAAATTTCTCTAAATTGTGTATTCACTAATTCGCTCTAATTTAGCTCTTTTATCAAAGGAGTCAAAAGTAGTGAACAAGATGACATATGACGATATAATCAATGATTCTGCAAATTCAAAGTCCCTCAAAAAGTTATTGTAATGCATTAAAGACCAACAGATAATGAGTACACTAAAAAATATATATTAACTATCCACGAATGCACAGTTTTTTTGTAAGCTTTGTTCATATTACGTAACTATTATATAGTATTAAGACATACCTTTACTTTCCTTAAAAGTAGTACAAAATTAAGATTT
This sequence comes from Scaptomyza hsui, assembly GCA_018152825.1. NCBI lineage: Eukaryota > Metazoa > Arthropoda > Insecta > Diptera > Drosophilidae > Scaptomyza > Scaptomyza hsui. The sequence continues at coordinate 3,481,014 of JAECXO010000004.1, read as the reverse complement.
TCTTAGCTTAAAAAACCGTTTGTTTATAATTCTTTGCTGTGAGCATAAAAAAGGATTTGATTTATGTTATTATGAACTAATGTGTCGAATTTCAGAGGTCGAGGCGGCAAAAATTGAACAAATCTGTAAATTCGCCACTGACTAAAACACTAGTTTTATTAAACTGTGTTTCTTAGCTAGAAATATATATACCAATTATAAAACTATTTACAAAACATCCCCTTCTCTATTAAAATGAATTAAATTTGCAGAAATACTTACATGTGTAATATGCATTAAAATTGCGTGAACACAAAGATCTCGGGATTCCAAAAACTGCAGTTTCTAAAAATAATGAGATAAGATAAGATTAAGTACAGATTAAGTTAAATGCAATCAATTTATTGTTAAAATTGCAGTTGGATGTATTAAGCAGTTAAAGTTTAAATAAGTTTGAGCAACTCCATTTTTCTCATTTTCATAAGTAGTTTTTTTACTATCTGCTTTTAATGAATATTGTATAGAATGGTTATGAGTTGCAAAAATTAGGGTTCAAATAAAAATAGTTTTAAAAGTTTTTTAAACAGTCCAGTCCCTCTCAACTTTATGTCCTTAAAACGCATTAACATAAACGTAATCAAATCCTACTGCAGTAATTACCAGTTCATCATTACAATACTTTATAATATTGTATTTGTGCAACTAAAAATACAGTTAAGTCTACTCATAGTTTGAACTTACTTCATAAAAAGTTTGGTATCAATGGACAGGTCATTTAAATTCGGTTTGAATGGTACAATACTTTTCTTAACCCATTAAGTACCCATTAAAAGTTTTCAATTCTTGTAAAGGTCTATTTTTGAAACTTTTTTTCTCGGGCTCAAAGTTTCTCCAAAAAAATCTATTAGTGAATGCAAAAAGAGTTTATTAAAAATCTCTTCGCATGTATTTTTTATGATTTTTTGAAAATGGCGTAAAAGGAATATTTTACCCCATTTTTACTTCTCTTCATAAAAGATATTAATTTTCAAGATTTTTTTGGAGAAACTTTTTGCATCAAAACATTTTTTGTTTAAGCCCGAGGAAAAAAGTTTCAAGAATAGACCTTTACAAGAATAGAAAACTTTCAATGGGTACTTAATGGGTTAAGAAAAGTATTGTACCATTCAAACCGAGTTTAAATGACCTGTCCATTGATACCAAACTTTTTATGAAGGAAGTTCAAATTATGAGTAGATGACTGTATAAGCTGAACTAAGTTTCAACATATTTTAGAGCATGATTTTCAGCTATTGTTGTATCTTTAAAGTATTTACATACGCATCGAAGAAAGCAATCTAGTTGTATCTCCCTGATGTGATTTTCCCTTTTGACTGCACAGAAAATTGAGTAACCCTTATAAATGTGGTTTGCACATCAGCACTGTAGGTTTTTCTTCAAAGGGTGAAAATTACAAATATTTTTCGCACGAATTCATTGGACCAATGCGTAAATGAAATTAGAAAAAAATATTTTTATTGAATTTCTGAAAAATATTAAATTTATTGACATGCCTTTTGGAGATAAGGAAGAAGAAAGTAGACAGCCAACATTGGTCAATGGTATATTTGTTATTTTTTGCAATATGCCTTCTAATCTACTTTCTGCTCTAAAAAGAATAGCAGGAATTGTATAAAGACTGGTCAAAGGGCATTGTGGATAATTGAATTGCTCATCATCAATGCAGAAAAATCATTTTTCATAGTTCAAAAACCAACAACAACAACAACTACAAATATATTTATACAGAAAGAGCTCAATTCCTACATGGCCTTGAAAACGTTTTTTCCTTGTAATTATATTTACCCTGTATAAAACCTTGTCTCCTTTTTATACCCCAAACCCATGAAATGGGTAAAAGGGGTATAATAGTTTTGTGCAAAAGTATGTAACAGGCAGAAGGAAGCATCTCCGACCCTATAAAGTATATATATTCTTGATCAGCATCAACAGCCGAGTCGATATAGCCATGTCCGTCTGTCCGTCCGTCTGTATGTATGAACGCGTCGATCTCAGAGACTATAAGGCAGTACAAGTTTGTTTCCGATTTTCGATAACTATTTCCGTTTCCGATATACACATGTAATCGATAACATTAAAATTTTGAGTATCGAAATCTGTGAAATTTTCATCGAAATCGGTTGAGAAACACCAGAGATATCGAAGATTGAAGTTTAGTCGCAGATGCATACAGACAATGAATTATTTACGCGATAAATATTGGATTCGGGGTATCTCCTAGTCAGGAAATCTCGACCAGAGTCTTCTTACTTGTTAGATGTCATGTTTGCATTGTCATTGACAATTTAATATGCACTAGTAAATGTGACGTACAACTAGCTAAGTTAAAAGATGCAAAAAGAATGATTACTAAATTGTAAAATGTTTGTAAAAGAGCAATACGCACCTTTAAATTGCTGCAATTCCATTTGTTTCAATTAATGCGGTTGATAGCGTGTGGTCCTCGTGCGTGGCAAATGCGTTGATGTTGGTGGCGAGTTTGGGTTTGGACGGGTGCAATTTAATTGTTGCTGTAGTTGCTGTTGTGGCTGGACGTGATCTCGTTGATAGCAAATACGACGAGGAAGATTTCATTTTGATTTTAAATGCTCAGCAATGAAGATATTGGAGGAATTGCACGAGAGTAAAGAGGTTCAACAAACGTAAACGTAAACGTAAACAACGAAAAGAATGTAACAAGAGAGTTGTGAGGCACGATGATGGCAAACGACCAAATTAAATGCTAAACAAGGCTAATGACGACAGCAGCTCCAGTTGCAGTCGCCGGTTAAATATGTATGTGGATGCAGCTGCAGCGCGGACGCGAACTTTGATTTTGTTTGGTGGTTATTTGTTGCGATTGTTTTTTTTTTTTAATGCATTTCTCTTCAGCATTAGGGATTAACCGTAAAATAACAAGCGGACGTACATAGATTTACTTAAATCACTGTGCTGCACATTGCTATGGTGTATGCGTATGCGTGTGTTTCAAGGTGGCAGGAGTAGGAGTAAGAGTCAAAGCAACTCCTCTGGCAGCTCTCGGCCAGAGAGAACGCAGTGAAAATCGTAATTTAAAGCATTTTTCATTTTAGTTGCACACCCAGTAATGGAACTGAAAAACGATGTATTCAACTAACTAATGCATTGCTTAGCACTTGGCACTTGTTTCGTATATTTTGTTGCTGCTGTTTTTTCACATTTGTATTTATTTATTTGTGTGTTCTTTTTTGTGTATTTGTATTTATGTTCCCTCGGTGCTGCTGCTGATTTTACTGCTGTTCGATTTGAATGGACGTTTTGTAGCTTTGGGTAGTTTTATAATTGTAAGTGTTTTAAACGCGTGCACATCATTATAGGTCTACTGTTATTAACAACAACTGTGTTCAATGGCAAAACAAAATATATTTATTATTGAGCCAACTTTTGTTTGTTAGCCACTTTGAGGTTAGAACAGCAGAGTTGTGTTGCGTCTGGGAATGTTTCCTAATATCGATACATCGATCAAATTAATTAACAAATTAACATTGCGATAAATATGCAATACTATGCGATATATTTTATCACAGAAGTCGCAATTTTGCGCCATATGTGTTATTGAATGCAGTTTTTAAAATGAGCGATACTCGTTATTTTCTATAGCACTGGGACTACTGAGACTTAAGTGGCAGAGTTTATCCTAAAATAAACACATTGGTTTGCTTTAATTTATAAAGAAGCACAGTTACAACCGATGGTTGAGTATGATTTCCTTGGCAGATTGTTAAAAATAAAGCAGTGCAAATATGATGTAAAGCAGTGCCAGGGAGAAAATTTGGTATATTTCTAAGACCAAGTCGGTCACACTTCAGGCAGACTAGATTTTCGCAAACCAAAACAAACAAGCAAACAAACAGCAAGTTATTTTTCAAGAGTGGCCGCAATGTCCCACGAAATAAAATTGGAGGTATGCGTGGATTCAATTAGATCAGCTTTTGCCGCAGAAGAAGGAGGTGCGGCACGCATTGAACTCTGCGCCGCACTGCAAGAAGGCGGCTTAACGCCCACTATCGGGACGCTTAAGACACTAAAGGATCTGCTATTTACACTACCCATTTATTGCATGCTGCGGCCACGACGTGGCACAGATTTCGTCTACAGTGGGGAGGAGCTGCAGGCGGTACTCACAGATATGGATTTACTGCGAGCCCATGGCGCTGATGGCTTTGTTTTTGGCGCACTTACGCCAGAGCGCACAATTGACGTGGACATGTGTCGGCGTGTGATTGGGCACGCATCTGGTCTGCCCGTCACCTTTCATCGCGCCTTCGATCTCACTGACCAGAAGTATATGCACGAGAATGTTGAGCTGCTGAAGGAGCTGGGCTTTAAGCGAATCCTCAGCAGCGGATTTCGCTCATCAGCTGCCGCGGGCGTTGAGAATTTGGCACAGCTAATAGCAAAACATCATCGTGATATTGTTATCATGCCCGGCGCCGGCATCAAAGTATCTAATCTAGAAGAGGTTCTCACAAACAGTCGCTGCCTAGAGTTCCATGCGTCGGCATTGGACACAGCTAGTGAAGATTACAGTGCGCCCACGACTACGCGCATGGATTGTGATGTGACAATGGGCAAACAGGATATTGATCCGTACTACGGAACAAACGTTCAAGTTGTGCGAAAAATGGTTGCTACAGCCAGTGCCATGAGCTGTAAATAAATATTTGATATAACTAATGCAATTACTTTATGCCATGCATATTTATAATGTACATTCATATATGTGTAAGTTGTTGTCCTGTAGGGAATTATTAACCATGTTTTATAAATTGTATCATATGGGCCAATTAGCGTCCTATTAAAAGATAAAATGCTAGAAACTAGTAATTAAAAGACGTGTACAAAATAAACCAAATCCTTCCAAACTCTTGTACAATTTTGACAATTTTATGAGAACAGTTTAATTGATTTTTCAAGAATATAGAAATAAAAAATTTGTAATAAAGAATATTGTCACCCAAAATTTATATTTTAAAATATAGGTAACATTAAAGTTATGGCTCTAATAATTTAATTACTGTTATAAATGTTTAATTTGAAAGCTTAAATCAAATTTGACTTTTAAAAGGCCCACCTGCTGCACTTGTTTTGAATGTACATACATCTGTTACAGTTAACAGTTGGCAACACTGTTTTATTATGATTTGAAACACTGCGCAGACGCTGGTAAAAAATTGATTAATTTTACATGTAAAGAAGTTGCGACAGTTAAGAGTGAGAACAATTGACAAACTTTGTAATATATTCAGTTGTATTGCAAAACAAACAATAAATATTTTAAATATTTATGCAGTAGTAGACTTCGTGTAGTTTTCGGGTTGTTCATGTCAACCGTTACGAGCATACAATATTCAAGGAACATATGGCGACATACGGCATCGGCATGGACTTGGACGATGGTCAAAGTAATTCAAGCAATAGTAACAGTAACGGTGTCAATGTCAGTCAATACAAATACACAATCGGAGACAATATGGAGACCTATAATGTGGAGGTGAGCAATGATTTAAATCTTCATGCTTGACGTATTTTTCAAAAACACACATTTTTTCACAGACGTCAGCGGTGCATCGAAAGCTGCAGAGCAAAATGGAAGCATTGCGCATTTTGCGTCAGGAGCTGGAACAGTTTCGTGTGGAGCGCGATCAGTACAAATTGATGGCAGAGACGCTCCAATTGCGCTACTCGGCCATGAAACGTAGTAGCGAATTGCTGGCCGGAAGTGGAGCATCCTGTGGTGCATTGAGCCAAAATTCCAGCCTGGCTGTGCTTCTTCACGAGACACGCGAATTGAATCTCAAGCTAAACACTGAGGTAGAAGCCCTGAAGCAACGCCTTGGTGAGCTTCAGGGCGACATGGAGCTAATACGCGAGCGAGAGGCAAATAGCAAATCTCGACTTCAAGCTCTTGTTACCGAAAATGCTGCGCACAACAAGGAGGAGCTGCAATGGAAACGTGAGCGGGCAAATTTTATTTGTCACCTGGAGAATCTGAAAAAGAAGAACGCACAATTGGCATTCGATCTCAAGGCGATCATTGATGAAAAGGAGGAACTCATGACGGAACGTGATGCCTACAAATGCAAGGCACATAGGCTTAACCACGAGCTCTTGGTGGCTCTAAAGGCCAACAAAATGCATCCAAAGGTAAGCAAAAAACATTTTGCCAAATCAAGCAAATAATGTTGCCCTATTTTTAGCTGCTCGACATTGACGGTGTGCTACTGGAGAACAAGTACCTACATGAGCGCGTCAAGATTCAAGAAAGCGAACTGGAACTAACCAAGCAGTCGGTCAGCAAGTATAAGGTAAAATGTACAAATGTATTTACGTTTTAGAAATTATAAAAATATATATATTGCTTTTGCAGACCATGTTGGAAGCAAAGCGCAAGAAGGGCATTGTCAAGTTAGGAGGAAGCACAAATGATGAAACCATACTAAGTCCCAGACAAGGTGAGTTAATTTGAATACATGTATTGATTTTAAATTGTATATTGTTTGCAGTAAAAACAATACTGGAGAGTGGCATTGATTTGCCTGGTAAAACGGAGACCATCCATGATTTAAAGTCCTTGTGCTTAGCACTGTTGGACAACCTAAATGACAAGAATCTGGCGCTGACGCATCAGAAGCGAACAAATAAGTATATGCTTGCTTACAAAAATACATTGAACTATCTTTTGCTAAGCTTCTGTTGCACACACAGAATCCTTGCGGGTAAAATGCAGGAGCTGGAACAGCGATGGCAGCAGCTCCTGAGCGGTGACTCTGACAATACTATCGCGGAGGAAGATGAGGAAGAGGTGGGTTATGCGCCATCACAATTGCTCCTCAATGGATACTGTGCTGCTATGGTCGATGAACCGGGATCGACAGCTGCGGGGGCAGCACCTTCTGCTACTGCAGCTGGGGAAACAAATACTTTATCATCCGAGCCATATGAAATGAGATCTAGTGTGGATGAGAACTTGGGTGTACTGCAGTCTGATGATGGCATGTCCTCGCTGTCATCAGAGTCGGCCGATTCATCCGTGTATGGAGTAGATGTACGACTAAATGATCTGTCCATCAATGCGTATAAATCGTCTTCGGCAACGACGGATTCAGGCAATTGTGGTTTCGCTTGCAGTGGCACTCCGCGCATATCGATGGCTGTAGCTAGGGAACGAAAGGAGGATCTCAAAGATTTGCCGCCACACTTAGCAGCTTTGGTCCAAAAGGCTCTGGACGATTTGGATATGAGGGACTATGAGGCGATGGTAACGATACGCGCCGAAAATGCTGCAAAAATGCATTAGTTGTTAACTATAGAGCTGTTCATTATTTATATGTTTTTGTCAATAATGTTAACATACAGTTCTACACATAGATAGCATATCACATATTATGTGATTACGAATTATTAACTTTATATTTATCTATTATTTACAACGTACAATAAACACATGTGTGTGTGCATGGTATTAAAAATCTACATTTTTATTTTTAAACATGCAACGAAGTTCCGTTAAATTTAGTTGGTTTTACAGCACCACTACCAATTAGACATTTGAGTGTTGCCCAACACTGCTCATGTGGCTATAGTATACATTTTTTGATAAGAGGGTTCTGGCTGTTGCAAACTGGAAACATAAATGTTTTTTGAATTAAAAATGCCTTAAAACTGCAAGAAGGTCGCATAGACCATGTGAATTCAAGTGCCATTAACTCTGGAAATGGAGCGCCAATCAAAAATAAGTCAAATACGCGAAATTAACGCAGTAAAAACAAAGCGAAAATCCTAAACCCAACCCACCACCCACAAAGCACAAAGACTGCTGCCAACATTATGTCCAACGATGTGCAAATTGCACGCGTTGCCCGGATTAGCTCCGATGTGGCCCGCAGGCAGGGCAAACAACAGCATCATCAACAGCGGGATACTTTTATGAGCATATCAAAAGGAGGTGGCGGCGTCATTGGCGATGACATCGAATTTGTCTTCGGCAGTATTTCACCACGCGGCGGCGGCCCCAGCGTCAATCTGGGTCAAACCAACCATGTCGTGGGCTCGTACGAGATGGACTCGCCAGAGCACACTCAGCGCGACACAACAGAAAGCGACAACAACATCTCCAGCTGCTCAACCCTCGACATTGTCAACAAAGTAAGTTACAGTTATACACACAGACATACATATGTACACATGTACATAGAAGTACGTACATATAATGTACAAGAGTACAACCATACATATATGTTTACAGTAGTCGCTCAGAAATGTTTGTACTCTTCAGTTATCCAAGAAACCATTTTGGTTGGTATTTATAAATAAATATTCACTTTAATGGTTTCAATTAAAATACTGTTTCATATATACGAAATATAAATGGTTTGACTTATCAGTTTCCAAAAGTTCTTTTTATCCAACGACTACTGTACGTATGTATGAGTGTATGTGCTTTGCTGCGTTGCGCACTGCGCAGATGCGTGGCAAGACGCAGGGTCAAGTTGCAGCGGCGTGCATTCACGGACAACAACGGACGACGTAATCGCTATAAAAATAAAAAATAAAAAGACGAAGATTTTTAAAGCTGGTCATGATATCGGAGCAACTGCTGCCGCGCAGCCTGAGCTGTATGTGCTGCAGTGACACGCCCCTCGGGGGCAACACTGGCGGCTTTCAGCATGCAGAGAAGCGACGCAGTTGGGAATATACGCTAATGGCGCAACCGATGGCCCGAAGGCCAATCAATGTGAAAATTATGATGATCAAAAACCTAAACCTGTGAAAACTAACGATTCTTTAAATCTTCTTGTAGGTTGAACAGTTGTCAGTGCAGCAGCTAGAGAATCGGGTACGTGAGTTGACCCAGCGGCTGCAACAGGCCGATCGTCAACTAGTGGAGAGCAATGTAGAGCGCGAAATGTGCCATAAGCGTTTGGAGGTGGTTAGCCAGGCGCATGAATGCCGCATCACCGAGATGCATTGCGTCATTGCGGAGCTGAGCAAGAAATTGCGCAGCAAACAGGAACATATCATAATGGAGGAGCAGGAGCCTGAGGGCGACGGCAGTGGTGAGTGTAATGAATCTTAATTAAATGCACATTTCTTACAGAATCCTTCTGTTTTAATAGAGCTCAGTTATCAGGAGGGCTCCATATATAACTCGGAGTTGAATCTAACCAATGCGGATGCCGAGGTCGAGTGTCAAACAGATGGTATCGATGATTTTGAAGGTGCCTGTTCCAGTGCCGAGAATATTCACATTAAGCCACAGGATGCCATCAGCAAGGGACAGCTGGAGGCACTGCAAGAGGAGGTGCTGCACCTGCGCGCACAGATTGCCCTGCTGCAGGCAGAGATTTCTACAAAGGACAAGGACTCGGCTGTCGTGGAGGATCAAATCTATTTTTCGTGCGAACTGGAGGCCAACGAAAATGGCAACAGTTGCGATCAGCAACTCAACGACTTGAATGGTAGGTCAGCAATAAATTTTGCTTAAGCTGTGATTATATTATCCGCTTTTGCAGCCTGCGTCTCACTAACCAGTCCCCAGAAGTGCGTTAAAATGGCAGAGAGAGTTAAACTGCGCTGTGCCAGCAAAAATGAGCCACAATTGGATCCAATGCCTGACATCGATAGCCACACGGAGCTTAGCAACGAGGTAAGCAGTTGGCTTTACTTTTCGTCCAGTACACACAATTACAGAAAACACTTTCTATGCCTTCACAGGAAATCAATCTAGTCGAGCATTTGGTGTGTAAACAGAGCTCGTTAATGGAAGGCTTTATGGCACCACTGCAGATGGAGCTGGAGCGACTGCAGCGTAAAATGGAAAAATTGAAAATGCGCAATACATTGCTGTCACTTACCCTGGACGAGTCCAAGGAACACACCGAGCATCTCTATCTGCTGTGTGGCAAATATGAATCAAATGCTGTTGCTCTCCAACTTGCGCTCAATTGCAGCGATCGCGCTATAGAAGCCTACGATGTGATGTTAGCGTTGCTAGAGAGCAGGTAAGATGACCACTTGAATTATTTACAATGATACATTTTAAAATGAAAAATTTGTCTATAGATTGGCGCTGCTAAGCGACAAGTCAGCTGCAGCTGAGGAGAGTCGTCGTGCTGTGGAAACAGTGGCGCATCATCTTCTGTCGCGACTGGAGACAGAAAAGAATCTCTGTGAAAATAGCCTAGGACCGTGGCAGCATAACATTAATCTGGGCGTTGAGGATGTGCCTAAGGATACACGAAGATACTGGAGCAGCGATGATGATAATCGTTTGCGCTATCACGTCTCCAAGTTAAAGGGTAGACGCTCTGTTGTGCAGCACACAATAGTCAATCTGGAGTCACCATTTAGCGATGTGTTTGAAAAGAAGCGATTGGCCTTGGAGAAGGATCAGGAGTTGCGCGATCACGACAAGGAGAAGAAATCACCCATCGATCTGGAGACAGCAGTCATCATGCAGGAACTGCTTGAGTTGCGCGATCAGAACCAACAGCTCAAAGCTAAAAAGGAGGAGGCCGAACGTGAGCAGCAGTATGCCAATGAGCGTGTGAGCATTCTTCACGAGGCACTTAAACAGCTGCAGGCCACCAATCGGGTCTCCTACTCGGAGGCTGAGCATGCAGCACTTACCGAGCAGCAACTGGTCGAGGCACTCAGTCGCGAAACGGAGCTAAAGAGCCGCATTCAAACCCTGCTGAACATGAATGCCACGCAAAAGACCAGCGACGAAAAGTGTGAGCAAATGCATCTGAATTTGCGAGAATTACAAAAATCAAACCAGTAAGCTACCAGTAACATGTAAATAGACTGTTTTATACATTTTTATATTTCAGCAACCTTGGACAGATGCTGGAGCAAAGCAAGCGCAAGTATCAGTTGCGTATTAGAAAGATGGAACAACGAATTGCTGATATGTTGCTGGAGCAGGAGCAGCAACAAAAACAGCAACAACATCGTCATAAATTGCACCACACTGATCATGTTCCTGAGACAACGTTGTAAGACAAGAAGATCTATGGCTAATCGCGACGGAGCGGAAAAACGCACTTGCAATGCCACATATTCTGCTATATCGCTAAATGGTTCCTTTTTGTTCCTTGTTCCTTCGTAACTCATATCGCGCCCTTTATGCTGCTGCTATCGCCTGCTCCCACCGCAATGTGCAATTTTCAAGTATTCGCTAAAGCCATAGATACAAGTATCACGAATGTGCCATACGACTCACTAGGCAGCAAATGAAGCTGTATTAACTACAATTACATATATTACATATACAACATATACGATTTAATGATCTAGATTCTAGACTATGTGGAGCAACTCATAGCGCACACGAATCCTATATTTATACAACGTATTCGCATTTTGCTTGTTATATGACTCAATATATTGTATGTATTTAAAATTGTACAAATTATAATAAAAAGAAACTACGGCATTATTACGAAACATTTGTTGATTCCTCTTCATCTTGGACACCATCATCGTTGCTAACTTCGCTTCTTTCCATATCATTGTTGTCCATACTATTGTCACCGTCACCGTCATCGCTACCGATTTCATTGGCATCATTGTTGTTACTGCTACTGCTGTTTGTACCACTGCTATCTATTTGAGGGGCATGTCCATTTGTCTGCTCTGTCTGTGGCACTTGCTGCTGCTCTTCGGCAGGCGGTATCTGTTGCTCCAGTTGCTCGCGAGCGGCTTGCACAACTTTCTCGAGTTCAACGCATTCATTTTCAATTTCATAATTCTTGGACACGAGGAGTACCCAGTGCGCCTCAAGAGCACGTAGCTTCTCTCCTGCTTGTGTCTGTGCCTGTTTTCGCTGCCAGTTAACGTCCTGCATGTCCTTTTTCAATTGCTGCAACTGTATCTGAGCTTTTGCCTGCATCGCTGTAATTACTTCCAGGTGGGACTTCCACGCCTCGGTGCCATAGTCCAGCATCAGTTCAAGGTTTAGCGAGCGCACCCATTGATGTTCCAGCTGTGCCATTGAGTTTTCAATGGACTCTTGCCAAGCGGATACTTCCGATAGCTTGCCCGATGGTGGAGGAGGCAGTTCGTACCGTTTCATGGAGAGCGTTTCCATTGGCAGACGGTTTTGTATACGCTCAAATTCGCTGATCATCAGCGGTGTTTCGAATGGTGAACTTGCCGGTAAGGGCAGGTGGTCTAGATAGTTCTTAGTGGGTCGATAGCGTCGACATTCCTCTTCCACCATTGCGAGCGCCTGGTGACAACAAAAAATTTGATCAATTCTTTAGCAAGCTGAATAAAACTTTATTTTATTTACCGATTCTCTGACGCCCACATCGTCATACCCATGATCTATGTAAGGTAATGCATCTACAATAACTTCGTCAGCCATTTGTTTAAACAAATTATTTGGTTTTCGGCAATATGAAATTGTTTACAGTCTTTGTGCAGTGCTGTAAAATTAATTTCGTATATTCGATAAGTAATCGTTTGTTTTTGACAGTTGTTTAGCCATGTTGGCCGAATGCAACCATGCTATCTAAAAAGCGATTGGCAGCACCTTTGGGCCGTTTCCGGCAGCTCTCTTTCTTTCTTCGTTCTTCTTATTAAATAGAGGACGGCATCTGCATTTGCAGAAAACTTAACACCATTTATTGGGATTAAAAATCAGCGAAAATGGTGAGAAAATGTACCTAAGTGATGCCCGGCCCGCCGTAACCTGCAAAATCGATCCTTTTATATTCATTAAGTGCGCAAAACATGTAAAATATGTGTTAAACTTCGTCCGAACCTCCACGTGTTTGCAGTGTGCGGCGGCTGCGTCAACTGTTGTGATTGTTGGGAATGTAAAGCATTAATATTTGTTGTTTTGAACTGTGTTACAGAGCTTAGGCAACGCCAGGCCATTGGTCTCCGTGTATACGGAAAAGAATGAGGCTGTTAAGGAGAAGAACATCTGCCTTCCCGCAGTGTTCAAGGCACCCATCCGTCCGGATGTGGTCAACGAGGTGCACCAGCTGATGCGTCGCAACAACCGTCAGCCTTATGCTGTCAGCGAGCTTGCAGGTGAGTTCAGCAATCCTCCTATTGTTTGTAAACAATGAAAGAAAAACAACATTTGTTTTGTTTCAATATTCTCTAGGTCACCAGACCTCTGCCGAATCCTGGGGTACCGGCCGTGCCGTCGCACGTATTCCCCGTGTCCGTGGTGGTGGTACTCATCGCTCTGGTCAGGGTGCCTTCGGCAACATGTGCCGTGGTGGTCGCATGTTCGCACCAACCAAGACCTTCCGTCGCTGGCACCGCAAGGTGAATGTTAACCAGCGTCGCTACGCTCTGGTGTCGGCTATCGCCGCCTCCGGTGTGCCAGCACTGGTCCAGTCCAAGGGACACGTTATCGATGGCGTCTCGGAGTTCCCATTGGTTGTCTCCGATGATGTGCAGAAGCTGCAGAAGACCAAGCAGGCTGTTGTCTTCTTGCGTCGCATGAAGGTCTGGGCCGATATCCAGAAGGTGTGTATTCCTTTGAGTTAACGTCTTATCCATATAGCAATGTATATGTGAACGGAATGCGTCTGATTGGTGTTTCGTTGAAGCATTGTTCGTAATGCATTGCTAGATCAAGTTGCCCTCCTAGGCGTTACGTATGTAGCCTGACCAAAAGCTCCAACCGTTTGCAGTGGAGGGCTATAATCATTTAAAAATGGATTATTTAAGCGATTAATACTAATTATTACATATTTATGCAGGTGTACAAGTCGCAGCGCTTCCGTGCTGGCCGTGGTACCATGCGCGACCGTCGCCGCATTGCCCGTAAGGGTCCACTTGTGGTCTACCACAAGGATGAGGGTCTGCGCAAGGCTTTCCGCAACATCCCCGGCATTGAGACAATCAGCGTGGACAAGCTGAACTTGCTGAAGCTGGCACCTGGCGGTCATGTCGGTCGCTTTGTCATCTGGACCGAGTCCGCGTTCTCGCGCCTGAACGATCTGTTCGGCACCTGGAAGAAGCCATCCACTCTGAAGAAGGGCTACAATCTGCCCCAGCCAAAGATGGCCAACACAGACTTGTCGCGCCTCTTGAAATCTGAGGAGATCCGCAAGGTGCTGCGTGATCCACGCAAGCATGTGTTCCGCCGTGTGCGCCGCCTCAATCCTCTGTCCAACGTGCGTCAACTGATCAAGTTGAACCCTTATGCTGAGGTGCTGAAGCGTCGTGCCGCCCTGGCTGCTGAGAAACGTACTGTCGCCAAGGTTTTGGCCAAGGCCAAGAAACAGAACGTCGATCTGGCCAAGTCGCACTTTGCAAACGTCGCCACAAAGGCTGCTGCTAACCGCGCTAAGCTGCTCGCCGCCCGCAAGAAGAAGGTCGTCGCCAAGAAACCAGCGGCCGCCAAGAAGTAAACTTTCCACGTAAATGCAGACCACAAACTCTTTTTTATAAAATATATAACAACAGTTGTGTGAATTTTATTCATAATACAGTGCGAAAGTAATATCTGATTAAACTATTTAGTCTTAAGCCCACAGTTGTTGCTCTCTTTTTGCTGCTGCTGCTGCTTCTTCTGTCGCCGCGTGTCCAAAGCTCTCTTGAAAGAGCGATTGTGCCAGTTTGGTTTCTCTTCTGACTCTTATTTTGTCGCCAGCTGATAACATTTGGTCGCTGCCTATCGATGCTCTTATCGGACTGTTGTCGCTCGTGAAATTCTGCTGATGCTGATCTTCGGCATGTGCTGCGTTGTTTTTTTTTTTTGTGTCCACATTTATTGTCACACGTTAATTGGCATTTAATTAAACAGCAACGATTGCAATAGTGCTTATTCCGCAGTGCGCGCTTGAAGCGAACGGTTGTGTCTTCTCTGCGCTCGTTTGCGACGCTCATTCAATTGGCGTGCAAAATAATAACAAAGCCGGCAACGACTCATCAATCAGTACAAAGGAAAGGACACAAGCAAACGATTGCACAGTGTCGATGTCAAAATAGAACAAAAATAATTTGTGGAATTAATTATTTCTTATATGTTAATTTAAACAACAATTAAAAGGTGCTATAAGTGCGATAATCAAAAATATTTGTGACACCAAACTAGAACAAGACGAAATAAAAATAAATCAAAACGCGCAGAATCCAAATCGTACGATACTTTATATTCACAACGTTGTCTCGCGAAATTGCGGGTCGCGACATCGACGATGTCTGGTTATATAGCGTAGAGTAGAACAACGCAATACTTGGACATAGAGCACACAGTCAGTCAGTCAGCCAGTCTGTCAGTGAGTGAGTGAGTCAGACACAGAGGAAGAGAGGGAACAGCAGCCGCGTATACAAAAGCAATCAGACGTAAACACACCACAACATCATCCAACAGAGCGGGAGAGAAAGAAAATACGCTCTGCTCTCCATGCGCTTTGTATTTTTCCGCAAAGATTGCGGCCAGCGACAGTCAGACGTTAAGTACATATCAGCAGCAGCAGAAGTAACCGCTTTGTACTGGGCCACCACTTAAAGAAGAGGTAGAGGTTATGCACTTTGTGCGAATCTTCAACGCAAAGTCCTCAATAAGATCTAAGCATCAAGCATCATGTTAACAACACTTTTAAACTTTGCCCAATGCGTGGCTGAAATTTCATTGCTCGGTGGCATCGAAGCTGCATCTGTTGCACTAATTATCTACTACGTTTTCGCCAAGACTAGGTAAGTACCGTTGGGGAAGCCAGAAAAAAATGTATGCGGCGGCAGTGGTTCTGCCGGTGGAAACAACAACAACAACGGCATCTGTCAAGTTCAATTATTGACGCAGACAAACAGCTGTATACACACACATGCATTGACAACAGTGTGTGTGTACTTTAGCTTTACTTTGATGCCCTGTACCTTTTTTAAAAGAAAAACAGAAAAGAGGAACTTCAGAGATATTAAAGATAATGGAGCCAAGGACCTGAACGGTCAATTAAAAAATGTCTCAAGCTTTGGCCTTAAATTGATTCTGTAAATGACATTTAATTTTAGAATGATTTATTGATTACATTTAAATTGATAACCATTCGCTTTCACTTCTGCCTTGTTATTGGGTAAAACTTGAAGATCAAAGCAGGCATGTAATAAGGCTAGGCGTAAGAAGTAGTGGTCGCTTTTAAAAGACTGATCGTGGGGTGAAGTGTTGAATTAGACTTTAGATGCAAAAGCTTTAATTTAGGCTCATAAAAATATTTAAAGTTTTTATGGTTCTTAAAATAAAAATGTGGTTGACGTATGTACTATCTATTAAAATAAATATGCAAATTTATGTAAAAGTTAATTTGTGTGTAAATAATTCAATTTTTCACGTTCTTTGTCAATTAAAAGCTGAAAAAATGCATTTAAAACAAATTTTTCGCTGTGTTATAAACGTGTTTAAAATAAAGAATTTCAGATACATATTTGATTCAAAATATTACTTTGAAAACACTTAATTATGAGATTGAAAATAAAGACTGAGTATCTCCTCGTTGAGCAAAAAGCACCGTTGTTTTTAAGCACAGTAAATTGTCTTTTGTAGTTGTGTTTGTGCAGCGCTCAAGCTATTCCGACCAGGTAAAATGAGCTTTTGATTTGGTCGCTGACACTCGCAGGTGGTCGACTGGGGTTTGATTCATGCCCACCCAACAAAGCCCTCTGCACTTTATGCATTGTCTTATTGTTCATGTTGTCATCGAGCTCATTCGCACTCGGCGTGTCCGAACGTGACGTGTAGTATTCCGCCTTATCAAGCACGTGCAAATTATTAGTTTGATAGTTATTGCATCGGTGTAGGTGTTGGACGAGATTTTTGTCTATGCTAATTCTAAGGATGCCTAAAGGTCATTTGCTTTTCTAGTTTTATTTGCAGCATTCGCAACTGTGACGCAAGCTCAATTTTTGTTGCCTTTTTGCATGCACTCGCACCAGCTATCTCTTTCCGCTCTTCCTCCCACTCTCTTATCTGTTGTTGTTGGCGCGATAAGCGCAGCAACTCGTTCGATCGTTTGGCAACAATTATCGTAATTGAAAAGCCCATATGTATGCATATATAAGCTACAATTGTACCGTACAATATACACACATACATACAGAAAATGAGCAAATAATTAGCTGATTAGCAAATTGCTATTGTTATTTTTGGGTGTACACCTTTAATCGGGCAGTAAAGTTAATCTGCTATAATATACTTTAAGTACAAAGCTCATTTCATAATTGTTGCTGATTGATTTTGTTTTGCTTGGTGGTATGCTAGGAGTAAAGAAAGAAAGTATTTTGCGATAATGCTTTCAAAATAAAAGCAGTAAACGATTAAACAATAAACAAAATTATTTATATGGTGTTGCACACTGCCTTTCATATACACACATGTATGTATGATTATATTTTAATCCATACATACTAAATAGTTTATAGCACTTGATTGTACTTAAAAAATTTCCACCAGGAACTTATGAATAATTTTTTTTTATATGTATGCATTATCATTAATAAATTAAAGTGAGAGGCAAGTTATTTTAAATGTTTATAATATATACATAAATGAGCATTTTGTGTTTACACATGAATGAATGCATGTTCATTATTAAATATTTAGATTCAAACTTAGTAATAGTCTTGTAACTGCAACGATTCGGTATACAGCATAAATAAACAATTTTAATTCTCAAGATATTATTTTGAACCAAAAATTTAGTCCTTTTTTACTTTAAATTTACTCTGCATATTTAATATTTAATTTTAAAACCCTTATGTTTCTTATATGTCTTTCGAGCGGATTTTAAAGATTTCGTTAGGGACTGCTTTTGCTTAAATTCCTTCATGTTGAACTCATCAGATAGATCGACATCAATATCGCTCAGTGTGGTGTCTGTGGTACTTAGCGATGGCGTACGCGGGCGGCATAATCTTTGCGACGCGGTCGAGACATCAGAAGAGCTAAAACTGGAATCATTTCGCCCTTCATAATACTCAACATAATTGCGTAGTTCCACGATTCGCTTTTTCTCCATGTCATTTTGCTGGCGCAATTGTGCCTCCAACTTGATGTAACCGTGCATCTTATGCTTCCTTTTGGACATTTCGGCCTGTTGCTCATAGAAGTACTGGTAGTAAGTGACACGCTGTTCTCCTTGAAATTTGCTAACGCTTCTATACATTTTTAAAAATATGCTGGGATCCTCAAAATAGTTGGCTATACTGCCGGTCATGTTGCGTGTTATTGGGACGCCATTAAAGTTGCGGTTGCAGACGGGGCACTTTTTGCCATTCGGAGATTTGGGTATGCAGCTGACGCAGACTATGTGATGGCAACGGCCAAGTTGAAATTGCAATGCGTGCTCTGCATCACGTGTTTTAAAACAATAATTGCAGTACATGGGAAACATATTCACTCTTTTTTACACAATACACAACTAACGGATTTTCTTGAGCTTTGCTTGATTCTCTGGCAGCACTGCTCCATCGCAAGACATCCTTGCCACTCTGCGGGTTAGAAAAATATTTTTTTGCTTGCAGTATTTTTATCGCTTGGCGCAACTTGTGATCAACTATTAACTTATCAGGCAAAAATATATGTTAGGTTACTGAACTCTACAAATACTTTGTAGTGTGTGCAAACATATCAACAAATTGGACTACAGACTCTATGAGGAGTTTTAACTCCCAGTGGGGTCTGTCATAAATTTAATTGCGCTTTTGTTTCGATAGCAAAATTGCTTAACTGTATGCTTGAAGAGGGCAATAAAGAAAGTAAAATACTGTTGATATTCAATGTACAAACGTTTCTTTGTTTACAGAGCACCTGCCATTATCGCCCGTTTATTTCCAAATTTGAATCTAAGCAGCTATCGTTCATCGCTGGGAAAGTTCAACAACATTGGAAGCGAAATATTCTATACACTGCGTGCACCAAATGTAAGTTTACAATAATAATCACATCACGCATGCATGCAATTGAATTTAACCTTAGAACACGTAGAGCTACTTTGACGCGCGAATAATGTGCATATGTGTAAATAATTTAGCTGATAAGCTGTGAATTTAGTTCTCATAGACACATTAAAATCCATTAAGTGTATTATTTTATACATATAGAATATAAATGTTATGAACTCTTTGTATTGAATAATCAACATAATTCTGATTCAGTTACCATGGATCCCGTCTCTTTATAATTAGTGCTGCGGAACGTTTTTATTAAGATTTGATACTTTATTCTTGAGTCCAGCTTTCTTCAACGATTTGCTTAATAATCTTAGCATGAGACATTTTGCTTTTTAGCTCTGTTCTATTTAAATTGCTTAGTGGAGAACCACAATGAATATTGACATGCATACCAAGCGCAAAAAAATTCATATCACCCTTGCGCAGAGTTGCCATTTACTTGTCCCTTTCGTTGTATCGCGAATTAATCGATTACACAAGAAAAGCTAGACAAAAGCTATCGCTCAACTCCCTCGCTTGCCGGCGCTTTGCTAAATAAAATGTGATTTTAACGCATAACAATATATAAATATAAGTGAATCTCTTAGTTATAATGGATGCGTTTAGAGCGCGCGGCTGGTTTGAGGTGAGCACTCTTCTATTTTTATAAGTTAGGATATCTACCACATATTTTCGAATTGGAATTGGCTAATTTGCGCGGGAGAATTGCATCACATATTTTGGCACATGCATAATATTTGTTTTTAATCTTACTTTTATTGCTTGCGCGTCTGTAGGAGCCGAAACAACAAAACTCTGTCGAGCATGGCGTTGGCACAAAAAATATGTTACATTTGACACCGCACGGAGGCCTAAAACCATTCAAAAGCATTTATGACTGGGGCGGTCTATTCCCCTATGTGTCTCAGGTTCTACGCAGCGAGAAATTTGATTACCGCCAGGTGAGCACGCGCATTAATATGTTCCATTTGCAATTAACCCCTACATAAAGTAATTAACACACAGGTCACTGAAATCGTGCACAACGATGTCGTCTTTAAACATGCCATCAAGCAGGCCGCCGAGCAAACGCTACGTGATCAACGCTATGCTAAAAATGGACATAGACTTCTCGGACGCAGCATTAGTGGCGATCAGGATGAGGAAGAGGACGCAAAGGCGGGCATTTCATATCAAAAGATACTGCACAAACAGGAGCAGCGAGCAATCAAAATACTCAAGGAAATGGGCTCCACCTTGAACAATACGCTCCTAGGTATAACATGCTGGCTTCTCTTTAAGTTGCTGCCTTGCTTTTTGTCTGGAGTCGTCACACATACGAAACAAATTGAAATGCTAAAGGCTGCCTCACGGCGCTCGCCAGACACACCCTTAATATTCGTGCCGCTGCATCGTAGCCACTTGGACTACATAATGGTAACATTTATACTTACCAACAATGACATACGCAGTCCACTAGTGGCTGCTGGCAACAATCTACAGATACCAGTCTTTGGTTCATTGCTGCGCGGTCTTGGCGCCTTCTTTATTAAGCGCAAAATTGATCCCGTGGAGGGCAAGAAGGATGTGCTCTATCGCGCTGCTCTTCATTTGTATTTAACGCACGCACTCAAACAGGGTCACAATGTTGAATTCTTCATCGAGGGCGGACGTACTCGCACTGGGAAGCCTTGCATGCCCAAGGGCGGCATTCTATCAGTGATTGTCAATGCCTTCATGGATGGCAGCATTCCGGACGCCCTGCTGGTGCCCGTATCGGTAAACTATGAGCGCCTGGTCGATGGTAATTTCGTTCGAGAACAAAAGGGCGAAAAGAAAATACCTGAAACGTTTAGAAAGGCCATTGCTGGCATTTGGAAAGCGCTTAACTCAAACTACGGTCTTATGCGCATCGATTTCAACGAACCCTACTCAATTCGCGAACTCGTCAGTACATACAATAAAATTGCCCTTGAGGATGGCAGCACAAAGATCTACAAACCAGCGTCCAGGTACGCAAATACTGTTTAGCCGAAACTACAATTACATATATATGTTATTTTTATTTTATTTATTTATATACTTATAATGTATATTCATTTTGTTGTAGAACTTTGCAGCACACACAATCAACGTCGTCGCTATACGGCACCGATGTTATATGCGAGGAGCATCGTAATCTAATCGAGAGCATCTCTCGCCAGGTAGTCTTCGATTGCGCCGCCGCCACATCCGTAATGTCAACAAATGCGTTGGCCTTTTTGTTACTAACACGTTACCGCAATGGTGTGGAAGAACAACAGATTACTGCTGCATTGGACGATCTGCGCAACTCGCTATCTGGTTGCAAGGATTTGGGTTTTTCAGGCGAATCGTCGCACATTGTAGCCTATGCTTGCGATCTGCTGGGACCAGGTAGCTATGCCTAAACTACAAATCTATTAACCTTGAACTTATACCATAAACGCTTCGTTTTATTTCCTAGGATTGGTTACACGCACACGAGAAGAGAATGGACGCATGTTTATACGTCCTGTACCCACGACTGAGAGCTTTATTGAGCTAGCTTACTACTCGAACATGCTTACACCGCACTTTGCCCTTAGCTCCATACTGCTGACCACATTTCATGCTATGCTGCCGGAGCCTACGTCGTCTGACAAAGATGAAGAGATAGGAGTCTCTCAAGCAAAGTTGATTGAGACCGCGTTAGAGAACTGTCTTGTCTACCGCTACGAATTTATACTAAACAAACCCACACAAGTATTGGAAAGAATGTTACACAAGCATCTGGACGAGCTGTTCATCACCGGCTGCCTGTGCAAAAAAGAGGTTAATAATGCTAGCAAATATTTGATTAACTTTTGTAAGCTAATACAATTGTTTTTTTTGTATAGGTAAATGAATCCGGAAACCAGGTGGAAACACTTCGCATGGCTCGCAGACTTGCCTATGAGCTGGACGAGGATGACGATGAGTACATGAATGTGTCTCACAAAGAGCAGGTCCCTACTGATATGCTGCTGCTAGCCAAGAACACACTCGAGCAGCAGCGCAACATTTGCGAAGTGCTTGCTCCCTTTGCCTCCACGTATTTGGCTGTGGCGCAGGCGCTGCAAATTTTACATCATAGTTCAATGCTGGAATCGGAGTTTATCAGCTTCGTTATTAACGATCTTTCGAAGAAAGTCAAGCGGGGCAGTTGTGCATATGGTGAGTACTTTAAATTTACTATAGTAATCGACCGAAACATTTACAAGTCGCATTTCGCTTGCAGCTGAAAGCATCTCGACGGACTCCGTGCGCAACTGTCTGAAGTTGCTTGAGAAATGGTCTGTGATTGAGGTATGCAACCAGCGAGGCATGCGTCTGATCTCGTTGAACACACTCTATGAGATGTCCCGCGAATCGCTAAACTCAGTTGTCAAAAAGATTGAAGCCATTGTGCCCAAGTACAATGCGGGACACTTTGGCCAAAAATTGTTTAATGAGATGCCAGCTTAAACAAAGCTTTTGTTTTTTTTAAATATACTTCTATATATTCTCCTCTTATTTTTCGTTTGGCACTCGGTTAATTTTTTGCTCTATCTCTCTCTTTCTTGTTACAAAGTAGTATAACCTACTTAAGATTAATGTGCATAAACTTAGATCTAACAGTAAGGTTTTAAGTTTTAAGTTTTCATTTAGACATACGATCTTTTGAGTTATGTCAATTGCCAAAGAGCTTCCTACACTATGAATGTAGGCGGCTAATGCGACTATAAACCAAAAGCGGAACAAATACATATATACTAAAATACATAAGCATATTTTTGTATGGGCAGTTGTAAAAGCCACTATATATATGAATATATATACTCATAATTTCTAAAAATAATGAACTGATTTGATAATGAAATAAAATTTTGTATTGCAAAGATACTGAAATTCGAACAACGCATTTTGTTTTATTTCCACGTTCATTAAGATATTTTTATATGCATATGTATAAAGATACCCATCAGTTAAGTCTTAAAAAAATGAATATTTTTTTTTCTACTATTATTTTCTTATGTATAACAAACAATAAATATGTAAGCATGTAAAAAAGCGTCCATAATGCGGGGGTATTAAAAAATTCATAAAAAAGTAAGTAATGAGTAATATAAGTCCAATACATATACAATTTAACTAAAATAATGTCAATTTAACTACGGCTCCTCCTGGCAGCAGCCTCCGAAGTCGATGGATTGTCGGCAGTTTTGGTATTTGATTCAGGTTTCTTATTCACTTTCTTTTTGGGCGCAGTGGCTTTGTTTTGAATCGTCCCTTGGACTTCACCTTGCTTCACCTTTGCTTCCTGCAATGGGTTTGGATTTTGTTAAATAATATGTTAATATAGATATGTTTGCAGAGCCCCACTGCTTACCTTGGTTAACTCGTCTTTCAGCTTTCCGCCAATTTTGCCGGAGCAACGGTCTGCGCCGCAGAAGCAAGCCTTTTTGTCATTATTCATAAGATCATCCCACAAATAGTTGAACGTCAATTCAGTATTCTAAAAAAAAACCGTACAATGTTAATGGTAATCATATATTAACGATTTAAGATAGAAGACGCCTTACCGCTGGAATGTCCTTGATCGCGAACAGGCCGACGCGATGAGTACCATTTACTTTCCACTTTTGTGTCGCACAGTTCGGTTCGCAAGAGTGATTCATAAAACGCGCCAAATTGCCTTTGGGTCCGGCATCAATTATGAAATTATTTTTCACACCAAGAAAATAAAAGTTTTCATCCCTGTCGTTTTGCTTTTGTGCCATGCGACGCTGAAACTCGGCAATATTAATCACCTCGCCCACATACTCAATGACGAAATCGCCTTCGAAGATTTGTTCACGGCAAACAAGACCAAAGCCGCGCTCGTTCATATAGACGACTTGTAGGCGAGGCGATTTGCGCAGTTCAAACAATTGATTCTCGCATTTGTTACCTGCGGGGCACAATTTCGGGTTGCATTCGGAGAAGAGAATGCGATTAAGACAACCGGATTCCGGACCGCAGGGATGACGGCTGTGTGGATCGCAAACGCAAATTATCTGATCCTCCTCGTTGTAAACAAAACGCACGGGCGGCACCGCTTTATTGGTCTTGATTTTGACATAGGGTGGCGGTTGAAGTTTGT
Source organism: Scaptomyza hsui (assembly GCA_018152825.1). Classification (NCBI taxonomy): domain Eukaryota; kingdom Metazoa; phylum Arthropoda; class Insecta; order Diptera; family Drosophilidae; genus Scaptomyza; species Scaptomyza hsui. The sequence continues at coordinate 3,456,893 of JAECXO010000004.1, read as the reverse complement.
TTGCGCCAGAACGCATAATTGCCTGCTCCTTACGCTTTTCTTTGATTCTTCTAAGAAAGCGCGTTGCCTCCTCGACGCCGGTTTCGTAACTTTTAAATAATTGTGAACTGTTTTTGTTGCCGTCGCCAGAGTCGCCCTCAATATATAGATAGACGCGTCGCCGTGATATCCAGCCATGATCATGGGTGCCAAAGAAACGTACAACGAACTCGTTGACGCCATGCTGTTTCCTTTGTATATTGACGGGTACTTCGGTTGGCGGCAGTATAATAGCCGGCCACCAGCGGAAATGGGTAAACTTAGCCCAGACGATCTCGCCGTAGAGCGGCAGACGCCCGCTCTCGCACTCCTCACAGATGTAGATTTCGTTTTTCTTGATTGGAATGTTGCGGCAATGGGCATGCACAGCAATTGGACACGTCTCGCAGCAGACCAGCTCGCCGCCTTGAACACAGATATAGCACCACAGAACATTTAGATTGGCATCCGCCTTGGAAATGTTATGTCTGGGACAGATGAGATTGGTGAGCGTTAACATACGGGAGCCAGCGGGAATACACCGTGAATCCTGATGATATGTTGCCGGGCACTTGACACACTTGATCAGGTTGGAATTGCCCAGTTGCTGGTACTTGGCGGTGGGATCATCCGAGACACATGTGTGGCACACGTGCATGGGACACCGCGACGTGGCTGAGGAGTTGCTGATGCTGGCCTGCGGCCAATATTTACAGCAACGGGCATGGAACTTGGCATTGCACATGGGCTGACAGCAGCCCAATAGCTTGCCAGGTGGCTCCTGAGGAACTTCAGCAACCGTTAACTCCCCATCCTTGTGGGGCGAGGCTGGTGGCGAGCTTACTGGCAAGCTTTCTTTGTGACAAACGCAACAGACATCCGACTTGCCACTGGCGCACTCGTGGCATATGATCGAATCCTTGTCTGGTTCCGCCTGTATGCCGTCGCCAGTTATGTGCCTGACTGTGGCGTCCACATCTGAAATGGGCGATGAGGTAGTAAGAGGCTCAAGAGTTTTGCTTAAAGCCGCTGCTGATTTTAATGCTGCGGCAATTGCTTTCTTGCCCTTGATTGGTTTTTTCCCCGCTGTCCTTTGCTGCTCCAGGCAGGCGGCATGCAACCAGGTGCTGCAATGGCGCGAACAGCGCAGTAGTGCTCCACCTGGCTCGTAACAGTATTTGCAAATTGGCTCCCGATTGAGACCGCGAAACAGGTACTTGCGATCCAGCTCCAGTATATCCTGGACCACTTCATCGATGGGTCGACCAATGGGTTTGCGCACTTTCGACTGCTCGGACTGACGGCGATCTGTTCGAATAGAATCGGTTGTTGCTGCCGACGACTGCATCACAACTGGCGTTAAGCTGCGACGCAGAACCATGGTCTTCAGACGATTTGACAGTCGCTTAATTTGGCCTATACCACGACCACGCTCCGATGTTAGGCGAGCCGAACCCAGTAGCTCGCCATCTCCTTCGGCCAAATCACGCTCCAGTTCACGTAGCTGTATTTGTTTGAGAGACCAGATGTTATTAACCACAGCCATTAGAATTTTGTCGACCTTATCCCCTTGCCGATGCACCATCACATACTCTTTGATGGCCTCGAATAGCAGCCTAAACTCGGGATCCTCACTGTTGCCCAAGTCCAGGGAGATTGGCTTCACATCTTGCTCCTTGGGCATAGACGTCAGACCCATCTGCTCCTCGTCGTTGCCACTTAGCTTACGCCGCTTCACTCTCTTCTGATGGTTGCTCTTCACCGGCGAGAAGGAAACACCAAACGGCGACGAGGAGCGCTCTCGCTTCACAGCCCCCATCTTGGCGTTCAAATTATCCGCTGAATCATATAAGCTGCTACCCACATCAGAGGTGTCCCCTCGTATCGGTTTTTTTTGCATGCGCTTTTGTTTGTTCAGCGTGCTGGTAGAAAGAACAACACAACAGAAAGGGCAGTGTTAGCAAAGTGGATTTAAAAGGATGGCATATTATTAAATACACTATATCAGCTTAAACTTTTCCTACTACATGACTTTACTAGCTGATAGTGCCAATCTTTGCTTAACAGCTCTCTCCCATTGAAGAAGGGAACAGTTAATCACACACTATTTACAAAAGAAAGCATAATTTGAAAACAATCTACTTACATGTTGATTTCGTGAATTTCATTAAATTTTTGCACACGCTCTTCGTATGGAAGCTGGGCAACAGTGTTTGCCTCATCGATTGCTTGGCGCCAGACGTTTAGCTTGCCCTTTTTGGCCACCATATGGCGGTACTTGGCGCTACGGTCGCCGTGCTGGATGCGCACATTTTCACGCAGATCCTCGAAAGCCTTTAGGCCGGCGAAGGGCAAAAGATTTTCCGATTTAATCCAGTTGTGACGACCATTGTCGGCAAAAAAGCGCACATGCACCTGAACGCATATCGTCGCTCCAGGCACACTGTCCGTTGACTTGCGCTGCGGATGGGTATGTTGATCGCCCACAATTTGGCCAAACTCATCGGGCCAGACCATGCAGGGCCAGAAGCAATAGGCGAACAACTTGCCCCAGTACAGATCACCCACGTGATACGTTGGCCAGCCCGAGTCGGTAGCAATGGAAGAGCCCTTGGCGCTATCTAAACTAATTGAAGATGGTGACTTTATGGATTGCTCGCTACTGTTGACCGCCTCTCGATGATCTGGTGGTGATTTTAATGCTTCAAATTCGGTTGAAGTTGCCGCTGGCAGCGCAAACATTATTTCTACCTGACTGTTTTCACTATTTGTTTGGTCTATTGTTATTGCTTCAGCTTCCTGTTCAGTGTCGCCAGCGACATTGCCGACGCTTTCTTCACTAATTTCAACCTTAATGTCCAATTTCAGCTCGTCCTTTTGTAACATTTCGCTAGTTTCCTCGAGCGATTCCTTCTGCTGCAACTCCTCCTCTTTTATTATTTGCACAGTTTCCTCGAGCGATTCCTTCTGCTGCAGCTCCTCCTCTTTTATTATTTGCACTGTTTCCTCGAGCAGATCCTTCTGCTGCAGCTCCTCCTCATTTATTATTTGCACAGTTTCCTCGAGCAGATCCTTCTGCTGCAACTCCACGTGTCCTGTGTCCTCCGTTATACCTTTCTCTTTCTTTTCCTCTATTTCTATCTCTGCTATTTTGTTTGTGAATTTACTTTTTTGTTTCGTACTACGTTTGAGTTTCCGTTTAACTGTTTTTCGCTGGGCAACAGCTAAATCTTCGGCATCAGCCTCAAAGCCCGTGCTGTTGGGCGAGTTGGCGCCATTCTTGATGAGCAGCTTATCAATGGGACTCAAATAGGCACCACCAACCCTAGAGGCACCACTACCCACTATGGGCATGCCAGCAGAAAAGATTTTTGGTGATGCGTTGTCGCTATCTCTGCCGTTTAACTCGTTGCTGCTGCTGTTTAGCGTTGTTGCGTGATTACGTCGTCGTGTTTTGCGCCCTCGGTCATCGCTTTCTGGTGCTGTTGTTTCTGATATTGTTGTTGGGGAGTTGGCGTTTGCATATCCAATGTATTTTGGGCTCAAATTTGATTGTAAATTAATTAGGTCGCGTTTTCCTGCAGAGGCGTGTTAATAACTGTGTTAACTGCAAATTAACTGTTTCTACTTACTGCTGTGCGATTTTGTGCGATGCTTTCCAGCTGGTGGCGTGTGTGGGTCATATGTACTTAAGGTCATTTCGATTTCATTAAACTGCTCACTACTATCTGTTGCAGACTCGGCGCCATTGATCTTTAGCAGCAAATTCATGGGTAAGCGTTGTATTGTGTTTGGTTCCGTTTTACTTTTGCCCACCGATGCGACGCTGCCTGCAGCCGCATTTTCCACGGCTTCTGGGGATTTATTAGCCACGCCGACGGCTTGCGTGTCCAAATCCGGATTTGTTGCACTTACTTTCATTGTTAGAATAGCTTAATGAAGTCTTTTGTTGGCATTTATTAAGCGAACAATCTTTGATAGCATTACCAAGCGCTCGCTTGCGCCAAATTTTTACGCAGAGTTGCATACATCGTGAAGTTGTGGTCACCCAAAATATACAAATGTATCGATATCTATCGATATAGTTAAGTCAGTGCTGCAAGTTTCTAAACAATCATATGTAAATAAAATGTGTTTGTAAAAGTTATTTTTATCGTTTGATGCGTGCGGTCACACTGCAACATTTCTTAAGAAAAACATTATTTCCACAACAAAAATTATTTTGTTAAACGATTTAATTGTGTCCATAAAAGATGGACAATTTTGTAAAGACGCTTATCGAGGAAGTCAAGTCACAAGGCGTCTTCGATGAGTTTCGTTTCAACTGCTGTCTAGCGGATGTCGACACAAAGCCCGCATATCAGAATGTACGCAATCGCGTCGAGACGGCTGTCAATGATTTTCTGGCCAAACAACAATGGACACCCGACACCAACAAGGTGCAGTTGCGCGAACGACTACGCAAACACTTGCTTGAGTAAGTCTGAATACAATTTTTGCATCTTAGTGCTTCTACTAACTTATGCATTTTGCAGATCTGATGTGCTGGATAAGGGCGTGGACCACATTGTGGATCAGGTGGTAAATCCCAAGGTAGCCGCCATATTTGAGCCAAAGATTGAAAGCATTGCCTACAAGTATTTGGGCATCACGCCGCCACCGCCGCCAGCACACCCGCCTCCACGTCCACCGCTGCTGCCAGCACCTCCTCTGCCTCCATACTCTAGTCATCACATGGGCCATATGAATGGCGGCAATCTGCTTAAGGTAGAGACAACTGCTAGTCTTTTGCCCACTGATCTGGAGCAGATCAGTCCAGATTCTGACCGTGACACCATTAAGTCAGAGCCAAAAGATGACAGCATGGACGAAGATCGCCCGCCTGGTGTAGATGGAGATGATTTTCTCGACGATGATGACGATGATGCAGTTTCGCCACCATTTGAGCCTGTCGGCAGCATTAAAGAAGAAACAAACATTGCCTCGTTAAACACATCCGATTCTCTCAGAGATATCAAGGAGCTAGTGAATGATTCGCCAGACGCTGGCGCCTCGCAGTCTTCACAGCTCTCACAGGTATCTAGCGACAGTCGTCTGACCATTGCCTCAATGGATGTGCCGCAAATAACATCTACTAACAACTCAAACATGGCCGCCAACATGTCGGAAGAGGCGCAAATGCCAAAGTTCAATGAAAACTCTAGCGATGAGAACAACAGCGGTAGACAATTGCATTTTGACATCAAACAAGATGCCATCACTTTCGAGGGTAAGTATTTAGAATAAACTGTATTCTTCATCCAAAATAATATATAGTATTGTATATAAAACATTCAGGCACTGAACGAAGAAACTCCTTGACGGAGAGCACTAACGGTGGCCTCTCCATTGAGGAAGCCATCATGTGCGAGGTGACGGCAAATTTAAGTAACGACAACATTTCCACTGAAAAGGCTGCACCAAAGGTGCTTGCCGATCCGCCTTCAGAGCCATTGGGGGCCAACTCCGGTCGCGTGTCAGAAAGTAACTTTGCTATGTTCGCGGAATCAGCGCCCGACTCACAGAATCCCAAAGATGGTGAAACAAGTGAAGTGCAGGAGCCTTTGCAATGCGACTTGGTGGAGGTGAAGACAGAGCTGCCTCCAGCAAGCGAACCTGAAGTACAACCGGAGTTGACAAAAGCAGAAGATGAAAAGCCAGCTTTAGACGAAATCGCATCAGATGAGCTTAAATTAGAAGTAATAAAGTCTGCTGACTTGACAACATCGCCAGCCTCCGCTTCCTCCTCCTCACAAACCAAGAAACACACGCATTCGCACTCGAAGGACAAGGATAGACGCCATCATTCTCACTCGCGCTCGGACGACAAACAGAGACGGAAGTCGCGGGATCGAGAACGCGATGAATCGCGCAGCAAGACATCATCCAGCTCAAAGCACTCCTGCCACAACTCATCGCATTCGTCCAGTTCAAAGCACAGGTCAAGCAGCAGCTCCAAAAATGAGAAGAACTCCACTTCGACTACTTCCAGTCGCAGCACTCATGAGTCATCTTCATCCTCTAAGCGTTCTTCCTCGCGCCACGACTCTTCATCACACAAGAAACACAAATCCAGCTCCTCATCATCACGCTCGGACCGGGACAGGGATCGCAGCCGAGATAGCAGAGAAAGTCATAGTCACAGTCACAGCCATCACAGTCGCAGCCACAATGGCAGCGGCAGCTCATCGTCTAAGGCGAAGAGAAGCGATCGTGAAGGGGAACGAGATCGCAACAAGTCTAGCTCCAATTCTACTTCGACTCCCATAGCTGCGATCATACAAGACGATCATAATGAGGAGAAGGCAAAACTACTAAAGCGACATAGCAATGATTCCAATGATGAGGGTAAACCTCCGGCCACCTGCAACAAATCTCCCACAGAATCCACTGATGCCCAAAGCAGGGAGAATACAGCTGCAGTAAATGGCCAGGAGCCGAAGACCAATGGAAAAAGCAATGGCACAAACGATAATCATAATGAAAGCAATGATCAGGCAACTGCCGAGCTTATGGCTGCCACCAATGTGATTATTGTTAGCGATATGTTGCAGCAATCTACGGTCAACTTTGTTGACATCAGCAGCTCTGGAACGTCGCATAAAACAAGAGCAGAAGTCAAGACCCCAACAAACACGCTGGAGACGGAGGCAAAACCAGCGCAATCGAATGAATCAATAGCAATAAGGTCAACATCAAAATCACCAGCGACGGTTGAAGAGACAGCGATTAAAACTGCTTCAGAGCCGCCCGCTGCTCACTCAGTTGAGGCTGCGCCCGAAGAGGAGGCAGATGTAAAGCCGGTTGAGGAACCAGTTGTAGAGCCCGCTAGGGAAGCACTTGAAGAGCCGGTCAAGGAAGCAGCTGAAGAGCCCGTCAAGGAGGCAGTTGTAGAGCCGGTCAAGGAGGCAGCTGTAGAGCCGGTCAAGGAGGCAGCGGAAGACGCGGTTGAGGAATTAGTTAAGGAGTTAGTCGTAGAGCAAGCCGTGGAGCCAGAGCCTGCTGTGAAACCAGCTAAGATCGAAAAGACAAAAGCTGAAATTGACGATGTTAAGAGTGTGCCTTTAGTGTCAGACAGTGCCTTTAGTTCAACCGTAGTTGAAGAACCAGCCCCTGCTTCTCCTGTCGCTAATGCAAAACTCAGCCAGGAATCCGCGAATTTAGAAGAAACTCCAACACAGTCAGATATCGAAACTGACAAACCATTTACACACTTTGAGGACGATGCGGATCTGTTTAAGGAGCGTCTACAAGTGATTGAGCAAAACATCAAGGATCGTCGCAAGCTGCTCGATGGATTTAGCGAGTCCGAGGATACAAGTTGCACGCGACGCAGCACATCCAAGCGTCGATTGAGCAGTGAAGCATCATCCTCGTCCAAGCCGCATAACAGTTCCAGTGGCAGCAGCAGCAGCTGTGCAGGGAGTCCGGCGAAAAGAGCGCGTCGCAGTGATGCCGCTAAGACGTCGCCAACGCCTTCTGAGATCAGCGTCAACTCCAAAGAGAATGAAGAGCTGGAGAAGCATGAAAAAGGTAATTATTGCAGCTCTTTGTATTTATGATTTAGCATTGTGCTTCAAGCCATCTCCATCTTCATTGTTATAAGTTAAAGCTGAGTACATAAGCCTTTATCTTCTTCCCACATGCTTTCCGCTTGCAATAATTTTTAAAAATTCATATCTAGTTCTGTAATGCGCTAACCTGGGTAAGCTTACTGCAAATCTCTAAAACCAACCTCTTCATTGTTTTTGTTTAATTTTTGGCATAGTTTAGTTTTTTCTAACTATTTACTTTGTACTTTGCAGACGCTCTGCCCACAAGGCGTCTGGCGCAGAAGCTTTGCCAGCAGCAGCGCTACTCCAACGATGATCTCTACAAGCCCCGTCCACTTCTGTCGCAGCGCTCGCGTCGTCGCGCTCCGGATCCAATCCTTTAGCTGGCGCACTCGCTCACATACTTTTATAGACAAATCAAACCTGGTGGAAATAAACACTTCCGAATTATCTTGTAGCTCTTAAGCATTTGCATATAGGTTTTCAGGTAGCCAACTAAAATTGGTCCTTAGATAACATTAAATGTATAATATAGTTTATTATATTCGTTAATTTTTCACTTCCAAACACTACAAAACATTATTTTCGGATTCCAATTATCTGGAATCTCTGACATGCTAAGTAGATAATAAACAAGAAGAAACAGCAATTGTTGTTGTTGTTGTATATGACATGAAACGAGTGTTCTTTTTTTTTCCGTTTAATGAGTTTGGGTTTCCAATGTTGTTCTTTTGTTTGTTTGAATTGTTTAACAATAAAGTGTCAAATTTAGGGCTACAGTTTACAAATAGCAAGTGCAATATTTATATACATATATACTATATAGTTTTGATATATACATATATGTATACATAAATAAAAATAACAAATAATAAACATAATAATCATTTATGTATGGGTGGTGCGTTGTTGGAGGTGGAGGATCCTCTTGCCTACTCCGCTACTTGATTGTGTCGCCGTCTACAGAATATTAATTTTAATTTTTTAGCATCGGTATAGCCTAAAAACTTTGGTACTTAAGAGTAGCATGTCAGAATAACTGGTACATGGATAAAATAGAAAATAAACTTTAACAAGTAATGTTCACAATCAAGCGCCTGGCGAATTGTTAAACGCATAGGAAAAACTCCCGGACAGAGGACAATGGTCTTATACAATGTGGTAAAATACAATAAGCAGCAGTTTTCACGAGTGTTTTATCGAAACTAATTGAAATTTTTAACAGCTTAAATTGTTTTGTTTTAATTGTAATTTGATTACAAATTAATTTTTCTTTTGCGAAACATTTTATTTGTATTGGTTTTTTTTGCTTTGCGCTTTTGTTTTGTTTTGATTTACTTTAACAACATAAACATAAATATATATATATATATTCATATATTTAGATATACTTTTAAATTTGTTTTAAAAAAAAAAAACATCGCAGTAATACATAATTTTAGGTAATAGTATTTTACAATTAGGGGCTTTTCTCTCAATATTTCAAGTAACATAGATACAATATTATTATCAGTATTTTTAACAAGAATTTTTCGCAGATGACTGTAGATTATGTCTGTGTTTGTGGGTGTGTTTTTGTGTGTGTGGATGTTCAGCTGTGTGTCTGCTGAGGTTGGTTGCGAAAGTGTGTGTGAGAGCGAGAGATTTGTGCACAACAACAACTACAATTTAACCTCCGACAATGGAGTGATAAAACTCTCTCACCGACTCCGCGCCGAGTATTCATACAAGCAGCTAGGACAAAGGGCGACGGACGGGCAATGGCGGTCGGCAAGCGTTTCAAACGCCGTGTCCGACACCATCGCAGTCTTCTCCTCATCCGCCGCCAAATGGATATTTAACAAGTATACTCCGTCCCATGCTCTTAACTAAAAGCTACGCTTATGTTTTAGTCGCTGCTGTTAACGTGCTTTGAACGCTGGCCCCGCTCGCGGCCAGGCCCACACGCCCAGCTTACGTTCTGGTGAAGCCACGCTCGTAAGGACTTTTCACTTCCGTGTGCCTCGTGTGCATATTAATGGTGGGCGCTGCGGTTCGCGTCGATAGCTCACAGACCGTCTTAATCGCTCCTGACGCATTTACCGTTGGCGGTGCTGGATGCAACGTTGTCGCATCCTTAATCGCTTGCTCTGACGTCTCCTCAATCTGCCCATCGGCATCGCTCTTGGGCAGTACATAGTTGACAGCGGGCGGAGGTTTTGCTAGCCCCGATCGGCCCGTAATTGACGATTTATACTCCTCGGGTTTCAGGCCGCACAAATAGAACTTGAAGAACTCGTACGTGGACCAGCATATGGCCGTGGCGGGCATTGAATACAGCACACGTGCCGTCATGCCCTTGAAGAAACCCCTGGGACCAGCCATCCGATAAATCTGCAAAGCAAATACAATTAGCTGTTAGCCAATTTATGGTTATTTGTATTACTTACCTTTCGGCTAGCCTCAATCATGCCCTTGGTAAGACCAGTTTCCTGTGTGTTTAGCAACGTCTTCATCACGTCCAGTGGTGTTGTTATAGCCGCTGCAGCAGCACCAGCTGCTCCACCGGCTGCCATATGCACAACTGGATTATACTTGCGCTCCACATTCAACTGAGAAACATAAAAAACGAAAACAAATTAGCAATTGAAATAATGGTATGTGAATCTAAACAGTGCCTAAAGGTTACTCAGCTCATTAATTCATTTACTTAAGTGTAAACAGCGAAAATTGAACACAAAATTAAATTGTCATTTGATTTGTAAGCAAAACCCAAATCTATTCAATGGTAAACTTACCATATTCTGTAAAAATTCGTATGTGGTAAAATGAATTGTCTGATATGGTATGTTCATGACCAGTTGCGTGGAGTAGGAGCGATAGAAGGCACCCATGCCCTCCTTTCTGTATACGTCCCGCATGCAGTTCACAACCGAGGTATATGGTGAGTTGTACATTTGCATACGCTGCTTGATCACCTCCGTGGGATTGGAGATGGCGTCGTGTATGAGAGTGGCCAGTGAACCGGACAACACTAAAAGCGAACGCATCGACATTAACATTGTGCATTGTTGGGGGAAGACTTTCGATCTACGCACCGTAATTCAAATGATTGTGTGATGTGAATTTCGTCAGCGTTTCCTTTGTCATCTCATAGACCCCAAAGTATAATGAATGTGCCGGTCCAGCGCCAAGTACGACAGCACTTGCTCCACGTATGGGTCTGCCCAAAAAGGATATATACAAGTTTTAGATTGATGACATGATGTGAAGGTATTTGTAGACTTACCTCATGAGGCCCTCACGGGTGATCATGTTCCGAAATGTGGCCATTATATTTAAATGAGCTGTGGGCGATGTCAAACTCTGCATGCGGGTCTGCAAAGGATCAAAAATAATACAAATTAGTCAATAAAAATATGATGTAATTTAAAACTATTTTAGTCATATGCTCATACAAAGTCTTAAAGGGGAAAACTTTTAACAAATGTTTAAAACTTAACATCAGTGAGCTAATGAATCTGCTGATGACTAAGTTATGAATATTTTAATAAAAAAAATTAAAAGGGGGAATTACACTTGTTATTTTCTTTGCACTGCCTTTGTGTTATTTTCATTATATTATATACTTGCATCTTTAAAAAGCACCCAGATAATACACAGTTTAAGACAAAGTACGTGACATTTATACAAACTTAAATTATTTAACTGCACCCAATATTCATAATTATATAAAATAATATATATTAGACATACACTAACAAATTCATTTAAGAATGTCGGTCGAATGCCAGCGTTCGGTCTAATTTTAAAAAATAATAATTATACAAAATATATAATGTGTCTTCTAAGTTCTATCCTATTCACATTTCACAACTTTTCAAAAGGTTTCTTTTAATCTTGTTTGTCTTGTTAGCCTTATTTATAAAGCAATATCGCAAAAACTAGTACAGAAATTCTTAGTAAAAATGTGCCTCATTGATCAAACAATCTATATGTATGTAATTCTTTGGAAATTTACAATATATGTATTTGTGGGTAGGGTAGGTGGAGCAAATGATAAACAGCATCCAAAGTGGTATATTACAGAGACGTGGCTACACACGCCACATGATAGATAAGATAATCTAGCAATAACAATAGCTCCAGCACTTATCTATTTATATGACAATTCACAGTTAGTATATACACATACACATGTACATCATCTGTTAGTCAAAGTGTGTATCATATCATGTATGTATGTGCATGTATGTACATATGTATGTTAACGCCCGCTATCGGCACAACGAGAAGGCACACCAAGGCAAGGTGATGGAAATCAAGCATTTCCAAGTCAACAACCACGTCAAGTGTGTGCGATGATGATGATGATGATGATCAATCGGAGCTGTTCATAATTAAAACTCGAAACACACATATTTATACAATTGAATCAGATTATTTGTGACCACAAATTGGCAATGATTGCTGTTACACAATTCACACTTGAACACGAATACCCAACAATATGGACGGACAGATGATTTCTATAGAACGGTATCTCACACCCCCACCCCCCAGCAGAGATCCCTAATGCAGGCTGCATTGAGCTCTTTTGATAAGCAAAAATCAAATATAAATCTATAATTTATAAAAATAGAAATAGAAAGAGAGAGAGAATAACAATTGTTTAATTGCCGGTCAATTGAGCATTTCACATGTTGTTGTTACTCTAAATGCCGTAGCGTATAGAAATTAGCTCGTCAGCGTGACAATTATTACTTATGGCTGTCTATATACATATAAGTCTGTATGATTAGTCGTCTGCTGTCTGATGACGTCGGGAATCCCTAGCTATCAAATGTGGATCGCATAACAAAAACAACAACAAACAAACGTAAATTGACAATTGACAAAAATTGTACTTTTCGATTCGTCGGTTATGTCGTTGAGAAAATCAATAAACGCTCGGGGTGCCCAAGTTAGCGAGTAATTCTTTTTTTTTTGTAACTAAGAATCTGTCGTGCTGCTGAGCGCTTTTCCACATATTTATATTTTGCATATTGTATTGTATGTATGTATATTTGTATACGATAATATATGCACTCATATCGACGCAACGACCGCAATGCCGCTTCATTATTACATATATACAATTATATATGTATATATAAGTACATGTATAAGAACGTATAGCTGTACTATCTACTAAAGTGTAAAATTAAACAGAATATGTCTATAATAAAAATTGATGTGGTTTTTACATAGTATCAAGTTAACTGAGTGAAAAGCTAATAAAATGTAAAAATTAATTATAAAAAATAATCATTACTCAATTGACTGATTAGGCTATATCAGAAAGAGTATTTCTAAATTTTCATTGATAGAAATATTGAACGTTAACTGCACGTTGCAAATATATTCACATGTACATATAAAACAGATGCGGATTGTGAAATTCTCAAGACTTCGGCCGAACCAGCTGTTTAGGGAACAATACAACGCCGGCATATAGAGACATATTTGATATAGAGCCACTATTAGATTATATCATTATGCCTGACTTAGCTACTGGCCAGGCATCAGGACGGCGCTAATCTTATCACTGGAGAGCATTAAAATAAAAATGTCAAGAACGTGCGCCGATAAGCACCTAAAAAACCAAATTGAAAGGGGGGGGAGGGGTAAGGGCATTAGCAACATGAACCACATAAAATAAATACTTCACTTTGTGGCCGAGCAACGCGCGCAGCGTTCAAGTAGCCAAAAGTCAAAGGAATTACATCACGAAAACACTGGCATAAACACACACACAAACTAACACACATAAGCATAGAGATATGCGCAATTGTGAGGTTAAGTGCGATATGTTTATGCACTGCTACGATTACATACATAAACACGCGAAAAACGTAGAAACAACAACACGCGCAAACACACACACACTCACCTTAACCGAGTCCAGCGGATACATGACAACATGCTCCAGTACACCCGCTAATGCACCAGCAGTCATATTTACACCGACGCTGGTCGTTGGCAGCGATTCATAGTCGTCGATATTCATGGCGTTGCTGTGTCTGTGTTGGGGAGATTTGGGTGGCTTCTAATATCCAAGGTAGAATTTCGATTGGGTCGCGTTTCTTTTGATTTCTCTTCTTTTGCTTGGGCTTGCGCCACAACTTTCGCAGCGAGTTTTAAAGCACTGCCAGCAGCTGATAAGCAACCACGCACCCGTTTTGCTAATGATATTGCGTTCAATTACAATTACACAAACATACCAGCACACACACACTTATATACACAAATACTTCGACGCACTCGCGCATTTGCGTTCGCGATTGATGGTGCTGTTTGAATTATTAATACACCTCGCTTTGGGTTGAAGTTGAAGGACAAATACGCATCGATTGCCGGCGTACTAAACGTTACTTCTTTCGGCACACTTTTGTAATAATTTTGTTGTATAACAGCTTATGCTATGCTGTGTGGTGTGGTGTGCGGTTATATGTGAGTTGGGCACGGTGGATGTATATATGTACATGTATGAGACGACAACGCGAAACTATAATTGACGGGGCGCTCCACCTCCACGCACGACGAACAAAATTGAAATGTTGCTATCCGCTGCCGATTTTGTTACTACTGCTGCTGCTGCTCGCTCGCGCTGAAGTGGCTCTCGCTGCTACTGGTGCCGTTGTTGTTGCTGTCACTGGGCGCTGCTGCCGTGGCGCATTCTATTAAATGTGTACTACAAAATAAGTATTATCAAAATGTAAACGACGTGTGCGTGTGTAAGTATGATAACTTACGCAAATGTTAAATGATTATAAAGTTCATTCTGTTTATTGGCCAATTGTGAGCATGTGAGAAAAATACAGGGATGGCAAAACAGCCAGTTTTCCGATTGTATTGGATTTCGCTGCCCTGAGAAAGCTGTGTACGCAGCTTCGATGACTATCGATAGCTATATTTTTTGCATGGTAAACATAATTTCTTGTAAGTTGGTTTTTTAGATGAACTAGAAAACCACATCACAATCAATCCAAACCATTAACTTTATTTTGGCTTGAACAAGTCAACAACATGGCTGTACTATATGTTTTCAAAAAGCAGCTATCATGATTGCTGTAACTATAAAATAGTTGCGGGAAAATATAATTTAAACTTTCTGGCAACTCTGTGGGTCTTATTTATATGACCTGTCTGCGTTGAGACGGCGTCATTTTTGTGTGCGAAAAGCGGTCGGTCGGTCAAGTTCTGACTTACAGCGATACTTGGTGGAAGCCTGGTAGTGACGTGGCCTTTAGGCAAAATAACTGTTTTTGTGCCCCAGTCAATAACGTTTATTAAAACATGAAGTATTTTCTGCTTCTAAGCATTTTGCTTCTAGCAGGTTTGTTCTATTGCCAATGCCACGCTTTATAGTTTTTGCCGGCACTTTAACCAAATTTTTTTTTATTTTATATTTTTTATTCAGGCATAAACCAAATAGTCGCTGAGAGCGCTGGTGAAGATGGCGCTAAAACTATAGACTTAGATTTGGGTTCCTTTAAGGAAGGTTCCAGAACAGGTAAGTTCACAAAAATACATATATTCACTTATGTATGTATGTATGTACGCCCCCTACCGGTCAGCGCTTTGTACACGTCAGCGTTAAGCTTTACCGTTGCTATTATTGCATACGCCCCTTATCTACACACAAATAAGATTGAATGTGTATTTATTTACTGCCCCACAGATGCGGAGACACTTAAGCGCGAAGAAGAAGCTGTTCAATTGGATGGACTGAATGTGGCGCAACTGAAAGAAATACGCGAAAAGGTTGGTTAACATACAATTACTCACTAACATGTCTACAAATGAAAATACAACTGCACATATATTAATAATTCTTTCATTGAAATCACTAACAATTCATTCACTTAATCACTTGTCAACAAAACCTCTGAATGGCAATATTTCTGACGTGTCTAATGGTTTTGTTACCATTATCATTATCTTTGAACTATATAAATGCACAATTTGCATAATTTGTTTCTATGTCTTTTCTGTAGGCGGAGAAGTTCACGTTCCAAACGGAGGTGAACCGCATGATGAAGTTGATCATTAACTCGTTGTACCGCAATAAGGAAATCTTCTTGCGTGAGCTAATCTCAAATGCTTCCGATGCTATTGACAAGATTCGTTTGCTGGCGTTGACAGACCGCAAGGAGCTGGAAAGTAATCCAGAATTGCATATACGCATCAAGGCCGATAAGGAGAACAAAGTGCTGCATATTCTAGACTCTGGCATTGGCATGACCCATCAGGATCTAATTAACAATTTGGGCACAATTGCCAAGTCCGGCACAGCTGATTTCTTGGCAAAAATGCAAGATCCTGGCAAGGCTGAGGGTCAGGATATGAACGATATGATTGGACAGTTCGGTGTGGGCTTCTACTCGGCTTTCCTGGTCGCAGATCGTGTGGTTGTTACTACCAAGCACAACGATGACAAACAGTATATCTGGGAGTCTGATGCTAATAGCTTCAGCATTACAGAAGATCCTCGTGGTGATACCCTGAAGCGTGGCTCCATCATTTCTCTGTATCTTAAGGATGAGGCTCAAGACTTCTTGGAAGAGGACACCGTTCGCGACTTGATTCGCAAGTACTCGCAGTTCATCAATTTCCCCATCATGATGTGGTCCAGCAAGACTGTGGATGAGGAGGTGCCAATTGAAGAAGAAGAGACCAAGACCGAGAAAACTGAAGATGATGTTGAGGATGGCGATGAGGAGGATGTCAAGGTTGAGGAGGACACTGAAGAGGGCAAGCCAAAAACCAAGAAGGTGTCCAAAACCACATGGGATTGGCTTCTGATCAACGATAGCAAACCCATCTGGACACGCAAGCCTGCTGAAGTCACCACGGAGGAGTACAATGCATTCTATAAGAGTCTCACCAAAGACTCCAGTGAACCCCTTATCCAAACACATTTTGTTGCCGAGGGCGAGGTGACCTTCAAGAGTTTACTATACATTCCAAAGATTCAGCCTTCGGAGTCCTTCAATCGCTATGGCACCAAATCGGACAACATCAAGCTTTATGTGCGTCGCGTCTTCATTACGGATGAGTTCAACGACATGATGCCCAACTATTTAAGCTTTATTCGTGGCGTCGTCGACTCTGATGATTTGCCCCTGAATGTCTCCCGCGAAACCCTGCAGCAGCACAAGCTTATCAAGGTGATCAAGAAGAAGCTGGTACGCAAAGTGCTGGACATGATCAAGAAGATTGACAAGGCCGCATACGAGAAGTTCTGGAAGGAGTTCTCTACCAAGTAAGTTACTCAACTGAGTGTTGATCTACTACTGGGATATATTGTAATAATATCAAATTCTCCATTTTACCCTGCAGCATCAAGTTGGGCGTCATGGAGGATCCCAGCAATCGTTCACGTTTGGCCAAGCTGCTGCGCTTCCAGACATCCAATGGCAAGGGCGTCACCTCGTTGGCCGAGTACGTGGAGCGCATGAAGGCAAAGCAGGACCATATCTACTATATTGCCGGTGCGAACCGTGCTGAGGTCGAGAAGTCACCCTTCGTTGAGCGTCTGTTGAGCAAGGGCTATGAGGTGCTCTATCTGGTCGAGGCTGTTGATGAGTACTGTATCTCGGCGCTGCCCGAATTCGATGGCAAGAAGTTCCAGAATGTTGCCAAGGAGGGCTTTAAACTAAACGAGTCGGAGAAGAGCAAGGAGAAGTTCGAGGCGCTGAAGGGCGCTTTCGAGCCATTGGTTAAATGGCTGGGCGAAGTGGCGCTAAAGGACGAGATCTCCAAGGCTCAGGTGTCGGAGCGTCTAAGCAACTCACCCTGCGCCCTGGTTGCCAGCGTGTTTGGCTGGACCGGAAACATGGAGCGTCTAGCCATGTCAAATGCCCATCAAAAGGCTGATGATCCGCAGCGCAGCTACTATCTTAATCAAAAGAAAACATTGGAGATTAATCCCCGTCATCCACTGATGCGTGAGCTATTGCGTCGCGTCGAAGCTGACGAGGCAGATGAAACTGCCAAGGATATGGCTGTCATGATGTTCCGCACTTCCACGCTGCGTTCAGGCTATATGCTGCAGGAGACCGCAGGCTTTGCCGACAGCATTGAGCGAATGATGCGTCAGACGCTGGGCGTCTCCCAGGACGAGCAAATTGAGTTCGATGAGGAAGACGAGGATGAAAGTGATGAGACCCAAACAGGCAGCAGTGTGCCGAGCACGAATGCCGACGAAGAGGATGAGGAGCAACAACACGATGAGCTCTAAGATGCCCGTCCACACACATCACACATCACCACATGCATACAAATATTTGATTTGTGTAAATACTATATACGTTTTGTGGCAGACAGACTGAGTTCATTCACACTACCGTTGCATCAACAGTACTTCTTTCTAGGCACGTGTTTAGTTTTAAGTAATCAAATTTCATAAACAATAATACAGCAAAGGCTCTCTGCGACAGCTTCGTTTGTTGTAGTTGCATGCTCAATATAAATGTAAACATTTAATTTTTATTAACAAGTGCGAATTATATATATAATAAATGCGAGTACAGATTCCAAACAAAATAAACAAAATGTAGAAAATAAACAAAAATAAGATGCAATTAGTTTGTACTTGGTGATTAGTTCAAGTCCGAGCTAAGCGGCTCATTATTGACGGCCTTGACGTAGGTGTGATATTTGAGTTGATCTAAAATTTGACGTACTGCCTCGTCCTGTGTGAAAGAAAACTTGTCCATAAAAAGACGTATTATCCAAAGCGGCAATAGACCGTTTATGACTAGTGTTCCATGAGGCTAAACGAAAGTTAAAAAAAAATTATTTCAAGTATATATGAATATTAGGTTTTTATAGCTTGGCCAACTTACGCCAGTTTTGGTGTATGACTGTCCCAGTTTCTTAATCATGCTATTGTGAATTTGTTTGTTAAGAATATCCATGATAGAGCAATGGTCTATTCCCATGCAGTTTGATGTGTGGTACTTGTGTTCGCGCTCCTTGAAAAAACGATCAAAGTCCGGACGATATAAATCGAATGTGTTGAGCACATCTGCCTCGCTCATATCCTGTAGCAGACTAAAATGTGATGCGCCATTAGATATTATAAAAAAAACTTTCCAGCGATTGTGATAAATTACTCACTGGATCTGCACTTCACGCGGCTTGGGCATCTCAAGCAATTTGTTTAATTTCTTGAGGGCATTGGTGTTTAAGCGAGCTGCTTCGTCGAGCTGATCACATTTCCACTTGCTGCCATTGCCATTGGTAACCTGGGAGTCCTTTGGTTTATGTTCGGATGACAATACCAAAGGGCTAGTATCAGCTGTGTTTTCATCATGTTTGGATTTCATTTTTCTTCGTTTATCGCTGAAGAAGTTTTTATGTTAGAAAACAAGCTTTTTATTTATAAAATTTTTGGTGTCATAATTACCCCACAATGAATTCATCATAGCGAGTGGGTCTCACCATGGAACGCGCTGAACGACGTTCGGCACTTCTGCAAATATTAAAACAAATAATGTTACTAACTTAATAACACAACACTTAATTAAAAAAATACCGTGCTGTCGGGCTTTTTAAACGTTTGGGTGATCGACCACGTTTTGGTGTTGTGTCTTCCTCTTTTGTAAAATCCTTGGCTTTGTAATTACCATTGGAAACCGAGCGACGGTCGCGTTTTCGGTTTTTCTTTGTCGTTACTAAACTTTTTTGGTGATTCGATGGATCATTGTCCTCACGAGGAAGCGGGCTCTCTGGCTTACTGTAAATATTGTTAAATTAAAACACTTTTTTTTATTTACTTTTCAATAATTCTTACCTTATCTCAGAATTAGGGTTATCTGGAGCATTAGAACTGGAACCAATATCGTTGTCCAGCATCAATTTTGTAGGTTCACTGTAAAAATAAATTAAAGGTCAGCCAACAATTAAATGCAGCCTTAAATAATAACCTCTTTCCGGATTTTTTTTTCTTTTTGAAACCAGAGCTGGATTCAATTGCCTTGTCGGGCACTTCTACGGGTTCACTAGAAACGTTACAGGCAAAATTAGTTTAGGTTCTTAAGGAAATTTGCAATTATAGTTACTCGATTTTCGATTTTTTTTTCGTTTTTCTAGAGCTGGAATGAACCGTCTTGGCTGTGGCTGTGGCTTTATCGCTGCTTTTAGCCTCGTCTTTGTGCTTGGGTTTCTCTGGCAAAGTGCTTGTTGCTGTTGTTATATCATGATGCGACATATATCTCACCACTATCTCTAAACCAATATCTTCTTGGGGCAATTCGCCGTCTTGCAATAGTTTTTGCGCCGACGGAACCAGATCCCCAGCCGGGCTGAGCGACACTTGCATATGATCTATTAACATTTGGTTATTTAGTTTGCGCGCATCTTCCGGCCAGTTGGTCAAGCTGGCAAACAGCCGCCATAACCCATTTTCTAATTTCGTCCATCGCCAAGATGTCATCCAGTTAAAATCAATTTGCGGATCCTTTCCATATAAATTTACTGTATCCGGCAGAATCTTGCAGATACAGAATATTTGGTGAGATCCAAACTAAATGGATATGTGTTAGATGTTGTGCTTTAAGTGTATTAGCTAAAACTTACTTTATATTGCTGCAAAACAACGCGGTGTTCACCAGCGCTTGAGAACGACATTGATGCTACAATTCAAACACAGGAATGGAAGAATAGTATTTTATCGGATAGCGTAGAGTTGCCACACTGACATTAGTGGCAAGTATTTTCAGCAGGGTAGGATAATAAAATCAAGACCAGATTTATCCCGCATTAGAGTCATCGAAAAATAAAAGCAAAGTTTACCAGCTGTAAAATGTTTTATGGCTTTTTGTTCAATTCCCTTGAATTGCGAATTTCGCAGTCATAGAGGAAAACAAGTTAGGTTCGCATTTGTGTGTGATTAGCTATAAGTACTTTTTCTTAGCGTACTCAGCATACCAGTTTGGATCATCAAGCTCAAATGTATCGGCAGCTCACTTTCGCCGCCCAGTGTTGGCAAACACTTGTATAATATTCAACTGCTAACGCGCAAACTAAAAATTTAAATAAATTGGTCCATGAGTGAAACAGTGCAAAAACACATCTCGTTATCATTATCTGTCACGCTTAGAATAGGTCATGTTTTGAGATTTAACGACATTATAAATATTCGCTATCAGCATCTCGTCATGAGCAAAGCAACATTCCCCTGTAGTTCATCCCAGGCGAGAGCGCCAGCTAAAGCGCAAATACTAATGCTAGCAAATTTGTGTTTCCGCCAGTTTTAATTTAGATTTTGAATGAGGCAGTCGCGCAGAAGTTCCAAGACAAAACGCGTTCACAAGTTGCTATCATTAATTCAAATCAATAACTTGATTACTACATACTTGAGTGAAATACATGTTTACACCTCAATGAATGAGAAGAGCAATGATTGAGATTAAAAACAGCTTTTCATTGATCGTGATCAGTGCTCTTCTGGCAACATGCTTAGCAAAGCCAGCATCAGAGCCAGAGCCCGAGTCCGTATCCACATCAAGGCCAGAGCTTGATAATGATAACATTATAACGGACTCCAATACGAAGTATCTAAAATCGTATGCCGAACAAATGCAAAGCTATATGAATCGCAGCGTGGCACCATGTGACGATTTCTACGAATACGCTTGTGGCAATTGGAAAAAGGTAAAACAGGAGAGACAAACCCAACACAAGCGTAGCAATCTTCTGGACATTATCTATACACTTGCCGATGTTGCCGAGGAGCTACTTGTGGCGAACTCAACACTTGCTGCGGATTTGGGCTATGGTGCTGAGCTGGAAATTGCACAACAATTCTATAACGCATGCCTCAGTGCTAAGCTATATCCGTTGCCAGCTAGCGACCCCGCTTATCTGGCGCTTATCAGGTCGATTGGTGGTTTCCCTGCCGTGGACGGTGAAGCGTGGCTGGCCTCGAATTTCAGCTGGTTCAACATGAGCTCCCACTTGACGAACTACGGTGTTGAGGGACTTATCAATGAGAAGATTTTGCCCCAATATCCTTTTATGCCCTACTTTAAACTGCCTGAGCTCGGTTTTGATTATATTGTGCACTCGGATAATATCGGCACCAACGACACCAAAGGCTACAAGCTCAACGAGAAGCGTATGCGTGGTTATCTAGAGGCTTATGGCTTGTCAGGAGAACAGGTCGCTGATGTGATAGCTGGGATATTTGCATTCTGGCGGGATGTTTTAGAAATTGCGGACGAATTTGATGATGATTCGGATAAATGTGATGTTCTCACATCTGAGAAGCTTACCG
The DNA here is from genome assembly GCA_018152825.1 of Scaptomyza hsui. Classification (NCBI taxonomy): domain Eukaryota; kingdom Metazoa; phylum Arthropoda; class Insecta; order Diptera; family Drosophilidae; genus Scaptomyza; species Scaptomyza hsui. Next base: position 3,434,978 of record JAECXO010000004.1, on the reverse strand, counting down.
AACCCTTTGATCAATGGGACCAATACTATGCCATTGCCTGGAATGGTCTTAAATTTGGGGAGTCTCCGTATGAACGCTTCTGCGACTATTTCTACTATAAACTGGACAAGGTGTGCGAGAATCATAAGCCAGCAGTTGCCAATTATCTAGCCATGAAGCTTCTCTATCACATGGATGCCAAGCTGAAGGCCACAAAGTTCCAGCGTGATCATTGCATACTCAGTGTTCAGTACTCCTTGCCCTATTTGCTAGATAAGTTGTACTTTGTGGTATGTTTTTGTTTATTATTTTAATCTAACAATTAATGCCTCTAACAATGTCTTTTCTACTTAAATTAAGAAATACTTTACGGAGGAAACAAGTGCAGAGATAACAAATATAATTTTGGAACTGCGCAAGAGTCAGTTGGCGCTGCTGCAGGATGCCAATTGGTTGGACGCAGATACGCGCAAGGAGGCGTTGCTTAAGGAGTCAACAATTTTGCCTCGCATTGGTGCATTCCAGGACCCCAAACTCTCTGAGAGCCTGATCCGGGAAATGAACAATCTGACATTGGTTCCCGGCACCTATGCCCAGAACAACATCAACTTGAAGCAGTTTAGCACGTTCCTCAAACGCTACAATGGCATCCATCACGAGACAATGCCAAACACGACAAAGCCGCTGGAATTGCTGGTTGGCATGCAAGTGAATGCTTTCTACTATAACATAGATAATTCGATAAATGTAATGGCGGGCATACTGCATCCACCTGCATACAATCAGAAGTGGCCTAATGCCCTGAAGTTTGGCACCATTGGCTATTTGGTGGGCCATGAGCTGACCCACGGCTTCGATAGCATTGGAGCCAACTTTGATAGCAATGGCACACAGCGCAATTGGTGGTCCAAGAAATCCGGTGAGGTGTTCAATGAGCGCGCCAAATGCTATGTCGATCATTTCAATAACTATTTAATACCCGAGATCAATCGCAAGATCAATGGTAATCAGACCAAGGACGAGAATATTGCAGATAGTGGCGGTTTGCGTGAAGCATTAAGTGCCTATCGCAGCCACATGAAGCAGCTGCATCTAAACAGCGATAATAACCCGTCGAGCTTGCAGAGGGATGAGCAGATGCCCGGTTTGGACTTATCGCCAGATCAGTTGTTCTTCCTGGGATTTGCACAGCTGTGGTGTGCCGACTACGAGGAGGAGCACTACTGGGAGGAGCTGACCAATGAGCATACAATGGACAAGTACCGAGTCCTTGGCGCTGTGACCAACAATGAAGACTTTGCCCAAGCCTATGGCTGCCAGCGTGGCAGCTCAATGAATCCAACAGCAGACAAGTGTCGCATATGGTAGCATACCGATAGCAGTTTCGATGGAAATACTACGTAAATGAGCTTATCAGCGGGTTCATTGAGCAATGAGTCTGTAGACATGTGTACAATTTGTATTTAAATATAGGCCTGCGACATAAAACTACGCATACAATTGTTGTTGATTATTCGTGTTGGCGATTTGATTTATTCATTCAACAGCGGTTTAGCTAGTGTGCGACGAACTCCGAGGACTTGTACGCATTGGGTCCGCTGTAGTTCTCAATGAGCAGCGATTTGTAACGACGCAAGTGCACGCTGAGACCCTCCTCCCGTCCCTCGGCCGAAAGTATAACGACACGTGCGATAACAAGATGCGAGGGATTTGTCTGACTGAAGCCGCGTATCACATCAATTTCGTCCCCCACTTCGAGCTGTAATTAAATAAGATACATAAGCAAGAAAGAAAATCGTTTTGTTTTTCGTTCATTGGTGTGCCGAACTTAAAATACTCTGCAATTGTCGAACACAAAAACAGTTGCTTTTAAGAAAGGTATATATTTTTTTAAAATACTTACTTGCACACTCTTTTTCTGTAATTTCTTTCCATTCACACGTATTTTGCTCTCATAGAAATTAAGCTCCACTTTGCTGAATTGAAGAGGGAAACATATTTAGTTTGGATGCACCCAAACGATTTGAGAGTAACAGAGAAAAACTTACTTTCTGGCCATGCCAAGCCCGGATTTAAGTAGGGAATCCGCTCGTAATGAGTTTACTTTGGTTTTTACTACTTTTGAGTCGCGTTCATCTTTAAACTCGTCATCCGGTTCATCGTCGCTGTCGATGTCTTCTGTTGTTCTTGATGATTTTTTGACGTACTTATATGCCACTTGGCTGGTGTGGAATAGTGCCTGAATGTTTGCTGATATTGCATAGTGTGTATTTGTTGTTGTATTTAATAAATTGCAGGTCGGGGCTGTAGCGAATATTCGTAGTCTGGCTATTTGCCTAATGCTTCGAAGCATTTTTGTGCGGCTCTTAAAATTATGATAACAAACTAATCCAAACATAACCTAAAAGTAAACAGCTGTTTGCGTATTTACCGCGTTGCCAACCATTTGTTTTAGTTTGTTTTGTTTGGCGGCTGTCGGTTCTTCTTATTCTTGTTGCGTTTCTTTTTAGGTTTTTTGTCTGGATTTGCACAGATCTGATTCACCGTAAGTGGCTGATACTCCGACAGATCTGTTGGTAGAAATTCGTCGTCGTCTGTTTCAACTTCCATGCGCTCTATAGTTGGCAGTGTTGCAGTTGTATGCTTGTGAGTTTGCTGCAATCTCTGTTTGTTTAGCTTCTGGACTCTGGGCCTTCACAAGTAAATTGCTAAGCGCTGCTCCCAGTTGTTGAGTTTCAACATGCACATCAACCTGGTCAAGCCGGAGAACACCTTCGTTTTCGCAGGATATGTAATCACCGCTCCATTCCTTTGGTGCCGTCGGCGTTTCCACCACCTGTGGCTCAATAATGTCTTTCTTTATATCTTCAAATTTCTGTAGCTCTTGTACTTTTGGTTTTCTTTTCCTTGCCACTTTTATTACTTTTTGCTGGACTGGTGGTTTTTTACGAGCATTAACCCATTTGTCCAATTCGGAGCTTATTTTACCTAAATCCAACGGCAGTACCAGCGCCAGTGCTCTCACTCCAAACAGTTCATATGTCAGTTCCTCTAATTTGGGCTGTGCGTAAATGGGTGCAGTTGGAATCCTCACCGCGGCACTTGTGGCTATCAGGCGGATGAGATGTGTGGGTCGAAGACTGAGCGAAACAAAGACGCAGGAGAAACGTTTTCCATTTATGGCACGCAGTGAACTCTCCAATCCAATCTGTATGTGTGATTGTGTCGCAAATGTTTTTTGTGTGTGTCCGCTTTCTGATATGGCTGCTTTTAAAATATTTTCAAACTCTAGCATTTCATTTTCGGGTAGTACAGGACTGCAATGGATTTATTTGGTAAGTTTACTTTGTATTTAAAAGATATTGTTGTTACCTGTTCTGCTTGTATGGATTTGCCAAGATGGTACGCAATTTGGGAAGCTGATTTTTTTTGCCTTTCTTTTCCTTCTCTTTAATTTCGGACAAGCTCATTGCAATGCAAAGTTGTAAACATTAAATGGAAATAAAGTCCACGCGAGCGGCAAATACAAAGATAACCTAAATTTGTCACAAAATACCAAAAAATACCGCACAGTGCTAAAAACATTTGTAGAATTTATCAACACTCTTACAGTCGCAACACAACAATAACAGCTGTTTACCAGAAGCGCACGTGTAGTTGTGTTTACAATAAAACTTTGTTAAATTAAAATGAAACCAAAGCGGCAGAAGACGCAGGGTCAATTAAATAAATTGGCTGCCAAGGGCAATCCAAAAGTTGATAAAAAGCAAAAACCAAAAGCAAATTTTAAGCAAAAGTATAAGCCGAAGCAGCAAAAACCTGTAAGTCTCAATATTAAACACTGTGTATGGCATTTCTTAATATTTATTTATTTGGCAGGACAACAAACCGAACAAGCCTGAAATCCGTAAACAGATACGGGAGAAAAAGGCTGCCGAAGCGGAGGCGGAGCGTTTAAAGATCAAGGCTGAGAAAGATGCACGCATCAAGGCGTACAAAAAGCAGCGCCTAGAGAAAACCAAAGTTATCAGCAAAAAGACGCAACGTGGACAACCATTGATGAAGGATCGCATGCAGCTGCTGCTCAAGCAGATAGAGGAGATGAAGCGATGCTAACGACGGAAGTGCGGGAACGTGAGGTAAGAGCCAATCAATGTGCACAAAATAGCTTCATATCGAACAAGTGGCAACATTTTAGAGTTTCCGCGTACGCTTCAAATTAAATTTAACGCAACCTGTAATAAATTTTCACGCCCTTCACTTCCGGCCGTGTGCAACCCTTTGATTACGCTCTTCTTCACACCACAAGCAACATATGTATGGTTAAAAGTATCTGCATACTCATATGCAAATTTCGTAGCTCTGCAAATTGGTTTTTTGGCAAACATTTTTAACGCCTTATCGACGGCATCATTTGCATCTTGTCGCTGCCAACAACCCCAGTGATAAGGCCTCATCTCAACTAATTCCCGGGCGTATTCAATACTGAAGAGGGTGAGAGGAAAGGGGTTCGCAAACAAAGCAATTTGTTACCACCCACGCATCTATTGAACTTTTGACTTTTCACTGATGTATTTTACATAATAATAAAAATAAATTTTTATACACATTCCGTTCGCAACGTATCCGCTGCCATGAAAGGTTTGCTGGTGCTTGGTTTTATACTGAAGTTGCCCATTTAAAGTGGTCCTTATTTAATATTAAAAAAAACATAGAATTCTCAACTAACACTGTATTCGAACCAATGTTATTTTAAATGCGTGAAAAAATTATACAAACGTTTTTTGTAGCGCAAGTCGAAATCATTGAGGGGGCAACAACAGTTTTTTTTTTTTTTTTCTGAAGTCATCCTCAAGCCGAAACCACCTGCGTGGCCGAAGGATAAAGGATAGGGCATCGGTACCGGCACTATAACAATCAGCATGTGGTCTCATATCCGCCATTGGGTAAATGCAAACAAACGAATTTTCACTTATATCATATTGGATATTGCAAAACTATTGCCTTAACCCTTTGCCAAACTAACACCCCATTCAACATTCGCGCAATGCGTTGACACAAAATCGCACTAAATCAAAAATTATACTTTATACAAATAAAACGACGGCGTCGTCCTCGGCGTCGTCGCGCACAAGAACCGGAAGTCGTCGCTAGACCCTGTGGCCATAAATCTCATATAGTTAAATATTGAATTACGCAGGATGTAGGTTGTAGGACGTGGATGGCACGAAAATGAAATAGGAAAAAAGGGTTCTGCCACATGCATTTCATATGTATTTTCAATTTTTGTGGGTCAAAAGGATGCTCTACCCCCCTCTCCTCGCTTTCTCTCACTGCTTTCTCTCTCTCCTTTTTCCCACTATATGTGTGTGTGACATTTTGCCAGCGTTTGTTTTGTTCCGTTTATTTAATAATAAAAATCTGAAGTTATGAGCACTTTGGGCAGAAGGGGCCGGAGCACAGTTTATATGTCGATAATGAATAGTTATGGTTATTTAACGGAGCAGGGGCGACATTCAATGGGATGTTACAGGCATTGAAGTACTTATAGAATTTTGTGTTTAGCTCGCTTATAATGCAATTTATGCATGTTTATATTAGTTCAGTTGTCAATCGACCCTTGGGTGCTCAATGGGTTAACACACTGGGTTTTTTCTCGCATCGTCAGGGGGTTCACTTTCTCTTTGCTATGACTGAGCACGCTCATCGTTTATTCCAAGCTGATAAAAGATGCTCGACGAGGTTATCAAATACATTTTTCGAGCCTGGTGTATTTAAGATTCTCGCCAATTTGTGAATGATTCAGTCTGCTTAATAACGCTGACGAGCTGTTTGTTCTCACAAATTTCTATGAAATTCTTTAAGTTTGAGTGGCTTTTGTTTATGGCCTTGTTACTATGCATTGCGGATGTTTTAGCCGCGCCAAAACGTAAACCGAAACCGAAACCAAAACCAAAAGTTAAGCACAATACACAAGTAAACGTACACGTTCATCATCATCTTAGTAAGCATTAATTAAAAAATAATTGTTTAAATTTATAGTTATTTATGATGTATGTATTTTTAATCTTTTCAGGTATTCACATTGGATAAATAACTGCTTGTTATGTAAATTAGCTTTAACATAAGTTATTTAAACTTACATTTAGTATATTAAAGCTATGTATAGTTTTTTGTTTTGCCTTCTAAGGCTATGACATAAAAATGTAAACAAAATAATCCAGACTGCTCAAATAAAACTTCCCTAGAATATTTTAAGCTGATATCACAATTAAAACAATCTTTCCATTGAACACAAATATTTGTTGGCTTTTGCAAAAGCACATTCATTAAGCTCATTCCTAGCTATTGAATCTTATGCATAACTTACTGAACTCTTGAATCTTGTTAACGACTTGGCAGGCTAATTAAATTCCTGCAATTACAAACAAAAGCAAACAACAACAAAAACAACAAGCGCAAGTTTTCATTTTCAACGTTGCAGATAAGAATGGCAACAAAAAAAAAAAATCTGGCTACCCAAAATTAACACCCAAGGCAGAGGATTTTCGCTTTCGCCGAACCGTAAAACTGTTTTCCCAAACAATTTTTGGCTGAGCGCAACTTTTACTTTGGCCCTCACATAAATCTATGTGGCGACTTTGGTAGGAGATTGGTATTGCCTCTTATCTGGCTAAAATATTAACGGTTTAAGCTTAATTACAAATGGCGACGATGTCGTCTCACAAATTAACTGCTAGTAGCAACTGTACCCCCCATGAAAAGGGAAGTAAATATGGGGAATGGGGCAGCCAGCCCATTAGGGTAATTATTTACAACAATTTCAAATTTTACACATGAACACACCGAATTACAATAAAATGGCATTGCCACAAAATAACAAAATGTTTTCTCATTGCATTTTTGCGTTCAGCTTGGGAATTTGAGTGCGCGGCTCATAAATAACGAAAGTGCGCAATGTAAATCATTAGTAGACAGTGGGCGTGTCCGCTCTCATACTCAAGGACGACGAATGTGCATGTAAATTTTGAAATTTTCAACAATTTGCAACACTTTTTGGCGAACACGTGACCAGGCAACAACATAACTCTACGGTCAACCCCTTTTTACGGGATGTGCGCATAAATTTCAATTAAAATTGAAAAGCCATGAAAAATAAAACCCCCAATATCCCCTCCCTTCCACAACAACCAGTGACAGTGCCACAAAAAAGTTGGTCAGTTTGAGTGTCGGAAACAGCGATGTCTGGTTTTTCCATTTTAATTGTGTGCCACAGGTGCAGGCAAGCATGAAAGTGGCCAATTTTGATATGGGCGGTATGCAAAGGATTCGTGGCATATATTTCAGTATTTCTTAATTAAAAAATAATTTGCCAGCAGGGCCCGCTGGATAATGCATCAATAATTGCCAAACCGATTCAACTTTGGGAATGTCGCAAGGTCCAGTCTTGTAGTGGTCAACACCAGGGGGAGAGAAAAACGACATTTTGATTACTGTTAAAGGGTTTATGTCAAGCGACTTCAAGTGTGAAACTGCGCCTGAAACTATGCAAGGAATGTGTGTTTGTGGGAGGGATTTATAATTTATGCAAATGAAAATGAGTGCGTCTAATGAAATAGTTCTCGAGTTGGGTGGGCAGTACGTCCAGCATATTTCACACTTCATCCATCACTGGGACTTGGTCCGATAGCCATCCGACAGCCGACGAGCCACTCGACTGTCACAACTATTATAAGCTGACACTAAAACCATTGAGGCACTTCAACGGAAAACAGCTAACAACAAAAGACTGAGGAGTTGAGCTGATTTTTGGTCGACTGGTTCGTCGAGGGTTGATCCGATTGCTCCGATTGCTCCGTTTGCTCTTTAACTTCTTACGGATAGAGAGAGAGTTCGCGGGGGGAGCGACTAACAAGCGACGCGTGGCGTTTTTCCTTTTTCACACGCTGTGGACTGACAAAAGTACAGTTTTCGACTGACTGACTGTACCGTTAGTGGAATGCTTGTGTTTGTGTCAGTGTCATCATTACATAACCTCACAAAAGAAAAAACACAACACACATAATTCACTTCCGGTGCAGGGTGGAATCTTGGTGTATGTGTGTAGTTTAAAGTCGCATAACTCAAAAATTAAAGTGACCATGAGACAATTTTCAATTTCAACATTGTCCATAAATCAAATTGCGTTTACGAGGACATGCCGCAGGACATCTGGGCCGAGGGTTCAAAGCACGGCACTTTGATGAGTTTATTGAAAAATTGCATGACAGTTTTTTTTTTTTATTTTTGGGTGGTTTTTAGGCTGATTTTACGCCGGGAGTACTGTCAACACTCGTCCACTCTTGTGTGGCATGTGTGACAGTTATGAGCATTTCCAAATTCAATTTAATCAAAGTTTTCAGGGCATCATCAAGTGGGAAAATGGTTTTTTTTTTCTGAAGGAAAAACATAAAAAACAACAAATAATCACATTAGGCTTTGGCCCCCAGAAGACAATGCAATTTTTGTCTGCGGATTTGTGGCATGTGTCAAAAATTTGTGAGTGCGAAGACAGGATACGGAAAAGTGGACTTAGGCACATGTGTGTGATGATTAGCAAGGACTAACGAGCAGTGCTTTGAAATTCAATTTTTAAATTGCCAATTGGAGTGCCAGTTTTCTCCTTCCCTTTGTTTGAGCAATAAATCTCGATGTAGTCTTAACATGTCAGCGCCACTTATTTGCTTATTTCGGAACATGAAGTCCAATACTTTATTCAAATGCCCGTCAAGAAGCAACAGGAAACAGGCAAAATGCGGAAAACGGATTGTGGGGGGACATCTTTTAAGCTTACTCTCTTCTTTAACTGGAGTCTACAAATTCCTTTTGGCAAATCCCAACACAAAGCCCGTGACTTTGATTTATAACAGCGGGGCGTGGTATTTTTAATCTACGAGTACAAAACCAAGCAGTGTCCTTTTGGTCCTTAACCCTTTTGCTGCTGCACAATAATTATTCAGGGTGCCTCGTAGCAAATTTATGGCCAACATCTTATTTGTGGCATGCGTCTAAGAATTTCCGAGCCACTTTTGACCACTTTCACTTTGTCTAATGAGTTTTTGTGTGTGTAATTGGCTTTTTTGGATTTTAAGGTTTGCCTTTCCTATGGCCAGTGGTCAGTTTTCTGATAAATTTGCGGCTAGTTCCGCACCGCAATCAAATCGAATGTCTGTTGCAGCTACCTACTTGAGGCGCCACTTGAGTGTTGTCGTCAACATGACAATAACTTTCAACGCAAAGCAATTTCTGTAAAATTCTACGACTTCGTAACTAATTAGCGCAAACCATAAAAACAATGAGCGTGGCGTGGCTCGTCAAGAGACCACAAAATGTTGCAACCCCATTCCACGAAATCCTTCAGCTAGACAGGGTGTTGTGCACCCCTCACTAATGAAGTTTGACATGATGCCAACGCGTATCGGGATGGGTTTGATGTTGAGGTTGAGGTTGAGTTAGTGGAAGCGGCGGCAACGTCAACTTCAACGTCAACAAGTGAAAGTCAGAAAGTAACAGCTCAACTTTTCAGGCGACATCGTTAAAGAACCATAAAATGCATTAAAATTAAAAACGTGTTAAAATGCTCAAAAATTACTTGTTGCCTGCTCAGTTTTTAATGAGCTCTTAATGAGGCGCCACAAAAGTCAAGGATTCGGGGTCAAACAGCAAAGAAACAGAAAAAGTACATGATTTTTATAATTTGCGCCTCAAAAAGTTCGTGCGCAGTTTAAAAAATCGTAAATTATAAACAATATTTTAATGAAAAAAATATATATATCCAAACTTGAGCATATGCTGTGTGTGACTTTTGTTGCTGCCCATAAATTATGTAAATTTTGTATACGAAATTAAAAAAAAAAAAACATAAATATGAAACCAATGCGAACTGCGCTTTACCCTACTTTACTCTCCTCTAATAAGGGTAAATGGTCACACGCAGCAGCAGCGGGTAGTCCGCCTTTATGGGCGTGGTCCGTACGGGACGCCTGTGTTCTATTTTTTTTTCATTTTGTCCATTCGCATTATAAACGTGAAAAATATGCCCTTTTATTTCACATTTTGTAATTTGTTTTCGGTTGTAAAAAAACAAAAAAACACTGAAATATGAGGAAAAAATTGCCACAATTTTCCAAAAGGGGGACAGCAAATGGATTTTTTATTAGATTGACAGCCTCGGGGGTTGATCTCGCAGTCGTGGGAATGAGAGCGTAGTTTCATGTAGAACTTATTGCACTAAGCCTATAAATTCACTCGACTGATTCAACTCTGCAAATGCGAACTGACAACAACAAGAACAACCTGCTAGCTCTCCTTTAATCAGCCAAGGCGACAAACACACGTCCTATAAGTCTGCCTGAAAGAGATGTGTGAGACTATCCCACCCATAAATTAAACATCAGACATATGCAAAGGCGTAACACCAAAGACAACGCCAACTCAGGTAAAATTTATTGTCACAAAAAAAATTACAAGAAAACTTGATAAAAGTTACACTGTGCAGCAGATAAAAAATTTGCGAGTACAAATTTAAAAAAAAAAAAAAACACCGACATATATATTCGTATGATGTTCTCAAGATTGTTGAAAAAAAGTATCATAAACTATACTTATGCCTGTCTTTTTATTAAAATTCCTAGAAAATACCATCAATTTTAACCCCGTCGCTCAGTGTAATTAGAAAAAGGGCTGTGTGTCTGGCAAAAGAAGAAGCTGAGTAAAAGTCGAGTTGCAACTGGTTTTGTGGCGGCGCTTAATTTTTAATGCCAGGCCGTGAAATTTATTGTGGCGCCACTAAATTTGAGTTAATCTCCGTACAGCCAGAAGCCAGAAGGACTTAAAAGAGGCAGCCACGCACGGCTGATGATGATGCGCAAGTTTCGCGGGTGGGTTTCTTTTTCTTTTCATTCTTACAATAAATCGCAGGATATGTTTTTTTTTTAGTGGGTTGACTGTACCCGAAAGCAGACGTACGTGATCCGGTTGAATGTTTTAAAGTGGCAGATGAAATCCCAATGCAGTAGTGCTGTCAGCCAAGTTAGCGCGGAATGTTTGGCCAGCAGGGACGAGGTGTGATAAGTGCTTTTCTATACTATGTATGTGCGTTGTGCGTGTTGTGTCTGACACTGAGTCGACATTCTTGGGCGAGACATGCCTCAATTTGGTCATCAATCAATTGACGAGCTAACGAGCCGCATGGAGTCGTCTCCATGTGTGTGTGTGTGTGCATTGTCCTTGTTGCAGCGTACAGTAAAAAGTAGTGAACAACAACAAAAAACCTGAGCACGTAATTTCGTTTAGCCGTGCCGAGGTTTTCAACTCTTCCAAATTGACCATGAGCGATGACTCGAATTGAAATTGAAATTGAAATCGAGTCAAGGAGTTATGGAGTTGAGGGCCTTTTTGGGCGCTATAAATTACAGCGCCACGCCCCTAGGAGAAAAGGCTTAACGGCAACCATAAATATTTATTAATGAAATTAACTGCTCTCCGCACCATATTCAAATATCAACGCAAAGTCGTTCAAATAATTAAAATTCATGTTGAGCTAAACTTTCGGGGGGTTGGAGATGATGTTGGGGGTGGAGTAAGAGGTGGAGTTGGGTGACGCAATGATCGCCTGGGCAAAGGAAGATGATAACACAATTTTCTAACTGCCATAAGCCCATTAAAATATGGTGGAGCTGGCTCCAAATTAGAAGTTGAAGCTACACTTAGAAAAAGGCAACCCTCTTATTAAAATCAAGTTCTGTTTAAGATATAAAGAAATTGACGTTTAGTCGAATCCTTTTTTTTGGGGTATGACAGATGTCGTGATATATACGAGCACGTGTATCTAATATATATAATGCTTATATGTGCATGTGGTTTTTGGAAAAAGGGTTCCACACATAATTTCCCAAAAATTATAACCTTAATTATGGCCATGAGGTGTTGTCAACGTCGAATGCGGCTAACCAAAATGGCGGCTGACACAAAACAGTTATGTGTAAAAGCTGGTGAGTGTGTATGTGTGTGGCAAAGTGGCTTTCCACGTTGCCGTAACCTCAATTGATTTGCAACCAAAAGCCCAAAAGTGGCGCACATTTTAATGAACAACAAATTCAATTTAACTTTTGTGAATATATTCATTTGCAATTCATTCTCAACAGATATATTCATTTGCAATTGTCTTGCTAGCTGTTTAGTTTGCTTCTCCAGGGAGAACTCAGTCAGGCTTTTCATATGCGGCGCATTCAATTAAATTGGCATAAATTATACGGCTTATGCACCGAGATCAGAGAGTTGAAGTAGAACAGAGGTCCTGTACCTGGAAATACGACTCGGGTTGCCTCACACACACATAAATCAAGCGCTTTTGACAGTTGCTGCCACATTGGCCTTGGCTGCCACTTCAAATGCAAATCAAAAACGTAAGCGAACATTTCAAAAACATAAACTTGTCGGCCAAACGCCGAAAACCCCCGCGAGAGTTCTTCGCACAGTTGCCACAATTCGCCACGCTCTGACTTTTAAATGTGGACCGTTATTTGGGATTAGCGACGGCGTTTACATGTTAACACTGCGACCAAAAGATATACAATTTCAAAGCAATAAAATTGAACCTTCCCCCCAAATTGCTTTGCAGCGTGTCCAGCGCAGCATGTTTTTCTACATTTTCCTTTCATTTTTTTTTGTTGTTGGCCATTAGGACACTTTTCCGCGTGTTTTTCTAATGAGGTGCTAATGCTCTGTGAGCGTTTTTTATTTTTTACATGCAATTTATTGGTCTTATAATTGTGTTGCCTGCTTTTAGGCGGCTGCTTAAAATATCTTAAACAAATCTTTAACAGAATACTTTTTATTTCAACAGCAGCTGTCTCAACGTAAATCAATTTTATGACTTTTTAATGAAAAAGAGAAAGCAATATAGAGTTTGATAAATGTGTCATAGATCAATGGCCAGCATTGTACACATATTATATTGAAAATTTATAACTATTATTTACACACGATTAAATAATGTTCAAATGTGATCAATGGCAGCGCTTTTGTTAAACTTTCGTTCGCTGCAACGCAAATTGCAATCATTTGTAAAGCTTAAACCCTTTGCAAACAAAGAGCCACGTCTAATGAGGCAGCCATAAACACGACTAAGGACGCAGGATGCCAAACAAAAATATTGATGCTACGTTTTTGTCTTGGCTCACATTGATAAATGACCAAACAAATGGTTTGGCTGGCAGAGGCGTGACGAAAATCCAATCAAGTTGTACAAATATACAAAAAAAAAACATATATTGGTTACTCTCCTCCCTTCTTTTCATTGGACGTTGGTCAGATTCTACTCCATGTCCATTGTCCTGTGTGCAATAACAAAACTAATATAGAAATTAGGTGTGTAATGTGCTGAGCAAGCTATAAATATTTCCTATATTTTTATCCAGCTTGACAAAATATTTGCAAAAATGTTTTGCACCATTCTGAATATTGTTGAAGCTGAGTTGAGGGTTGGTCATAGTTTGAGAGGAGGGGTTGGGTATGGTGTCTATTTCAAGTGTTTGCCACATGTGACATTTGTCATCATGATTCGGCCATAAATACAAACTGCGCATCCATAAATAAACATTTACCAAAGCAGCGAAAACTTATGAAAGTTTGGAGAGAGGAAGTTTGGGCTTTATAAAAATGTTGCTCCTTTTAAAGACAGGATTCTTAAACTATACTTAAGAAATCATTAAAGCACCTTGTGTTAATAACTTATTAACAAAATTAGGTAAGAAAAATTCCCAACCTCGCTTTTGGCGTACTAACTCTAATTTAAATTTTATGATGCTGACAGAAGTGTCTGCCTTTGATGTATGTTCTTATAGGCATATGAAATGTGAAACTATCGATAATGATGTTAATACATTTGAGATGAGCAAACAGACGCACGGCTACGTCAATGGCAACCGCAGCCGAACTTAATTAAAGATGCATAGACGACGCCTCAAATTTGTCAATGGCAACCAAGGAGCCGCAGAAGGCAAACAATCATGGGTTACCCACACACACACACACACACACACACACATGCACATCAATCGCCTGTCGTCTCCAAGTGCTTTGAGAGGAAGGGTAAAGCAGTTACCAACCCTTTTAGCCTGTTCCTTGCAGGACTTCATCATTATCATCCTCACCAGTTTCTGGCCGGTGACGTGAAACTATTTTAATGTGTTGCAATTAAATTAACATAAATTTCGTTGCCAGAAAGCAGCCTTAGAAATGTTTTGTAATCCTTTGGCCGTCTGCTTGATTTTGGATGGCACACGTTTTCCGTTGTTTTTAGCCCAAAAATAATAGAGGGGGGGTGGAGTTCTCTCTTTTGTTGGTGTTGTTGTTCGTTGTTGTTGCCCGTTGCATGTAAATCGCGCCCCTGGCGCAATTTGATTGACGCCACACGACGCGTTAATAACTTTAGCAACGCCCTTTATCCTGCGGCGCGCACTTTGATGACGCTCCGAATGATGAGAATGATGAAAATGATGAAAATGATGATGATGACGCACTATCAGCCATTACTACAAGCCGTCATAATTATATAGTGCGGCTCTTTTGGTCTATGTTTGTTTTAAATAGAGCTTCGCTATATTTGTTTATTATTTAGCGCAGTCCTTTTGCTGGTCCCATCGCTTAGCCCACGTGTCACGCAACCCAATTATTTTGTACAAACATGTAACTGTTAATTGGCAGCTTGTCTCCTGGGTGCGACACTCGCTTCGTCTCGACTCTCAGATAGTTTTTTGCCCGCTAGTCATGATTGCTGAGATTGCTTTTCCCGAAAGGGGTTAGGAAAGTGAAGGCTTGGATTGGGAATTTCCAAAAACTAAAGTTTGTAAAAGGAGTTCAATGAGAGTGCAAGAAAATGTGCTAAAGAAAAACGAAAGTGAACAGAAAATGTGTTTTCAACAAGTAATTAACAATATATATGAAGTATTTAAAGATTGCATCCAGAATGTTACTGCAACTTAACTTTTAAAGCTCACATCGTTTCAAAATGTAATTACAGAAGGATACGCCACATGTCACATGACAATAGCGTAAAAATGTTCATAATTTTTTCCGCTTATGCTCTTTAGATACACAAGTATTGTATCTCATAGATACATAAGTAAGTATCTGCTAGTGTAAAAACAGATACTTGGCTGCATATGATTTATGATGCAGACAGACAGCGACGCACTGCACGCTGTTTGGCCCAAAAGAGATTTACGACTCTTTCACTTGCAGCACACACACACACTGAGACGCGAGGAGTATGAGTATGCAAAAAGTACGCGCATGCAACAAAGGGGAGGGGGTGGCGGCAACAAAACTGAAAGCCGTGATAAAGCAGCAAACACTCTGCGCTAAGCTTAGCGTGTCGCATGCCACATGCCACAGACATGAACTCCAGCACAAGCACACATATGACATGTCCTTAAAAACTTTGACACGAGTCACGCAAACTTTAAAGCCAATTACAAGACATCAGCGCATCCTAATCCTGTGGCAATTTTCCTACCAATTTTCCGCGCAGTTGAGCGTTTAAAGTACTTAAAGTTTTTATGCAAAGCTTTTCTGGTTTTTTCTTCGAAGATAAGAGAGAGACATCAATTGCTTGGCCTAATTGCTTGCCCCATCCTCATGCCACTTGCCCTTGCCACATCAAACATCGCATTTAATTTGTGTCGCGTCGCCCATTAAGCTATCGCCAAAATTGAGACAAAAGTCGAAAGATACAAAAATCAACTTGAAATAACTTTTAGCCCAACTGATGTTCATATCCTGCTCCCGTATCCTGTTGTCACATGCAATAAAAATCATAAAAACTATTCAGGCAGGCTGAGGCAGTAGCAGAGGGCCCGCAGGCAGCTGCGTCCTTTGTCTAGCTCGCTAATAGAGTTTCAGCAGCGCGTTTTTGCCAATTTCACTTTTCCTGCCGTCTCGCTTGCTGCCAAGGAAATCATTTTTATTATATCGAAGCTTTTGTAGTTTTTCGTTTGCTTTGTTTTCTTCCTCTTGTTGCTGCTGCTCCTGTTGTTCTTCTGTTCAGACTTTATGTCTGCTGTTGCTGCTGCTGCTGCTGCTGCTGTTTCGTGAGCATCCTTGAGTATCCTTAAGTGCAGCCTTGTCCATTTGCGTCAACATGGAGTCTCCTTTTTTTTTGCTCCTGCTTTTTTTGCCATCGCTTTTGCAGTGCAACGAGTTGTAACGAGTTTTGGGTGGACAGGAACCGTTACTGCAAGAGGATACCGTTATCGATATCCGCTATTTGGACAGATTAGTGTCGAGTGCGCTTTTTGTTGGCTTCATTGTATTGATGGCAATTTAATGATAAAGATATAAAATCGTTATTTTCATTATTATAACCTGTTCCATTTTGGTGTCTTTTAGTCGGTTCCAAGGATAAACGACTCATACCCATAATCAAATAAAAAAGCTGTTGCCGTGAGCCACCAATTACCAATTCCTCCTGCCCCGCAAGCTATTTCTCCCAGTTTTATGCACCACTTGAGAATGTCACAACAAGTCAACAGAGAACCCCAGAGTTTTTTTTCATCGTTGTTCATGTAATGAGAGCGGGCTAATAACTCAGACCATAATAAATGGGAAAATCAAATGAAAACAAGTTAAAACTTCCGTAAACGAAGCACAAACAACAACAATACTGCCTGCAACAACAAATTACAAAGAACAAAATAAAAAGCGCACCCTCCATCCGGACAGTGCTCGCATTTTTAAGTAGTCGAGTAATTACACGTTTAATTGCAATGGGCCACGGTTCGGTGAGGCCCAAAAATATGCTACAAAAATGGGACGCAAGAAGAAAGAAAGAAGAAAAAAAATTACTTAAAATGCAGACATTGAAATAATGAAAACTGTTGAAAAAATTATGCAAATTTTGGCAGAAACGACACCAAAGTCCGGAGCAAAGGGTGTTCCATAGAGCTGCTGGCCAGCATCCGTATCCGCTTACGGATGCTGGTCTGTTTCCTGCTTCTGGTCTAGCATCTCATTACGTGTGCTGCCTGGGTAAGTGGCCAAAAAGTAAAGTAAAAAGTGAAAGTTCGATTTGTGCAGCAGCTACAAATTCACTTAGCTATGCTGAGTGAAGGAATACCCCTACTCCGAACCGCTCCTTGATGTACGCACATTTTTGGTTCCATTTATTAGATTTGTTTCAATTTCCCCGAACTAAAGCCAACCCTCGCGCACCAAGGCTCAAATTGTTTTATTATTTTTTTAACGCGCATTTGCCTGAATTTGTAATTAGCCAATGTGGAATGGGTAGACTCAAAGATTGCGGACCAGGTCTCTTATTTTTTTCCCCCTTTTTTTTCTATTAGCCTTCCGTATTTTTTGTTGTTTTCCGTACAGACTGCATTGTCTGTTAGTTATTTTTGTGAGTATTGTATTTTTAATTCTTAGGGAGTTGAGTAATGAAAATGTATTCTTAAGATACTAACGAACTTTTTAACTTATTTATTTTATAGATTTCTCAAAATACCTTTCAGTGTAGTAAACGTACTCAATTCTCGCTTGATATAATTCAATTGCCTAATTAATAAAATTGTTCTTACGCTTGCTGCACTTGATCCGCTGCTTTCCCCCTGGCTTGCTACTGTTCGAATTATACTTTATATTTTGTAAATATTTTAATTATGAATGCGCTGCGCTGTAATGACTTTGTATCTTTAGCTTAAGCCCTAAGGCGATAAGTCTCTGGACTGTGAATTATATATTTTGGACTTGTCCCAGCTGTGAATTTCTCACGTTTCGTTTTGTCATCCGCTCAAATGGCCGACGATGGCAGCTTATCAATGTCCGCACATTCAAGCTTGGCGGATTAAATGATTAATAAAAAAAGAATTTGCTTCAAGTCATTGTTACCATATAAACAATTGACAAAAGTGAGCACTAAAAATGTGCGTTTATTATTTATGCTGCTGCATAGTCACGCATCCAACCCCCCAACCCTCTCCCACCACGGGCATAAAAATTCAAATTATAACATAAAAATGCAGTTGGCACATGAGTTAGAGTCTTACTTTTTATGGCCAGGACGAGCGCGTGTCCTGACAATGCAGTCACATCAAATTGTATAATATTAATTTCTAATTGCATAAATTTGGCACACAGCGCATCTTTCTCTCTCTCGTCTCGTTATGTTTACGATATTCTTTTTGGCATAAACTGGCAATCATAAAAATTAAACCGCT
The DNA here is from genome assembly GCA_018152825.1 of Scaptomyza hsui. Taxonomy (NCBI): domain Eukaryota; kingdom Metazoa; phylum Arthropoda; class Insecta; order Diptera; family Drosophilidae; genus Scaptomyza; species Scaptomyza hsui. The sequence continues at coordinate 3,416,742 of JAECXO010000004.1, read as the reverse complement.
CCAAGGTGTTTGCTCCCGCTTGCGGTTCACAACCTCGCATCCTGGGGAGTCCTCACCTTCCTGTCTCTGGTTCTGGTCTCGTGTCGTTTTTGTGTTTTTATTTGCCCGTCGCAATGCCAGCGAAATAAAAGCAACCATCAAATGTTGAGTTAAAATGTTTTATTATTTGACTTTTATGCCATCCGTGCCGTGCCTTGCCTTCCCGTGACTCACAGACAGTTGAAGAGCGAGAAACAATTGCGATTCTGGCCGTTTATTATCTTTTCTTAGTCGTCCTGTCGCATGCCGATAACTTGCCGTTTTAGATGTTTGATGTCTTTGCAATCTAAACATTGACTGTTCTTGTCGTCCTCAAGCATCCTGCGGGCATCCTTAACGGCGCAATATCTCTAAAAATGTTATTAAAATCGCATCGCAGGCGTGCCGATAAGCAACCTCGTTGGATTCTTTTCGCAATTATTTTGATTTGCTGCGGTTGACTGGTGACGAACTTGATCACTCCCCCTCTTAACTGGGTGAAAGTGCAGTACAGTCTCTTCCTTCCATCACTCAAACTAAACATTAAAGCTTCTATTCAAACTCATAATAATGGAACAATGCGAGAGAGATAACAATTTGTTGCCATGCTGATTTATATGTATTTTTATTTTTTTTTGCCATGCTCGTGATAAATATAGTTCGAGCAATACATTAAATGTACTCTGGTATTAATATGTATCATGGGGGGAATGTGCACCTCATGTGCCTTTGTTTGATTTACGAGTGTAGCTTTTTATTTTAAAACCACATGAAATGTTGCCAGCTGATACTACGTGCCAAATAGACTAAGCGCCAGTGACTAAACGCCAGACAGACGTCACTCTCGCCAAACGGCACACTGATTAATCCACTTCAAATAGACCGAGTGTGTGTGTGTGTGTGTGTGTGTGGTTGACAGGTTCCGATGGCGGTGGCGGTGGCTTCGATATCGAAGTTACGTGAGCGCAGGTTGATTGCATTTACGTGTTGCCTACGTTTGAGTCCCATGGACTTGGTCTTGTTGCAGCAGACGGCAGCAAACAAATGTCGAATGCACTCAGGCTCTAATGCATAAGTAAATGCACCCCCTATTCATCCCCCCTTTCAGATATGTTAATGCATCTGGAGTGGTAGGGAGAGCCCGGAGATTGCAAAGCTGTCGCTAATCAGCTGCAGTTGTAATTATTCGGAATGCACACGGGACCATCCTACTATTATTGGCTTATTGGCTGTATACTGCAGTTTTCGGTATGCCACGCCCACCTTACGCCCCTACTTGTGCTATCTGGTGACGTGCCGCCTGGCATCGCATTCGGCGGGCTTGGGCAGAGACATGTCTGCGTCGTGAGCTCCGGAGTTTGGACAAAAACTTTAAGTAAATCTGCTTATCTTGTTTCCAAAAGTTTTCTGTTTGCTACGTGCCGCCGCCATGGCGCGGCTTTTGTTGTGTGTGTGTGTGTGTGTGTGTGTGTGTGTGGGCCAGAGGAGCCGCCACCCACTGAAAATTGAGTTCATTGTACAGCTATCATAACGTTGACAAAGTTTCGACAGCTCGGGCATTAACTTGGATACTTTTTGCTTGATATCGCTTGATACCGTGCGCATTTTCAATCAACATCATTTTAAACATTGAAACAGGGATTGGGTTGAGTGTCCATTTAGACTGAACCGCTGTGTTGCCAAGTGTTGCTTTATCGATACTCAAAGAAAGTACAATCATAGTGGGAAGCCGTCAGAGGTCAAGAGTCCATAAGAAGCAAGGAAAATATTGATATTATGAATGTATTTCTAAGTGTTTATTAATTAGTTACTTTTAGGAAGATCTTAAAAGGTGTGTTAAATGAATTTTATGATTTAACACTTAATTATTCTTAGTGTTCCTTCCTTTCGAGTCGCAAGGCTCCCAAACCTCAAAATCCCAAAAACCGCAGCCTATTTCATTGAGTGAAAATTAATTGAAATTCTCGCTTCCGGCGGTTCAACTATGTCTGCCTCAAATCGATTGACTGCAAATGTGTGTCCAAAGTCTGACTCCTTCCCCCATTGTAATTGCTGTCCATATTTGGTCATATCCAATTTCTGCACCTTTGGCTTAAGGTGTAGGTTAATGACTTGCATTTATGATGGAGATAGAGAGGAGTGAGGAAAAGAGAAAGTTGCTTAGGATGATTGTAGTTAAATGCGTTTAATTAAACAAAGTGACGATTAAATCGAACATAAGAGCTGCGATTATATGCGACCAGACTGACCACAAAATGAACTCTTACGATTAGCATTTCGCTAATTATAGTTATGCGAAGATTATTAACAAATTCATAAGCTTTATAGAAATGTTAAAAGAAAAAATAGTACATAACTTTAATTCCTACAATGCTTCTCTCTTTTTCATCCCACTTAATTATACCCTCTGTGTAAGTATATGGGCATATTGTGCGTCTCGGCAATTTGTGCGTAATAAACCGATTTGCATAGTCAATCGTCCTCTCTCCCCCCTTTGAAATCGATAGCTTTGCACAACAATTTGGCCAAACAAAGGCAACACACAGGAACAACTGCGTTCCATGGGGATTGAACGATTAGCAAAGCAATCGAATCAATACATACTTATAGTAATCATAGAAAACAAGCTAATGGAAAACGATAAGCGACCCATTTGATAACAGCCCAAGAGCCCAAATGCCATTTTTTCTACGCTCTTTGTTGCTGTTTTTTGCATTGATGAAATGTTTTGCACAATATCGTGGCGGTTATATAGAAGTAATGACAGGGCGGTTCGGAGGCAGGGTTTTTGCAACCTGAGCCAGCCAAAGATTTTGGTTGAGATTCAGAGCCACCCTAAATGGGCACAGCTGCCAGTCAGTCAATTTGAATAAATCCACTTTTCAAGGTCAGTGGGTAAAACAAGTTGCGAAATTTTAAATGCACCCCCTTGCAAAAAACACATATAAAAACAAAAACAAGTCAGAATTTAAGTGTTGCCAGGGTATATATGAAACATTGAGATGCCCTAAAAGCAATAAATATTCAAAAATTACATAAAGTTTTCCTTACACGTAAAAGAATTATTTTCTTCCATTTATTTTAAATTTTACTGAAGACTGATGCTATAGTGCAACTAAAATACCCCAAAGTCATAGGGTATTTTGAAAAAAGCAACCCTAACGCCTGACTGCCGCAGGGTTGTGATTGTTTGTTGCTGTTGCTTAGAGCCTTGAAGCGGAAATGGTCAAAAATGACATGTGGCTAGCGAATTTGCATACGCACATTGCCAAAATTGCACACATAGAGGGAGCAAAAGCACAGAGGACTTCCTTTTTGCCCTACCCACTCCCAGCCAGGTTATGCTGGTCATGCGTAAGCAAGGCACGCGTCGAGCCAGCTAAAAAGCTGAAAGGCAACTGTACACCGTACCGGAACCGTAAGCCGGAACAAGGCAGGACAAAGTCGGGCGGAGAAAAATGGGGGTGGCATAAAATACATAGATTGCAATGAGCATAACTTTTTGTCTGCGCACTCAAATATTTATGGCAAATTTGCTGGAGCACTAAATTAAAATTCAATAAATCATAATTTTTGCTTCTTCTTCTTCTCCTTTGTTTTTCTCGATAGCAGTTCATAATGCTCTATGCTTCTCTGTCACACTTACAGCGTGTCGCTATCTGCTTCGCTTGGCTGCCTGCAAAAAGTTGATCGAAATTTCATTAGTGTCTGCGTTTTTGTTTAAGTTTGGCATTTAGTTTTGCAATTATCCTTTTGCAATTTGCCGCCATCCTGTGTGAAAAACTTTGCCTTGCATCCAGCAAAAGTTTCAAATAGTGCAGTTTTTCCGCTTGTTTACCACGTCCAGTCCTCCACTGATTAGATTTGGCTTTAATATCATGAGAATGTTGCTACTATGATTTTCCTTTAGGCTGCATTTTACGGCCAATGCCAAAAACCTCCATTTTTGGCCTGCTAATTAATTTTTGCGTGTCGCCAACGACTCTCTCTCTCCCTCCTCTCTCTTTTGCAGCTAATTGTTATGGTTTTTAGTGCCACACGCACTGTTTTGCGGTCTCAAAATGTTGCATGGAGCGTGTGTGTGTGTGTGTGTGTGTGTGCAGCAAGGCGAAAATTTGCGCTATAAACATAAAAATTAACGACTGCCACAAGTTGTAAAAGACAAAGGCAACTCCTAAAATCTGTTTTTATGTTCCCGGCACACCTTCTTCTCTAACTGAAAAACCTCCAGACGTCCAGTTGATTAAAAATCAACAGGAAATGCCCGTAAAATGCCCGGAAGCAGCTTTGATATGGCATTGATGATGTTGATGGTCGTCGTCGAATCCTAGACAGAAAGTGAAAGTGAGAATATTCGATAGCTGATTGCAATTGCTGGAAAGCTTGAATGCTTCACTTGCCTCTCAGGCATAAGCCGATTACAAAGGACAATTGCCAAAAAAAAAAAGATAGGAAAGAGTAGAAAAGATTGTAATAAGTATGCTGTGGAATTGTTCGCACCAGGCACAAGGAAAAATAAAGTGGCTGAATGACAGTGCGATTAACTTGCTGTAAAGCCATAAACGTTGCAACGTACACACCCACCCCCCTCACACACCCTCGCACTAATTTTGTATGCATGAGCTGAAATGAAGAGCAATCCGCAGAAAAAAAAACCAGAATGTAAACGGCGGGGCTTGGCATAAACGCCTTAACGTTCATAATGCGCCGTTGCATTGGAGGAGGCACTTAAAAAAAATAAAAGAACAGAAAATCAAGTCAACGCCGCAAGAGCGAAAGCAGCAACAAGGACGACGGCGACGATGATGATGCCAGACACTGGCAACATTTTAATCCATATTTCTTGCCGCCTGCCAGACAATTTCAAAGATAATAGCATACACAAATTTTTTCCTGCTCCTCTGCTCCGTTTTTTTTTCGTCTTCCTCTGCTGGCCACAACGGTTTTGCAGGCAGGCATTAACGGCAACGTGGATTACGATTACCATGCGGCACACACACACACACACACACTATTATACAGGACGCAACATTGCAGCATCTGGCTGTTGCAGGACCCGCAGGACCCAGAACGAGTTATTGTAGTCGTCTGGTAACAGAAACAGCAATTCGCGCACTATGCGACGACATGGCCAGAAAATTATCATTCGCCCATAAATTGGGGCATGCACTTTGGACCAGCAGCATCTGTAGCATCAGAAGTGCTAACAAAACCAGATGCAGCTTCAATGACCATTTTATGGCTTATCTCACACACAAGATGCAATTTAAGTTGGAAATGCGTTAATGTAGCTGAGGGTTTATTGCTGCACCCAAAAAAATCCACCGACTTTCAAGTTAGATTCAAGGAAATATAAATCAAAGATGTTAAAAAAAAAAAAAAAATTTTAAAGTACGAACTTCTCAAAAATAAAAAAAGTTATTTCAAATACTCATGAAAATATTTTGAATCAAAAAACGAGCTACCTGAATCAAGCAAAATTACACTTAATTAAGATTGGCTTCGGCAATGATATTCCTAATGAAAAATTTGATTTGAAACGTTGGTGTTTATGTAGAAAATGCTTATTTTAAGATTAAGCTTAAATACCTTTAGTTTAAATATACCTACAATGTGTTGTTTATAAAAAGCTTTAAGCTCAAAGTCATCCAGCTAGTTATTAAAACTTTCCTTAAAGCAATTAAAAAGCATGATTTATTTTTTGGAAACTAAATGTCAGAAAGAGAAGCCTTTGGCGCAGCTGCTTTTGAAAAGGCTGCGAATGGCAAATGCAATAAAAACCGAAATTAAATTGCTATTTTGCATTTAAACGAGTATGTATTATACTACTATGGCATGTTGTGCAGACACACTCGCACACACCATAAATTGATATGAGCTCTTTGTCTGCATGCCAAACAATAACAACAGCAACAACGCTGGCGAATCCTTTGACAACAGCTGGCGGCAGCAAGGATACCACCAAAATCAAAATAGTTTTATAGTAGTTGGGTGGACCGAAAAATGTGTGTTGTGTTCTAATTGCTTGGTGCGTTTATTAAAATGCATAAATTAATAGGAAAAAGCACCTTTATTACTTATTGTATGTGAACCATGTGTGTGGCAGTTAAAAAGGGTTTAGGGCACGCAATTTGTGTGCTTGGCTTATGGCCAAACAATTAGTAATGGAATGGTTGGCATATGTGTCTCGTAGACCCCCTGCTTAACCCCCCATTAAAAGACAACCCTTGGTCACAATGCACTCTTCAGAATGACCGCAATTATGAACCGCCCCAGCTTTTGACTACAAGTAGTATATAGTATACAGTGAGTATCTTATGGCCGCAAATCAGCGCAATTAATATTAAGTGGATTAATATTTAATGACCAGTGCACGCAGCCACGGACAATAATAAACCCCACACACACACACACTCTACAGACCACAGCGTCTGAATTCAGGTTCGTGTCCAAGTTTGAGGTTTAAGTCCCATATGGACATGGTTATTGTATCATAATCGCATACACACACACACACACACACTAACTGTTATGATCCCATCATCATTGCCTTTATGGTTACATTTGCACAGTTTCTATTTCCGTTTTAGTTTGTGGTGTCCTCTCTTGTCATATTCTAATTACAGCATAACACGCGCTTATTACCAGGATTTTGATGACGTCTGACCCAGCACAGACACACAAACACACAGGGAAATAATTATTGTTATACGCACTCGACCCAAAACGGGACATTAAAATGCCCAAATTGACGTGAGTTTTACGTGCATGTGGTCCATATACACATACATACATATACATACACATATGCAATATAGAAAATCCCTATTGAATGGGCGTCACTAATTGATAAATGGCTTCTCTGCGTGGCTGGCTCCCATATTTAGAAAGAGATAGCTGCCGAGGGTATCATATTTGTTGTTTGCTGCCTCATGGAAAATATTTACAAAATAATTGCAATTCGCATCTGAATTTCAGATAAGGCAATTGCAACGCAGTTTGCAATAATAATCCACGTCAGCCTTAGGCAAACCAATTCAAGAGAGAATGAGAGCAAAGACAGAGAGAAAGGAAAATTCCCTAGCAGTAAACATGAGATGCATAATGCGTTGTCGTCTTGCGTCTTACGTAATTTGTCACATACGTCATTCATTCTCTCTGATTCCTGATCGGCTTAGTCAACAACCAAAATGGCTTCCCCAAGTGCACACAAAATAAGTAATGGATTCCACTTATCCGGAACTGGAACCGTGTGCAACTAGCGATAAATGACGTGTTCCTGTTGCTTAAACTTTACGTTATCAGTTTGTCAAGTGCTGCTTTTTGATAAGATAGAAAGTCTAAAAGATTTGTCCAGAGTTACTGTAATCAATGCAACTCACGGTACTTGTCTAATCAGCTAACTGCAAAAGTTGTATATTTTCATTGTTTGGAAATAGAAAGCTGAAGAAATGTAGGACAGTAAATTAAATTAATTATGTTAAAATTTATATAGATTTATTAAGGTTAAAATGAATTTTTCCTATTTTATTTTCTGTTTATATTTATTTAAATTTACCAAGTTTTCTCAGCTTCGCGCTCTTTATCAAAATATACCACTCAATCTTATCTTTTAATATTAATTCAACAATTAACAGGAAGTCATTCACACACACACAATCCAATAGAAGCTTGTAGATTTGTATTGTATTATTAGCAAAGTTTTTTGTGCTCTACAATTGCCAAACAAAAGTAAAATTATATTGAGTTCATAGAAGTCCAACGTTGACTCGTGTTTCACGAATATTTAGCTATTTAGTAAGACTAATTGCTGCGACTGCAAAATGTAATCAGAGTCTCAAATGTAAAGTACACGCCCAGCTGCTGCTCATCTACAAGTGTTATCAACAAGTGGAAAATAAACAGCAACAACAATGTATGAGTTCAGAAATCGAGCAGCAGACATACTTTAATATTTTTACTCGCGATTTTATTTGCATATTGAAGGGCAAACACAAAAAGACTGCGTATATTGTTGTTTTTATTTGTTTAAATATTTATTTATTTAGCTTGGTAACATAATTTAAAGATACATTTGTTCAGGCGAACGCTGCTTACTTAAACGTTATCACAAAAATGTGCATGCGTATGTGTGTAAGTGTGTGTGTGTGTGTTTAGATGTTAAATAAATCAAAGTTAAATAATAAGCGATTGTAAATCAGATGTTTCTTGCTTTTGTTGTTGCTGCTGGCGCTGCGCTTTAATTTATTATTAACACAACTCAGATGACAATTCAAATTTTTTTTAAAAAGAACGCAGCGCGTGTTGTTTAATATTTAGGTTTGGAAATTTTAATAATACTAGAAAGAATTACTCGTACTTTTGAACAAAATGAATGAGTGTGAATTTTGATAACAGCTATTTTGGGTGTTGCTTATTTGAGAGCTTATTGCTTCAGCAGATACTCGTCGAACAAGAAAACGTTGAGGGATGGCTCGCGGATGCTGACCAGCTTGGACAGATCATTGGCATAGCCAGAGAGTTTGCGCACAGACTCTGACTGCTTGGTCAGGAAGTTCTCCTGCAGGTAATGGGCCATCTCGGGATCGTGTTCGCGGTTCTGGGTGCTGCCGTGGGTGGCGCTAGTGTGCACATGGATGGCACCCAGGGTCAGCTCCTTCTCATTATCAAGGGCACGGGCCAGCGACTCGAGCTCGGTAAGGTGGACCTCTGGTGGATGAGCGACACCAGCGCTGCTGGGCTTGCTGAAGTCAACGGCACCACCGCGACGGGTAACCTGCTTGATGAGAGCAACGGTATCATCGAAGGCGCGATCGGAGAGTCCCTGGTAGAGCTTCTGGAAGCCGGGGCGGTTCATCTGGTAGGAGTTGAAGTGGGTGGCCATCAACAGGTATTCGTAGGATTTCTTCAGCTGCAGATGGATGTAGTCCTGCATCTTGTGCTCCAGATGTCCAATGGCGGCATAGCGAGCATTACAGTTCTTGACACCACCTGCGAAATTCGTGTACAAAGTGTAACATTTAGCATTGATGTTAAAGTTGGTTTAATCATGACAAGGAAGTATTTTCGCTTACTTTCGTCTGAGAAAAAGGCCATGATTGCTTGTTTATTTTTAAAATTAAAATATTCAAAAACAAGACACATTTACAGTTAAAACCGGTACGAGTCAATTGCAGACACATACATCCTCTCTTTCACGCTCTTCCATTCATACGCTCAATCATGCTCTCTTAATGTTTTTCTTTTGTGTTGAGTACTCACCGTTGGAACTTTGTCCGCAAGCAGACTGAATGTCAGCTTGGCAGGTTTGCTCTTGGGCCTGCGCAAAGGCACAGATTCCCGCAACCAAAGCGAATGCAATAAAGTATTTCATTTTGTTTGTTTTGAACTTTCTAGAAATAAAATAAACGAATTTCCCAATAAGAATTTTAAAATAATGTCAGGTAACAGGCGGGTAATGCGACTTTAGCAAGCTAAATACAAAGAGCACGCCTTCTGCGTCGTAGAGTTTTCTTGAACATTCTCTACTCTCGCGAGCACAATTTCATATTGCTTGAAAATTATTTCAAATAGTCGAATAATTCGCTGCTTCACTTTATGTATTTTAATCACAATAATTAACAAACAATTGCACAGAATCACTTACTTTAAATTTTCGCTTTGAATTTAGTTTGTAGTTTTTCTGGTCTGCTTTTATGTTTTTTGTGTGCTGCTTGTTGGAACTCAAATCGTGAACTGCTGTTTATAGCGTTGCGTTTGTCTCGTTTCTATGCCTTGACAATGCCGCGCTCTTTGTGCCAGTGTGAGTGAGTGCGCGAGTGTGCGTGCGGCAGTAAGCATGTATGGGTATTTTGTTTTGCACTCGTCGCCTCTCTGTTGGGGATTTCGTTGTCAGTCAAACATGGCTCTGGCAATATGGCCGCGTCTCCCGTTGTTGTTGTCTTTGCGGTTGTTTTTCTTTGTGACTCAGACACTCACATGTCGTTTGTGCGCTCTGAGTAGTCCAATAGAGTTGCCAGCATTCCCAAAATTCAAACAACAACAATCACACATTAACTATGACCTCTTTATTTCATCATGTGGTATAAAACTTAACTCATTCACTTGCTTTGCACACATAGTTACATAATGAACAAGAAAGGCCAAGGCTCTAAGATTTTCGAACAATCAGCAACATGTTCATCAATGTAAGTGCAAAGTTATCAGTAGGGCTTACGTACTTTGTTGTTATCATTTAGTAAAAGTCTTATCTGAGATGGACATCAAGTTATATTTTTATCGTCCACCGTTAGTTGCCATGTGAGCGTTAATAGTCAATCAAATGCTGATTGATCCCGAAACATCCATGATGGTTTAAGTATCTCCTCTGTGGTGTTAAATCATCAGTTTTAAATCCATATGTTTTTCGAGTACTCGGCAACCCAGCCATGCTGCAGCCAAACTTATTTTCTGTAAAGTAAAGGGTCGACTCATTTATACCCTGTATAAATACCTTACATACTATACATACTTTATTTAAACTTAACGATTTGAGCAGGCGTTTTTACTTTTCGTATAAAAAACACATGTTATTACTCAATCCAAAACTATTTTAAAGCTATTTGTTAATGAAAATCAATTCTTTTTCTCAATACTAAATTTTATATTAAATTTTAACCAATGCGTAGCATGTTTTGAAAAAAACCACTATAAATTTAATATACTCCTCCAACAGGGTATATGTGTAACAGGGAACAGCTGACTGAAGAGCCTCCACGGCCATTTGGCGGCCATATTGCGTGTAGGCATTATTCAACAACGACATACTGAAAGAGGTTTAGTGTTGAGGACGTGTGGAAGTAAGTGTAGTAAATTAAGTACGCCTATCAAATGGCATATTAAATAATCAATTCAACAAAAGCAACAATAACAAACCAAGCGACGACATATTGAATTGATAAGAGCGAACACATATTCTCACACACACAGACAGAGCGCGTACACGTATTTCGTACATGAACACACAGCGCTCTTTGTGAGCGAGAGCTGCCAGCAACGAAACGTTTAAAAGTGTTTTGCTCGACACTGGCACCGACAGTAAGCATTCACATAGCGAAGACGCGTAAAGCAGAAGAATTAAATAAATCGACGGATTTAGGAACAAGTATCATAAGGTACCGGAATCGGGTGCATAATTGAAAAGCCCAATTGATATAAACAGCATCGCCTTCTATGCCAGTGTGTGTAAAGGCAGCTTTGACAGACAACAAAGATAAAAACACATACTACATACATACATAGATAACGGGCCGACTCGAAATTTCTATTTAACATTGGCAGTCTAACCAAGTTGTCTCATTTTCATTTGTGCATTTAGGCAGAGCACGTAAACAACTATTGATTTCCAATAATTTACAATACTAACCAAAAGTGATAAATTTGTTCTGTGATTTTGTGTAAAGACATCAACAACAACAACAACCCGAAGAACAAAAATGGTGAAATTAATTGCGAGTATTTGTCTGCTGGTCGTTCTGGCTGTCTTTAACCAGGCCCAGGCCGATGAATTTAAATGTAAGTATAAACAGTGTTTAAGATTTAAAAACTATTTCATTTACATTAAACAAAACAAAAATACTCTGAAAAAACCAATAAATTTCGACGCAGTTTGCTTCGATGACGACGGAGTGTAAATCCAAACAAAGAGAGAGCGGAAAAGAAGAGAGAGCAAGTAAGAGCAGCTGGTCGTGCGCATGCATATATAAGAGCACCGTAGGTCAGCTGTTGTGCTTAGTTGCTCTTATGATAATAATCTTCGTTTATTTCACAAATGATTTGTTGAAATCAATTTAATTATCTTATGCAAGTCGCGATTTCATAAATTTGCATATGTGTATTATATAATTCGTGGTTTTTAGGTTTATCTCCCGCCCAACGGCAACTGTGCATAACGCAGCTTAAAAACTCTCCTCCCGCTTTACACTTTTTTTTTGTCATTCGTTTTTGCACACGGCGCGCTGGGTTCCATATTATGCCGAAGCTCAAGCACGGCTGGGGCTGTGTGAGGGAGACAGTTTATGTTGGGGGAGAACACAATTTTGCACACGGCACAAAACCAAAACAAATGCCGTTACTATGGCGACGCTTGCGCACGTTACCACAAAGAGAATAAATAGTGAGAGAATATCAAGCATATAACTGCACTTTGGCTTTGCACACGCTTTCGATTTTATAAAACTAGAAATGCAATTTCAATGCTAAGCGAAGCTTATGTAATGACAATCCTAACTGCTCCTTGCACCCCTTAGCCCCCACCAAAACTGTGTCCAGTGTTGTGCAGGAGCTTACAAATGAACTATTGCAAGAAATCGATCAAGATCAATCCAATTTTGAATGTGGGTTTACAATAAAAAGTATTTTTTATGACTAAATGTTATTATTTTTTTTGTAGGCAGCATCAAATCGAATGCAGCTTTCAAGGGATGGCCCGATATGAAGGAACCCTGCATTAAGAGCATGCGGGACCAGATCCAGATGGAGATTAAAGCATCAACCCAATATCTAGCCATGGCTGCCCATTTCTCCACCGATACGGTCAATCGTCCCGGCTTCGCTGAGAACTTCTTCAAGGCCGCCAAGGAGGAACGCGAACATGGCTCCAAGCTGGTTGAATACCTGTCTATGCGTGGTCAGTTGACCGACACCGTCAACAACCTGATCACTGTACCGGTTAGTATTTTAATTGATTTTATTTTTATTTTGTATTTTACTTCATTTTTAACGCATCTTCCACAGACTGTCAAGGTGGCCAACTGGTCTGGTCTGAGCGCTTTGGAGGATGCCTTCAAGCTAGAAACCGAAGTGACCAAGTCCATTCGCGAGCTGATCAAGACCTGCGAGGGTTCCTCAAAGAAGGCCGATGACAACGATTACCATCTGGTTGACTATCTGACCGGTGTCTATCTGGAGGAGCAGTTGCACGCACAGCGCGAACTGGCCGGCCAGATCACCACATTGGAGAAGATGATTTCCGCTCACAAGGAGATCGGCGAGTTCTTGTACGACAAGACCTTGTTGTAAGGTGTCTCGCCTCCAACTCATTTGTCTAGCAAGCTATTTCATACATAGTTTTTACTGTGCATTATTTAAAATTATCTGTTACTAGCCGAAAGCATCGCATCAAGTATTTTGTTATCTACACACATTTTTTGCCAAATTTAGTCCATAATTAAATCATACTAAAAAGTAAAAGTCTCTTTTTTTCCTTCTTGTTTCAATAAATATTCGATTTCATTCCAATGCACAGTTAAATTAACAACTTTTTTGCTCTTTTCTTATCAACTCACTTCTGATTGGGCTTAACAAACAAAATCAACGTCATACGTTTATCAATACGTTTAAATGACAGACTAAGTTGTGATTTATTTACAATAGTATATGTTATGTATTATAACTATTATTTCGTTATCACCACATGTACTCAAGCTCAAAAGTTCATGCTTCAATATCACACGTGATTTTCTATACTTGTGTGGGGGATTTGCCCTGTCCACAACTCATTTAAAAAACACATTTAGATTTTAGTACAACATATACATATATTTTTCTGTCAATTAGTCAATAAAAAAAAGAAGTTATTCAATAAATGAAATAAACGATCAAATAACAACTATCTATATTTCCTCTTTTATTTAACAAAATACATTAAAGCTTTACCAACTTAAAATCAAAGAGCAACAATTTGCTTCGATTTGAGTGTTTTATAGTCACGTATTGTCTGTTCAGATAAAAGTCTTATTTTCAAAATCACATTGTATATTCCATTTGATAAAGAAAAAAAACCCTTTTGGCCAGCCCCTCCCTATTGACCCTTTCATGTACTAAGGCTAATCTGATTTGGGAATAAACACACACAAAAAAAAAAAGACGGACATGGTTTGGGGGGGTCTTTAAAAGAATAATTCATAAGTCACTTGTAAAAATGTCATGCACTTGAACAGGCAGACCACGAACTCCCTCCAACCCATATATGTACATATGTATATAGAGCAATCCCAACCCCAACCGACAATACCCTGCGGCAAGTGGCTAATGTGTGTTCACCCCTTTCGTCGATGATTGACAGGACATGGCATGCATTGAATTATGATAAATTGTGGCAACTGTCAAATGGCGGTGATGATGTTTCTTATTTTCTGCATTGGCTTTCTCTGCTTTATACTTTCCCTTGCTATAGGATTTGGATGGGGCAGGCGAGCGTGACCAATGTGCACGTCAATGGCTTGTCAATCCCTGTCTCCTGGGCTGCGCGCATTTTAAACAATTTTATAAGCTAATATTTGAACAGATGTAGCATAGAGAGAAACTAATGGGCGTGGGTCGGGTCATGTTTTAAAATTGCATCAATGGTCTCGCAAATTTTCTCTTTTGTGGCCAAAAGTAACGCAAATATTTAAGCGCAATTTGAGCCACAAAATGAAGGGGGTGTGAGGGTTGAGTCCAGTCTGGAATACAAATGGAAATGGCGCACTATTAATCTTGGCCAGCCAGGACAAATTTTTGGTGATACCAACTTTTTTTTTTGTGGCAATTGGACATGCTTTTTGGGCTCATCATTTTTATTGCATTTTTTGGGCAGATTTTTTTTTTTCCAACTTTTTTGTTGGCTAGTCTAGTGATTTATTCTGTGCATGTGATTGTGATAAAAACTTGTGTCCGCTTATCACATTGACATTTGTTGTGCCTGTTGACAAATTTGCAACGGCTGACAGTCGCTTTGCGTCCCCCTCCCCACACCCTCTCGAGTTCAATGGGCATAAAATGTGGAAATGTGAAATGTGCATTGTCCTGCGTTCATCGTCAGGAGACAGTAGTCGGAATCCATTTTATTGCGCCCCTAACGTTGACTGACGATGTCTGCCACATTTGATTTAGGACCTCAACCGGTTTCTTGGCAGTGCTGCGTGCACCGCAGGATATCATTCCCGCCGTAATTCATAACCGTGCAGTCACTTTTGTCTTTGTCTTTGCCTTGAACTCTCTCGCTGTGCCGTTAATTTGGCTTTTTGGCCAGTGAAAGCAACGCACTTTCTCTTCTCTCTCTCTCTCTCTCTCTCTCTATGTTTGTCTTTCACACTATAAATCTTGGCAGGACTCGTGAGCCCATGACAGGCGTAGCGCCGGGTTAAGGATGTCACTTATAACCGGTTGGTTAAACTGTAAAGAGAGTATTGGTCTATCTGACATTCCAATTGTTTCCATAAATTCAACTCTTTCTCTAGTGAAAAGTTTTCAGAGATTAAGTTAAGCATATATATTTACGTGTTGACTTAATTCCCGTGAGTTCATTTATGCACCTCTAATCAAATGATGTCGTCAAACATTTTGATTAAAATTCTGCAGACATGCTCAACAAATAAATCCCCCCCTTCAAAACCTTAGAAGAAATTTCTGTCCACATTGTCGCCTTGGCATTTGGAATGCCGAAGCGTTATTGAAATGTCTTAGCAGCTGTCCAAACAAAAATCTCCCCCCCACACACACACACACACACACACACACCACGGTCTGCACACACCCCAAAGTAACCCATTCGGCTTTTGTAAGGCGAAGGCGTCTGCTGATTTAGCATATTGACTGTCCTGGCAAGGAGCAAACTTATACAAGATTTATGCGTGCGCCGTCCGCCAGGCGACAGCATAGATAAAAAGGATTCGTGGTGCGACCCTTCTTCTTCGGCCCAGCAGCAGCCCGGGCACAGGACGAGCTACCAAGTTGCCGCCAGTGCGAATGCAATAAATTTGATTTGCATATTAGCACACCAGCAGCGAACAGTGCAAAGGGGAGGAGTGTAAGGATGCTTGCTTCAAGGATGTTTGCGCTGTGCACCCTGTGGACTCTGTGTGTGTTTGTGTTGTGGCCAGTGGCTACGTGGGAGCCATTAGGTAAAGGATTTCAAGCACGAAATCTTGCTTAAATTGGAAATAAATCATTAAAAATATGTGAAGAAGCTTTTGTACTCCTCCTCCCGATCCTTTGTCCAGTTTATGGGGGGGCTTGCAACAATTTCAAGTATTTGTGGAATGCATATGTGTGTGTGTCTGTGTGTGTGTGTGTGTGTGTGTGTGGGGAGTAGTGTAATTCCCTTTGATTTATAAAGATAACGACACATTGTCATGTTTAATTTGCACCCTCCACCAAATCCCAGCAATTTGCATAAATCTTAGCTCGAAGGTTCTTCGGTGGTCAGCTTAGATCACAAACAAATATGACTTAGCCAAAACTTTTCTAATTATGCATGCCCAGACTTATTACTTGAGAGATACACTGCCTTTGGGGAAAACTTGACAGCCTTTAACTGACCAAAGAGAGGCGAAAGTTTTTTTTTAGGGGGCGGCGAGGCGAGCACACAAAAACTTTTTAGTAGCTGGCTCACAAAATATTTCGAGATAAAGTCCACTTTGAGTCGTGTTGTGTTTATGGGTCTCGCCACGGTTCAATGCCCACAAATGTGCAATGTGAGGTTTTGTCCCTGGAGTGCGATTTTCATGCTCCTGAACTCTAAACTCAACTCAAAAACCTAGCAGTTCAAAGGCCATGCAAATAAAATGCTGATTTGAATAGGAAAACACACACACACAAGAATAGATGGAGAGAGTGTAAGCATTAAAAACAAAAGTGCAGCATCAGCAGTTGAAGTTTAAATAGATTGTGTTCATATATGTTTGTGGCAATGTTGGAATGACTGCATGATTGCCTGTCGCGTAGTTATGCGGCAGAGAGACGAGACATGGCTTGCTTTTGATTTAAGCGCATTGTTTGCGTTAAATATTTGCCATGCTGGCCACGCAGACAATTGCAGACATGCCACGTACAACTACAACTACCAACAGCTGCCACAGCTGCCACAGCTGCAGTCAACAGCTCTCCGCTCTCGAGCCAGCATTTTGGTGCGTCTTGTTTGATTTCCGCACACAACAAGGTCTTTTCTAGTCCTTAAGCTCAACAGCTTAAACTTCACACGCAGGCACGTTCAACGTCTGCCGCTAAGTGCGCTGCCACATCCACATCCACATCACACTCCAGATGTTGCAACTGCATTAGTTGCAATTGAATATCGTACATTGTGCGTTCTCAACAATGTTGCTGCCATAGAAGTTGACTTTGACGGCGCGGCGTCTAGGTTTTATGGCCACCACCCAAAAATTAATTAGCTAGCAAACACAGGTGCACATTTGGCTAATTGGCCGCAAATTGAATGCGCTTACAAAGGCTCACATAGTAAGTAGCTGCCACTGCAGCTTATTAGCTCAAACAGTCACTCCATTCATTCACTTCACTCACAAACGAATCGTGTTCAGTCAATGGCAATTCAATTGTGCGCAAGTGAATCGCATTTGGTGGCCCCCAAAGGGCTACTTATCGGATGTCCATCAAATGGAAGAGAGACTGTACAGGGTACACAGTGTACAGTGTGCAATAAAATACGCAGCAGTCGAAACACTAAGCTCTACACAGAGAGAAAAGAAGAAGCTGTGCTTCATCTTAGCACTAGTTAAGTTATGTGTTATACTTACCATTTTCTCTCAGTGCTTTATCAACTCCAACCCATTGACAAGTTTAACCCTTTGATTGTGGCCATTTTTTGTTGGCCCTCGGGGGAACAGCAGCTGGCTGTTTCTTTTCAAGTGCTGCTGACCAATTGCTCGCAGCTATTTGGACAGCGACCCTCAGTTGACCACTTAAGCATCCTCCCCCTCTAAACCCCTCACCCTTTCTCCCAACCCAACTCAGAATAAAGCAGACGATTCGTGTCTTAGTTTTTGATGATTATAAACGACAATGGTCGCACTTTATTGAAAGATTTTTATCATTTCGTATTTTTGTGTGTTTTACAAATGTTTTTATGATTTGTTGTTATCTTCTTATACATATGGTATAATATATATTTTTATGTATATATGTATGTAATTAGAAGTGTTAATCGTTTTATAATATAATAATGTATATAGTAAATGTTTATTTGTATAATATTATTAATAAAGACAAATACGCATATTAATATACATATATCCATATTTATATATATAGAGATACATATATATTTAAGTGCTTAATGGGATTACAATATGTTTTTTTTTTGTTGTATTTTTTTTTTAAGACATAAATAATGAAGTTGTTTCGCCAATAAAATGTTTTAAGTGTTTTTTTGTGTGTGACATTTGTAAATAGTTTTGTGTAAGCATAGAAAGAGTTTTTGCAAAAATTATTGTTTCTCCTTAGTTATTAATTTTAATGGGTGTTTTTTTGTTGTTTGTTTTGTGTCGAAAGCCTTTCTTTTTGTTTCACTAATTTTTTTTTGGTTATCGTATTATTTAAGAGATTAGGCTAGGATTTTTATCTCATTTTGGTTTGCTTTCTAGAGGCGGCTACTAGCTTGACATTTTGCATTTAAATTGTTAAGTTTTATATATATTTTTACGGTTTTTGATGTTCTAGGTTATGGTTAACTGTTGTTTATAAATGCAAAATAAAGTTAAGGTTTGAAATGAGAGATTGTTGTATGATAAAAAGCATTTTATTATTTTCATACTTAATTTTTGTATATAATATTTTGGAGGTTTTTTTTTATGATTTGGGTCTATGGGTATGCTTTTCTGCCTATTCGCTTTCAATTCTCTTCTCCATTTCAACTTCAACTTTGCATACGTATCTTTGACGCATCTTTTTTAAAAAATCTTTTCACAATAAAAACAATTTGTACTTTCGAAAAGGGGGAGGGGCGCATTTTTTAAGTTTTTTGTATTTTTTTATATTTTTATTATATTGTTTGCTTAATTCTTTTAGCCTTCATTCGGTGTTATATTATGTTTGATTTCGCTAGGGTTTATTTTAGGTTTTTTTTTGTTTTGTTTTTTACTTTGTTACATTTGTGTAGGATGCAGGAGTGCTGAGGTTCATGTTTTTTGTATCTTTGAATGTTTTTTCTTTGTAATTTCTCGCCTTCGTTTTGTAAAATATTCGTTTTGTATATTTGCTTTAGTTTTAACAAGGAAATCAAACAGATACAATAGATATTTATACGTTTTTTGTTTGTTTGTTTTCTTCAAAATCAAATGGAGAGCTGCAGTTTTTAAGGGCCAAGGTCAGCAGGATGTGCTATAAATGTACTCAATCAACATTCTTTTCGCCTTATCCTTGTCAACCCGATTTGATGCACATTTGTCTATTTAGCAAGTAATTTCATATTTGTATATATGTATGTATATGTACTTTGTTTTACATTAACTTGTATGCTTTGTTTTTTTTTTTTTATTTTATATTATGTTTGTTTTTTTTTCAGGTCCAAAATCAAATTTGACTAATTCAAGGAATTAAAGTTTCATTGCATCTAAATAAGGTAAAGTGTACTTTTGTTTAAATATTATCATATGATTTGCATAAATTTTCTTTTTTCATTTTCAATAATAGAAACGAAACAATAAACTTAAACAAAATTTCCACTATGGCGCTTCTTCTTCTTCTGTTCTGCGTTCCTTTACCAAGGCAAACACAGAGCGAGAGAGAGAGAGAGAGGTGTAAAAGACAGAGTTAGAGAGACTGAACTAAACTTAACTAAACTAAACTTAAAACTGGCACATAACGCCCCGAATGCAACAAGGATTTTCGACCCAAAACTAAACTGTAGAACACGCCCATACCTGAGCAGCAGAAATTCTTCTATGTGAGTAGACGCGTCTACGTCGAGTCGTGCCGAAAATCCTTGTGCCACTAATATAGGAGTATATGTGAGAGTGTGTGTGTGTGTGTGTATGTTACTAAAGTGTGTGTGAGTGTGTGTGTGTGTGTGTGTGTGTAAGTGTGTTATATATATAACGAAACATACTACAAAGTTTAATAATGATGACTTTCAAATAGATTATATATAAGTTAGTACAATGAAAACTTCATATACAATATATGCCATATATAATAGATATTCCATATACTATTTTGTAATAATGCAATAATAAGTACGTAATAGCCATTGTTACACATAAAAGAGATAAACCACACCCTAAATACTCGTTTTGATCTGTTGAATTACCTTTTCTTAATTGAGTTTTCAAGATTAGTTAGGAGTTCTTTTGTCATTTAAATGCTTTATTCTGGGCTTTAAGGGGAGCTTCTACTGCTAAAATTTCACTACAATAATTGCGTTTTATTTTGTTTTTGGAATACAAGTTGAGTTACTTTTGTGGCAGCTTCGATTTTTTTTTTTTGGCAGCATTATATATTCATATGTTTTTGGATGATGTATGTATGTAATGTAGTACTGTTTATATGTGTATTTAATATACTTAGTTTGGAAATGTTAAAAACCCTTTAGTTTGGATTGCATGCAATGAACTTTTATAATATTTTGTTTAATAAATGGCTCTTGAATTTTACTATTAAAAAACTTCCATATTTTTGCATTCAAGTATTTTTTTCTTAGGTGTTTCTTTTTGGTTTATAGTACGATCCTTTTATTTTTTTTTGTGTTTTTTTTTTGTATTTTTGTATTTTTTTGTATAACATTTATATGTATGTATATTTTTTAAGAATTAATCTAGAAAAATTCTAATTTGAGGTATGTATTCCATTAATTTGTAATTGTGTGTGTGTAAGTTATATTATTGTTAATAAATTGTTTTTTGACGATTCGATTCGATTTCTCTCACCCAGTTCGGGTTTTCTAAGAAGCGTGCTTAGTCTAGACTCTAAAGCTTACTAACTTAAAACTATATTCGCATGGGATCCTAATGTTGATTCCATATACATGTATATACTCAAAGCGATATTTAATGTTGACACAATAAGCTTAAGACAATTGAGAACTTGTATGTTTTAGTAAATGTTACTTGGATTATTTTTAAGCAGCCACAAAATTATTTGACGAAAAAATTTTTGATTTGCTCTGTGAGCAACTAAGTAAGGTTTGTTTTGGGTGTATGTGTATTGGTGTGTGTAAAATTTTGTCACAGTTATGAGTTGTTATGATCTTTAATGCAATGATTGTATTTGTTTGCAAGTGTCGCAGACTCAAGTGTTTTAGTTTTCTTTCGAACCTAAATTTAAGCTTAATTCAAAATATCCCAAAATATACGTCGATACCTATGCGAAATGTTTTTGGGGATGTTCACTAAAAAAATACCACATATCATTGCTCATGCTCACAGTTCGTTCGTAGCGAATCCGAATCCGAAATTTTTAGAAAAATATACCATGAGTACCGTTAGTACTACTTTCCAACTTAGATGCTAAGCCAATGCTCACAGTTATGAGTTAAATATTTGCCAATGCTTTTCACAATTTTAATTACCAAATTTTGCCTTTACCAATTAAATATCACATATCGGGGAGCTCTTTTCAAGGAAAAATAGTTCTTTCTCAAATAAGAAAATCCAAATAAAAATTCTCATTCCAATTATGTTTTTTTTTAAACTTATTTTAAATGCCAATGGGTATGAAATATTTTTGTGGCTGTCCTAAAATTAAGTTACAAACTATCGAAATTGCTTATGTTAAATGTCTTTTGTCATTTGAGTGGGTAATGTCTTAATGTACTATATGAAGATTCATATGAAGTATGCTTAAATATTTGGTGTTGGTTTCTTACGTTAAGTATCATGTGTTTCAATGATTTTATGAATAGTTTGAAAAAAAAAACAAACAAATTAAATGCGTTGATTAAGGTGACTGTGGCAGTGTGAGTGTATGTGTGTGTGTGTTGGAGTGTCTGATGTATGACAATGACTGATGATCAAGTATGACTGATGACTGATGACGTGACATGAAGTGATGTTTGTTTAAACTCGTATGTTTTACGTATTTATTAATAAATACATATTCTGTGTGCTGTATATAAAACATTTACATTTATCGGTGGATAAATGTTGCACATTTAATGCAATATTCTATGCAGTTTAAATTATATAGATTATTTATTTTGCATTGAGGTATTCGGGCTCTGCAACATTTTTTTTTTAGTTTTTACATACATACATAGTTATCAACAATGAGGTAGAAATTTTTATTTGCAGTACGTTACATTTGAATTTGTGTCTCACTAGTCTCTATTTTGTTTGCAGTTACATTTTTTGTTTTTTAGTTTTGCTTAAATACTTGGAAGTCCATTGAATTTTTCGTTTGTTTGCTTTTGTAGTTCAAATACCTGAATTTCTTGGATGTTTTTCATTATGTTAGTCGATTATTCATGATCTACACAAATCATCATCACGTTTGCTGCTTTACGTTATATCGAGTTTCATATATAGAACTTTTCAGTCAATCAGTCTTTTAGCATACACTGTTTACCGTTTCTGTTTACTATTACTGTTAACGTCACTGTACTCTTACTGTTACATTAACAGATAACCTGCTTGCATACTTTGCGGCGCACATCACAATTTCGTTACACACATACATTACACACAATCAAGTTGTTAGTTTGCCATCAGTCCTATATTCGTTTACTCGCTGTGTTGCAACTTAAGACTAATCTGATTGATTAAATAGACTTAGGAAGTATCTAGGTATATCTGTATATAAAGTATTTTTATAGAACAAAACACAACATCGAGGGATTTGTATAAGACTAGAACTATATAGTAGTAGTAGACGAGGAGTATTACTACAAGCTTAAAGCATAAACATAGGGGTCAATGCTAAAACCTAAGTACAACACATAGACACTTGGCTTGAGATTTCTAAGACTTATCGAGAGAAATAAATGGCAACGATTGTTCGACAATTCAATATTCAGATTAATATGCAGCACGAAGGCGCCTCAAATTATATAATAAGTGTGTTTATAAGTGTAAGTATGTGTAAGTTATATATATATATATATTCGATTGTTTGGTTAATTATTATCTTATGCATTATGTGGATAGGGGAGCTAAAATAAGGAATTCTTTTTTTTTTCTTTTGCGAGACCAGGCCACGACTCTTTGTTTTCGGCCTTTGGACCCTCGCTCGTATTGCTTGCTCAACACTGTAGTTTGCTTGCTTTCACTGTTGCTAATTGCAGCTGTATCTGAAGCCTATGCTAAGTATATAAGTTTTATCATGAATTATGTGTTTACGTTTCTGCATGTTTAACCGATTGTTGGTCCACTTTACCAGCGGTTCTTGTTATACCCATGCTGACCAGCTATCGGTTTTTTTTCTTTTGTTTTTTGTTTAGTTGTAGTGCTTAAAGTTAGCCGATGTGTGTTTCGAGTTACTAATTTAAGTATCGTAATTGTTAAATACATATATAGTGTACACATATAATTAAATCGAATGCAATAATATATAAATACAAGAGAATAAACAAATTCGTTTCTAGCAAAACCTGTGCGCCTTAGCTGCATTTACTTTTCTTTTCTTTTTTTCTTAAAGGCGTCTACGCAAATTGGCAAACACAAATGGGTTTAAAAAATTTCATATGCTTCTTCTTGACTTGTTTATCATTTACACACAAGACTCTAAATACTTAAACGCTAACAAGTGCAGCCCACTAAAATTACACACATAACTATCTCTCTGGATAATTGTATTTATACATATAAGCTATTAAGTAGTTGCAAAATCAAATAATTAAGTTTTAAAACTTTAACTGAAACCGAAATCATACAAACTCGAACTTGAAATCGAGCATTTTCTTTTATTTTGTCGTTTGTAACTAAAGGGGCAAACTTTATAATCAATGCTCAGGTAACTCAAAGGGTACGTACACATCGTCATTTAGGAATTACAAGGAATTGATTTAGTTTTTTAATTCTTTTGATTTTTTTTTTTTTTGTACTTTGGCAAGAAATTTTCAACATAACGAGAACAAACGTGAACAAAAATTCGACTACAACATTGACAAAGACAAAGATGACGCTCAGTGCGTTCAACTCAACTCAAAATTCAACTAAGAAATTGATTTAGTGCATTTGTTTGTAGGATGGGGAAGCTAGGGAGAATGAGGATACTAGGCGAAGGAGGTGTACAGGTAACTCAGTAAGCAAGTTTGCTAAAAAGAAAACACAAATGAAAAACGGTAAGTTCATCAAACGCTCACAACGGATTCACTTCTAGTATCTGTAAAGAAATGATGTGTTGCATACGCCAAGGCGTGAGTGCAATTACTAAACTATTTTATGTATTGTATTTATGCGGCGATTAAAGTGTTCCTACGTTGTACAACTTGCTATAGATCTATGTCTGTATGTATGTACCTAAAGATGCGACTAACTGAGGTATGTATTCAACCGGCAATTGTTTGAGTTACGAACCTAAAAGCGAAAACATAAATCGGTTAAGCTAAGCTATGTTTGTATGTTTAAGACCGTGTGGCAGAAACCGACAGGGCTTTTTCACTAAATGCTAAACAATACATTTCGGTAAAGGTTTTAGCCAAGCTAGTTGCCTGGCCAAGTGGCATGTACTCACTAAATAGCTTTACTCATTGTTAAAATGGTATGCAAAACTCGGCAGTTTATCGTCCGGCTTAAGAGCTTTTGTTGTTGTGGGAATTTATTTAATTATGGTATTTTATGGGAAAAAAATATGCATACAAACCAATAATAAACAATCATTAAAATAAAAAACCAATTAAAAATGTAAATAATACAAATATTTCATTTAATCATTTGAAAATTCAACAAAAATTGTATATTTATTAATTATAATAATAATAATAATAGCAAAAAATATGTGTAATTGTTTTTGTGATTTTTCTTGTTGTGGTGTTTTTTTTTTTTTATTTATTAAAGTATAATTAAATTTATTTAGTTTCATTTACAGTAATAATAATAATAATAAAAAATCAACTAAAATATTCAACTAAATTACATTAAAAAGTAGACAAATATGGGAATTTGCTTTTTGTTTGTTTTTCTTTTTGTGGGCGTGATGAAGAAACACAAAATAAAAAGGTAGACAGAATTACAAATACAACACTGGGCTGTTTTTTTTTTTTTTTATAATAACATAGGTATAAAAAAGGTACAAAGTATTATATTAAAATGGTAAAAAATCATCTCAACTGCGATAAATTTAAGTGACAAAACCACCAAGCCCGTTTGCCTCTTCTTTTGCTATTCCTAAACATTGTTCTTAACCCCCTCCGGTAATATGGCTAATATCTAACTCTCGAACGAATTTGAATTTTCACTCTCCATCATATTTATTTTGTGATGCGTTAGGGGGTATAAAGCTTGGTTCAGATCAGGTGAATGAAGAGATGATATGGTAGTTCTAAATTTTGTATCAATCAGAGAACGAGGGTACGTGTACACAGATTTGGTTTTCATAACTATAAATGAAGTGTGTGTTGTGTGTGTGTGCTTTTGAATAAAGTAAGAAACATATATTTGCAACGCTGTTATTGTTGTTCGTGAATTAATATCCCGCAGTTGACAATGCCTAAACTTGACCAATTTGTACATTTCGTCATCAGATGATCTGAGAGAGCTCGTGGATGCTACTTGAAAGATCTCGAAAATATTTGAAACTTGAGCAAGCGTTGGGAGCTTTCATAAATTGATTTTAAAGAATTTTGGTGTAAGTTTAAACATTCTGCTTCTGGAATCGAAATATTGAGGATGTTAAATGCATGTAAAACAAACAAAACATTGAACAGCGTGCAATTATATACTTTTCAATGAAATAAAAAAAAAATTAAAAAAAGTAAGAAACTTTTTTTATATAATTTTCTTCCACATATGTATATTTTAAATAAGACTAAACAAAAACTGTCTTCATTAGATTGTTCGTTAAAAATTTGAATATGTTTTTTAAATTTAATTATGCTGGTTTTTTATGTTTTTATTTTTTTTTATATTAGATAAAATATTTGTTATTGATTTTTGCTAAGGAGGTAATATAAATTACATTTAAATGTTGTTATTTAGTTATTTTTGTTTTAATGTTTTTTCCTTTAATTATTTAGTTATTAATTATGTATTGCTATTTGCGTTAGGTAGAGCAACAATGTGTATTGGAAGTTGTGACTATTATTTTTTAATATTTAGTTTACTTGGGGTTTTTTTTTGTTTAATTATTCATTTATTTAATTTTTTGCATATATTTTCTTGGTGGCTGAGGTGGGCATAAGTTTAATGTTTTTATTTTTAATGTAATGTTTCTTAAACGTCGTCGCATTCTCATCCGTTTAACAAAATGTCAATATTAGAGTTAGTTTTGTTTAACATTTTACTTGCACATTGAACTAAAACAAAAATAAAAAATTCAAAACTAAATAAAAAATTATTTATTGGTTGGGTCGGGCGACAACTAAAACACGGGCTGACTTATATGGTAGTTGGTGGTGCGGTGCTGCCTGGGGAATTTTACCTTCTTTTTTTTGTATCGCATGCAGCTCTTATGACAAATATGTGTGTGTGTATGTGAGAGAGTGTGTTGTAATGCCAATTATATAACTAAACAACTATTTCTATATATATATATACATATATATATATAGTTAGGTGTATGTGTGTTGTGGTTTGCCTACAAATAATTTTTTTTTATTATTATGTGTATACGTAATTTAAATTCTTAAATTTAGACGAAAATTATATATGCTTGTTTGTTTGCCAGACTCATATATATAATTCTCTCAAGTAAATGCCAAAAAGTGTTGTTGATTGGGTTTAGGTTTTAGGTTTAAGGTATAGGTTTTAAAATATACTTATTACTTAAGCATAATTCTATATAGGTGTAAGTATGCAATCGAACTTCTCGTTGAATTGTGAATAAAAATTACTATCACTTCTTTTTTTCCCCTTTCTTTGTTGTTCTGAAAATGTACGCATCGTAGAATTATTTGTATTATTTTTTTGGTATGTTAAATGGCGGCAATTCTAAATGCCTGAAGTGTTGGAAAACGCGGCACATGCAAAACTTCTACGGTATTCTGAGCCCTGTACAACTATTTAGGTATTTTTTCTTTGGTGGGAGAGAACCATGCCAAAAGTCACCAATACGGTTGGATGTTTAACCGCTTGTAGATGGGGCAGGGGTTGGGAATGGGTAGGGTTGAAAGATATAATATCAAATTAATCACACTGCTGTACAATTGTTTTTTGTAATTTTTAAAAAATTATTTACGTTACGTAGAGTCACAAAAGATCGAAAAAAAATATTCAAAACTGTATCACATGAATGAAGAGAATTTTAAACAAGGAGAAATTCTTATTCTAAAAATTTTCACAGTTATTTGAGGTTATGTTTTTAATTTTTTTCAAAAATTTGTTCCTGACGAACGACAAACTCACAAATAAAGGGTACATTTTATATGTTTATGGTTTAAGGGGTCACAGTTTGGCTGTTTTTTTTTTTTTTTTTGTTTTAAACCAGTCAATTTTTGGATTTGTTTAGACATTTTTTCAAAATGTTTAACACAATGTTGGGGGATCAGAGGATGTTTTTTAAATTTTTTCAAAATTTTTGTTGTTTAATAGGCAAAAGTTGAATGATTGCGCCACGAGCCCGCTTTGGATCTCTAGAAAGGATCTGCAGGACACGCGACGCATTTCACAGATAGTTTGACGAAACTTAGGGAAATAGTTGATCTAAGGATCGGTTCGTTTCAAACGCTATGCACAGGACATAAGAGCCATGTTTTAAACTTTACGTCACAGTTTGGTGAAATATCAAATTTGGTTTTTCTTTTAATTCGATTAAAAGCAAAGATTGAAATCTTCTGAAAATTTTACACATTCATGAGTTTTGGGAGTTTTCACAGTTTGGTGATATATCAAATTTGGTTTTTCTTTTAATTTTATTAAAAGTAAAGATTTAGTTTCTTATAAAATTTTACACAGTTTTGAGTTGGATTTTGTTGCTCACAGTAGGGTCATATATCAAATTTGGTTTTTCTTTTAATTTCATTAAAAGGGAGAAAGGGAAACTTATCATAAATAGATGAGGGCTGGGGGATAGGGATACAAAATATTGGTGACTTTTTTGAATGCACAAAATAAACACAAAACAGGAAACATTGAACCGCTCTTTAAATTGTTGGGATGTTTGCATACCATTATATATGTCTATATATGTACTTGTAAAATTTAGAAAAAATGTTGCTTAAACCTATTAAACCTATCGATAGCGAGGTGAGTGTCAGTGCAAAGCACAAACAAACAAAACACTTTTACAGAGAGATCCATCACATACGGCTGTTCTGCTAAGTTGCCCTGCTGCTACGAATACTACAGATAGATACACACACATATATATAATAAAGAGAGAGAGAGAGAGAGAGAGAGAGAGAGAGAGAGAGAGGGAGAGGAAGAAAGAAGGACCTAAACATATTCATACATAGTACAAAATGATAACTTAGCCAAGGGAAAAATAATTGGAGGTTTACTAACTTACTTAAACTTACTAATTAATAATCACGCTGCGCCGAAAATTTTTGTTTTTTGTAGTTGTTGTTGGTTATTAGAACTTATATGATAGGATGGGCGGGCAAATGGGTTACTCAAAACAACTAAAAAAAAAAATACCATATGGTGTTTGGGAATCAGGAGACTACTTTCAATTTGCATGTGCCGTTTTTACTATTTACTTTTTTTTGAGTTTATGCTGAAGTTTTTTGATTGAGAAAGTGTTTTGGGAGCGTTTTGGGGGCCATTTCTGCTTTTCCAATTTGCTGACTAAAATCTAGAAATAATTACCAATCGTTTAGGTAAAGATGTGCAACTTATCGATTAATTTAGTATGTATACTTTTATATTTTTTTTGTGTAGCAAAATTTTGTTTTTTTCTTTTGTCATACATACATTCGATTAATATATTATTTTGTTTAAATTTATATTTTTTGTTTGTTGTTTTTTATTGAGCAGCACAGCAATTTTCGTTTGTTATAACGAACATAAAATGCTTTGCTTTCAATACATTTTCTTTTTTTTCTTCCTCTTCTTTGCTAAATCAAAAAATCCCTCAAAATATACGCAATTTGTTTATGCGTATTCTTTCCTCATTTTTTTTTTTTTTTTTTTTTTTTGGTAGGTTTAGTATAAAAATTTCTTTTATAAAATAGAACTAAAAATTGCTTTCATATTTGTATCTGGTTTTTCGTGCATTGTTGTTTGTAAACTCAACAAAAGTAACAAGAAAATTGTGTTACGTTTGGTTAGTTTTTTGTTTTTTTTTTTTTTTGTTTTATGCCTTTTAGTAAAATCGTTTTAATTAAAATTACACACAGCAACTGGGAGGCAAGTTTTTTTTTTAAATGTTCTTTGTTTTTATTGGTTTTTTGGGTATATTGCTAAAAAAAAATTGTTGTTGGATATTTGCTTTGTGCCTGCCTTGGATGGTTGTTAAATGTGCCCTGTTACTGTAATTGAAGCTGTTAATATTATGTTACTGTTACTGTTAATGTTACTATTCTCTGTTAAATTTTGCTAGAGTAACATTTATATTTATGTGTGTGTTTGTGTGAAAATCGCTTTTAGTTGTTCATGTTTAGATAATCGTTGAAGAGCTGCATGCACGCGGCAGCGCCACCTACCGGCTCCTCATACAGTTGCTGCTGCTGCTGTTGATTGGCATTCATGATGTTGTTGCTGTGCCGCCAAATATTGGCCGCCTCGAGCAACTCACCCGCCGACGACGACGAGTTGGAGCTAACATCGGAGACATCGATGTTGTTGGCCTTGTTGTTGCTATTAAGTTGGCTGCCATCCTGCTGGCTGCTAATGTGCAGATTGCACAAGAGATCGCTGAACATGTCCGGAACAAGTGTAGCTGCATTGTTGTTGCCTGCTGCTGCTGCTGCTGTTGGCGGCAGCTCCCAAATGTTTTGAGCCGCACTCAACTTGGCATAGTGTGCCACACTGGTGTTGCCCCAGCCGCCGCCGCCGCCGCCACCGCTTGAGGAGGCACCCGACGAGCTGGTCATCGATGCTGTCGGGGATGCAGCATGCGGCAACAAGTCCTTGGCCGCATAGAAATTCTCACGCAACTGTGCAACCGAACCATTGGGCGATGCCTGGGCCCAGAGCAACTCCTTGCTGTGACTGGTCGTCGGACTGAGCGATGGCTGTGAGCCGCTGCCCGAGGAGCAGCCGCTGGTGGAGCCGGCGCTGGTGGAGCCATTGCTGGCACAGCCCCACAGGGCGGAGATGGCCTCGGCTTGGGCCATTGGCTGTGACCAGGCATTCATCTTCTGGTTGTTGCTGCTGTTGTTCATGTTGTTGTTGTTGTTGTTGTGTGAATTATGGCTAATTAATAAGTTACTAATACTGCTGCCAACACCAATGTTGTTGTTGTTGCTGTGATTTGTGTTGCTGTTGTTAATGTTGTTGCTCAATAAAAGTGCGTTGGAATCATGGCCTAAAGTCAAATGGCCCAATTGCTTGTGTGGCTGCTGCTGTTGTTGTTGCTGCTGTTGTTGCTGTTGCTGCTGCTGTTGCTGCTGATACTTGCTCATAACATCGGCCATGGCCATTAGGCTATTTGAGTAGCTTAGTTTATGTTGCTGTTGCTGCTGCTGTTGTTGTTGCTGCTGGTAGCTGGCCGCACGAGCTGCTGCTGCGGCTGCAGTTACCAAATAAGCGGCTTCTGTGGCACGCTGTGTGGCAGCAATTGCTGCGGGCGCTACAGCTGCAGCTGCTGCTGGTAGCTGTTGTTGTTGTTGTTGCATCTGATGTTGTTGTGGTAGCTGCTGCTGTTGTAGTGTTGACTGCTGCTGCTGTGGTTGTTGTGGTTGCTGCTGCTGTCTTACCTGCTGATGTTGCTGGGCGTGTGGATGGGCGCCAATTAGATCGGGATTAATTTGCTGCTGCAGCGGGGCGGAATAGTCGATGGCTGCATTATAGATTGGCTGCTTGGGGGCCGTTGAAGTACCATTGGCACTGGCTGTTGCTACTGCTTGTGTTGCTGCTGCTGTTGTTGCTGTTGCTGTAGCATTGCCGGAGACCGCTGGCGACTCCAACGGGGCCTCATGTTATGCGATCGCCTGCATCCGCGTCGCATTGCTCTTGGCGTAGCAGTAGCTCAACGGCTTCACAAAGTGAGTGTCCTGCGTGTTGCAATAGGGGCAAGTAACGCCATGCGAGTAATCGCTGTAGAAGCTCAGCCGTTGCTGCGGATGCATTAGCATCTTGAAGCAATTATTGCACTGCGCGCGCACAAAGAAAAAAAAAGAGAAAGAGAAGGTAAAAAAATAAATTATAGGCTGTTAGCTTGGCAGTGTAATTGAGAAACTGAAGATGTAGGATTGTGTAGCAAAAAAGTGTATGTTATTAAAAAAGTATATCATGATCTATTTGGATTAATCGGCATGAGACAGTAATTTTGGACAGCTTGTTAAAGACGGGTTGAGCTTTAAGTGTAAATAATAAACATATAATCAATACTTATGGAAGCTTTTAACGAGCTTGTTAGAAGCTTTTAATGAGCTTTTAAGAGCAAAGAAAGATGCAAGAACAAAGGAGTATTTTATTTAGTCCAAAGGCAAACGATAAGAGTTGTTCTTACTAAAAGCTTTCCATGTGCTTTTAAAGAAACTAAGTGAAGCTTCCTGTTTGTCAACATTCTTAATTTAAAGCTTTTACGGATTTTCAAGAGCTAAAGTTCATTGTGCGACCAAAAAGTAATCAAAATATGCATTTCCTCCTTCAACAAATATTGTTCATTGTGTTTTGGGGCGGGGGTACTCACCTTGAAACGTTCGGCACAGCAGGGCATGGCCGCAAAGATATCGTAGGAGTACATGGTTCCAAGCACCAGACTGGAGCCATCCCAAGGCTCATTGCAGAATCTGTAAATGACAATTGTGTATTGTGGTAAGTAGTAATAATAATGGCATGTGCATGTGTGTGTGTGTTGCAAGCTTACCTGCAGCTGATGACGCGACTGCTGGAGGTGCCATCCAGGCAGCCCATGCACACACAGGTCAAGTAGAGCATGCGTCCTTCGTATTTGACCTGTAAGGGAAGAGAGAGAGAGAGAGAGAGAGAGAGAGAGAGATGAAGAGCATGCTATTAAATGGAACGGTAGGTTGGCTATAAACACAAACCAGGCACATAACTCATTGTTACCAAAACAACAACTACAACTTTCTAGCCCGCTTGCAACAAATGCGAAAATACAAAACGAAACAAAAGTAAAGGGCGTCGCGACATAATAATTTCAAATAAAATGCAAAATGCATAACGCCCACGAGACGATGCCAGAGGAGAGTACACAAAAGCCCTGACAGTGGCAGCCAGGCCCAGAGACAAGCGAGGAGAGGAGAGGAGAGATGGCCAGAGGCAAGGCAATGCTGGCTTGGCAATGAATTATAAATCCAGGTTTAAATTAAAGGGGCGCCCTGTCAGTCCAGGCATGACAAAAAAAACACAACCAAGAGTCTGTTGTAGCTGGGGCGAAAGCTATGCCACAGCTGGTTGTGCAAAAGGCGTAGGTTTTGTTGCATGCCCCTGCTGCTGCTGCTGCTGTTGTTGCACGTGGGTCGTCGTGTGCGTTTCTTTGTGCAACTTGGCAAAGTACACTGAGAATATAATATGAAATCGACTTAAGAGTACAAGACTATGCAAACTTTTTTTTCTTGCTTTCTCTGCTGTCTACATTCGGTTTTCTCTCAGTGTACAATAACAACGTACTGCATTTGCGCACCGCTTGGCAGTTTATTAGGCGCTGCCGTAATTATGCTGACTGAAATGGGTCATAAATTGCAAATGCAACAAAGGCGACTTAGGCGTGCCCCACACCATTTCACATTTCCCCTCATTGCCACATAATTTGTGTAGTTATGCCAGAGGGAGACAGACAGGCAGACAGACAGAGATAGACACTGAGACAGATTGTGACTTATATATTGTATGCGACGGACGTTTGGGCTTTAAACTCAAATTTGCAGCAACTAATTGCAGCTGAAAGTTCTTGGGCCACGTGTGGGCGAGTGAAAGCGGTCTCAGTTGTTGCCTCGTTGCCTGCCACGCGTGGGTGTCCACAACATCAACATTTGATGGTTATTAATGATGAGCAGGAGGAGAGAGAGAGAGAAAGAAAGAAAGATAGATGGATGGATATGAGAGAAGACTCACCTCAATGCAGCCGCTGGAATGCTGCTTGGGACTTAGAAAGAAGGAGCCATCGACCAACGGATAGCGATCGAATACAAGCAACGGCTCCTCACACAAGATGCATGCAACGCGACTCATCTGCGACTGGGCCAAGGCGGTAAGTATGAAGAGACGTGTCTCATCGTTGCCATGATTGCCCTCGTCCTCAATCTGCAAGAAACAGAAAGAAAAGAAACATATAAAAACGTTAGCATATGGTTTGAATTTAAACACACAAAAAATATAATCAAATATTGGATACAATTTATGTGTTGTGTGTTTATAGAAAACTATAATAATACTAATGCCAAGGTGCCAAAGAATAAACCCAATATACTTGCATACCAAATATGAGACTTTGTATGAGTTTGTGTGTGTGTGTGTTTGTGTGTGTGTGTATGTGGCAGGACGTTGGCAGCAACAAATGAACCATAAAATCCAAACGTGCCCAGCCAGGCAGGCAGCCAAGCCAAGGCAGCTAGCAGGAGCAACGTGTGTGTCTGCTGGCTAAGCCAAATGGCTAACAGGATGGCTAAATTGAAAGCACAACCTGACTCAGGACAATTCCCCAATCGATAATCAATATGGCGAGCCGCGACTCTAATAAAGCCGTCAAACCAGCAGCAGCAGCACCAGCCACAGACCCAAAGTCAATATCAATGCGGCGAATGACACAAAAAATAAGTGAAACCTGCCACAATGTTGCAGTCAACATTAATCAACTGTGAGATGCTCTGTTTTGAGTTAAAAGCAGTTGAAAATAAAAAAAATTATATTTAATTTAATTTTATTTGATTTTTTTCTAAGTTGATTTTCATTTATTTATTTATTTTATATTTTTATATGAATAAAAATTTCTACGAATTCTTACGATTACTAGAATATTTCATGACACGATCAAATATTTGTTTATCTAGAAGAATTTCTAATATTAGATACTTAAACTAAGTTTCAAATCCCTGGACCAAAAAAGAAAATGAAAGTGAGCAAGTTAAGAGACTTTACCAATCAATAAACCTTTTCTGTCATGGGAACAGTGTATAAAAAAGGTGTTGAAAGATGCACAAAATATTGGTAAAGCGCAACACACAAAACCTTTAGCAGACACTAATCAAAGTTACGTCGACTTGTACAAGTGAGAGTTCGATCCCCGCATTGGTAATTGTCGTTTGCCCAGGTGACCGCACACACACACACACACACACACACACACATACTGGGTTCAGGTATTCGCACAAATAACGACACAGACATGCTGAATTATTTAGTAATAATGGTAAACACAAGGACGTCAGAGCACGTACGTCCTAATCAATTGCAGCGATGGGACTTGAACACGACGTGTGATGTGTGTATTAGACACAGGACAGGTTTAATGCACTTTTAATAAGTCACAGGACGAAACTTCAAGGAGTGCTCCACACACACACCAGTACGGGAGAAGTCACCAAACTTTGCCATTATGCAAAAGAATACAGCTTGTAATGTTGTGCAAATATTTGCAAGGAACTTTTCTTAAGAGACTCGAGAAAGGATGTTGCCAAATGTCTTCAAACAACAGAGCCAAAGAAACGAAACAAAACAATCAGCAAATTAATATTTACACAAGGAGTTCAACCCTCCATAAAAGCTGCTTGTCTCATAAATTCTCGCAACAACAATAAAATCAACTTGAGGTGGCATTAAACTCGATTAATCAATGTTTGCATTAAAAGTGTATTTCTAGTAGGGGGGTGAAGGGTGGAGGGGTTGTTGCCAAGTAAGCGATATAAAGCGCAAAATTTCACTCATTAAACAAAAGGGAAAATCATGCAGCGTTTTAGCAGCAATTGAGTTGATTGTTTTAGGGTTGGGAGGTTGTGGCAAAAAACAATTGCATGTCTAGGGTTACCAACAACAATAACAATCTATAAGCATTTCTGCTCTAGACACATTTCAATAGTTGACCAAAATTCCTACAACAAATTATTTGCTATTTGCTACGTGACAATTTGTTAATTTGGTCAAGTGTCTTGAACTTGTTGCAGCTGCCACACACACAAAACCAAAGCCACAAAATGTGCTACACACATTTCTTCTTGCGTGACTTGATGAAAAGCCAAAAGTGTTTAAGATTATAATTTTATTGGGTTTTTGGTTTTTTTTTATAGCCAAGTTTGTCAAGTGCAAGAAACTTTTGGGGCACATGCAAAAAGTCAAAAGTCGAAGTGCAATAAACTCGCGCATTAACTTGGCAAAGTTGTCTAGAATTACTTTTTCTTTTTCTTTTTTTTTTTTTTGGGCGCTAATGAAGCCATTCAGTTGTCATTTCCTTGGCCAACAGCAGCAGCAAGCAGCCATGGCATAAATCAGCACAGCCATCGCGTTTCCCTTTGACCATAAATATCCACATACTATTTAGATGGCAGTTGGCTGCCCCACCAAATCCACACTAACTCCTAATCCGGTGGCAACAAATCAAAGTCGCATTTTTGTTTCTCGTGCCACACCCCCTTCCATTTTGGCGAACAAGACAATGGGGCGATTTAAGTGCTCGTTTGCCAAGTGCTA
This sequence comes from Scaptomyza hsui, assembly GCA_018152825.1. Taxonomy (NCBI): domain Eukaryota; kingdom Metazoa; phylum Arthropoda; class Insecta; order Diptera; family Drosophilidae; genus Scaptomyza; species Scaptomyza hsui. The sequence continues at coordinate 3,381,124 of JAECXO010000004.1, read as the reverse complement.
CGGATTTTGATAAACACATTAAATTAAATTGCAATTCAATGGGATTGGGTAAAAAAAAATGTGTCAAACAAAACTTGCCTCGCATCCATTAAACTTCTCACTCTCGGTGGCCCATTTAAACTGTTAAAAGCATTCATAATTAAATCCAATTTTTGCGATAACGATTTTTCATTTGTTTTAAAAATATGTTTATATTCGATTATGTTCATTAAAACCAATTATAATTTGTAATATTTTCAACGCCTTAACAATTACAGTTTTAAAATGCCAATTAGATTACTTTTTCGTTTTTATAAACAATCATGATGTCTGATTCTTTTAGCCAGTTACTTTTTAATTACCTCCACAGCTAGCTTTTGAACTAATCCTCACACGATTTGTGTGTTTTGTACACGGTTAAGCCGCACATCTCTAATTAAATATGAGAGCTTCACTCGAGACACTCTTCATTTACCATTTACTGTTAACCAGTCGCCGCTGCTGCATCCTTTGAGCTCTTTTTAACAAGCAATAAAAGGAGCTTGATGCTTTTAACATTTATTTACCTTAAAAAACATGTTGGGAAAACTCAAAAAGGCAGCAAGCAAGCATTTTACATACAATCAGTATTCATATACTGCGTGTGTGTGTGCGTGTGTGTGTGTTTGTGTTTGTGCAGACAGTAAACACACACACATGAGAAAAACTCGCCTTTTTTTTGTATAGGTGTATCCCGCGAGCTGTTATTAAAATATTTCAGTTTGCTTTTTTGCGCTTGTGCGCTACAGAAATTTAGTGACTTTTAATTTATGCGACAGTGTGCAACGCCTCATTAATCGACAATTGATGTTGCGAGTGGCAAGCACAGAGTCAAAGCCTACGAGCGTTAGTTGCCACTGTGGGCGTCTCCTCCTCTTTTGATGTCAAACGTTTTTATTAAGGCTGCCACAAAACGAACCCGGAAAAACTATCAACGTCAATTGACGATTGTCATTTGTGGAAATTGAAAAATTGTATTGCCAAACTGAGCCTGAGGAAATGAAACGCTTTCGAGTGGGTGACAATAATAATAACAGTCATGGCAACTCAACTCAAGTCAAGTCAAGTCAAAAAGACAAAAGAAAGTTTTACAGCGAGCCAAAATGAATTACAAAATGCCACTCAAGGTGCTGTGGGCGTGGCTCGAACGCTGCTTAATTTAACCAAGTGCCAGAGGAGTATGGGCTGGCACTCAAATGACTTTTAATATTGTGGCAGCTGAGCCATAACAAAACTCTTTCTATACGTTGAGTTAGTCCAGCTGCGCCTTGTTGTTGCAACAAACGGCAACAACAGCAGATTAACTGGCACCATTCAAAGCCAATGACAAGCCAGTAACAACAGGACAATGCGGACGGACAGGACAGCGTATGACACTGACAATGAAATGGAATTGCAAACATGCCAAAACCCCCCTACTCCACTTCATCATCCCCTAACAGACAGCTCCAAGTTGAGCAACTGCATCTGTGACTATAAAACTTACTGCCGTACATCGCACAATAATCTTTAAAAGCAAACTAAGCAAGCAAACAGGCAGCAGTTAAAAGGATATATCAAAGGGTAAGGTTTAAATAGTCGAATAGTGGGATACTCTGTAGTTTTAGAAATAGTTTGTGTAGCTAAAATTCAAGGAACAATCTTTCTAAAAGTGCACACAAATTGATAATATTTGCAATTTCACTTCAATCTAAAACAGCAGCTTAAGTAAAATACACTCAGTTTCCACTTGAGCCAAACTACTGAGTATAAAAGTGAAATAAAACATTGTCAGAGCTTGTACAAGTATAGAGAAAAATGGGCGTAACGAAGGATCTACTACGACCGAGGAACAGGAGAGTGAAGGACTAGCAGGCGGCACTCTTATAAATGAAATGGAGTAATAATATTTTGCGACAACAAACGCAGCGTGGGCCAACAACACACAATAGAATGGCTAAAAAGGAAAGAAGACTACTGCTGCAGAGGGACAAGCAAACAAACAGGCAACAACAGAGCAAGGATATATACAGGGCGCAGCTGTGTGCAACGGGTACCTCCTAACAATGCAACCAACAACAGCAACGTTGCAGACAAACAAACATTTCAATAAATTCAAAAAAACAGCAGCAGCAGCAGCAGACAATGAAAAAACACGCAAAAGGAGTGCCAAGCGACCAAAAACAGATACCAGACCAATGCCAGACGGAAAATACTTTGCGTTTTTGGTTAAAACACAACACAGCAACACTTAAGAGAGAGAGGAGGGCGAGGGAGGCGGGGTAAGGGTTAAGCGCTACTCGAAGTGGCTTAAAAACGCATGCTGTTTGGTTGTTGCAGCATTTTGTCAAATCTCGTGTCATTCGCACTTAATTCAAATGCGCGACACAATTGCCAAATAAAACCATCCTGAAAACTGAAAAGCATGAAAACATAAATTCGCATATTTTTGCGCGTCTGCGTTATAACTTCATTAGGCGCTGTGCTCAATTTTTGATAAAGCTGCCGACACGAGTTGAGCTTTTTTAGTTCACTGAACTCGCGGGCATAAAGAAAATGTATGAAAATGTTGGACATATGCCAGTTTAATGTGCTTTAAAGGTCCTTTGGCATGTCAAAGGCATTTCACTTTCGCAGTCACTTTTTAATTCGTTTTACAATATTATTTTTATTCCCTCTCTCTATCCTTTGCTTTTCAAATGACATTTTTGCATTAGCCTTGTTATTGTTGTGGAGTATTCAGTGTCTGCGCTAAGTTCGCTTTTATTTTTTCCCTTTTTGCCTGACCCTTAAATATCAATTTGCAAATAAATTGTGTTTGCCCTTTTAAGTTGTTGTAGTTGCTTTTGCCAGTCTGCTTTATTTATCGTGCGTTCAATGTTCTATAGCATAATGGCCATTTATTGGCTAAAGCCAATGCCAATGGCAAATGCTAAAAGCCGCCAGCCAACAACTATAGCAACAACAACAAATTAAATGCAATCTCCTTCGACGACTTGTTCGTTTGGTCGGCGCCCGTAAGTATGCTCTGAAAAATTGTGCTGCTCCTTACAGTTTATTGAACTGGCCCGCGGGGCAGCCATTTTGTATTTTAATACCCCATTTTACAAAACTCCCTTTGGCAATTATTTTTATAGATACAAATTCCTTCTTGGCTCTTTTTGAGCACGTTTCAAGTAACTTTTATGCAGATTTGTTTTTGCCACGCCCACTTAGTTTAAAGCAAGCGAAAAAACAAGCAAGCAATTTAAATGCATTTGATGGCGTTAATAGTTTTATTATGGCCAATTGCCATGCAGCGTTTGCACCAACTATAAAAGTTAATTGTTTAATTATTTTTTTATTGTCGCGACGAACGTTTTTTTGGAAAATTTTTTTTTGTTTTCTTTCGTGGCAGTTGCTTAGGAGAAGCTGCATGCTTTTTATGATGCTACAGTAGATTGCTTTGATTGGAACTTAAGCTCTGGCATATTACCAGCCCAACTTAAACGAACTGTAAGCCATTTGGCTGGCAAGCAAACACACACACACACACACACACACACAAAGTAATTGTTGTTTGGGTGTAATTTCTTCCACTTAAGTTAATGCTCAGTCGATTTAGCGCTAGCACATATGTGCATGTGTGTGTGTGTGTGCGTGTGTGTGTGAGTTTCTATAGTTATAATGTGTATAATTGTACTGCTCTTATCAGCACCATTTCAACAAGCATACAAAACGGTGCGTATGAGTGATAAACTATATAGACTATTTTTATATAGGGGTGCTCTGCTAGGTTCTTATCGCCGTTGCGGATCAATGAACTTTACACACCATACACACACACACACACACACTAATAGCGACGTCGTTCTGCTTGCATTGCAGTTCTCAGCTGATAACGAATAGAACCCAAGCTGGAAAATAGGCGCTGGCAGTTCACATTTGCTTTTATCACGCGCCTCCGCGATAAGAGGGGCAGGGCAAGGCAGCGTTGAAACTGCGATTGTTGCACTTTTTGTGTGCAACAGTCAACTAATTGGTCGCGGCTTTTGCCAATTCCCTCGGGGCGGCCGCAACAGTTGAACCAAATTACATTTTCTCTAACCCCACAGAGTTCCTTTTTCTGTTTCTTTATCACAACTCATTTTGTGCATATCTTTATAATTGCAAAAAAATAAAAATAAAAGAGAACAAACGAGAAAAGAAAGAAAGAAAGTCATGCGGAAAGCAAAGCAAAACTGGTAAAAAAAAAAAGGCAAATGGCTGTCTGCATTTTAATTACATGGGGGCACAAAAACAAAACTAAACAAAACGAAAAATTCTAACCTCGAATGCTGCATAACAATGGCCAAAAATGGGCGTCAAGTTTGCAAAACTAGCAAGTGTGCAACTTCATGGCCAAACTTTGATTAAGAAAAGTCTCCTCTTTCGAAACAAAAGTTCAAGTTTGAAGTTGAACTTCACAAATTCAGTGAATGAAATGCATTAAAATATTTTTCGGCTGCACACACACACACATACATTTCAGACACATTTCAGTTAAGCTCAAAAGTTTTTAAATGTATAAAATATAATTAAAAGCGTGCAGCAAGCAACAACAAAAGCTACACAAAGCCAGCTCAAAGACGCAGACACAAACACACACACACACAAACGCAACGCACATAATGAAAATGTCAAAATAAACACGACATTAAAAAATGCTTCCAGACACAAAACGCGTGGCAAACAAACACAAAGTGGAAAACTGAAAGAGACTCTGCACTCCACAAGAAACATTTTAAAGGCCAATAAAAGTCGAAGCACTCACACATACTAACACACACACACACATGAGCATTATTTGTATCTACTAATCGCCAAAAAGAACAATGCTCTCCACGCTGGGAAAAGGTGTCAGACATGTCGGTGGCGTATACGCAATATCGCTTAGTGGCTGGCTGTGTGTCCTGATTAGCATATATCTAATTAAGGACGCTCGCATATGAGACACAGTATAGCTGCCAGACAGCCACACCTACACACACACACACACACACATACACACTGCTGTATATAATTATCAAAATTACTTTCGTTTCGTTAGAGTTTTTTTTTTTGTGCTTATTAGCCGCATTTTAAGCGGCTATGCAAAGTGTGTCCAGACAGCCACGCCCCGTCCCGCAACAACGCCCCTCTTCATCGTCCATTTCAAGTGAAAACATTTACATTAATAATTAGCGACACCGTCAACGTTTGCAGCCACTTTTCAGCAAGTGCCACACAAATTGCAATTAATCAAGTAAGCCGAGGGGGGGGGGGGACAGAGGAGGGGGTTAGGAACGGTAGTGTAAAAACAAAATACTTGGCGTCTGTCTGACAGTTTAACTGACTAAACAAGGTGCGATAAGTGTCCAGCCAGCCAGCCAACAAGCAAGCGGAGAGAAATCAGCGCAGGACAATGACCATGGCCAAAAGCAGAAAGGACAAGGAAGGAGCAGCTAACAACAACCAGCAGCAGCTGTTGAAAATGAAAATGATTTAAAGCACATGCTGCACAAGGAAGAGGACGAGGACGAGGACGAGGAGGAGAACGAGGATGCCGCACCACAAATCCAAACCACCTCAGACTGCTGCTGGCGTCGCTTTTGTTGTTGATTTTGGGAAAGAACAGCAAAAAGTTTTCGTGCTGCTTTTTTGGAGTTCTTTAAAGTTCAACGAAACACTCGACAATTGTCTATGCAACTATATAGAGAGAGAGAGAGAGAGAAACCAGATAATCCCTCTTCAGAAAGCGAGCTTACAAATTGGAATACGTATTTGCAAACCGCAGAGAGTTACAGGTAATCAGACTAATGAGCATTATATGTATAACAACTAAGCACACACACCCATGTGTGTGTTTGTGTGTGTGTGGTAAAAGGTTATTTTAGTAGACAACTTGGCTTAGAGCTGCTTGGGACAGTTCAAACTAGACGCAAATACTGTAAAAACCAATTTAGAAGTTCTAACAAAACTCTAACTAAATATTAAAAACTTACTAAATGCACAAATTCATGAGCCGTAAGGCAAAAAAAAAAAATGTTTGTGAAATAAATAAACCTAGTTCCACTTAGGCAAGTTGCACTGTACACAGATTATTTGCCTGCCCTTTGGCTGCTGCCCTTATGAAATATAATGCAGCTTGTTTGCTAAATGGCTAAATTTTATTCTTGTCTTGTGTTGCTTGGGTTACATTTGTGGCAGACACAATCACACACACACACACACGCACACATGCGAGAGGCTACCACATAAGTAATTAAATTGCACTCCCAGGCAACTTGTGGCTGCTTGTGCTTGAAGGACGAATTTTGTACCTGTGTCGAGCATTGAGTTGAGGAGGGGGGCAAGGTGAAGCTTGCAACATTGCTTGTTGCCTGGCTGAGTTATCATTGTAGATAATTTCATTACACACACACACACACACACACACAACAAAGCAAATGCAATTGAAAGAAACAAATAAAAATGCCAAAAAGACGAAGAAAAGAAAATACTTCAAAGCAACAGAGATAAAAACAAGCAAAGGGCGTATCGTGACTGTGTTTTTACTTAGGAAAGGGGGGGGGGTGTGAGACGGGGGCAGGGAGGGGGCGTGTCGTCACTCGTGGCACTCGTCGATAATTAATTTTGCCAAGTCAAGGACTCGCTCTCGCATTACATTTCAAACTAAGCGCCTTATTGGTAATGAAGAAGATTGGCAAACAACAAAAACGAAATAAATAAATAAATCAGGAAAAGCAAAAAAAAAAAGAAGGTAACAGTCAAAAGCCAATAAAAGGCAATACAATAAAAGTAACGCATGGCCAGGACATGAGAACAAGGCGACAGACGCAGGAGGGGGCGCAGAGCTGTGTTCATGTGGCAGGTTCAACGTACGCAAAGCTCGCGAGGCGCTTTATTTGATTTTGATTTCGTTTTTTCCATTCGCATTATTCGTCGTCCGCATTATTCCTTTTTTTTTGGTTATTTATTTAAAAGATGCTTAGACAAAAGCCAGCCGCAAGGACGAGGGAGTGGAGGTGGAGGGGCAGGCAGGCAGGCTTCCTAGATAGCGAAAGCAAAGGCAGCGCATAAATTTTGCAAGCGCTGCACAAATAACACAAAAAAAAAATAGCAGAGAAAGCGATTCAAGGATAGCGCCAAAACGTTAAGTGCGCCAAATAAAAGCGAAGAATGAAAAAAAAGGATATTCCAAAGAAATTGCAAACTTAAATCAATAAATAAAGCATAAAGCGTAGAGCTGAGCAGATCAAGTGGAGCAGCAGTTAGAGTGTCGCCGAAGTCGGGGTGCACACAAGTAGGAGTCAAAGGAGTCGCGTCAACGTCATTAAATCAATGCTGCTGCCTGTCGTTTGCCTGGCAATAGATAACGAGCAGGACAAGGAGCTGCAGCTCCTGCTCATCCTGCTGATGAAACTTTGCCAAGTTTACCAAGTGACATTAACACAAACGACGTCGACGACGATGACGACGACGACGACGAAGCTCAGGGAGCAGCACATTAAAATATTCAAGTCCTTCTCGTCCTTGCTGTCGTCTGCTGAGATGCTGTCAGCGACAATGCGTTAGACAATGCCAAGAACACAATTGGGGCGTGTCCAGGACACATCAAGTGAAGTGCACCACGTTCAAGTGTGAGGCCAAGGCTAAAAGGTTGTGCCAGAGAACCTCCAGACTTGTCTACTCTCTCCTCTCTCTCTCCCTTCCTCTCTTGCAATTGTTTTTATGCATGCCATGACAAAATTTTTGATTGAATTGCAAGTTGATGGATTGGTTTAATCAAATACTGCAAGAAGAATAGGAGACAGCTGTGTACCAAACAAGGCTTAAAGCATAACAAATAAACTTAATGCATCGATTTTGTATTGGCCTTGAGACGGCAGGAAATGGCAAATATCTATTTTTGGTTGTTTTTGGTTATAACAAGGCTTAAAGCTGAAGCTTAAATGCAGACGACAATGTGGCCGATAAGGCGTCAAAATGCCGACAACTAGCCAGGCAAGCAAGACAAACGATAACTGGCAACAAAAGTCATTTAAAGCCTTCGGCTACAAGGGAGGAGGGAAAGCTGAAATCCTTTAATGTTCTGTTAACGATAAGCTGGAGGGATATGCAAAGGACTTGGCCAAACTAGCGAGACAACGAGCAGCGAATATTAAAACAAATAAGCCAACATAATGGACTGCCCCCAGGACAAAACACACACACACACACACACACACAAAACAAACGAAGAGAAACCGAATGCCAGACAGTGCAACAGTTTGTGTAGAGGGGGGGGAAAGGTGGAGAAGCTTTACTGTCGCCCATTTTGACCCATGTCAAAGTAAGTTAAACAGCAAAGGAAAACCGTCAATAGACACAGGGAAAACGTTATTTTATTTCTTTGGTCAACGCAGAAAAAGCCCTTGGACAGGTCAGCCTCAAAAGCTTTAATATGATTTTGCTGGTCAATGGACTTTCAGTCAAGTTAGTTAAGGGGCATTGATTTGACAACATATATGTATATATATATTTGGTAATCAAATAAAACAGCCAACATAAAATGCAAATGTTTGTGCAACACACAGAGAGAGAGAGAGAGAGAGAGAGAGAGAGGATGCGACTAATTGGTGTTAACTTGAAGCTGTCTCCATCGCCCCAAAATTAATGCTCACAAATGTGAGCAGGCTCTGAATCTGGCTCTGGCCCCTAAATGACTGCCTGCCTCTTTCAGGTAGTTGATTTGTTGAGAAGTTCAACGAACTTTACCTTTGCCTCGTAAAAATCAATAGGCGGCGGCAGTGGCAACAACGACGACGCTGTGTTGGTTTGCCAGTTTTAAAATACATTTATATTTTTTTTTTTAAATGTTTTTTGCTGTTTTGGGTCGAGAAATGGCCAAAAACGAAATGCGCATCAAAGGCACTTCAAATATCAGCATAATCGTCGTTGCCAGAAATGAGCGCTGGCCCCCTGGAGATGCAGGAGGGGGGGAGCTGGATTCGCAGAGGAGTCAGTTGCCAGCATCTGCAAGGCAGTTGAGAGAGTTTGATGTGCTTTGGGAATACTCTGTACCTCACTATTTAAAAAACTTTAGCTAAAATCCTTAAAAATCCATTTCCAATTTATAAGAAAACATTTCTCTTTTATTTCAAACTTTCAACTACACCATACCCTATGAAATTTTCTGTGTACAGGGTGCTTTTAAACGGCTGCTTATGAATGAATAAAAGGCAGCACAACATAAGCATTCACACACTCGTACACACACTCACACTCAGAAAATCACACAAGGCGATTGAAGTGGAAGTTTTGCAGCAGACTGCGCGGTTTTTTTTTTTTTTCATTTTTCATTTTTCGTTGGTGGTTGCCAAGTTTTTAAATACTATTTTTAGGCACCTTATATTTTTTTTTTAATGTTCTGTTTTAAGGGGAAACAAAAAAAAACGAATGAAAATGAAATTTGCAACTGCAATTCGTGCCAAATCGCTTAAAGTGTTGGCGGGGCGTCGAGGAGGTGTTGCTGCAGGGGGAGACAACAAAACGTGACAAAACTTCTGGCTTGGAGAGTTGGGAAAAATGGGCGACGATTGGCAGGCATCGATGGAAAAACACGATCATGACCAGCAGCAACTGTTGCACTTAATTGAGTTGTAGCCACAACAACAACAACAACAACAACAATGGCATAGCAATAGAGCTTGCCACAGCAACGGGGGCACGCGCGATAAGCAACAGCTGCGTCTTATCTATTAAATGCAATTATTAATTGGTAGACATGTGGGCCACAAGCTGCCTAGCAGAGCTATCAGCTGTTGGCTATCAAGTGAAATATTACGCATACGCTCCGTTAAACGGGCTCAAAATTGTCGCTTTGGCCATAAGCAGGTAGTGGGTGTTTTGTGCCGACTTGTGCTGCTTGCCACAAATGGCCGGTGTTGACCCCTCGGGGGCCCAATTGCACAACCAAACAGCAGCAGCAGCAGCAACAAGAGTAGGGGGGAAAGGGGGTAAAAATTAGCCAATTTGATCGACTGCCTTTAATAGAAATTGTCTAGCCAATTGGCAGCTGTGTGAGCGAGCAGCAGCACTGTGCATTTATGTGCATAAGTAAATTTGTCTGCATTGTGTAAAGTCAAACAAGCCATTTGCTTGGTCAACGTGCAATTGTTGCCAACTTTGCGCCATGCTGTTGCCAACTGACAACTGACAAATTTTTAAGGCAATTGGCTTGGCTATGGCGCAATTTATGGCCGCTTACAATCAAAAGTAATCTACATAAATATATATCAGTGTTTAAAATCAATAAAGAAATCAATACTTTGATGTTTATCAAGATATTTCCACATATACAAATATAATAAATTTTAAATTGAGTTCAAATTTAAATAAGAATTCAATCTAGAGGCCATGAAATAAATGCAGGTTGACAAACTTGTTATAGTTTGTGAAAACTTTAGTCATAGATTTTTGTTTAATTGACATGTGACAATTTTGTTGTCAATCAAACACAAATTACTTATTTGCAAAATAAACATTGTCTACTTTTTGGCTGGCCTTGAAAAGCGCTCTCATAAGTGTGAAAGAGTGCGCAAAAGCTTTTTGTTAATTGCGCGTCGCATTCGATACGCTGCTGAGAACAACAACAACAACTACAACTACCACAAGAGAGCACATGTTAATGTTTTTGTTGTTTTTTTTTCGCCCCGTTGTCGCTTATTTTATTCTGGTTTGGCTGTTGTTGTTTGTTTTGCTAATTATTGTCATAGGTTAGTGTAGGCAGAGTCCAACAACGACGGCAACAGCAACGAACGAAAGTAATAAAAAATTTAGAGCTTGCTGCTGCTGAGAGTAGCTGAAAGCAAAAGTGTTTCAAGCGAGTTGCGGCGCACAGTTTCAGTTTTATGTAGTTTCAGTTTCGGTTGTTGTTTGGCATTTTTATGGCACTCTGTTGGCATTTTAAGCATTTTCACAGCAACAATGTTGCCCACACACACACACACACAAACTTTTGTAGAATGCCAACTCGTCGCAGTCGCAATAATTACCCCAACACAAACAACGAGAACAACAACAAGCATTAGGCAATAAGCAAAAATTGCTGGCCTGACATCTTTCGGGATCTATTTTTTTTTTTTTTTTTGTACACTTTTAGTATGTATTTAAGTGCTTTGGCTTTTGTTTCATATGTTGCTGCATATGTTTGACACGCAGTTTTCAGTTGGCATCTTGTCAAAGTAAAACATGTGGCAGACATCTTTTTATTTTTTCTATCGTTTTTTTTTTTTTTTTTGCCGTTTGTTTGTTATAAACAAACATTGCATTGCGTTGTCATTAGAATGGATAATTGTGAAGACGAAGACGAACGAAGCTAAAAGTTTGATTGACGGCCAAAACGGGCAGCAACAACAACAACAACAACAGCAGCTGGTCAACCTAACGGGGGACAACAACAACGTGTGGCAGATGTCAACAAAATGTTTGCGTTTATGGCTATGTGGCACAAACCCACACACACACACACATGGAACACACATGAAAACATTCTTATGGACAGCAACATTCTTACAGCTGGAAGCTTTATCAACATCGAACTCAGGTTAAGCTTAGCCAAATGGCAGATTACGCGTAAGTAATAGTATCTCTTACCGCTGCAAACTGACAGAGCTTATCTCCTACTCTTTGTTTGAAGATCTGCTTAGCTACTTAGTGACTTATGCAATTTGTTAAGCTGTCTGTTGAAGCCAAAGTTTATAAAAAGTTCTTGTCATAAAAATTGTAAGTTATAAAATAATAAAATAAAAATTAACTGGAAAAAGCTGATTTTAGTTTTATAAATTGGCAATACCATAAATCTGCTTAATGGGTTATAAACTATTTTTGTTGTGAATAACTATTTTTTATTTTAGTTTTTCTTAGATTTTTTATTCAGTCAATAAAATCCCATCTCCATAAGTTTTTAAAAATCTTTTTGATGATACAAATATATTTCAATAAAAAAATCTTAGTTCTTAGGAGCATTTTCAACATACAATATTTTTTGTTTTTATACACAGAATATTTGTATTTGAATACTTTTCGGTATTAATTACTTTCAATGCATAATCGCAAATATTTCAAAACCTTTTACACACTTTTGATACCCTACAAAGTGCATTCACTCGTCGTTGTTAGTCTTTTTTCAGTTCTCTTTCGATCTTTCTATTTTTTCTCTTCCTAATTTGCATTCATCATCGTCGCACAAACTAATTGCAAAACGTTTCTATGTGTGTGTGTGTGTGCGCTATTTCTATTTTTCACATTTTCCACACACACACACATGCAACAACTGTTGGCGCTGCAGCGAGGCGGGTTAGCGACCGCAAAACTATCTGACATTAGATTGCGATGGCGGCCAAACGACAACAGCCGACGCCAGCAGCATAACGTCAACGTCAACGTCAACGTCGACTGCAGCTGAGGCGCTTAGTTGAATTGTTGTTGCTGCTTCGTCGTTCGTAGAATTGGCGACGTTTTCTGTGCCGTTTGGCACGTACTCCCCTCCTCATATAATAGATGAGTGCAAGAGAGAGAGAGAGAGAGAGTAAGTGATTATGACACACGCTCGTCTCTAGTGAATGCACTTTGTTGCAGCAACATGTGGCATAGCAACAGCAACATAAATTTAAAACCAACTATTTTTTGGTCAAATATTTAATGGATTTTGGACTTTATTTTTGGTGCTATGTTTTAGCAGAATCTTAAGTGCAAACTCCTGTTGCAAGCAGCGCGCGTTGCATGCATAGTTAAGCAACAGTTTGTCTAGAAAGAAAGAGCAGAGAGATCGTTTAGATCTGCCTGGCAGATAGTGTGTGGCACGCTTGATTGAGCGTTCGCTTTTATTGCCACAACAAATCAATTTTACCAACTAAAGCTGCAACAAGAGGCACTCCCCAAAAAACTGCTCAATATACTCGCAGTACTTACAACACTGCAAATGCTTGTTGTACTATTGTCTCTAAGTAGTTGTAACAGCGTGCAACATTGCTACATGCCACGTTTTCGGTTGCTGCAATCTTGCGAGCGTTGGTGGCGCGCTGCAAACTCGAAAATTGCAAGTCTCTTTAAGCAAATCGTTGCGTCGGCGTTTCACATTTTATTACAACCATCAATTGAGTGCAGCAGCCAGCAGAAGTAGGAGGGGGCGTGGCCATGTCTATGATTTCTTAATTGATTTAGCAGTTGCCTGCAGAGAAAGATAGTTTAAAAAAACCCCAAGAAAAAATGTTTTATGCAAAATGCGATCGGAATAGCGGAAATGCCCTCGGCTCTACAAAAACAACGCCCACAAAAAAAAATTTATATATAAAATCGAGATCGCACAACAAATTGTTCACACACATAAACTTATACTACGGCTTAGAGCTGATCTAAAAAAAAAAAAAAAAACTTTAAGCCTGAAATTTATTAGTTTCACATAAGTCAAAAATATGTGCTTGTGATTTTGATAGTGATATTATGTCGTTAGCTTTTAATCAGCGTCTTTTGATCTTGTGCCGAAGCTTTTGAGTTTTTCTGTTTAACTGGCCAGCTGACCCGTTACCGTTATTAATTAACAGCTGTGCGCCTATTATTATGCAAATTGCCACAGATGCGATGCCAGACAACAATGTGGGGGTAACAACAACAAAATCAAGCTATATTTAAACCTTTCAAGGTAATACCCATATATATGTTTCAGACTTTGATAGCATTTGCGGTTTTCTAGTGCGCGTACTCACGATTGCATTGAGTGTGGTTACTGACTCATTGATATATGTACAGACATATACATATATAAATAGGAAACGTCGCGTTGTGAGCTGTACATACCTGCAAAGATAAATAAAAAACGTAAACAAAGTTTAGATTAGTTAAGCAAAAATGTGTAAAACTAGCTACAACTTAAATGTTACAACTGACAGATTTACAGAGCAATGATGTAGGAGTGTATAAACATAGACATACAATTTTAGTATAAGTATTAACTGTTAGTACCTTAATTCTTTAGTTACATTTGAAAAATTCAGCCATGCGACAAACACACACACCTCTTCATAAATAACTCACAAGAAATGCAAATAACATAACTCCTTTTAAGGTGCACACAATTTGTGGTCAATGCACATTGTCTAGACTGTGTGGAGAGTCAATAATTTAGCATTAAATTATGCAGATAATCGAAAAGAGACAGCTTCTAAGGAGGTGCATGCATCATCTTTGCATTGGACAATGCAACAAAGTCTTTAATTTTTGCCCCAAACGGAATGAATACAAACGAAAAATTTATTTCGCAATCAAATTGACAAATGCTTAAGAGCTTATTGCGCGCACATATGGCCAAAAGGCGATGGCGAGGAAGATAGACCAGGCACACAAGAAATAGTGCCACAAAAAGGCAGCTAGCCAGCTGGCGCGTTGGACCATTGCTGCTGATCCGGCTAATAGATTGGCAACAAGTAGTCGTCGGCCTGGTCATTGGGCATTGTCGTAAACATACACTTTGTGGCCAATTGTGTGTGTGTGTGTGTGTTCTAGAGTGTGGCACATAAATTGACAGCAGCAGCAGCAACAGCAGCAGCTTGGCTGCTAATAAAGTTGCTTACATACTAGATATATATATTTATGGCTGTCGAATGTCTAAATTAGCCAACGATGAGCGACATTTGCTGACATTGACCCACTGTGCACTGTGGTGTGGTGTGGCTCATGGGCTTGATGTTTGTGGGTGTGCGAGTGCGAGGGTCAAAACAGCAGTTAAATATGTTAATGCGTGACGCGAGCAAATTATGCTAAAACATGCAAAGAAATAAATATATTGTATATAAAGTACACACAACTTGCAAAGGTGTTAATTACAGACAGACAGCCAAACAGGTAAGTAGGAGTGTGTGTGCTTGTGTGTTAATGAAATTGAATCTCATTAAGTTCAAATTACAGTCGAAAAGTTGTCGTCGTTTGTCATTTGTCACACAGCATTGCACGGCGCCTGTAATTATGCAGCGCTTATCGTCAAAAGATGCCCGTCGTCGTCTCCTCTCCTACCGCAATCTCAAACTACAGCAATTTGCAAATAATTGCCGACTCTGTTCTGCTTTGTCCCGTAGGTGTCACATGTCGTTCAAAACTATAGTCGTGATATTCAATTTGAATTTGTTCGCTATTGAACTCTTGATAAATCTTATTTAATATGTGAATATTTAACTTAGAGCTACACTCAGAGAACTTTAAAAAGAAAATCAATAAACTAATAAATATGTCTATTGCAAAAAATTTGCAGTTTTTTTTTAATACCAATAATTAAAAATTTGTATATATTTTTATAATAAATATTTGTTTGTGTGGTGCATAAATAATTCTTTTTTATTATTTAAAATATATTGTTTTGACACATTTGTCGCTTGTTTGTTTGCCACACAGAGTCGTTTGTTTGTTTGTCGTCTCGTTGACTGTTTGCGTTTGTTGTTTATGCATTTTTGCCATGGACACCATTTACGGGTTGCTGCCACATCGGTCATTACCATGAAAAACTCAACAACTGCATACATACATACATACATACATTTTAATTGATTTTGGTGTTTAAATGTTTGGTGTGAAAAACGCGAGACAGAGAAAAAATTGATTTTTTTATATACATATAAAAACAAATATGTAAAAATGTTCATGCAAATTGCAATGTTAAAGGCTAAATTTTGAAGGACAAATGTTGTGAATTTATGCATAGTGTGTGTAAGTGTGTGTGGGTGCGTTAAGTGATTCACATTTGGTTGCAGACTGCAATTAATAACAGCAATTTAAACAATATTGTATAACAATTTTAGACTTGAGGCATTTTTTGTAGCTGTTCCCAAGTTTTTTTTTTCCCCCATCTTCCAACACTTTTAGCCATGATTGTTTGCCATTCAGCTAATCGGTACTCATAATTAACACATTTAGCTAATAACTTCAAGCGAAACAAACAACATTAATCACGCTCTAATGGCGTATTAATAAGACAAACAACACACACATGTGGCAGAGGCAACTTTTATTGAAACTTTCAACAAGACACAGACACACACTCGCTCGGTCGGTGTTGGTAAGTGCAGAGCGGCTTTTCCAATAACAATAAAATAAATCTTGGCCAAGAAAAACAGATAAAAACAGCATTAGCTGGCCAAGGAGGCAAAAACCCATCAGGTTAAAAATCTGACGACAACGACAACGGCGACAATGACAAAGACGGCGTCTGGGTGGACAGACGGACAGTTAGACAGACAAGTGCCAAGTTAATTGCATTAAAAGTGAAATAAAAAGCGAGCGCGACAGCAGCTCAGATAGCAAAAATTATGAAGTGCAGTTGTTGCTGTTGCTCTGTTGTTGTTACTGTTGATTGAGGCGCATAATCAGCGGGGCGACGCCATCGAGCGCATTAAGTTGTTAACAGAAAAATGTTTGCTTCATTTGCGCTATGATTGCTGCGTGTGTGTGTTTGTGTGTGTGTGAAAGACAGCGGCAACATCCGGTGGGTCAGGCAGGCAGGCAACATCTGCTTCTGCCGCCAACTTGTTGCCGGGCAATGCAAAATAATTGCCGTCTCAATCATTTCGCTCTCTTTCTTTCAATCATCACTTTGGCTACCTCTTTCTCACACACACACACACACACACGCACACACACATAGTTTGTCTACATCCGTCATGCGCTTGCTTGCGCAACGTTTCTTGGCACTCTTGCCACATTTTCTTATCTATAAATAGTTTTACTGCCCACGCCGCGGTCAATAAACTCGCGACACATGCAAATTGCATGCAATGCAGCAACAACAGCAAACAGCAACAATTGCAGCTGCAGTGGCAGCAACCAAATGCAAACAATTAGCAACGCTGCTGTAGAAACAAAAAACAATACAAAGCAGACACTAAAAATTTCAACAAAACAAGAGTTAAAGTTCGAGAATTTCAAATAAACTGAAAATTCCAAATACCCTGCCATTCATTATTCACTTAAACGGTTTCTTCAATAATAATAATAATTATTTAACAAAAAAAAAAAAATTAGATAGATTTAAATTATATTTTAAGTGCTTTTTTCTACAACTTTATGTGTAGTCTAAATATAATTTTTATTTATAACATAATTTCGATTCTATCAATATTACTTTTGAGAAACCTATACAACCCTTGCCATGTACTCTTGAAGTGCTGGGTATAGCTTGAAAAAAAAGCACCGACCTATCGCACACTTTTTGTCATTGGGCCGTTGAGCGTTGTCGACAATGTGTTTTTTTTTTTTTTTTTTTTTTCGCTATTATCAGACAGCGACGCTGACTGCGCAGTCATGTAATGCGCGTAACAATTTCATTTTGTTTAACAACAACAACTGTGTTGACTGACTGCTGTGTATGTATGTGTGTGTGTGAGTTGTTACTCTTTTTTTTTTGCTGTCTGTTTCCTCGCATTTGCAGTTTTTAGTTTGGTTAGCAGCAGCGTCGTCCATTGCACTCTTGTTGCTCAACGTTCAATGTGCAACGTGCAACGTTCAACGTTCGATGCTGCTGCAGCTGACGTGGGCGGCCCTCACTGAAGCGATGCTTGCAACAAGATGCTGCGCTCTTGGCCGTTAGCAAATCACATAATGCTAGCCAGCAGACAAATTTGACTAATTGCAACAAGCGTTGTCATTTTGGTTTTTTTGTTGCACTTGTTTCGCTTTTTTTTTTATCATGTGCAACTTTGTAATTAGGCGCTGCTGCCGCTTGACTTTTAATGTTAAATGCCGCATGTTGACATTAATTTGCATTGTTTTAATTTCTGGTTTGGGATTATAAAACAGCAACAACAAAAAAATAAACATGCTGTTTAACAAATTTATTTTTGCCAGCACGACGGATGTTTGGCATCGTTTTTAGAGATTGTGGAGATGGAGAGAAGATTACGTTTTGAGAAACTGGCACACAAATTCTAAGCGTTCTACCTATAAAAATAAGTATATGTATATGGTAGCTACTAAATATAAACAGCGCATGAGAAGCGAATAAGTTAAGCTAAGTAGCTCGACTTAATCGTATGTTAATGAACTGTGTTTAACTAATTTA
The DNA here is from genome assembly GCA_018152825.1 of Scaptomyza hsui. Classification (NCBI taxonomy): domain Eukaryota; kingdom Metazoa; phylum Arthropoda; class Insecta; order Diptera; family Drosophilidae; genus Scaptomyza; species Scaptomyza hsui. The sequence goes on along the minus strand of JAECXO010000004.1, from coordinate 3,363,042 downwards.
TGACAACGTGCCATTATCGCATCACAACAAACTGAACTAAACGAGTTGGCGCATTAAACTGACATAATTAATGCAATGCTTTATGTGAAACCGGTTTACCAGATGATACTACTACTATATACGAAATGATCAAAGTTAGTCGGCACCACAATGGAAGATGCAAATTTTTCTAACATTTATCATGACCATATAAAAAGTCTTAACAAATTGCATTCAATTAGTTAAATCGTTTAATTCACGGGTACATAAACACGAGGTTGCCCCATTTATATGCACAGCGCTGTAGACACAATGATGACGTCGTCATCGTCATCGTCATCGACGTCGACGTTGCCGTGTGACTGCCAAAGATCAACGCGCAATGGAGTGAATGCACTCGGAATGCGCTTCATGGCAACACGGCCAAGTGTCAATAGCTGCAAAAGCTTGCTGCCTGCCCCACTCATCAGCTGCATGCCAAAAGCAAACTAACGTGGCAGCAGAGGGTTGTTTGATAAGTTTAATATGTTTACAATTTAAGGTATTTTTTAGATAAATAGATTACGACGAAAAAAAATTATGTTAAAATCGTATGTCGAGTATAAAGCAACCAAAATAATATTTATAAGCCCATAATATACTCAAAGTTCCGTATAAAATATATTTTATCAAAAATAAATTAATAAGAGTACTTTACTACTTTACTTGTTGCAATTTCATTTGGTATTTAGAAGTTGGATCAAGTAAAACTAAATCAGAATAAATATATATTTTCTTACTACCACAAACTTATCGTACCACCCTCTCCTTGCACACACTTTTCAGTTGTGTCTCTCTTTTATTTAGCATTTTTACAATTTGCATTGCATCCAAAATTGCGTAAAATTGTTGACAAGATGCGTAAACTGCTGGCTGCTCTTGTTGTTGTTGGTGTTGTTGTTGTTGTTGCTCTTGTTAGTGGCCAATGGCCAGCGGCGATTCACATGGCAAACCCTCCCCCCCTTGAGCCCGTATACATAGTTAGTACCGGCATAGGTAGTATCGCATTGATTTGGAGCGATGAACTCGTACGGCCTTCCACCTCCACCACCTTCCCCCTCTTTGTATTGTGTTTTGTTTGCGCTTGGCAGCTTTGTTGTTTACATGGATTTGCATTGGGGCAAAAATGGAAAATGCAAACATTTTGCAGGCAGCAACAACAGCAACAAGAACGAACAACAATAATATTAAAAGTGGAATGCAATTATTTAAGTGTACATTACGACCTGGCACACAAACAATAAACAATTATAACAATAGTGGAAGCAATAATTATGCTGAGCACTTTTACGATTCAATTAACAACAAATGCCAAAAAGGCGGGGGTGAAAATGAGATGTTATGCGTATGTCATTCATATGTTGTTGTTTTTGCGATAGTAATGTGAAAAAATAGAAAGCAAACAATTATTTTTTAATGTCTCAGAAAATGCACATGAAAAATGCATTAAAATGTTTTAGTTTTAAGTTTTTAGCATGGTTTCTGACCAAGACAAGGTTTATGGACTTGTTGTTTTTTTTTTTGTGTTTCAATCCAATTTGGCACACATTTTTACGCATAAGTCACGTCCTGCCACAGCCAGCCAGCATAGAAATAAATAAGTAGTAAAAGTAGAGGCTAGAGCTAAATAATGTTTTTTTTTCATTCATAGGTTCGAGACTCATAAATATTATTATTTACTGTTTCACTGAATGACATCTTATCGGACTGTATTTTTTCCTTCCCTACACAACACTGATTAAGTTGAGCTTAAAAAAGCAATTTGTTTGCGTTTTTTATGACTTAAATATTGTATGGCTTTTTATGGTGTCTACATCCTTGAAAAAAAAAAAAAAAAAAATGCTTGTGATTGTGATTGTATGTATGTGGATTTTATCAGTTTCCTCTTGCCCCCTAAGAGAATTTACACCCGAGATTAACTCGCTTTAATTGCAATGATATTTATTTATATGTATAAATATGGCAACTTCTGTACAATTTTTTTGACTTAATTGAATTGCGAAATTGATAAAACAATATATGTTATAAACATGATTGTTTATTATTGTATGACGTAATTTTGGGTTATTTTTGTTCAATAATTGTATGCAAATGTTCTAGTTGTTATTGTTGTTGTTGTTTTTTTGCAACGGATGCCGTCCGCAATCGTAAAAACAATAAAAAGCGCTCTAAAATTTGCATGTAAATTTCTAGTGAAACAACAACAATAACAGTACAGAAACAACGACATTTGAGTTTAGTGCATTTCCCTAATGCGTCTCTATCTAACATGCCACAGAAAATGGTTGTTTTTATTTATACATACCCTGCATTTACACACAAAAATGGTTGTAATAAAGATGTTCAAATGTTTATTACATGCACAAAAAAAGGAAGCTTGTTTTGACCCTAAATGGCTTTTGGCTAAACAACAACTAACAATTAGGTATGTCCATATTTGTGTATCTACTACTTTTCTAGGGTATCTTCTTAGTTTGGCGAACGAATGTATTTTTAACAAATTGCACTGCCTGATTATTCTTATGTTTTTTGGGTTAATGTCTCATTGTCTCCCACAGCAGACGATACAATTTCAGTGATAAATAAAATTATTACAAAAGCGAAACAAAAGAAGACATATGAAATTTATATAGATATATATGGTCTGATGCTTAAATGGATATGCCCACAACGAAGCTGGGCAATTGCTTGATTTATGTGTGGCTCGATAAAAAGAAATAAAATACAAATCAACATGAATGTTATGCCTACCAAAACCAGATGAATTTAGCAAGAAGTAGAAGTTGTTCACAAGCCCTTTGGATAACGATTTTCTCAGTTGCGATAAACCAACCTTTAAGAATACAAAGGTGCCCCCCAAAGATTAGCTGGAAAAATGCGTTTACACACACGTGCGATTGATGACCCCAATTTGATTAACTAGCTGCGAACATGGCCCTTAACAAACTAACTAGGCAAACATAGTTAGCTGTTAGCTGGGAGAAAGCCGCATGTGAGGAGAGCGTTTCGAAATTAATTATGTCACATTATGTAATCTGATAAGAGCGTTGCGGTTGCTGTTTTATTGTCATTGTCATTGTCATTGTTGTTGTTGTTGGGTAAGCTGAGACAGACATCGACAATGCGCAGCCGCAACGTCAACGCGCCACTGCAACACGCGGTGACCCTCTTCAAACTGTGCCTGCCACTGCCAAGGATCAGCGACAACAAAAGAGTAGAACCCAAGGGTTCTGAGTTCTGGTTCTAATTTGGCCCTCAGGTAGGCGATAAAAGACAAAAAAAAAAACTTGCGTTGCGGCAATTTCTTTTTGCTGTCTTTTTTGAGAGACAATTCGGTAGTTGAGAAGCATGCCTTCGATGATATTGTTTTTTGGCTTTTGTTGGGTTTCATTGAAAAGAATTTTTTCACACAACAAAAAAAAACGAGCAGAAAACTGAAATAAAATCTCTGAAGCGTCCTTAAGAAACTTAAGCTGGGACAGCAGAATTCCAAAACAGGTAAAAAAAAAAAAAAAGGATTTGATATTGAATGTAATCAAAGTTATTGACGAGACTGTGGTTTAGGTTGATTATAATGAAAATTATTACAGAGAAGTTATAAAAAACATGTTAAGATCATCGTAATCATCAACTTAATATAATTCCTTTGAGAGTAACTCGAGCTTTAAGAGAGATTTTAATCCATTTTTGTAGATATTAAAATTGCCTATGCAGCTTACTTCTTCTAATAAATATAATTTTAATACCCAAAAAGCTTTTAAACAGCTTAAATATTTTAAGTATATGCCCCAAAAATTTACTCTATCTCAATTTTAGAAATAACAACCCTTAAGTATTGTTTTTTTTGCCTAACGACTTATAGACAATACTTTCTCAAGTGTGTGCCTCAGTTGGTTTCTGCCCCAACAAGCTCTGGAGTGGACTCTCTTGTCTTAATCCGCTTTCTAAAAAGCACACACAAAAGCACTTTACAACGGCATAAAGACAAGTTATGAGCCTTAATGGCGCTGCTTGCAACCCTTTTCTTTATTTGGGCAGTATAAAGTCAGTTCATAGCATGCAATAAAGCAGCATAAATGGGCTTAAAATTAATTGAAATTGTAGCCGTTTTTTACTCTCTATTGGCGCAATATTTGACCATAAATCGCTATTACAGCCGGAGACTAAGAAAGTAAAACGTAAATGCGCTTTTCATAACATAAACTGCATAATTGACGGTAAATTTTGCTTTAAGCCAACATAATTTGTGCATAATTTAAGCGCAAACAGCTAAGCTTAAGCCGGCCACTTAATATGCAGGACACACATAAAAGAAAAGCCACCCACTTAATTTACCCACTGTGTTGTTGTTGTTGTTGTCGTTCTGTGGCGAGGAGTGCAAGTGAAATGTGTATAATATGTTTTTAATTACATTTTTGTTGCTCTGTGGCAATTAACCAAGTCAGTCAGCCAGCCATATTTTAAAGTAAGGCAACTGAAGGATAAAGTTAGGATTTTCCAGACGTGCTTTTGAAGTTGTCAGTTTCGTTGTCATTTGCATCAAAAGTGGTAAATGCACTTTATCAGCTGAGGTTTCAGTCCGATCTAAGCACACAAAGGAGTAAAGTTTTCAAAAAGAACATTTGTGTGGTTGCTTTTGTGTGTGTGTGTTTGTGTGTGTGTGGTTGTGTGTGTGTCTGGATTTATCGCGGCGACTATTTAAATTCATAATTTTGTTTGGCATTCAGCATAAAATTTATTTAAATTGCCAAATTGCAAATGCAGACAGCTTGCGGCATTTTTTATCGTCGCTGTGTGTGTGTGTGTGTGTGTGTGTGTGTGTGTAGGACATGCAACTGCAGACACAACAACAACAACAAAAGAGAAAACGTGTGCAACGAGGCGAAAGGGACAGCAGCTAATCCCAGAACGACGTTGTTTTTGTCCTGCAACGTTTCTTGTTTGGTTTTTTATTTATTTTTTTTTGTTGCGCGTCTCCAACTAAAATTGCGGATTATGCAAATAATTGCCAACAACAACAAGCGGAAAGAGCAAATGTATTTCCAATTTAGTTGCAAGGACATGCGCCACAAATATGCAATTATGCAACGTACGCTGTTGCAGCAGCAAGGGGCATAAATTAGCAAACAAATGTTTCAAACACTAATGAAATATGACAATAATGAATGCGTGTTGCAAGTTGCACTTGAAATTGGTAGGTTGCAACATTAAAAGGGGTGGATTTGGACACACACACCAGACAGACATAGTTTAATCCTTAAGCAAACAGAAAATGAATTACCCAAAAAAATAAATAATAATATTTGGGTAATAAAAAATGTTTGTCAAACATTGTGAAAATTAATTGAAAGCTTTCAATAAAGTTCAAATAAAAATGCTTTTAGATTCAAATAATACTAAATAACGTCTGTCTGATATTTCAATCTTATTTTTAAGCTCTCCCAAAGTGAAACTTTTTCTGTCTTTATCTTCAAATCTCAATCTACATATCTATATATCTTAATTCCTCTTAGTGCCTGTCAACTTTTTACAGATCATTAACTTTTTCCAAAAGAGCCATGGCGTCATGACTCGTGTGTCTAATAAAATATCAGCAAATTTGTAAAACTGGTTTGCGAAAAAGGCAACTTAAGCACACAAAGGATTCAAGTAAACGTAAAGGACTTTCGTCTTTGTTGCTCGGCCGCCTCTTTTGCTGACTTTGCGACGCCATGTGGCAAATTAATTGATGAAAATCCCCTACCCTCAACCTCCTATGAAGAAGGATCGCATGAAACCTGCGCAGTTTAAAACTGCGTCTTAGATCAGTTAGAAATGCGCAGTTGCTAAGCCAAAAACTATTTACGCAGCATTTAGTCCTCGTAACAAAACGTCGTCTGTCGCCTGTCAGCCCGAATTGATGTGACATTTATATAAAGGACTCGACTAGGAAGGAAAAAAAAGCTGTTTGACTAGCGACAACCGCAGATAAGCCGAAAAGCAAATGAGAAACAAAAGCAAAAGCAAAAACAAACACACAACAGTCAAATAGAGACGCAAAATAGATGCCGTCAATTGATCACAATCAGAGTTCTATACAACAATGGCCAGCAGTTTGTTCACCTTTGCTAGGCAAAAAGGGGGGGAAGGGGGAGAATTCATCAACTGTTTTGAAGCTGCCACCTCAAGCGGCAACTCAATTGAGTGTTGGTGCGCATAAAAGCAGCAGCAAAAGGCAATAAAAACTGTGCAATGCGCTAATAAAAAAGTAAAAAAAAAAAAAAAAACTTCGTACAAATTTAGCCATTGTTATTTTGCGTTGCTTTGCTAATAAAATGTGCTGTGTGCGGCCATAAACAGCTAGCAGCAACTGTAGCTGCCTGGCTGGCTGGCACAACGCGTCGTATGAGCAATGCGCACAAAATTCGTTAAGGTCGCCACTAATAAAGTTGCGCCAGTTTAACGCAGCGGAACTTTTGGCTAAAACTATTTCGACTTTTTACAACTGGGTATGCAACGTGCAACGTGCAACGCGCAACCGGCTTTACGCTTGCAACGTGTGTTTATTAAGCGCATTTATGCGCTGTAAATAAAAAACATTCATTTAGCCAAAGAGCAGCTAACCAAACTGTGACCAGGAATCACAAGAAATAAAACAAGAAGAAGAAGAAGAAGAGAGTGACACATTTTGGTTCATAAAATATTTGAATGTTCGCGACGTGCAACCAGCTAGGTGCAAGCAACCTTCCAGCATCTTGCCACATAAAAAAATCTGCTGCAGTTCGTTTCTTTAAAGATTAAATTGCCGAAGAACCAAAGTTCTTTACTTTAGTTTTAGTTATTCCTTCTCCTCCTTTTCAACACTCACGTAATTTATGCAATTTTCTTATTCCTTTTTATTTCTTTTAGTATCACTTTTAAATTACTTTCATATTTACATTTGTTGCTCTATAATTTTCATCCAACCTTCAATTCCAACTTATGTAATTAATTTTAAAGTTTGCCACTAGGCAAGAATTTATGTGGCTACAACTTTGATTAAGTTTGCGTCTATAAAGTTTTGGCATTAAAGTTTCTTACCTAACCAACTACTTCAATATATATATTAGAAAATTCCAGAACACACATACCTGCCAAGAGAGAGAGAGAGAGAGAAACAAAAATTAATATCAATTAGAAAGCATTTCAATGTAGAAATTAAATTTTAATTAGTGACAGGACATGAGTCTGGTCAACGTGGCCAACAGCAAAAAGTCTGGCCACATAAATTAGAGCTAGTGAAAGTTTTTATCTTAAGCAGCATTTTTCCATTTACAGGATGCGGGATCTAGGATCCAGACACACATACATACACATACTGGCAAGCTTTGTCCGGGCAACCGAGCGAGAGTCATAAATTTCACATTTGTGGCAGACAAACACACACACACACATGTATATATGTATGTCTGCTGCATTGTGTTTAGTGCTGCATACAACACGGCGCATTTGGCATTTTATGAGGTGCAAATAAAAAGTTTGCCATAAAAATGCCATAGACATGTGTAAAAGAAACGGCAAACGGTGCATAAAAATGCATGTCTGGAGTGGAGAGAGGAGTATCTCTAACAAGCAATCGGAAATAAGGTTGAGTGGGTGCAACAACAAAGTACACAAAAAATGCATGTAAGCTTCCTGTCGTCTGGCGACACGCCCACCGCCCACCGCCCACTCTCTCGAGATGCTCGGAAAAAAGCGAAAGCTTCAATTGAACTTAAAGGTAGATACTTTAATTAATTTGATGCTGACGATGCTGTTGCTGCTGCTGCTAATGTTGCACACTCCATCATGCAACACGTCATGCACAGGTGCAATTTACAAAACAGGACTCTTGAAAGGAAGTGGAAAGCATGCTTGAAACTGTAATCCTGACAAAGCCAGTGCCATTTATTATTGAACCCAGCTACGTGCCACACGCCAAGCGTGTACATGCAACACAAATTATTAGTGCGCATATAAATCCATAAGGGGCAAGTGAGGTGGGTGGTGAGGGTTGTCTTGACTTGCAGCGCGTGAAAACAATCGATGTATTGAAATTGATTTGCCAGTTGAGCTCAAGCATATTAAATAGAAAATGTAAATGCAGCTTGAATATATTCAGAGTCGTTATTCAAGTGTTGAAAAGCTTAAGTTAACAAACTTCAATTAGCTCAAGTAAATAAGTTGATTACTAAAGCAGACCACAACAAAATGAACAAAGTTCTTATTAAGTCAGGTTTAAACTGCTTGAAACATGTATGAACTCACGTGGCAATTATATACATATATATTTTGTGGCAAACATGCTTTTATATATAAATCAATGAACGGAAGTAAAGTGAAGACAGCGAACAACAAGCAAAGTTTTCCCATTTAATACTGTATCTTTCCCTCTGGACTGCATTTTCAAAAGAAATCGAATCGAATCGCGACAAACTTTTTTTTCCCTGCTGCTTTTTTGTTATCAGCGTCGCGACATCAGCGCAACACGAACGAACATGGAACAGTTGGTGCAAATTTCACATACACAGCACAGCAAGTAAACTAACTAAGCAAGAAACGAGAGCAAGAGCAAGCACTTGAAAAGAAGTCTACGGCCATGTCCTGTGCAGACACTTTGGATCCGCTCGAGCGGCCATAAAGGTGACAATAACTTAACGAGCAATGAACCTACCTGCCCAAGAAACAGTTCTTGTCGTTGACGTTCTCCTTTCTTTTTTTGTGCTGACCGGCGACATGGCGCAAGGAAGTGCCACTAAATTGTTGCAGATAACAGAAAAAAGCGACCAGCATGTGGTGGTCGTTGTTGTTGAAGTTTACTTAACTGCCAACTGGCAAGTGAACCCTTAAGCATAACCAAAAATGTTGCAAGCAGCATTTAAACACGTCAATTTTTGGCAGTTATTTCGCATTGAATACACAAAAGCCTTGGGTACAACGTTGCGTATGATAAATGGCAGTTGAACTACCTTTTTGGTTTAGCACGTGCAGCAGCAAAGAAGAAGAAGAAGAAGAAGAAGTAGAATAAGAAGCAGGCAACGAACCCGCAGCAAGCAAACTTGAGTGAAAGTAGAGGGGGAGGGGGGTAGGGAAGGTAGACAGCACTTTAAGCCATGGGCATGCGAAATGAGCTGTTGAAATGGCAATTTAAGTGACTGTCGAGTAGCTGCTGAGTAGATGCCAGATGCCAGCAAAGGATAAAAGCACAACACAACAACACAACAGCGGCAAACAAATTCAACAAAAATACAATACAATGAAAAATAAAAAAAGCGTGAAAAGCGATGCCAAAGGGCAGCAAATACTTGCGGCCAAAGAGACGTGCAAATCATTTGCACTCACTGTGCGACTGTCTGACTGTCTGACTGTCGTCTCGACTCGTGTCAAGCAACCTCAAGGCATTGTATCTGTTAGATGTTTCAAGCTTGTGTATCTTTAAGCTGTATCTCATAGTTTACAGTCTGACGCCTTTGCGCTAGAAGGCGTCAGCTCAAGCAATTCATTCATGATGAATGCATTTGTTGGGAAAGGCGACACCAATACACACACACACACACACACACACTTAGTTCTCAGACAAGGTAAGAAATTAATGCATCAAAGCATCGCAGACGAAGGCGCCGCTCAAGTGGAAGAAAGAAGAGAAGAGCATGTCACAAGGATGCGGATGCGAATGCGAGAATGATGAAAGAAAAGTGTTGAAGCGTAAATAAAGCGTTTGTCGCAACAAACTACATTAAAGACGCACAAAAAACAGAAGAAAAAAATGCACAAGAAATTCATGTGTAAATAACCTAAAATGAACAAATGATTAATTGACAATTTCAAATACCAGATCAAATATTGTTGTTGTTGTTGCCACCCGCTGTTGCAGTTCCATTTCACCAAACAGTTCATCATTTAAATTAATGATTCACACCACACCACACAATACAAAAAAAGCCGCAAAAAATTACTTAACAAAATCATTAAAAATTTTAACAAAGCGTTAAAAATCACACAAAAAAGAAATAAAAGAAATAAATAAACAGAACAATGCACATTTGAATATTAAGCCAGAAAAAAAGGTAAAGAAAGATATTTATAACAATAAAAATGAGCATTTAATTCGAGCACGAGTCAAATGATTAATTTTTTATCTTTTTTTTTTAGCAAAATTTAATATAATTACTACTCAAAAAAACCTCCTGAACTGCTGTCACAAATGCTCATTAATTCTGAAAATGTTAAAAGTTTGAAGCAAACCCGCAAACAAATAATGTAAAAGTCGCATTTTCTTTTTTGAGAGTTTTCTTTCCTCTTTTCTTCTTTCTTTTTTTTTTTGGCTTATAAACGAGTAGAAAAAAATCACCATCATCATTATTTACATGTTGCGTGTGTAGCATGTAGCGGAGGCAGACGCCGCAAGTGTATTCATGTATTCACATGACGTCACCAAAAACCATTAATCATCCCACAAATGAAGGAAATCATTCAAAGGCAAGGGTAGGGTAGGCGGAAGGGTATCTGATGTTGCACATGCACATCTTCTTCTTCTTCTTCCACTCAGCTGCCATCATCATTAATCGCCAAAGGCAAAACTCTCACTTTCCACACACCAGGCGAGGCAATTAAATGACTCCGACTCTGTCACTCATTTAAGCGCTTTTAATTTCAATGCGCCAAGACATTACAACAACAACAAAAAAAAAAAAAACAGTACTTGCAATTTTTCATTAAACAAAATTAAAATGCTGATGACGCGACGCTCAAGAGACGCAACACAAAACATAAAACAAGAACACACAAAGTGCATGCAGCAAAAATTACAAAAAAGAAATGAAAAAGTAAAGGCAAAAAATGAAAAGAAAAAACTTTACATTAATCATTACAAGCGCAGACAAAGCGCTCAACGGTAAAGGGAAGAGGAAGGGGAGGGAGGGAAGTTGGCTAGCAACCGCTGGGAAATTGTCGCGTGTTGTGTGCTGATGCAGCAGCAGCAGGGCAAATTGCAACATGCAACATGCTTGATGTGCGGTATTTGCAAGACAAATGCCTGATAATGACCGCCATGTATAAATTAACAATGATGGCAGTAAGCCAAAAAGAAATACCCTAAATGCAGCTCATGGGTATTCCCGACAACCCTCACCCCCTCACACTCACAGCAATGTCAGCGCCATAAAGTATGCCATAAAAAAAAGTTTACACACAAATAGATGCAGGATTAGGCGAGATGGTGGTGGAGGGGGAGTGGGGGTAGGGTGGAGATTGAGGGCGGCACGTCATTAGCCTGGCACATTAGTCATGGGTAGATTTGGCTGGCGGCGTCGACAACTTTCTCGATTTGGCCAGCCACAAAATATACACACAGGCGGCAGACAGCCAAGAAGAAAACACGTGGAAAAAGCTGGAAAAGTTTGGCGTGGCGCCTCCAAAGCATGCAGCAAATGTATCTATAAGGCTGCAAAGGACATTAAACCCAAAGCACAGTGAGAGAGAGAGAGAGCATTTAGAGCGCAGGCGCCTAAAAGTAGGGAGTAAAGAGGCACCTAAAATGAGCTTTTGTAGACCCGAAGGCAGCAGCCGGCCGGCTTTCCCGTGGCCATGGCCATGACAATGAGCCGGAGCCGTAGCTAAAGCCATGGCCATGGCCGTGAAAGCAGCACACACACACACACCCCCTACTACCCCTACACACACACACACACACACACGAAAGCAACCCTGAATAGGCGCCTGTCCTTGCACTTGGCCTCTGGTGCGTAGGAGGTTTTTATGTTTATGTTGAGCGCTTTGAGAAGGATATTTTTGGGTTGCGTAAAATGTTAATAAACTCTGAAGAGAGAGAGGGGGGGGGGGTGTTAGGGTGTTTGTCGGGTGCTTTGACCTTGCTGGGAGGCATTTTGTGCGAAAATGTGCGGCACGCAGACTTTTCGGTGTCTGTCTGACGCACTTATACATTATTCAAGCGAAGGACAAACGTTTCTCCCCATGCGTGGGAAAATGTCTGTGTAGCATTAGGGAACTGAGCTTTAAATGTGAAATTTTTATGGCGGAGAGAAGACGACGCAATTTAATATCAAGGTGTCTGAACAATCAGAGCTGAGGTAAATATGGCAATAAAAGTCGCGTTTCTTCTTCGTTGGGAATATTTAAATTTCGGCAATATGGTCCCTTGTGATTTCGAGAGGCTTTCTCATAAAATTGATTGGCTTTCGTGTCTGGGGACATTCGTTTTGTTTTTTTTGGGGCAGCAGGTGCAAGGTCAGTGGCTGACCGGCTGCCACTAAATGCGCGTAATAAAGTTTAAAGTTCTGGGCTGCAACTTTGCAGACAGCAGCCAGCTGCAGCAGCGCAGAGAAAAGCGGATAAGTAAAAAGAAAGTCGGTGTAGTGAGGCATAAATAGCACATCCTTATGTTCCATCTTATCCTTGAGCGTGCCTCATCATATAATGGCCATAATAAAATGAGCTTAAAGCGCATTATAGCCGTCAGCCTGCTGCTTGGCTTCGGATAATGGCGCCAACTTGTTCCCTCTTTCGTTTTATGGCCAGAAATTGGTAATTTCGTGCATCAATGGCAGACGACGACGACGACGACGAGAGAAGGGAGAGAAAGGCCAAAAGGCGACGCATACAAATTGTCCATAAAAGACATTGCATTGGATCAAAGCAGTTTTCTATTATCGTTGGATTATGCGACACAGGAAGAAAGACGCAACCAAGCATGGGTGTTTATGTGTGTGTGCGAGTGTGTGTGTGTGTGTGGCACGATGTCTTGAGTTGATTAGAAGCTGCTGAGCAGTGTTACAGTTCATTAGATGCACATTGTGTGAGAGGATTTTAAGTTGCACTTACGTGGAGAAGAAGCAAATAAAATTAGTGGCATAGACTAAATGAATTTGAGATTAAATGTGTGGAGTAAACTATGCCTAATATATAAACTAAATTATATACTTTAAGCAGCCCTCAACCTTCAACTCTCTCGTGTTATTTAAAAAGATACACTTGAAGCTTTTATTTATGACTCTCACATTTTGCGAATGGCATTTCATTTTTATGATAAATGATTGGCTGTAATTAAAGTGGCTCTTGCTTTGTTGTTGTTGCTGTTGTTGCTGCTGCTTTGTGGTTTGCCAAAGAGTCCTGCTGCACAGCTCCTGCCAGGAGCCAGAAGCGCAATGACCTCACAGCACACAGGACAGGACGAAGGGACGTGAAGTAAAGTGAAGTGAGCAAACGGAAACTGAGCAAAGTTAATAATGTGCAGCAGGCGTTTGTTGGTTGGCGCAGTTTTCATTCTTCTTCCTCTTGTACTATGTACGTACAAACTATATATTTTTTTCAATGACTGGCAGCCTGTTCCTTGCGGCTGAATGACTTTTTTGCTGCTGAGTGGATGACTGGCGGCTGCTTCCTGCCACCAGGCCAACAACAAGCAGCTGGAAAGCGCCAAAAAAAACAACACAACTAAAAATAAATTGTAAATTGCGTTGTTACCTCTATGAAGAACAAGTGAATGTTTTACTGCTGTTTTTAAGGACACTCGTCAGTTTTTATGTTTTCAAACTAGAACTAATTCATATACATTTTTATGATCTTTTTTTATGCGGTGTCTGGCCTCATATAACTTTTTGCATGAATGCTAAGCAAAAAGACGCAGTCTGAGAGAACAAATGAAAAATTACGCTTAATTTTATGTAAACTCTACAAATTAAGCAATTTATTTTCATTAACGCAAATAAATTCGACCCGCACAGAAAAAGCCCGAAAAAAAAGTATGATTTCAACGCCCTCAAGCGTGTCGTGGTGGCACCCACATACTCCGTCTCTCCCCCTCTCTGTTACCCATAAACACATAACAAAGATATGTGCAAAAAAAAAAAAAAAAAAATCGTATGAAACGAATGTTAATTAGCTTGTATGATGAATATTAGTACAACAGTTTTTCTTCTTCTTGGCGACAATTCGTCTTGACCATATGTTGAAAACATAGTAATTAAAAAAAAAGGAAAAATGTTGCAAGTAGCGCAAAAGTCGATATAAATCAAAGTCAAGTGAACACAGCACAAACACAAACATAAAAATTAAATGTGCCACTTAAATGTGCCACACATATTCACAAGCTACCAACAAAACGGCAAATGGAACTTGCCTTGAATCGAAAATTATTTGCACATTAATCAGATTTATTGTCCACAGCGTCAGCCTAAATACTTATGTATATACATATAGTGTATATTGTAGTTTGTTCTCTCTTAATAGACATCTGGGGGCGAGACAATGCCAACAGCAACAACAGCAACAAAACTATACGCAACAATAGGCAAACAACAACAATCAGGCCGCGTTGTTAGGTGTCTCGAGTTGCTTTTTGAGGGTGGCTAATGACTATACCAGACTACAGACTACAGACTACAGCGCCAGAGATTATGTCATCGTCAAGCGGCGTAGCGAATGTTTTAATTAAAATGTTCGCCAAACTCGAAATGCAGTCAACTTGTTGTTGGAGGCATACAGCACACACATAAATCTTCAATCTGTCAGTCGAAATTATTGCAACGATTAAAACAATATTCAATAAACTATCGAATCAAGTGCACACAACACGGCTCACTTGATTGAACGAACAACCTAATGGGTGTAATAGAAGCTTAAAGAGTCGTAGATGCTCTTTCAAGATACTTTTGCTAAATAAATCGATAAATATCGATAGCTCAAGTTTGAGCAAATCTTCAATATTTATATGTAAAATAGATGATAAGTACCTACAAAATACTAAGTTATGCCATATGTAAATCGAAGCTATGATAAATGAATCTAGAATCTAGTTTTTGCATAAATAATTTATTTCAAAATAAACAACTAAATCTTCCCACAATATGTGTAGATTGTAAAATCGTCAACTGAGTTACAAAATATGCACACACAAATGGACCTTCTCAGAGTTTGTTGTATTGGGTCATTAGCAGCAGTTGCAACAACAGCAACAGACAACAGCAACAGCTGGCAGACATTGGGCATCATTGAGGCTCCTTGTTGTTGTTGTTGTTGTTGTGCTTATAAGCAGCGATCTTCATGAAGCAGCACTTGGGAGCGCTGTCAAACGTTTGACACTCTCGACCGATGGAGATGCTGCTGCTGCTGCCACCGACTACTGTGTGTGTATCGTCATCGTCATTAACAACAACAACAACAACAACATCATCATCATTATTGCTCATCAGCGCAATGGAAACGAAACTTACAGCGGACATTATGTCAGTCAGCTGTCATACAACAAGTCTGAGTTTGAGTCTGAGACTGAATCAGAGACGAGCTTCAATTGCAACCAAGTAACAACAACAACACCAACAAAAGCAACTGCGATGAGCAAAAACAATGAACATGTGAAATGGTTTGTTGCAAAAGTTTGTTGACTTGTCGCCGCTCGAGTTGCCAGCAAACAGAAACGCACAATAAACAATCCCTAAATTGTTTTGTAAATTTAGCCAAAATTATAATAAGAAATATAAATAAGAAGAAATCGCAAAAATAAACAATCGTAAATTTGAACGGCAATAATTTAACAGCATATCCAAGCGACTTTTTGATTGTTAATGCCAAACCACTTTTATATCCCCCGGTTTATTTTTTTGCACTCTGGCGGCCAATTTCACTTGCAGCCAAATGAAGCGTTAA
Organism: Scaptomyza hsui; assembly: GCA_018152825.1. Classification (NCBI taxonomy): domain Eukaryota; kingdom Metazoa; phylum Arthropoda; class Insecta; order Diptera; family Drosophilidae; genus Scaptomyza; species Scaptomyza hsui. The sequence goes on along the minus strand of JAECXO010000004.1, from coordinate 3,347,364 downwards.
CTTGAAAAATTGCAAACCGTTGCGGATCACTGCAACTGCAACTACAACAGCAACAGCAACAGCAGCTGCCGCACGCCGGCAACAATGCAACATTAATTTTTATGTCTGTCAGGCCAAGCCTTAAAAATTTTCAATTAACTTTTACGCGCAATGCAACAAAAGTTAAATTGCAGAAATGAAAATAAGAAAACATATATTTCAAAATATTTAAACAGTATTTGAAAGTTTTTTACTTGCATTAACTTTGTGAAATTTAAGCCCCTAAAATTATTCTTAAACAAAAAAAATCACTTTTAAAAAATTTGTAAATATTTATCAACGCAGTTGCACTAATTGATATTGGATAAGCCTGAAAGTGTTAACAAAGCCGTGCTTTGTTTGAAGTATCCATAAATTATAGAACGAACACACTCAAATATCGAAAACAAATCATAAAAATTGCCAGACGAGATATTTTAATGGGTGTGGAAACGAGACAGAAGAAACAAGCGTATAAAAATACATAAATTTGTGTGGATTTTATTACTTGGTTTTTTTTTTCTTTCCTAATTGTTGTTGGTTGCAATGCAAAGCTTTGCGTGTGGGCAAACTTTAAAGTATTGTTGTTGCTGTTAATTTTTATATTTTTGGGTTAAACAAGTACATTTTATTTTGTTGAATGCTCGTTAACACATCAAGAGTCAATGCATTTTTAATAGCATTTTTTATTTGTTGTTGTCGTTACAATTAGCGCATGCAAAGCTACCTCAACAAAACACACACACACTAGTGGTGTGCGTGTGTGTGTTGTAATTGCTGCTGACATAAACTCAATATTAATACAAAATGCAAGGCAGACAGCCTAACAACAATTTGACATATTGTAAATGAAGGACCGCCATAAAAAGTTCAACAACATTTCAATGTCATTCAGGGGATCTAATCTCTGTTCATCTTCCTCTTTTTTGGGTCCTGCGCCTGTTTTTGTGGCCAACCTAACGATGTACAAAAAAGGAGATACACGTGCAACAACAACAACAACAACTTGATGTGAAAATTGAAATTAAATTTTCGGCACAAAATGTCATTCAAAAATGTGTTTTTGCCACAGCAGCCCCCAAAAAAGGACATAAGCCGTGCATTGACCTGGCCAAGGATGTCTATGTGTGTGTGTGTGTGTGTTTGGGTTTATATGTTTTTGCATAGCGCTTTGGGCTAATTTTAATTAAGCACTAAGAAACATGGCGCAAACAATAGCTGCGGTAAGAGTAGTGGAGGGAGGGGAAGTGCTGGTGGCAAACACGCATAATTATTCATTTTGCCATCAAGCACAAACGTGTCCGTGGCAGTGGCAGTGGCAGCTTGTGTGCAGCTTGCAGCAGCAGATGATTGCTGGCAATTTGCGCCCCGGCATAACGTACAAGATGCAAAAATTGAAATAAATGACAATGGCTGCAGGAGAGCTTGATAAGAAGCAGACTATATATATATATATATATATATATATATAGTATGTATATGTTTGTTAATCTGCCTGTCAGACAGAGTGAGAGAGAGAGAGAGAGTGAGAGAGATGTGCTGGCAACATGTTGCCATGACAATGACTGCAAAGACTACAACAACTTATCAATGCTGCCGCTGCTGGCGCCGTCTGCTGCAGGCCATGTCTACCACAATGCACATCAAATGTTTAAATGACAACAGCAACGGCAACAGCAACAACAACATTAACGTGCTACAATATTGCGGCGAGGTACATAACGACAGTTACAATAAATGTCATGTTAAAGGCAGCCAAGCAGCGACGCACATCACTTCCAGCTGACAAAGCTAGCACCAAACCAACCAAACTCTTCTTGGGGCATGCAACAACAGAGCAGACTCCAGACGACGCCACTCAACACTTCAGAAAACGATGCAAACATGGCTTACAGCCATTTACCTGTGTGTGTGTGTCTGTGTGGGGGCGTGGCTGGCTGGGCGGTAGAACTTTTGCATAAGCTGCGGCACTTTAATAAACTGCAAATTTGCCACAGAACAACAACTAAAGAAAAGGCCAAAGACGAACTTTTTATACCCTAGCAAAACGTATGAAAAAAAAAGAATGTGAAAAAGATATCTCTTTTTTAATCCTCAAACCAAAAGCGCATAAAAATGCAAATAGGCAACAGAAAAGCGCAGCCAAAATGTCAGTCAAAAGGCAACGATGAGTGATTTGGGCCATAAACTATAACGTGGCTGAAACTAATGCATGCTCACACACACACACACAAACACACATACATATATACAATACACATTCGCAAATCTGCACAGCATGCATAAATATCTTTGGTTTGTGCAATTTTGTTCGTTTGCCTTTTGGAGACTTGAAATTGCATAAATTATTCTCGGACTGGCGCCTACGAGACGCATTTCATGCAACATGCCACAACAACGCCTATTGCACACTGCCACTGACATATTTTTTGGGGCAGTCACAGCTAGCCAGAATATATAAAAGAGTGCAACAATCAATCTCCAAAAGTGTCAGCACTTTCAAGAGAGTGTCAACTATAACGTGCAAAAAAAAATATACATACATACATATATATTTGGACAGCATTTTTTCTCTCCGTCTCCCGCTGTGCACATTGTTGTTGTTATTTTACACCGGAAAATGGCGCACAGTCGGAAGCTGTCAGCAGCTTGAAAACGGAAATGCTCAGAAAATAGCTCTGGCACAAGTGGCCCCCGAAAAGCTTTTCAAGAACTTTTTAAAACAGTCCGAAATATAAAATATTTCTGATATTCTTTTATCTTTATATGCATTCCACAATTGAGCCCCCAATTCACGACAAACACACATGTGCCAGAGATGAACGTGCTCATCAATCATTAATAAAAGCATATTTTCTGTTCTTTAAATTTCACATTTTTTGTATAATTTTTTGCATTTGTTTTTTTTCCTTTTGTTTTTAAGAAGGAATGCAAAGACAAAGATTGATTGGCATAATACACTAAACGAAATATGAAACTGTTCGAATCTAACTATAAAAATATGGAGAAATTTAAAAAAAAAAATCATTTCAATTAATGCAATCCCATTCACAAACAAGCTTATAAAACAATATACTCCATCTATCCCTTTGTTTTCACGGGTAACAAACGATCTTTTACGCCCCACCCAAAAAATAAATATCAAGCGGCCATAAAAAACATTGTATTGCAGTCGCGGACAACAATTAGCAGATGTGCCATTGAAAAATGTGAAGCGTAATAAATGATGAAACAAGTTGACTTAAGTCGCAATGAAAACAACCCGAATAATCAGATACATATACATAACTTCATTAAGTCCTGTGGCAGGGTTCGCTCCTCTTGTTAATTATAATTATAGCTGATTAAAACGGAGATGAACTTGGGCAACTCTTTTTTTTTTTTTGTTCATTGAGCTAGCTTACAAAAAAAAAAAATGTTGACAGCTGATGGCAACAGGACAGGACCCTCAGGGCAGTGAATGATATGCGGCGCTGATTAAAAAATCAGCGAGGCGGCTTAAGAGAGCAGAGCTGAGAAGCAACCCTTTTGGGAATCAAGTCAACAATTGCTGAATGATTAACAAGTTGACTTGTAATTATTATTATTATAACGGGACGAAGGGCAACCGGTTTTGATTATGGGCTAATCCTTTGGGCAAACAACAAATGCGTTTCAGCTATAAGAAGGCTACAGAAAAATGCCTCGAATTGCAATCTGTGCAATTGCCAAAAGCTAAGCTCGCATTTTTTTTCTTTTTGTTATTTCAAAAAGTTTTTTAACCAACCCCCACGACAAACTAAACTTGACTGCGAACTTGTTTTGGGACAAGTTTTGGGAGCCCAGAAAACTTTGCCTTGTCTGAACACAAAAAACTTTTAAAGCCCTTGAAATTGCAGCATCAGCAGCCAGAAGCAGAAAGAATCCAAAACACGATGCTTTAAACTTCTACTTTTGGCCAAATCCTAGACTGTTAGTCATGGCAGCAGGTTTATACAAATTTAATACGCCAACACTTTGGTTGCTGCGAGAATTCGGATTCGTATTCAGTTTTTGGTCTGGTCTGGTTTGGGCGATTGCATGGCATTTTGAATGGCATTAAATATTTATAAATTCAATACAAAATGCAATTCGAAATGCATGCCAAGCGGCAGACTGCCAAAAACCAGAACGAGAGCGAGTGGAGTAAGAATTGAATTGTAAAGTTTTTTTTTTTCGCTAAGTAAACGTTCCAGACAAAGCCAAAACTGAGCTGCGTGCAGACAGACAGAACATATAAGTTTTGGCCAAAAGGGATGCATAGCTAAAGATACAGATACAGAGACAGGTAGCCAAAAATATTATGATGCCATTGTTATGCAGTCTTCATCCTCATCTCAAATATTCAAAGCAAATTTTTGAAGTTTTGGCATTTTCTAACTGCAAAGTCAAAGAAAAATGGGGCAAGCTAATTGCCACTTGAGGCAACTTGTGCGGTCCTCTCATAACGATATCAATTCAATATCTGTTCAAAAATAATCAAAACATTGTGCAGTTGAAATATTGGCTTGTTGCTGAATTTGCAGCTTTGCCAACAATCAAAACAAAACATACAAAATATGCCAACACTGGCACATTATACAATAGTGTAAACAGAAATCTAATACGCCAAACACATCAAAAGCTGCAACAAGTAAGCAGCCAGAGCACAACGAAACTCAAATACTCTAACCAAAGAACATTGTTATTCATAAAGTCAAGGCTATAGCCCAGAGAGGCAAGAATAAATGATATATCTCATATGATTTCATGTGACACCCTACAAAAAAAAAAAAATAATAATAATAATAATAACACAACAAAAAAGGAAACTTTGCTTTGACAACAATTTTCTTGCTTGCTGCTTTTCCTAGGAATTTTTCTTTGCACAACATCTGGAAATTATCTGAACTTTGCGCTATGCAAACAATGCCACAACAAAACGCTCCGTTATCATTCCCCTAACAACCCCTTATCCACATCCATGGCCTGTCCCAAGAAGCGTATCCAATTGCTAGTTTGTGCCAAGGCAGGCAGTATTTCTTTTTTTTCCCCTGCCTTTTTATCGTGTGTAGTTTTCCAAGAACTCTGGCCATTTGTGAATGAATATGTGAATGCATTAAAATGAGAATAAGCGAGTGAATGAGTGTACAAAATAGCTGAAGTCAGCTAGAACCGAGAGTCGAGGCTTGCTGATTAATGAAAATGGCTGGCAAATGTAACTATTTCCACTTATCCATAACTATATATGATTACTATATGTAAATTGAAGCCATAACTTACCTTTACTTGATAAGAATTCAAACGCGTCTTTGGCAGCAAATTGAATGATGAGAAATCCAAGCGACGTGAAAAGATGCCATTGCAACCGGAGGTGGAGCTGTAAAAAAAAAAAACAAAAAGATAAGCATATGTAATTTAAATATTATATGTATGTATATAGATTTATGTTAGAGTAAACAAGTTGAGATGAGATTTTCTAATACAAATAAAGAGTATATATTTTATGACAGCTTTTCTTAGCAATTTTCTCGCTTTGAGCATCTGAGACAGAATTGCATGTCGAATATTTTTATTTATATTTTTTTTTGTGGCTGGCAGTTGACAGCAAACGGAAATTGCATATGCATTGCAAGCAGCACAAAGTTGACGTTTCAGCCAGATAACGATTTCCTTTTGGCCACGGCCACAAAGCGCACGTAGAGCTGAGAGAACGATGACAACCAAGTAGTGGGCGGCAGACACGCCCACAACGCCACTTTCAATTTGAACGCTATCGACAAGTTTTACTTATTGTATATTACGTGACAATAAAATATTGAAAGTCTAGCCGAAAGGCACAAGAATATAAGATCGGGTCAGCTACTAAAAATTAAATCTATTTAAAAATTTGCAGCATTTTTAACAAAGTGAAACAAAATTGATTTTAAAAACAAATTCAAAGCTGATTTTTTTCTCTTGTTGCTGTTGGTTTTGTGCCTTGTCATGGAATGTTGAAGCATTTTTTATTGTTTTCTTTTCCAAACAAATAAAGTTATCAACAATTCGCAATAAAATAAAAAAAAACTCATAACAACAACAAAAATTTGCAAAAATACAAAGAGTGATGAAAAGAAACAAACAGAGGGAGCAATAAAAGAAACGTCAACAGCAAAACAAACGAATTTCTTGTTGGGTTTGATGTCTCAATTGACCTTGACATTGAATAGATTAAAAAATTATTATTATTTATTCAACGATTTTAAATGTAATATCGTTCAAGTGGCACAAACTAAGCTAAGCTTTTAAGACGTAGAGAGAGCACAACCTTCAACCCTCTCCCTGCCACCCTACCACCCACTTGAGCAGAGCAGAGAGAGAGAGAGAGAGAGAGACAAACACCTCTTATCGAATTAGCGCAATAACAATTACTTCCACAATACAAGCACAGCGAGACTATTTTTAAACAACTCAAGCCTCAAGTGCTGCCAACGCTAATCGCTATAGTATGTTATAGTATACATATAGTATACATATTATATATACTTTCGTATCTGCTAGTTTGTATGCTTGTGAAAATGTTTGTGTCATCTACATATGAATATTAGAAAAAAGTAAACAAGTCTAGTACATTTCTTTTCAGTCAGCAGTTTTTGTCTTGCCCGGCATTTGAATGTTAAGTAATATACCCTGTAAACAAATAAATGCTTAGTTCTCAAGTAGCTGATAAACAAACACAACACTTAGGGTATAGCCAAGTTAGGAACTTTTTCTCTCGTTTCTTTTTAATATATACATATGTATTATATCAAATATAGCATATACATATATTTTATTTTTGTTGACACCTGGCAATTTTTAAACGACGATTATATAATGTAAACAAAAGGAAAGGCTTGCAAAAAAACACAAAAAAAATAAACAATGGAGAATTTTTGTAGACCGAATGTCTACGTGCCTCCGAACACTTTTACCCCTTTCTCTATCTGGCCAAATGTCAGGCAAGAAATTAGTCATATTGTGTGCAGCACTTATCAGCGAAACGAAACGAAATTGTTATTTATTTATAAACAATTACACAATTAAGCGAGCACAAGGCCGAGTTCAAGACACATTACGTCATTTAAATTGCAATCTTCAAAAAGGCAACAAAGACAAAAAAAAAAAAAAAAAGTGCGACATTTAAATAAAACATTAAGCTACACTAACTTTGAATGTTGCCCTTTTGTTTGGTTGGGTCAGTTGCAAGCCACGCCCCCTTCTTGCCAGAGAGCGTGCGAAATTGTAACAGAAAAAAAACTGTTTGACCTTTTTGGCTGATATTTTTTTGGAGTATGCCAATTGAGCAGCAATTGCTGCAACAACTTCAAAAAAAAAAACATGAATAAAAAATAATACAATTCTGCTTTTGGGTGTTGAGTGTGTGTTTTTAATTGTTTATTAATAAAAGCGAACGATGTGCATATGGCTAATGAATTTTAATGACTGCCCGGATTATTTTTTTTTTTTTTTGGGAACACGTGCGTTTGCTTTTGATTGCCGCTTGCTGAGTGCTGACTGTTAATTAAAAGCTGTTTGAATGGTTATTTTATTCGCTTGAATATCTTGCCAAAATTGGTAAGTGGGTAGAATATACTCCATTTAAATGCCAAACACCCGCAAATGCCAAAAATCCAGCTGCGCCTCAAGAGCTGTAAATTATAGACTCACAGCAAGAACAAAGCCTAAATTAGAATATTCAACATACGACGACTATATAAACAAGGTTTTGGTTCCAAGCAGCTGACTTTGACCTTGCTGGAAATTCCATGTACAACGTTGTTAACAAATACAAATACAAATACCTTAGCCTAGATCAGGGCCTTTAAACTTGGCTATGACTCTTGCTTCACACTTCAAACACACAATGAACATATTGAAATTGAAGAAATGTTGCTGTTGCATCGATCTGCGTGTTGCATGCTGCTGGATTTATCTTGTAGAGTTCTTCTTTGCTGTCTGTGGCTTGTGCTTGGATCAATGTAAGTTCATCTACAATTAAAATGTTGCATCTGCTTAAACCTTTTAATAGATGTGCCAGGTAATGGGTTATATGACTCAGCTTCTGGGCACAGTGTTTTTTACTTATAGGCATTATATATGTAAGTTTACTTCGACTTATCTAATATTGTATTCCAACTAGCTTCTTTACAGAAATCACCCAATTGGCTGCTGGTTTATTTGGTATGTAATTGTGCGCATATTTTAATTTATTAATTATACTTGTCTGTGCTGCAAGCTGTTCATTTTGCTCCTATTTGATAGAACTACCATAATCTGATAATCCATATATATTTCTATAGCTTTTTTCAGTCTGCAGCATTTAATCGTTTTTCATTGTGTTTTTATTTCGACGCATATGTATTTTTGATTACTAAAAAGAGTACTTGAAAGTCGTCTATTAGCTGTTGCTTGTTTTGTTAGCATATTATTTTCAGTGAGTTTGCTTGTTGTTGTTTGCTCTGTGTGTTTGTGTGTACTTTTCGGGCATAATTTCACACTAATTTGTAAATTTGCTTTTAATGCCAAAAACAAAGCTCAACTGTCTGTAAATTGTTCATCTTGTTTCGTCCAGCGACGAGACGAAGCGAAAGAACACAAAAATTTAGAGTTGTTGGCTAACCTGAAGCTCAATCAAATTAAATGCAAAGCTGAGGCAAAGAATGCCAAATGAATTGTTGGATGCAATAAGAACTAAAACGAGAGCTATTTTATTATTGTTGTTGCTGTTGTTGTTGTTGTTGCTTCAAATCACTTCATTTCGTTGCAATTTTCAATCACGTGCTAAGTGCTGCCAGACGGAAAGACAGACAGACAGACAGCGAGACGACAACGACGACGATTTGTCTGCAGAGTTAGCTAGCATGCAACATGAAGGGGCACAGCACACAGACCAGAAATAACAACAATGTCAGCTCTTGTTTGGCGCAATTGCTGCATAATTTTTGCTCTGCACACAAATAAACAAAAGCAAGCGCAAATGGATCTCGAGCGACCCCCAGACAATAACAGCAAACAGCAAAAATAATCGAGTGGCAACTATTTGCCCTATCACGTACAAATTAAAAATGTGAAATGCTTCAATTTGGTGCAAGCACAGCCAGCACAACAAGATTGCAACACAACTGCAACAGAGAAGCAGCTGCAACAACACTTAATATGGGATTGTTCCTGGTACGGAGGTACAACGGGGCGTATGAATTCAAGAGTTCGAGTTTTTCATTTCCGTTATTTGAGTTGATTTTAGGCAGAAACAAATCAATTTCAAAATTGCTTAATTTATGCGGCAGCAACAAGCCGAAAAAGTAGCTCTAAACACAGCTGTCAATGAAACGTTTTAAGTTCATATTGTATTTTGCATTAATTTTAAGCAAATTGAAACCAGTTTGTGTGTCATTTATTGTTATGCTTCGCATTAGTTTTAATATTGTTTAATTTAGTTTGTTGTCAAGCGCTTAAATTTGATCATTTTTATGCCTCTTCCCCGTTGACCAATAGATCAACTTTTAATAACTACAGGCGACAATTGGCATTTTATTAAACAGATTTTTAGCAGTCAAATTGTCATAAGATTCCAATTGTCGATAATTTAATTGCAATTGATGTTGTTGCGGTTTGCTGGCCACACCTAGCCATCAATATTCGAAATACATATAAACAAAATACCAAAAAAAAAAAGTAGACGACGAACACAATTTTCGTGTCTCACGTTTTTCACATCAGACACAAATATTCAAATTCGATTTTTGGATATATTCGCTGACGTAGCTTTTGCAATTCCATTTCCATTTGCATTGGTTATTGATTATTATTTGGCACTTGGACTATCAGGTAGTCAAGCAACCGGCAGGCGCAACCGGACCACGCCCCTTTATTATACATACAAATACGGCGGCCTCGGGCTTGAACTTTTCAAAATTCAAACACACAAAGTGGCAAAAATGCTGCCTCTGGAGGAGGCTGCTACCTGCCAATTTGCAGCGTGCCGCAGGAAAAACCAAACACAGAAAAAACTGAATCATTGTGAGGAAGCGTTTGTAAATGCCAAAGTTGAAGCCGCAAAACGAAAATGAAAACGAAATTGCCAGAAAACCAGAAAGAAAAAAAAAAACTTATTTATCTCTAATTTACTTTCATTTCAGTTCACAATTTAGTTGCATATTTATTTTTTCATTTTGTGGGTGCAGTCTGGGAACTAAAAATGTAAATACACTTTATTAGTTATGACGTTCAGAGATAGATAATCTTAAAACAAGTTACGCATGGCAAATGTTTGGGATTTATTCAAATAAAATTGCATTCAACTTATCAGTTTTTAGTTGATTTATGGCTAAAATGGCTACAGTTGATGGGAGAGGAAAAAGTTATGAGAAATAAAACAGTGAGCACTGAATAAAACAAACTAATATAAACAGAACATATAATTTGGTTAGTTAAACGCCTCCCTTCACTAAATAAATTGCGCTATGAATTTTAAAATGATGAAATAGGCGAAACCACTTTTAAGTGTTGCTGGCTCCCACAAAAGTCTGACCACAGAGAGAGAGAGGAGTTAGTTGACTGCAAATTGATTAATGGCATTAAATGCATTCAACAATTTCCACCCGGCAGCAACAACAAGTTTTTAAATGTGTAATGTGAAACCAAACAAATGTTGTTGTTGTTCGGTTGCTTGTTTGGCTGCTGATCTACGCTTATTAATTGTTGTTGTTTTGGCCCAAAATGGCCAGACCGTTTATCCCATATCTGATCGGTGCAATCTTCAGCAACAACAGCAGCAAAGATATCGAATTGCAAACGGCCAAAAAATTTGTGGCAAATTAATTGCGCAACAACAACAGCAACAACAACAAACAGTGATTTACGTTTGAATAAAATCTAGTTAAATGTGGCTAAAGAAATGTGGTTGGCTAAGTGTAATTTATGTATGCAACAATTGTGGCCATGTTTTGCTTTTTCAAAACGTGCCTTGTTCAAGTACAAATCAATGCAAGCTAATTAGAAAATAATAATTAAATGCAATGCACATGTCAACAACAACAACAACAAGACAACTTGTAAATGGGGGCAGCAGAAAAAAAAATATAACAATGGAGCCGCATAAATCATAGCTGAACATAACAAAATACCCATGTCAGATGCGAATCCAAGTTGCAAGTCTCAGACATAGCGACAGCACGCACGGGCCAAGACTTAACGTGGGCCAGGCCCAAAAAGCCAATAGCCAATAGTGAACTTTAAGCCCAGTGGCAAAACAGCATTCGAAACGTGAATGTCATTAAAGTCAATTCCAAAAACAACTGTTGATGAGCGAACTAAGTCAATTGTTTCAACTAGTCTAGGGTGCGGTTCAAACTTTAACTTGCAACAAACAAGCTCCAGTTTTATTTTCAGTTTCTTTTGGCTCTTTAACGTTACTCGGTGTGTAAAAGTGCAAGAAACTCATAAATTAGACGGATTGTGTGGCAGCTGCTGTCGAGACTGGGTTGCAAGGCAAAAGCACGTTGTGCGGTCAAATAAATAGAAAATTAGCCAGACATTGGCTACAAATAATGCGGCAATATGTTGCTCTTGTTGTTGCAACGTTAAGAAAGAAAAGCAACGGGCACACATTAGTTGCCATAAAGGCCAACGGCAACAAACATCTCTCATTGCCGTTAATTAATTGCAAACGGTCAGGCGGGAACCACTCAGCTATGTTTATAGTTAATACCGAAAACAGAAAAAAAGAAGAAATATTCATTTGGATTTACTGTACTTTAGTCCCTCATAAGTTGAGCTATAAATTTCGACGTCAGCCACACAAACAAAACTTAAACTTGAGCTCCATGGGGAAAAAACATGCTAAATTGGCTCGTTTTTAAAGGATATGTCTTATGTATGATTTAATGCAGCATGCCTTTGAAACTGACATAAAAAAACATCAAAGGAAACGTATACTTGGAAAATAAAAAAAATAAAGTGCTCTGAATTCAAGTTCTTTGCAGTTTTTTTTTTTTAAAATAAGGCATTTTGTCAGGCATTGAAAACATATTTTTATCATAATACATAGAACATGTAACTTTTTAATATTTTCTATTTTTACAATATATATTTTTTAATATTATTTTCTAACTTTGAAATATTTTTATTCATCATTAATAATGTTTTTCCATGACTTTTATTAAGCTTAAATGTAATTTTTTATGATATTTATCTACCTATACCCCTTTTTTGTACACAGAAATTACTTGGTAGTTAATCAATGAACTTTATAATCATCTGCTATTTACACAGCTCAAATAAAGCCATAAAAATACAATACTATAAGAGATTAGCTGTTACTTGACTTATGCATATAGCACTTTATACTATATTGCCCGGTTGCGATAAGTTGCCATAAAATAATAATAATAATCCACAAGTCTAACAAATGCCTTTTTATTTTTTATGAGTCAGAAAATGTGTGTATGTGTGTGTGCCTTGAAAATTTTAACGTTCGCGTGTTAATCGCAAACAAATTAAAAATGCCGCAAACGCAAAAACGCACACACACACACACATACGAACACATGTGCTACGAAAAACTTGTTAATGAAAATGCCACAAAATTCCCATAATGCATTCTATGCAACAGCTCTGTGTGTCTGTGTCTGTGGACAACTTCACGCTGCGCTGAAAGAAACTGGCGCGCCAAGCTGTGAAAAGTCTCATTACTTTGGACAAATATGCAATTTGATGTTAGTAGTGTAGTGTAGTGTAGTATGGTGTTATAACTATGTATGTATGTAGACTGCCAAATGTTTGAAAAGTTGCCACGTTTGGGGAGCAGCAGCTGAACTAAGTGTTGACTGCGTGGCATGTGTGGTTGTTGCTCGCGTGTTGCGGTGGCAAGTTCAGGCAAACACACAACAGAAAAAGACACGACAGTTTGGGACAGACAACGTCATAGATACCAGACACATATGCTAGCCAGGCCGACTTGCGATTTGATCCCTTTTTTTTGCTGTTCATTTCTCATGCCACACGCACAGTTTTTGCAATTAAATTTTATTTTGCATATTTTTTTTTCGCCACATATGTGGACAATTTTTCAGAAGGCGTCACATTAATTGCCACAAGTTGCGCTTGGGAAATATTTTTTGTTCAAATTTTGGTATGGATAGGAAGAATCGTTTCTGTGAAAGATTTGCTTTAATATTTGCCTAACGACTTTTTGGCTGTTGTTGTTTGTCTGGCCACAACAAACACACACAACACACACACACACACAGTTAGCCAGACAAACGCTCATTTACACGTGTAACAAGAGAGAGAGAAATAGAGTCAGACGAGAACCTCATCTAATCGTTTGATTTTGATTTAATTAACGCCGTTAGCTAAATATGCAGCCAAAATAAACGAAAGCAAAAATCGCAAATGGCAAACACACATTTTAATTAGTTTTTTTTTCGTAGAACTGCCAACTAAATATTTAAGCAGCACAAGCAAGCAAGCAAACATGCTTAAAACGCAACACTCTCATGCGTAAAACTAGTGGCAAAGAGATTTTTTTTTTTTTTTTTTTGGGATCGTTTATGTAAATACTAAAGCCATGGGAACACTTGAGAGCTTGGCAACAAGAAGAGCTCAATATATGCTAATATAACCAGAGTTAAAGATGCGCAATTATATATTTGTAGACATATGTGTGTTTGTGTGTGTGTGTGTGTTTGTGCTTTGTTTGTCCGTTCGGATATAACAAATTGAGCTGTCAGCGGCACTCTTTACATTTGAGCCAAAAAGCAACCTCAACTGCCGCCGCTGGGCGTTGGCCAAAAGCGCCAAATGTCGAAAAGAAGTAAGAAAACAATATATTTCAATGTTTGGATGATAATTAGGCAACAAGCTGCGCAGCTCTCTGACTGTTAAGCTTTGCCCATTAATTCCAATTGCCAATATTTTGTGTAGCAATTTATTTTTTTGTTTTGTTGTTGTTGTTGCTAAACAAAGGCAATCACCGCAGTTAAGTATTTGTGGCTTAGACGTCTAAAGATGTGTCTGTAAGAATTCTGTATATGTATCTGCATCTATATCCGTTTGTTGTATGCACCACACACACCCATTCTGTATGTGCCTCAATTCTCTGACACATGACATGACAGGCCCATGAGAGGCAAGAGGGGGGGCACGCAACTTCGGCAAAACTGTCTGTGATCTGTCTGAATGAATGCACACACACACACACACACACACACACACGTGATTTATATATTCAATTAAAGTTCGCCGCCAACAACTACAAATCGACAAATCAAACAAAATATATATATATCTATGCGCCATTAGACGACTAGCCAAACTAGAAATAAGTAAGAACGAAACTGAACATTTAAATTGCCAGAATGGATAGAGTATGAAATGCATGTGCAGAAAAATACCCTGCTCAAAAAATAAAAAATTAAATTGAGAATAGAAATATTTCTGATCAATTTCTTAGACAATTTTTGCAGGGTATTTTGTTGTTTTGACAGCCCCATTGAACTGAACGTAACAAGTATTTTTTTGATATTTAATTTAATAATATTATTGTTAGAGGTAGTTAAAGCTTACTGTTGCTGTTGCTGCTGTCTCGTTATTTATGACCGTCGGCATAGGCTTAGATTTTTAATTAATTCAAGGCTTTTTTGGCACGCTTGAAGCTCGATGCTTGCCTTGCCCAACAATTGTGTAATTTTTGTATTATTATTATTATTATTATTTAGCTGGCGCTTTGTCTCTCTGTGGTCAGACACCACAGACGAACAGACGAACAGACAAACAGCTCAGCTGCAAATTAGACAATAAAACAAAAGTCAAACAGCAACAGACCCCATCCCTCGCATCCCTCTCTTCACACCATTGACCGCAACGCACAGGCAAACAAACACAGAAAACATTGTCAATGTTTAATGGGCGTTGGCGTGAAAATTCTTTAGAAAAATTACGGAAAATTAGTGAGCGCTGACCGAGCACAACAACAACAACACCAACAACAACAACAGCAGCAAATGTGGTGCACAGTTGAGCGACCTTTTGCCAGTGCAGAGTAGTAGAAATTAGCTAAAGTGAAATGCATTTCATGCAACAGCAGCCCTCTCAAGAGATTGCAATTCAAATTCATTAACAAATGTCATGAAAAAATAGAAACAAAAAAATTAGACAAGTCATTCAGCAGGCAATTTAAATGATAGCCAACGTCTCGTCTGACCAGCAACACGTCAGCATAATTAGACCAAGACCGAAAAAACATGTTGGCCCACGCAAGATGACGTGGCCAATTGTTGTTGTCGCCACCGCATTGTTGCACCCCCAGCAAAAAAACAAAAACGGGGGAAAAAAAAACATCAAATGTCAAGCGCCGCCTTTTAACAACTTGCTGAAGCGAAGAATGCAGCGGCGGCCAGGGCCAAAACAGTGAGCTGGCCAAATTCAGCGGTACAGTGTTAACTTGATAATGTGAACTAAGAGAAATTAATATTGTTGATATTATTGAATTCTATGCATTGAAAGCAATATTTTGTAAGTTGATGAAGTACAGCTAAAAAAAAAAAAAAAAAAATTATGAGCAGCAAAGAATTTTTTGTTTAAAATAAGAAAAATATATTTAATTGACAACTTTGTATTTTATAAGTGCTCGCTGTACGCTAGATTCACAAACAAAGTAGTATTATAATTTGTATATTGCATATATGGACAGATTGCTACAAAGTATAAGTTTTTTTTTTTTTTTTATGGCCACCCGCAGAATTTTAGTCGCTTGTGAATTGAAGTGAAAACGCGCGTTGGGTTAAGTGAAAAACATGCAAATGAGACAACAACAACAACGATGAAAATTAAATGAAATTCATATGAAAATGTGGCAAGTGCTAGACTTGGGCCTGAACCTGGGGGCCGACAAGGGGCTGGGGGGGCACAGAGCCCTAGCAACATGTTAAGCGATATTTATATGCTTTTTACCAAGATTTCTTATTAAGATAGCAAACGAAATAATGCCGCAGGTAGCCAACACAGTCAGCCAGCCCAGTGGCTCAGTTGCAGGTAATTTCGTTGCTGTTGTTGTTAAAGTTATGACAGCAAAGGGCATTTTTCATGTGGCAACAACAGATAAGGGTCCCCGAAAAAAGAAATAAAATAAAAACAATTAATTTCAAACCCTCATAGACAAGACAATAAAAAGAAAGAAAGAAAGAAAGAAAACAAATATTCAGCTTGTTCCACTGTTCTTATTATGAATGAATAATACTTTTAAAAATCCGCAAAAACACAAATTGAGTGAAAACAGCTGGCCCCCATTTCAGATCTCTAGATAGATATTGCATTCAGCATATACTACATACAATTTATTGAATCTGTATCGGAAGAATTGTCGTCATCATGACATAAGCAGTCAAACTTTTCTATGTACTACAAGCAAGCGCATTTAATTAAGATTTTAACACTTTTTATAAAAAAAATATATATGAAAAAGTCTCTATTAGCGATAAGACGCCAAGCACAACAAAGATAAAATGTTAGTTGGGGCTGCCACAAACAAAGGCGCGTTCATATAAAAAATAAATTTGTGTTAAGCGAGTGCTCAAATACAACACAAAATACGATAACAAAATAAAGGCATGTGGCACAAATTGAAAGCTAAATAAAATATGAAGAAAAAAAATACAAATCGCACGATCGAGTGTCAATAACATGACTAATTATAGAAAAAGTGCTTGCGGCTGTTCAAATTATGTAAATAAATAAATCGACTAATAATATAGAATTAGGTAGAGAAAAGAAGGTGAGAAACCGCACAAAATTCCCCACATTAAATAATAATGACTACCTTAAAAAGTATCGGAAATTCAAACAAACGAAAATATTGTGGGATTAATATTAGTATATGAAAAATAATATTCTATGTATTTTATGCAAAAACAATATTTTATGGCCAGACAGGGTGCAGCTACCTCAACACTTAACTCGTTGATCATGAGCAGTGTATAAGCGGGGAGGCGGGGAGAAGGGTTGTTATCGATAAACACACGAGGCGTGCACACAAACAATCGATCAATTAATTTATTGACATTCTATTAACTACAGTTAAGTTTAAACACAGTGTGTAAAAGTGCTCAAAGAAATTGTGTAAATAACAAACGAATGAATCACGAATCGTTAAGAAACGTGCATAATATTGCAATTGGTTAAGCGTTAAAGACTTGCAAATATTGTGATTACTGTTGTTGTTACTGTTAGAGTGTGTGTTGACAACAAGTTGACTTAAAAGTGCATTGTGAATTTCTAGTTAAATGCAAGCCATAAACAACAATCAATATTGTATGATGTCAGTTCACTTGAACTATGTGTGTGCGTGTGGGTGTTGGTGGGGGGGTGTTAGCGTGGGGGAGGGGGGACGTGTGTGTTACTCATCGTGTGGGCGACAAGTTCAATTTCATTTCATTTCATTTCATTTAGAGAGCTGACAACAAGGCGCCCTCCTCCACAACAACACACACAAAAAGCAATTCGAAATTCGCTCTCAACTGTTTTCTGCTAAGTAATTTACAATAATTGTTAACGATGACGTTGCTGTTGTTGTTGTTGCTGTTGCTGTTGTTGCCTGGCAGCGCAATTTAAATGCAAATAATTTTGTAAGAAAATGTACATAGTTTTAAATTTGAATATAATTACACAAATTGGACGCAAGCGCAAAGGCAAAAGCTGTAACAACTAAAATTGGCTAAAAAATAAACTAAAAAAAAAATAGTATAAAAAAAAGTGAAGCAAAAGAGGCAAAAAGCAAATGCAAACGACACGCCCACTTGCCCACTTGTTGCTCACTTCAGTGCGCTTTCTACAATACCATTACAAGCCAGAAAACCAAGAGGTTCAACAAACGCAAATTGTGCAAAAAAAAAAAAAAAAAAAAAACAGCAGCAACAACATCAAGTGTTTAAGTAACTTGTAACAGTAGCGTAAAATAAATTT
Source organism: Scaptomyza hsui (assembly GCA_018152825.1). Classification (NCBI taxonomy): domain Eukaryota; kingdom Metazoa; phylum Arthropoda; class Insecta; order Diptera; family Drosophilidae; genus Scaptomyza; species Scaptomyza hsui. The sequence continues at coordinate 3,329,367 of JAECXO010000004.1, read as the reverse complement.
ATTTGCCATTGCAGCAGCGCGGCAGCTGAAAATTTGTTAGACAGCCGCTGGCAACATCGTCTAGCTGACGAGCAACATGTTGCCAGAGAGAGGGAGAGACCGTTGATCACGACTGGGGCTAATGGGGGCTGCTGCTGCTGCTGCTAATGAAGATGATGTTGCAAAAGCAGCGAGTGTTGGTTGCACGGGCGTGGCATGAAACTGAAAGCAAACGTTGCGCCCGCTTTCCTTTTCAGCGCCACTCAGTTGCAACTTTAAGAGTTTAGTGTCTAAAACTATTCACAGTTTTGTTCTCACGCTATAAGCACAATTAATATAAGCCCCCTTTTGGATAATTAGAAAAATCAAGCACGTCAAAAGCAAAGCACGCGCACACAATTTTAAATACGCTTTATTGTTATGATACTATACTATATATATTATTTGAGGTTGTGTTTATTTTTTTTTTTTGCTGCTGCTGCTGCTGACGTTTCACCCAATTGGCGCAAGAAACGTGCCAAGATCGGCGTATACGAAAATTAATATGCAATTAATCGGGCACAACAAGGAACATGCCGTCAATACCAATACCAAGCCACATATATATACATATATACTTAAAGTACGTGCACATGTCGCAGCAGCAGCAACAACAACGATAAGCGATCAAACAACAGCAGAAAAAATAAACTGACTTGAAGCGACAGCTTAAAAGTCACCTACTGAAGCACAGCAACAACAACAACTTTAAGTAAACCACAAAATAAAAAACCATTAAAGCAGGAGGAGACATCGTTGTCGAAGTAGCCGCACCCAGAAATGTGTCAAAGATCAACTGACAAAAATCGCCGGCAATAAACAAAACAAAACACCAAAAAAAAAAAACAAGCAGAAAAAAAACGCTGCTCGAGTAGGAAACTAAACAAACTGCAATTGAAAACGAAACTTGAAAAAAAAAACTTGCGCCGTGAGAATAATAATTAAAAAAAAATCTTTGCTCTTTTTTCATGTGAAATTGGCCAGTGGGTGGCCGAAGCTGGGCGTGGCAGCGCCTACGCCAAAAGGTAGTAATATTAAACAAATTATCAAAAAATAAAAGATATAACAAAATAAATAAACGTCATTCAAATGGCAAACAGTCTGACTCTTGCTGCAGGTGCGCCGATCTAATCTTGCCCAATTTTATTGCACAAACCTGGCCAGAAAGATTAAGCCCAAAAAAATAGAAACGTAACTAATTAGGCTGCAATGAGACTAGCTGCAAATGTCAGCTGGCAACCAAAAAATTAAGATGGGATTTATTTAGATAAAGTGTTTTGACGCTGAGCTTTGAACAACTGTATGCAAATTATTATTAAAGCAATTTTAATTAAAGTTAGACCGATTAAGATCTGTTCTCTTATGATTAACGTTTATTGCAAAGCTTCTTGTTAGTTAAATGTCAATATTTTCATTCTTAAGTCATCAGAGCAATAATCATTTTAATTGTACACTTAAAGCTTTCAACGTTTGCATTTCAAATCACATTTCATTTGCAAATGTCAATTGGCGAGGTTCGATAAATTTGTGGTTTTTTTTTTCTTAAACAAAGCAGCGCCATTGATACTGTTAGCATATATGTATATATAGAAAATATATGCATAATGTCATTGATAGATTGTCCATTAAACGAATATATAAGTAAGTACGATAACGATGACAACAATAATGAAAGGCTGCCTTTCTTTTCCAAAGCCAAGCCAAAGTTGAGGCTTGATAAGACACAACCACTTTGTTTGCCCAAGTGCGATCGCCCCCTCCCCCCTTTTTCCCTCAATCAAACTCAAAACTGAATGCAGCTGCCTGATAAAATAAAAAAAAAAAGTCCGTGCAGCTTATCAAGAGCCTTGAGCCTGAATTTTGCAGTCAATTCTATACATTATATAGCTATGACAGCTGATCTTCTCAAGTGACCCACTTGGCGCGTGTTTGCGTATCAGCAACAACAGCAACAACAACAACACTTTCATTTTCACAGCCCTGAAGAAACCAACACACAATGCATGTGTCTTGTGTCTTGGCATCGCTTTGTTTAAATTTGTGTTTCGTAAATATTTGCGCGACTTTTTTTTTTTTTTTTTCTTTAATTTTTTGTCTTGTTGCTTGGTTTTTATTTTAGAAAGTGCGTGCGCAATTGAAGTGTGCGTTTGTTTTTTTTTTTTTAGTTAAACAGCCGCCCAGTCAATAAATAACCGCTCCATGTCAATAAATTACGCAAAAAGCAGAGAAAAAACTAAAACTTAAGCGCTGCTAGCAACAGCAGCTACTAAAGGCAACTACAACTGCAACTGCAACAGCGACGAAAGGCGAATGAACGACACAGCCGACAATGCACTTTGCCAAGGACAGATTCATTGAATAGTGCGAGACTAGATTGAGCATTGAGTATGTGTGTGTGTGCACATAAATAGTCATAAGTAAGCGTAAGTGTGCGTTTAATGCGAGGGATGCTTAACAAGTACAGCTAGAACCAGTTGGGAATTATAAGGAAAAATGGAAATTCAAACTTAAAACTTCTAGGAATATTACTAAATTATTATTCAGACTTGCCAGAAAAGGTATGGCTGAAGTAAAGCTAGAACCAGTTGGTAATTATAAAGGGAAATGAAACTAAATTATTATTGACTACCACTTCGTATTAAAATTTTAAAATTCTACAAAAAATTTTTTTTTAATATTGTTTAGTGTTGAAGTACAAGCAGAAGCAGTTGGGAATTATTAACGACTATCATTTAACTTAAATTTCACCCATTATAAAAATAATAAAAAAAAACTATTTTTCAATATTACCAGCAAAGGTATTTCTCAAGTAAAGCTAGAATCAGTTGAGTATTATTCGCGAAAATTAAATTTAAGTAACAGTAAAAACTTATAAAGAATTCTTAAGAGAATTTCAAACACAAACTTCTAGGAAAACCTTATAGCTATGTTTTATCTTATAAGTTTAAAGAAATAAAATTTTCTGCAGAAATCGAAATGTAAAAAAAACATTAAAAGAAAAACAGCAACCATAAAACGTTTATGGAACCCAAATAAATTAAATATTATCAGTAAGAGCTGGTGGACGGTATTGCTCGGGTCAAGTATTTTGTAGACAATGTTCTGACAAGCTATATAATCTGGCATATATTGAAGACGGACTAATAAACCAACCCTATCATAGCTGCATGGCAAAAAAAAAAATTAAAAATCAACAAAGTATTATATAAATATAATAAAAAGAATGACTACACGGCGTATGCGCAATATTGACAGTGAAATCGTAGACTCATTGGGGGTTTATGTCTACAAACAAATGTGTGTATTGAAATACAGATACTTATATATGTGTATGTGGTTTAATGGCCGCTGAAACAAAGCGCAAGGTTACAACAGCAACAGCAGTAAGAACAATAAAGCGAGGGGGGCTTAAGAACTCTAGGAAATGCCAAAACACACACACACACACACACACATACAGACAGACAGACAGATCCAACATGTCGAGAGAGAGGGACAATCGGACAGACTGTCAGGGGCAAAAGCTCCACTTTGCGTTCGTGTCTGCATTTGGTTTTTAATTTTTAAATATTTGCTTTATATGGGGATGAGTTGTTGCGGGGTGAAGCAGGAGAATCATACTTCAATGCTTTGTTTTCATTCATACGGCCCATGAAATGCCAGGCACGTACACTCTCTGTCCATGCGTGTGTGTGTGTGTGTGTGTGTGCACTTCAAGGCTTCGCTTTTTTCCAACCATCAACAGAGTTCTGGGACGCGTCGAATATATACATATATTTTTTTTGTTTTAGCGCTTAATCAGAATTTTTTGTTAGCTTTTGGCTTATCTACTTGGACAGCGAATGTATTTTTTTTTTTTTTTTTTTAATTTTTTTGCCCCCTGGCAATTTGCTAACTAGAAATTGACAGTTGAATAGACAGCGGAGCGTATACGTATTATTTTTTAGTTTTTTGCAACACTCGCTCTGATTATTATTTTGGATTTTTTCTGAGCGTCAATTGAAATTTGATTTTATGCTTTGCAATTTTTCAATTTTATTTTTAATAAATATGCAAATATTGAAAGTTTCGGATGGGTTAATTAAAAATCATAAATTGTCGCCAATATTTCATAAACTTTATTTTATTTTTGCTTTTGTTGGCCAACAAGCAACGAGGCGGCATTTGTTGGCCTAACTGTTTGACAAAGCAGCGCAGCGACGTCGCCGCATGTAAAGTGCATTTACCTTAAAGTGCAACAAACGTGCGGCGTGTAACCAAATGGGCGGTATCGTTGTGTGTGTGTGTGTGTGTGTGTGTGACTGTCATGCGTGGCACGTTTTTTTGTGCAATAGCATTAGCTGCTATCGGCTGTTGCTATTGCCCCATTGCCGACGACAACGCACAATTTTTTTTTTTAGTGACTTGTTTCGGCTTTGACCAAGTTGGGTAGAGAGCTAAAAGCTAAGCCTATTGAAGCAGCTGTTGCCCAGGCGTATGAGTAATATAATAAAATTTAACTCAAATTGCGAACTAATAAACAAACACAAAAAGTGTGCATAGAAAATAAATCTAAATACAAAAAACTTGTTTATTATTTGATACGGTTTCAATTTTATAAATTTTGTTTGTAAAAAATAAATATATAAAAGTTACGAACTAATACAAAAAGAAGAAATAAATAGTTAAAGCCTTGAAACTAAATGAAACGAAATGAAAACTAATTAAAAGCGCATAAACGTCTATTAAAATATCATGATAATTTCAACTATTTAAATAAAATTGCCATTTTACATAGCCCAAAAGCCAAACAAGTCGTTTTTTTGTATTTTACAAATTTGGTAACTTCAAATCAAATGTAATTTGACATCGAGACAGGCCAAGACAACGTAATGAGCGGCAGTTAAAGCAAAAAAAATCACAAAAAGCACGCACAACAAGAAAAGTATTCAAACAAAATCGCATTTGACAACTGGCAAACAATGCTTTTTATGGCCATAATCAAATGTGAAGTGTACGAATACATATAATTATTATATATGGTATATGTGGTAGAATATGACTAACAAAAATGAACACTTAAATCGTTTGAATAATTGATTTTTGACGAAAACATATTTTTTTTTTTTTTGTTAAACAAACAATGAGCATAATTAGTGGCCAGGCAATGCAGACAGGATGCTTAATTGCAAAGTTTCAACCAGCAGGATAACAAAAAAAACAAAACTATTCAGAGTTTTTTAGGCGAGTCTAAATGTGAACAATGGAACAACGCAAACAACACAAACCATAAAAAAAAGAGTTGAGAAATTGAAAAATAAAAGTTACATATTCTAGGCAGACAGACAGAAAAGTCATAAAGTTGAATGAATGCAATGTCTGTCTGGTCGGTTTGTTGTTGTTCGTCCCCCCCCCCTTCAACGATGGACTTGATCGCGTAATTAGCGCGTCTGACCCCAACACCTCCTACCCGTTGTGACCCCCCCCCCTTCGCAGCAGTCGTTGCATAAATCACAAACAGCGACGCTCCTAGTTTGTGTCTGGGGTCCACTTGAAAAACTCTCTCGCGTTGTCCTTGGCGCCAGGATACAAAACAGAAATGAAAATGAAAATTGATAGCGTGTCGTTTAAATATTTTATCGAATTTAATGTGCAGAAATTTTATTATGCACACACACACACACACACACGTGTCTAGGCTTCAAGCCTGAACTTTAAGCACAGAGGCGAAGTTTTAAGTCTTAGCCAGGTGCCTCCTCCTTGTTGCTACATTATTTACGAGCCACGTTTGCCACAAGAGAGCACCAAGCGCAATCTTTTGGCGCATGCTAAGCCGCTTAAGTAAAGTGGCAGGCAGTCTCAGTGGCAAGAAGCTGTTGCTGCTGTTGCTGCACCCGCTGTGCAGCACAGGAAGCCAACTTGATGCAAGTGCAATTTTTAAGCAATCTTAAGCTGTGTCGTCTTTTGTTGTCGTCTTGGGTCGCCGCCGCCGCACACTTAACATAACCCCACCAAAAATGAAATAAAAAAAGCACTGTAAAAACTTTGCTTTCGTTCAATAAAATATCAACTTTAAAAATTTTTCAATTAAAAACTTTTCACTTGCAACACAAATGTCTGCTACTGGTTTCAGTTTCGCGTTGACTTTTTCTTTTGCCCCTTTTTTTTTTTTTTTTTTTTGGTTACTTGTAAGAGTTCCAACTTACAGCTTGCAAATGCGGCGCATAACTGTAAATAAGTTGCTGCCAACTGCCGGCTGAGCCTTTTGTGTTGCAAGGAGCCAAGACGCATGAGGAGGTGAAACGATGGCAACAACACAACGTACAACAACAACGTTGTCTCTTTTGCGGTTAAGCCCCCATTCCTTCAACTGTCTGGCATCCCTGTTCAGTGTTGTGTTGTGTCCTGTCCTGTCCTTTCCTTTCCTTTCCTTTCCTTTCCTGTTGCCATACTTAGCATGTAAATAATGTGCACAAAAATTATGAATGCAGCTAATTAGCAAGCAGCAGTCGCTTCTAGTGGCTGTATTACTGCTTTGTCTGCTTGCTTGCAACGCGCTGTTGCATATTCATTATGTCATTGAACCATTAAATTGCGCTTAAATGTTCAGTGCTCGCAGCTGCTTGTAGTTTATGACGCCGCGGGGAGCGTTTAACTTAAAGCGTCAACAAATCTTACCTCGAAAGTGATCATCTTCAGGCCAAAGTCAAGTAAGCCCCATTTAAAACTTACCCACCCCCAAAAACCGACAATAGAGCAAGAGTCGAGCGCCATTTGCTGCGATTTATAACCTTAGCCAGAGTTGCCAGCTAACACTTGAGACAGTTAGGTATTCGTTACTTACCTGCAAAAAGAGAAGAGAAAAGAAATATTAGGTATTTAAATATATATAAATCAAGGGGTTTATCAATAAGCTGAAAGCATTCAGTTGCATTATTATTAATGTTTGGGATTTTGTTGTGCAATTGCTAGCACAAAATACTTATAAGTATATTAAGGAGGATAAATAAATAAATAAAATTTAATATTTGGAGGAAATTTTAAAAATAAATGTCTAAAAAAAAACAGCGTTAATCATAAATCAACCTAACCCAAAAGTGTTTAACACAATTTGAAAGAACAAAAGATTTCATATCTCAATTTCACACAAATATAAAACTTAAACTCATTTTCCTCAACTTTTTTTATTTCCTTTGACGATGGAGCCTCTATAAACATATTTACTTAAGAGTAGCTTCTGCTATATATATCATAATACTCTTGTTTCTTATTCGTAGTATTTATGGCCTAGGCCTTTAGCTACTTATAAGCTGATAAGACAGACCATGGGCAGGGCCAACAGACACTACAACAGCACAATGTAATGCCATTGAGAAGCTGGACAAAATACAAAAATACATAAAACAAAAAAAAAACGTAAGGAGAACAAAAAAAATAAATGAAACAGAAAAGCGTCAGACGTCAGCAGATGCTACCTTAAGATTAAGGCCCAGTTACAATGCCAACAACAACGTCAACCACAAGGCTTTTGTTGTTATTTTTTTTTAGGCAGAGTGAATATTCGTTGTTGTTGCTGTTGTTGTATTTTTTTTTTCTTAACAGCAATTTTATCGCGTGCATAAACAAGCTGCAACAAAAAAAAAAGCCAGCGACTTGTTTCGAACTTCGAACTGACTTTCAAGTTTACAAAGTCATGCAACATGGCCATGTGCAGCATCATTTCGCTTTTTTTTTTTGTTGTTGTTGTTGTTGGTTCCCCTTGAATGTCACTGTTGCTGTTGTTGTTGTTGTTGCTGCTGTCAGCGGCTGTAAAAATTATTGCAGGACATTTGCCAAAATGGCCAAAAGGCGAAAACTCTTTTTATTTATTTATGCGGCCGCTTTTCAACATTTATTTATGCAAAGCACTTTATTGCTGCTATTTTTTGGACAGCAATTATAAAGCAACAACAACATTAAGTTTTTTTTCAGGTCAGTAGAGGAGAATCAGCAAAAATACTGTAAATATTTATTTATCATGCCACAAAGACTTTATCATTTTCGAGCAGATATTTTTGATTTTAAAAATATAAAAGATAAATTGCTGTTGCCATTTAACTCAGTTTTCTTGTTTTATTTTTTTTTTATTTTGCTCCAATAATTTTTAACCTTTGAGTATGTTGATTAATATTATAAATACATTAATTTTTAAATTTTACTATATTTTTTTTATAGACAATATTGCATTTATCGCCCGATAGTGCATTAAATATTCGTCATACGCTAACCATAAAAATTCTTGTTTATTATTTGATGATTTAATTGTTACTTTCTTTGAGAGCTTTTAGCCAGTTTTCTCAATTTATATTTATGCACTTTTATTGATTTGAATCTTGAGGCAAATGCAATTTTAAAGCAACTAAAAAAAAAATCAAAACCTTACCGACAACAACCAAAAACGAAAGTGAAACGACGATGATCGCAATAAATGTTGCATTTTTATTATCATTTTTTTTTCTCTCCCTCCCTCTCTCCCCGCAGTTGTCATCAGAGGGAGGGTAACGGGACGCGTTTGTCCCAGGCACTTGAAATGACCGAAAGTGAAAGTTGCCTCGTTTAAAGAGCAACTAAGTATAGTGCACACAACATGTATGAACATGTATGTTATATATATATATATATACATATATGAGGCTAGCCAATCGACAGATCTCTCATATCTTTTCATTAACTTTGGAGCTGGGCTGTTCGTTGTTGTAGTTTATTTTTTTAATTGAATCAACTGACAACTTAGTGAGGGGCTCGAAGTTTGTGTTTGTGTTTTTTTTTTTTTTTTTTTTGTCTCTCTCAATTTTAAAACATAAAACATTTATTTTTTTTAATTGTTGGTGTGGCGCCTGCTTTTGCAGCAAGCAGAAGTTCAATAAACTGGCTGGCCGTATTTGTTATTGTTACAGCTATATTGCAACTGACTTGTTACTGTTGTTGTTGCCCCGCCGCTGCAATAGATACGTTGCAATCTTATTTCAAAGCGCCGCCAGCGAGGCAGCCAGGCAATAAAATCATCGTCGTCATCGAAGCAGCAACAACGATCATTGCCAGAGCTCATTGGCCTGAAGTTTTTTTTGTTGCAACTTGTTGCGTGTGTATAAATGTTGTTGTTGTTGTTGTTGTTGCTGCTGTTATTATTAATTATATCGGTGATTGGGTTGGCAAATACTATTACATCTCAAATTGTGGCGTGAGAAAGTTTTTTTTTATGTTTTTCTGCTCGCTTTTTAATTGGCACTTGAACTTCGCTAGCAGATTATTAAAATATTTTTAACGTTAAAAAAAGTTGTCGTCAAGTGGAGTTAACTTCATTTACCTTGTTTGCTATGTTTATCTTCCTTTTAAAAATCTCTTTCTAAAATAAAAATCTTTTCTTAAGAATGCCTCCTTTTCATCTTTGCTCTAAGATTATTTCTTTAGTCAACTTCCTCATAAGTTCTTTTCTACAAGCTCAACTTTGCATTATAACCGCATTTTGTTGATGCCACAACGCGCCTCAACGATTATTGACACCTACTCAATCACCGTTTCTTGTGGCACTGAGGCATGCAGCAGCAGCCATGCCACACCCAATAGACGCGGCACGCCCACAACAACAAGAAGGAGAAGAAAATGTAAGCGCAAATGAAGCTGAAATTTTAATCGCCACTCTCGACACCCATCATGATGATAATGTTGATGATTTTTTTGTCGCCCATTTGCCTCACAGCTCTCTCCCCTCTCTCTCTCTCCTTGCCTCTTACATCCCAACATCCTAACATCCTAACATCCTGACAGACAGGCAGACAGACAGACAACGTTCAAAGTCATTTGGTTTTATGATTATTAGCTTGTTTAGTTCACTCTCAAGTACTACTACAAAACACGAGCTAGGCGAAGGGAAGAAAAGGGGGGAAAAGGGAGAGGTGTCTGCATTTCTTTTTTAGCTGGCGGCAAACATATTCTTTATGCTTATATAATAACTATTTAGTTGCAGTCAGCAAGTGCTTAAATTGCTCTTTGCTGCTTGTTTGTTTCTCCCCCTCTCTTTTACACTCATTCTTTCTCTCTCTGTCTCTCTCTTTCTGTCTCTATTGCCATTTCTCTGTCACGACTGATTGCGCTTCTTGTGCGATAACCATTGCCATTTGTATCTTTCTCTTTCTCTCCATCTTGTTGTTGTTGTTGTTGTTGTTGCTCATAACAATTTGACGCTTCATGATTTTGATCGGTGGAAAGGAGGGGGAGGGGGAGGGAGGGAGAGGGACATATGCTTTGGACTCTTGGTTTTTGTGGCTGTTTGTTTAATTGAATAAGTGTTCGGGCGGGGGCATGGTCAAGTTAAATGTCACAGCAGAAGAAGAAGAAGAAAAGCACACATGTTGCACGAGTTGCAAGCGCATGTTGCAACGTTGATTTGCGGATTTGTTGCGGACCCCAAAATTAAAGTTGGGCCCCAAAAAAAAGGCAGCATGACGAGGACATAAAAATAAGCGTTACGATTGCCCTTTTTTTTCTTTTCTTGTGTTGCATGCAACATTTGCAGTTGAAAGAAATGGGGTTCCTTCTCTTTGTTTTTCGTTATTTCGTATGGCAATAAAAGCAAAATTATTTTTACGATGAACCAGCAAAATAAATAAATACATTCCATGCTTCCGCTGTTTGTTGTTGCTGTTGTTGTTGTTGCATTTTAATGCCTCTGCCCCAGGAAAAAGGGGCGTGTCTGTCCGATCATCAAGGCAACGAAACGCCAGCTACCAAAATTCGTTAATCTACCCGCAAGACATACAATACATAAAACATATATATAAAAAACCGAAGCCAAACTGCAATTACAATTAAAACTTGATGCACACACACACACACACACTTTCGCACACACTCATAAATTACAGGCTTATCAGGGCAAAGAGTAAAGAGCGTTGCCAGCAGAGAAAAGAAGAAATGCCTTTTAATTAGTGTTACCAGATCCCAAAACATAAATTAAGGTATTTTTAGAGTATTTACAGTGGTCCCAAAGCGACTTTTAGGTTATTTTTTCATATTCTATTTTCTTAATTAAACTTTCAAACACTTTTGATCGGCAAGAAATTGTGATTTATGGTTGGTAAACATTTTCCAATGAAAAACTCAAACATTTTCCAATCCTTTCACTTTGCCACTTTGGGTAAATGAAAATGGCAACTGTGCCGCAAACTAATAAACTAATAAAACTGGACAACAAAAAAAAAAAAAAAAGGATGCAAGCGACACAAATTGCAAATCAAATGCGCAGCAAGAGACACACACACACACACACACACTAACACACACATTGCATTTGCATTAAAATTGCATGCAACGAGTTTTGACAGGAGACAGGAGAGGAAGGAGGGGAAAGGGTTGGTAAAAGTGGCAACTGAATCGTTTTAATGGATATCAAATAGGGCACAAACAAACAAACAGCAACTAAACTGAGTGCTCCCAATGAATGAGTGAGTGTATGTATGTGTGTGTGTGTGTGTGTGAGGCAGCATTGTAAAGCTGGGTGGTGCCCCAAGGGGCAGTTGCAGCAAACAATTTTTGGTTTTATTTGTGCAAAAAGAGAAAAGAAAAGAAAAACATTTTTATACAAATACGAGAACGAATGTGAAAACGCATGTGTGTGTGTGTGTGTGTGTGTGTGTGTGTGTGTGTGTGTGTGTGTGTGTGTGTGTGTGTGTGTGTGTGTGTGTATGTGTGTGTGTATGTAGAATTTTTCATTCTTTCCTCAGAGAGCTGCTTTCATTTACGAGCCTCGTTTTTACTGTTGCCAGTTTTATTTTTTTTTATTTTTTTTCATGTTGCGTTTTTTGTGTCTGGCAGCTGCTCAACAACAAGAACAACAACAACAACAACAACAACAACAATGGGGCAGCAATATTGATTGCAATTTCAGCTTGCAACAACAGCAGCAGCGTGGCAGCAACACAGACTATGGCCATGAGCCTGAGTTCTGGATGTTTCTGGTTCTGGTCCTGGTCCTGGGTCTGGGTTTGAGTCTGGGCCTCGCCTCGTTTGGCTTGCACAAAAGCCTAAAAGCACAACACACACACACATATAGAAGAAGGCTCTGGCTTATGGCCAACAACACACAGGAAGCAGAAAGAGTGTGTGTGTGTGTGTAGCATGCAACAATAACAACAACAACAAAATGCTGAGCCAACTGAAGCCTTTCAAGTTGCCAAAGCCCGCAAAGAGCCGCAATATACACACATGTGTGTGTGTGTGTGTGTGTGTGTGGATGTGTGTGTTGATATTGCAGCTGCTGGGTGGGTGTAGGTGAAGGTGTAGTTGTAGGTGTGTGTGTGTTTGTTGGAGTTGCCCTGGCATTGTCTGTTGGCAATGAAAATGCGTCTGAGCGAAGGGAAGTTGGGGTTTGAGAGAGGGAGGGAGGGGGATATTGTTGGCGACGTCAGACATGCGCCGTTCAATAGTGTGTGTGTGTGTGTGTGTGTGTGTGAAGAAGGCGTAGGCGCAGGCAGGCAGGTAACAAAAACAGAAAACGATACATGAATAAATATATGCTTAATACACATGCTAAAAATTACCCAGTCGGAGATTCAAAATATATTCAGGGTAAAAAAAAACATTATATTATAGTAAGTAAAAAAAAAACATAAACTTAAACCTTTGTACAAAAATGTAGCCTGTTGATAGGAATATTAAAATATATTTTTAAAAAAACTACTTAAAATTACTATTGTATTTACTAAATACCTTACCTAGACTCTAAATTCTGCACTTTATATTTAACATTGTTAAAAGCTCTCTATTACGTTATGTTAAACTAATTACTCCATTACTGCACTTCTTCATGCATTCCTGCGAGAACTACTTCCCTTTCCCACTAGGTGCTGAAGTGTGTAGGCTGCAGAAATGCAATTGGTTGCGGGGTGCGTGCGTGTGTGTGTGTGTGTGTGTGTATTTTGGCAAAGATTTCATTAATAGCTCTTACACTGTGGTATGTGTGTGTGTGGGTAGCAAGGAAGAAAGGAGGAGGAACCATTGAATGCAGAGTTCAAAGATTGATTGAGAAGAAAAAAAAAGACTTTACTTTTTTGAGCCCTCATGTCATGCATTTTAATTTTGCAAATGGATCTGTGTGTGGTTTTTCATTTTTTCAGGAGTTACTCAGTACTTAATATTCTTGCAGAAGTTCTGGTTACCATTTGTTAATATTTACTGCTCTTAAATGTTTCTTCAATAAAGCTGCAGATTACTTTGACCCCTACAATTTTTTTTATAGAGTCTAGTCCCAGTTAATTTTATTTCATGCTTTGCTGCGGTCCCCTTTTTATAAACGTTTAGTTTTTTGAGAAACCTAACCTTACACAAAATATATTTCTATAAAGAAAACCTATTCCAATTCTACACACAAAACTATGAACAACAACAAAATATATTGATGTAATGGCAATTTGCTTCCGCAATAATAAAAATACAAAAAAAAATAAAAAAAAAATTTTCTTAACATTGCAGATTTTATGCTTGAAGTCTAGACGACAGTTTTGGTACGTGCTCAATTAGCACAACATACATACATACATACATACATACATACATACATATATGTTTGTATGTTTATGAATAAATAACACCCCCGCCCAAGTAAGATTTCAAAACAAAAACAATTTTCATATGACATCTGGCGAACGGAATCTCAACTCAATATTTCATAATTTTTACTACTCTGTACAACTGTGTATGCAAATACCTATGTATTTTTATATGGATTGGGTGGGCAGTACTATACGACTGCCAGCCGCCGCCCCATAATCAACGTCCAAATCAACAACAACAACATAAGTCGTGCAAAATTTGTTAATTTACGGAATACCACACAAACGAGGAATTTTAAGGGGTATTACTGACTGAAAGCGGAGTATGTAACGTAACTAAAGAAAATTGTTAAATTTTAGGTAGTTTTAGAAATAGATAACACTAGCAACAAATAAACAATTCAATACATTTTAAATAGTACGTGGTATATCACAGTCGACCCCAGCAAAAGTTGTACACTTATGCCCACTAGTTAGTTAAATGTATAATTTTTCACACCGAACGCGTTCACTTCCGCGGCTAACAACAACAACACATTTTGGGTCTGTGTATGGCGTCGATAAAAACAAATTCGTAGACACTTTGTAATTGTTTTTCTTATTTTGTTTTGTTTTTGTTGCCGCTAATGCGTTGTATTTTTACTCGCTTGTGCCTTGCGCAATTTATTTGCAATTGTGCGCGCCATAGACATATTATTGTTCTCGCTCTCACTAGCCTCAAGAAAGTTTGCGAATAGTAGGGAAAAGAGTAGAGCAGGAACGCTGCGAGGAACGCAGCAGCAGCCACCCCACCCCACCTACGCATAGAATAAATAGTAAGAGGGCAATAGATTTTAAGCGCCAACTCGTGGGTGTGAAGAGATGGGCCTCTCGACATTTGAATTTTTGTTTGGTATGGGCTCACATCGAGCATGACTAATCACGACAGTGGGGGGCATAAATCATTTTGCAGACAAAGCAGCGAGAGAAATCTACAGGCTGTCTGTTGTTGTTGTTGTTGATGTTGTTGTGCTTCAAACAGGAAGAGCTTTCTGCACAAGCAACAAACAACAAAAAAAAAAAGTTTTGCTTTAGGCAGGCGAACGAGCAGCATAAAATAAAAAACCATAAAAACAAACGCCCCGAACAAAACTGAATACACAAAATGAGTCTTAACCTTGACATTGAACGACGAATACATAAAGAAAATGCCGGCATACACACACACACAATAAGATAAGTGGGAGTGAGAAAGGGAGTGCATGCGAGCTTAGGCGCTCTCAGCAGCAACAGCATCATTTGGAAAGAGCGGGAGAATTTAACATCAATATTAAAGAGCAGACAAAACGCGAAAATGCTTCCAAATTGTTTGTTTACTATGAAAACAACAAAAACCGAAAGTGAAGAAAACAGACAAAAGTTTGACGCGTGTGGCGCTAAATATAGCGACCAAATATAAATTCAGCACAACAAAAACAAAATAAATAAAACCTGAAAGGCGATAAAAAGCGGCTTTTATGAATTAAAAATCAAACGAAATAAACACAAATCAGCCGGTTTTAATTTTTTTTTTTTATGATAAGCAGCCACAAAATGCAATGCACAAACAAGAAGAAGTGTAAAATACTTGTAGAATAAAAGAAAGAACCAAAGAGAGAGAGAGAGAGAGAAAGAGATCAAAATCAAATCAGAACACAGAGTAGAGAAGAAACGCACCAAAGCTGAAAAACGACAACAACAACAAGAACAAGAACAACAACGGCAAAAAAATGAAAACAAATATCACGGCCTTGAAAACTGGACAAAACAGCAGCAAGCAAAACACAAAAACACACACACACACACACAAAATTGAAGAAGACAAAAAAAATGAAGAAGAGGAAGAATGAATGCGCCGCCTTAGAAGGAATTAGAAGTTGTTTTGTTGTTTTGAGGAGGGTTGCGCCATGAAGCGAACCTACTTGAAAGAGCAATAATAAAGGAAAGAAAAGCATCATAATCTCGGCGAAATATTCGGCACAGGCTCAAGTTCGAAACGAAAGAGCAAGACAAAAAAAAAAAAACACAACAACAACAGCGTTCCAGTACAAATGCTGGAATGCGAGTGTGAGTGTGTGTGTGTGTCGAGCAAATGAGAGAAGCAACAAAAAATAAAAGCAAAGAGGGCCACAACCAAAAATACAAACACGATCTAATTCTTCTTTTTTTTGTATTTCTTCTACTATTCGTGCTCTGCTTCTTGCTCTTGTTCTTGTTGCTGTTGTTGTTGTTGTTGAATTTCGGCGTTTTTACTGCTTGTTTTGCATGCATACACTCGTATTTTTATCGAGCTGGAATAAATTTTAATGTGCCCGACGACGTATTCGCTTTGAGAACGGAAATATTAAAATTGGGCATAACGAAAAAAATAAATATGTAAAGCGCTTTTAATTAATTTCTTACGATTTAACATATGCGTCAGCACTGGAATCTGAAATCTTCGCATGCAGATGGCAACACTGGAGAAAGAAGGAGGAATAAGACAAACCTTGACCCAAAGTCGTGGATAAAAACACACAAGCAGATAAAGTAGCGGCAAACAAGCAAGCAAAAAAAAAATTATAAACTGAATTCGATAAAAGTGAAACTCGTAATACAAGTACAAACACACACACGCGTGAGTGTATAAATAAATAATAAATGTGCGACCAAAAAGGAAATAACGAGCAGAATGGCAAAGCGCATGAAATTCGCAAAACAGAATGCGGCAAAGATCAGCAAACCAAGCAAAAGTGAGAGTGAGACAGATATCAAGACAGCAAGATACGAATCATGCGAGAGCGCGGCATCGGTAAATGAGAGATAAAGAGAGAGAGAGAGAGAGAGAGTGAGAGTGGTGTCAGCAAGTCTGGTTAATTTGCATAATGCAAGTGAACTTCCTCAAAAGCGTTTAACGGAATATTAAAAAAATAAAAAAAAGCCGACTTAAAATGAAATTTATTAAAACAAATACTAAGGCGAATTTTGTTATAATTTACGTATTTTTTTTTTGCAGCTGTCGATATTTTGTGCAAAAGGGAAATATATCAAGGTTATATAAGCAACAAATAAACAATTGTTTAATAACACTGGACAACAAAAAATTTCTTTGCAATTTTTTGTACATATTTTTTTATATAAATATTTTTCACTATTTTGTAAAAGTGTTGGATAATTATTTTTTTTGGAACTTACCGCACACGCTCCGAATAGAGTTCGACTTCTTTGTTCTTCTGCTGTTGCACCAATTGTTGCTGATCGTAGCTGGCCAGCGGCTTAAAGTTGCTAATGTTGGCCAAGACGGGCAGTTGCAGGCTCTTGGCCAGGCCCAAACCGCTGACGTTGTTGTTGTTGCCGTTGTTGTTGTGTTGCAGCAGCAGACTGCCAGCAAAGTTGTTGTTGTTAGCTGCAGGCAACTGCAACTGTTGCTGTTGCAAGTGCAACTGTTGCTGCTGCTGCTGTTGTTGTTGTTGTTGTTGCACTGGCGATAGGGAAATATCGGCGCTGGATTGGGAGGCCGAGGGGGAGCTGGAGCCGCTGGAGGAGAGGCTGCCGGCGCGAGCGCGCAAATCGAGGCCCAAAACATTATTGGAATTAGAGTTGTTGTTGTTGTTCATGAGTATGTTGCTTAGGGTTGCCACAACGCTGGGCTGCAAGGCAATATTGTTGCCACCATTATTGTTGTTGCTGTTGTTGTTGTTGTTGTTGTGTGGCAAGCCGGAGCCAATGACGCCGACGTTGGGATTGGGCGTCAAGTTGCCACCGTTTGTGGTAAGCGGCTGCTTCTGATTGTTGCCATTGTTGTTATTGCGATTGCGTTTCTTCTTCTTGCTCTTGCCCTTGTCCTCATCCTCGATGCGGATTGTGGAGTAGCAAACACCATTCGGTGGCCACTCGAGATCCTTGCGCAGCTGCCCCCTGCCGCACTTGCAACTGCAATTCTTGTACACCAGATCGTAGCCCTTCTTCTGCCACAAGTGCTGCACACGCTGCCGCTCCGACCAGCTGCGCCCCCGCGCGCTCACCTTCAGTTGCTGCAACACGCCCGCCTCCCACTGCTCAAAACAGTCGCGATGCATATATTGCCCCACGTTGCAGTTCTCATTGTTGCACAGCACACGCACACACTCCGCCAGCCCCTGTTCGTCCAGCGCTATCAGCGCATCCATTTTCCCACATTCACCGTTAGGATAGCAGCAGCGCGTCAACTGAACGCCGACGCTCAACGTTTGCTGCATTGGCGCCATATTCGTTGTTGTTGTTGTTGTTGTGAAAAGTTGTTGCTGCTCCTGTTGTTGTTGTTGCTGTTGTTGGGTGTTGCCGCTGCTGCTGTTGCGTCGCGGCGCCATAAATGTTGCACGTGTTCTCAGATTTAATTTGTACAAAAAAGTTTTTGTATAGCTTATTCGAAATTGTTTAACATGCTAAATTTCCACTTAGCATTTTTTTTTTTTTTTTTTTTATATATGTTTTGTATATTATATAAAAAAGTGTACTCAAAAATTGCAGTCTATTTTGTTATTGCTAAATTTATACCTGAGCTGAGTTTACAAAGTGTATCAAAAAGTTTATACTTTTTACATGATTTTTGTTTTTTTTTTATTTTCGCACACACACGCACATTAAATTGTTTTTTTTTTTTTTTTTGTCTTACTTTTTAAACACTACACTTTATGATTTGAATTTTTTGTGTTATATATATTTGGTGAGCAGGAATATATTGAATATGTATTAAACGTATTCGATGCCGTTTTCTATGTTCTTCGCTTGTTTTGCATTGTTTCGCTTTGCCTTTTGCCCACTTCCAATTGAGTTTTGTTTTCGGCGTTTGGCGAGCGGAGAGCGATGCAAAAAACACAACCAACCAGATCAAAAGCGAAATTCCAACTAAATGAAACGAACGGTACACACGACGACCCGAGCGAACGAGCAGCAAACTGAAACTGAAATTCAAACACACACACACACACACACTAACAAACATGCATACGCGGTTCGCTGTTGCCGGCAGAGGGAACAAACACGCATACACGTTTCGTATTGTGGTTGCTGTTGTTGGTGGGTGGATGGGCTTCGTTGAGAGTTGTTCGACAGCGCACGCTGCAAACTTCAGCAGCGACGCAGACGCATATGTTGGGTCGAACCTTGACGCCGGCTGCGAAGTTGGAAGTTTTCCTTTTCTTCGCATGTGTGTGCGTGTTAGGGTGGGTGGGTGTTGGGGTGGTTTGGTTGGCTGGTTTTCACTTTCCACCACCACCGAAAACGTTTTAACCACATAGCTGGCGGAAAATGCTTGTTTTTCATTTGAGGAAAATTTAGGTACAAATTTTGGCGCTTAAAACTCCTGCGACGAGAAGGGTGGAATCTTAAGTGCTGATTTTGTAGTTTGGGGGTTGATCGGTGGGGCACGAGCAAGGGAGACAGCAACAGCAAATAATTCTAACAAATTCACTTTCAATGCGGTTCGAACCAACGTTTCCCCTCCAACACGTTGCGCTGCGTTGTGAGAAGCTCGACAGCGTTGTGCTGGCAACGTGTATGACGAAGCTAGCGCTTGTTTATGTCTGCACATGCGTTTGTATGTGTTTGCCTGTGTGCCGTAAAAACGCCGGCAAAACAAACAACAGACTGCGTTAAACAGGGTTGCCGAGCCGCATTGCATTGGAAACTAAATAAAATTCTTCTAGCACCATCGTCAACGATACATGCATGTTTGTATATTGGACTGAATGAAAACGAATGTGTGCAATAATGCACGTAGATCCAAGTCTATGTATATATTTATACATAAATTATGTGCAGGTGCTGGCCAAGTTGCATATGCATAAATATTCTTCCTCATTACCTGTGCCTGAAAACAATTCCAGTGTTTCAAATAAATAACAAATACACAAATCTGTATGTATGCATGTTTTTTCATACATATGAATATCCATTGAATTGATTCTGCTCTGGTTTGGTTTTGGCTGGATTGGGACCCCTCTCAACCCGTCCACTGTTGCTTCAGTTTTGTACATAATCCCAAAATCGCAAAATATGTACGTACATACATACATATCTCCATTTATTTGGTATATACCAAACAACCAGCACATCAACACATACATACATATGTACGTTTATATGCAAGGGAATACAATGGTACATGAACAACAAAAATAAAAGAGGCATTAAAAACCAAAAGGAAGAAGAAGCATAAAACAGCCAAAGCAAAATGGAATCGTGCGAATCGAGTCGAACACTTTTGCACACTGCAACATATGCAAACAGCATATAGAATGCATAAGAATGAAACAATTGCAAAAAACTATTGAGCAGTTTTAATTTTCTGGCTATATAATTATGGAGTAGTGTACATTTTTAATCTTTCGTCCTCATAAAATCACATGTATATATTAAAACTTGTTGTTGTATTGCATATAACAGCTTATTTTTGATTAAAGGGTGTTGATCGTGGCGTTCAAGCCTACTAAGCTTTTATACGGCTGTTGTTGTTGGTGTCAGTATCGCAGTTCTCTGTTGTGCTGCTCTTCGCATCATCGACTGCTCTTATGTATGTATGTATGTATGTATGCTTGTATATGCCTATGTATAAATGTGTTTTTATGAACGCTTCTGCTGCCTTCTGGAGTCCTGCATTAAAACGAAACGCTGCGTGTTGTGAAAAAAAGGTTTAGGCAAAAAATAATCAAAATAAGGGCACGTGTAGGATGGTATGTACATAGAAAGTATGTATGTATTTATGTACGTACATATGCAACTGTGTATAACAAAGTATCGATATTTCCAGCGTTTTAATTGTTTGTGTATACACACAAACATATATACATACATACATATGAAAATGTATTCAAGTTCAAATGATCGAAAGTATCGATAGTGGTATTCTAAATATTGCATGATTATCTTAAGGACTTTTTAACTTAAACATTTGTGTGTTAACCATTTTTCAGATGCCTGCCTAATTGGGGCACTTAAGGCACGTAACAACACGTTCACGATAATAGTATCGATAATTATATCGATGTTGCTGTCACACATTAAGCGTGAGCAAAAAGGAGTAAAAAACGAAAGTGAACTTAATTATTTAAAAATGTTGCTTATGTTTGTGTTCTTATAGGACTCTCTGGTGGCGAAGGACTCGGCACAAAGTCAAGGCCTCCCTTGTGTCCAACTGGCAAAGTCGAAAAAACTGCGCAGTTTCTGGCCACCTTTTGTGCCGTCTGTGTCTACCTGTATGTGTTTGTGCGCAGGGGGATCGGACCGAGGGGTGGGGGGAAACCGGCGCTGATATAATAATTAAGTCAGGTAGGCAGATCGCAGCCATTGCGTAATAAGTTCGACACGCTAAATGAGTGTGAGTGTTTGTATGTATGTGTTTGTATGTTGTTGTTATTCTAGTTGAAAGGATCGCACAAGGTAATAAGAAACAGAGCGCAAGAAAGAGACAGCAAGAGGGAGAGAACAAAGAAGCTGGAATTGGACTAGTTTGTTTATTCTTTTATTTCTTTTCTTCCAAGGAGTTTCATTCTTATTATTGTGTGTGTGCTTTGTGCTGACCTAATTTTAATGACCAGCAAAATGGAAACTGGGGATCGCGACGAAAATAAGAAGATGAAGAAGAAGAGTGACTTTATGTTTACGGTTCGGGCCCCGCAGGCTGAACGATATTTTAGCTTTAGCTTTTGCGACCAAGACGACGACACGCATCAACTTTAATTTTCATAATTAATGGCAACTAAAAGGCTGGTACATGGAGCCCCCGGGGCGGCACAGAGTGGGAAGAGTTGCCATAAATAAACGTCATGGCTTTTTGGACTCTAAACATGTGCCAACTCTGCTCTTTTCTGACACGTCACACGACAACAACAACAACAACAGCAAGAAGAAGAAGACGAAGTGTATGTTTGTCTTGTGTGCTTTCCAAGACTTCCTGTTTTGCGTGCGAAAGCGTGTCGATTTTTGGGTTTTGGGTTTTTGGGGTTTCTTCAGTGTTTGCGTTTGTCCTGAAGGAAATTTTGTTCGATGCGGTTAAGATGCCAATATGTACAGTGATCACTCGTTAAGTCATACTGAAAATTTATTTAAATAAAATATAGCAAAATTCTTTCTATACGTTAAATCAAATTATTTTTTTTATCCAAACTCCACTGTGCTTTCAGCTTAAGAGATACTCAACTCTTACCCATAGAACAAAGTAAAATTTTAATATTTACGCAAGAGGAATCAAGTCAGCATTAAATGGTGGTAGTAGTACCCACTCACCCCCTCTCTCCCAACCTTCTTCTATCCCTCCCTCACACCCTGGCCCATTGAACAGAAGCTTCAGCTGCTGAGGGTGTGTCAGTGGTACACAACAGATGCAGAAAAACACCCATCCCTACCAAAATAAACTGTATAAAATATATGTATGTATGTATGTTTGTATGTATGCATTCACATAAAAGCGAAGCGACGTTAAAACGGTATTATTTGTAATTACCCATACTCCCACATTTATCCAATCGGAAGCAACTTTGAAACCCAAAATAGGGTTTGAAATTTTTCCATGCTGTCATGACAACCACTCGCACAAACATAACGGTATCCCCCCGCTCACGAAAATACATAACGGTTTATATACTATGTATACAGTTGTCTATATACGATGCGGGTCTCTTTTTATGACACAGCTGAGAGCCGTTTGAAGGGTGTCGTAATTTTCATTGCCAAAAATAACTCAAACTCCATTTTGTCCATGGAGTCAGTTCGCTGGGTCGTCTCTTTTGCTTGGTTTGGCTCGAATGAGTTTTGCAGTCTGCTGGGAGGGGCATGGTGGTCTCTGTTCTACTCTTCAAACCACCAAAAAACTTTCGCTTCAACTCCACTCGAGGATTTTGCGTTGGCGTCCCTTTGTCGGCTTACATATATTGTGTTTAACATACAAACATGTTCGTATATAGTATTTACTTATGTAAGTGAAATGAAGTCAGCCCTTGCAATGAATATGGCCTATATACCAACATATGGAGTACATCCACAATTTACATGTGTCACTTTTGTGTACCATAGAAATCAGTTTGATTTTAAAATACTAAAAATACTTTAGAAAACTTTAATTGGAATCACAAACCTTTCATATTCCTAAGGAAAAAATTTATTAACAATTTAAAAATTCTAATTTTACTCAAAGTTTGAGTAATTTTAATTTATTTTTCAAACTTTTTGGTATTTTTCAAATAGAAATGTGCTCATGAATCCTATGTCCTTATGTATGCGAGAAGTAGCAAGTGAAAGTGAGCGAGACGGCAATTTAGAGCTGAATTTTCATTTGTCCTTTGTGCCTCCATGAAAACTCAAAGAGAGAGCAAAGCAGAGGGCGAGGCAAGGAAACGAGGCGCACGCACTTTTTTTTCGGCTCACTTGTTTTTCGGGGGTATTTTTTTTTTCTACGACAAAAGAGAGAGTCATAAATACATCTATGTAAATACTTTCATACATATGTATGTACATAGTGACAAGTATAGGGCAATAAAACAGTGTGTACATAGTATTGTGAAAGGTAAATATTTCTACCTGTCTAACTCCGCCCACACAATTGTAACGGGGTCCTTTACATGGCTCAGGTAAAACAGGTTATAAAAGACAAGGCAGGATACGAATTGGGATGAAGGTACTAAAAAAAAGGAACCATTTTTACTGAAAAGTAACTGGAAAGTAGAAGAATATTCTGAAAAAATATTACAAAAGGAAAATATAATTTCCTCACTTAAAAATAAAGATGCACAAACTGAGACTTATTTCAAAACTTTCACGGTTTTTAAGTCTTTTTAGAAAATTTTTTTATTTTTTTTTCAGTGTGCTCAATGTAATATCCAAGCATAAATTTATTGAATAGAAGTGCATTTTTTTCGTGCATAACTTTTAATGTGTAAAATAATACTAATAATATTTAAATCTTATCGATTTTTTTCTATTTTTCAAAGTTATCGGAAATGCCCATTTGTTGCACGAAAGCCATCAAGGAAAATGCAAACTTGGCAACCTAAAAATATACAAAGTTAAAAACTATGATATGTATATACTTTATTTATTAACTTACCCGCAGATTAGTATTCAAGCATATGGGAAAAAAACCTCCACCCAAAAATATAATCGGTTGTTGAACATTATGTAGATAGTTTTTTAGAGCCGACGTATAAGGACGACTGGCACCAACCCAATTTGAATGAAAGACTTCCAATGCCAAATTCTCACAGTCCTCGACAATAAGATCGCAAGTAAAGGAAAACGGAAATGTTTGAAATAAAGTGCCAGTCATATAAATAACGGTAGAGATGCTCGAATAAAGATCCGCAAAAAATGCCACATGTATTAACCCCGAGGCCAGAACCAACGAGACGACAAAAAACTGAACAAACATCGTGCGAGAGATTAAAGGTCGCATATTATCGCAGTACCTTGAAACGGAACCATTTGAATCTTTGAAGAAAAATTTGATTTTTATTTACTTACTCGAGAATTAGCTTGTGATCCTGGATGCATAGAACGAGTTCCTCATAGTTTTCATCCTCGTTCATGCTGGTATTATTGCGTAATCTTCTAACTCTCTCCCGGAGCCACTTAATCTGAGCACGTACCGTCAAAGCAAAGACCAAAGGACCTCCATCCATGGCAACACAAGCATAAATGGCAGTCATTTGTAGAATATACTCCAGAAAACATACAGTCAATAGCTGCCTTGTACCATCACGCCAGTCAAAAAAGGGATTATATAGGTTCAAAGGAGGTATTCCATTGTATATAGCACAGCACAAGTACAAAGTCGTCGGTATAAAGTACAAGATGTGATATAAGAAAATTATGAAATTGCAACGTGTCACAACTCGATGAACTTCAACGCGTTCCTCGTACGTAATACTCCTTCTATACATAACACCCAATAATTCTTTGGCCTTATCCACGCGCCATGTATTCCGGAACGTTATCAAAGACTTGATTGAATAAGCCGGAGCATTAAAAAATACCTCCAAGAAGGTAAAAAGTGTATTCGCATGTGAGAGGTCTATGGTCCACATCAGAGACTGTATGAAAAGTACAGGTAAATAAATGGTAAATACCACTGAAATTGCAGTCCACAGATTATATAATCTCTTTCTCAGATAACTTCTTCCTTCGGTTGAGCCCCAACCCAAATTCTCCATAACATATTCCATATATGTATAGGCGTATCGAGGTTCCAGAAGATTCTCTCCATCTGGTTCCCGAAGAAATTTAAAATATTTGTTCAAAATTCTTCTCATCGGAGGTTTTTTTTTTTTTTTTTTTTGTCTATCTGTAATGAAAACTCTTCTAAGACAAGAATTTAACTGTTGGATATTATTTGCTATTGCTTTTATTTATAGGTTTTTAAGCTTTGAGCGACGTGTTCTTTGATTATTTTTTCCCATCGGTAGGCGGAGTTTTAATTCTAAACGTGTGCATTTAAAATTTTCAGAGTCATTGAATCGTACATCAAAATACAGTGGTAGACAAAAGTATTTACACAACACTTAAAGTTAAATCTACCCATAACTTGAACTTACTCAATGTAGTAAAGTATGGTATCAATGGAAAGGTTATTTTATTTCCGTTTCAATTATACAATACTTTTCTTAACCCATTAAGTCTACTTTTGAAACTTTTTTCCCCGGGCTTAAAAATAAAATGTTTTGATGCAAAAAGTTACTTCAAAATTCTAATAGTGACTGCAAGTATTTTTTTATGATCTTTTGAAAACTGCTAAAAATTACTATTTTACCCACTTTTCATACAAAATAGTCATTACATAAAGTAAGTTCTAATTATGGGTGGACTTAACTTTAAGTGTTGTGTAAATACTTTTGACTACCTCTGTACTTATTATAATAAATTTTTAATTTACTTTTTTACTTTTTTTATATTCAGAAGACAAACTTTTTTTTTCATTTTCTTATTGAAATTGACCTTTTTTAATATTAAAATAAAAAAATTGATTAAGATGATTTGCATATATTTGTACACAAGTTAGGAAAGGGAAAAAGGGGTTATTTTTTTATTAAAGAAAATAAGTCTTGAACTAATTGTTATAGGTTATGTTAAACTCTATCCATATCAAAACAAAAATATGTACATAATGCAAAAAATCCCTTGTCTCCAAACTTTACCGTACTACACAAAAGGATTTCAAAATTATTTACAGTTGAACTAGAGCTTAATTTCAGTTACATCTAATTATTCGCCGACATTCGAAACAAACTGTGGATGGGTTACACACACACACACACACACATGCAAACAAACATACGTATATTTGTAAAAACGAATTTTCACTAACACGCTGACCTTCAATATAATTTTGCCGGCAGAGTGAGTCGAAATGGCAAAAAAAAAAGAGGCAAACGCCGAAAAGGAAGTGTGGCAAAAGCTAAAAGAATATACAAGCATACATACTTACATGCAGCGCACATAAAAATACATACAAACTAACAAACCGATGTACATAAAACATGTGCATTAAACATATACGGGCTACAAGCACACAAACACACACACACAACAGGGTGGGTGTGTGTGCGTGTGATTTTATAACATGAAATTGAAATTTGCTGCATGAAAACGAAATTTGCAGCATGCTAAAAATTGAACGAAGCATTCGTAGTTTGTCGACGCTGACGTTGACTGCAGCTGCGACGGCGACTGCAGCAGTGACTGTCGTTTGTTGTTGCAGTTGGGTTTGAGCGACATGCGCGCGCATTGCAAAATGTTAGGAGTTAGTTCCAACTCCGACACCAACGTTGGCAGCTCTGTCGCCGTTTTCAAGTGCAAGTCCAAGGGCAGCTTCGTGCAACTGCAACAGGAATGGAATGCTGCTGCTGTTGCGTCGGCGTTGGCGTCAACGTCGCTGCCTTCCAGAACCTGCTGCTGTCAGCGCTCCAGACCTTGAAAGCAACTTCGTGTTGCGTTCGTTAAATGCACAAACATACAGACATACATATATGTATGCTTGCTCACTCACACACACACACACACACACTCAGGCTTGCATACTTGCACTCTCTATTGCCGGCTGGGCTGCATTTGTGTGCTTCGGTTTTTATCGCCATTTTTCTATGGCTCTGTTTTCGCAAACTCACACGCACACACACACAGCAGAGGGAGTAGAAGAGGGAGTTAAAGAGAGTTGCTGCGAGACGTTTGGAACAATGAGCAGCAGGATGAGGTGCAAAAGGAAACAGGCTGGTTTTTATTTTATTTACTTTTTGAGTGGGCTGCGGCATAGAACAGGCTTGAATTCTGCTACTGCTGCTGCTTCTTCTTTTGCTTTTGCTTTATCGTTCGCTGTTCGCTGTGTTGTGTCCACCTTTTTGACATTTCGCCCACTTTTTCCTGTTCTTCCGGTTTTTGTTTTGCCGTGCTTTCCTGTTTTCGACCCATAATCCTGTCCCATGCCATCGCTGCCGCTGCCGCCGCCGCTGCCGCTGCCTCTCAGCTTATGTAATGCCAAAAACGTGTTCTCAGCCGACTAACAAAATGCGAAAACGTCGAACGGCGAACGTCGAACGTGAAACGGCGGGCAGCGGGGCATTGTGACAAACATTTTCAATGCTCGATGAGAATTTTAATCAAATCTATCACTTGCTCCCCTGTATTATATTTTTGTCAGAGTTGCGTATGAACACAAATACACATACGTATATAAATGTGTATGCTGGAATATATGTACATATGTGTATAAATAAATCGATATGCGAAGAATATTCATGTTCATGCTTGTAAAATATTTAAAATTAGGTGTAGTCAGTAATAAAAGTTTTATGTAAATAAAAATTGAATGATGTTCTGCTAAAAATGTATAAAAAAGTACGAATTTGTCGGTTATTTTTTTATACAAAATTGTTTCACGTAAATTAAATTTTAAACAAAAATTAGAACTGTTAATAATTTTTATAATATTCATTATTTAGTTTTAATGATAGTTTTGAACACCTTATTTTTATTTAGCTTGTTTTTAAAACGTCTTTTATTTTCTTATGCATTTTTTTAAATTTATTTTTTTTGGAAAAAAGTATTTTTCTTTTTCAAATATTTCTACTATAGCTCTAAAAATTTTATTTTATTTTTATTTTTTTTTTAAGTAAAGAATATGCTTTTTAATATTTTTTTCGTACATTTTTAACCAACCTTTCAAAAAAGTTTTCGGACTTCATACAATAATCGAGAAGAAAAAAAGTTGTAGGACTATTTTTTACCTCAAGCGTTCATTCATAAAACAAAACGATTTATCAGACAAATGCGTTCATTAGGAATATTTCATATCTCTTTGCAATTTCGGTAGCAACATTTTGTGGAATTTCCTTTAGGCGGCCCTTTGTTACCCTAGACAACATCCTGTGCTTGTTGCAACCATGTATCTATCTACATCCATGTATTTTCAATTTGATTGTCATTGGCATAACTGCTCCATTGTTGTTTCGTTTTTCCCCTCCCCCGCACTACCCCCCTCCTTCGTATTTCATTCAGTTGTATGCCATTATCTATGCCAATGCTTTCCGCAATCCCAAACTCGAAACCAACCAAAAAGAGGAAAAAAAAAGTTTGGCAACAAACACGTGGTATCAAAATGTTGCCCAAAAAGCCGTGGGCCATAAATAAACCTCAATCGCAACGGCGTCGCCGTCCAGGCAACAACACCTACCTCACCCCCCTTCCAACCAAAAACACAAGCCTACTCCACACAAAAAACCTGAAACCGAACCCGAACCCATAGCTAAAAACCCAAACCAATATCTGCGCATAAAACATAAAACATGCTTGCAACACAGCACAAAAAGGGGCAGCAGCAGCAGCAACAGCAGCCCCCAATATCAAAGCGGGAGGTGCTCACCCTCCCTACCTCCCTGCCACCCTCACGCTTGCTCACTCTCATGCCTCTCGCGGCGCAGACGCAGTTGCTCGCTTGTGGCAGCCACCACCGAAAGTGACTCCGTTGTCAACTCCGCCTCAACCATGCCTTCTTCGCCCCTCCCGCCCACTCAGAAATTCGCAATACGCGTGTCGCTCTCTCTCTCTCTCTCTCTCTCTCTCTCTCTGAACACAAAAACTCTGCCCCGGGGAGTGTTTGCCTGCCACATGCAACAACAGCAACAACTTTCAACGTTCTTGATCGTGAATTTTCTATGCTACTGGGCCTTGAAACCTTGAAAAAAAAAACAAATTGTGTGGCAGGAAGGGAGTTAGGGGGGTGGTTGGGGCATGTGGCAGCAGTTGCCGCATTACGTCAGTGCCACACGAGAAAAGTCGCCAAGTAAAAGGGAAAACTCGTCTCCACAACTGCTGCGGAGTTTTTAATGTCACTTTGCCAACTTCGCCAACTCTCAGCTACAGATACATAGATACATAGATACTTGTCGGTGTGTGTGTGTGTGTGTGCTTGGCAAATATGTATTTTGCTGTCGTTTTTCTTTGGCAGTTCTTTTTTTTCCCTTTTGTACATTCGTTGGGCTTCGATGCGGAGTTTTCTAGCTTTTGGCCAAGACTTTGACTTGGCCGAGGTCGCGTCTGTGGGTGTGTGTGTGTGTGTGTGTGTGTGTGTGTGTGTGTGTGTGTGCGAGTGTGTGTGGGACAAGGTGTTTCATGTTGTTAATGGCCCTGTGCGGTTTTAGATGCCACTCCATCTTCTTTTTTTTTCCATCTCACATTTTCCATGACTCTTCAGAATCTTCTATACATTTTTCTGCTGCTTTTGCAGCTTTGCCAATTTGCGTTGTATTTTCCCTTCTGGAAAACGAAATTTTTGCTGGCTAGCTGTGTTTGAGTCTTGTTTGTTTTTACTGCGCAGATTCATGAAATTCTGCGTAAAATTTTTTATGTAGTATTTTTCTGTTCTGTGGTCGCCTTAGTGAGTCATCAATGCGGCTAAAGTTGGGCTTTTTTATGATTGGCCAATAGCAATGAAATTGGATTTTCTTCTTTACCATGTGTGCGTCTTTGTAAATAGACTGCAATATGTAATCAATATAATATAGTTGTTGTAGATGTGGAGTTTATCTGCATAGGTTTAGAAGAGAAGTGGGAAAGAAAATGGTAAGGAAAATTATTTGATTTTGTGTATTAAAAAATTAAAAAAAAAAATGTTATAAATGAAGGCAGCACATAATTTCAGGTTTAAGAAAGGAACGCTAATAAAAGCAAGGTTTTTTTTTATTTTATTACCATGTGTGTTTATTGAAGTTTACTCTTTTTATATGCTAAATTTTTGCTGTCAACACGTCACTAAATTTAACTGATATCAGCGAGGCTTACTTGAATTTTTGAGAATCGCGGAGTAGAGCAGTGTCTTAATAATTAATTAACTTTAAAAATAAACCTTTCTTTTACTTAGAGCAGTGTCTTAATGGAATACGTCAGTTTACCACACTTTAAAATTTACGACTATGAAGACACTGCTCTACTCCGCGATTCTCAAAAATTCAAGTAAGTCTTCCTAATTTCGGGCATTTAGGTATAAGTAAAGGAAAACTTTATTTTTAAAATTAACGACTATTCAGACACTGCTCTACTCCGCGATTCTCAAAAATTCAAGTAAGCTCGGCTGATTCTGGTGAGATTTAGTGACGTGTTTTAGCATGCGTGTGTGTAATAATAATAGTACTTATTGTAATTAAATATAAAACAAGGACAAGGGTAAGTGGGAACATTCTAATTATAAATATGCAAAGGATAAAAGAATAAACTAAACCAAAATAGTAAAATTAACTATTTTTAGAGTGTATGTACAGTAAAGCTTTAGGTACACCTTTAGGTACAGCTTTTTACATGTACCTAGAACTTCTGTATCTAAGCAAATTCATCATTAATCTAATCTGCCTTTTTGACATTTCTGTGGTCTGTCTGCTTTTCCTTTGTTTTTCTGGCTTGATTTTTTTTTTGTCATTTGCCACATTCGAAAAGGAAAGTGCTCCACATAGCAAAATATATATACATACGTGTGTATGTGTTCTTGTGGCAACCCCCACATGCAGAGAGAGATCATAACATGCAGCTCCACCCCTTGATGAGGGGAAGTACCCGCCTACCTACCCATTGTGCCTCTTTCTCTCTCTCTGGAACCTTCATGCCATTTATTTTGCCAATTTTATTTAAATTTCAATTGAAAGTTCGGCATGGCAATTATTTTATATATGTATGTATATTCATGTGTCGTCATGGCAGCTTAACATGGAGCTTTAACCACAAGTCCCAACTCCATTTCACTGCGGCCCTTTTGCCTCCCCCCCCCTCTCACTATGACTGCATTTGCTGCTCCCAATTTGGATACGCAAAATGCCCAAACTCCCAATTGGCATAAAAACACAAAAAAAAAATGAAACTTTTTCCACATTGTCATGCAGTTCTTTTCTTTTGCCACACACACGCGATACATGCAACGTTGCAATTGTTTGTCAACCATGGACCGTTACATCCGCTGGAATTGGATTATTGTGGCTGGCTGCCCATTACTCCCCCCCAACCCCGTTTGGCTCCCAGAAGACATGGCTGCTGATCAAATTTTGCATGTCCATTTAACCCTTGTGGCCAATGCAATTAGACCATGACTCCATTACTGCTAGTTGTTGCACACACTACTCGTAGCTAGGTGCCACAGAAGTGAAAAGTGAAACCTGACTGTAAAAACTTTCCCACAGGACTTCAGCTTAACCCCTTCGTTTATCTGCCTTTTGCTTTTTTGGCGAGCCAATTAGATTAATTTGCTTTAATTGTAAACCAAGTGGATTTTTTTTTCTTTATAACAATAGCACATTGGAGGAGATTCTTACGCAATGCTTCCCCCGAAATAAACATAAATCAACACATCCGCTCCTAAATTCTAGGAACCGCCCAGTAGCAGAAACAACAACAACAACAATACCATGCTGTCTATTTCTTCTCTAAAATCAACAAAATTGTTATTCATTAAAAAAATATATTAAAAAAATCTTCTTTTGTTGTTGTCACTGTTTGGGGCCATCTGAGTTGAGCCCCAACCAATGGGAGAGCACTCCGCTTGAATCTTTGTATTGACAGGCGCTTTGTGTGTGTGTGTGTGTGTGTGCGTGTGTATCTATGTGTGGGTCACATCGCTCAATATGCGTAACTACGCATTTGGCATTCGAAACGAAACGAATTTTGGGGCATAAATCATTTACATGCTAAATGGCATATGTGTTTTTTGCTATAGCCATATAAGCAAGAATTACAACGAAGCTTAGATACCCTTAAGGCAGTTTATATCTAAGTAATGTATAATCAAACAAAGCAACACGTTTTATACTAAAAATAAATGTAAATAATATAAAAACACTTAAAAATGATTGTGAAACACTTTTCAATTCAACTAAAAATCTGCACATTCTCTATAAAATTATAAAGCTAATGTACTTTCTATATAATAGTACCTCAAAACAACATTGAAACCAACCACAATCCAAATCAAAATCCACACAACAAAACGTCACATGAACTGAATGTTGTATTAACATTTCGTTGTGGAGCGGATCATGAGAAAATTCTTTTTTATTGAAGCTCAAACTGCCCCTTCAACCTTCCCTTGACGCCCCCACAACTCCCTTCTGCCAGCTGCCTATTTAAAAACTAGGCGAACCAACGGTCAAACATTGTGGTAAATTAACAAATTAAATTGGATTCGCCTCCCCAACCGTGACTCTGACTCAGTTCAGTACCTAGATTCTGACACAGACCTCATTTCTCCTACTCCTCGGCAAGATCGGAAATCTTATGTGCTGAGCCTATTTTGTGTGCCTATTTTATGTGAATTTATTAATTTTTTATAGTCGTAGATTTTTGAATAGCTTAAAAAAAAAATCAAAGTGCCGCTTTTATGCAGGCCCCTCAAATTTAATTTGTGTGCTCTTTTCTTCTTCCCTCTTTTTTTGCGTGCTTCAAAAATTTGACCTTTTTTTTGTTTTCTAGGTTACGTTATTGTGTAGAAATAATTGGAATTTACGAAAACTTGTGAAATTCTTGAAAGAATATGTTAAAAGTGAAGTGAAAAGTTAGTAAAATAATAAAAAATAGCAAAATTTAATTTTAGTCAATAAAATATTGCGTCATTGAGAAACATGAAAGAATGCATTTCCTTGGCAATCACTTAATGACAATATTCCCAGTACGAAATCACTTATTAAAGCGCGCTCCTAAAATGCTGCTATACATTTTGTAAAGCTGCAATTGATATCCAGCCAGTTGAATGGCCCATAATCTTAAACAGCCATTGAATGGGAAAACAAACAGCAAGCAAACAATGCGCAACGAAACACTTCATTAGCGCAACTTTGCTTATCAGTTGTTGCACAGACCTGGTCAGAACAGACCCAGGCCAAGCCCATTGCAGCCACAACAAGAACAACAACAAAAGCGAACTGCAATGTGCGAGAGAGAGCCATTTATCTTACCGGGCCCATTTGACAAATTATGCGGTGTCAACGCATTGATGGGGTCTTGGGAACGATGATGGGCCTAACCTAACCTAGCCCAGTCTAGCCCCAACGTCGGCTTTTAAGCTAATAACAAGACAATGAGGAACAGACAATAACAATTCATTTGGGCATTAAGGTGTTTAAACTTTTTCATGGTCAAATGGCTAAAAAAGAGAGCATAAGAAATGGCAATGTCAACGTGGCCAATTGACTTGTTACCCCTCTCCCTCTCTCCCTCTCTCTTGCTCTCTCTCTCCCTTTTAAACGATCCGTCTCCTAATTCTTTGCCTAGTCTATAGGCCTTAAGGCGTGTCGCCTTGGACTTGGTTTGCAATTGCTGTTGCAGTTGTTGTCTAGGTTTCAATGCCCCCGCTTGCCATCATCGTTATATATGCAAATGCCACACAGCTGCAGCAGACTGAAACAACACACACACACACACACTCACAACTACAACTACAAATACAAATCGTGCTTGTTTGTGTGTTGCAGATTCTAAAGTTAACCGCATGACGAATCACTTCGCATAAATTGAAACGCTACGTTGCATGTTGCTCTTGCTCTTGCCGCAGTGCCCCCAAAGATATGGAGGTGCCGTCGCCGTCGCCGCCGTCGTCGAGCTGCTTCAGTCAAATGTGCGTTGCCATTGCCGACGCCTCATAATTCTTCAAATGCGTCTGTGTGTGTGTGTGTGTGTGTGTGTGTGTGTGTGGGGGTTTCTGGGCGGCTGGCTGCATGGGGGCGCGCTGCGTTGAAAGCCTTTGACGGCAACGACGTTGCAGTTGCAGCTCGTTAAATCGTGCGGCAGCCCCTCTCCGCCGTCCCTCCTTTAACAGCCCAACAATTCAGTTGCGTTTCTTGCTAATTACGCATACACGACCAGAACGCATTCAGTTTATGCGTGCTAAAGTATTGTAAACATGAAGTAATAAGTTAAGTTAATTATGAATAGATAAATATTAAAAATAAATACTTGAACTACTTTTAAAGCTCTGTTTTATGTTCTAAAAAATGTAGTTTTAACTTAATAAGTTTCAAACCGAAATCGAAAAAAAGTCACTTATTTTAAGATTTTTTCAATTTAAAAACAAAAGATTGATAGTGAAATATCAGTAATTTACTTTATAATTATTATAACTAGTGTTATATAATCCCTGAAACAGTACATTTTTCTCTTTATTTGCATATCTTGAAAAGTGTGTTCGCATCAACCTTGTTAGCCAAGTAAGTTCTTACATACATATGTATATGTATCTCTCGTTTAGCCTCTTGCTGCGCCTATTTATGCCTACTGTCTACTGCATTTGAGTTTAAGTACATGAATGTAAAAAAATATATATAGACTACAAACACATTCACTGCATGTAATAACTTATGTCGTTTGTGGTTTATCTTTATATTCGTATATTTCTTCTTTCTTTTTTTACCTTCCTTCATCTGACATTTGTCATCAAGTGAAGTGCACTTGAAATGCGTTTTCTGCACTTGCAGTTAAAAGTTGTCAGCTTTTAAAGCTGTTGATTATTTGCAGAATGTTTTGTCATTAAACCAAGTTTGTATGTATTTTAGATTTTATATTGCATTCAAAGCACGCACTAACCATAAAAAGGGTTTACTGCTCAGCTCAGATAGGAGTAGCTAGAACAGTACATAAATCTATAGTTTAATTGGATTAAATTATGCCTGGCTGAGCTCTCAGGCTCTGGCTTAAAGTAAACGAGTTATCAACAAGATGTGCCGCTATCCAACAGAGAGACTATAGCTTGTTATTGTTGTCATAGTAGCAGCAACAGCAACAACAATAACAACAGTAACAGACAATGAATTGCACTTGGAGAAAAGAGGCTGTGAATTTTCTACAGATAGGATTTAGTTAAAAATTGTATGCCAAAGAACACTGCTAACATTTTTAAAAAGTTTTTTGCAATATTCGAATTATTCTGAGTTTTTTTTTAAATTTAAGGATTAAAAGACAATTTAAGTGATAGTATATTTTTTTTTATCATAGGAACTCAATTTTCTTTTAAATATTTAATTTTTTCCAATGTTTTCTACTTGATTTGAGGTGTTTTTTTTTTTTAATTATGCTATATTATTAAACTGTATAATTTTTTTCC
The DNA here is from genome assembly GCA_018152825.1 of Scaptomyza hsui. Taxonomy (NCBI): domain Eukaryota; kingdom Metazoa; phylum Arthropoda; class Insecta; order Diptera; family Drosophilidae; genus Scaptomyza; species Scaptomyza hsui. The sequence goes on along the minus strand of JAECXO010000004.1, from coordinate 3,294,192 downwards.
CAGTTTAACGAAAATGTTCTTCGTTTCTCTAAGTGCATTAGAGGCTGTTGTAAATTTTTGGTTCCCAATTGTTACACATAGTATGTATGTGTGTAAGGGGCAAGCCCATCATCAACTGCTCCGGCTGGGATCGACATATGTATGCAACAGCCTCTAAATATTGCTGACGACAACTTTATTATCTAATTTCTGAGACATGTCAATACAGATTAAGGTCACACGTATCAAACACAGCGCAATGCAAAGCTGACAATGGAGATTACGAAAACTGGCTGCTGAGTCCGGGCCATGAGAGCCCAATTTAACTGGGCTGGGCTTTGAGACTACGCCTACGTTTCATGAACGCCGCCACCGCCACCGCCGCCGCCGCCTCTTAAAGAATTCCAAAACGACACGAATTGTAAGTAAATCAAATGTGGCAAACGATCTGCAGGCAGGTCCAAGTCCATTCATTGTCTGCAGTTGGTTTTAATGAACCCTTGAACTTGACACGATGTTGCTGCACTCGCTCTGTCTGTGGCATAAACAATAATAAATTTGGCCGAGTGGCAAAAGGCCATGACCAACAACTAAGTATAGTTTATACTCGGCATCTAACCACTGCCTAATACACTGTTCTTTAAGCAGGTGGGGCTTAGTTATTTGGGTGCGGAAGTGGGAGTGGCAGCAACATTTTAAACTGGTCTAAAACTGTGACTTTCAAAATGTGATCTAGTTCTTACACAAATCTAAAAACCTTGTAGGAAAAAATGCAATATAAGAAAAATGTTTAAATAACGTTTTCTTTAGCTAACCTTAAAGAATCTTACGTTCTTTCAAGTCGATTAAACTCTATATCTTCTTTGAACAAACAGTGCATACAAATATTTTTGGCAGCAACACCCAAAGACTTGGCTTCAAATACCACAAACCTCAACACTCGAGTTGCTGTTGCAGTCACAATGTCATCAATGGCCGTCGTTGACTCCTTTAGAGTCATCATTGCACACTTCAAAATTTATGCTCCTCAACTGTCGTGGTCGGAACTAAGTGCCCTGTGGTGCCCTGTGGCAAGCAGACAAACCAAACTTATTCTTCTTTTGAGTGCTTTAAAATTATTGCTAAAAATGAAATGCTGCCCAAAAAATAAAAAGAAACTTGGTTGGTTTGCGCTGCTAATGCTTTAACCTTTTTTGGGCGCTAACTTTTCCCAGGGCCAGGCCAGGCCAGTGAGGGAGTTTCAAGGCCAGGCCAAGTGCAACATCGAGTGCGGCAAGTCTCACGAAGCCGATGAGGCAGACGGAATGCTTCTTATTTTTATACTTTAATGCGCTGGCGTATCTGTCGACACCAAAGGCAGAAACGTTGCAACTTCGTGCACGACGTGTAAATATTGTTTCAGCAAGCACACTGAGAGGGCGGGGCAAGGGGTTAAGGGACAGCTGTAGCAACAGCCGAAGAAAAACGAAAACGTTGTCGAGGCGCATTTAGCGCTAACAATGTTTGTTCTTCTTGGCTAGCAACATGCAGCAGGCATCAACTCCAACTCCAACTCCAACTTTAACTCGTTCTGCTGTTTACTTTTGCACGCCGCTTTTATGTTGATCCCAGCGACCGGGAACTGCACCTCCCCCCCCCCCACTACCCCACCCTTTGTAAACTCCCTGTGGGTTGTCAGTTTCAAGGTTTCTTGCTCGTTCTCGGCATGCCAATTGCACATTTCAATGTCACTGAGGATCGCAAACAGTTTTGTGTGGAGCCAGCGATTGCATGACGGATGGGCAGGCGGCTCCAAAAGTGTTGAATGCTTCATGGCATAATGTGTTAATTGTGTGGCAGCCTGTACAGATGCTGCAAGCTCCAGATATAACTGGCGAATGTGAAGAGAAAAAATTATGCTTATTAAATGTGATAATCATAAATCATCTTTATGGCAATTGAAAAGCGCGTTAAATGCGCCGCCTGCCGTTTCTTTTTCTACTCGTTTTTTTTTTTTTTTTTTTTTTGTTATTGTAATAAATTCTAAAACTAATTTCCGTAGCCTGGCAACCCTTTGATGTCAGCCCAGCCACCCCCCAGGGGCCACAAGTAAATTAGTCGACTTTTGTTGTAGGATTCGCTATTTTTTCGTGGCATTTTTAAATTGAATTTTAATTTTGTTCTTCGTGCCCCGAAAGCGGACAGCTAATTTAAATTGAGACACATGCAGGCGCCAATAATTAAAAGCGCCCCTTTATCCCTTTTTTTTCTCTCTGGTTTGTTTTTTTTTTCCTAGTCTGGCTGCAACTGTTGGCAACCGTGTTTCGTGCCCCTTTGGCCATGATGCAGTACATTTTCCACATGAAATAACCACAAAAAGTCATCGTTTTTTTCTGCTTTTCGTATTGAAAATGGGTTAAATTTAATTGCTTTTGTCATTTTGATTTGCATTTTGTTGCTGTAAGCAATTTGTCCAGCGATTGGGGCATACAAAACGTTCCCCAGGGCGTCGTACATCACGCCGCAGTTTTGCATCCTCCAGTTCTTTCGTAAGGTTTCATTTTTTTTCTTTATCACCAAGTAATTTATCAAAAAAATATTTTCTTTGTCGAATAATTAGAAAGTCAACCAGAAAGTAGTCGCAAAAGGGTTAAAAGGTCGATGCTGTCAGCGGGGCGAGGCCATAACTTTAGGATTTATAATTTTTACTGTAAACGCCTGATTTATGGAATTGGAAACTTATGACTGAAGCTGAAACAGAGTCGCAATTAGCATAAGGAATTTTTTTTTTGCCCTTTTATGGTCATGTGCACATATGTATTATTGTTGTTGTTCTTTTGTTTCCATTTGCTCCTAAACAAATACTTCGTTTCATTCAGCAAGAGTTGACTTTTGTTTATTTGCCTTAAATTACGTCTTTATGTGTTTTTCGAAATTGTTGTGTAATTTATAGCGCTTGCCAAATGAACCGCAAACTCACACACAAAACAACATGACAAGAAATTGGAACCATCTACAACTCATTGGGAAATAAAAAACACATGCTGCCTGTTTAGAATTTTGGAGCCATTATCGTCACGCTATAGCATATTGTTAAGAGTGTTGACTTGGGGTGGTGGGAGTTGATAAGCACAAGTGTTTGTGTCTTGAATAAATCATTACAAAAAATTCGATATAAAACAGCTTTAAATTGCTTTAAAAGAAACATCGATCATAGCTTTTGGTTGATAAAATGCATTCCCAGATGATGTTGTGTAAGTTAAATGTAAAAGTTGCGCTAAGTCAACATTTTTAGGAGAAACTGACTGACATAGCAATCTAATTTTTCCTCAGAATGATAATCAATGTGTGTAGCTGAAGACTAAAATTGCGTTTCTCCAAAAGAGTAAATTTAAATGTTAAAGGTCTTCTGACAATCTTCTTCTTCTGTAAATTAAGAAACAGCCTAGAATCTGATACATATATATAGATATATAGTTTAGTGCATGTGCGGTTCGTTAACTAAACGAGATTTCTGCACCGATGGCCGTCTGGTGTTGATGAATGTATTGCAACCCGAGGATCATAGCTCATATCAACGTGTATCTGAGATACACAGAGACCGTGCCGACCGACTTCGACTACTACTATTTTGAAAGACTTCAAGAGTTGCTGCTGCTGCTGCTGCTGCTGGGCAGCAATGATGACGAGGGAAACGTGATCGCTGAACGATAGTGTGCGCACGATTTGCGATTAATCAAGCGAGCGGAGAACTGCAAGATACATCCTTGCTTGGGAAATCAGCATTTAATCTTTGTGCCCCCTGCGTGGCAGCAACAAACTTACAATGCCAACAGACAGCAGACAGCAGTCGAGGCCATTGCACAAGGGCCAGGGCCGTAGTGCAAATAATTAAATGGCCATTGTGTGAGCGACAAATGCGGCAAGTAGTAGTATCTAGCAGACACAGATACAGATACATGCGAGCTGAGAAAAACATATGGTTGGGCCAAGAAACCTCCTGCCTTACTTTAATTTCAGCTCCTTGGCCTGACACAGATAGATACATGAGTCTACCTACTGACACCGACTCGACGTGCCGAGCGGCAGCAGCAGCAGCAGCAGCAGATACAATTGTATCTCAACGCTTGCAACTTGCAACGTATGCCTCAGCGCCCTTTTATGGCTTGCGTTTGCGTTTGCGCAGCAGCAACACCAACGATCGTTGTGCAATCAGTGGAGCATTAAGTGCGACGAAGAACCCAGTCCCAGACCCAGTCCCAGTCCCAGTCCCAGTCCCAGACCCAGACCCAGGCCCTCAACCAAGTCCCATGTTCACCACGTACATAAGTTGTTCCATTTTAATGCTGCGGCACGTAACGACGGGACGCTGTATATAAAGCTATATATACATATATACATACATACATATATGTATATGTACAATTGCATGTGGAATCTGCAACTTGGCGCTGCTCGAGGCACTAAATAAAAGCGAAACTTGTTTGCGATTTTTTTTCTCCTCTCTCGTTTTTGCTTTTGCTTTTTGCTGTTGGGGCCTTGAATGGGATCCTGTATGTCAAACTTGAACTTGTATGTGTGTGCTTGTGTGTTGTGTGTGTTGTGTTGTGTTGTGTGCGCGGTATTTCTGCATTTCATGCTTCAAATTATCAACATTTGCAGTGGTGGAAAGAGTGAAATACAAAAATAATGCCAGAGCCACGCCAGTTGAAATACTTAAGTATCTGCGGTTTGGCTCTACGAGAGAGTATCTGTGTGTGCCTGTCTGTGTGTGTGTGTGTGTGTGTGTGTGCTGGTCTGTGGTGATGATATCATTGCCAATGCCTTATATAGTATGTGCGGGCTGACTGCGCAGCTAGTCAGTCAGTCAAACAATCTGTATATATTTTTTATTCGCATTATTTTTTATACTTTTTGCAGCAGCATTATCTCTTTATCAGTTTGACAGCGAGACCTTCATAGGGGCATTAAGTGGGCTCCCCTCTTTTTAAATGGACGCCTCCTACTCCTCTTCCTCCTCCTCCGCTTCCAAATTAAATCCCATGTAGTCCCTTTTTGCGTAAATGGAGCAAATCAACGCGCACTTGACGGCAACTTGTTTCACTTATTTCACTTTTGAACTTGAAATTTTTAGGGTAACCAGTTTGGTAACTGGTTCCCATCAATGCAATCAAAACACATGAAACTTGCTGCACTTGTTGTTGTTGCAGGACAAGCCGAAAAAGGAGCCTGCCACCGAAATTATAATAATCAACTGGCAGCAGTTGCTGCTGTGTCGCCTTCGGTTTTTAATTTCGTTCGTTGTTGCACATGTGAAACAGGTTGCGCCAAAAGCTACAGATACATTAGCATTATATACATGTGTTTCATACAAACATTCAACCATTTGCACACACTTGACGTTCATTTAGTTTTTGTTGTGTTTTTTGGGCATTTATTTTTATGACAACGACAATTTGACAGGCATTGGGCAGACAGACAAACGGAGCATGAAGAGAGTGTGGAGAAGAATTATAATAATTATCGAAACTCTTGTTTATGACAGCCAACAAACATCAGTGGCATGTGCTGCATTCGTGTTGTGTCCAAAAAAAAATCCAAAATATATGTTGTGCATATGTTTATTCATTAAAAAACATGCACACATACAAACAAACACCACTTAAAATTCCCTTTTCAAGGGCAAATTCATCACATAAAAGGGGAAGCTTTATTTATTTTTTAAATACACTTAAGGAATTTAGCATGGGGTAAATTTAATTTTGGTTGACAAGTTTGCAAGTTTTGGAAGTAAATTTTAATGTGAGACAAAAAAACAAAGAAAAAAAATTAAATTGTTTCCATCGAAATTTGGTAAACAGATTTATGATAATCACTGTTAATGTGCATATCTGTATACCAAAAATAATTGTTGCATGCTTTGTTGCAACAACTCTCACGTAATTGTAAATGGGTTTAAATAACAGTTATTCATTTCTCTCTTTTCTTTTTAAGTATATACACTTTGATGTACAATTTAAATGGATTTTATTTTTCATTTATTCTGTGTCATGCTCTATCATCATTAAAACGTCCAAATCGCTTCCTTTTTTGGGCAGCAAGCATTTTTTTTCGGCAACAATTTGCTTATCTTGATTTTTACATCAACAGCCACAACAACAACGAAAAACAACTTGACAGGCAGCTTGGTATGAAAATCACTTGAGCGTATTTCCTTTTGGCCCCGCCTGGTTCTGGTATGTGTGTTTGTTGCTGCTTTACCCACACCCAACATTTTCACACTCACTTCATTTAATTTAATTTGTGAATATTTTTTTGGGCTGCCCAAAAAAAACCTCCGACAAACTGATATGCGCCTAATGATGGCGACCCCCTTTGACACCTATTGTCGGTCCATGGTCCTTGGTGTGTGTGTGTGTGTGTGTGTGAGTGTGTGCCCAGGCATTAATTAATTCTAATGAAGCTGTTGTTGTTGTTGTTTGTTCTGTTGCTGTTGCTTTTGCTGTGGTGCGTGTGAAGTGTCGCTTAACCAAAGTTTTATTGCAGACCAATTTTGAAGTGACAGTTGACAGCTGAAATTTTATTCGTGACGATTAATACTGCAGTTTCTCAGCGATTTGAATAGACGATTCGCGCTGTTTAGCGTCAATTTGACAGCACACACACACACACACACACACACACATTTAAGGGTTTCTGTCTTTGAGTTTTGGTCAAGTGTCCGTTCCAAGAAGTTGGACACGTCGTGGTCGCTCGATAAGATAAGGCAACCTTTGGCTTCTGCTTGTTGGCTCACAGGAGGAGAGGAGAAGTTTGTGTGTGTGTGTGTGTGCAACGTAATCGATCGAAAAACCAGTTTTGTTTTCTCTCTCGTTCAACATGCGGACAGCAGGCGCATTTTATGTACATGTTTTTCGTATTGCTAAAAATTTCATTATAGGGATTTTTTTAGACTTGCATTTTTTTGTACATAACTCATTGAGTACATAAGGCAAGTGGTTTGGCAACCCTTTTGGCACACAAACACACTCGAATTGTCCCTCAAACACACTTACACACACATACGTGTGTAAATGTTTGGTGTATGCAACTTTTGGTTGCATTGCAATCACGTTGCTGTTGCATGATGCATGTGCTCATTAGGGTGATCCAATTTAATACAAAAGTAAATTTAAGGGGATGAAAAGAAAAAAAAAAAAGCTTTTTTATGTAGACCTTAAAATGTATCAAAAGTATATTTAAAAAAAAAAATTATCAGACTTCCCGAAGTGAAAAAATATTTATGATCCGGTGAATTGAAAAAACATTATTTAGCAAGTTTTCATGTTAAAAACTAAATTTTCAAATTAAAATTAAATTGTTTTAAAAGTTGTTGAAAATATAAAGCGAAAAAATATCTTCTATTTTTCTACCTAAAAAAAATAGTTAAAAAAGTCATTTTGTTATCTTTACTTTAAAAAAAGAAAAAAGCTTTTAACTTTCGCACTGAATCACCCTAACTTTACTGTGTCTCTAGCTATAGCTCAGCACTTCGAAGCTTAACATTATACAGACGCACGTACACAAACACACACACACACACACACAAAAACACACACACACATATATCCATAGAAGATGGATATATATTTGCACATACATATAACTTGAATGTTTATGCAATTCTCTTCTCTTGGGCTCTACTTTTAGCATTTATTCCAGAATTGTTTGTGTGCTGCGCTCTGTGCTATGTTATTGTTTATTCCGCTTTGACTGCATTCTGTTGTCTGTTGGTTGTTGTCTGCTTTGTGTCTGTCTGTTTGTCTGCTGCTCCTTAGACCTTGACCACTAACATAGAAACGTCTGCGAACCGGTTCCCATTTTGCACCGTTTGGCATTCTCTACGCTCCGGTCCTGTGCCAAAGTCAAAACGTATTTTAATTCGATTATTTTGTGAAAACACCCACAAACGAGTTTTCAAATTCAATGTTAATAGCATTTTGAGGTCTCCTACAGCTGTCAACTGATCCAATAAATGGGTTTTAATCACGCCGACACATTGACTTGTTGCTGCCCCAAGTGTCGCATTATGGTTTCATTTTGTAATTATTCATTATTTCATATATAATTTCTCGGTCACACGCACTCACTGGAATCGTGTTTTTTGCTGGCATGGGCTCAGCATATTAATTGATAGAAAATTATACATGTTCGTATATACTTTTTAAATAGTTCATAAATATTCGACTCTGACTCTTGTAGGCGTGCACTCGAAGGGTTTTTTGTTTGAAATTAATTAACGAAATGTTTGTTAAATTTTTGATAATTACACTTTTATCGTGCGTAAATACCCGACTTTCCTCTTGCCAAAAAAAATGTATAAAACAAAACACCAAAGAAACGAAAATTTGCCGCTCAATAAAGCGACTTAATAACACCAACAAAAAAGGCAGTCACACACTTATAAACATAAATATGTGAGGTATGTGCATGTGTGCGTCTTCCGCTTGTCGTCTATAGAGTATAGTCTTTTACCGAACTTACCCCTTTTGTTATGACCCAATTTCAGTAGCACGAGAGCATCTCAGAAAAAACACCGACAACTGAGCAACTGTCAAAAGCAAAGCCCTATGTTTAAGCAGCTTGCAGCAATAAAATTATTTATGAACATAATACATGTGTTCATATGAAGATCAAGGAAAATATCATGGCGCTGCTTTATAAATATACTCTAACTGTGGGTATTGTGGCTTTTTTTTTAATAAAAAATTTATCTACATATATTCGCAATACATCTTTTCTAAAATTTGTATGAAAATATATATATTTTTTTTCTCATAAAATCATTTAAATCGTGAATCAGGTTTTTTTTTTATTATTTACTTTGTTCAACTTGATAACATTAAAGGGTATAACGCAATCATAATCCTAAGAACTCAATGCTCCTTCTGTTTTGATTGCTGGTGGTGCTCTTGATAATCATGCTGGTGGTGGTGCTGTTGCTGCTAGGAGTAGTTGTAGTGGTTCTGGTGGTGCTGGTGGCTTTCGGGTAATTTGATCCCCTAATGTTGCAGAGAATCACGTGTCTCAATTTTGATTCACGTATCATTTGACCCCTTTTCGTCTCTGCAAGTGGATCAAAAACAACAACAGGAACTGAACTGACAATGGCATCTGGAACTTTGGAACTTGAGCGTATATTGATTGACCTTGTTTATGGTTCTTGGATTTCAAAACAAGCAAACTGGCAATGGAGACTAATTGATGTTAAACTTGTTGATAAACTCGCTTAATTTTTAATGATCACTGATTGAAAAATTTATTTCAAATATATACAAAAAATTGTGCATTTACATGCTGTTCATAGGTCATTTAAAGATTGGTGAGGGCGTTCTGGAATTGTAGGAAGTTATTAGTCAAGTTTTAGCTGAAAGTATATTTAACGTACGGCAAGATCTCCTAGTCCAGCATTTAGTTGCTTGATGTAGGGAGCAGCTGCTTGGGCAGCAGATGCAATATCTTTGGCGCTAATGTTCTATAAATGAGAACAATTTATATTAAAAATTTTAAATACAAAAATTTAAATATTACTTACACCAGCTTCACCTATAATTGAAGCACCTGCAGACTGCATTTTTGTCAAAGAAAAAATATATTTTAAATGATAAATATTAGTTTTAGTTTCTTTTGTACTTACTGCAACACTTAGATTTTGAGGTTTTTCCTGCATTTTTACGCTTAGGTTGGTGATGGCGTTCTGTGGCAGGATTTAAAATTAGTGAATTGATAAAAAACATTAAGTATCTGTAACTCACAGCCAAATGACCGAGTGCATTTCCTAAATCACCCATAAGACCACCAATTATATTTCTTGGCTGTGGCTCAACATAGTTCTGTTCAACTTTTATGTTGGTGAGAGCATTCTAAGATAGAAGTGTATTAAAATTGATTTTTATTTCTTCAGATAGTTGTAAAAGATACTCACAGCTAGATCACCCAATGCATTAGCCATATCACTCAGAATGTTTAGAGTTTGAGGCTCCTCAAAGGCAGTTACATCATTCTCCAATTGATGAATAGCTTTCTCACCAGCTACAGCAACCTTGGAGATATCGCCCATGAGGTCACCAAAACTTATGGTGCCAGCTTGGGCTTGTTGTGCCACCAAAATGATGGCTAGGAAAGAAATTACTTTGACTTGCATATTGAATTTGGTTGTTAGTAGTATTCGTACTGTTTGATTTTGATGTCCAACACCTGGTTTTATATACCTTCGAGCAATTTATTTTTAGGGCCCAAATTTAAATCGCAATTCTTAAAGTCAAGTGGTCAATAAGTCAAACGATATCGGGCCGTTTGAACTGATTGATGTGCATAGTTTGTTATCTGACGGCGTCTGGTTTTCCATAATATCAACTAATCGCAAGATTACAAAATGAACATATCGATATTATAGATACGAGGGAAAAAACTTTGAACAGGTCAATAAAATGATTATTGGCCCTTTAGACAAACGAATTTTTAGGCAGCTGATAATTTTCCAATAAAAAAATCACAAATTTAAGCAATTAAATACTCGATTGTAAAGTTTTATTTTGATAAATATATGTACTATATATATGCATACATTCTAGATACTTGTTCGTGTTAACAATTAACTCTTGTTTTGATATCAAGAGTTTTCTCGCTCAGAAAAGGTTAGCAATACCATTAGCAACATTGTTGACAACATTGACAGCACCAGTTGCCACACCATCAGCAACATGTGTGGCAGCTCCAGCAACATTTACAGCTGCACCAGCAGCAGCAGAGGCAATGTTGCTGGCTGTGTTGGCTGCATCTGAGGCAATGTTGCTAGCGGTGTTGCCGGCATCGGATGCAATGTTGCTGGCGATATTTCCGGCATCGGAAGCAACATTGCTAGCGGTATTGGAAACATTAGATGCCACATTGCTGGCTGTGTTGGAACAGCTGCATGTTACAGTGCTGCCAACATTAGTGGCCGAATTAGCAACATTGTTGGCAACATTCGTAGCAGAACTGGCCACATTGTTGGCTGTATTGGCAGCATTAGATGCTACAGTTTTAGCGGTATTGGAAGCATCGGAAGCCACAGTTTTGGCGGTATTGGCAGCATCGGAAGCCACATTGGAAGCAGTGTTTGCCACATTGCTTGCAACATTGGTTGCTGAATTAGCCACATTGCTGGCCACATTGGATGCAGAATTGGCCACATTTTGAGCGGTATTGGACGCATCAGAAGCCACGTTGCTAGCTGTGTTGGCAGCATCAGAAGCCACGTTACTAGCCGTATTTGCGATTTGTTGGGCAATGTTGGCAGCTTGTGAAGCCACACTATTGGCCACATTGGTAGCTTGAGAGGCGATGTTTTGAGCAACACTTGAAGATTGAGAGGCGATGTTTTGGCCAACAGTCGAAGAATCGGAGCAGACTGTGTTGCACTCAATGGTTCTATTAGTTGTTCCATTGGATGAAACAACAATAACAGTTGGATCATTAAGCTAGAAAAAAAATGAAGGAGAAATTAAAAGATAGTCTAATATTTTAAGCTTTAAACTTACCAAGCCACTTGCCACTGTGTTGCCAAACTGTGTGGCTGCTTTGCCCACAGCTATGCCAAACTTGGACGCATCCTGGCCAATTTGGGTGCCAGTGTTACCTGCAGACTGACCAATGCCAAGGCCCAACTGCGAGGCTGCCTGGCCCACAGCAATGCCAAACTTGGACGCATCTTGGCCAACTTGAGTGCCAGTGTTGCCTAGACTACTGGCGGACTGGCCAACATTATTGCCAAACTGTGAAGCTGCCTGGCCAACAGCGTTGCCAAAGTTGGACGCATCCTGTCCGATCTCACTGCCAAGATTGCCCTGAAAGTATTCACTTGGTTATAAGAATTGAGTTGTTAGTTTTCTCATCGTTTTACGTACAAGGTCGATTTGAAGACTCCTGGCACTTGCTTCCTGCAGAAGACCAACGAGGGCAACTACCGCCAAAAGGGTTCCAATAAATTTCATAAAAAAGCTGTCAATTGTATGTGTGTTTGTTTGTGTGTACAAATATTATTCTGAACTAATGATATTTGCAAGTTTCCACAGGTATTTATAGGAAACTTTCGATAAATTGCGATAATTTTTTTATCACCAGACACAAACTGTTTACTCAAAAAATTATCTAGGGAATTTTAGTGTAGTCGCAAACATATTTAAATGCAGCTAAGTTTTTATCTTAAGCTAGACAAATTGTTAAATTTATAATTGAATTAACATATCTTATCACAAATGTTGTCTGTTTCCAAAAATAGCTGAAATAGTAAACGTAAATTTTTAAGTTCAGAATGAAATTTTATAGTTTTCAAACTTACGCATTTAAGGAAAACTACAAGTATTTTCCTATCACTTAAACAATTATAAACAATCATTCAAATTAAGATCAAAATTCCGTAATAAGTTGTATGTCAAGCACAAAGTCTGGAAAATATCGAATTCAACGTGCTTATCTTAAAGGCCAACCTGTCTGAACTGGTAATTTGTGTGTCATCATAATTACTTCAGGAACAATATTATTAATGTTGTGGGTACTTTTGTTTACCTTTTTTTTTGTTGACGTTTGTCATTGGCACAGTGCTTAAAATAAATAGTTGAACTCTAATTTTGGTAAAAAATCTGATAAGCCAACACTCACTTTCAACGCATTTTTGATAATTTTGTTTATTATTTCTGAACTTGATAGAAATGCTGAGGAAATATAATAAATGCACGTATGTACATACTTAACTTTTTATATATTATGTATCACAGTATTTAAATTGTTTTCTAGATATGACTTTGAGCCTTGCTTAAGCCATTTTCTAAACCTTTCACACGTGTAAACATATTTGTATACAATCAATTGTTCAAAGTTCAATTCAAGTACAAGAAAACCCATTAGTTTGTTTGAGTTTTTTTTTGGAAACATAGAGTTTTAGATAAGTTTTGTTTGGCACAATTCTCGAGGTTAATGCAACATCCGGCGGAATTTGATATATTTATTTATCCGATCATTAATTATGACAAGAAACATCATATCGAATTTGATCGATATGTTTAGCTTTCTATATAAATACGAGTAGAATTTTGTGCATAGTCCACAGTCAAGAAAGTAACATTAAATAAAACTATCATGAAATTCGTAATATTCCTGGTTTTGGTATTGGCCATGATTTGCCAACTGGCTATAGCCTCAGAAGCCGCTAGCATTGTTCAACAAGCAGCCAGTGCCGGCCAAGGAATTCTCTCTGATGGTGCCACATTTGGAAAGGATGTTGCAGGTGCAGCTGTTAAGGACGCCGATGCAATTGCCAACTTGTTTTGAGAAACATCTGACATTATATATTAAGTTGTGAAGCAAAAAAAAAAAAAAAAAAAAAAATCTGTTAAAATTATTTTATTAAAAAGTTTTGTGTCCAATGATCTGCTAAAAAAAAATCCCAATCGCATTTACTTGTGTTTTTTTCTATTCTACATATTTTGGAGTGTTGTCATAATAAAATTGTAAATCACATAAGATGCGTTTAGTTTTTTACTATTTAAATTCAAGTCTTATTCCTCTGCGCTTCTGAGGGGAAAATATTTGTAGGGATTTTTTACTCTTCTTGGAGAATGATGTGGCTTTTGCGGTTCTTTACGATTCTGATTGTTGTTAATGTCAAAGTTTATGAAGTATTGTGGTCCCTTCTTCTTCTGCCTTGTTGCTTTTTGTTTTTGCTTTTTGTCAGGCTTTGAATACGCCAAACGCATAATTACATTGTCCGCTAATTGGATTTTAAATGCATTTTTTTGATGATTATTGTTTACAAAGTCCTCAAAGTTATCCTGTATACAAAAGCAAAATAACATTACAAATTTCTCCCAGTGTTTGTGGCACTTACAAACTTTTTATCCATTTGCTTCCATAATGGTTTTAGAACTTTTGCATATACTGTTAAGGATTGCGAAATTGTGAATATAACTATATAAAGTACTACAACTTTAAACATTATTTAGCAACTAAAAAATTGATCCAAGCTCTAACTTGTTAGCTTTAGCGGTTAATTTCAATTGGTTACACTTTAATTTAATTTTATGGTTCTGTAATTTTTTGTTTGAATGCTTTTTACCTTTTGGTATTTTTTGTAGGTAATTTTTAAGATTAAGTTCCTTTTAAAATTCTGAAGATTTGAAGTTAGTGTTTAATATACAGCATTATTATTAATCCTTATTATGTTTCTTTGGATTAAATTCAAAATGTATGTCGAAGGATTTGCCCTGTGGATCGTCTGGTTTGTTGTATTTGGTCACTTTGCTAACATACTTACCAAATGCTTTCTAAAAAGAAAAGAAGCTGAGTATGGCACAAATTGATCAAATTTGAGTATTTACCCATTCATTATCTATACTTCTACTTTGAGCAGGTTTAATACGTCTTGCCTTCACTTCCATTGTGTAAGTCATATGATGCATAACCTTCTCTAAACGTTGCATGTCATATGCCTGTGTTGCAATAAGAACTATTGTTATGAAAAATGTTGAAGCTAACATTTTGTTAGCTGGACTTTTCCATTCTGACTGTTTTGTGTTAAAGACAACTTTCATGGCACATTTTCAACGCTTCAAACTCAATTTGAAGCGCACCAAAATGTGTCAAATGATTTTGGGGGCAAAGTCAAGGGGGCACAGTAGTACTATAATCCCCTCTGTGTTGGGTTATGGATCGTTTAAGTTGCAATCGTTGAGCATTTATTGTGATTTTTATGCAGCTCGCCAGCGTTTTAATAGATTTTTGCATAAAACGCTTCCCAGGCTTTACCGTTACTCACTTTTTGCCTAATGTAAACAAGTTATAAAACGCTCGTAAATCCAGTAAAAAGGAAAGCGAAACTATGTCGCCATAAAAATGCTATAAAATATGCTACCGTCTGTGTAAAAAATGTAAGGAATGGAAGAGGGAAACGTTCGTTTTTTATGCCGGCTTGCGAATTTGCGAAATGCACAAATCGTAAAACAAGAACAAAAAAGACTACGGGGTGTGCGGCAGCCAGAACTTGTCGACCTCAAAGGGCGCAAAGGCCACCCGAAGGTGTAATCGTTTGCATCTCTATCTTCTTCACCCTCCCTCTCCGCTGCGTGCCCTTTGTGCCCCGCTCATTATCGCAAAAATCAAAATGCGTTTGTCAATGAATTAGAATCGCTCCGATGACGATGACTCGTAAAGCGTTTGGCATTGTTATTGCTTGGTTGTTACTTTTGGTTTGTTTTTTACTATCATCGTTTCAGTTTTGGTTAACTAAGTGCTTTCATATAGGAATCTAAGAGTAAGTATCTTGTAATGCTATTGCTTTGATGTTTATTATAATTTTGCTGCTTAAGTGAGTCATAGAGTCATTGGAAATTCATTTAGATTTGAATTATAATATATGTAATTATATAAGTATTTCTTTAAAAATATTTTTTAAATTATTATTTTCACTTTAATTTTTATGTTATTTTTATTTTTCTAACATTTTTTTAAATTTTTTGTACCTTTCGCAATCCAACAAATGCCAATTTAGTACTGAATTACGTTCTCTACTACGTTTTTGCTGTCTGCTACTATTTGATAATATGCGCATCGGCAACACTCGTCGAAGTCATCCCCGAAACTAGACCAGCACTTTCGTGTATAATACGTGTTGCTTGCTTTGGCTTCAAGTGGCACATTTGACACAAGTTGGAACGAGGCAGCGTGGCCGAGCGGTCTAAGGCGCTGGTTTTAGGCACCAGTCCGAAAGGGCGTGGGTTCGAATCCCACCGCTGTCAGGAGATATTTTTGAAGTTTTTTTTTTTAATTATTTTTTTTTGTAAAGATTAATCCGCAACCCAAATTTATGAAAGTAAGAAAATATTTCTGCCGCTGCCTTGAAAATAACTAAACTTTGTTTATAAAAAAATATTAAATTGGAAAATTAAGAAATAAATTCTGTTCATACTTGATCTCATAAATATTTTTAATATAGACAAAGCAGTACAATTAGAATTAATAGCGATAATGAATTATTTTTAGAACATTTGATTTTCAGAAAAGGCCGTATGCAATGTGTGACTGAAAATAGCTCGCCGCCATACGGCAGCGTGGCCGAGCGGTCTAAGGCGCTGGTTTTAGGCACCAGTCCGAAAGGGCGTGGGTTCGAATCCCACCGCTGTCAAATTTTTTTTATTTATAGATCTTTTATATTTTCATAAAAAGATAAGAAATATACGAATTCGTAGATAAGGAAAACCTTTGACACCGGTTTGAATCTAACTTTAACTTGTAGACCAAGACCGCTGTCAAATGAGGATTTTATTTCGGTTGGTGGTTGCGCCAGCTTCTCTTTAACATATTTCGCGCTTAATTAGGCCATCTACACGCCCTATGCCCATGTTCCGGCACAGACGTTTATCTGGCGTTGACATTTTCCGCGTGCGCTGACTTAACCTTACCCTTAACCCTTTCTGCGGTAACATGTTGATCTTGTTGGTCGCCCGCCGTGTTCTGTCCAATTTAGAAACGAAATGAAAGGGAAATAACAGGAAATTAAAGAGGTTTGCGGTTACATCTTCAACTATTAGCCAACTGTCCTCGCTGCGGGGCCCACTTTGAAATACAATAAACAAAGCAAACATTTATATCTTAACTTTGCTAATTGCGGACAGGAAATACGCAGGCTATCTAAAAACCAAAAAATCTATTTGAGCTTACATATCAAAAACGCTGTGTTTAAAAAATTGTTAACGTTGTTCAATGTATCTTTTTGCATTTTAATAGGCAAATGCAAATAAAATATCTTACTTATACATATTTAAAATGTTATGTGCACTACAAGCAATTATTAAATATTTAGTATTAAAATATAAACTGGTTAGAATATAAAACCATTTGACAGTTTGATTTATAGCTTCAAACCTTGAACGTTACATAAGAGAGAAGAACAATAAAATACAGAAATAAAACTTCTAAGAACACTTATAAATAAATTGGAAAATAATAAAGGAATTTGGAATAATTATTGTGCAGATTTGGGAAACTAAAACTAATAATTGGTGAATTGGGAATTACTTAGTTAGAGAGTGGAAAATTGTACTCATCCCTTTTCAAATATTCATATATGTTTTTTTTTTTAAGATGGGTAAATCAATTGAAGATGAGTGTGTCAAATACATGTATTTATTTGCATATTTATATATCTACTAGAAGAGTACCTGGGTTTTGTAATTCGTATTTGAAGTTGACTCAGCTCAGATATAAAATATTGCTTATGGAAATTTTCTCCCTCTCAGGGAGCCATTTAAATACGCATTAGGAACTTGTTGCTGGCTCGGCAACATTCGTGGTAGGAGAGTTCCGTCTAACTAACAAGCAATAAGTTGACAACTGTGTGGGTTGTAAATCTGGGTGATTCCCATCAATTGAAATCCTTTAGCGTTTGACAATTGAACTCATGAACTAGATTAAAAATAGTTCTTATGACAAATGGATGACTAAACAAATGAAAGTAGTTGCAAATCAAAATTGATTGGAATTTGATCAGTCATAGTAGAAGTAGTAGTAAAATGTGACGTCTAGAGCGGATTCTTCAAAGATTCCATTGAGAATGGAATTTGCCGCCTTAGGTTAATGAACCTATCATAAAGCATAAACATATTTTTCCCAATTTTCAGTGTCACCCAATGACATGCATTCAAATTGTTTGTTGTCTCTAGAATGTTGGTTAGCCAAACCACAAGAAGGGGGCTTACTTTGGCTAATAAACACACGGTGTCCATTGACGTTTTTTTTTTTGTTGATTAAGCCGCTGATTAAGCAATGAGAGATGCTTGCTTAAATGCTGGTTTTGAGTTGTTTGCCACCGGTTCTGAAACGTGTGCTCGGCTTGTTCTTGTTTTTAACTCTCAGTTAACCTGATCGTCACTGTTGCGGCTATAAAAGCTCAGCGTTAACCTGAAGCTGCTCACAGTTTCATATCGAGCGTTAAGCGTGTCTAGTCTCGAACAAATTGAATTATAAACAACTAAAATAACAAATATACAAAGTGTGCTGAATAAGAACTATGAAATTATTTGTGTTATTGTGTTTGAGCATTTTGGGTGCGGATTATTCAAATGCCCAATGTAAGTGACAAAATCAACAAATTAACTGTGACCACAAAGTCCCTGGGATTTTTATGGTTCTACTTAGAAAGTGATCAACAAATTAACTCAGCAAAAAAATCCCAATCCAGAGTGGCTCATCTTCATTGGCAACTAATTACCTTTTAATCAAGCTAAGCGAACTGAATCAACGATTGAAGTCATTAAGCCAGCGCGTGCCACAAGTTGTGTGCAACTGGGTTATTACCACTGCATGAGCTGTACTAACTAATTGCACAATTTCGTGCTAATATTTGGTAATTTTCCAAAGCGACTCTAAACGCTTGCTCATAACTCAAACCACAATTTGTAGTGCAACCGCAAGAATGTCACCGAGTTTATTTTTGGTCGCGTGTGTTCTACGCGTGGTGATTCCCCTTAAAAGCATAACCAGCTTTCTGATTACCTGTCTTTACATACATAATACATATGTATCTGTTGAGTGTGTGTTGGCTTTGGTGTGAAGTTTTCAGTCCAGTTTTTCTTTCGCTTATGCTATAAAGGGTATTAAGTCTTTGCCAACTCAAAACAACTTTTTTTTCTTTATTTTTAAACCTTAATTTCTTTTGCAGATGAACGTTGCATCAATCCCAATCAAAGTGCTGGACTCTGTGTGCAGATCAGTGAATGCCAGGCGTTGTATTCCGTGTTGCAGCAGCCCAGGCTCTCAGCTGTGGAGAAACAGTTTGTTCGGGAGTCCAGTTGTGGCATGGGCAGCGATAATCGACCCTTTGTCTGTTGCACCAGGGATACAGGTTATTCCCGCAGTCGCCGATTGACGCCCGCTTTTGCGGACTATGGAGATTTTGGTGAAGTTAACAATGGCTATGACTTTGGCTGGAATCGTGCACCGAATGCACCTGAGCAGAGCACTGTGCTGTTTCCCGCCCAGAACTTTAGACCCTGGAGCTTTGGCAATGGGAATAATTTCAGGGGTCAGCCGCAACCACAGCCGCAACCACAGCCGCAACCACAGCCACAAACACAGCTGCCACAGCGCAGACAGTTGCCACGGCAGCCAGATGGTTCCAAGTTGTTGCCACAGCCGCCAACATGCGGTGGCGTCACCATCGACAACAAGATCTATGGCGGCGAGGATGCTGATCTTAACGAGTTTCCCTGGACAGTGCTGCTGGAATACAGACGCCTCGCAGGCAATGGACTTTCGACGAGCTGTGCTGGCACCTTGATTAATCAGCGTTATATTCTAACGGCAGCTCATTGTTTGACTGGACGGATTGTGCGCGAAATTGGACCACTGTGAGTTTAAGCTGGGAATTCATAAGCAAAACGGGTTTGAGCATTCTCTAAGTTAGTCGAAAGTCAGTTCGTCATCGAAGCAATTTCACGCATTTCTGTGAATCAAGCAACGCTTTCCAGTAACTAATTAAGGCTAAAAGGAGTCCCCCTAGTGGGTCTGTCTCTCTCTCTCCCTCTGTTCTATTATTGTTGTTATTGATGTTTTTGTTATTGTGTCCAAATTGAAGTATATTAATTAAGTCAGCTCAAACGTCTAAACCAGATTTAAAGCTTTTAGCTTGTTAGCATGTGAATCACTCTATGAGCGGTGCGCGGTTGGAAGGGGGGAACGGGTTCAAAGTGGCTAAAAATTCGTTGCGCTCGTAATTTGTTTTTTTTTTCTTCTCTTTTTTCTTTGGGTGGTTTGGCGTTGGGCACGTTCACACTTTTAAAATTCAATTAGCTACTTAATACATATATCTGATTTCCTGCTAACTTAATTTTTATCTCATTTATCTTTTAACTTTTTAGTGCCTCTGTGCGTTTGGGTGAACATGATACGCGCAGTGCCGTGGATTGCTCCACTAGAGGTGGTGTTGCCTGTGCACCACCCAGTCAACGTTTGGGCGTTGAGGAGACGCGTGTCCATGATCTCTACAAGGAGACCTCGCCCAATCAGCTGCATGACATTGGCCTCGTGCGCTTGGAACGCAATGTTCGCTACTCGGATAGCATTAAACCCGTTTGTTTGCCCTCGGTGGTGGCGCCGGAAACGAAGCGAGCGGGTCAACAGTTCACAGTTGTGGGCTTTGGACGCACACTGCAATCGTCGCGCAGTCCCGTCAAGCAGAAGCTGATCGTTAACTTCGTGGAGCCGGCAAAGTGCAAAAGTAAATTTGCAGAGAGAAAGATTAGCATAATGCCCACGCAGATGTGTGCGGGTGGAAAGTATGCTCAGGATAGCTGTGATGGGGATTCGGGTGGACCGCTGATGCGTTTCCGGGACAACTCTTGGGTGCTCGAGGGCATTGTGTCATTTGGCTATAAGTGTGGCCTGAAGGATTGGCCCGGAGTCTACACAAATGTAGCTGCCTATGATATTTGGATTAGGCAGAATGTCAGGGCCTAGAGGGAAGAAAACCCAACACTTAGTCTGAAGCTCGAATTGTGATCTTGCCAACATATACTTAACATAACCGTATAATATTAATTTAACATCTATTCATAAGTGTTAGCTATTTAGACAATAAATGATTATTTAAAGTGAATGAACTTTTTGTTTCTTTTTGCGAAAAGAAACCTTTGGATTTTCCAGCCAAGCGCCAGGCATTGACATTGCCACCGCGCTTTAATTGCCAACCGCATAAACACAAGACCACAAGAAGAAACCGCTTCCGGTAACAATTGGCCAAAAGCAGCAGCTGTTCTTTGTCCGTCTTGGACTTTGGTCAATGTTTTTGCGGTTGTGTTTCATTATCATAAGAATGTCACTAAGGAGAAAAGTTGCAGGTGCATATAAGAAACGAATAAGGAATGTTTAAGTGTATGTAAAGCATCATAATTTGAAAAGCAGATCGAGTATTTATAGCACAAGATATCTTATCTTATTGCACTACAAACTAATTACTTGGTATTCAAACTTGTTCTTAACAACTAATTTGCATTTGAAATAAAAAATAAAAAGAAATATATAAATTAATAATTTTAACGATTGCAAAAGTTAAAGAAAAAAAAACCTATTAAAAATCCGTCGGTATTTAAGAAATAATAAATTACCTTTTATTAATTAATGTTAATAGACTTTATAAACCGCAGAATTTGTTTATGATTAATTATAGATTTTGACACAATAAACAATTTTTAAATGAGACAAGATTCCTTGCTGAGTACTAGCAATGGGGTATTTAAGCTAAGAAGGAGTATTTGGACTCAAAACCCGCAAAAGCTTTCAAGCTTAACTTTTAAATGTACGCCCTAAAAGTAGGCAATGCTTAACTGCACTCAAACAGCAAATGAAAGTGAAACCAGATAAATAACAACAAATGGCTGCACAGCTGTGCGCTGAGAGCTGATTGCATAACCGGACTCCGACTACCAGTTAGTGAGCGGGCAGCAGCAGCAACAACAACAGCAACCATATGGCTTGACCGTTGCTCCCGTTTCGTGAGACGTCGATTGCAGTTTGGGGCTCGTTTTGGTGTCACAAGTTGCGGAGGCGGAGAGAGCGGTGAAATGGTAGACAGCCGGGCGGGCAGCTATCACTGTCGCTTATTTATTTTTCTTCTTTGCTCATATGTTTTTCGTTTTTGTTTTTGGCACTTTTTTATTTAAGCTTCGGTTCGGCTCCTCTTCCGAGGTTTCGGTTTCGGCTGCTGCTGCCGCTGCCGCTGCCGTTTGAGGCCGTTGCGCGCAGCATTCAAATTTAGTTTTTTAATACACGGCTGAGCGTTCACGCGAGCGGATTAATATTGTGAGCGTTCGACATACGATACTTGCGTTTTTTTTTCCGTTTTATTTTCTTATAGTTTTTGCGATTGCGTATACGCCGCGTTGTTTACACATTGGCCGCGCCACGTTTATTTTCTGTCGCAATTCGATATACATTTGCAGCCGATCGCCGATGTACCGCTAATGTGCCTCTATCGCAACAACGGCGCATTGTGGGCGGCGGCCAGCTCGGCATTGCTTGCCCTTGCCCTCGTCAGCTGTGCTCAGGAGCAGCAGGAGCAGCTGCAGCCCTGCGATATACCCAACGAAACGAAGCGTGGCATCTGCGTTCAGGTGAGCCAGTGTGCCGCCTACCTGCAGGTGCGCAATGTGACCAACCTGAGCTCGGAGCGCGTCAACTTTCTGAAGAAGGTGCAATGCGAGTTGGAGCAGTCAGCTGCACAGAATGCCAGCACAGATGAATCTGTGTATAATCCACTTGTGTGCTGTCCCGCCAATGGTCAGGACTATCTCTTTCCGGTCATACAGTTCTCCAAGTTTGAGTATCGTCGCTTTTTGGATGTCACAGCGCGCTTTAAGCGCAAGAAACTGAAGCGACGCATTCAAACTGTGGAACCCAGCACGGGCTTTAACTTGCTCAATGAGTGCGGCAAGCAGGTCACCAATCGCATTTATGGCGGTGAAATTGCTGAACTGGATGAGTATCCTTGGCTGGCTTTGTTGGTCTATCATTCAAGTAAGTGAGATTTGGAGTTTAAAGCAGAAGAAAATGTAACTTTATTCTCTTCCCAGATGACTACGGCTGCAGTGGAGCACTGATCGATGATCGTCACATTCTGACTGCCGCCCATTGTGTTCAAGGTGAGGGAGTAAGGGAACGCAGAGGATTGTAAGTTTATCAAATTTAAATTCAGCACAAACTTCATCTTCGTCTCTCTTAGGAAACACGTTCGCTTGGGCGAGTTTAATGTTAAAACCGAGCCGGATTGCATTGAGGAGCCCAACTATTTGAGCTGTGCGGATGCTGCTCTGGATATTGCCTTTGAGCACATTCATGTGCATCCCGAGTACAAGGAGTATTCCAGTCACAAGTACAATGACATTGCCATAATCAGGCTGAAGCATCCCGTTAGCTTCACACACTTCATCATGCCCATTTGTTTGCCCAACAAGAGCGCTCAGACGCCTCTAATAGAGGGACAAATGTTCTCTGTCTCCGGCTGGGGACGCACTGATCTCTGTGAGTTTCCCAATGAGTCTTTAGTAGTATCCTGTTATTAACTGTTTCTTTCCTTCACAGTCAACAAGTACTTTATAAACACACATAGTCCCATCAAGCTGAAGTTGCGAATACCTTATGTGTCCAGTGAAAACTGCAGCAAGCTGCTGGATGTGTATGGAGTACGTTTGGGTCCCAAGCAGCTCTGTGCTGGCGGAGAGAAGGCCAAGGATACATGTGCTGGAGATAGCGGAGGTCCTTTGATGTACTTTGATCGTCAGCATTCGCGTTGGGTGGCTTACGGCATTGTAAGCTATGGATTTACACAATGCGGTTCCGGTCCAGGAGTCTATACGTCTGTCCTGAGCTATATCAACTGGATCGAGAGCATTATAAAGTCATAGGAGAAAGAATTCTGAATTTGGAACGTAGCTAAATTGACGTAAGATTTGCTTTAGAGAGTTTATTTGCTGTTTGCTATTTTAAACTGTCTCTGAGCGTTGGACTGTGTTGTTTATAAATATTTGTACATATTTTGCTTATTATCTAACGGCAACTTGTTCGCTTTACAATTAGTGTTTAAGAGTGTGTGTGAGTTAACAAAAGTCTGAAAAACATGTTTCTATTTAAATAAGCTATTAAAATATTTACACACACTACCTTGTTTTCAATTAATCAAATGCCAGAAATGTTTCAAGATATTAAACAAGCGTTGACTTCAGTTTAATTGCAATTGGAGCTAGATTTTGAATGATGAGTCAGTTTGGCAAGTGTTTAAGCATAATGTAAAAATATGGGTCTTATTTTTGGCATAGCAACAATAAATAAAAAAGAATTTAAAAAATATTTGGGTTGCAAATCTTTCGCTCTTCAACACTTAAGCTTTTTTCTGCCTGAGCTATAGACAAGTTCATAATTATGAGGATAGAGAGTAAAAAGCAAAATAGATTAACACCATAATCTGCCCTACTCATTTTGAACAGAGTACAAAAACGTACAACAAAGAAGAGTTATTGTTTGTTCTCGCACTTGGTAAACATTACGTGCCCTTGAGCTGTACTCTAGAGGAGTGTCTATTTTATAAGCGTCGAACCTTTTGAAACATAATGGCCAACAGACGCTGCCAGACGGACCGTCTGTTAGTCAGCTGTTTCACTTTTTTCTTTTCTTTTGCCGAACAGCTGCAGCTGGTTAAACTTGATATTGCAGTTTTAGTTGTTGGTGTTGTTGTTTTTTGATGTCGTCATTGATTGCCACACTTTGCTTTCACTCGTCATTCGCATGCACTGAAACCTGGCTCAAAGCAGTTAGTTGGCCAAGGCGCTGTTGGCAGTGATGCAATGTTAAGTGGCCGCAGTGTGGAGTGAAGTGGAGACAAGCCAAAAACGCTGCCCAATTGTCAAATCGATGCCATTCATCAGGCTCGCACCAAGTTGGCCAAAAATAGCCAGCGACCGAGACAGAGCCAAACATTTGTATGCACAGTTAGCCGCTGGGAACTGCGAACTGTGCCACTGACCAAAATTGGTTCAGCCAACGCTGAATGCTGATGATGATCACAATGTTATTGTTGCTGTTGTTGTTGTTGTTGTTGTTGAAGTGTGCGTCAGCGCAGTGAAAGTGAACTTGACTCTTTGGCTGCTGTTAATGTTAACTTTAATGTTAATGTTGTTCATGCTGATGTGTGTGCGATATGTCGCATTAATATTCATGATGATAGTTATCAGACAGCTGAAGAGACAGCGAGGCGCTGTTGATATTGCCATTGCCATTGTTGTTGTTGTTGTTGTTGGTATCATCAGCTCTCTGTTTGTGCCGCTCATTATGAAGCTCTGGCGATTTTTTGTTAACCTTGAACTACATAAAGTTTTGTACGTAATCAGTATTTGGTAAACATTATTGACATTGAAAAATTATATTCAAAAATATTTAAACTAGATTTTCGAATATATTAATTTACTAAACGTTTTGTTCTGCTCCATCTGTCAAACAGCCACAAAAGCAGAAAAAAACACTCTGTGCAGAAGCTAATTTGCTTTAAGGGCTGCAGCCACGCCCACTTTACCTATTATTAAGGAACAACAAAAGTTCGACTAATCAATTTAGAAGTTTAAAAAAAAAAAAACAACCCTCCGGATAATTGAGTTTCGTAACGTTTTGTTATCGAGGCTTTTGTGTGTAAAGAAAAGTTTTGTTTGCTAAAATTGAAAAATTAGAAGGTAGACCATAAAAATTAGCCATATGCCGTAAGAGCTCTACAGGTGCAGAACAAACGGTTGGCTGTTAGCAAAATTGAGTGCCTTTCATTATTATTATAAGTCTCGTTTTTCTTTTTATATGCGCTCGGCAATTGGTTTTCTATTTATTTGCAGCTGAGCTCGAACGAAATGCATAACGATAAAAGTTTATCGATTTGTTAATTTCGCGCTGCTCATATCAATAAATGCGACAGACATGTTGACATGCCATTAAATGTCACAGACAGGATACAGCACACACACAGACTCACAGGACACAGCTATCAAATGCTTTGCATGGCAACCTCCCACACCCCTTCCCCAGGGGAAAACAGGGGTAAGAGCAAGGGTAACTCACTTGCGAAGCATTTCGGGCTAAATTGTTGTAGAAATTCAATGAAATTAGAATGTCGAAAAATAAGAAATAAATATAGCTTTCATTAGTTAATGGATTGCCAATCGAATTATCGGGAAAAATAAAAACAGAATTAGTGCAAAATGGAAATGGCAGAAAGACGAACATAGCTAAGAAAAGACAGACTGAGAGTCTTATCGGAATTGAAATGTGTTTTGTATTTTATGTGGAATGGAAAAGAGTCGAAACTTTGATACACTTTCAATATAAGAAGACGTAATTGTAATATGATCAGCTATGAAAGCTTGTGACTTATATTACTTATGTAAAACGTTTTTAATATGCAAGCACACTCTCTTTCAAAGATCATTGGCCTTTAGAGTAAATTATTTATATATATGCACTACAAAGACGCTTGATTATCTTTAATACGTCTCAAGAAACTGACGATTCTGCAGTAAACATAAAAAATTGACAAACTTATATCATTCGCGTTGAATTACTTGAGCTAAGTACAAGCCAGCCCGGAAAACAATACAATAATAAATATACGTAAAGCAGATATCGCAATAATATATAATGTGGCGTTGTTGCTTGCTACTAGCTCTACTATGCGGATACTTCCTGCTTATGAACGGTCAGCAACTAAATATCACAGAGGTGAGTAACTGCACATACTTAAAAACTTTCAACAAACAATGAACTTCCCTCAATTCTAATGCCCGCAGATTGTTAGTAGTTCTTCAATGACACTTTCACATCAAGGACCCGCCGCTATTGTGTTCGGAAATCCGCCTCCCATCCATTTTGGCCGACGAGGACTGCGACAGAAGCTGAGTTGGCAAAAACGCAAGACGAACAAGCGACAAAGGAAGCGCAAGCATGACTTAACTAGAGCGACAACTAAAAAATCTCTCAAGCAGAAATTATTGTACAGAGTGAAAGTAAATTAAAAGAAGCGCCTCAAAGTATGCAATGGAAATCAATAACATAAATGCAAACTAACTAAACATCTTAAATATTACCTAAAAATTCACGTAAAATAAAGTAACTATGCGCCAAGATCATAAATACAATAATAATTATAATAATAATAACACACCCTCAAAAGAAACAAATAAAATCTGTGTAGGCTCAACTGTACACAGTCCTTACACAATGCCACGTGGCGTTAACACAAAATCAACAAAATCTGTTGTCGAATTGGTGTATGTGTATATAAATACAAACAGCAATAGACATTAGATTTTTAATCAACAAGGGGCATAATGGAAAAAGCGGGTACAACCTTCAACGATAATCATCACAATAATCGCGCACGTGATGCCAAAAAAAATTATGACTTTCATTTTGTGCGAAAATTGTTCGCTGGCAAATTTGCATATTTGCCATCGTGTACTGTTTGGCTGACACTTGAGTTGTTCAATATTTATTAAAAATTAGCAACAAGCTGTTGAAATGAGTGGGAAAACCAATCGCGAATCCTGACGTCGACGTCGCTTCCTTCCGTTTATCTCATTTGCGTGTGCCGAGGGGAAAGAAAGTGTGCAAATTATAAAATTGTACTTTACAATTATGCAGACTGTACAGTGTGAGAAAAGAGATGTTTTATTTATTAAAATTAAATTGCTGACGACGTGAAACCAATGGGTCGGAAGTAATGCAATAAAAAAGGTAAAATGTCAGAAATTTTTGCTCCCGCTCTTGTTTGCTTTCTTTTTGTGGCAGTGGGTCAGTGCTGCAGGGCAAATGTTAATGTCAACAATCCACACACATTGTAAAAAGAATATTTAATTTCAATTTGGTGGCCCACAAAACACCACGAAATTTGCATATGAAAAAAACTAATTATAAACATTTTGTAACAGTTTCTGTCATTAATTGAAATTTTGAACTGCTGTGCAAACAAAAGGTAGTCCTGTTGGGAGGGAAGGTTGCTGCCCGGTAGGCGTTGGGCGTTAGCCGAAGGGGGTGTAACTAAACAAACAACGACATATGCAAGCATGTGTGCGAGAGCAGGGGGTTGAGGCAATAGCAGCGGGGTGCATGTTAACTGTACAACAAGATGACAAATTCGTGTCATTTAAGGCAACGCACAAATAAATAAATAAGCAAGGCGGGAGAAAGAGAGAAACTTGAAGCAACCCATATGTGAATGTGTGTGAATGTGTGTGACACAACACTTGCGCCTTTTGGCAATTTTCCCAAAAACTCGAGTGCCACTTCAATTTGCAGCTGTATGCGTGTGTGTGTGTGTGTGCGTATAAAGTTAAGCAACACTTTTTGCACATTAGCAAAGCGACACTTGAGGCATGTGCAATGGCAGCAGAAAAGCGCTCAAGTGCTGCTGATAATGCGCAAAACTACAGTGGAAGAGAGCACTCGAAGCTGTCAGTTGGATACTTGCCACACACACCACACACTCTTACCTCACGAGCTTGCCCCACAATCACACTCAGCGGCATTGCCAAAATATTTTCAAAGTCAAATACAATTTGAAAGCAGATAGCAGACAATGCCGCCCGGGGGCTAAAAAGGACCTCATGCGGACTTTTGTGTGGCAACAACTATGCAAATACCATTAATTGTTTTGCCAAACAAAAGCGAAAAATCGCAGCGGAAATCGGAAATGGGAAACTGGCTAAAAACTTGTAAATTATAAGCCGCTCGTTATGTAACCCTAAATCTATATGAAACTATAAATGCCGAACTCCACATGAAGTCGCTAAAAGGAAAGGCTGCAAAGCGATTCATTTAAATTCGATATGGGATGCTCTTAAACCGAAATTGTAGCCATACTATTGTGTATAAAAAGGTACAGTCCCAACAACAACAACATTTCTAAAGACTGCAATAATAACAACCCCATAAAACATTTGACGGTCCATTCGCGGGTAGTTAAAAGACAGAAACACATCCACCACCAGCAGCACCACCAAGAACGGATCTCAACAGGCTCATTTTTTGGGTTATGAGGTGAAAATCCTGTAGAACTCTGAGCAAGAGCTCTTTAAGATGGAACTGAGCCATTCATTCATATGCTAAGAAGCATATGCCTCAACAAGGCAGTTGCCATTTTTGTATTTTTTAATCGCTCAAAGCCAAATGCCAACCTACTTGATACGAGTTTTTCCCATTTTCCCCCCAATACCGATGTTCTTACTTTGACTTGTGCTTTCAGGTTTTCAGTCGCTTTTCTTCTTTTGTGTTACAGTCCAGCGATTTGCATATGAATGAGCGTGTAATAAGGCAGCAGCGCAAGGAAATTAAAAGTAAGCAGGAGCGTAGAGAAAATCCTTGCGGCACATGTGTGTGCACAAAAGGAGTACCAGGCGTGACAGGAGCGTCAGGAGAGAAAGGAGTTTCAGTTGGTTGCTGCCGTACCATGTAATGAAACATTCCTTGAGTGCGGAATTAATAGCTATGATTTGTCTTTTGTTGTATTGGAGTAGGCTTTAAATTGCATTCAATTGTTTAATTGAGCGGAAGCAGGCGAAACTTCAGACGTCTAACAAAAAGTAGAAAGAATGTAGGATATACCTCAGGTGCTCCAAACGAACTATTTAGTTGTATTCAACTTAAGAACAGCTCCCGCTGATGAACTGCAATTATCGTCTAGATTACAACCCCTCATATGCACGACATCCTTACGGAAATGACTTTAATCGACATTACGACGCATTAGCGACAAAATTTCGTGCAATTTTCTCGGTTTTTTTTCCCTTTGCGTGAGTGAAATTTAATCAACTTGGTTTTTCCGGCCAACTACGCTTCATTCATTGTTGATTTTTTTACTATGCTAAACGCACAAATGAGCTGCCCTTTCGATGATGAGGATGAGCCCGGGGTTTGACTGACCAGGGGTCGCCAATGAAGCAATGATCGAAGGGGAGTCACGAGTACACGAAGTTCATTGATTAACGATTGAACAAAAGCGAAAAGGAACTAGTAGCTAAGCAAAGGAAAAGTTCCCCCGGGAGCAGGACACGCACATCGTCTAAGGACACACACATGTGAGAACCGGAGTTGGACAATCGCTGGCAACATAATCAAAAAATTAAAATCTCTTTATGTTTTTATGCTCGCTGATTGAATGGTTCCATTGTTGTTGTTGTTGTTACTGCTCGGACAGTTTGATGTGCCATTGATGGACTGAGCGACTGGACGTGAAGTTGGTCGCGACTGACTGAACTAATCGGCTGGGAAAGTTACCCTTACGGTCAGCGGCAGTCGAGTGTAATGGATACACGCCAGCTAGAACATTGTAATATTATCCTTGCCTCACATGGAAATTGGGAAAAAGCGTCGATTAACCGCGAGACACGTTTCTTGTTCGTTTTGTGTGGCTTCTTCACATGTTTAATTAAGTTACGTTGTGGCTTTAATCTTTAATCAAGTTATTAGCTACGTTTTACTTTCTCTCTGTATTTTTTTTTTTGTTGCTTTGATTTGGCTCTTAGCACTAATTGCTAACCTAGTAGGTTTTCCCATCTCTCATCTCACACATCCTTTTGTCAGCAGAAAGTTTCGAGTGGCTTTTGAAGTGCGACAATTGTTCGAGCTTCCTTTGTGCGAACCAGGTGCGAACTCAAATTGTGCGAATTGCGAGTGTTTGTCAAGGAATACTGTAGACTCATGCATTTAATGGCACTGGCACAATGACAGCTGCTGTCCTTGCGACTCCCAAGGCTTCGACTTATAAAACTGTCTCGTAAATAGCACAAGAGCAGCACTTGAACAAAAAATCCAATAAGCCGCCTTGAGGCAGAAACAATGACGCCTCGATGATGACTAAGCGATGTGTCTTTCTCACTCTAGGATCAACCCCCTAAAAGTCCTTAATACTTTGTTGCCCTTGCTGTCCATTTTTATTGCAATTTGCCAACGTTCGAGTTTGGGTGAAAGTGAAAGCGCAACTTGGATATTTGATTACGAAATGTTAAGCAATCTAAGCCAAGACAAGACACGCCCACAAGGGGGCAAAGGAGGCGGTCACCACGCTCATTATGAGCGACAAGTGAAAGTTTTCTTGGGGGGAAAGTGCTCACGAGAGAGTCAATAATGATAAACATAAAGCTAACAGATTGCGGGGGGTTGACCAAAACTTGCTGACGTCTGATGTGCTCAGTGCATTAATTGCCAAAATTAAATTTATTTCGTTCATTAATACATGGGATATACGCCAACTACCATGCAAAATGTCAAGTAATCAAGTACATCCTGCGCACACGCGACAGCCAAATGGCTACCATCGTATCCTGCGGCTGCCAGTTGTTTCATTTGAATGACAGTCGCCGACACACATGACATTTCCAACATGTCATGTTGCTTATTAAACGCATAAATATGGCCCAGTATGGTCTCGCTGTCCCAGGAAGTTAGTCGACTGGGAGAAGAGGTCCTTAGTCCTTTGAGCAGCAGGTAAACGCTCATAAAATTCCAATCAACTCGCAACAAAGAGCCCACAGCCACATAATGATGCAGAGTTTAGTTTTGGGTTATGGTTAAACAGAATCAAGCCGAGCCAGACCAGACCTAACCATTATCCTTTGGCAAGGACACAATTTAAGCTGGACAATGGTCGCAAATCAACGGTAAAGATGTGAGACTCTCATAACAATCAGAGCACGTCCTTTTACGGCTTCTACCAAAGGCCGTTGGCACACTTTTTTTTCTTCTCAAAAATTGTTTCATTCTTTCGTTCCTGTCGTTAATCAATTAACTTAACGCCCCCAACTGGTAGGGTGACCGGTTACGCCCACTTACATACATGGATACGGATGCTTGTTGTCACAACCGCTGTTGATTCATGTGGCCCCTTTATCCGTATTTGCTTGACCACTTCAATATGCCAAACAAATCAAACACACACCCGCACACCAGCTTTCTAGTTCTTCCCTTTCGTACAAAGTCTTTGACAGTTCGAGCAAATATTGAAAAGTGAAAAGTTTATATGCTGCCAATATGTGACTGCTGCTGCTGCTGTGGTTGCACCACTGATTTATGCCACAAATTTTGATAATTTATTGTTGACTGTGACAAGAAAAATAAGGAATTTTTTTGAGGGGTCAGTAAAAATGTTCAAGTGGTTTTGCTGGTTATGGTTTTGATAGATTTCTCTTTATGTTTTCCCACTTGAGTAAATTGCATTGATTGAAAGTTGTAATTTGTTGAAACCTTTTGAATGTCGTCGTTCTCGTTTCTTGTTTGATTTGTCCTCCATCAATTAGAGCAAGAAATCTACTGACTTCTAATATTTACTTTCTACTCACTCCGAAAACTTTATTAGCTCATGTGGTATATGAGTATCATCTTATTTATTTGAATCTATTGCCTCAATACGCTGATTAATCTGTGTCCAAGGAATTAACAATACTTCAACGGCTGCTCATCTTGAGCTAAGTTTTCTAGTGCCCCGGGGAATTTTCCCAAAGTAAAAGCCGTTTTGTGGTCACATGAGCTGGCTTTCTCTACTATTTGCTGGTACTTTGCGGTTAGACCCAGTTACAGTTTCGCACTCATGTGTGTAATCCCTTCGCTGACCCAAAACTGCCCCGAGGCTGACCAAAAAAAGGATGGGAGAGTCTGCTCTCGCTTCTTGGCATTATGTAATCCAATGCGGGCCACGTTTATTACAGTTACAGCACACCCTGCCGGCCCTTTGCCGTTGCCTTGGCGGCGACAGCAGCAACGGATTGAATTTGAACTTGACTGATGGCAACAGTTGGCATGATTGACTGGTCTAGTCCAACTGGGCAGACAGAAATGAATTATTGTCCTGGCAACGCAACATTGCGCCAAATTAGGCAAATAATTCAAAGTAATTAGACGCGTTTGATTTGACTTAACCCGGTTGTGCTGAACATTTGCTACGGCAGCTTAAAATTCCAATCGCGCACTTTTACCCTAACCCTAACTGCCAAACCCCTGTGCCCCCGAAATGGTCACACAAAGTGCCCATTTGGGCGGCCATTTCCATAATGGCAACAGTAGGGTGCGCACTTGACACTTCATAGTAATGAAATTATGACTGCTTATGACCATAAAAATGTGAACAAAAAAAATATCAAATTGCAAACCCTTTTTTATTTTCATTTTCATTTGCTGTTATTTTTACTGGCAAAATCCCAGCGAGCAATTGTTACAACTACTTTTCCTTGATGGCCTGTCCGAATGTCTGCTTAAATAAAATAACATGCATGCAGCTGCTTGAAGACTTTTAGCCACTTTCTTTGTTGGCTGCTAAGGGTCATACGTTGGCCATTAGTCTGGAGACGGACAACAAGGAATCCATTTCCGATATTGGGTGATAAAATTTTATGCATGTAATTTGCAGCGATTTGTTGCGTCGTCTACAGTGTTAGCTGCAAAAAGGGGTTCGTCGTCAGTCGCCGTCGTATCTGCAAGTGTCATTGCAAAATTGTTATTGACAACATGACGGGGGAGTCGTAAATATATGTAAATACTCATCTACTCACATAGTTGGCTTAAATTATTAAAAGCATTTGCTTAACGACACCAAAACGGGTTGAAGTTCAAGAAAAGTGGTCATTGACTGGTTAAATCAAAGTGATGTGCTGAAAGATATGTGGCTGTTTAAATGGAATTTGCATAAAATGAAAAATAAGAAAGAATAGGTAAAATTTTTTTTTTTTGCTTGTCAAATGAAATGTTTGTTCATTTCAGGATAAGTTTTCATGGGGAAATCATCAGGAAAGTTATTAATGTGGAACTAGTTGAGAAGGCAATCAAACTCAACAGTGTAAAACTTGGGCGGAGTTGAAAATAATCATATTGAAAATTATATATTCAGCTGTTTAAAAGAGTATCTTTAAATCTTAATATCTTCCAAAAGACAAATAAATAAATACCCTAAAAATCTTAGCAATAAATAAACTTCTTTTCTATCTCTCAAATAGCAATTTAAGTTATACTCAAGCACATCTATATATTCCCAAGCACACTATGTATCTTTCGCGCATCTTTTTGAAAACTTTGTCACATATTTTCAAGTACAGTTATGTGACAACGCCGAGTTGCATAAATTTCGGTTGGAATGTATGATATATGACGTCACCTTTAGTTTACGATCTACTATTTTGTGGGTGAAATTAGCATAGAATGCGCATAAAATCAAAAACAGTCTACATAAATAAGCACATTAAAAAATCACAGCAGCAACATTAAAATAGTGAAAATGTGCAAATTAGGCGCGCCCGTTGCGACAATGCTCGTTTTATGGCCTTGCTCGATTTTGACAGTGGAAATTGTGCCAAGATAAGTGCCACACCCCCGAATTTTCATATATGTAGCTCACTGATTTATGGGCGCATATTTGTGATAAATGTGCTGGATTTTAAGGATTTTGCACAAATTACAATATCTATAGAGACTGAGAGAGAAACGGCAACTTGAGTGACTCTCTATCCTGCCACATATGCGCATAATTTTTGGCCACAACGAAGAACGAAGAAAAAAATCAAAGTACAATTTTCGTAATTTGATTTATTGGCCGACTTAACGTTGAGAACGTGCCCAAGGTTTTTTGTTTTCGCGAATGTTTTACGCAAACTCTGAAATTGATTTACTTTGATTTTGCATTTTAAATTGAGGGTTGCTTTGACTGGTATTAGCCAGGGTTACCTATGAGCCTATGAGTGAGGGTTGCACATATCAATATCGAAGCCAATTGGTGACGTCTTTTGGCGCTTTTGTTTCGCTGTCGCTACCAATTTATTTTCGATATACTCGAACTCTGGGCACTAAGCAGCCATAATTCCCATTGCATTATGTGCGGCCTGAAATGACAAACACTCGACTCGACCCAAAACAAAAAAAAACATGTGACACACACGCGGCCTGCACGCAATTTTAAATGGATTTATTGATACGCTTCGTTGCCACAAACACAACAACAAGCACCAGGGGCTGGGTTACTTGTTTGCAAACATTGGCAGCAACAAATGCCCAGCTATATTTCAATTGTCACCGAATGAACCCATCAACCCAAAAGTGATCCTGTCCTGACTTCTGAACGCTTCTGTTTGCTG
Source organism: Scaptomyza hsui (assembly GCA_018152825.1). NCBI lineage: Eukaryota > Metazoa > Arthropoda > Insecta > Diptera > Drosophilidae > Scaptomyza > Scaptomyza hsui. Next base: position 3,259,525 of record JAECXO010000004.1, on the reverse strand, counting down.
TGCGCTCCGCTGCATGGGAAACGAGTCTTTTAAGCGGCGCTGAGTTTATTACTCGCATCATTTGCGAATTTTGATTTTAAATGATTTCAGTTGCAGTCCAAATTCCAAATTCCATATTCAATTTTAATTAGTTGACAACATTTTCGCACACGCGTCTCTGTTTTTCCCAGGGAAAGTGGTTGGTTACTTAACATTTTGATTGATTTCCCTTATTTGTCAACAATCTCTCCGGACCAAGATACATCTGTTCATCGTTCTATAATTTTTTTCAAACCAATTTTTATACTTTGATACCGAAGGTCTCATAGTATATTGGTTTTGTGCAATGCCCGTCATGGTGTCTGTCCGTCCGTCCGTCCGTATGAACGCAATTTTTTTCGACACCTGTAAAGCTAGAGACTTGAAACTTTGCCATTATGTTTGGCTGGGAATTCGATAAATTCGATAACCAAAAACCGATAAAACCATATATTTCTCACTAGAGCTACCAAATTTTGCACGAAGATAGCTAGTCACGTTCCTGAAAAAAACGGCATCAAAATGTTGGATGCCACGCCCCCTTATTCCGCCCTATCCCCCCCTTCTCCATGAAATTGGAAACGCCTATAGTTTTCACATTTTTTGGGCTAGAGCCACCAAATTTTGTGTGAAGATAGATATTGACGTTCCCCAAAAAAATGATTCAAAATTTTGGATGCCACGACCCCTGATTTCGACCCCATCCCCCCTTCTATTTGAAATTGGAAACGCCTATAGTTTTCACATTTTTTGAGCTAGAGTTACCAAATTTGGTAGGAAGATATATGGTGACATCTACAAAAGGTCTGCATCAAAAATTAAGATGCCACGCCCACCTCTGCCGCCCACCATTTAAAATCCGAAATTTCGATATCTCTTATAGTTTTTAAGCTAGAGCCCGTAAATTGGTTAGAAAGATAGAAGGCAACATCTACCAAAAATCTGCTTCAAAATTTTTGAAGTCACGCCCACCCAAGCCACCCGCTTTATAAAATCGGAATCGGCTATATCTTTAACAGTTTTTGAGCTAGAGCCACCAAACTTGGTAGGAAGATACAATAGATGGTGACAGTTAAAAACATTTGATTAAAAAATTTGGATGCCACGCCTACCTCTGCCGCCCACCTTTTAAATTTGGAAGTTAAGTTATCTTCCACAGTTTTTGAGATAAAGTCACCAAATTTGGAAACATTACCACATGGCCCACTCCCTTCGCCCCTGCATTCCCCCTCATCAACCGTTCTTTTACTGGTATCAAAGTATTACGCAGTCGGTTGCGTCCAACTGCAACGTTTTTACTTGTTTACTATGCTTTTTTGTAAATTTAATTATATGTATCATTAAAATGTCATAATTGCACTGATGTTAAAATATTTAAAATCAAATGTTTTCGGTTTTGCTTTCGCTGTTGAATAAACTCCATTGTTGAAACAAGTCAAATCCAAATGCGGTATCTACTTTTATTGTTTGTTTTTATTTGGTCAGCTTCTAGGGTGATTTTTTATAATGTGAGTATGTTAACTTTTTATTGCTTAATAACTATTCAGTGTGTATTAAAGGAAGCGGTTCACATTAGGTTTACCAATGTAAAGTGCAGTTCAGACAATAAGTCTGTCGTGGTACAAAGATGTCGTTTAAAGGCTGTGCAGAGGAACAAAACTGTGCTTCAGTTTAGCGCTGATCTGTTGGATACTATGTACGATATAAGAGCCAGAGTTCGATTCGTGAAAAAAGCCAACGGTTATAAGCCTTTTTTATATGATATCACATTCGATATCTGTGAGTTTCAGAGAAGGCACAACAATCCATTTATAAATATTGTTTATAGAGTTTTTAAGGACTATTCGAATTTAAACCACACATGCCCTTATATGGTAAGTATTATTAAAAATCAAAAACAAATTATTATTTATATTAACCTTCTTATTATATAGGGAACGGTCAATGTTAACGATGCATTTCTAAATCCTGCTAAGTTTATAATTCCACTGCCAACGGGGGAATATGGTTTGATTATAAATTGGATATTTAATAAAATTGGGCATGTGTCAAGCGATTTTTATTTTGAGTATATCGAGGATACTTAATAAATATTAAAAAAGTTAACTAGTTTCAATTAATTGACTTTTATTTACATAGCACATTTTAAAAAACCTTATTAAATGCAAAATGATTTTTTAATTGATATTAATTACATCACTCAGGCGTAAAACTATTAACAATTCTAGTAGTTGTCTATTTTTTGAGTCAAACGTTTGTTGAAACTCGTGAAAGCCAAATGCGGTATCTGCTATTAATTTTTCTCATTATTTGGTCAGTTTTTAGATTGATTTTTCATAATGTGAGTATGTATAATATGTTAATATTTAAGGGTCAAGAAAATAACAGTGTTTATTTTAGGAAGCAGTCTATGTAAGGTTCACAAATTTAAAGTGTAGTACAGACAACAAGTCGGTAATGATTCAGAGATGTCGTTTAAAGGCGATTCAAAGGAACAAAACCACCTTCCAGTTCACCGCTACGCTTTTGGAAGAAATGCATGATATAAGAGCCCGAGTTCAATTGTTGAAAAAAGCTAATGGCTATAAGCCATTTTTGTACGACATAAACTTTGATATCTGTGAGTTTCACAGAAAGCACAACAATCCAGTTATAAATATTATTTACGGAACTTTCAAAGAATATTCCAATTTAAATCATACATGCCCCTATATGGTAAGTAAAACTTATAACACAGTTTATTTTTTGCTAAACTTTTGTTGTCCTATGTTGAAATAAAGGGAACGGTTTATGTAAACGACGCATTTTTAAAACCTGAAAGATTTCCAATGCCGCTGCCAACGGGGGAATATGGTTTGCATATTTCTTGGAAGTTTAATAAAAAGGGACGAGTATCAAGCGATTTTTATTTTGAGTTTATCGAGGATCTTTAGTATTGTTCTCACTTAAACATGTAAAATAAAGATGTTCATATATGAAAATACAATAAAATATTAAGCTAGCCCTCTTTTAATATGCATAACTCATAAATGACCGACCACTCACAAAATTTAATGGACCTCAACCACTCGTAACAACAACATTTTTGGTCTCGAGTGCCACACACACTCATATAAAAGAACACCCAAAAGTGAACAACAACAATAAATAATATTTCACATAAATAATTGTTTCCCGTTCTATGGCATAGACCCAAAAATTTTGGGATGTGGCACGAAAAATATGTTAACTAATCACCGTAGGAAAGGATTTTTATGGGTTTTCATTTCCGCATATAATCGACTTATGCCACAAGCCAAGAAAAGAGACTGAAAGCAGTCAACGGGAAAAACCAAAAGCGGAAATGTGGAACGTTAAGCGCCAAGGCAACGCAAGAGATTTCACATCGAGGTGATATATGTCAGTCGGCAAAATGTTGCGAAAAATGCCGTAGAAAAATGTCATTTCCTTTATGAAACTCGGATATGAGTCAAATGGCCAAAGTGGGTGTGGTTAGTCTCAATAAACATAAACAATTCACATATGAATTGAGTGTGTGGTGCAAAAACTTTTGTGACACTAACAAATCAACTTGCTAGATGTTGCAATAAAAACAACGGGGGTGGTGGTGGGGAAGGATAGCCATATACAATATTTATGGTTATTGGCCAGTTGTGACTGATAGCAGGCAGCAATTACAGCAGCTTAATGACTTGTAATATTCGCCTGGAAAGTCATCGAAGTGGCGGCAACTGTTGCCAAGGTCTACAAAGGAGGCCAAGGCAACGGGTGTCACTCTCAGCGCTCCTGGCCGCATTTGAATATCTATTCGATGGCTCCTGTAATTAGATGCCAGGCGCAACGCATGCCAAATCCAAGATAATAACGCCGCGGTGGTCTTCGTCTTTTGAGTGGCACTCGTCAGTGGCCTGTGAATAAAAAAAAAAAAAAGAAAGAATAAAACGCGGCAGGACACTGGCGCAAAAACACTTTATCAATTGACACACACACACTAACACACACACCATGACAACAATGCCACTCACAATACACAGGCACAGCTAATTGTAAATTCAAACAATTTTTTTATTATTGTATTGAAATTTGACTAACGCGTCCAGAGAAATTTATTGCGTTTCCTTGATAATGACATAATATTTTACGCTTCGACAAAGACAGAAAGTGAAGTGGAGAGCTTCGACAGTTTTTTATTTAAATTTCAATTGTGTGTGCCTGTTTGTGTGTGTGTGTTACACATTTCCATTAATTTTAAGTGGTGCGCACAGTTTCCGCTATGGAATTGGAATTGAAACTTGGTTTTGCGGCGTTTAGGGGTATGGGGTAAGGGGTGGGGTGTGTGGATTGGACATACCCTTGGGCCTGTCTGCTTGTTGGCAGCTGTATCTGTATCGTTTGCATTAGGCTATTGTTATTGACTTTTGCGCGCCGCTCAATCATAATCATAATCAATTGTTCGCTGTGCTTACCTGCTTCCCTTTCCTTTTAATCAGTGGGACAGCATGTCATTTGCATAATGTAAACACTGTTCACTGCCAAGTTACAGATAGCTAAAGCGCTTTAGTAAAATCAAAAGATTTAGCTCAAACAAATTGGCAACATATTTGCGCTGCTTTCTCAAGTGGGCCACGTGAGCTGAAAGCCAGATATCTTCAAAGGTAAGGCCAATGGGCAAACAATTGGCAAAGAAAAGGGAGTGAAGAGCCAACAAAATTGTGACCTTAATTTGCCAAAGTAAATAAAAGTGCAGAGAAAAGAAGGATTTTAAAATCTAATTTTGATATTTGAAAGCAAAACCGCCAAAGCGAACAAACATTGGCTTTGCAGTGGAAGGAAGTGGAACCCTTTTTGCAAAAATTTACATGCCAGCAACGCACACACATGGATATTATTTGCAAATTAGCTGGCTAGGAAGGGGGAGAGAGGATGCGAAATGGAACCAATAAACCGTGAAGCACACACGCAGGCGGCCGCCAAACACCAGTTACCAAACAGATAGACAGCAGGATCCAGACACGCAATCAATGGGCTCAATCCGAGCCCGGGGTCCATGAGTTCTTGTTGTCATTTTGTCAAACGCATTTGGGAAGCATTGCCTGAAGGGGGAAGGAAACGTCGCCTGTTGTTTGCTTTAAAGTTTCGCAAATTTTTTTCTGTTGGTTGCGAGGCAACCGCTGCTCGGATTTTCATTAAAGGGTTGGAGTTGGAGTTTGTAATATTTGCTTTGCGAAAGTCGTGAAGTTTGCCCATCATCAGCATCCGCATCCTGATCCTGGTGGCCAGCACATTAGACCTGTTTGTCATGTGGAACATGATTTGAGGCATTTCTGCTTCAATTGCTTTGAATAGGCGGCTGCAAAAATGGATATGATGAAAGAAAAGCGAACGCCATTTGCATGCTTTCTCAGTTCCAATCCAATATGAATGCAAAGCCAACATTAAAGGAAGCTCACAATCTACGTGTTTGTAGGTTATGTTGAGGTGTGCTTTTGCGCGCAACTGTACGCGGAGTTTAGTGGAAAAGAAGATGAAGATGAAGTAGAATGTGAATGTTTAAAAGCATGTGAGTAGTGATAGAGGTAATGAATATAAGGAAAGTTAATTAAAAAATATTATATGGAGAGTTCAGGAAAAAATGCTAATAGCTTTGCTTTCACTATGATTTGATACTTCCAAACCCTTTGGAAGTTACTCAGCAGAATACTGCCCTAATCTCATTTATCGAATATCAGAATTCCACCTAAAGTAGAAGATAACACACTTTCAATACGTATATTCCACACACGAACGTTTATTGACAAACTCATTCCACTATTTTTTGATTAGCAAACAATTCCCAAAATGACCAGCAAAACAACGCAACGTTCAATTCCATTTTTGAAACTTTGGGTACAGTCTGAACATTTGGGAATTTACAAAATTACCAAAACTAACGAGCGGAAAATACGTTTTGAAGTTTGCAGCATCATCCTAAAAGGGCAATTGAACGGTGAATGTTGGTGCTTCTTTTTTTTGGGGTGGACACTGGACAACAACGCAGCAGTTTAACCCTTGCGTGTTAGCCAATTAACATAGCAACAACAACAGCGACGTGGCAACTGTTGCAAATGCCGCGCACTTGACCAGCAGTTGGAAGTGAAAAGAGGAAGGAAAGTTCGTGTTTGTTGGTGTTCTAATTGAAAGTCATTGAGCGGAAATAACTGGCTTGTAACTGTTGTTGTTGTTGTACATTTGGCAAAAACACTTTTGTCACACGCACTGCCAAACTTCAAACAGGTTAAGCAGCTGGCGGCATTTTTAGCCAAATTTGACAAATGACTAGCTAGCCAGTGAATTCAGTGGCTGGTCAAGTTCAGCTTGTAATTGTTACAACTGAGTGGACAAAAGTTCACTAGTCAATGCACACAAGTTTGACAGTTGTCTCTGTATGTGTGTGTCACAGTTTGACAGCCACTTTCATATGCAAACGTTGAGAAACGCCCCCTGCCACAGCAACATGTCACAACCTTATCATTATCATCTTTATCTAACCTAATAACTGAAGTGAAATTGAAACAGCTTAACCCTTATAAACAACAAGTCACAGCTGTCTAAGGCTCAGAGCTCACCCTTTCATAAATCACACCAAAATAATGTCAAAAGATTCGGTGAAATATTAGGAAAAATATGAATGCGTGGAAAACTGATGAAAAATCCCAACGCAAGGGGTTAGGCTTAGAGTCAAACCGCAGGGGAGTGAGTTAAAAATCCGGGAGACTTACAAGCGTCTAACATCAATCAAAAAAATACTCCCTTCCTCGATGATGCGATTTGCACTAACGATGCAACGCCCCACGGTTCAGTTGTTCACGCTTTTCACATGTGTGACAAGAAGTCATTTGAAATTGGTTAAAATTTTAAAGTAGTTTGCCCGAAACTCAGCTCGGAGGATTGGCCAAGTCGCGTGTCAATGTGTCTAACCCCTTTGGGATTTGCACAGCTCTTTGAATAATGATGATGATGTCGCCGGCGCCGTCGTCTTTTGGGAAAATTTGCATGTGAAAAAATAAATCGCAAGTGCAGAATGCGCCATGTAATTTACACGTTTGACAAAGTATCAATGATATCGACGGAGACGTCGACGTCATCACCCATGACACAAATCGTCGCAAATCGTTATTTACAATACACAACAAACGATTCCAATGCCTTCCTACTCCTTCTGCCTCTTTAAACTTCTGTGTAATGTGTGCGTTTTCACGCCACAGAAAAAGTTTTTGGGGCGGGGAAGGCAGTAGTCGAGGGGGCGGCGGCAGTGTCACAAATATCCCGCGGCGCTTTTGCTACACATCCTTACAACAATGTGTGAAAGTTTTTTTCTGTCTTCGTGGAGAGTAAAAAAAGAATGAAGCGCCGCATGTGTCAGACACAGGCAGAACTCTTGTGCTCCACCCTACTTCCCTCCTCTTCTCGTCTGTGCCTCTGCTTTTTAGTAGTTTTTAATGTTGTTTTGGTCCCGGAGGCTTTTTGGCACTCGGCTCGCCTGGGGCGTTTTGTACTTTTCTACAAAATTAATTTTAACCACAGCCACCCAAAATTGCAACAGTTCGATGATTAATGATTTGTTTTTTAGTCAGCACGCGATCGACTGAACAACTGTTCTTGTTTCTTCCTTCTACAGTTTTTTTTTTAATCGAAATGACGAAATGTGATATACCCCAAAGAAACATATAGGGGAATTATTTTTTTTATTGCCAGGAATTATTCATTTGCTTTGTTAGCGTAATTCATTAATAATTTTTATGGTTTTGCTGCCAAGCAATCGCTGCATGGCGTCAAAGTCAAAGTGAATGTGAAAGTAATGAAAAATGTTGGAAAATTATAAAAATGAAAGCTTTAGTAGAGGGTTAGCAAGTAGAAGACTATTTATTAATGCCTTTTCCATGATGTACAGATTAAAAATGAATATTGGATTTAAGTTGAGATCTCTATCCTTAACCCTCTCCTAGATATGTTAAAGCATTCCTAAAAATGAATATTGTATCAAATACTGCTTAAAGGTTAGAAGATTCCTTAATCCTTCTTCTTTACATCAATGCTATGTCCTTTTTCAATTATATTTTCAAATCAGATTTTAATAAAAGAGTTTGTGGTCAAAGAAAGCAAACAAAAATATTTCACTACCAATGGTATATTAATTTTAAATGCATTTTATCAAGAATCACACAAATTCTCACATTGTCACTTTAGAATATTCATTCAACAGTCAAACATGTCTATAGATCCGTTGCGACATCATGTTCATATCTTATTTGCAATGCAGACTCTTTGCCATTTTTCAAAGCTGTCACCAACACACACACACACAACACACGCCACATGGCACACACCTTTGCATCACTGGGCGCCACATCATGCAGCATCCAGCGTTCAACAATAAAAAGACAAACATATTGACAGCTCAATGCCATTACCGTAATGTTTAAATAAAAATTTGCATTCATTTAGCTAGCGTCGCGTCACCCACACAGCCCAAGGGGCACACCCCCTCTGTTAGAGACTGGCGCCAATCAGTGGCACGTCAAAAGTAACGCGCACAACACTTCGACATATGTTTCAGTTAAACTTTGCGAATATTTATAAAAATTGCGAATGTTACACAACAACAACAACAACAACAAGTGAAAGTGTTCTGACGATTTGGGCGTTGACGTTTCGGGGAAAAGTGGAAAATGCCAACAGCATCATCATCATCAGTGTTGCCACGCCTAAAGTGTGCCACACCCCCAACCCCCAACCCCCACAGCTTAAAATTAATGATGTTTTGCCTCGAAATAGTGAAAAGCGCGAAAACTGGCAACTGAGTGTTTGTGGAAATGGGAAAAACTGGGAACTGAAGCACATGTGCGATTGTGATGCTGACTGACTTTTCATATCCGTTTGCAATTTTTAAGCTCTGGCAAAAATTGTTTTTCTTACACCATTGACGCGTAAATTGACATTGCTTTGCTTTTTGGGTTACATTCGATTCTCTCGTCCTTTATAGCTCGTTATGCTAATATCCTGTTGCCGAAAAAGAGTTTTGATTAATGATGCCCAAAAATGGAGGATAGAAACGAAAAAAAAAAGTGTGACAGCTGTAGCTACAGCAGAAATTGTAGTAAAAAGTAAAAGAAGTAATAATCTAAGAATAATGCGTATGACTTAAAAACTCTCCACTTACAACGAGAAGAAGTAAAATAAGGGTCCTGTCTGCTGTCCTGCTTGACTTGTTATGGTTTTATATTACGCTACTTTACTCTTTCAATATTTAATCAGTATACAGCTCTGGCCAAACAATAACAGGCAACAGGCATCGAGTTCGGGGACCCTTAATCAAAAAATCAAACAATTGACATTCAATATGGTCTAATTTTTTACGCTGCCATTAAACAAATTATTGGCATGCCATCAATGGGAACCAACAAAAACAAACGTAAAATGACAGGCAGCTTGAAGTGCCCAATACTCTCTCCCCTGGGAATTTTGGGCATATCAATAAACCAAACAACAAACAACACGGGGCTAGACAAACTGAAGGACTGACGAACTGAATGACTGACTGGTAATTGAAATTTTAGAATGAAAGCACGCAACAGGAACGTGCAACAAAGGTGCGCAACTGTACGCAATGATAAACTTCGTACCCAAAAAAAATAGGTTTGGACTGCATTTGACGCTCATCAGCGACAGGCGCGAAGTAGACAAATTGGGATAAAATAATTGCCGCAAATTTGATGTAAAATAAGTCAGAAATTAAAGCAAAGCGTGGCAAAGACCGCACACGCATTTGCATTCCAATTTCCGCATAATTAAGTGCACTCAAAATACTCGACGATTCACTCCTTGCCGGGGACAGGACAATGCAAGGATTTATGTGTGCCACTTGAGTGCCACAAATTAATTCAAATGAAATGCGCTTGGGAAAAATCGCTGCGAGTATAACAATGCCCAGAAAAAGTGGGACAAAGTGGAGTGTTAATCCTCAGACACATATACTTTTTTTCCCTGTCTCTAATATTATGCGATTTGTACACCTCGGACTCGGCTTTGATTCGGCGCTAATCGCAAAAGTGTCAACGGCCAGCAGGAAACTGGTCGATTGGCCAGCCTAAGAACCGGGTCCGGGTCTGTTTGCCGTTTGCTTTATTTCCGCGTTTAATCACCCCATGAAATAAAAGAGGAAAAGCGCCTTTGTTCATCTCACATTTTGACACCAGGCATCGTCAGGAATCAGAGCAAACACTCCTGCAAAACTAATTTCCCGTTAATGAGGGTGCTGGTCCCGAAGTTTTTTTTTTACTCTGATTAAGACTTTTCGCACTCTCACACACACACATGATTCTCATTAATAATTTTTACGTCACCGCTCCAGCCACGAATCGAGATTAATTTACGCCTGGGCAGAATTTGACGTGCGCCTGTCACTAGGAAAAACCTTTGGCCACATTTTCTTTTATCTTCATAATCGTGTTGCAACGGACAACTGGGAAATGTGAACTGGGAAATTGTAAATGTTCCACAGAGCGTTAAATTGTTATTAATTGAATTGAGAGTCAAAAGTGCGTGGTGAAAGTTTTAATTGGATTGCCAGCTTATCTATATGGAGATAAATTGAAAGAATTTGGAAAAAACGGAGTACAAATTCAAAATAGTACTTGTAATAAGAAAATATAAGTTTGAATGTGTAAAGTAAGATGATTTTTGCATGGAATCGGTTATTTTTCATTATTTTAACCAAGTCAAAAATTCACAAAACAGTTTGATGAGTAATAAAAGGTACATTCTTTGCGGGAACTTTTCTGATGATACAAATATTCATCTCGGTATGAAGTTTTGATTTTTAATTTAAAGGAAAACAAATCCCCATTGATACTTTTATAAGGTTTTTTAACTTATCAAAGGCTTATATTTCCAAACATCAAAACTTTGGATATTGCTCAAAAAGCTGCAGATGTAGCTGCCACAGTCAGGGGTGACAAAAATGAATGTACATATTTCATATTTATTGTATTCAAAACCTAAATTAAAAACTTTTGCGTGTTAAACTGATTGACTATCAAAGTGTGAGAGATTTTATTACACATATGGTAAATATTTGCCACTTATACTCATGCTCAAAATATTCATAAGTGAATATTATATTGCGCCTTATCACCCTCAGGCAATCTGAGTAGATTTCGTGCAAAAAAAAGGCTTGTCATTGCGAGGCATTCGTGTGGAAATCGACAGTATTTCAATAATTTTCTTTATTACACAACAGTTATGTGCTGTGAGGCAGTTCAATGCCTAAATACAAAGAATCTCTGGATAGTTGTAGTGGTAGTATCTCATAGATACATTCACTTCAATTGTGCTTGAAATCCACCCAAAAACTTGTTGTTTTGTGTTTATTAAATTGTTGCGCGGTGGCTGTTAAAGGGGTGAGAGGTCAGGACAAAAGGGCGGCCGCTGTGTCAGGACCCCGACTGGTGCCAAAGGGGCCACCTTTATTAATTTGGACAATGTTGAAGAATGAACCATCAGCCTGGCTATAAATCCTGACAAAAAACGAGGCAGGCGACATATGAGAAAGAGAGAGAGAAAATTTGTGTTGCGTATGTGAAAATTCAGGGCGAAAGCATCGCATTTTTCATGCTCGCCTGCATTCATTCATTCATTCGCCCATTCAAGCATTCAATCAGAAAATACAAAAATGAATAGAGACGGGGACACAAATATTTCATAAATTGAATTGTTTTGCATTGTTCTTCTTGTCACTGGCTAGCGGATATTCTCTTTACCTTTTTTCTTTCTTTTTTGGCAGTACAAAAATATTTGTGAAATTTGTGAAATAAAATAGTTGTTTTTTCTCGCAGTGATTTATAACGCGTTTAGGAAATTGTCTGCACTGGAAATAAAATAGAAAATAAATGGATAGAGATTAAAGCTAGACGATTTTAAGTGTTCGGTTATAGTATTATAAAATTCTACTTTTTATGACTTCAGACTCCTTAAATATGATAAATTGTGCCGTTAACTTTGCACAAGCCAAATTAAATCGTTACGCTCGAACTGCAAGGATTGCCCCAAAAGATTTCCACGGACAGTGAAAGTCGGTAAATTTGCGACACGATTCGACTTTGGAGTGCCGCTGACACACCCGCCACGCCCCCTCGGGGCACACACTTTAAAATCTGGCTGCTGCTCGCTGCGAATTGAATTTAAATTTGCTGATTATGCGGCCGGGTCGACACTTGGCCGGGTGCTCAAGTAGTGCGAATAATGGTTATATTGAGCCATAAAAGAAATTAAGTCAAACATTATTTTTAGCTGAACTCCTCCTCGAATGTTTGCAACAACATTCACCACCTTTTCGAGCAAATATTATTGATACATCGGCGGCTTCTCAATGGATTGTAAACGAAATTTCACTAGAGTGCCCAGCCTTGGGGGCAACTTGGCGGGGGGTGACACATACATGTATGTTCTATCGTGTATCTATAGGTCCTGCGACGCATATTACACAATTTTTTTGAAACATATTTTCAAGTGTTGTTTGACGGGCTTACAGATGATTTTCTGGGATTTACGACGCCGCCTTTTCAGCACAATTTTACAATCCGCGCTGCGGGCGGGCGTCAGGAAGTTGTTAAATTACTTATAGATGGCAAATGTGCGTAGCATTTTTTTTTTCGTTCTAATTTAAAAATGATTATTACATAAGCTGACGTTGCACGGATGGAAAATCAATGCATAAATTAGAATTTTGTTGCCACACAGACACGGAGACAAGAAAAGAAGCTGATCTTTATTGTTATTCAAATGATTTGATGATAATGATTGACTGGCACTTCTTCTTGCCAGTCGCCTAAGCTGTCAATAATTCAAAGCATGTGCCGCGAGTTTTATTCGAACAACGCCAAAGGCAACGGCATTAAAAAGGCTCCAGACGGTCGATTTCCCAGGCGAGTTGCCTTAAGCCCAAGGAGCTGTCATGTAATTAGGCCGCATTCGTATCGTATTCGCGTATTCAAATTCAATTCGATTACATTTGCTCACTTTTGCAAGCAGGTTATCCCATCTCCTTCCCTCTTCACCTTAATTGCAACTTCATATTCCATTCATATATGTTTTTTCACAAGGTTCACTTAAAGTTTAATGTAAACTTTGCGGTCACGTGTCCAAACTGCTTCCAAGCAAGTAAATCAAAGCAAATTACACACATAAAACACACACACACACATGTGTTTATGTGTACAGCCAAAGGCATTTTCCCCCACCCTGGTCTCTGTGCAACCCAACCCTAGATTGGTTTTCACAAGTGTTTTGACATTTTAACGCGTTTTATGCTCAAAATGACCAGCAACCAGCGGCAACAGTCTATTCTGTGCTATGGACCAAGGGTCTATTGCCAAGGGAGCTCTTACACTTGTGCAATTGGTGGAAGGTTATTCAAAAACTGTGAGAACTACTCAAAGTTACTGTTACATTATCAACCCTGTGAAAATACTCGATTACCAACTGTACTTACCCATTTGTATATGTAAATGGTTTAGTATTTGCACAGTGTTAATTTATGAGGCAATGGAAACTATTATTGGTAAATTAATAAGATAAATTGATCTTCTCTTTAAATTATTTTTTTTTTATTTGTAAATACTTAATTAAAATAAATAAATAAAATTTGTAAATTTTTCAGATGCAGGTCTCAACTTCCTTAACCTCTAGCTGTTGCTGCCACATTAGCTGCCTGCTGAGCAATTCCCAATCCTTGGATGGTGGCATCACGAGTGTGTTGGCCAATGCGTTCCTACAAGAATAAATGCATCATAAGAAAGTGTTTAAATGTTATAAGTTTTTAAAGGGGACTTACAATTTTCTTGCCAATCTTCTTCAACCAACCAGCCTCGGATTGTCCAATGCTGATGGCCAGGATGAGGGCAACGAAGACGAAGATCTTGTAGAAGTTCATGTTGAAATGTTGATTTTTATATTCCTTGGAATGTTAAAAGATAAGCTTTAAGTTGTTGCTTTGGCTGCTGGTGCTGAGCGACTGATGATTTGTGTGGCCAGTCAGAGTCTCTTTTATAGGTCGAATAATTCAAGCGGCCTGCTGAACGATGCTGATAAGCTTCAATCTCAAGACTGAGCGCTCAGTCTCGGGGATTTTGTCCAGCAAAAAAGTACAGCAGCTGCGAAACCGAAAGACGGGGAAGCCGCAATCTGTCATGTTTTTAATTTGACTCATATTTAATGCTATTTTAATATGTGTGAGTATATTTTTGGGAAACTTATTTAATTTTTGAAAGTAACTCTAAGTATATCTGTAATAAATATTGACAAACTCCTTGCAAATAACAATCTTATGTGGTTAGATCGTAGCCGTAAACAACTGTACTCCTGTGCATTAGTAATATTACTCGTATGGAGGGTGAAAAGGCATCTTTCAACGTAGAGAGCAAAGACAACAAGCGAATTAAATCAACAGAAGCACAAGTTATGCCATAGAGAGATAGGATGTGCCCACTGTCAGGATATGCCACTAATTTCCTTAACAAGTAAAAACGCTTTGACTTCATCCAACTTCAGCCAAATCAAATTCAAAGCGTTGCCAAGCAAACCCTGCCGCAGCCCCCTTACGTCTCTTTGCCTTCCACCCTGTCAGTAGTCGACAGCAGTGTCTAAGTTTCTGTAGCGTTACTTTCCGGTTGTGTTGCTGTTGTTGGTTTTTTGTTTCTGTAGCAGGCTTTTGTCAAAATGTAAATAAAATCGCTTGAATTAACCGCTGAGTGACAGCCACAAGTCCAACCAAGAACAACCCAGCCAGGACTACAAGTTTGTCATAACAGAAACATTGCAGACTCTAACTTCAACTCCGAGTCGAATTTGAATTCAGATTCAGATTCAGTGACATAATGAGGTAAAAGAAGCGTAAGTAAGACAATAAGTGCAACTGGTTTTAATCAGCATGCGGCATTAAACTGCAAAGGGAGGGACAAGTTGTGGCATTTAAGTAAATGAACTTAAAGTTTTTTGAAAATATCTTAATAAGAAAAAGAAATTACTGAATGATACAGAACAACTTGTCTTTAGAATGCGCAAAAAAGTTAAAAGCGTTTTCTAAGAACATTTTTATTAACTTTGCTATTTGCGCTTGCCTATAGAGGACAATATACAAATTAAGTTTGTAAGTAATACAACTAGACCAGGCTACAATAAATTTAGGCAAATATGGACCCAGTGCCGGATTAAGCCGGTGCGGGGCCCGTAGCAAATGTGACCATGGGGCCCTAGAGTTACATTGCCTACTGAAATTTAGGATGTAAATAAAACAAAACATTTAGAAAAAGGCTTTTCGAGATTTAATGGCTGCAAATTTAGAAATAACACTTGTCAAATCAATATTTCTAAGTAAAATGTTTTCTATATTAATTATTGTGAGATCATTTAAACGTTCTTGTCCCATTGTGTTCCTTAACACATTTTTTAATCGTTTTAATGTTGAACAAGTAAGAAGGCTCTAGTCCAGATTTCCCGACTAGGAGATACCCCGAACCCTATACTTAACGCGTACAGTCATTGTCTGTATGCATCTGTGACCTAAACTTCAATCTTCGATATCTCTGGTGTTTCTCAACAGATTTTGATGAAATTTTCAGAAAAGTTATATCGTTACCCATTATTTCAACCCGCATTTTTACATTTTCCAAATTCGAGATTTTTTTGTAATCGATTGCATGTATATATCGGAAACCAGAATAGTTATCGATAATTTGAAACAAACTTGTTCCGCTAATGGTATATGAGAACTTATATTCAAAATCTGAAGTCTCTAGCTCTTGTAGTCTCTGAGATCGACGCGTTCATACATACAGACGGACAGACGGACGGACAGACGGACATGGCTATTTCGACTCGGCTGTTGATGCTGATCAATAATATATATACTTTATGGGGTCGGAGATACTTCCTTCTGCCTGTTACATACTTTTGCACAAAACCATTATACCCCTTTTACCCATTTTATGGGTTAGGGGTATAAAAAGAACGTTCTCCACTGCAATTGGTGATCATCAAACTCAAATAAATCCGTAATACTATTTCTACATTTGGAAAACACGATTCCAATGAATGTTTTGTTAGCATTTTATAAAATTGGAGTTCCAAAGCCTCGTGGTTTTTGATTTCAATACCAGCAGCTACATCTGTTTTCAGCAGCTCAGCGAAATGTACCAATTCATTGCCCAAACCAAAAATTACCAAAATTGCGCGACATTAGAGAATTTTTCGCTCAACCTATCGAAAATTGATTATAAACAGCTGACCAATCATCATAGTCCAAAGAATATAGTGCAATAAGCAGTTAAGTGCTTCTCTCGCACCACTTAAAAGAATTATCTGATACAAGAATTAGGTAATTAAAATAAAAATTACAAAAGTGCATCAAAAAGTACATGGGCTCTCAATTGATTGATTGATCACATGTAAAAAGTTTAATAAGTTGGCAACGCTTAAAAACTGACTCTAAGTGACATAAAATGCAGCATAGCGTTAACCAGAACTCTCCGATATGTAAAACTTTTCTGATCCAGGTATCGTGGAGCAAAACTTTCTGGTGAACGCAGCTAATGTTTATATGTACGTATTTGTGTGTTTTTTTTTTTATTTGGCACAGGCGCGGGGCCCCCAAGGCGCGGGGCCCGTAGCATTTGCTGCCTTCTGCTACATGGCTAATCCGGCCCTGTATGGACCTACAAAAAGTACCTTAGGAATGAGATAAAAAAATGCTGCAATAGAAAACTTCTAAGGGCTTAGGCTTCTAGGTTCAATAATACTTAAGTGCTCTAAGTGATAGAGAGACACCTTCAATGTCAATTAAAAGTACACAAAACTTGTATACTTCCTGATTATTTTATTGTCTTTTACACACACCCTTTTATGTATAGGAGGTATACATGCATAGTTTATTCTCAATATCTCGGGGACTTTTTCATCCGATCGAGAGGCCGGGAATCACATTATGCAGTTCGAGAGCAGAGCAGAGCAAAGCAGAACAGATCGGCAAGCTCAGCCTAACTGATAACTGATAGGTGGGAAGAAATTGCTGATAAAGCGCAATGGCAACAGACAACAACAACAACAACAACAGCGTCGTCAATATTGCAAGCAAAAATAATTTTTAAAAAAAAACCTGCTCTCTGCGGTTCTTTTGTTACGTGTTTGTTCGATCGATGTGATCCGTCAATGTCATTATCTTCAACAACGTCGGGTCAGTGGCTTATTCATACCCGAGTCTGAGTCGAGAGAGACAGAAAATCCCGCGCAAAAATTCATTCATAATTTGGCTTGTAGTAAACGTTTGTATTTCACCTAATTTCTTGCTGTTGTCTTGAGAGTATGACAAACATGTTTGGTGGTTACCCGAATAAAACAACTTTTGCTGACATTCTCATTATTAGATCGGCTCATTTGGAGAGTGCGGAAATACCTAGAATTATGGCTTAAAGAATTAATTGTTATTGTTTCGTGTTGACATTATTCGTGACTAATATATATTTTGACTTTAATATTTAATGTATTAAGCTATATTTGGGGTAATAACTCACAATTGACAAGCATCTCAATGAATTCCAATATATTATTGTACTATTTGCATAGAAATATTTATTTTCTCAAGTCACTAATATTAAAATGACGCATAAAAGTATTGTTTATGTCAAACCTTTATCACTATCTCCACACTTACCTTCAAAACGTGTGCTTTTTACTCAATTAAAATTCCCCTATACAAATATGCATCGGTGTGCTTCAACAAATTGAGGCTTATCAGCATCGCGCTTTCAGTTGTAGCTTGGAATAAATGAGCTATAAAAGAGACACCAAATGGCTGCACAAATCATCAGTCGCTCAGCACCAGCAGCCACAGTAACAACTCAAAGCTTATCTCTTAGCATTCCAAGGAATATAAAAATCAGCATTTCAACATGAACTTCTACAAGATCTGCGTCTTTGTTGCCCTCATCCTGGCTATCAGCATTGGACAATCCGAGGCTGGTTGGTTGAAAAAGATTGGCAAGAAAATTGTAAGTCCCCTTTACAAACGTATACCATTTAAACATAAACTTATTATACATTTATTCTTATAGGAACGCATTGGCCAACACACTCGAGATGCCACCATCCAAGGATTGGGTATTGCTCAACAGGCTGCCAATGTTGCAGCTACAGCCAGGGGTTAAAGAAGTTAAGAAATGCGTATTATTTATTAAAAAACACAAATACCTGTATATATTAATTTAATGATAGAAATGCAAGATAATTAATAGAAAATAAACTTTTATATAAAATCAAAATATTGTATTTGTATTTTCTAAAATTATATCAGCTCAAATATATAGATAATTTAGTAAACTATTTTGTGATTATTAGACAAATGAGAACAATCTATTCTAATGCAGAAAATACATTTTAATGTTTCTGTGTGAAATATAGAAGTTATTTACAGGGTTTAAATATATATTTTGCAAGATGTACACACAAAATTGCGAATCTTATTTAATAGTTTATAACAAACTCATGCATTCAATGTATATGTGGATAATACCCACATAAACATAAGCACATAAATAAACACGCTTATATATAATAATTTGTTTTATATGCTGATGAGCCTAAAAAAAATATTTCTTTATTCCTGTTAAAAAATAACCAAATACTTTTAATACCCTGAATTATTTTCTCATAAAAGACACATCTCTGGCACACAAAGAATTTGTCTCTTATTTGTTAATATCTTGTAAATAACTCTTTTCTTTGTCAAAGTTTTCTGATGAAACTTGGTTTTGTTTTGTTTTCATTTGCTTCAAGTTAAACTCGAATTCAGGAATGAAATGTCTAAGTTTTAAAAAATTATACTTAATCATTTTTATTTATTAAACTTTAAAGCGTGAGTTTCATATTTTTAATAATTACTTAAGTTTGTTCTATTTTAAACAGATTTAAAATTATATAATAAATAAATGTATTAATAAGTTAGCATTCTCCAGCTGTTTAGCCTCTGGCTGTAGCTGCAACATTGGCAGCCTGTTGAGCAATACCCAATCCTTGGATGGTGGCATCCCGAGTGTGTTGGCCAATGCGTTCCTATAAGAATAAATGTATCATAAGAAAGTGTTTAAATGTTATAATTTGTGTGGGGGGACTTACAATTTTCTTGCCAATCTTCTTCAACCAACCAGCCTCGGATTGTCCAATGCTGATGGCCAGGATGAGGGCAACGAAGACGAAGATCTTGTAGAAGTTCATATTGAGTATACTTTATGGTATTCTTTTGAATGTTGAGAGATAAGTTGTTACTGTGGCTGCTGGAGCTGAGCGACTGATGATTAGTCTTTGCAGCTTGAGCGCTTTTATACCTGAGATCAACAGTTGTTACTGATAAGACTAAAACAGATGTCGCGCGAATAAACAACGCAGAGGGATAGGGGATTTTTATTGGAAAAAGTACAACAACACTTTGACTGGCTTGGTAAGAGTGGTAAAATGGGGGAATCTTTCTTTTTAGTGCTTTTTTGATAAATTAAATTGCAACGAACTTAATCTTAATCTTAAAGGTAATTAAACTATTAATATCATCTTTAATTTGTTAAGTCAATATTAGCATTTTAGGAAATATGAATGAACATGAACCGTCAGGCTAAGTCTTTCGATCTTGGAGACTGTGAAAGCTATAGATTTTAAACTCGGGATTAAACTTTGTATATACCTAGCGCAGGTCACGTTTGTCTGAAAATATCGATAGATCTTCCGGTTTCCGATAAAAAAAAAATATAAAGTCTTGATTCAGAATCTAAAGACAGTCTGTATAATGTCTAGGGCTTAGGGTTTCTCCTAATAGAGCTTTCTCGACTTGAATCTTTTTACATGCTTTTATTTAACTTGACTTATCTGTTTGTATGTATGTTTGTATGTTTGTTTGTTTGTTTGTACCGGATTCTTGTAATCAAAATTTCACAAAGTTCCCGACTAGCTAGAGCTCTGTAATTTTCACCAAAGATGTGTTTCGGATGACAATACATGTTTTTAAAGTTTTCGGCACGATAAAATATTTAATACCATGTAAAAACCAGGAAAAACAGTTTTCCCTTTTGCTTAACTTACTAATTTGACTCCCAAAATTCACAAGCTCTGGTGGCATGTTCATTTTTAGTTTTTATTTAAAATAAAAGTATAAGGTCCGACGTTTCTTTAATTGGTTCGTGTCTTCTTCGGCAAGGTTAAAATTGAAAAACAATGTTTTAAAATAAACAATAAGATTTATTTAAACGATTGATGTGCCGACAAAAAAAATTTAAGCTGATGTTTTAATTTTGATATGTACACAATTAAAAATGGTTCAAAATGTATTTTTTAAATATATTTTATATTTGTTGTTAAATATTATAGTTTGTTCATTTTAGAATATACATATATTTAAATAAGTTAATTAATTAGTTTTATACTAAACAAGTAAAAATTCTATAGGTGTTCATCCTCTGGCCGTGGCTGCAACATTTGCAGCCTGTTGAGCAACACCCAATCCTTGAATGGTGGCATCCCGAGTGTGCTGGCCAATGCGTTCCTATAAGAATAAATGTATAATAAGTTTATGTTTAAATGGTATAAGTTTGTAAAGGGGACTTACAATTTTCTTGCCAATCTTCTTCAACCAACCAGCCTCGGATTGTCCAATACTAATGGCCAGGATGAGGGCAACGAAGACGAAGATCTTGTAGAAGTTCATATTGAGTATACTTTATGGTATTCCTTTAAATGTTGAGAGATAAGCTTTGAGCTGTTACTGTGGCTGCTGGAGCTGTGCGACTAATGATTTGTCTCTCCAGCTGAGGCGCTTTTATACCTCAACTGCAAGCTGATAAGACTCAAACAGATGCCGCGCGAATAAACAACGCAGTGGGATAGGGGATTTTTATTGGAAAAAGAACAACAATACTTTGTTTGGCTTGTTAAGAGTGGTTAAATGGGGGAATCTTTCTTTATAGTGCTATTTTAATAAATAAAATTGCAACGAACTTAATCTTAATCTTAAAGGTATTTAAATGGTTTATACCATCTTTAATTTGTTAAGTCAATATTAGGATTTTAGGAAATATGAAATATGAATATGTTTCGTTTTACGAAAAACTGTTTAACAGTTTTATAGCTTTGTATCATTCAGAAACTAAAGACAAAATAATAATCATCAGTCTGTATAAAGTCAAGGGTTGAAGGTTTCTCCTAGTAGAGCTTTCTCGACTAGAGCCTTTTTACTTGATAGATAAAAAAAAACCATATTATGTAAGTTTTATTAAGTATAATGCACGAGGCAATGACAACACTGGCTATCGCCAAGTATGGTTTTGGTTATTCTTTTATTGTAACACACCGAACGACGCGTTGCAGTGAGGAGTAAGAATGAGACTAAAGCTAGTGAAGAAATATTCTAATATATAAGTCCCTAGCTTGTCGCAACGCCGGATGCGAAACTGCTGATCTTGCGCCTCGTGCAAGTATCGCGTTTCGTCTGCAGCGGCAGCAGTGTCGATGGCCTGGATGCAATGTCAACAAATATTTGACTTTGTGTGGAGTCCAAGGCCATATTTGCCTAGCTACTGTTGACCACTGTTAACTACTCCCCCTTTCAAAACGGGGCCGTCCTCGGTCACGCTAAAACCTCTCAGCATGTTGTGGATTTCCTCCTTCTGCCGGTTTCGCCGTTGGCAGTACGCCAATGCCGATATTATGGCAACCGTGGCGCATATCATCAGACCGATGACTGACGCCAGCACAGGCCTAGTTTTTACTTGTGATCTCAGTTCGCCGATGTGCCTCAGGTTGTCGATGCTAAGTTGGTGTAGCAGGGGCAAGCTTAGTAGCTTTTGATGTTCAATAATGTCCAGCGATGGGGAGGCTGCTGAACCGGGAATTTTCTTAGGGGTGCCATTGTAGTTCGTGAAGTTTCTTCCGTTTACGCGTGCTATGTTGTTAAATGTCAGCAGGTATGTGCCGGTGATGTTTTTTTCCGGCTCATCGTCGTACTTAACCCTGGCTTCGCTGTCGTTGATGATGATAATTCCGTCGTCGATCACATCCACTGGGGCCAGGTGGTTCGGCTGAGTGTTACAGTGCGCGACTGCTCCTGAATGAAGTTCTTGCGCGCAAGTAGGACTGGATGCTTCTCTGCAGAAGGCCATTGTAGTCGAGGCACTACAGGATTGCAATGCAATTATTTTGTTATCGCATTCTGCTACGACGTTCTCAGGTAATTGTAGGATGACTCCGGCGTGAGCGACAGGGTAAATTAAAATTTTGTTACAATTATACTTAGGTTTAGGGTATTTAATTATAAAATGAAGTGTGTCACTACTTGCTAAAACTTTAATCTTAGAAACGCTCATTACTTGGGCAACGTTAACGCCCGTGAAATTTTCACGCAGAATTACCTTTAAATCGTCATTATTTATTATTGCGGGGTTTGTTAGGTTGATGCCAGCCAATGCTATTGCTATTATTAAGTTCTCTAGTTCGATGGTAAGTATCCTATTTCTTGCCAAAAGTGTTTCATACAGGTGTGAAGTGTCAACTTGTTGTTTTTTCGTAAATTTAAGAATTTCGTTAACAGTTGTTGTCAAACTATTTATCTGATCTTGAGTCTTAGTGTTTATTACAATTTGCCTATTGTTTTCTCTGATTAATTCTGCCTCTGTCTGTCGTGTTTCTTGTAAGTCGTCAAAGTCCGGTGTCCCTGCTATCACCTTGAGTGCTGAGCCTAAGAAATTTAGACTTCTCGCATGCCGGTGATGAACGTCTAGAGTCGATAGTAACGTCGTCAAGTGTCCGATGTCCGCGTCAAGTATTTTCCTCATGTGGGATTGAGGGAACAAGTTCGTCATGTCAGCTGTTTCTCGTACCAATCTGTCGTATTCGGTTAAGTTAGTCGTGTGGCGTAAGTAATTCGTCTCGTTCCAAATTATAGCGGTCCCGTCGAGTATGGGTACGTAGTTAGAGTGTGTGAAGTCCGTTAGTTTGGCGGTCGTTATTGTAGCCCATAGTAATACGGCAAAAAACCTAGCGAAAAAATATTAAAATGTAGTGTTACTTAAATATTACATATTTTTTTGTAATAATTTTTTGTTGTTTGGTTTTTTTTTTTTTTTTTTTTTTTTTTTTATTGAAGGTTGTCTTTACAGACCACCCTCCCTCTAATAAGAACAGTGGCGATGTACGTAATGGGTCTTATTATAGTTTTATTTTTTTGCATTTTTTTGTAAAAAAA
The DNA here is from genome assembly GCA_018152825.1 of Scaptomyza hsui. Taxonomy (NCBI): domain Eukaryota; kingdom Metazoa; phylum Arthropoda; class Insecta; order Diptera; family Drosophilidae; genus Scaptomyza; species Scaptomyza hsui. Next base: position 3,236,196 of record JAECXO010000004.1, on the reverse strand, counting down.
AAAAAATTTCTCTCAATAAACTAAAGGCTTATAAAAATGTATTTTTTGCTTAACCTATCGAAGGTTGTCCTTGTGGACAACCCTTCCTCTAATAAGAACAGTGGTTCCCAAATCGGCTTCTATTTTCTCCTCCACATATAAGGGGGAAAGCTTATTCCCTAGCCTTTTATTGGTTTTAACCAACACTCTTTCTCCTACCTCGAATACTCTATTCTGCCGTGATGGGTTATGTCTATTCAGCTGTGATTCCTGTGCTTTTTTTAGCCTGTTTCTTATATCTTCTTCTAATTCAGGTGGCGCTGAATGAATTACCTTGATAGGTGACCGATCTGTTACCGAGTGTATCGAACGATTGTATTCGATCGTTGTTTGCAAAATTAGCTCAACTGTGTCAGTAATACCCCTTTCTTCAGTGAGACATCTTGCCATGTCACCCAAGGTGTTGTGGAAGCGTTCTACTTGGCCATTTGATGTACTGTGTAACGGGGGACAACTTACAACTTCAGTGTTGTAAAAATTTTTTAACATGGATTTAATTGTTTCTGAGCAGAATGCCGCTTCATTGTCGCAGTAAACAGTTTTAATTTTCGGGAATAAATTTACAACTTGTAAGAGGGGACCTTTTATGTCCACTATTGTGCGGGAAGCAATGGGTTGCACTATCGCAAACTTCGAAAACTTGTCTATAGCAGTTAGAAAATGTTTTCCTGCGGTGCTATAGATGTCAATGTGCACCATTTCGCCTGCGTGCGATGGTATAGGTGTGACACCGAGCTCTTGCTTTTTTGGATGGCGGTCATATTTCGACTTCGCACAAATCCTGCAACCCGTAACTATCTCTGATGCTAGCCTACTCATTTTGGGGAAGTAATAGTCCCGGAGTATTTGCTTCACATTTTCTTGTGCTGCCCTGTGAGCGCGGCTGTGCTCTATGGTCACGATTTCTTTTTGTTCGTCTTTATTGAAAACGTCCATTACCCTATTTTTGCAAAACCAAAATTTTGTTGAAGGGAAATATTCAACAAGGGTATGTTGTATGTGGCCAAGTATGGGGAGTTCGCAATGTACTGCGTTGACGACGTTGGGCTTTACAACATCTTTTACGATGTTAATAATTGAGCCCCAATCTTTGAAGCTTATTATGTGCCTGGTTTTTTCTCCAAATAGCACGAAGGTTCTTTTTGATGGTATTTCTGTCTCCTCCAGTATTATCTGGTTTCTAAAACAGTTTACCGGCTTCTCGGTTGACTCAATCGTGTAAGTGAAGGATTCTTCACTGTGAACTGTACCTGCGTCTGACTGCGTAATGTTTTCTAGCGCATTTATATTTTGCCTGGATAGGGCATCGGCCACATGGTTTTCCTTGCCTGGTTTATAAAAAATTTTTGCGTCATGTTCATCTATGAACGCCTTCCAACGCTTTATTTTTGCGTTGGGATTTTTATCGGACACGGCAAATGTCAGGGGCTGGTGGTCAGTGTAAATATTCAAGTTATTGACTCCATACAAGTAATTGCGTAAGGTGTTCAGAGCCCAAACTATTGCAAGTAACTCTCTTTCGTTTGTTGCATAGTTGGTTTCTCTGTCTTTAAGGGTCCTAGAAATCATTGTGATGGGCCTACCGCACTGAGACAGTACGGCTCCTATGCCTGAGGACGATGCATCGGTCGTAAGGTCAAAGGGTTTCTTAAAATCAGGGTAGTGAAGGATAACTTGCTCAGAAGCCAAAATATTTCTGAGCTTGTCGAAGGCTTGGTACTGTGTCTCATTTAAGGTTATGGGTACTTTTTTGGATGTTTGTTTGCTAACTTTTCCGTTTTCCCCCTTCAAAATATCGGACAATGGCTTCGCGACTGAGGCAAAATCCTTAATGAAACATCTATAGTAATTGGCTAGTCCGAAGAATGAACGGACTGCGAAAAGATTCGTCGGCTGGGCGAAATTTTGTATAGCTTTTACCTTGTCGGGACTAGTTTTGGTGCCACTACTGGACACAATAAATCCCAAATACTCAACACTTTCTTTGAAAAAGTGCGACTTTTCTTTCGAGACCTTCATGTTTGCTTCAAGAAGGCACTTCAAAATTTGACCTACGTCTTTAACGTGGTCTTTTTCATTTTTAGAGAATATGATGACGTCATCGACATAGACATAACAAGTCTTGCCAATGTGCTCACGCAATACGTCATCAATAGCTCTTTGGAAAATACTTCCGGCGTTCTTGAGGCCGAACGGCAGTCGGCAGAACTCGTATTTTCCTCCGTTAACAGAAAAAGACGTCTTTTCACGGTCTTGTTCTGCTAAGGTGATCTGGTGGTAACCAGATTTTAGGTCTAGTGTCGTGAAGAACTGGGCCTTTCCTAAATTTGCTAGTATCATAGCGATACTTGGCATGGGGTATCTATCAGCGATAGTTTTTTCGTTGAGCTTCCGGAAGTCGATTACCATTCGCTTCTTTTTTGCTCCTGAGTCGTCAGTCCCTTTTTTGCTGACGACCCAGATGGGGTTATTATAGGGCGATTTTGAAGGACGGATGATACCGTTCCTTAAAAGTTCTTTAACTTCCTTGGCAACGAAGTCTGCTGCGCCCATTGGGAATGGGTACAGCTTTGAGTATACTGGTTCGTTGTTCTCCGTTCGGATAGTTCCGACAACTGAAGTGTTATACGGCAGTAACTCGTTAGGCTCTGCAAATGCTTTGCTATTACTCTTAAGCATCTTGAGAAATTCGTTTTTGACATGTGCGGGAGCTTGTATTTCCCCGATTTCGGTGAAATTAACGTTCTTGCATTTTACGAACTGGACGGACTCTTCGTATGAGCCGTCTCGCTTAAAAATTTTGCCTTGAGAAAGGTCGAGAAGCATGTCGGCTTCTCTAATAAAATCTAGGCCGATAATGCCATCAAACGTTGTAAGGCCTGGTAGCAAGAAAAATGGACTTTCAAGTCCGAAAATGTTAAAAATGTATTTGTGTGTGATATCACTTGACCCGTGTAGGGTACCGATATCGAAATGTTGTTGTACAGGGAGCTTGTGGTCTAACTCTAAAGTAGACCGAACATAATTTTTTGAAGCCCCTGTATCTAATAAAAGCTTTAATATTTTCCCTGCGACTTTGCGTTCGATGAACGCGAGCAGGGACTGGCCTCTAAAAAATGCACCGTGTCGCAAATGAAATTACCCTGGGCACATTCTTCTATGTCATTGATTTCAATAGCTGATTGGTTTTCGAAAGCGACTTCCGCCTCTTGCGAGTCGCTTTGCGCCAGGTGGTTTACTCGTTGGCGTCTTTGATCGGACTGCCTTTCAAAGCTATTAGATCTTTTAATGCCCTGTTGATTCGTGCGGGAAGATTGTGGGTTTTGCCCCTGGCCTTGCCGCTGAAAGTTGGTTTGTTGCCGAAATTTGGAGGAGGAGGGGTCAACATCCATGGGTTCTACCTTATCGTTTCCCTTGGACTTGTTTTGGTGTTGACTATTGTCTTTCTTGAAATGTGGGTTTTTACCATAACCTTTGTTAGGGCCCCTATCTTTTGTATCTACTTGTTGTCTCTTTTCTTTTTCCTCGAGACTCCTAGCATAGTTAGCGGCAAAATTATATCTTTCATGATTCGCCTCAAGCTCCTGTGCCATTGCGAGTGCGGCTGGTAAGCTTTTTGGTCGAGCTGAGTATAGGACATCGGTAAGATTTTTTCGTAGACCGGACACGAAGACGCGAAGTGCGTCTGCTCGATACTTTTCGTTAATGTGATTAGCTACTTCCGTTTCGTAGGACATTACTGTTTTGTTCGTGAGGAGAGTGAGCTTTTTCTCAATCTCGTCATAAAACTCTAAAAGGTTCATGTTGCCCTGTCTGAGCGTTCCTAACTCTTGCTCTACAAGGTGCGCTGGACGCTTGTCAGCATACGTGAAATCTAGCCTTTCTATTATCGCTTGAAAATTCAATTTTGTGTTAAAAGACGAAAGGGTGCGGTTGGCTCCGCCCCTTATTTTGTTCCGAATTATAAGTACTGCCTGGTAATGGCGAGAGCTACCTACGTGATTTTGAAACATTCTATAAGCGGCAGTGGCCGCTTGACGCCAAGAGACATAGTCTTCTTGTTTGCCGTCAAATTCTGGCAGAGATTTTACCGCATCGAGTGGCTCGTCACATAATATGCCCTGAATGACTTCAACATCTTCAAAGGCTTTAACTTTTGGTTCGGCTATTGCCGACTTCTGCATGCTCTCTGTGAGCTGCTGAATTTTTTGATCAAAGTCTGTCTTTTGCGCACTGAGCGCTGCGCTTATTGCCGCTTGCACAATATTAGAGAGTGCTTGTGCGTCCATGTTAATGTTTGTCTTTAATTTGTTTAGTTTAAGTCTTTCTAAGTCAGTAAGTAGTTCTGATATACTGTCCGAGTCACTGTCTTCTGTATTCATAGAATTTGTTGATACTTAAACACATAAACGGCATGCAAATAAGACACTTTGTTGTTTGTCGCAACAAAAATTCCTTCTTCTTATTTTCAAAAAAAAACAAGCAATGCAATAGCGAAGGCGATGGCTTTATAACGTAAACAGCGCTTCGGGTTACGCTGGCCGCTTATGGTTGCGGTTGTTTATTTAAGTGATACAATGTAAGCTCGCAGGCTGTATGTTGATTTGATTTTTTTTTTTTAAATTTTTTCATGCAATGACGATTCGTAGTTAAAACTGTATGAAACTTTCACTTACATGGTATTTAATAATTCTATCATTGGTGTTGTTGTTGTTTCCTTGCTGCTGGAACTGCTGCTGTTGTCGTTGTTTTTAGCTGCTGATGTTCACTTGTAGGTATTACTTTCTTTTGAGTTTTTTTTTTTTTTGTTTCTGCACGTAACTTGGGTTACTGTTTTTTTTTTGGGTTTTTTGGTGAGTTCGTTACTGTTGGGCGACAGTTTTATTAAGTATAATGCACGAGGCAATGACAACACTGGCTATCGCCAAGTATGGTTTTGGTTATTCTTTTATTGTAACACACCGAACGACGCGTTGCAGTGAGGAGTAAGAATGAGACTAAAGCTAGTGAAGAAATATTCTAATATATAAGTCCCTAGCTTGTCGCAACGCCGGATGCGAAACTGCTGATCTTGCGCCTCGTGCAAGTATCGCGTTTCGTCTGCAGCGGCAGCAGTGTCGATGGCCTGGATGCAATGTCAACAAATATTTGACTTTGTGTGGAGTCCAAGGCCATATTTGCCTAGCTACTGTTGACCACTGTTAACTTGTACATAATTTTTAGCTTTTACCTAAAATAAAAGTATAAGGCCCGATTTTTATACCCCTAACCCATAAAATGGGTAAAAGGGGTATAATGGTTTTGTGCAAAAGTATGTAACAGGCAGAAGGAAGCATCTCCGACCCCATAAAGTATATATATTCTTGATCAGCATCAACAGCCGAGTCGATATAGCCATGTCCGTCTGTCCGTCCGTCTGTCCTTCTGTATGATCGCGTCGATCTCAGAGACTACAAGAGCTAGAGACTTCAGATTTTGAATATAAGTTCTCCTATATCATAAGCAGAACAAGTTTGTTTCAAATTATCGATAACTATCCTGGTTTCCGATATACACATGTGATCGATTCCAAAAAAAAAATGTAAAAATGGGGATTGAAATAATGGGTAATAATAGAACTTTTCTGAACATTTCATCGAAATCGGTTGAGAAACACCAGAAATATCGAAAATTTAGGTCACAGATGCATACAGACAATGACTGTGCGCGTTTTGTACAGGGTTTGGGGTATCTCCTAGTCGGGAAATCTCGACTAGAGCCTTCTTACTTGTTCTTTCCTGTGTTTGTGTGTTCTTTTGCAAGATTCACATTGTTAAAAATTGTTTTAAAACAAAAAATTTGATTTTTTTAAACTATTGCTAAAAATAGTTCAAAATGTATTTTTTTAAATATTTTTTATATTTGTTGATAAATATTATAGTTTGTTCATTTTACAATACACAAATATTTAAATAAGTTAATAAATTAGTTTTAAACTAAACAAGTAAACATTCTTTAGGTGTTCATCCTCTGGCCGTGGCTGCAACATTGGCTGCCTGTTGAGCAATACCCAATCCTTGGATGGTGGCATCCCGAGTGTGTTGACCAATGCGTTCAATTTTCTTGCCAATCTTTTTCAACCAACCAGCCTCGGATTGTCCAATGCTGATGGCCAGGATGAGGGCAACGAAGACGAAGATCTTGTAGAAGTTCATATTGAGTATACTTTATGGTATTCCTTTGAATGTTGAGAAATAAGCTTTGAGCTGTTACTGTGGCTGCTGGGGCTGAGCGTCTGATGATTTGTCTCTCTAGCTGAGGCGCTTTTATACCTCAACTGAACAGACGAAGCTGATAAGACTCAAACAGATGTCGCTCGAATAAACAACGCCGAGTGATAGGGGATTTTTATTGGAAAAAGTCCGTAAGTTAGAAGTGATGAGCAGACTCTTTTTATACCCCGAACCCATGAAATGGGAAAAAGGGGTATAATGGTTTTGTGCAAAAGTATGTAACAGGCAGAAGGAATCATCTCCGACCCTATAAAGTATATATGTTCTTGATCAGCATCAACAGCCGAGTCGATATAGCCATGTCCGTCTGTCCGTCTGTCCGTATGTATGAACGCGTCGATCTCAGAGACTATAAGAGCTAGAGACTTCTGATTTTGCACATAAGCTCATCTAAGTCCTAAGCAGTACAAGTTTGTTTCCGATTTTCGATAACTATTTCCGTTTCCGATATACACATGTGATCGATTACAAAAAAGTCTCGAATTTGGAAAATGTAAAAATGGGGGTTGAAATAATGGGTAACGATATAACTTTTCTGAAAATTTCATCGAAATCGGTTAAGAAACACCAGAGATATCGAGAATTAAAGTTTAGTCACAGATGCATACAGACAATGACTATACGCGTTATGTACAGTGTTCGGGGTATCTCCTAGTCGGGAAATCTCGACTAGAGCCTTCTTACTTGTTTTTTATAGCTTTTATAGCTAACAGAGTATAAAGCAGTCGGCTACGTACGACTGCAAGGTTTGCTTTTATTACATGCTTTTATTTAACTTGACTTGTCTGTTTTTATGTATGTTTGTTTGATTGTTTGTACCGGTTTCTTACAATCAAAATTTCACCAAGTTCCCGACTAGCTAGAGCTCTGTAATTTTCACCAAAGATGTGTTTCAGATGACAATACATGTTTTTAAAGTTTTCGGCACGATAAAATATTTAATACCATGTAAAAACCACGAAAAACAGTTTTCCCTTTTGCTTAACTTACTAATTTGACTCCCAAAATCTACAAGCTCTGGTGGCATGGAGGGAAGACTGCCGCTTCACAAGCCGAAGGTCGTGGGCTCGAACTCCGACCCGAGACATTCTTTTTTTATGTTTGTTTTTTATTACTTAAACTTTTTTACATGCTTTTATTTAACGTGACTAAGCTAAATTTTGTATGCAAGAAAGCGTAAAAAGCATGTCTTCAAATTTTTTTTATTTTACTTGTTATTGTTTGCTCCATTTAAATTTTAAAAAAAAGTTAATATAAAAATATTTCATCAGATGATTATCTTCCCAGTACTACTCCAAGAGCTATCGGACCGGCGGCTTTTAATGCCTTTCTGGCCGCTCTTCTCTAAAGGACAATTATACGAGAATTACATGATGCTATTTTAAAAACATTATGAAACTCACAATTTTCCTGCCAACATTCCTGAAAAAACCAGCCTCGGATTGACCAATGGTGATGGCCAAGATAAGGGCCACAACGATAAAAATCTTGTAAAAGTTCATACTGAGATGTGGTATTTTAAATTCATTGATTTGCTTCCTATTGCTATTGCTGAAAGTAATAGTCTGCTAAAATGTCATTAGCAAAAGCGCTTTTATAGCGCAAATCAATTTTAGTACATTGCCGCAAATAAATATGTAAATTACAGCTATAGTATTTATTAAATACAGTCTAGTTTCAATATCAAAAGGATTAATACAGCTGTGTCTATAGCATGAAAGAAAAACATTTTTCATAGAAAACACTGCAAGCTTAAGAAAATATTAACATACCGTATGTAAACATACATTATTGTGAACAAGCTTTATTCTTTCTTGTTTTTTTTTTGGTTTGATCAGCCTCCCAGTTTTGCACAGTCTATTGAATATATTTATAAATATTTTTGTTTATGCGAAGTCCGTTCCGTTAAAATTCAAACTCTCACATTGAACTGCTCACTAGCGCCATCTAGCGTTTCGCGCACAATGTGAACGGCCGCCGCTAACTTAACGTCAAAGCAACCCTGAGTACCGATGACGTTTGCACAGTTCTTTGTCACGACGCTTACTTCCTTTCCTGTCAAAATAGTCGACAAAGGTTGGTGTAAATTTTCTTTGAACGCTATGAAAAAGTCGAAAAACCGGCGCAACATGCAATGCAAAGTCAAAAATAAATGGCAAAACAAATTAAATGAATACTGCCAAACAATTTGGCGAAAAGTGCCAAGTGAAAACCATTGAAGCAAAGTCGATGCACAGTGATTACAAAAAAGGTTGACGATGACTGGACTTTAAAAGAGTTGTGGCTGTTGCGGCATTGTTGTTGCTGTGTATTGATTTTCGCAGCATTTGTGACAATATTAACCGTGCATTCCATTCCATTTGCAGATGGCTATCGGCTCCAAGATTATTAAGCCCGGCGGCTCTGACCCCGATGAGTTTGAGAAGTCCATTGCCCAGGCGCTCGTTGAGCTGGAAGCCAACAGCGATCTGAAGCCTTACCTGCGCGATTTGCACATTACCCGTGCACGCGAGATTGAGTTCGGTACCAAGAAGGTTAGTTTTTGTTGTTGCTATAGTTTTTGCCGCCATTAGCTAATAATATGTTATCTCTTGTGCGCAGGCCGTCATCATCTACGTGCCCATTCCCCAGCAGAAGGTGTTCCAGAAGATCCAAATCATTCTGGTCCGCGAGCTGGAGAAGAAATTCTCTGGTAAGCACGTTGTCGTCATTGGCGAGCGCAAGATTCTGCCCAAGCCAACCCGCAAGGCACGCAACCCACTGAAACAGAAGCGACCACGTTCTCGCACTCTGACCGCTGTGTACGACGCCATTCTGGAGGATCTTGTCTTCCCCGCTGAAATCGTTGGCAAGCGTGTCCGCGTCAAGCTCGACGGCTCCCAGCTGGTCAAGGTGCATCTGGACAAGAACCAGCAGACCACCATCGAACACAAAGTGAGTGCGCCTGCCAGCAGCAACAAAAAAAAAACAAATTTCAAGTGCAGTGCTTTGTTCGTCCCCGTGTTTTTTGCGACGCGTTCATCAAGCGCCGTGATTGTCAAAGGGGACACACATTGAATGCCAATAACTCGTTATTGTGTGCCACCAACGCATCCCTGCGGGCTCACATCTCCATATATTGGCTACATTCCTAGTAAACGCTACCGTTCTTGTGTTATTTGCTAAACTTAGCTTCTCGTTTAGTGATTGTCAAACAGAACGCACAGCGAACTCCAAGCCCGTTTACTCCACGTTGTTGAGCCTAATATTTCCAAGGTTTCTACATTACAACCCACTGGCCACAGTCCGATCTAATACAAATTACTACCGTTCTTGTGTTATTTGCTGAATTTAGTATATCATTCAGTGATTGTCAAACAGAACGCACATTAAATACCAACTTACTCCATAATGTCAAGCTGACTCCGGTCAATGGTTTCGTCATTACTAAAAGCTGGTCACATTCCCGCACTTGCATTTTAAAGTTTTCAATTTCCGCCTATTTGCCTCCCAAGCGCTGTTTTTTGTGCCTGGTGTCTTGGGACTTCCTATATCGGCGGTAAATTAAACGAACTCGTTTAGTCCATTTTTACTACAGCTATTCATGTTGCAGCAAAATGCTGAATCGTTCGACACCCATCTTTAAAACCTTAATAACTTTTATTAAATGTCGAGTATTTACTAATTTGTGTTCTTTTGCATTGTGTTCCAGGTTGACACCTTCACATCGGTCTACAAGAAGCTTACCGGCCGCGATGTTACCTTCGAATTCCCAGACAACTACCTGAATGTCTAGATTTTGTTCCACTGGCAAATGTCGTCGTCGTCGTGCTGGTTCAGTTTAGGATCAGAAATTCTGTTGTACAGAAGATACGGTTCATTTACAAGAACTGAATGCCCGTAACGTCAACTAAATAAAACAGTAAACATTTTTAAAAATTACATTAAATTATCGTTTTAAATTTATACAAATGGCTTCAATGTTGTATTAATGCTCACTCACCTTTCTCGGTAAATTCATCAAAGCCTCGCATGTGAAGCCTTCATTGTAATTTAATCCTAAACACGTCATTATTTTGGTGTAATTTTTAATTCCTTTGCGCGTTAACTCACGCTGTGTTCAACTTTGATGTACACGAACTTCTTTCTTTGATTAAGTGCAACCGTTAAAGCACCCGCATAATTCCTTCTCCATGGAACATCCTGTTATCCATTCCCCGAGGCGACATCTTTCATTTGCGTTTCGAATGTGTCTTTAATTAAAAAAGTGCGTCGCGCATATTTATTGGATTCACTTTGTAACTTTTGTTGTTGTTCCGTAAGGCTGTCCCCAACCAACTGGATGATGTTGTACAAACACTTGTGGTAGCGACTCGTGTAATCCTTTCCTCACATGTGCCAAAAGGGGTTAATGCTGCGGCTGGTGGGTCTAGTTTTCCACACGACTCGTCTCATTTACATGCGCCGCTTGTAATTACGGCACATGTGGGAATCGGTAATAAATATATTTTGAATAATCACGTGTGCATTGGGGGAGGTGGGTGTTTAAAGGGGTGGTGGTGGCTTGTTATACAAAAAAGATTAATCTTGTGAGCCATGAGAACATTCTCTATATGGTTTGACTTAATTAAGGGGGGGCTGATTTTTAAAAAAAATGTTACTTAAAGGACTTAAAGTGCAAATAAAAAAGTCTCAAATTCAAACAGCTCTTAAAAATCAGTTTAATTTACTTTTATTATGTATTATGTCAAGAAATGATTAAAACATTTTTAGATAACAATTTTGAGCTAAGTGTATAACACTTTGTGATGGTGAAAAAGATACGCCTTGTATTTGGTTTGCGACTGCGGTAATGCGTTCGAGTGAAATTCACCACGGAATTATTTAACCACGCTGGTATGTGTCTTTACTTTTAGATTTAGTGAAAGCAGCAACCATTCGAAGCTTAGGTAAAAGCTACGTTTATGCTCACAGGGGGGTAGAAAACTTCACTAAAAGTGCCGGACTGCAATACTCAACTAGAATATATCCTGTAGGAAGTACTTTTAATAAGTGATAGCAGAATTCAAATGTTAACAAAAGATAGATTAATATCTCTTGAATTAGCAAGGTATATATTAATTGACAACTTACCAATATCCTTATCAGAGTGTTGCTTAGAATTCCTTTACAACTGTTAGAATCTACTTCAATTGTAATTTGTATGGCTACTAATAACTTTAATTCGACTTACATATGTATTCAGGATTCTGATGAAAAGTTCAACCACAACAAACCGCATGATTGCCATTTTGATATTCGATTTGAGTCAACAGCCAAATCACGCAATACAACAATTTCGAAAAGTGTTACAGCGAATGTCTGTCAGTAGGAATGTTCGGTGCCAAGGCAAACACCCCCAACCCTAAGTCTAGGGATATGGTTTTACCCTCGCAATTAAAAAAAAAAAAAAAAATTGGTATACGAGTGGTCAGAACTAAAACGCGAGCGGGCAACAAATTGGTGGCAAATGTTGTTGGTGTTGCGAGTTGATTGACGCTTTGGCAGACAGACACAAAGGCGGACGGAGCAGGCTGCGTAGGTGGCTGATACATTAGATTATTGTGGCTTAAAGGCAATTACCGTTAGACGATTGATATCTTTTACATGCTAGCTGGCCAAATGGCACCATTGGCCATTGGGCTGTATTTATTATTAATGCGGTTTTTCTTTTTATTATTTCGTTAATTTAACTGCTGACCTTGTGCCTAGGATATGTAGTCAGCGCTTTTCCAAACAATTAATATTGCCAACACACCCACACACACAGAGATATACTCTACTTTATTTACAGCCCTCATTTGTATGTTAATTTTATTTGGCAAGTTCTTAGCGCATGAATTTTTTGATGTCCTTTCTGTTTGTTGGTTTCTTTTGTGATGGGGAGGAGAAGGAGGAGGAATGATGAATTATTGAGTCCATTATGTCATCACATGTTGCTGCTATTGGCAACGCTTACAAGCCATGACTCACTGCCTATTACAGAGTTACAAAATTTAATATCAGATAGTGTATGTATATAGTTAGCAGCAGTCTTATTTTCTTATCAATTTGGATTCCCAAGTGATTGTCACCACGATTCGTGTATCCCTATCGCGTGTTGATTTCCAATCGCACAGCTGTGTAAACAACGGGTGGAGCAGGGGTAGTCGTTAAAGGGGGTCTACGGCCGCCCATGGTCAATGACCATAAGTGCTTCATTTGAGGGTACGTGCCTTTTAGAAGTATTTGCTTTTGTAATAATCAACGCAAAAAGAGAGAGCGCGCAAAAATCATAAACGAACAAACTATTTGAATCATTCCCGTTCCCTTTACTCTACAGATTCTTTTTCCCCGATAAGCGTGAAGAAACAATCAATGATCATATGTACACACACACACACACACACACACAATACATACGATACACATAAGTGGCTGGCAAATAGTTGTGCTCTTAGTTTATTTTTTCTATATTTATCACCGAGTTGCCATTGCATCATCATTCGCCGCGTTGGCCTACGCCCCCATCCCCAAACGACAGACCAAACCGGTCGCTATCGCTGTGGCAGCATTTTTCAACAACAACAACAAACGAAAACTCACATCATCTTTTATTTTTTCGGTTTCTGTTTTTTTTTTTTTCGTGTTTTCCCATTATGAATTTCCGATATAAAATAGTAAAAGTGAGGGTGGATTTTTTTACAATTTGACCAGCATATGTTTAGTTTTTAAAAGAGAATTAATAACGGAGTTTTTAAGAATTTTGTACAAAAGCAATTTTAGCGCTAGTTTGTTATGTTGCTTGGAAGCTTATCAGCATTTGAGAATTGCTATTTAACGCTCTGCAGAGATAAACGCCAACGCTTTGCTTCCGTTTCATTAGCGGTCTCTCTCATTGCTGTACAAATGCTATTTTATTAATACAAAGTAAGAGTGTTTGAGTATAGAAAGGTTGACAAGGAGATGACCTGTAGTAAAATTTTTACATGTCAAAAATTAATTGGAATTGTGTAAAAGTACATAAGATTAAGTGTGTAAAAATATAAAAACCTTTTCCACATGGATAAAAGGGTATAATGTAGGTTGCTAATAGTTGGTGAAGCTAATCTTGACTTTTCTTTAATCTCTCACTTGCACACTAACCACTTCACCCACTCTCTCCATTGTTACAGGGTATCAGAACGACAATTTTTAAAACCAATAGACGACAAACACGCGCCTAGCATGTGTTACTTGCAGACCGACCTAATGAACATGCGGCCCAGACACACCAAAAAGTGCGTCCAGACGGTGGATAGCTCACGCAATGGCGGCACCGATAATCGCACTGACTAAGCACCAAACAAATACCGAAAAAGATGGGAGCAAAAAGCGAGAGTGAAAGAGACAGGAAACTTTAGCTGGTTGGCATGGGGAAGCAACAAGCGTGCGTGTGTGTGTATGTGTGTGTGTATGAAAAATAAAACAAAAAAAAAACTGGGTTAACGTTAACATTAATCAGAGACGAGAGCAACAAACGCTAACCGATATTTACGAGCTTTGACTGTTTGCGATGACGAAATGCCGCCAGCCATCAACTACTCAACTATAAAGCCGGTTGTTGCTCACCCCTAAAGAAAAGCCCCGCCACCACCCCCCGCCAACGTAGACTCAATCAGAAAAACCGCTCGCTCAGGCATTGACTTTGAACTACAATTTTCTTAGGTTTCTGGTTTCTGTGTGCATTGTTGTTGTTGTTGTTGTTGTTGTTTACGGAATGTGTGAGCACAACAGAGAATAGTAAACAGTGAGCATGTAGGCGGAGCGGCGAGACAAGGCGAAAACAGAAAGATAATAACGTTAGAGACAAACGAACAAACAGCAACAACAACAACCAAATAAAAGTGAAATAAAAATTAAAGCAGCAGCGTTTGGCGACGCTTCGCCCAGCTCCACGCTTGCAGCTCCAGCGCGGCGTCGACGTCGCAGCGCCGTCAGCTCTTGGATGTGGATGTAAATGTCGGCCAGTTGAGCAGCGGGCTGTTAGTCATTTGAGTTCGTTCGGTTGGTGAACACAGCGAGAGAACTCGCAATAGAAGACGGAAGAACCATTAATAATAATATTATTATTATTTTTGGCGTTAGTTTCAAAAGTTTCTTTTTGACACAAAATCAAGGCAACTCCTATGCGATAAATCGCCAACACCAAGTGCGTTCCTCTTAACTTATTCTAGCATATTAACCAATTATTTGAAAAAGTTTTTTAAACCACATGTCAAGAAATACGAAAAATTACTTTGAATTTTAAGAACGCTCGTTGACTGACGTCAGCAAATGTTTCAAATTTCCACAAAATTTTATTTTGTGCGAGTGTAACAAAAAGTAAAAGAAATAAACATACATATATTCAACTGACTACATAAGCAACAATTTGAGCAAAACTTGTTACAAAATTTGTTTAAGTGTTTGTAATTACTACGGTCTATAGGTTACAAGTGTTAATTACGCGATCAGAACAGCAAAAGTCTCGTTTGTTTCTCATACTCAGTTGTTTAATGACAGATATTCTTGTGTGTGTTTTAGTTAAAACATTGACTATTCGAAAAGTAACTTTAAACTTGTATTTTTAACTTAAGACTTTTACATAAAATTTCAAAACAGTTTCTAACAGCTTCGCATTTTCCATGTTTATAATTCACTTCAAATGAATTCTATTTAATTCCAATATACGAGATGGCATTTCTAAATTAATATTGGTTTCCAAAGTGGAATTTTTTTTTGTACCAGCTTCAGTTGTTTCTTGCAATAATTGCCGGCAACAACTGCTACAATAAAATTTATTAAAAGATATTAAGTGGCAATTTAGCTGAATATTGTATATCAAACATGTTCAATGGACATACTATACACTGAACACTGAGTAATCAAAGTCAGCAAATATATATAAAATGAGAAATATAATAAGTTTAGATGTGTTTTAATTACAGTTAAACAAAATGCAACAATTAAATTCGTGATTTTGTGATAATGTAAAAAGCTGAAAAAACAAGTTGTAGTTGCTGATTTTAGATTTAATTGTTTAAAAGAGTTAGACAGATATCTGGTTAATAAGGGTGCCAGCATAAATAATAAGAAAAAATCAATCAACACAATTTAAAACACATAATTCAATTAAGGCAAACCCAAATACAATTAAAAATCAACAGATTGTAGAATATATTGGAGCATATTGAATTTGCTTTTAGGGCATCGTTAACTTAGTGTTTATGTATTAAACAAATATTATTACATTTATAAACATTTCAAGGGTGTTTACACGTTGTTCACTTGGTCAACTTTAAATATTTTATTGGCATTGTCTTCATACGATAAGCGGCACGGAAAATTTCCAATAAAATTTTTGCTAGTTGAAAATTGGGCTAAAAGTGTCGAAATGTGTGCATATGGCGATTATAACAGTTTTGTTTGTGTTTTGTTTATAGTTATTTGAGATAGGAACGTGCTCGCCGTCAGGCAGTTGGCAAAGAACTTTTAAGAACCCGGCCAATTGCAATCTTTATATTCATAGTCCAGACGAATGTCAATAGGAACAAACTGTTGGTTTATTGTTTAATTTATTATTAATTTTGAGTGGTGTTGACTTGCGCCAAGTTGTGCCAAAGCCAAAAAACAGAAAATGAATACAATGAATTTTGTATAATAAATATAATTTATGCATGCTCACAAGCAGACTTTGCCCTCGCTGGCCATAATCGAGTCGCGTGTGTTGGCCCAATATAAATGTTGATCAACTCCTTTGACACGCACCCTTTTTATCCCCCTTTCCCAAACCTAAGTTGGGTAACCATACAGTTTTTATTTTACTCTATTTGATTGGCATTCAGAATGCCTTGGATCCAGTTTCTTTTCCAGAACTTAGTTCCTAGTTATATGTAGTTGCCTTATCAAATTAGTGTAGCTTTCAGTGCTTTTCATTTGTTACATTTTCTAATTAAAAGGCAAATACGAAACGGGGCGTGGCTCGAGCGCCACGGGGTCGCCAAATGGGCTAATAATGTTGGTCACACGCTGCGTATGATGAATGCCGGCTAATGACACTATTTAACAAAATTATACGTTTTTGAGAGAAAAGTAGCAAACAGATAATTATATTTGAATTTGCACAAAAACAGTCTTGAGTACTCAAGAAAAAAAAAAATGATATTTTGAGCTCTCAAAAATCTTTATGAAAATCAACCTCACCCCATTTTGTTACACAGTGTAATTTATTCTGTCTGTAACTAGTCAAATACGCCGCTTATTTTAAAGTGACAGATGGCTGACATATTCCACACACACAAGACCCAACTATTATCTTATCTGAGCTATACATGTCCGGAACCAATGGAGTATTGGCGAACATTTGACGCCCCTTCTGGCCACAGTTTGTGACTGATTGTAAATGTAACTCAGGGGTAATTTAGAATTACGCACTTGCAAAACAAACAACTTCAAAAGATTGCCACAAATGAGTCATTTGACACCTGCACACGGTCCTGGGAGTTTGCAACATGAGTCACTTCAAAGTATTGCCCAATATATTAGTTATCACTTATCACTTGGCCACTTATCAGTGCCCGAAATGCTGAATGAACTTTTCTAATGCCTAATGCCATATGCCCAGACGTTGTGGGTCACTTTCTGTGTGTGTGCGTGTGTGTGTGTGCCAGGTGTTCGCTTCTCTTATCATCTTATCATTGGCCCAGTCGCAGCTCTGATTAGAATTGTCTGGCACAAATTTGTTTTGCTTCTTTGGAAATGTTGTGATAACCGAACGTTAATTGTTGCCAAAAAATTATTTCGACTCGCAGTGACAATGCTTTTTTTTTGGGCTCAGCTGCACAAGTGTTTTTTTTTTCGTTTTGTTGTTTTTTGATAATAGTACTTTTGCCACGAATTTTCATAGTATTTTTTTATTTGTTTTGGGCTTGTGTTATGTCACATTATTATGACTTGTTGGTTCCTAATCAACGCGACGGGTCCAAAGATCCAAAAATAGGCAGGAAAAGATTGAAATTGGTCGAGTGGAAGGTACCCTGTATATAACTCAGTTACTCATAAAGTGTTATAATCTTCAGAACACAGATTGGTTTATTGTTACAAGCACTTGACAATCATCAGATAAGTTGGAAAATAAATGTAGCTTACTTAACCTGCTTCAAGATAAGCGACAGAGAAATCGAGTAGTAGTGTTAATAGATAGTTTAAACTGTTGTTTAAAAGCCTTTGAAATATGCTAGAAATAGCTAAGTATACTACAAGTAGGCGGGTAGCTGGTGAGACATTAACAGACACAATAAAATTACAATATATAATGTATAAATCTGCCAAATATTTGTTCAAAGATCCCAATTTCAATATTAGTAAAGCTGATGCCGTATTTAAAAGCTCGATTAGCAAGTCTATGGCGTGTCGATCGATATTACTCACTCTACAATATCTTACCGCTTGCAGATACAACTAGAAGATTATCGTGCAACACCATGTGCCTTTCCACACCGACGCAAAGTCAGGCTGGCGGTGCCTCCGTCTCTGGACAGAGTAACGGTAACACCTGTCACCTGGGCGATATGTGCAACAACAACAACAACAATAACAATAATCGGGCAACAGCAGGTGATACTCAATTGAAACACAGAGGCAAAGCCATAGATGCTACAACAACAACAACAACAACGACAACAGCAACAGAGACCAAAGAATCAGTTGAGCTAGATGATAATTTAGGCTTTAAGGAAGCGAATGCCGTCTACAAAGAGAATGCGGCCAAGAAACAGAAAGTCATCGAGGAGCAACAGCAAAAAATGAAGGAGCAGGAAGTTGTCTACAATCCCCAAATCAGATGGCCCGATCTTGGCGCTCAAACTTTCTTGCACGTTGGCGCCCTCTATGGTGTTTATTTGCTATTCAGCGCCAAGCTCTATACATTCCTATGGGGTAAGTATCGATACTTTCTGAGTTGAGTTATGTGTAATTAGCAAGTTTATGGCAGTTTTTGCCATAATTGCCAATTGTATTTTTAGTTAGGTTTTCGCACAACTCAAATATATTTCTAATATGAGTAATACAAACGGTACTTCAGGTTCTATATGAAAACCACTTGAATTGATATATGATTAATTTCATATCAGTAGTTTTGCACAATCTAATTGAATTCAGTGTATTATGAGTGGATTTCTGATAAGGTTTAATACAAAACAAAATTCCATCTGGCTAAAAATAGTATTACGAACTTACAACAATTCAAATATTTAATAGTTATGAACTTTGACCGTTTGGTAATTAAAGTTAATGAACGCTTCAATTGATTTCAAATGCTAATCAACGCTATTTTTCTATATGGCAAGCAAATAGCACTATATACAATATATAGACCGATGACATTATGTCATCGAACACTGAATGAGCAATCCAAGCGAGACAACAATGATTTTAACTGTTCTTTTTTTTTTGCTTTCTCTTTTTCTAGTTGTTGTGTGCATTTGGGTTTCTGGAATTGGAATAACGGCAGGTGCTCATCGTTTGTGGTCACATAAATCCTACACGGCTTCACTGTTCCTGCGCATTCTCTTGGCCTTTATGTTCACAATTGCAGGACAGGTAAGTCACAAGTCCGAAAAACCCTTTTAACTTGGCTAACACTTCGTCCCTTCTGCTTCTGCTTCTGCTTCTAGCGCGATGCTTATACGTGGGCTCTGGATCATAGAATACATCACAAGTTTTCGGAGACGGATGCGGATCCGCATAATGCCAAGCGTGGCTTCTTCTTTGCCCATGTGGGCTGGCTGTTCCTCACACCCCACCCCAAGGTGATTGAGAAGCGCAAGGTCATCGACATGTCCGATCTGGAGGCGGATGCCGTTGTCATGTTCCAACGCAAATATTATATTCCCCTGTTTGCACTCATCTCGATTGGGTTGCCCGTGCTGGTGCCCTGGTACTTCTGGGAGGAGGATCTCTGGATGTCCTTCTGGATCAACTTTAACATGCGCTTCACCTGGACCCTAAACGTCGCCTTCTTTGTCAACAGTGTGGCGCATATGTATGGCAATAAGCCGTATGATAAGTATGAGTGTTTACCATCTTTGATTACAATTCAGTTCTCAAAATGTTCCTTCTCTTTCTGCTCAGGAACATTACACCTGTGGAGGCACCAATTGTTTCTCTCCTGGCCATGGGCGAGGGCTGGCACAACTATCATCATGTTTTCCCCTGGGACTACAAGACCGGAGAGTTTGGCACCTATGCCTTGAATGTCACCACGGCCTTTATTGACTTTTGTGCCCGCATCGGTCTCGCCAGTGGACGTAAGTTTTTATAAGGTATTAAATTGATTTCAAGCTCTTTTTATTGAAAAAACCTTTCTTCAATAGGCAAATCCGTGTCTCCGGATATGGTTGTACGGCGTGCAGCTAAATGCGGCGATGGCACACGATTTTTAAGCGATGAATTTGCGCACAAGGATCAAGTTTGGGGATTTGGGGACTGTGATTTGCCACGCGAGGATCTCGCTGAGTTGGCCAAGATGCAAAATTAACAATTATTCGAGTATTATTTGTAGCTGTCAATGTGAGAGCCTGTGTTTTTTGTTATTACTAAGTTACATTTTAGGCAACCCCCCCGCCCCCGTAAATGACCCTTCCCCTTATGTACACAACTCTGCTTATGTCTTTGCTTTTTTGTTACTTACCCGAGGGCATTAAACTATTACAATTACCGAACTAATTCAAATGAGTTGTTTAATGCACGATCAGACCTCGCTATAGCGGACAGCGTCCACAGCAATGACGCCCGTGTACTTTGTTGCTACTCATGCATATGGAAATGTATTCTATTTGAATTCTTTTGTGTTTGCCCTTACCGTTGGACTTTTAGCTTAAGCGATTCGAGCTGCGCCTTAGTTCAAATTAGTAGCGTTTAAGCTGGCGCTTGGGACGGTTAGCTGGAGCTGAAGGCAACTCAGGAACAAGGACGCAAAAAGGCTCTTTACAATGACGGAACAAACGAAGCAAATTTCAAAGGATACCCCAACGGAGGAGGTGTTCAAGAAGCGTGATGCAATGTGGCCATTGGTCCTTTTCTATATCCATGTCTATATTCTGGGTATATATGGCATTTATGTAACATTCACGAGCGCCTCATGGCCTACGATATTATTCAGTGAGTTCAATAAGTCAAAACACTTTCTGCTTTTTGTTTAATTATTATTCAACACCTGGTCGGTTTCTTTGCTTTAGCTGGGTTTCTCACCCTGCTCAGCGTATTGGGCGTAACGGTGGGCGTTCATCGTTTATGGGCACATCGCACCTTTACCGCAACAGCTCCGCTGCGTGTCTTTCTCATGCTCTGCCAAACGATGGCCGGTCAGGTAAGCTTTCAAAAAAGCTCCGACAGCTTTGCTTAGTCAAGCTGCGAACCAAAGTAACCTGAAACGGTTTTAGTTGCGTGAAGACGTGTTCCATATTCCATTTCGTTTCATTTATTTGCAGGGCACCATTTACAGCCGCGTGCAGGCGCATCGCTTCCATCATGCCAAGTTCCAGCAGGATGAGGATCCTTACTACAGCAAACAGAGCTTCATGTATGCCCAGCTGCATGGCAATCTGCTTAAATACTCCAAGCAGCAGGAACAACAGCTGCTCGATGTGGATATGTCGGATATTCTAAGCGATCGCATTGTCATGTTCCAAAAGCGGTATGTTTCGAGAGAATTATATCTTGTAGGGCAGGTTTACTAAATATTCTTCCTACAGCTTCTATGTTCTGCTATACATTGTGCTGAATGTGTTGATTCCACTGAATACGCCCTTTCAGCACTTTGGAGAAACTCTTGCTGTTTCCACGTTTGTTGGTTTCTGGCTGCGAAATCTGATTGTGCTGAATGTGGGCAATCTGGTGAACTCGGCTCACTTTATTTGGAGCATACACAAGGGCTTCAAGCCCACAGATTCCAATAGCATATTCTTCATTACCAAATCCTTCTGGCCACAGTATCACTATCTGCTGCCCAATGACTATCAGAGTGGAGAGTTTGGAGACTATGCGAATGGCACGGGCTCCACAATGATTCGTGTCTTTGCTGCACTGGATCTGGCCAAGGGTTTGCGCACCATCTCCTCGGTGGCTGTGCGCACTGGTTTGACCAAGGCTGTGGAGAGCAATCTGCCAATTGTGGACTGCATCATGGAACAGGCGAAGCTGGAGGAAAGTGCTTTGCCTGCTAATCATTATCTCAATCGGGAGCAGTTCATGTGAAGCGTAGATTTGTGTGTTGTTAATAATTATGTGTGTTGTAAAATAAATTAATAAAATATATAAATGCAGTTGGAGCTAACTGAGCTCAATGTCAAAATGTTGACATTGTTTTAAGACATTTTCAGCTCATCTCCAAATGACTTTCGATTTCGCAAACAATCCACTTGAGGAGGCAAAAACACATAAAAGGGCGTCTGGTTTGAGTGGATTGGGTCTGTCAGGCACTTTGAGTAAATTAAATGAGTCGCACTCAATAAATTATCACTAATACGCAATGTTTGCCCAGCGCTTGATTGATGCGTCAATATTTGTGCACTTGAGGACCGCACAGAAGCCTGGTTTACTTTAAGCCAGGCTATGATAAGACTAAAAGCTGTCTAACCGTCAGCACTAAGTAGCATACAATATATATAGTATATAGCTCCTGCTAGTTGCCAATACAAATGTTGACTAATTAAACACTTTTTATGCGCTTGAGCTAAGCCCAATCAAGCTGGGCGCGTTCAATTTACAAAAATAATTCTGCTTTTGGCAAATTATGCGTTATTCAAATTGGCATTCTTGGCTTTTAAGTCTTTGGCCTAAAGTGAAGTCTAAATAAACAAATAGCAAAAGTAAGCTAAGATATATTTATGTTTATTTATTTTTTTGGTTGCTGGCAAAAAAACTTTATTAAGATGTATTTTTGCTTTATATCATTAGGAAAATAAACTCATTTATTAATCAGCTTTTCAGTTAAATGTTTTTTGTATTTAGCTTATTCGAGTCATATTTGCAACTTTGTTGTTGCCAATGCAACTTTGTCATGTTGCATTTAAATGTGTGAGGCACTTGTACCAATTCCTAATGGTTGTGAAGTGATTACTAATGAATTTTGCCAGTTAAAAGGCATTAGATACCCTAACAAAGGGTCACACAACCCAAACATAAAGTTTACCAAGTTAGCAGTTAAGTATACGAGTTGAGGGTATTTAATCTTCATTGAAGTAAGCAGTTCTGAATGGTTTTGCCACATTTGTATGTGTTTTTTTGTTCACGCTACGTTTGTTGCAAATTGCACTTGTGCTGTGCCCAGTTTTGCGTTTTGTTATGTTAATTTGTTGTTGTTGTTGTTGTTGTTGTTTTGTGGCCCATAGAAATAGTCAACAGTGAGTGACAGTTGAAGGTTGCAAGCTGTTGACTGACTTTAAACTTGTGTAATGTTTAATCTCAAATGTTTAATTGTTCAATGTACGGAATCGTATATGTTTATTGGTTGTCTCTGCCTGTAAGTAAATGCCACCAAAAAAAAAACTGACCGAATGTGACCACAACTTCAGGCAGTATAAATAACCCTGAGTTTGAGCCAAATGACGCCCCTTTGCTAGAAAAACCTAGAAACTACAAAGTAGTACCATAAAAAAAAAAAAAAAAAACTTTAGCAACTAATCGACAACAAATGATGTTTTTTCTTTACAGATTTGCTGGGCTGCATGAATGGCTTTTGATTGTGGGCATGGTGCAAAAGAAGGAAATCATTAGTTTTCAGAATTATGGTGCTTACTTTTATTGTTTGCGCACATTGTGTTGGTATTAGTGTGTGTGTGTATATAGTAAACAGCTTTGTTCACATTCGCACAATTCTTTTGCCCAGGGAATTTTGATTGTTTGAGGCACATAGCAATAATAAAAAACGAAAAAAAAAAAATAAAAATGCTGACGCTGCGCAAAGTTGGTTAAGTGAAGCTGCGCAATAAATATCGAGAAGTCGCTGCTGACAATAAGTGTTAGCCACATACACACACACATTTACATATGTATGTGTGTGTGTTTGTGCTTTAACACTTGGCAAAATGTTTAGCATGCGCAAAATAATTTGTCAAATTTTTTTAAGTCAGACCCTCTTACTATTTTTTGAAGGTGTGTTTAATGGTTTGTAAAGGTGTTAAGAAAAAATATACAAATATTTGTAAGTGCGTGAGCATGAAAATATTAAAACTTAAACTTTTATGGACAAATTTTATAAAACTATAGGAAGTTATAAAAAAAAAGCTAAAACAATTTAATTTTTTATTTGCGCTTAAAAGACATTAAGAACAAAGTATTTATTCTCAATTAGTTTAAGTGCCGATTAGCAGCAGATTTTCTTAAAGTGTATATGCATATATTCTCGCTTTTGTCTTTTAGGTTTTTGCATTGTAGTATATGATTGTTTTTATCTTTCTTCATCTCTCGCTCATTTTTTGGACAGTTTAAATCTGATGTTCAGCAAAATTTGCTAATGTGCGAAGCTTACAACATAAACCACAAAACAAAACAGCATCAACAACAACATACATAATGATCGTAAGTAATGTGTCGAAGTCGGTTGTTTTTAATATCTGCACGGGAATCCAAACCGTGCGAGTTTTAAATGAAATTTAATGAATTCAGTTTTTCGGTATTTCGTTTACGTTTTGAAAGATCTTCCTTTTATTGCTCGCTTTTTATTTTGGTTGGTGTTTAATTAAACCTTCTTTTTTTTCGTTTATTTTTACTTTTGGTTTTTGTCTTTGTTGTTACGTAAAGAGAAAGCAACGCAGTTTTTGTTGTTGTTGTTGAACTTCATGATCATCGAACGGTTTTTGACTTTGGTCAACAGAAAAGCCAAAGTGGAGAAGGCCAAAACTTACTGGAACTCACCGGATCCAAGACACACACACACACATTTGCACCACTACAATATGTGTGTGTGTGTACATGATGGGATCTTATGGTAGAGAGAGAAAGAGATTGATTGAGAAATTTTGTATATTATGCAAATAGATAGTTCGCAAACACTGAGAGAATTAGTCGTTGGCCCTTGTGAATTGGCAAATATGTCTGCAGTTAATCATGCGGCACGCGCAACAGTCCCAGATAAAAATCAATAAAAACCCGACATTTATATAATTTACATTTTGACTATAGCGAATGCCTTTAATGACCAGAATTCAATAAATTATGTATCTCAAAGTTGACACAATTTAAAACTATATTTATTGCCATTTCTTGGGGAGCTTGGCAACAACGGTTGCTCAACTTTCAAGGCATGCAAATTATGTTTAATCGGTTTAAAAATAGACTGTGGAGACTAGAGTCTCCAAAAGTTAGCACGCGGATGTCAAGAACCGCTAAGAATGTTTCCAAACAATTAACAATTGAATGCTAGTCAACAGGAAGAGCAACTGAGGTGAGTAATCGGTAGACTTCTTGTCGAGATGGTTATAATAGTAACAACAACAACCACAACAACAAAAGTTCCCCGCCAATGCGATTGATGCTGTGCTTTGAAGCCGATGACAAAAGCGACGAACACAAAGCCAGAGCCGAAACCAAAACCGAAGCTAAAGCTCAATCGCAAGCCCTGCCGAAGTTACAAACGAAGTTCGTTGCTGTTACAGGTGCCAGCTTATGCATGTGTATTGGTGTGTGCTTGTGTTTGTATTGTGGCATAATCTTGGCCTTAAGTTTTGTTTTTGTTTTTTTTTTTTTGTTCAGCTTTTTTGTCTTTTTCTGTCTTTGCTTTACCATTTCTGAGTCCACAGTGCGAGCGGCGTGTACAGCAACAACAACAACACTTAGTCAGTCGGTCAATCAGTCAGTTTGCTGGTGTCTCAGCCCAGCAGCAGCAGCGGTCGCATTACTAGAAGCAGCGACGTCGACAGCAAAAAGTGTACGCCAACGCCAACGCCGGCATAGGGTACAAAATTTTACTTTTGACTGCGATCATTTGTCTACGGAACGGCGTCGCGTAAAGTTCATTAGATATTTCGAGCGGCAAAAGGAAAAATCATCACAAATTCGAACTGCGAGTCACCTTCGCTCACCGCCCCCCCTCCCTCCCAACCCAGCTGCAAAGAGAAACTGCGGTCTTGCGCCAGAGACCGACAAAATAAAACAGAGATCAGCGGCAAAAAAAAGGGCCGCGTCGAGTGCGCGTTTCAAAGCGGCATTAAACTAAAAAACTAAATAACTAAAAACCAAAAGCAAAATAATAAAAGCAAAAGCAAAGGCAAAGGCGACAAAGGCCAACTGAAAAATAAACTAAAACTGCAATTAGAAATTGTTTTGTGTGTAAATCTGTGAAGAAGAAAGTTCGCATTTGGAGTTACGTGGTTTCCGCCCGTAAACCGTCACTGTGGTGCATGAAGTGAGCGATTCCCCCCATACCCCTCCGAAAACCCCACTTTCAGCTCTACAAAATGGGTCACCTGTCAACATCAGAGCGCGTGTGCAGCACCACACCAATGGCCAGCACAGGGGAGGATAGTCCTCCTCCACACTTGGCCCGTCGCGCCAAGCTGAGCAGCGAGCAGTCGCAGGCTCGCCGTGGCGACGACTCCTCGCCGGAGTTGATGCCGCGCGGCAAGCAACAGCAGAAACCGCAGCCAGCACCAATCTCAGTAATGGCACCGCCGGCGCCCAGGAGCATACCCAAGCACCTGATCGATCATATACCCAAGGATCAAATCAATATGGATGAGTATACGCGCAATTTCCAGGGCGACAACATTCTGGGCTGGCAATTCAAGGCGCCCCTGAAGTGGGGCAAAGTCATTCAGATCTCCTTACTGCACATTGTGTGCGTCATCTGTCTGCTCACTTATCCGCTGGAAAAGCTGCGACTCTACTCAGTCCTCTGGTGTAAGTATAGCTGTCATACTCACTTACATAACGAGCAATGATGTGTGTTGGTATACGAAAAGAGAGTTGAGATATTTTTTTTTTTTTTGGTGAAAAAGGTGTTGAAAAAGAAAGAAAGAAAACAACAAAACAAGACGCTGTGTGTGTGTGTGTATTACAACAGAAGCAACCGCAGCGAGCGCTTCGGAAATTGCTAAACTTTTGTTGTTACAGTATGTATGTCTCTCCCCTTTTAACTCCTCTTCATCTGGCACACCTTCGGTCATTATTTGCAATTTAGCGCGCACATGTGTGTCGAAAAGAGAAAGACAACTTTTTTTTTACAGTTTGTTTATTTTAGTGTTGCTTTTATTTCGTTTTGGGGTCATCTTGCCAGTATTTCATAATTTTTGCTTACATTTCAGTTTCCAATACTCTCGATGCCACTGGAACACTTGCTATTTATTGACTTTAATTAATTTCTCCAATTTCTCACTTATAAATCCACGCTGGCATCGCAGTCGCAGTTGCAGTCGTCGTTGCAGTCGCCGTTTGCCGTTGCAGTTGACTTCGACATTGTCATGTTGAAATTTCCATATATTTGGCATCGGGTTTATTTATAGGGGTTTTTTTTTTTTTTTTTTTTTTGTTGTTTGCATTGTACTCGTATTTTTCATAAATTGTCAGCGCTTGCAATTTCAGCATAAATTTAACTGACACAGGTGAACCGAGTATGTGAAAACGAAGCGCAAAGAAAAACACTCAAAATTTCAGTTGACACATATTTGTATATTTGAGGCTAGTATGACAAAGACAAAGAGAGACAGACAACCAAGGCTAATAACGTTGTAAGTACACAAGTTTGAAGTTTGGGCTAGAAAATTCTGTGCAGGCCAAGGTTTCAGTTAAATAAGTCATAATAGCTACGAATACAAAACCCAAAACCCTCGCCATTTTGGCCACTTGAGATGCCAGCGTCTCCCCATGTAAGTCGATGCCAGGGCCGCGGGCTTCAATATAGACGATTTATGACAAGCATACTAAACCCCACACACACACACACACACACACACATGCGAAAAACCCAAGACACTTGACATTGAGATCTTTCTCAACGGGGCATCTTCATCTTCTTCCTCTGCGTTTTTCATTCGCGCATCATTGGAAATTCCAGGACGCAAAAAAGAAAAAAAATGTTTAAACATGCGTGCATTGTAAATTTTAATATTTATTGCCCCTGTGCACTGGCATGTGAACCTGGTCTATAGACATTGCCGGCCCATTTAAGGGCGGCGTTGAGCTCGTAAATATTTTGGCAAATTACAGGCTGACGTGCAGCGTTTATTCAATGACCAGAAAATTGTTCCTCTTTTAAATTGTGTTTTATTTTTTCTTCTTTAATGTTTAACACGAACATGTAATGATATTGATTAGTTTCTTTAGGGCGTTCATGTTATACAAGAAGTTGTTTCGCACCACTAGCCATCTTTTTTTGTCCCTACTAAATGCGGCGCTAATGAAAAAACTAAAAATTTCCTATACGTTTAGGTTAGGGGAATAACCAACATCAACATATGGATGTGTAATATGTGTGGGTTGTTTTGTTTTTGCAATCATGTCGTCTTGACTTATATCATTATAATCTCCAACCTCAACAACATTCGTAAACAACATTCGCACTTTAGACCCTGAAGATAGATATATGAAAGTTAATAGAAAGTGAAACTCTTAAATCAGGTGGGCATTTTTACTGTTATGAACTTTGTTGCATATCGACTATCTATCTATCTTTGACATCCCACGTCCTTAGTTGGATCGTTGAACCCACACACACACACACACACCATTTTATTTTCTTTTTTTTTGGAAGCCCACATCGAACCATTTGATAATCATTTCACAACACAGGTCTTGGACCCGATGACACCTCATGCAACCTGAATGCATTTCATTTGACTTTCAAATGATTTTTTTTTGAAATCCATCCCCCCCAAAAAATAGCATTTGTCCAAGAATGGAATATGTGTTAACCCTGATGAACTGCCAAATGCAATATTCTTAGGCTTGAAACGATTTAATTTGCAACTATTATGATAAATGATTATACAGCGATAGATAGATAGATATACATAAAGACTGGATAGTTTTTTGTCCATTTATGGCAAAGGCGGAACTGGTTTTTATTTGGTTTTTGGTTGTTGGTTTCGGTTTCGGTATTGTCGCAACAAACTGTTGAAGGTTAATCTTTCATTCAACCGGACGGCGTGTAACACCTTTACGAATGTGTGTGTGTGTGTGTGTGTGTGCAAAGAAATCGTTAATTTTTCATCAGTTAAAAATTGTGAAACTGTTAGCCATTGTCATCAGCTATATTTTAGTTTTCAACTAACGTAATTGTCATAGTTTTCAGTCATTTTTTTTTTTTGTCACTGTCATTAGTACTAAGTGTTGCGGAAAAAAGCACTCAATAACTTGAAAAATCAATTGCCTCTTGATGTTAATTGTTGTTTTCTATCTCATGGATACAGTTTTGTCGATGTATCTTGTAAGTTTCGTGCACTTGCATCCGGCATTGTTTGGTGACAATCCACAAATTGACTCAAGTCATTAATCGTAGGGAACATTCTGAATGCCCGCTGTCATGGCTCCAAATGAAAAGTCACTGTTTTCAGTCACGTGTTCAATATGCTAATATAATAATAGTTGGTATAACAGCACGATCTCACAGATACACAAATTTAAATAGTATCTCATGCGTCAACTACAACTACAAAAATTTGTTCCCATGATTGGCCTTGTGGCTGCCACATTCCGTCCGTCTCTCTTTTGTGTCTATTATGCACTAATTTGACCAAGAAATTAACACCATCACACAAATGCCTCAATTTCCGCAAAATCTTTGTAATTTCGGCATTTTATTGCGCTATACACACATTAGTATATACATATATAGTTTTTATATATAATTAGCACGACATTTGTTCGCTTTTGTAGTTGGTGTTCGTAATGAATGTTGTAAATACAATTTACCTTCATAAACACCTCTGCCTATGTCTATATATCAATTTTCCTCCTCTTGTCTTTTTTTTATAGCCTTCTTTATGGGCGGCGTTGCCGGTTTTGGTGTTACGGCGGGCGCTCATCGTTTCTGGACACATCGCAGCTACAAGGCAAATCCGGTCTTGAGGAGTCTTCTGATGCTTAGTTACTCGGTAGCTGGTCAGGTAAGCTAAACATGGAAGAGATTAATGGCAAGAAAAGTGAAGAAATGTAAAAAATATTTATGCAAATTCAAAAGAAATTACTAAAAAAGTATAATTAAATATATTTCTCAATCTGTTTTAATCTTAAGTACTTTTCTTTGCATTTTAGAGTTTTAATAGAGATTTGATAAATTAGCTTTTTATCAAAATAATCTCAGATAAATCTTTTCGTAAAATTAACAAAGTCCTTAGATCTTTAGCGCCTTTTCATTTGCAATATAATTTAGCCAATTTAGTCAATTCATTTAATTTATGTTTCGCTACTTAATGCCAGCTTCGAGCTAAAGTTTCGTTTTGGTTTTTTTTTTGTTTTGTTTCTTGGTTTTGTTGGTGCGGCTACAAAGTAAATTTGTCTCGTAATGTAATTAACTTTAATTGCATCATTAAGTACAACAACAGCTTAATGCCTTCATGCTGAAACTGTAAATGGAAAAAAAGGTGCCAACAAAACAAAAAGATAGACAAAATCCGACAGATACATTTGTCATATTTAATGACTTGTCACGCCAAAGTGGGTGGAATATTTTTTAACTTCAACTTGAAATGGTTTTTTTGGTTTTTGTTTTGGTTACTTGCAGAATACCATGTACGATTGGGTTCGAGATCATCGAGTGCATCACAAGTACTCGGAGTCGGATGCAGATCCCCATAATGCCAATCGTGGTTTCTTCTTCTCCCATGTGGGCTGGCTAATGATGCTCAAGCATCCGGATGTCCTGCGTCGTGGTAGACAGATTGATATGAGTGATATACTTGCGGATCCCGTGATCCAGTTCCATCAGAAGTATTTTGTGGTGTTGAAGATTCTGCTGTGCTTTATCATTCCCACCATGGTGCCGGTGTATTGCTGGAACGAGAGCTGGTACCATGCCTTTGTGCAACAGTGCATCTTCCGCTATGTGTCCAGCCTGAACTTTACCTGGTCCGTGAACAGTGCAGCCCATCTCTGGGGATCGCGTCCGTACGATAAGTAAGTGCTTTAACAATTGGCTAACTGAAAGGTGGCTACTATTTCCTTCTCTTTCTCTTTCTCTCTCAAACAGACGCATCATGCCTAGCGAGAACATCTTTGTGTCGATTGTGGCCATGGGTGAGGGCTGGCACAACTATCATCATGTCTTCCCCTGGGACTACAAAGCAGCTGAGCTGGGCAACTACAAGGTGAACATCACCACCATGGTGCTCGATGCCTTCCAGCGCATGGGCTGGGCCTACGACATGAAGCAGCCCTCCAAGGAGCTAGTGCGTCGCACTCTCGAGAAGTACGGCGATGGCACACACGAATCCCAGCATCAACACAATGACGCTGTCTCGGGCGGAGCTCAAACGGTTGGACACCATCACTATTCCGAGGTCCCAGATCCCGACCTGGAGTACGATGCAGAGTCGAGCAGCACTGAGAGCGCCAAGCTGGACGAGAATGAGAACGAGAGCGAGCGACAGAAGAAGGGCACCAAGAAGTTGGCTACCTAGTTTAGGGACAACGTTTGTTTTTTTGGTGGTTTACTTAAGTGTGGGGCTCTCAAGAATGTGCAACAACAAAGCAGCGAACAACATGATGAAGGATGATGTTCTTACAAAACAAATTTTAACACTTAACTCATAATGAAATGCGAGGTCTTGTCATATCAGGAGCAGGCCACGTCTGGCTGTTCTATATATATATATATATGTATGTACACTATATATGTATGTATACACGATATATGTATCCTAAGCATCCGCAACTTGTGCGTCTTGGGCGTGGGGCGGGTCATGGTCAATAATCGTTTTATTAAATTAATTAATATTCTTATTTTTATTTTTATTTGTACTACATATTATTATTGTTAAACATATTCACATTCTTATATACGAATCACACACTGCATCGACTTTTAATTGCTTTCACACACGATCAGAACAGGTACTAAGTACATATATACATATATCAACATATTTCTCTCCTCCACTCACTACCCCTTCTTACAGTTTCCATACCCATTTAACTTACATTGATTCATTTGCGTAGGTTTAGGTATTCTCAATAGCAAACTAGCTTGGTACGTCATAAGATTAAGACAACAGATTTACAAATTGTACTACGATTGTTATTAAAAACAAACACACACAAAATAAAACACAAACACACACATCCAAAAAAAACAATATGTAAAAAA
This sequence comes from Scaptomyza hsui, assembly GCA_018152825.1. Lineage (NCBI taxonomy): Eukaryota > Metazoa > Arthropoda > Insecta > Diptera > Drosophilidae > Scaptomyza > Scaptomyza hsui. The sequence goes on along the minus strand of JAECXO010000004.1, from coordinate 3,204,567 downwards.
TAAATAATAATATACAAAAATACATATAATTGGGTTTTTATTTGAGGTTTTTTTGTTTAGAGTTTTCAGAGCTTGAAGTATAAGGAGAATATGAAAAGATGTCGAAAGAAGTAATTTTTCTTATAAAGGAAAATAAAATGAAGAAAATCGCTGTATAAAATATTTCAACAACTATTTTTATTCCTTTGAAGATTCCAAACTCTGATGAACAATCAAATTATTGATTTAAAACATTTGATAGATTTATTTGAATAAGATACTAGATAAACAACGTATGAAACAGAATTCAAAACTGCTTTCAAAATCCTGCCGAAAGTTTTAAGAATATAGGATCGTTGCTCAAAACTCAAGTCAAAAACATACTTTTGGCTCTAAGTAAGCATATTTCTACTACTTATTTAAAGATCATACGTTCATTTATTAGAACTCTCTGAGATAAAATTGCGGTTGTAATATGTTGTTGTGAATAATATTTTAATTGTTTGTTATTCGTTTTGAGTGTGGAATGTTTTTTAAGCGCCTCGCTTAGCTCAATGGGAAAAGTAATTTAATTGTCTATTTGCAAGTGTTTTTTTCTATTTTTAATACAATAATACTATACAATGAATATAAATACATAGTAAGCTAAAAACATCACGATCTCGAACTTCTAGCAGCTACCTCAACCAACTCACCTTTGTCTTTGGTCAGATATTAGAAACTGTATAGCAATATTTTTAAAAAATTTCCACAAATATTAAGTTGCACATTTTCATCTTGATTAGAGATGCATACCAGGCCTACGTGTATACAAAATTATATCTAAATCTTCAGTAACTGGAGCAACGCCCACCTGATCTAAACTTTTATTTTTCCATTGATCTTCACGCCCTTTCTTAAATGACAACAACAAATGTAAATGTAAAATGCGTCAGTGTTGGCGTTAAGTATCTTTTGTCATATGTTGTTGTTTATGTGTTGTTCCTAAATGCTGGACTAATTTAAGCGCACGCGCCCAGGCTTTGTTAACTGGTTTCTGCTCAGTCTTTGGTCTACGTGACGAAAGTAGCATCTGGCCAACGTGAAGCCAATGTCTAAACTATCTCATTGTACAGTCAGCTCAAGAACTGATTCCAGCTCCTGGCTAAAAAACCCATCGATACGCCAAGTCAAGCTCAGTTGGTTAACGTTGCAGCTGGCACGTAGGCCACAACGACTAGAACCTTGAAAAGGTTCTGTGCCTCATCAGCCAAAGGGGAATTCCGGATGCGTTGTTGCCAGGCATCATGGCATGCCACTTGCACCGCCCAGAAGTAATGCAGCACGCATTCATCAGTAATCAGCACATAATATGCTCAGGTCTCATTAATTTTTATGCAATGTTTATCAATTTCGAGCCTACACACCTTGTCCTTGTCCAGCCCACTAAAGTTAACTGCCACTCATTGAGTCTCGTCCATTGTGCGTTGAAAAAAGGTCAATATTTTTAAGCAATGGCCCAAAAAGTGACGCCTCGTGTCTGACATCGTCATCTCATTAGCAAGTACTGTCGCAAATTACAGAGTTTGGGCCTAGGCCCTCGTTGCACTTGACTGAGCCACACACACAGTCCACTTAATTAGTGACGATCCAGTAAACAACAAACGAAGTCTTGTTATGATCTTGGTAAGTTGTGATTTAATACATTATAATTAGATTTTTGTATTTGACTTCTTTTCTATTCAGCTTTCTTTTACAAAACTATTGTTTTTATAAACTATCTCAGTATACTAAAACTAAATCTAAAGCTAACAGTGTTAATCAAAGACATTTGTTTATGAATTGAAAACTTCGGCTCGTGTAGAAGATGCTAATTTTATTTTATTTTTAGGGCTGAGCCAACTTCTGCGCGTGTCTTCTTTTTATGGTTAAGAAATCCGCGTTCTTTAAATAAAAGGAGCACACGTGTATCCGTTTCTTTTGGTCAGAGTTCACTGAATCTATTTTTAAAGCAGAAACAAGAAAATATTGTTTACGACCATTTTTTTTTCGCAATAAACTTGCTTGAGGATGAATGATTGGCTATATATCACATAGTTGACGCACACGAGCAAACGGTTAGCTTTGAATAATGCAAATTAGGTGTATATCAAAGAGAGTTATATAAAGAGGAAGAAATCATCTTTAGCACTTTAGTATTGCCCAAATTAAATACACTATGTCTGTTTGTTTCAAGCCAACTTCTCAAGAAACTAAAAATTTAATTGAACATAATCAAAGAGTATCATATGGTCCAGTAGTTATCGTAAATAAATTTTCAGGTCTAAACACATTAACATAATATTTTAGTTTGACATCATTTGCCATGGGCTTCGATAGTTGGTCACCAGCGTCGCAATAGTTAGGTATAATATGCCTATTCAAGGCCCTTTCAAAATCGGCGTGGGTGAGCTTCATCAATTGTTGTCATAGCTGCCATTTAGGCTTAGTTAGTAACTAGGTAAAAATGTGCCGGCTGTCTTTTGCATTTAATTAAGCTAAGGTGAAAAGTTGAACAACAATTGTGCACGAAAGTTTGCAATTATCTCTGATAATAATAAATTTCCCAAGCTTAAAAAAAAACAATGGAAATATAATTTCCCCTTTCCGACGGTACTAAACGCTTACAATGAGGCAAAAAGAAATTTAAAAATAATTTAAGAGATAAGTAAGTGTGTGTAAACTTCGAGTAACACTTTGGTTTTTTGTTGTCCGTTGTTTTCATTTTCCAACTCGGTGGGGCCCAACAAACCGTTAATAACCTTGTGGATGGCTGGGTGACGAAAATGAAAACCATTGACATTATCGTAATTTGCGTAACATTTGCAGCCGCCAAACACCAAATAGGGAAACCGAATTTGAGAAAAAGAAACCAGCAAGAAAGATGGAGCAGCAGCGGAGGGCAAAACCGAAGCTCGGCTAATTGAATGCTGAACTGATGGTAATCGTGATCGTGTCATCGATAAACAAAAGCAAAAGCAAAAGCAAACTAACAAATTGAAAGCCAAACAAGAAGAAGTTGCCGCCAACTTCCAACCGGTATTGGGCAGTGGGCTTTGCTGTCCGCAAATCTGAATACTTATATAAATGCCCAGCCACAAACATACAAACATGTGTATACTCCTATGCATGCAATTATGAACGCATATTTGGAAAGGGCCGTTTTGTAATCTGCGAGATGCTGGTGGCGCCACAGCGTGACAGTTTGTTTGATGAATTCGATGTTTGTAGTAGGTTCTCTTTATTGGGGAGTGTGCCTTTGAAATACGGCACACAACCTAAAAGCCCGCTTTGCAGCTCAAATTTTCTTTGTCTTCGCAACTTTTGCAATGCGCACTGTTGAAATTGTTGGTTTCAAATTCGTCAAAAGCGACGCTTTGACAATAACAGAAAAAAAAAAAAAATAAACAACCCAAAATATGGTAAAAACAAATTTAGACCAAATAGTGCAGATGACTTGCGGTTATTTTCAAACAGAGTGAGACATCGTAAATGTTGGCAAAAAGATAAAAGCACATAATACACATGTGCTAACATAAATATGTATGTTTGTATGTAGATGTGTACTAATATTTTAGCATAAGCATGCCCATAATGTTGGCAACGGTAAATCAGCGACAGGTTTTTATTCATTTGTATCTCCCTCTGACTAACTTCGACCACTCCCCTCTCTCTGTCCATGTACATGCACACTTTGTGGCATTTTGCAAATCATTTTCCATAGTTACAACGAACGTTGCGCAAAACCCTTGATGATAGCTGAGTTATAACGTACATACATACATGTACATATGTATGTAGCATAAAAGTAACTGGCAATGGGGGCGGTACTTGAGCTCAACGAATTATTCGCGTGCGGGGCACAGTAACAACAGTTTTCATATGCGAAATTCACAGAAAACATACACACAAGCCACTAATATACAATTGTAAATCAGAGTTTTGGATGCTTGCTACCCCGCCCCCCTCTAACGATCACTTGAACTTGCGCAAGTTTCAAATGCCGCTATGCGACATTTCGCCGTTTCCGTTGTCCGTTCACATTGTGTTTATAATCGCTGCCCTGAAGCAGCTAACAACTGCAATTTGCTTATGACACATCGTTTGGAGTTTTATATGTACAAAACATCTATTAACTTAACAGTGGAGCTACATAAGTGTGTCTAAATATTTCTAATGCCAAAAATTGGTGATTGCTTGACAAACTCATCGAGTTTGCTTTGGAATAGCTCGGAGGTTACCACTGTGCCGGGCATCCAAAGCGGATCCCGTACCACGTACTCCACCCAGACTTTGGCATAGAGCTGCTGCAGCAGTTCTTTTACGTTAATCGCCGCCGTGTCGGTGTTCAGCACAAACCTAAAAAGGCACACCTTTTAAATGCAATTAGAGTAGTTTAATTTTACTCACTTTAATCCCGAGGGCGTTTCCAGATAGTGCAGCGCATAGCGATTTGTTTTGTAGTACAGAAATCCCTCACGAGGATCATGTGGCGATATTTTGCTGACAAAGGACTTGATCGAGAAGAGCATGCCATAAGTCAGCTTAGCTTCCTGTATTAAATAGCGTAAATGAAAACAGTTTTGTTTATGTTTATAAGTCGGTGAATAGGTTTGCACTCACCTCTTCGCGGGTAATGCCTGATTTCTTGGTGCGATTCCACTCGGCGTAATGCATCAGAGTGCCCATCTTGTCGAATATATAAAGATTGAATATCGTCATTTTGTCCTAATCGTTACAAATTGCAATACAGCAAACATCAACAAAATTAATAATAATAACAATCTCAACAGTGTGACCCTACCACTTATTTAATATATCGATAGTAATTGTTGATATGATACTTTCGATAGTCCAAATGCATCCTGCGATATATATTGGTGATGCAGCGATAAGTACTCACTCGTTTTTATTCGATACTTGGATGAAAGCAAGCTTCTCTTGCCTTTTTGTTAACTCAAGCGGATTTTAAGTTTCCATTGTTGCAACTTTAACGGGTGGTGTAAATGCTACAAATTGCGCCAACTGTTGAAGTTAACCAAAAGGCAGCATAAAGTAATATGGACACGGATATTGAAGAAGTGTGTGAAAATTCCTTAGCCAAGCCAGATGATGATGCCGGCAACCGTAACAAAATGGCGTCGCCGTCGGCAACGCCAATTAATAAAGGAAAATCGGTTCAACACGAACTGAAAATAATGGAAGTGGAAGGTGCCGTCACAGCCGACGCCACAACTGAAGAAACAATTGAGCTGATCGAGGATGATGTCGATTTCCAAAGTGTCGATCTCGTAAGCGAGTTACAAATTGCGCTCGACGCAAGCGAAAAACCTGCTGAAGAGGCGTTGCCGGAAGAACTTTCCGCCAAAAGGGAGCGTCACAGCGATGGTTCATATAACGGACCCGATCCAATGGGCTTGCTTGAGCCGATCGACACCAACAAAGACGTGGATGTCGAAGAAAATGAGGTTGATATTGACGAGGATAGCAGCGATGAGGCCAGCAGCAGTGATTCGCGTGGCGTTTCACGTCCCGAGCGCTGGCAAAACTGGATGAAGCGCTATCCGTGGTTGCTGCACGAGGAGAGCGATGGCACCTATGCTTTCTGTCTCTATTGCAATGTGGTTATCAATGTAAATCAAAATCTTAAAAACATACAGCAGCACAATATGTCGCTGTATCACCAAGAACGTGAAAGTAACTATTTAGCCTTTAAGAACAGCGACGAGCAAAAGCGTAACAGGTAGTTTCACAAAACTATTTTGTTTATAATTAAATAAGCCTAATGTGTTCCACACACTTTCAGTTCCAATGAAATTGAGGTCAAGCATGAGTTTGGCACCGATACCTATGTGGCTGCCATGAAGGTAAAGCGAGCCGGCGATGTGGAAAAGCTGAACAATTTTAATTGGCATCGCTGGCTGAACTGGCATGACTGGCTGGAACGTGTCCAAAATGAAGGCACCATTGGTCTCTGCAAGTACTGCAATGTTCGCATGAATGTTGAGTTTGTGTATCTGCGTAAGCGGCACGAGACAAGCAAAGGTCACTGCGAGGCGCAGCGATCGCAGGGCAAGCAATCGCGTAAACGCAAACACAGCGATACCCAAGATGACAGCACAGTTGAAAACAATGACAACAACACCAAAAACACCACTAACAACAACAATAACACTAACAACGACATCAACACTAACAACAACACAAACGACAACGCAAACGAAATGGACGATCCAAACGTAATGACAGTTGTTGGTGCCGGCTTAGAGTCCACAGATCCCAGTGATATGTGTGAAGTGTTGCCTGATACAAATCCGCCGCAATGCCGTTGCACGATTTGCGATTGCCGCATGGCGATAACTAGCTTCATGCGCCACCTTAAGACTAGGGTGCACTGCAGCAATTTGACTGAACCCAAACCGAATCAGTATGTAAATCTACAAGACTACAAGTAATAGCAGTTTACTTATTATATTTTTTTGTTTTTATCAATTGCAGGACGTTAAATCGAGGCGTTTTTGCAAAGTATGAGGAAGAGCATCCCTGGCTGGTGGCCGATCCACTTGATGATAGCCTGGCCTATTGTAGTGTATGCTGCAGGCGTTTCATGTACGGACATTCTGAAATCAAACGCAAAAACCACGAGAACTCGGAGAAACACAAGGCTGCCGTGGCCGCCGCCGCTGCAGCCGCAGCAACTGCCGACGACGAAGGCGAGGAGGAGGCGGAGGAGGAGGAGGAGGGGGAAGGGGAAGAACAAAGCGAGGCGGCACAGTCCGAGGCTCAGAGCGAGAGCGGAGGCAGTGATGACGACTACATGCAGGAAGATGACCAGCTGTCCACGTCCAGAAGGAGTTCCGTGGAGTATGTATAACAAATTCTCGTTAAGCTCACTTTTAAACTAGTATTTTATTTGCCTACCTTAGACAGCCAAAGAGAGCGGCCGAAGCTCGCAAAACTGAGCCCGTTGTGCACCATTTTTCGTGGCTACGCTATTCCAAGGATCGCAAGGTCCAGCTGTGCAAGTATTGCCGTGTGCGCTTCTTCAACGAGGCGGGCAAATTGCGGCACGAGCACAGTGCACGCCACAAGAAGCTGATTCAGCAGTTTAAGGCGCAAAAAGCAACCAAGTACAAAGAGGCACAAAAGCAACGCAAAGAGGCATCAAACGCCTCCAATGATAATGAGGAGAATGAGAACGAAAATGAGGATGCGGATGCGGATGCGGATGCTGAGAGTGTTGCTGACTCTGTAGCCGAAACAATAAAACACAAAGGCCGCGAAGAACCAAACACATCGAAGCATGTGAATAGGGCAGCGCAAAAGGCGACGCCTTCGGTGCCGACTACAATGCACGGCAAGGTGATGGTCTGGAAGGATCGCTTTCCATGGCTATCCTACAAGCGCGCCGAACAGCGTAGCAACTACGGCTGGTGCAAGCTGTGCGAGGTCTCCGTATTCCTGCCCACCTTTAAGTTTGCCTCCAAGCATCAGCGCAGCTCGCGACATGTTCGATTGCGATTCGAACGCAAGAAGGCTGGGGTTAATCCTAACGCTAAGCTTGCACCGACTGCGATAGCACCGGCTGCAGCAGCGCTGACCGGTGAGGCAAAGAACAAGGCTGCGATGGCTGAGCTGCAGGCCAAGTACGATTGGCTGGAGCCGGATGCCGGCGATGAGAATTACTGTCATTGCAAATTTTGCGATACTCGGCTGCCCATCAAAGTGTTCTTTTTGCGGCAGCACGATGGCTCTCGCAAGCATGCCGATCAGCTGGAACGGATTAGGAATGAAAGCGAGGCCTCCACGCGCACACCCACAACGACAGTGGAACAAACGCCTTCTGTCATGGTTGTGGACCATGATAGCGATGAGGCGCTGAGCGTTAAGTAAGTTGAAAACTCATGCAACAATCGTGCCATTGACCTTATTAAAGTCCACTTCACAGATCCGAATGCAGCACCGAGGGGCAGCCGCCGTCGAAGCGTATGCGTCGCTCGCTCGAGGTGCGTCGTATTCTGCGCGTCCTGCGCGACTCTGTGGGCAAGCGAATCGAGCAGCCACCGGAGCGCAGCCAGTTGGACATGGCCAAGGACATGATATGTTCATCCTTTGACATTGTGTCGCGTCTGCGCACACTGGAACGCGAGAACGTGCCGCGCGAGCTACCGGCACAATCCGCATCATTTCTTAACACATCGTTGGGGGCTTCACCCACAAACCCACAAACGCCGCGTCATACCATTGATCTGTTCTTTGAGAGCATTACACAGACGATGAAGGGCCTGCCCGGCGATCTCGCTGCCGAGGGCAAGGCGAAGATTATGCAGATCGTGTGTGATCTAGAGCTGCGTGGTATGCAGCGCAACGCTCCAATGCTAACGGATGCCACACCGCCCACCACAAGGGAATCTTCAGCGGTGCACAAGTCCAATGAACTTATTACTATTGACGATGAGCTTGATGCGTTGCCGCCCAGCAGGTCTACCGCAAATCATGGTACATTTGACGAGGTGGGTGGTGTTTCGGTACCCGGCTCGCCGGAATCTATCACCTCAACCATAACCGTAGAGGATCTCACGGTAGATCACAGACAGTCTGCAAACAGCGCGACTCAGAACCACATTGCATCCAATTTATCCGAGGTGACATTGTCAGCTAATCAACGCAAAATAGCCACCAACCAGCCTAGTCCATCAGCAATGAGCGCAACTGTGACTGCGACTGCATCCCGTTTGAATGGGAGTGGACAAAACAAGGAAGTGCCGCTGACTGTGCGTCGCCTTCTGCCATCCTCGCTGCATGTGGCACATGTGCCAGAGACGACAAGTGATCCATTGCGTGTTATACCCATCAACAAGCTGACCACACAAAATCCAACAAATCAGGGCAACGTACGTAGCCCCTTAAGCGGCGGAACATCAAATATGATGCAGCGCAGCGGACAACAGCATCCAAGTGTTTCATCAAATAATTCAATTGTTATCAACACACCGCCCAATTCCAGTCCCAGTGTCCATTCCGACCTGAGCAATGGAACGTCAAGTGGCAGCGGTGGCTCAACGCCCATGTACCGTAAAATACGTGTCAACAACGGCACCACCACCAAGTTGATAACGGTTCAAAAGCAACCCTTAAGTTCACACCAACAGTCGACTCCGGCACAGCACCAGTCACAGTCGCGCTACTCGAATAGTGGCGTACCGCTGACGCAGGTGCAGCTCCAGGCTCAGGCTCAGCTCCAGGCACAGGCTCAGCTGCGCTCTATTAATCAGCGAACCATCGTGCGTTCAATTCCTGCAAACAGGCCACATCAGTAAACAACCCTGTTTTAAGTTACTTGTTGAAATGAATTGCCCTTTTTCGACTGTTCAAAAAAAAAAAAAAACAAAAAAACGGGCTAAAATTAAGATTTCGAATGTAATGTGCATTCAGATGCAGGGTTAAAGTTGCAAGGCATACAACTTCAAGAAATATTGCATATGTGTAAGGTATTTCCAAATTGGTTAAGTTAAGTTTCTCTTCAAAATTTGAAAACCACAAAAGCTAAAAAAAAAAAGTAAAACAAAAAAGTTCCAGAACATAGTTTATCAAAGATATATAAGACAATGAATCGAAAGTTTAAATTTGAAATAGTGTTAACCATTATTGAGTTAGTTTCACGTTTTTGTCATGTTAATTATGCTGTTTTATACACATAAGAATCTATTGAACAATTATTGACTTAGTTTCATGTTTTGTCATGTTAATTATGTTGTTGTTGTATACACACAACATTATATATTACCACATTCAAATTCGATAGCTTGTTTAGGTGTATCTATAAGTATATCAGCACTTCAAGTATGCATTCATTTATTTCCCGTAATGACTGCTGCATTAATGTTCATAAAATTAAAAACACATTATTTAGTTTACTTAACGTAGACATGACTTAATTCTAAACATTTTCAGTCGATGCGGAGATTTAGTCACCATTATTGCTCCAACATTGTAGTATCATTGTGGTCGCTGTTGCGGCTCGGCCGCTGGAAGACCATTCTGCAGCACCATTGTTTCCGGCCTTTCGTCGCTTGTGATGGTCGACAATTCAATCTCCCGACGATCGCCTAGCAGACGACGCGTCGAGCTGTGCATGAACGCATTCTCCGGCATCTCATAACCACTACTGGGATAAGACAAGATTGGAATCTGCTGACTTGTTGTGGGCTTGTTTGTTGCCCTTATGTTCTTGGCCGTATTCAACTGCTTACGCTCGTTGGCCTCCAATGCCTCGTCAATCGGCGCAGTACGTGCATGCAGTGGGAATATGAACTTGACATCTAAAAAGCTGCATAGCTCCTCAATGCCATCCATAGTACGATTAAGCTCTTCATTGTTCTGTTTGCCCATGTGTTGGCGCACAGTGGATAGATAATTCAATAGCTTACTGCGCGCTATTTTGATAACAGTGTGCGCGTTCTTCAGCTCCAAGCGCAGCAGCTCAGGACTCTTTGGAAGACAAAAAAAAAACAGTATATCTATAAATGATCTAACATTGTGATCTAACTTACGTCAGCTAGGTAGCCATCCATGGCAATGCCATTCGTTTCCTGGAGCTTGGCCAATGCAGATGAACTTTCGGCATTGCGTGCCTGCATGTAGCTTATCTGACGATCGATGTGACTGCCGCTGGCAGAGTTTGAAGATTCGGAGCTGGTGCGCACACGTTGTTGTGACTCGGATGCGTTCGGTGCGGTATTCGTGGTGGTTACGGGTTGCAAGTTGTTTGTGAAAGAAACACACGAGAAGGCATTCGCTGGGTAGTCGAACTGCTTGGGATTTAGCATGTGGAGAGCATGTCGCAGCACCAGATTTACATCCACATGATTCGGATAGCGCATCAGATATGTCAGCGATGATGTATAATCACTCAGCAGCACTGCAAGCAAGAGAGAGAATCAAAGATTAAACAGGAAGCGAACATTTTTAAATATGGCAATTTCCTACGCTTTTCGCGTATGTGCACCAGCATGGCCACTAGGATATAGTTGGGCAGATCAAAGCGATCGCTGTCCGCAAAGATGGCATCCCACAGCAAAAGCAGATCGAGTAGCATAAACTCACGACCAAAGAGCAGACGCAGCCAACGACTGTACATATAAGATAAGATTGGTTTAATTGGTGTGAATTTACATTATGATTTAACCGGTTTGTACCGCTACTTACATGCCAAATAAATGCAGTGGTATTTCCATTTTGAGTAGATAATGGTGCAAATGTTGATCCTGCTTGGCAAGTATTTTATCACGTATGAAATTCAGTTGACTGATAACCTCAACCTCAGATTGCGGCCCAGCGTCAGCGTCCGAGGACTGTGAGTAAACATAGCGATTAAAAACAATACAAAATATATAATTCAAAGGGAGTTGGGGTCACCTCGTTCACTGATTGCGTTTCCACGTCGCAGCCTGGTGTGGTGGCAAGGCTGGAAACGCGATAGTAGGATTCTACCGAAGCCATAAGACGGGAGAAGATAGAACTAGAAAAACAATCAATTACAAATGGAATCACAAGATCAACTATCAAATGACTTACTAAGTATCCGCTTCTAGATATGTTGGGATCCAAAACATTCAAAAGTGTCTCATTGATGTCCGTCTTGGCAATCTCACTGAAGTGCAGCAAAGACTGATGATCACTGTATACCACGAAGATAATTGGGGCCAATATCTCGTGCATGCCCTGACGATAGCACATATATGGATGCTCCCGCGCATAGTAGAATAATATATTTGTCATGGCATTCTGGATTAGGGACTTGCGAAAGAAGTCAACGCCAGGAAATGTGCGCACCACATCCTGTCGGATGACAGCAAACAGTTCCTGATCACTAAAGTACTGATTCCAGACGCTCTGCGTCGACTGCGATAAGGGATCATCGTTTTCCAGCACCGCCAGCTCGTGAGGATTGCTCACGTAATCCAATCGAAACTTTTCGTATCTAAAATTTACAACACACTTTTAGTTCTAATAGATACCATATGAAGAGTTGATCCACCTACCTGCTTCGTTGCTGTTTTCGCTGACTGTGCCAGCTGCGATGATCCGCATTGAGAACACGCAGCAACAGTGCCCAGTGGATGCTGCGAAACTTGGACATTTTTAATTGCCCATTGAAAGCAGCTGTTCGCAGCGTCTCGGGATTACCATCCAAGTTGGCCAGCAATTGAGTCCATTCTTGTCTATAACGCTCCACAGAGTTCATGGCGTTGCCGTTGTTGTTGCCAACAACAACAGGTTCTATTGTTCTTCCCGTTTCCTCTCGTACGTTTGTTTTTATGGCTGCTGCATCTGCCTTTGACGTCGGCATGTATAATTTAATGGCTTCAATGCCTCGCACTGTCATTGCTTTGTTGCTGGCTGGTCACTAATTGTTTTTACAAGCATATTTTGCATTCACTGTGGCACTAGACGCAATTGGATTTCCAAATACTATAGATGTATAGAAAAATATGTGGTTTACAAAACAGAGCTGATTAAATTTGGCAACATTTTAGCGATAAGGGTGCAAGTGTAACCGTACTGTGCATACGATTTATTACTTTTTAATGATCTGGCAAGCTTACAAGTGCACTCCCCCAGTTGCGATGTTTTTACTCGTAGCTATCGATACTTGCGCTAGAATCGTTTAAGAATAATTTTAAAAGAAAACAAACGCATATATTTACGGTTTAATTAAATCTAAGCAATTTATTCACAAATGATAAAATAAAGTAATTAATTTTACACAGCATGTCTTAAATTGTTTATCTGGAACTTGTATATGTTTATTTAAAATTCCGTTATTATTTAAAAAGGGAACGTTACCATCGATAGTGCTGTGTATATCGAAATTACTCAAATGAGTACAATAGTTCTGTAAGCGACCATCCATCATTACAAATCTAAAACATACAAACAGCTTAGTACAAACAACAAACTAATGTTCAAATAGATCATTTAAAATAAATAGTTTAATGCTATTTAAAAAGAACATGGAATAACTTGAGATATGTAACTGAGTTTGCGCATATTCGCAAAGCCTTTCACAGCATTCGAAGACTTCTCCGAGTTTGAGGATGTAATTAAATGTGTTTTTTATTATCCTTTGATTAGATGAATGAATTGTACTCCTCTGGCATCAGGGGTCTGAGAGTAACACTGGTCATTCGAAGTAAGTGTGTTTTATATTTATATTGTATACAAAAAATAATACAATTCTTATACTTTCTTGAAGATGCGACCGGGTGACGAAAATTAAGTAATATAAAGAAAACAATTGTTGAAAGTTAAATTTTAAATGTTAAATGCTATTAATGTTGTGGTTTTAAATGTTAAATGTTATTAATCTAAGCTTTAAAAAATGTTACTATAAATAAATTGACTTTAAATTAAAATTAAAAAATATTTATCAAAATTAAATTAAAATAAATAAAATAATAAGAGAATATATAGAATCATAAATCTAATTGTTTTTAATACGTTCTCGAGCCCATTCTCGAGTTGCAAAACTATCCGTTTACTGTCCGTTTTCAAGTTCGTTTTCGATACGAAAACGGTTCGAGCTAACGAACTAACAAAGCGACAGGTGATATTTTTTTGACACTTTTTCGGATTTCGTTCTCGACAGTTTTGTAAGAGAAAAGTTCGAGAACTTGTCGAAACCGGACACTCTTTCGATACCGATTGCCCGCTGGGATGTTGATAGTGCTGGCGCCGCTTTCGCATTCGAATCTGACACACTTTGACCATGATTAAGAATTTATTTAAAGCTTTAAAACAATGCAGAAACTGCATACCTTGCTCTGGAACATTCAAAAACAAAACTAATTTGTCTGCTAAGAAGATTATTATTCACCAGATCAGCAATAATACGGCACATTCACATACATACATACGCACACACTCACATATTGAGGTCAATGCTTGTATCAACGCACGGTAAGCAGCAAATTATCGAATATAATGGTTAGCCGTCAACGAAACTGACAAACCAGGAAATGAAGAAAATAACAATAAGCAATGTGGCGCCGACCGCAACAATATTAGCATATGCGCTCGCTTCGGCAGAAGTGCGACCGACCCCTTGCTAAAAATTGCAAATAACCTACTGACTCTAGTTTAAGGTTTAAAAAAACAAACTCTTCTATTTTTAATGTATTTGGTTATTGGCTGGGCTTTCGAGCAAAGTAAGACGGTCAATGTCGTTTTTTGATCTAGTCTAAAGCAATTTTTCTAACATGTTGTTGCTCTTGCGGTTTGGGCTTTAAACTTGACCCAATGAATCCTAAGGCAGCAGCAGCAGCTAAGGCATTAACGATCGGTGGGTGGCTGCTGTTCATTGATGCGTCCCCAGAGTAGTAATAAATTCATGATTGTATTGTCAACATACTCAGGGCCGGATTTTACAACGGACACTGTTGCCATTGAGCCAAATGCACCTCGCTCGTCTTTTATTCAAAACAAACTTTAAAATATTTTACGACGAAACTTAAAGTTATTTTTTCTATTCTTTTTTGGAACCTATTTTTAACTCTCAATTACAAGACCTTTAAATCATGTATATAACATAATGTTGTCCCTGAAATTCAGAAAGGTTTTGCTATAAATCCATTGACCCATGAACTGAAATTTGACTTTCTTATCTAAGTCAAATCGCACATTAAAATATATTGCGACGAAATTAATTGGTTGTTTTCTTTCCGGTATAGAATGTATTCTTTGGACAAGCCCCAAAAACATTCGTGAATATTTTGATTTGGCATATTATTTCAATTGTGATTGCTTGTGTCAACTGTTGATCTTTTTTCATTTAAACTCTTTAAATCACACACATACTCACACACTCACACACCTTTACATGCCAACAAACACATTGATAAGTATACGCCGCATTGGCTTCGACTTTAATTTCTCGGTCAAAGTCAATGTCAATGCAAATGCGAATTGCGAAGAAGACACAGTGGCTGCCATGGTGACGAATTAATTAACTAATTTGTTGGGTATTTTATTTCTCTTCTTTCTGTCTTTTGCATTGTATTGTTTACTCGTTTTTTCGTGCAACGGTCAAATGCGAACACGTTTGGATCTTGGCAATAGCTTATCAACAACGATGCTTGCTTGATTTTTGGCCTGTAAACTCGTTTTTTAGAGTTTTATTTTTTTTTTTTTTTTTTTTTTGTTAGGGGCCCTGTTACAGTTTGGTTTGGCTGCTTTGCATTTTGTATTTCCTGATGTTTAATCAAGCAACAGCTGAGCCAGCTGTAGCCAGCCAATTGAAAAGATGATTTCAATTTTTAACGTATTTTTAAAGCTTTGTAGTGGTATTTGTGTTTCTGTTATTAAACTCTTTAACTTGGTTTCTTTTTCTTTGACCGCATGACGCGACGAGGTGAGCTGGGATTTTGCGCGACTTTGGCCCTCTTCCACCATTGGCTTTGTATCGATTTACATATTTTAATTATTTTCTATTGCCGTTTCCACTTTATTAATAAGTAATATTTTCAAAGTCTTTACAGTTACATTTGCAAGTCGCTTTACGTTGTCTATGCGGAAGACAAAGGGCGGAAGTGTTCAACAAAATCATGTCCAATGTCTGCGACCTGTAATAATCGACTAACAAATTTTTAGTAAATACGTAACCTTTTATCAATGGCACTGCCTGGGGCGCCCTGTCTTCATTTAAATACGTAATATATGCATATTCTATAAGACATTCTTAGCCATAATGCTAGACATTAAAGGTTCAATCCGCAGTCAAGGGTCACAATAAAAGGAAACTTGTTCTACTCAAAAGAATTCCGCGGTTCTAATCAATAAATCAAAACAGATAAATTTATAAACTTGTTTTATAATATTAAAAACGCGAATTTCTCACACAAATACTCTTCATTAACTTGAGAACTAGTCCAACTGGTTTCTGGGCCAGACACTTTAAGGGCAGCCACACGCTAATCATTACCCAGTTCTTAGCCCTCTTTTTACCACTCTCTAATAATTTGTATGTCTCAAACTCTCTGTTTGGATTTTTACATGTCTGCAGAGACTTATGCATATTTAACTGATCACAATATAAACGTTTTAATAATAGAATTCCCGAATTAAAATCTAAACAGCATAGGCCCGTGTATGTTTAAAACACGAATCAGGTTTGCATATTGTCTGCGATCTCCTCTTGAATTCTAAATAGCATGCGGTTTTCGTCTTTTCGATGCCAATCATGATCGAGTTGTTAATGAAAATAGTGAAGTTTGCTTCTGTGGCTGTTGACAAGCTCTTAGAAGGCACACAGCAGACGCAAAGAACGCGGAAACACTGCCAAAAACAAAAATAAAAAACCGAAAAACTTAAAAGAAAACGTCCAGAGTCAAAGCTTTTAATATTGCGGACTTTATTAGCACGTGATCGATTTGCTAATTTTATTGGGTAGCTACTCCATTTTTTGCTTGTGGCATATCAATGGTTTTGCATTCATGAATTTATTTTTATATGTTTCGCAGAATAAAATCAGTAATGTTCTGATCAAAAATTTTAAAAGCATAAATTCTTTTTATCGAGTTTTTAGTGCCTGTATTTCCTGTGCTGTTGAGAGATCTTGAGATAGCCCTAACTTTCACCTATACGACATTGAACTTAATACCTTTAATGACCTTTAAGTAAAACAAGAATTTTAACTAAAGGATTTAATGAGCAAGGCATTACTTTTGGGTATTATTATTAATATATTTTATAGGTTAGTTTTGATTTAAGTTTGATTTATATTTAATTCCCTAAAGTTTGCTCTAGGTTCCTGCTAATTCTTTTTCCGATCTGAAAGACAGTCACGCCCACTTCCGATTAATCTATTTATATACACAAACTAATACGTACGTGCGTAGTTGTCATGGCTCATTCTGGAGATTCTAGAGTCTGAGAACATGCTCAGATATACATTATATGTTCATTTACGAAGCTCGTGTATTTTTATCGAGTTCTAATGGATTTCAATTGTTAAGCGGTTGTCAACCACCTTTTGGATCGTAAAAGACAAGCGTGTGTGTGATGAATGGCCGTAGAATAAGAAACATGTTCTACATAACTAAGGCATTCATGTGGCAATGAGTTCGTTGATACTTTGGAGCTCTCTCAACATCCCCTATATCAAATACAAGTATTTATAAGTACGAGTATTTTGTAAGTTTTGTTTGTTTTTCTCTCGTCACTGTTCATGGCACATATGATGCGTCGTGTTTTTGTTTGTTGACACAGACGTTTAGACATGTGGCATTGTATTCTTCCTGTGGCAAGCATTTACATAAGCACATCCAGCGATATGTTTGCCCTAATTAGGTTTTCACGCACTTTAGACTTGTTGCCTTGTCTCGTTTGTGTCTGTGTGTGTGTTGTTATTGAAGTTTGCATTTTGCAAGCGTTGTGCAGCGAATTTCAATTAACTTTTCACAACACAAAAGTTCAAGCTTGAGCTAATAGTATTAAGTATTGCTTCAGTGAAATTTATGTCAGACAAAAAAAAAGAAAAGGTTAAGCTGTCGTTAGCTTAGGTAGTAAATTAATGGTACATTACCCATGGCAAGTTAAAATTTTCATAATTGTTTTGGGTAATTGACTTTGCTCAAGAACTTTTTTATTTGGCCTTGGCTGGATTGTTGGCTTAACACGGTTCTCGGTGCATCTCAACATACTAGATGCGGGGTCTTGTATCATTTATTTTTCAGTTATGTGTATGTTTTTATTGTTTTGTGTTTTTTGGGTTTCTGTTTAATGCTGCAAGTCATTAAGTGTTTTGGCTGCGACACAGCCATTAGCTGCTAACTGCTTGTTGTAGCCTTTCAATTACTCAGGAAGGCTAAAGTGCTATATGTGAGGGGTTACACAGTGTAGTATAATAAACCCACTGCACAGTGGCGCAAGCATATTTAATTTGTTTTTCATCTTATTGTGATGTAAGCCACATTCAACAGAATATCCTCGAAACGAAGTACTTTAATTTTATAGATATTTAATACGTTGATATGTCCGCATAATAATTCATTCATAAAACAAGTTCAATGTCCCATTTGTTGTGATTATTTAGTTTATACACGTGATCACGTGCCAAAAATTATTGCTCTCATAATAATGTTGATTACACTATTAAATTCGCACATGCGTGAACTTGTAAATGTAGCTTATACACTCGTTTAGTTAGTTATTCCGACCCAGTTGGGTGTTAGCCCAATTGAAACCGGTTAGCATGCACAATGGCTATTTAAGTCAACTGTTGCATACTGCTGTCTACCACTGTATGCAACATCATATATTTATGCCACTTTATGACCTTGAGCTATTGCCTCAGGTTGCAAAAGTCTTTTGACACCTAGACATTTAGCCATTTGCTCGTCTGGATAGTAAACAATTTTAGTGGCCGTAACTAAATAAAATTAGACACAACTCATTTCAACTTTGCGCTCTGTGCGAAAAACAATCAACACCAGGCCACAAAACTGTAAACACTTTTTACCAAAACCACAAGAAATAAGTACAAAAATAATTATTGGCCCAAAGCACAGTATTTATTGCTTCATACTAGGCAGGGCGATATGTATGTTTATCTTGAGAACTGAGTCGACTTATTTTGTGTGTTTGTGTCTCCAATATTGACACGGATTAAACAGCAATTAAGTTTGGTCATGAAATGTGTGTGTTATTTAGAACTGTAACAGAAAAACCAGCCTGCAACTAGTATTGTGAAGATGATGATGTTATATGAACTGTTTACCATACTCGATGCTTGAAAGCTTGGGAGATTTTTGGGAATCACTTAAACAGGTCGCTAGCTCAAAAGAACGGAAAGATTTGTATGGTACTTGATATTAAATATTATAAAATATATATAAATTTAGTTTGCCAAAGTCAAACGCAAAATAAAAATAAAACATAAGGTTGTTCATATTTGAAAACATTAAGTTGTTTACCAAAGATGATAATGGAAGATTTAAAGCAGTTAGGAAACATACTAAGCCCATAATGCATAGTTTTCTGAGCATGTGGGCCACATTAAGAACTTGGTGTCATTAACGCCATTAACGCTAGTTAGGCAGATTTTTGCATGCATTATGCAAATCCCAAACATAAGTATAGACCATAAACGAGTCAAGTGACGAACGCGCTCAACTTGACCGATAGTTGTAGCCTGCATGACCTGCAGCCAAAAATTGCCGACCCTGTTTGAGTAAGCCAAAGTCACAGACGTAAAGACACGATAAGAAACAACAGCAAAAAAATGTTGTTGAGCAACTTTAACGTGAGAGCGCTCTGGCTTGAAGAGGCCTACGTGAGATTGGGCAACTAGACGACGACGACGACGACGACGACGACGTTGAGTGCATGGCTAAATGGCTAATTTAACGGCGGGTTTCCCCTTTTGCACTTTTCTCACTCTGAGTGTGTGTGTCATTTAATGGTTTGTGTTACATTCGATTTACTTTTGTCACTTTTATCTAAATCAGTTTTACTTAATTTTTAGCACGCTAAATCAGCTCCAGCCACGCGTCATACATTAAGCCAAATATAAATGAAAACAACAAAACATAAACGAGCCCCAAAGCAGCAGACGCAGACGGCGCTGCTGTCGTAGGTTTAGGCCCCTCCAACCCGCTCTCTAACCATCGGCATAGTATGCTCGTCACAGCTCAAGAATTGCCAACGAGCCGTGCGGATGGAGACGATCCGAGCGGAGAGCCGAATGAATGTGTGTATGCGAGTGTGTGTGCTTGTGTGTGTGGACATAGATCGGCTTTAAAATTCGGCGTTGTTAACTATTTGAGCCACTGTTGACAGCCAACAACGGAGCACAATAGCCGAACTCTCAGCTCTGTTCGTTCATTCGTTCGTTGAACACATCGGGTGTGTGCGAATATATAAATATATATATAGTTTAAACTAACCGCAACTTAAAAAGCTCAGACACTCGTGCCGTACTTCCATACGCCGTGCATTCTTCGCGAATCGTAGACGTGCCGTGTGTGTATCCATCTTGAACACAGAAAATCGAACATCCTTATAGGGATGCTATATGAACTTTTGCGTGTGAGACTCGCTCATTAATTGGTGTGTAGTGTACAAACAAACAAAACATTCAAACCCTAAAAACTTTCCAAGTGTGTGTCAACGAAGGAACACTTTTTCTGGACTATCAAACCACATTTAAAAAAGGTGAGTGTAAGAAACTATATCTAAAGGAACAGTTTGAAAGGTTCTGCTAATTGCAATTTTCTTGAGTTAAGAGAATGAAGAATATGGAATGATTTTTTTTAAACAAAACCTGATATACATTTTACGAATTTCAAGAAGGAAATCAAATTTGTTAGAAGGTTAACCAATTAGAATGTCAGTAAAGCTTAGTTCGAAAAAAAATGATAAATGTTATATCTATAAATATATATTTATGCGTAAGAGATTAAAATGAAGTCAAAAGCCCACTTGGGAGCTCTTCTTCGATTTCGCAACTCGTGCAACTTGAATTTTGCGGAAGTCAAATCATATCAATAAAGTTTAACCATTGTTCAAAATCGAACACAAAATTTAAATAAACAAAAACTGTGAATCATTCACATATAGGAAATCAGAGAGCTTTGAGCACAGATCACAACTATGGAGAGGTGATTAGGCTATAAGAAAAATATATACAATGTCAGATCACGTACGGATAATAACAAAAATTATGCTAGCCTTAAAAAGGTAGACTGACTCTAAGTAAAGTCAACATCGATATGTGATCCGTATAAAATATGCAGATAAGCAACTAGTTTTTCTGATATCAATCCGATAGACACATACATATGTATGTGTATAGGCATATTCAAATCGGGGGCTGACGACGACAACGACGGCAAACGCTGCGTATGCGTAATGAGTTTTAGAGCTCCCTTGTTCTAGGGGGCAAATTATATATTGATTCAAATTCAATTTCTTTCGCACACGCCGCGTTTATGAATGCGAGCCAATATACACACATACATAAGTACAATGAATATTAATGCACCACGCATAATGCAAACTGTCGATAAAACAAATTAGACCTGACCATGCATATAGAACAGTCCCAGTAGCTAAAGTCACGTTCCACACCCCAGTCACAGTCAGAGTCACAGACGCAGTCACCTTTTTGTGTATGCAACAAGTGTCGCCAATCGATCAATGGATGTATCCAGCACACACACACACACACACACACACAGATACAGATACAGCTACATCAAAAGACGTATTGGTTTTATTATTATTATTATTGTTCAAATTGCCAATGTATTTGTGACGCGCTCTTTTTGGTTGCTGTGCAAAAATCCCAGCAAAAAATATACATTTATATTCTATTTGATTTGTGAATAGAAAGAAACACGAACCCAAAAATCAAACCCAAGAGACAAACACCACAAACCTTACTCAAGTTTGTTGCCCAAAAACTTGTTATGATTCGACTAGAACCTTGATCTCACAGCATACATATACAAATACCTCCAATATCTTGTGTATATAATCGAAATTCTAAACAAAAGCAGTTTTTTTCTGTTATGCATAAGTAATGTGTTCTTGGTTATTTAACTATGCTAATAATTCCGGTAAGGATGGTCGCATACTATGCCTCATCGCCTCAGCTTGAAGCTTGAACAAGGTTAGCCAACTTTTCTAACCATTGGCATTGGGTATTTGGCCAAAACTTGTTTAGTTCTAGCAGGGGGATTTTGATAGATGTGAGGCAATGCCACGCGCAGCATCACTCTAATAATATCAAAACAAGTAAGAAGGCTCTAGTCGAGATTTCCCGACTAGGAGATACCCCGAATCCTATACTTAACGCGCACAGTCATTGTCTGTATGCATCTGTGACCTAAACTTCAATCTTCGATATTTCTGGTGTTTCCTAACCGATTTCGATGAAATTTTACAGACTTTCATCGACGCGTTCATACAGACGGACAGACAGACAGACGGATATGGCTATATCGACTCGGCTGTTGATACTGATCAAGAATATATATCTTAATAGGGTCGGAGTTGTTTCCTTCTGCCTGTTACATACTTTTGCACAAAACCATTATACCCCCTGTACCCATTTCATGGGTTCGGGGTATAAAAATATAAATGTATTCAAACATTCTCTTAGAAATGTTTCCACTTGCCGATAAGTTTAGACTTTGCCTACTGCCTGCAATTTCTCAGACTTTGGCTGGATTATATAATTTATTCATTAATGCACTCATCGAACGGTTTTTGGATTGGGCAGCCAAAGAAAAGTGGCAAATTGCATTGGGCCAAAGGCCGAAGTTGCAGATGTCAAGCGGTTTGCCTTTTGATCTGTTCCGTTCGATACAAATTTCGATTCTAGACAACAACTAGTTGCCTGCCTAATTTAATTCGTATCGCACTGTTTCGATTTGAATGTCAAGGGCTTGGTCAATAATTAAATTTAAATTCTCAATGCTCAATTGGCACAATGCCCACCTGTAATTCAATTTCGATTAAGTGGCTTTGCGGCTTTAGCATTTTGCTTGACATTGAACCGTTGCCGAAGTTATTGACTTGAGAACTAAGCACGAGGCTGAGCCGAAAACACGAAATAAACACAACGACAGGCACAACCAATAAGAACACACAGTTTATGCTTTGCCACAACACCACAAACAACAAACAACAACATGCATATGCTATGAGGTCAACCGGTTGTCGATTCTAAAGAAGCCAACTATCTACCTCCTCGGAGCTAGTAGCAGCTTTAGACCAAAAATCACAAACAGAAAACATTTAAAGTTTGAGAACAAGTTAAGCTGCAAGCAGCTGGCCATGGCAACAATTGCAACGATCGCTACAACTGCAATTATCAATAAGATACATGATACGATAGACGAATTCTCTCACACGGCCAATGTCAACTATGCAAGTCATGCCTTTTTTAAGTGCTGTTTTTTTTTTTTTTTTTGTTTTCGAGATCTTTCGGATTTGACTGAACCTATAATTTTTACAGCTGCATTATCTTACGAAAAACTCTGCGAATAAACAACGTCACAAAGCAACAATTAAAGATTCCTCAAGATTGGCGCGATGGTGTCAAATATCACGAAATTCCAAGCGGACGACGTGGCGTATGCGAAACAGCAAAGTGTTAGCTTCTAATGCATGCATGCCTGAACTTTGCTTGTTTTTGTAAAAAAGTGGCCACGGTCGAGTACTAATTAAAACAATTGCGCTTAAAATTACAATACCAAATCGGCGTTTGACATTTAGCATACAATTTTCTTACCCAGCGCACCTACCTCAAGCAACAAAATCGTCAATTGTTCCATTGTAGTTTTCCACACTTTCCTAAACTATAAATAGTTCGTCTTAGAACTAGGAAACTCATTTGGTATGCATAGAACGCAAAAAGTTTTGTATATTTTCGTTAAGCTTCTTTAATAATGTAATAAAAATCATATAATTAATAATTAGCATGTCTAAAATTCTTAATATTAAATGAAAAATAAAAAACTAGTTTCTGAGATTTAGGTTAACCTTGTTGTGGATATTCTAGTAAACACTGTAACTAAACGATTTTACTCCAAGACCTATTAACCAACTTTTCATTAAACTAATTAATTATTTTTCTTCAAAACTTAGCTTTATCCCAAACTTTTTCAGGCATAAGAAATAAAACGCAAAAAAAATATTATGAATTATGATTATTATAAAATCAAAAAATGATTATTGATTGCCTCTTGGATTGTGCTTATGTTTTGCTGTTGTTATTTCGAGTTTATTTGTTCCGCTTTGTTTTCGTTTGGTTGCGTTTAACTTCCGGTTTTTGTGTGGTTTTGGCTTGTCTTTGTATCGGCTTCGAGTAGCTCAACTCTCTGAAGTAGCTCAATTCACGAAGGTCGTTGGTAATGAGGCAGCTCCGTCTGTTAGCTGCTATGCCTCAAGCTGGTCCATAATTAGCCGTGCAGCTGGGGGATGCCATTTATGAAGAAAGCCTTAGAATATGATCGGAATACCAAATGAGCATGACAATCCCCATTTGCATCTGAAAGCTGCACATAATTGAGCAGTCAAAGCCAACTAGTGTTGACAGGCCATTAATAAGGAAGCGACAAGCTTTGGACATGATTCATGAGTCTCAATTCCGTAAACATTTCGCACACCAATAAGCTTACTAAGCTATTTATTTGTTTTTGCAGATGGCACCGAATATAATAGGCAGCACCTTCATACTGGCCGAGACGGCCATCGCTGATGCCAACAACAACAAGATGTCAACTACGGCCGCACCTCCAACGGTGAAGCAAGCCCCAGCGGCGCCAGCCAAAACTGTGGCACCTGTGGCAGCTGCCACACCACAACTGGATGCCAAGCAGAAAGCAGCCGAGCCCTTCAAAGTTCAGATTGTGTACCACAACATTGTGCTCTTCATCATTCTGCATTCGATGGCTCTCTATGGCTTGTATCTGATACCAGCTGAGAACGCCTACCTCGAGATGCTGCCCAGTGAGTATCAACTGCGTCCATGTTTGAACAACAAGTTAATCATTTATTGTATTTCCTCTCTCTTGTAGTATATCTGTTTTCGTTCATGGGCGGATTGGGCATCACGGCTGGCGTTCATCGTTTGTGGTCGCACAAAGCGTACAAGGCGAAGCTTCCACTGCGCATCTTCCTCATGCTGTGCCAGTCGCTGGCGTTCCAGAACAGCATCTGGGAGTGGACTCGTGATCATCGTGTGCATCACAAGTTCACGGACACACACGCTGATCCCCATAACTCTCGCCGCGGCTTCTTCTTTGCCCATATGGGCTGGCTGCTGTGCAAGAAGCATCCCGATGTTGGCTCCAAGGGCAAACAGATCGATATGAGCGACATTGAAGCGGATCCCGTTGTCATGTTCCAGAAGAAGTGAGTTTGATTTGACATTGTGAAGAGAATTAGTTTCTAACTTGATTTTCTCGTTTTAGATACTACTTTTTTGTGATGCCCATTTGCTGCTTTATTTTGCCCATGATGCTGCCCTACTATCTGATGGGTTCCTCATTGAAGGTGTGCTTCTTCAGCTGCTCCATGCTCCGTTATTGCCTCTCACTGCACGCCACCTGGCTGGTGAACAGCGCTGCTCACTTTTACGGCATGAAACCATACGATGTGAACATTAGCTCTGTGAACTCAAAACTAGTGTCGAACATCACCTTTGGCGAGGGATGGCATAACTATCATCATGTGTTCCCCTGGGATTACAAAGCAGCTGAGCTGGGCACCTACAATGGCAACTGGACCACAGCTTTCATCGATCTGATGGCCAAGATAGGTAAGCAACTCTATAACTTTTACTTGGTATCTTTACTCATACTTTTCGTTTACTTAGGCCAAGCCTATGACCTGAAGTTCGTGTCCAAGGACATGGTTTACAAGCGACTGATGCGCACTGGCGATGGCAGCCACATTGCCGCCATGCTGGATGCCAACAACAACAATGTGAAGGGCAGTTCACCAACAAATGAGATGGTTATGCATCTGGATCACGATCAGGAGGAGACTGCGGTGTGGGGCTGGGATGATAAGGATATTAGCGAGGAGGATCGCAACGGCGCCTCAATTGCTAACAGTGTAGAATCTAAGCAGGAATAAACATAAGAAGACGAAGAAGAAGAAGTAGAAGAAGATGAACACTTAGAGAGAGAGAACGATGAATTGCGTCTCGAATGCGTTACATAACTACACATATAACTAAATATGCGAACCTCTTTCCGGTCTGAAAATTGGGACTGCAGTATTTAACTATATCGATTATTATTGCCTATACTCCAAAAATGGTGTTTGTTTAAAATGCGGCACAAGAAAATATTAGTCCGCCTTATACTATATATACCGAACTGTTGATTTTGGTTAGTTAGGCGCATCGGGCGCAATAAATGGCTTCAATTCCAAAAAAAAAAAAAACAACAAATAAAATTAAACAACTGAAGAACATATTCGAGATTAGTGCAAAATTTGTGCTGCAAATTTGTAAAAATAATAATTTTTTGATAATATTTTTTTACTGCTCTATTGCATCTACAAAATATGGCTTAACAAAAAATTGACCCTATAAATATGTAACATATGCTTAACGACGCAAGAGGTTCTAGAGTTAGGTGTACCTACTAAGGATAACGTTTAAGTGTCCAATCTTAAATGAGTGTAAATTGTTTTTAGTTATTAGGTGTGTAGGATATTAAGCTTTAAGTCTATTGTATATTCAATATCAAACAAAATATGTAAAAACAAATCCGAAAAAAAATCGCTAAAATTCCAAAAAATATATACAATTGTCTTTTATATTATAACACATATTTTTTGCATGGCTAGGAATTGAATAAAATTTTGCTAAGCAAGCCAACAAATTATGCTATTCACTTGGAACCATTGCAGGAAATCAGAAAACGAAAGATGCTTTTAATTGGGATTTACAATTATGAACGCGAATCGCTTTAAAGAGAGCTTATTGTTAGCATTGCTTTCAGTTTCAAGCACCGCATGCGTGGTGTGTCTTTAGGTTAACTGGGAAGCACCGATAGACTTTGTGTCTCTATAAATTTGAAACTAGTTGGCTCAGAAGTTTTTTGTTGTAGACGCGCGTGCGCCCATACATTTTTAATGAGCTTAACCATTAACAAAAAGAATCGCATACTAAACGTCTTGCTGAATTTCAGAAAATGTATTTATATTTAGAACTGACGTCAGAATAATCAGTTGGCTTTGAAATCAAATAAAAAATTACTTAAATTTTTAATTCAATTACTACTATATTGTTGGTGTTTCAAGTTTTTATGTGTGCCAACATTTTTTAATTTTTCCATAAATTCTTTTGAATAACTTTATTTGTTTGTGATCTGCGTGCATTATAAATATACGCATAATTATTTTAAGTCACGTCAGCAAAATGCGTCAAGTATGCTTCGGTTTTTTCTAGATTAGATCATGACTAATCGGATGTTTAAGGGATCAAAGAGAATAACCAGTAATTTCATCAGTTAACGGAAATAAAACAAATCGGCAAAGTTGTAAGTAAACTATAGCCATAGAGCATAGAGACAGCCTTTTATTGTAGGAAAAGTGAGTGAGAGATATAGTAATATAAATCTAGAAAAGTTTTGGTTCAGTGAAAGCCATCGCTGCCATATCCATAGCTAATATGCTGCGGCTGATTGGCAGCACTTTGACCCGTAGCCGATGAGTAAGCGTAGAGCAGGGCGGCCATTAGGGCGCCATTGTTCATCATGAGGGACATGATGGTGGCCATTTTCAGTGTGGGCAACACAAAAGGCAAAATGCTGCCCAGTAGTATAGCAGGCAGCACCATAATGGGAACTGCAACTTGCAGCAGAGTTGACTTGTACGATGGAGTTTTCTTCTTGCGTTTATTGAGCAGTCCTCCACCGCCACCGGATTCACCTTCGTGTCCTCCTCCGCCACCTAGAAGGCCCTGTTGCTTGGAATCACCCTCGATTTCCGGCTCGTAGTTTTCCACACTGCCACTCGCGCCACCAACGCCGCCAGCTATCGAAGGCAGATTCATGAGACCCAGTTGCAGCTCCTCCGTGTCTCGTCGCCGAGCACGACCCATTCGCGGTTTGTTCACTTTAGAGTAGAGTTATAGTCAGCAGCAGGCATTATTAAATCCTAACAACTCACCCTTCTTAAGCGTAAACTTTAGTTTGTTCTCCTTGCTGGGCACGATCTTGACCAGCATGCCAGGCAAAAAGTGCAACTTAATATCCCGATGCTTGAAAAATCGCTGAAAATTTTTTACCAGACGCTGATTCAGCTCCTTATCGGACATATCTCTGTACTTTTCCGCTATCAGGCTGCCCATTTTCGTTTCCTCGCCGAAAAACTGATCCATAAAGTCCCTCGTAACATTTCCTGTTTGGGGCAACTGTTTGCGCTCCTCCAATTTCTGCAACACAAACAGTTTTGTGCAACGCAACATGCTCGACTCACGCAGACACTCATACATACGCATTGGTATAGAAGCACCATATTTTCGCGTCACGCAGCTGTTATCATTTGTGTCATCGCAAACTTTAAACGCGCGCTGCAAAGTATGCAAATTAAATTGTCATTATGTGTCTGTGTGAGTATGTGATAAATGGATGCGAGTGTAGGTTAAGGACATTAAGAAATAGAATCACTTTTATTATCAAATTTTTTTTTAGTTTTTACACTAATTGGAGTTTTTTTATTTTGGTTTTGGAATTTTACTTTAATGAAATTTTATTAGTTTTTAATGTTTTTACCCAATCTATACCCTCGATCAGAGTAACTCCTAACAGGATATGCACAGCAATAAGAGTGGCATGCATTTTAAACTATGGTTTTATTTATGTACTAAACTCCTTGTGATTAATCTTTGTTTTTGCCAACTTGTTGTCTTGATCTCTGGGCACAACTGCACGAGAGCAGCCACAGCGTTAAACTGAATGCACCACCAAGATCACAGTCACAACAATCCTGGCCAGCACTTTTTCTCGGCCGCTTTCGTCTATATTGCCAACTGGTTTTTCTTGGCGGTCTGCGTAGATTTAGTCCAGCGGGTCAAATTGCCGACTATGCTTTTGCTTCTGTGTGTGTTGCCCACGTTGTTGCCCCATTTGTCTGACTTATTGCCGCTCCAAATTGCCATACGAAATATTCAATGTCATGAGCCAGAACAACAACAAACAACGGGATAATCTCATAACTTAACGATGATTTGTTAGTAAACCTTATCACAACATGGTTATCAGCACTCTTTAGCCTTGCTTGAGTTGGTCAATTAGTTATTTTGTTATGACTGGCGGGAGGAGGAGAAGGAGCTGCAGCGACGATAGATTAGAAACTTGTTGAAAACTGTCGCAAAGTGGAACAATTGAAGCCGGACTTAAACTGGTTGCCAATTAGTTAGCTTGTTTAGATGGTTTAATTAGCTGCCGTTCCAATCAAGTGAGAGTTTATTAATTAGACACTCTCCATAATGAGATCTAAGTGCTACCCACTATAAATAGAGAAACTTATAGACAATCATTTATTTTCTTTCGATTTTTTCTCTATCTCTCTTTCTATATTTGACCAAGTGCGACCTATATTGAGGAGGGGGCCACACTTTCTATACGTGCTGAGACACTGCACACGTTTTCAAAGACTGGAATCGTTTGCGGAAGAGTAATCGAAAGAACCGTAAATCGTGCACGGCTCTGAGTTGAATACCAAATGAGAACCACACATCAAATTTCACTTTTCATAGTCCAATGAGAAGAAGAAGAAGTGGAATTCATAAATATTGAAACTGTTCGATCAGTCAATAAAATCGATGCATTCAATTATTTGCGTTGTGTATTGTATAAATAGTAAATAAATAATTTAAACTAGACTTAAATTATTATTTGGTTGCACGCTCGCTGAGGTATAATTTGGCCTGCTACCAGCTCGCTAAGTTACATCGTCCCAGTAAGAACTGGACCCTTTTCACCACTCCTTCTCCAGCCACACAGGCTGCTGTGTGTGCGAGTGGGAGTAGACAACGGGCACGGGAGCAGGAGCAGCCGCATAAGCAGCACCAGCAGCATGCACGGGCAACGCGACACGTGACAGCATCTGACCGATGGCCAGCACCAGGAGAATGACACCAACTCCCAGACCCTTAATGGACACCACAGTCAGTGCTGCCAGCAATGTGGTTATAACGCCCACAACAAAGGCAACGGGCACCATGGCAAAACCGATGCGACGCAGAAAATGATGACCAAAAGTGCGACTTTCTGCAAGAAAATAAAAAGTTTAGTATAGCAAAAACATTGACAAAGTTATGTTGTTATCAATTGTAACATATATTTAATAGATAAATCTCCACTGACTTTCGAAAATTTAATGAAAATATTTAAAACTGTTTTGTTATCAATTGTAACATGATTTTGAATGTATTTATTTTTTAGAAATAGATAAATCTTTAACTACAAACCTGTCACATCCGAGTCTGAGTTATTGCTGGCTGCCTGTTGGCACAAGGCCAAGTCACACAGCAGACAAAGTCCGAGCAGCATAACGGCAAATTTCTGAGCGGCAGCCATTTTTTTTTTCGTAGTAGTCCTTTGTTGTGTTTAATCCGTTAGTTTGTGAGTGAAGTGTACACTGTTTCAGCACTTGCAGACAATTGAATGTGCTGCTCACATTGACATTGGCTTTTATGAGGGCGTAGGTCTTGGCCAGTTTGCTTTGCTTTTGGCTACTTGTAATGCGGCAGCCGGACGTCGCGAGAAACGTGCGCCAAAACAAGCAAATCGTGCTATTGCTATGTGGAATGCTTCAATGTTTGCCGGTCGATGCCCAATCTGACTGCTGACTGGCCACCAACAATACTTTTTTTTAGTTTTGAATATGCATAAAGTTTGTGTCATTATTTTCACTGAGCGAGTGGGTGCAACAGAGAGTGTGCGTGTGTGCCCTTAAAGGGGCAGGCGGAAGCCTTTGCCATGTTGCACTTGGTGGTGGTGGAGACTCCGACTTGGACTTGGGCATTCTTTCACGACGCGTGTCTATATATTGAGGGCAGCCCATTCGCTTTCATTTCTACCTTTCGATATAAACAATAATGATTTATCAGCTAATTGACAAGTGGGCGGCGCATTTTAATTATCAACTATATAACTTACAACTGTGTAAAGGTTTGTTCATTGATAAACGCACCTTACATACAACTTGGCCAAGTCTGCAATTCACTTTCATTACTTACGTTTAGACCTTACAAAAGTTTAACACTGTTTAGCCTTATAAAAACTAAACTTTTGCCAAGACCAGATGTACAAAAATTCGTTTATTTCTACACGAAAGCGTTAAACGCTCAAGACAATTTAAACAACATACTTAAACAAATAATGGTGATCAATCTTGGCTACATCATTCTGAGAATTGACGGAAATTATACTCAGAATTGTGTTGCAACGGGTTTTCGATAAACTGTTGCACTTATGTGAAAGTCGTTAGCTGAAAATCCAAATATGTTAAACGGACTTTTCGCGCAGCCGTTGCAGCAGAAGAAGGAAAATAGACAGAATTTACTTTCTAGCCTGGATTTCGAAAAGCACCCGCTCCTAACTCAGCCAAAGTAGATAAAGTTAGAGAGAAGCATATAAGAAGAGCAGTTTTTCTGTCAACAACTTTCTCATGCGATCGCCGTCAGAGCCACTAATTGTCTTTCGGTTATGGCCAAGAGAATCTCACACACGATCGCTTGACCGTTAGCTGCTTCCAGACTGGACCAGATCAGACTACTTAACGATTCCATATTATTATTTACGGGTGGGGGGGTTGGCGAGGCAGCAATTACAGCTAAAAGAAATCATTGAGCGAGATCAATGAGAAATTGCAGAGGCCTGCTCCAGATATCTTTTCATGTTTGTGACCAAAAACAGCTTACAAACTGCCAACAACAAACAACATTGGCCAATTTACACTAGGAAGATTCAGAATCAGCGCAAGAATCGTGTTCTTGCCACAAGTTGCAGCAAGCCAAGTGACACACAAGTCTAAAACCAGGCCTGTGCCCAATTCCAATGCCAATTCCAGCTGTATGCTGCCAGTTCTAGCGACTTTTCTCCTCCTCCTCCTTCTCCGGCGGAGGCTGCAACTGCAACAACAGCGACAGCAGCAATTGCAGCCACAACTGAGTTGATAAAATGCATGTTGAACGACGATCGTGCCACATTTTGTGGCTGGCCAGCGCGTGGTAAGCACACACACTCAGCAGCAGTAAAAGAAGCAGCAGAAAACAGTTTTCTTAGTGCAACAGTGATATGTGTTAAAGAGATGAACGCCCTAGTGAGATTCCTAATGTTTATTGCGCTATGCGCAACACTGGCCACTTGCAACAGCCAGCAGCAGGACAGCAGTGAGGCAACCTCAAGTCCCGCCGTTGATGATACCACAGAGGCGGGCCGTGGCCTGGCCAGCAGTAGCTATGAGCCGGAGGATAAGCTGGCGCTGAAGAAGAACTCACACATCTACATGGGCATCTACAAGAACTACAAGAGCACCTATCTGGGCAACAAGACGACCAGTGAGTACAAGAAACGCTTGAGGGATCGCATCAATGGCGCCAGCAAGCAGGCAAATCTCCCAGAGCCTGACTATCAAGAGCTGGACCAGGAGGAGGAGCAACAGCAGCAGCAGCAGCAGCAGCAAGTGGAGCCACAGGCAGCGGATGATGTTCTGGTGCAGGAGTTGCGCAGTGAAGCGGATGCGGAAGCATTGCTGGAGGCACAAACCGAGACGCCTATCTATGATGAGAACGAGACGGGGGCAGGAAAGAAGCGACGCAAACGCAAACGCAAGAATCGCAATAGCAATAAGAAGGTAGAGGAAGCAGCCGATGAGCCAGAGAACAACAATGTGGAGCTGTACCAGGTGGGACCTGGCCTAAATGTTAGTCTAGACATGAGCAATGAAATTGTCAGGGTCAAATTGGATGGCGAGAATCTCCGTGAGATTGTTGGCGGACGTTGGCTAATCACGGACAATAGTGAAGAAGGTGAGTTACCTTTTAACTACAGATAATGTCTTTAATGTAATCATTTAAAAATTCCAGGTCGTGGCAAAAAATACGATATGATCACAAAGGTGCTCCCTTTGTTCATCCTCCCCTTTCTAATACAGTCGGCAATTGTGCCGTTTCTGGTAACGAAGCTGAAGCTGCTGCTGGTCAAGTCCATACTGGTGGGTAAATTGGCCATATTCTTGCTCATACTCTCGGCCATTAAGAACAGCAACAAAATGATGCAATCCTATGAAGTGGCGCCCTCGTATTGGGCCAGCGAGCCAAGCCGAAGATCTGAGCTGGCGGCAGCTGCATCCTCGGCAGCCGCAGCCTACAATGGCTATCGGGTGGAGGGGAAACCCACCACCTGGGTCAATTAGAGAGAGACTTTAGACAGAGCTAGTTGAACAAAATACTCAGTAGAAACCAACAATTGCAATAAGTTTCGCATTAAGTTAAAAGATATATGAAAATAAATAACAAACAAATCGGGTGAGTTGATGTCTTTTTTCAGTTATTAATTAGTGGTATTGAGCTGTTAACAACTTTCCCACAAACAAATTCTGTAAGTAATTAGTGTTTGATTAAACCCTATTGTTGCACAAGTCAGATTAGACAATGACTGTGCATCTTCACAGGCTTTGATAATAATCATATATTAGCCTTTTACACATGGCTAAATAACTTAATTTCCGTAAATTTATGCACAATCATAAACATAGCTTTTCAATTACGTATTTATTTCATTGTTGACGCTCTATTGTTCGAGCAATAAATTAAATTAAGAGCTGGCTACAAATAAATTAACTTAACGCTAAGTAAATAATTGCCGCTGTTTGCGGAGCTCAACCAGCGCCCCAAATAATCAGTCTCTCCCTCTCTCCCTCGCCTCCTCTCTCTCCCTCGTTAGAAGCAGCTGTATTGCCGTTCCAGCTGAATGCAAACATCGCATTGTAAGCGGAATCCCCAGACGAGTTTGCAGTTGCAACGACGCTCGCTGCGCACATGCTGGGAACGGACACGGAATCCACAGACACGGCACAGCTGCTGGCAGGAGAGACGTTCGTCGGCGGTGCTGCCGCTGTGCTTGGTGCACTGGCGACCACGTGTGCCGGCCCAGCGTCCCGATGCCTCCGGCTGGCAGTAGTTGGGCGAGTCCAGCATGTAGACCAGGGAGTCGAGGGGTATGTTCTGCCACATGATCTTCAGGTTGCTGGCGGTTGTGTCCAGCTGTATGGCATCGTCGTACATATGCAGCAGATCCTGGGCCACAGCGTCAAAGGATTTGAGCACTGGTACACACTGCTCCTCCAGGCAGCCGCCTTGGGCATTGTGCTGCTTGCAATGGCACTCCTGCTCCATTGACTGCTTCATCAGGGCACCAACCACACGCTGATTGTGTCCCAAGGCACCGGCTCCCACACCATAGTGCTGCTCGTAGAGTTTCAGCGCCTTCTCCGGCTCATGGGCACAGGGCACATTCAAGGCGTTCTCGCTGCAGCCACAGCCGGCGATGACGCCATTGGCGCAATCCTTGGTGAGTGTGTGCAGAATGGCTGCCATGGAAATGGCTGCCACATAGACATCCTCGCGATCTAGCTCCTGGGCACCAGTCGGTGCAGTGCGTCGCTTGACAAAGTCACGACTCGGGCAGTTCCATCGCTGCCACTTGAAGCTCGCCTGGCACGTGGCTATGGCGTGCTCCAGGCTGCTGCTGGTAATTGCCTCCCAGGAGAGCGGTGCCTGGAATTGTGTGTACTGGTAGTAGTTGTTCATC
The DNA here is from genome assembly GCA_018152825.1 of Scaptomyza hsui. Taxonomy (NCBI): domain Eukaryota; kingdom Metazoa; phylum Arthropoda; class Insecta; order Diptera; family Drosophilidae; genus Scaptomyza; species Scaptomyza hsui. The sequence continues at coordinate 3,170,221 of JAECXO010000004.1, read as the reverse complement.
GGTTCCACAATCGTTGCTGCCGATGCGGTGCTCGCAATGCTCAGGATTATTCGAATGAAGTAGTACATGATGTGATGTGATGTGTGTTCTCGTTGCTGTCGTTAACTCGACTGTTTGCTGAGCAGAGCCTGTGTCGTGGTTTTATACCAAGTCGAGGGCTTTGGATCGTGGGAAATACGGAGCCTGGTCAAAAAACCGGAAATTTGCCCTGGGACTTTTTGCTGGCAGGACAAAACTCCCCGAGCGCCGCAACAAAAATAACCCAAAAATGACAAAACCCAGAGCGATGCAATTGCGGAGCAGCCCAATTTCAATCCTGCTGCCTGCTACCTGCTCTCGACGTCGCCGTCGATCTCCTGCGACGTTGTCGCTGCCAAGCTGCGATCAACTTTCCCACGCTTAGGCAGGTAAAACTCATGCGGTTCATGAATGAACCTCAACCGATTCCATTCATTTTCACGGATTTCCCAATGGCACCATATCCATGCTCGGGGTTCAAGGATGGATGGACATGGACATGCTGTTCTGTGTGTGTTTTGCCAACTCGGCTGGCAAAGCCAATTATATAACAAAACATATGACAAATAGCATAATTTGGAAAATTAATTGCGCTTTGCGGTAAGCTGTTTGTGAATACCCCGGTCCAGCCTGCCGGCCAGGATTGCCGTCAGCAATTATTAGTCTCGGTATTTCCGGCTAAGAGTTAATGCCGCTATTTGTCAAAAACTTAATAGCCCGAATGTTCAATTTCAATACATTATCATTGTACAAACAAGTTCAAATGTTCATCGCTTTTCCCTGTAATGTGCTGATAACGGTTATGCTTTTAGCCAGTTTTATTTACGGCCAATACTTCAAGTGACTTTTGTATGCCCTAACAACAATACAATATACAATTTTGATTGTATGTCAAAGCGTGACACACTTTTTGCTTCTGATAAAGTCATTGTATCATATTTCCCAATGTTGAAAAACATGCTCGGAAATTTGGTTATTTGGGTTTTGGCACAATGAAAATACCAGCTCTCTAATTAGGCCGAGAGAATCCCGCACCGGAAAAGGGTTTTTTAAGTACCTAAGGCGCCGGGTAATACACAACCAAAGCCGAGCCGGCCGGCCAATCCGGCCGATCCGTCCGATCGAACGATCAGGTAGTCGTTATGGGTAGAATCTTTGCTCAATTGGCCTAAAAACATACAAGACAAACACACACACATATGGGCGCCGGCGCTAGGGAAAGTTAGCTATCTGGCGCCGGGAGTTTCTCAAGATTCGGGAATTCGTGTTGCGCAGGAAAAACTCGCAGATTTTTCATGGCCTGTCTAAGCTCTAATCAATGCGTAAAAATCAGCAAAAGTTGAGTGGCCCGTAAATTTAGCCGGATCGCACATGGTGCCTCATCGAGTTGTGTGTTGCTGCGATTAGATTAGCAATCAGTCCTATTTAGATATAGTTGTAGTGGTTGCCTATCGCGAAACGTTCAGTGTCAGTGCTTAGTTGCGATTTAGATGTCGCCCGCATTGGATTAACCCACCGAAACGAAAATATGATAATAACAGCCAAATTGGTTAGCATTTTTCTGGCCGTCGCTCTGACGGCTTTTACCATCTCCACGATTGTGCTGGCCGTGCAGAAGTCGAACTTGAAGGCTGATCTGCGTGATGCCCAGGAAAAACTGGATATGCTGGAGGGAGGTTTTACATCCACCACGGCGTTACCGTCCAACCCCTCTACCCTAACCACAGAGCCTGGTCCGGTGACCACCCTGAAGCCTCCGGAGAAGATCGATTATCGTTTGCCGACCGCTTTGACACCCAGCAACTATGATCTCCATCTGTATCCAAATATTGAGACGGGCGAGTTTACTGGCCATGAGATAATCAACATAACAGTGCACGAGGCAACCGATAAAATAGTATTGCATTCGCTATACTTAGAAATTAAAAGTGCTAGCGTCTTTGTAAAATCCGAATCCCCTGTGGTTGTCAAGGAAATGACCTTCGATCCAGTTCGAGAGTTCCTGATCATCCACTTGAACGAGAAGTTGACGGTCGGATCCTATGTGCTGCTCACCATTGAGTTCTCCGGAAATATGGCCAACAAAATTGTGGGCCTGTACAGCTCCTCTTACGTCAAAGCGGATAATTCACGCAAAACAATTGCGACTTCCAAATTTGAGCCAACCTACGCCCGTCAAGCATTTCCCTGCTTCGATGAGCCCGCTCTAAAGGCAACCTTCGAGATTACTTTGGTACATCCAACTAAGGGCAATTATCATGCACTGTCCAACATGAATGAGGATGTAAAAATAAATGGAGATGACACCACAGAAGTCATGTTTGCCAAGAGTGTGCCCATGAGCACCTATCTCGCCTGCTTCATTGTGTCCGATTTCGATTCCAAGTCGGTGCAGATCGATACGAAGGGCATAGGAGAAACCTTCACTATGGGCGTCTTTGCCACACCCGAGCAGATCGGCAAGGTTGATTTTGCCGTGAAGGTGGGCAAGGGTATCATTGAATACTACATCGACTACTTCCAAATCGAGTATCCCCTTCCCAAACTGGATATGGCTGCCATTCCCGACTTTGTCTCGGGCGCCATGGAGCACTGGGGTCTGGTCACCTACCGGGAGACCTCCCTGCTCTATGAGGAGGCCACCAGCTCCGCGGTGAATAAGCAACGTATTGCCAGCGTTATTGCACACGAGTTTGCACACATGTGGTTCGGAAATCTAGGTACGTTAATTGATAAGAAGTATGGGGGATTAGAGCAATTTTGATATTCTTCGAGTATACTTTATAGTTACCATGCAGTGGTGGAATGATTTATGGCTAAACGAAGGCTTCGCTAGCTTTATTGAGTATCTGGGCGTCGAATCCGTGTTCCCCGAATGGAAAATGGTGAGATGTTGTTACTAAAGGGAAATATATAATATAATTTTTTATCGCATGTTTCTTTTTAATTTTATAGCGCGATCAATTTATTGTCAGCACTTTGCATGGAGTGTTTAGTTTGGATGGCACTTTGGGCTCTCATCCCATCATACAGAAGGTTGAGAATCCCGATCAGATAACGGAAATCTTTGATACCATTACGTATTCCAAAGGCTCCTCTCTCGTCCGCATGTTGGAAGAATTTCTGGGCGAACCAATCTTCCGTAAAGCGGTCACAAACTATCTAAATGAATTCAAATACACGAACGCTGTCACTGGCGACTTCTTTGCCGAGATTGATAAGCTAGATCTGGATTTCAATGTGACGGATATTATGCTAACATGGACAGTGCAGGTGAGTCTCTGCAGCATTGCCACAAAACAATATTTGCATACAGCACTTTAACCTATTTTTATGGCTTTGGTTTTAGATGGGTCTGCCTGTGGTCACGATCGAAAAACTTTCGGACACTGAATACAAATTAACACAGAAGCGTTTCTTGTCCAATCCCAATGACTACCATGCAGTGCACGAGCCCTCCGAGTACAAGTAAGCTGCACATCAGATCTGATATCTGATTGAAAACTTCACACATATATTATTTATTATAGCTATCGTTGGTCCATACCCATCACATATACGACAAGCGCAGGTCCGCTGGTGCAGCGAGAGTGGTTTTACTACGATCAGAGCGAAAGTAAGTGTGCTTAATCTTTATTCCACTTGAGTGATATATCTAATGAAATTTATTTGCAGTCATTATCAAGGTGCCCAGCGCTGTGCAGTGGATCAAGTTTAATCACGATCAGGTGGGCTACTATCGCGTCAACTACGATCTAGCTTTATGGCAATCGCTGGCCGATGAAATGGTTGCCAAACCGGAATCCTTTAGTGCCGGAGATCGTGCCTCCTTGCTGAATGATGCCTTTGCCTTGGCTGATGCCACACAGCTGCCCTATGACGTTGCCTTCGATATGACCAAGTATTTGGACAAGGAGGACAACTTTGTGCCATGGAGTGTGGCTGCCTCCAAGCTGACTTCCCTGAAGCGCACCTTGTACTACACCAGCAGCTTTGTCAAGTACAAGAAATACGCAACGGCTCTCATCGAACCCATCTACACTCATCTCACCTGGACTGTGGGCGAGGATCATTTGGACAAGTAAGCTAAGACTGAAAAATAGCCTAATGTGCAGTGTATTAAATACTATTTTCGTTCTTTTAGTCGCCTACGTGTGACAGCTTTGAGTGCCGCCTGTTCTCTGGGTCTGGAGTCCTGCCTGACTGAGGGAGGACAGCAATTTAAGACTTGGTTGGCCACGCCCGATAAGCGCCCCAGTCCCGATGTGCGTGAGACTGTCTACTACTATGGCATGCAGTCGGTGGGCAATCAGGAGATTTGGGAGACTGTCTGGGAACTGTTTATCAACGAGGCGGATGCCAGTGAGAAGTCAAAGCTGATGTATGGTCTGTCGGCTGTTCAGGAGCCATGGCTGCTGAAGCGCTACATCGATCTGGCTTGGAATGAGGAGTACGTGCGTGGTCAGGATTACTTCACCTGTCTCACCTACATCTCAGCCAATCCCATGGGAGAGCCACTCGTGTGGGATTATGTGCGAGAGAACTGGGAGCAGTTGGTCGCTCGCTTCGGTCTGAATGAGCGCTACTTGGGTAATCTGATACCCTCGATAACGGCACGCTTCCACACCCAAACAAAGCTCGAGGAGATGGAGCAGTTCTTTGCCAAGTATCCTGAAGCAGGTGCGGGCACAGCTGCCCGAGTTCGTGCCCTGGAGACGGTCAAGAACAACATCGTCTGGCTGGCCGAAAATCTCGAAAGTGTAGACGCTTGGCTCGACAAGCAGGAGAAGCAGCTGAACTAGAACTAGCACCTAAAACCTGGTCAATGTGGCTTTCGAAGGCTCTAAAAAAATAAATACCCTTATTGTTTATTGCTGAATAAATTGCCATTAGGAACTATAAAACAACATTACCTACATAGGCAAATAAAGATAACCCAACTGTGGACAAACCAAAAAATAGAAAATAAAAAAACAAAATAAAGTGTAACTCTATTTATTACCAAAAAGATTTATAGAGAAGAGGGAGAAAACGACAACAAGATACTCTGCGCAGTATTAAAAAAATAATATGAGAAGTAACCCAGTGAACATTATTTATTGACTGGATTAAAGATTAATCACTGATTACTAATCAGACTTATCTAATACCAGATTGAAATACGAGTTCTATGAAAAACCAATACACTCTTCTCGTTCAGCATTTACAGGGTAGAAAGAGCACTTGATAAAATTAGCAATATCATGATATTGCTTTTGGGATATGTCCAACATATTAAGTCAATTTACTGGCTTGTCCGTCACAATTACTCGTATATATACATAGAAACCTCGGGGAAAACAACGGTAAATAGCTTTTAGCACTAGTTGTTTGAGTATTATCGGAATATGTTGGCTATAAAGTGGCTATCAAGTGGCCATAATCAAAATATGCGATTGACTTAAATGTATATGGTCAGCGACAATGCCGTAATCGGGCCAAATGTGAGGCCAATGTCTTTAGTTAACCGTTGTCGCTCGACCGGCTAAGATGTATCTAACGGGCAATTGGTTGCGTGTAGCATTGTTTTGGGGCGTGGCAGCCTTTGCCGCTGCGACAATTGTCGTGGCCGTGCAACGCACCCAACTGGAATCGGATCTACTTGATATGCGCGAAAAGATTGATATGTATGAAGCACTAAACGGAGAATCACCCAATGCCAACCGTGAGAAGCGTGAAGTACGCGAAGAGGTGAGTCAAGGTAGCTGTCAAAAAGTTGTTGTGCTTATCAGTGTGTATGCAATCCATGCAGATTGATTATCGCTTGCCGACGGCACTTTCGCCCACGCACTACGCTCTGTATCTGCACCCGGAACTGGAGACGGGCAACTTTACGGGCCAGGAGCGGATCACGATTAAAGTGGTGGAGCCAACCAAGCAAATCATTTTGCACTCCCATAAGCTGGACGTAAGCAGTGTTTATGTACTGAACTACGAGGTTGCTGGCCATGAGTTTGACGAAGTGCGTCAGCTGCTGATCATCGACTTGAAACAGGAGCTGGCAGTAAATAGCGTCATTACTCTGGGCCTTGTCTTTGCAGGACAAATGCAGAACAAATTGGTCGGCTTATATAGCAGCAGCTATGCAACGCCAGCTGGACAGAAGCGGTAAGTAATTTTTACAACTGCCTGAAAGTATGCAACACTACTGTGACGATAAATTACAGCAACATGGCGACAACGAAATTTGAGCCAACTCATGCAAGGCAGGCGTATCCCTGCTTCGATGAGCCCGCCATGAAGGCCACCTACGAGATTACAGTTATACATCCCACTTCGGGCAACTATGATGCTCTCTCCAACATGAACAAAGTGGACTCTATGAATCTGGGCGAGAACACACAGGCCACCTTTGCCACCAGTGTGCCCATGAGCAGCTACTTGGCCTGCATCATTGTCTCCGACTTTGACTCGGAGACCAGTACAGTGAAGGCGAACGGTATTGGCGAGGACTTTGAGATGCGTGCCTTTGCTACACCCCATCAGAAGAGCAAAGTGAAATATGCATTGGAGTTTGGAGCAGCTGTCACAGAGTACTATATCCAATACTTTAAAGTGGCCTATCCTCTGCCCAAATTGGACATGGCTGCCATACCCGATTTCGCCTCGAATGCAATGGAGCACTGGGGTTTGGTCACTTACCGCGAGACTGCTCTGCTCTATGATGAACAAATTAGTTCTACGCTAAATAAACAGTCCATAGCTGGTGTATTGGCTCATGAGATTACTCACCAGTGGTTTGGCAATCTGGTCACCATGAACTGGTGGAATGATATCTGGCTAAACGAGGGCTTCGCTCGCTTCATGCAGTACAAGGGTGTACATGCAGTGCATCCCGATTGGGGCATGGTAAGAAGAAGCCACAAATGACCTAAAACTTATAGCCCATAATCAATTTTTTCCTTTAGCTGGAACAATTCCAAATAATGGCACTGCATCCAGTTTTGGTTTTCGATGCCAAACTCTCCTCTCATCCCATTGTGCAAAAGGTGGAGTCTCCGGATGAAATTACGGCCATTTTCGATACGATTAGCTATGAGAAGGCTGGCTCTGTGCTGCGCATGTTGGAGACTCTTGTCGGAGCGGAGAAGTTTGAGTTGGCCGTAACCAACTATTTGACCAAGTACACCTACAAGAATACGGTTACCGATGACTTCCTTACCGAGGTTGCTGCCCAAGTCAGCGATTTTGATGTCAAGCTGCTGATGCGAACTTGGACAGAGCAGATGGGTTATCCGGTGCTGAATGTACGTAGCACCGATGCCGGATTTATTATCACCCAGCAGCGATTCCTTTCCAACAAGGCCAGCTATGAGGAGTCAGTGGTGCCGAGTGAATTCCACTACAAGTGGAGTATACCAGTCACCTATTTCCTAGACAACTGGGAAAGTGGTAAGACCAGCAGCTTTATCTTCGAGTACGACAACGACGAAGTGGGCGTGGCAGTGCTGGCCGATGAGACCAAGTGGATCAAGTTGAATGTGCATCAGCTGGGCTACTATCGCGTCAACTATGAGGTCAGCCTCTGGCAGCTCATCATCCAGGAGCTCATGGAGAAGCACACACGCTTCGATATCGCTGATCGGGCACAGTTGCTAAATGATGCCTTTGCCTTGGCCGATGCCAGTCAGCTGTCCTACAGCATTCCCCTGGAGATGACCGCCTATCTTGCTCAAGAGCTTGACTTTGTGCCCTGGTATGTGGCTGCCTCGAAGCTGCAAACTCTGAAGCACAATCTCATGTTCACTGAGAGCTATGTCCTATATTTGGACTATGCCCGCTCTTTGCTTACCAATGTCTACAAGGCGGTCGGCTGGACAGTCGATGCCAATAATCACTTGAAGAAGTATGTATTAGAAGAATATTATATTTCCTATTCACAAATTTTACTTTCCTTAGTCGCTTGCGAGTTTCTGTGCTTTCCGCCGCCTGTGCTTTGGGTCTGCCCGATTGTCTAACCCAGGCAACGGAACGTTTTAATACTTGGCTCAAGAATCCCACGGCTGCCAATCGTCCTGCTCCAGATCTGCGCGAGGTTGTCTACTACTACGGCATGCAGCAGACGAGCAGTGAGTCCAACTGGGAGCAGTTGTTCAACCTCTTCAAGGCCGAGACAGACGCCAGCGAGAAGTTGAAGCTAATGTACGGCTTGTCGGCTGTGCAGGATGGTCAGCTGCTCTATCGTTTCCTCGAACTGGCCACCGATGAGAGCATTGTGCGCTCCCAGGACTACTTTACGTGTGTGCAGAACATTGCCGCCAATCCGGTGGGTGAGCCCATTGTTTGGGAATACTATCGGGAGCACTGGCCACAGCTAATTCAACGCTTTGGCCTAAATGATCGCACTCTTGGCCGTTTGATTGCCAGCATTACGAGTGGATTTGCCAGCGAGGTGAAGCTGGAGGAGGTGCAGCAGTTCTTTAACAAGTACCCAGAATCTGGAGCTGGCGCCAGTCCCAGGCAGCAGGCAATCGAGACGATCAAGTACAATATTAATTGGCTGAAGGAGAACAAAGACGACATAACCAGTTGGTTAAGCGGCACGGCCTCTCCATTGACCGCTAAAAGCCCATTGTAAAAATATTTGTACCCATATCCAATGTTCAACTGGATAACGACAATAAAGCCGGAAACTTTAATAGCCTAAATTAGAATTGCATAGTTATGAATGTACTCAGACAAATAACAATAAAATTGAACTAAAATCAAACCATAAATAAAACCATGCATTTTATTGAACAAATTTCCGAGTGGCGATTTTTACAATGCCCGGCATAAAGCTACGATAAAATGATGATAAAATAGTATTGTAAGGTGCAATCATGACAGAGCGCAAAACAAATGTTTGTAGACTGTCCAAGTTTGATATTTGGATAAAAGTTTATATGGCGCCTTCATAAACTCAAGAGCCCCCCATCATAATGATATGGTGCTGGTCACAAAAACCCAAAACGTATGCACTGATATCAACAATCTATGTATCAAGTCAAAATAGTTGGTCAGATTCGCATTTTGAAGTCAGTTCAAGTTCAGACGCGCTTTGAAGTGGAAGTGAAAAGCCAGCAAACAATTGTGAATCCTTCTCAAGCAAGGACTCTTATTCTATAATGGTTGCCTGTAAGTTAGGAGTAAAAATGCGATGAATAGCTCTTTTCTGATGTGAATCATTATTATTATTAGGGCTAACGGCAAAAGTGGTGGCCATTTGTTTGGGCCTCACCGCAACTGCCTTTTGTGTGGCCACAATTGTGTTGGCCGTGGAGAAAGCTGATCTGGAGAATGAGCTACAGGATGCAATGGATAAGCTGGAGGTGATCATGCAAGCGACAACGACAACAACAACTACAACGACTACGGCCTCACCTGGAGGCACTACTCCAGGTGGAGGCACTACGCCAGGTGGAGGCACTACTCCAGGTGGAGGCACTACTCCAGGTGGAGGCACTACTCCAGGGGGTGGTGTTTCTCCCAGTGGAGGAACCACTCCCAGTGGAGGAACCACTCCAGGTGGAGGAACCACTCCCAGGTGGAGGAACCACTCCCAGTGGAGGAACCACTCCCAGTGGAGGAACCACTCCAGGTGGCGGTGATACCACACCAGGCGCAGGCACCACGCCCAGCTCTACGACTAAGAATCCGAATCCCAGTCAGGGTCCCATCTATCCCACACTGCCAACTGGACTGCCCAATCCCGAAGAGGTATGTTGCTATATATATAATTTGTTTTTAACTACCAGATTGTCGTAAAGTCGGCAAAGCCACCAATTTATATGGTATCACATTTGGGGTGCGATTATCGGTTAGCGGTTTTTTATTTCCCTGTTTTATCTTGGCTAAAAAGCTTAGCGAGCTCGTTTAATGGTCAGTTTAGTCGCAGACATTGTACATATAAGTAGAACAATCGAAAAAATGGGCAATTTAAGAGGTGAGACATACATTTGATAACTTCACATTGGCATTCTGTAAAAAGCTACTTTGTTAGAGAAAATCACCGCAGAGCATTTGGCAATATTCTTTGGACTGCTTTCCACTTGTCTGATTGTGGCTCTGGTGGTTGTGGTGGTGCATAGGGACAGTCTGTGGATACAGCTGACGGAGGCTACTGTCAAGCTGGATGTACTTGAGGATTACATACAGGCATCTAGTTCAAAACTTACGAAATATGGAAAATAACCAAATCTTTGTTAATTACTTATTGTAAATAAAGCATCCTTATTGCTGACTCAGTTATTTACGGTCTGACCTGTTTACAACTGCTTTTATCGCTTACCGACCGACTATATAGGCCCTTATCTTGCTTTGCCATGGATATTGACCAAATCTTTATAACCGCAACTAGATTGTTTATCGCCTGCCAAGCGAAATGCACCCGGTCCGATATCGCCTATATCTACATCCCAATCTGGAGACAGGGGAATGCGATGGCACTGTATCCATACAGTTCCAGCTGGATGCAGTGACCAATCTTATTGTCCTGCATGCCAAGGACATGAATGTGCATAGCATTAGCATTCTGAATATGATGGCACGAATGCGCATTGCAATCGAGCGGTATTATCAAGATGACACCCGCGAACTTCTTATAATCGAACTGAAGGAGGTGCTGAGCACTAATAAGGCATATACGCTATCCGTTAGCTTTGATTGTAATCTGGATGCTCTGAATGGCGCCTACAGAAGCAGCTACACCAATGAGAAGGGCGAGAAGAGGTGAGTAGAAAAAACCCTAGTTTATATAGTGAGTGCCCCTAATGCATGTTTAGTGCTACGCTTTTAACTCAATTCCAATTGATGAAGTATTTGAGTAAAAGCTATTGAGTGTGTGCTCTCCCACTGAATGCTAACTGTCAATATGCCGGTCTCAGCTGTTGAGTAAAGCTTTTTTGTATCACAAAGCTTGATCGCAGCTGCCTCGTTTACAGCGACGTTTCAGTAGTAAGTTCAAAGCTTAGCGCGACGGTTGTCGGTTTGTGGATGCGCGTCGCAACTCAGATCTCGTCTTGTCTATCTCTCCTTCTCTGTCGCACGTGCGAATGTAAAACGTGCGCAACTTCGATTTAAATTAAGTAAAGCAGCAGCTTAAGCCAAGTGCCGTTATTAAATAGAGCAACACTTAATGGACCAGAGCTAATAGCAATTAATTGAAAATTAGACAAAGCGCGTGCTTTCAACTACAGGCCTAACGGTAACCCAAGCACAGACATCCAAAAGGCAATTGCCAAAAATTAACTGTAAAGTGCGAAATATGAACTGTGTGTGTGTGTGTGAACAGTAGAAATAAGAATGTAAGCTTGTAATTACGCAAGTATTTGTGAGTTTGAAATGAACACCGTAAATAATATTAGTTTTCTAGTACTTTGTCATTGTCATTTGCGGCAGCTCCGTTATGCTGTTCGCTTAGCCTCTGTTCTAATTGAGCGCATTGAGGCGAGAACTAATTTTAATATACAAAAATAACAATAACAATAACACGATTCTATGCCAACTTTGACTTTCAACAACAATAAACACAATAAATAACCGCAAAGCAAACGGCGGCGAACTGAAATTCACGCACGCAAAACAGGTTGCAACTGCGCATGCGTCTCTGCTTGTGCCTGTGGTGGCCACACCTCGACGCACCCCCCCGTTCGCCGTCTGTGCATCCCACAGTTAGCCGGCAAACAGGCTTCGTTCAGCTTCTCTCTCTCTCTCCCTCTTCCATAGTTCACTTGCCGCGCAAGTTCTTGGCCTTAAAATCGGCCAATCGCTTCTTGGCTTGGTGTGTGTTTACATTTACTACAAACTTGGCCAACAAGCATTCATTTGGCCATCCGCTTGAATAGAGCTACTGAATCTTCTACTCTCTGATATTACTTTCTTCAAAAGCCCCAAACGAAATGGGTCGACATCGACTTTAATGTTGTTTCCGTTTGTTGCTGTTGCTGTTTGTTGTTGTTGTTGTGGTTGTTGCTACTCTTGTCGCAGTTAATTCTTGTTTTTTTTTTTTGTTGCCTGTTTTGTTTTGTTTTGTTTGGTTCTTAAAAGTTCAAGCAACGCGCAGGTCTTACAAACATTTTTCATTTTCATTGGCACTGATTTCTTTTCTTTTTCCATTTCTCTTTGGCGCCTCTGGGCAACAATTTCTTTCGTTTGTGAACAACAACATAAATGAAGGCCACCAAAATTTTGTATACATTTAATTATACTCATAATTAACAAAATTATATATGATATGAAAATTTCTTGAAATTTTTAAGCTCAAATTTGATAATTGTATTTTTAATCATCATTGAATTTTTAAAGTTCACCTAAAAGAAACTAAATAACTTTTTTTTAAAAGTTGTTTAAGACAACTGAAAAATAAATATTAATTTTAAGTCCCTCTAGATTTCTGAGCTATAATCATTGTTTTAAGTTTATTACATACCTTTTTCCCCCAACATTTCTTATATAATTTACTGTCTAAATCGAGCAAGCAAACTGTAACAAACATTTCACTTCTTTGCTTTTGTTTCTTTTCACTATCAAATTTTGGGGTGTGTGTGTGTGTTTGAAATATTATTACCATTTCAATTACCAATTGCAGTCACGTATTGGGGTCCCTGCATGCGTCACAGTAACCCAAACTGAGCAATTGTTATGTATCGTACTCGTCGGCTCAGTTTGTTTTTAATTTTTTTTGGTCATTTGTTTGTGTGGCGCACTTTGCATTTATTTATTTATTTGTGAAAGTTATAACCTTAAAGTGCCAACGAACGAGAAAAACAAAACACATTCTTCCTCAGTGCATTCAACTTCAGTCTAATTATTTTGTATTTGACTTAATGCCACATTCATTAACGGCATGCATTTGACATTTCCTGCAGCTCGATGAGTAACCGACACCTACAAGATACAGATACAATGAGGCGTATAAAATGATGCAGTTGCAGCTGCCTCATTGTTGCAAGTGCTTGGCTTATAAGGTAGTCATGCCATATATTTTTATGTTTCTTGTTGATCTTCTTAGTTGCCGTTGTTGTTGTTGCAGCCCAATTGAGGCAACGCCAATGCATTGCATCATCGTAGGCGACGTAGGAGACAATGCTGATGATGCCTCTGCCTCAGACAATTTGTTGCAGCTCACTTGAAATTAGCATAGTATTCGTAATGTTCAACACTTTGGCTTCGCACAACTTGCCGAAATTAACAACGAATTTATTTGCATTGCGCATTGTGTACGCTTTGAATCTAAATGATTTCATTGTTGCCAGACAGATACAGATAAAATAGTGTATACATAATACTTCCTAAAAACCGCAATATGCATCACAAAATTATGAGAATTTTGCGTAAGGCTGCGTAACTTATGATTTAAGTGTATCTCTATTTTCTCTAGTCGCTAAAGAGCTAAAATCGTGATTTTTTGCAATTTAATTAATTTGATTGGACATGAGTAAATTTGTTATTTCAATGACTACCGCATCTCATATTAATTTGGTTAATTTAGTTAAATTTCAATGCTAATTTTTGCTGCAAAAATGCTTTCCCATGGCATAAAACCCAACAGCTGGCAAAAAGCCAACAACCTTCTCGTCCGTCAATCACAGTGACGATGATGACGACGACGACGACGAAGCTGAAGTCGACGCCGACGCCTTTTGTAGAAAGTGGCCTGCGGTCGTCGTATCACAGTGCAATTGCAACAAACCTGGAAATTTGTAATATTGAACAACATTGCGGTTTACTCGCCGCATGGTAACATTTACAATAAGTATGTACAAAAAGGAAAACTAAAACTTGGCTTAAAGTCGTTACAATTACACACACACACATTTAAGGCGCAATGACCAACTCCATTACGTGACAGTGCAATGGGGAGATTACGTTTGATTGATCTGCAATGGAGACCAAATCGCATCAACTCGAATCAGCAATAATAACAACAACAACAACAGCCGCAAGAAAGCAACAAAAGTTATGTCTCTGTTAATAGGGAATATAACTGTTGAAAATGTGATAATGACAACATTCGTAATTTAGTCGGCTTACAAACTGATCTCAAGTTACACGCACCGATGACACAATACTCTCTCAAGATACATTTCAAGACAAGGCGAAAGTTATTTATTTCATTCGCAGTATAATTATAGAAATAATATCAATAAAATTCGATCGAAAAGCAATTGTACTCATTGGCAATATTGATTTCATGTTTCGCAGAACTAGAAACTTTAATAAATGATTCTGCACCAGTGTAATAAAGCTTAGTTAGACAACAGTTACATATTGATACCAAAAATAAACAAAGTATAAAAAAAAAAACAACGGTATGTACGCGACGAAAAACGTGCGACCACGCAGCAGCCTCTCCACAGACGACAACCATCGCATCAAGGACACAAACCGCATACAGAAAAAATCACCGAGCAACACGGTTCTCACACTTATCGCGTTCTGTGTGTTTCTGCTGGTGCTGTGCACTTTTCTGTTGGGCGCTTTGGTTTATGTGGGCAAGAATATTGCCGACGAGCATCTGAAGCAGCAGGCGGGCGGCCCCCTGGCCGTTATAAACAACACTGTGCGCACCATATATGTGGATCGTGATCAATTGTTGTCTACAAAGCCAATTTTGAGTGTGCTATCAGGTTTGTGTCACAGTACAAAATTTAAATTCAAATTCAAATGCTCAGCAAATGCGCGGCAACTCAACCGTTTCGATTGTATCATTCAGCTTTTTGTTGCGTGTAACCGATTCGCGTAACAAATTGCGCTGCATCACTGCATTGATATCGTTATCGACGCATTGAGTTGAACTAACTTAAGTTGAACTAATTCATAATTTATTGATAAAAACCCAAATACCAGATAGTCGCGCCTACACCACTCAAGTGCCTACAACAAAAAAATCGAACGCCATGGCTGCCATATCACCCGAAATAAGAACTGCCAGCCGTGTGCTACAGAAACTTGGTTTTCGTTTGCCAAAAGCGCTAAAACCACAAAAGTACAATGTGCATTTAAGACCGGACTTTACAACAAAAAGCTATACAGGTAATATAAGCATACATCTGCAAGTGCTGGACCCCATTGCCTTTATACCCGTGCATACCAATCAACTCAATGTGAGCCACGAAAAGCTGCAGCGTTTGGATGATTCGGGTGCTCCATTGGCCGACATCCAGCCAAGTCTGACGTTTTCCCATCCGGAGTACGAGTATTGGGTAACCGAGTTCGACAAGCCGCTGGAAGTGGGCAACTATTCGTTGCATCTGAAGTTTAATGGCTCTCTAGTCGATCGCATAACAGGACTGTACCAAAGTTCATACTATGATAACCTACATAATCGCACAAGGTAGCCGCTGCCCAAATTTTGTTATTTTATTTTTTGTTTCAATTATTTAACCAACACTGCATGCACTTCACTTAACCCAACAACTCTAATCTATTCTCTATTTATTTCCTTACTGTTGTATTGTGAAACTAAAGTGCATTGTATACTTTTTCATAGATGGATTGCCAGCACCAAGTTCGAGCCCACCTACGCCCGCCGCGCTTTCCCTTGCTTTGATGAGCCTCATCTGAAATCGCAGTTTATCATAACGATCGCAAGGCCCAGTGGCGAGGACTACCATGTGCTCTCCAACATGCCAGTCGCGGTAAGTAAATCTAACACAGAATATAGATGATTAAAGCATTGTTGTTCAATTTCAGAGCGAGCTGGTCGATGGTAATGTTACTGAGGTCACCTTTGAGGAGACAAGACCAATGAGCACATATCTGGCCGCCTTTGTAATCTCCGACTTTGCCCACACGACGACCAAAATTGGAAAAACAGATATTGATCTGCGTGTTTTTGCGCCACCAGCCCAAGTGAAGAAGACGGAATATGCGCTGGAGATGGGTGCTGGTGTCACTGCCTATTACATTGACTACTTCAACATTTCGTATCCGCTGCCCAAACTGGATATGGTTGCCATACCCGACTTTGTGTCCGGTGCCATGGAGAACTGGGGTCTGGTCACCTACAGGGAAACTGCTCTACTCTATGATGAGAGCACCAGTTCCAGCGTTAACAAGCAGCGTGTGGCTGTTGTTGTTGCCCACGAGCTGGCGCATCAATGGTTTGGCAATTTGGTCACGATGGACTGGTGGAACGATCTGTGGCTAAACGAAGGCTTTGCCTCATACATTGAGTACAAGGGCGTGCAGCATATGCATTCCGATTGGGATATGCTGAATCAATTTGTTACTGAGGAGCTGCATCCGGTGTTGAAGGTTGACGCTACTTTGGCCTCGCATCCAATTGTCAAGACCATTGAGAGTCCTAATGAAATTACGGAATACTTCGATACCATTACGTACTCCAAGGGTGCTTCGTTGGTGCGCATGCTGGAGCATCTTGTGGGTGAGGCAAAGTTCAAGAATGCCACCACCCGCTATTTGGAAAATCACCTTTACAGAACGGCCACCACCGAAGACTATTTGACGGCCATCGAAGAGGAAGAGGGACTTGAGGTGGATGTCAAGTAAGTGTATTAGTTGCTGTCGCTTCAACCTACATCTTATGGCATTCTATTTGCAGACTAATCATGGAAACATGGACCGAACAAATGGGCTTCCCTGTGGTTGATGTGGTTAAGGATGGCAATAATTACAAGCTAACCCAAAAACGTTTCCTAGCCAATCAGGATGACTATAATGTTGAAGTTGAGCCATCTTCGTTCAAGTATGTGCCTTATTCCACTCCAGATTATAATTTGGCTAAACTTTTTAACTCTTGCCGTGCAGCTATCGTTGGTCTATTCCCATCACCTATACAACAAGCGCCGATACCACTGGAAAGAGCCTAATATTCAATCACAACGACAATGGCGCAACCATAACAGTTCCCAGTGCAGTTAGTTGGATCAAGCTGAACAAGGATCAAGTGGGCTACTATCGCGTCAACTATGCTGAGGCTCAGTGGACAGAACTGGCCACAGAGCTCAAGAAGTCACGTGAAACCTTTAGCACTGCAGACCGTGCTCATTTGCTAAACGATGCCAACTCCTTGGCGGATGCTGGTCAGCTCAGCTATCCCATTGCCCTCGAGCTGAGCACATATCTGGAAAACGAAGTCGACTATGTGCCCTGGAGTGTGGGCACCTCCTCTCTGTCAGCACTCAAGAATCGCGTCTACTATTCAAATCTGTATAAGAACTTTACGCAATATGCTCGCAAACTTCTGGCGCCCATTGTGGAGAAGCTCACCTTTACCGTAGGCAAAAATCATTTGGAAAAGTATGTGATAGCCTTATCTGTTGTTTCTATGGTTGTAACCGCAACTTTCTCTTTTAGCAAACTGCGCATCAAGGTTTTGAGTGCTGCCTGCAGCGTTGGACATGAGAGCACGCTGCAGCAGGCGGCTACGCTGTTTACTCAGTGGCTTTCCAATCCCAACACACGACCCAGTCCCGATGTACGCGACGTGGTTTACTACTATGGTATGCAACAGGTCAACACAGAGGCCGCCTGGGATCAAGTCTGGCAGCTGTACCTATCTGAGCCTGATGCACAAGAGAAGCTGAAGCTGATGAATGCGTTGGCGGCTGTCAAGGTGCCGTGGCTGCTGCAGCGTTGCATCAACTTGGCTTGGGACGAGAACAATGTGCGCAGGCAGGATTACTTCAGTTTGCTCGGCTACATTTCGGCCAATCCCGTGGGCCAGAGTCTCGTCTGGGATTATGTGCGCGAGAACTGGCAGCAGTTGGTCGATCGTTTTGGCATCAATGAGCGCACGCTTGGCCGCCTGATTCCAACCATCACGGCACGCTTTGCCACACAAACGAAGCTGGAGGAGATGCAGCACTTCTTTGCAAAGTATCCGGAGGCAGGAGCTGGAACTGCAGCGCGTCAAGAGGCACTGGAAACGGTGAAGGCCAACATCAAGTGGCTGGAACTTAACCAGGCTGAGGTGGGCAAATGGTTGGCTAACTATGTGGAGCAGCCAGCTGCCAGCAATCGCATTAACTGAGCCACAACCTGTTAAATATCCTTAATGTAAAAATAACTAACTGATTTTTATATAGTCTTAGCAAACGCATGCGCAATTTGAGTGCATTGTAAATGTGAATGAAGGTATTGTGAATACTATGATATTTTTTGATGAAAATACATATTTGAATTTGAATATTCGTTGTTGTCCTTTGTATACTCTACAGTTAACCTTCAAACGTAAGCCATTAACCATTAGATAGATATTAAAATCAGCATAAAATTTTTACAACGTTTCTACCAAATCAGTTTGGCCTTATTTATAGCTTTATTATCTCGCGCATGACCTACAATTTTCGGCTTATTTTCAATGAAATTGCGGAAACGGAAATGGCGAACAACAACAACAACATCGAGAACAAGAACGTCAGCGTGTTTGTTTAATTTGAACACTTTGTGTTTTTATGAGCGTATCAGATTTGATGTCGCCCAAGCAGTTTATGGCCAAAAAGGGACATCAGTTTTGTTTACTTGCTGGACAGTTTTTGGCCATGGAAATGGCGTCAGCAGCGTGGCCATTAACCAAGATTGTTTACGACACGAATTGAACGCAATTGAATTTACCAACTGATTATGATACTCCTTATGCATACATATACAGCTCATATAGTATCTTATGGCTAGCATGGATTGTAGGCCACGTCTGCGCTGGAAAGCCAATCACTCAAATGGTGCGTAACCAATGTGCGATGAAATGATGGCGACATTTCAATGCCATTGCCGTCAGACAGCTGCATAAATTTCGCTATGGACCGTTAAATTATCACCAGTAACGAAAACAATATAAATATAGTATGTATATACAAATGGCCATATTTTGCAGCAACACGAATAACTCAGTTTGGGTGAGAGATTGATAATCTGTCGTTCGAATGCGAGCCATTTATTTGATTTCGATTTTATTTGAATTTGATGTTGGTTGGCAGCTCGTAAATTGTTGATTGTCTGATATTTAACTGCATTCTGTTTGTCACATTAAAGTCAGCCTCTTTAAAACGTTTGCTGTCCACAAGGTACACAAGGTCATTTTCATTGACCCGACGATTGAGACATGATATCAGGCCGTTTGACAAAACTTCTCTAACTGCACATCTACCAGCAACAGCTGCAGGCGTTTAAATTGAGCCAGTGACAGTAGCAAACATCATTGGATTCCCACTTGCATCGCTGGACTCATTCATTCGTTGCTCGTTTGTTTCTATACCCCAGAGTGCCATAAAGTGTTTCTTCCTTCTGTTCTCCTTTTGCCACTTTTTAGCCAAACACACTCAGCCTCGATTGGCCCACGGCCAGGCAAACTAATTTCGCTTTGTCTAGAGACCAACATTTTGTGCCCAACTAGCGCCATTTGTAAACTTAAGACAACCATTATTATTTTGGTTTAAAAGGACTGATTCAAGTGTAAAAAAAATCAAATTATAAGAACAAGTATTCTTTAAGCAATTTCCTCATGACAAGGTTAAGCAGTTTACCAAACATTTCAAGTAAAAATTTATTCCTACAAAACAAAGTATGTAAGTGTACTTATACTTTTGCAAAACAATAGACTGCATGTATTTTCAAGCATCTTAACTTGCACTTTCAACTTTTGATTAGTTTTGTGCAAGCACTCAACTGTGTTAAAGTTACTTTAACGCTTCACGCAGAGCTTAGCACAAATTTGCACTAGACAAATCTTTAAGCACATACACTTAATAACCCTATTGTCCCTTTATCAATAAAGTGTAATTTGGTCTGCTTTCGTCTGAACAAACTTCACATTAAACTCGTTTGTTGGCCATTTAAGTGCCCTTGAGCGAGTTTGCAACGCTCATACGCCATGTTGTCACGTTCGGGCGTTGACTTGTGTTTTTGTCAAGCTATCTGCCATCTGAAAGTGTGTCCATATAGAGTTCCTAATTGTATACACACACACACACAAACATGTGTCTGTGTGTGTCGTGTCATGTTTTGGTTGTTTGACAGTCAACAAAAGTGACCCTTGATTTAATATTGGTTGCTGCAGTGTCGAATTTTTATGACGTCAAACCTGTTGATGCGTAATGAACTGAAGTGTAATGTTACGGAATGGAATGGAATGGAAAGCCCTGAAATTACTTCATTAGCAGCTAATTGAATTGCCATTGCACTCCACTGTACACACACACACTCATAGTGTCGAAAATGCTATGTACTCAGCGCTGTCTAAGTGATTAATATTTCATTTTATTGAACTTCGACGCGGCAGACAGAATAAACAAAATACTTGACTGTTGCTGGGCGGAAGACGTGCAGATAAATTTAGTTGTCGGCTTTGCTGGCAAACAGCAAACGGAAGCCAAGGATTCAGTTGTCCTTATTTATGCTGTGTTAATAATAGCCGAAGCTGCCAGATCCTGAAGCACCCTTCCATTAATCTTAATTTGCTGCATATATTCAATCAAGCGTTGCGCTACTCATGCTTGCTTTTGTAATTAAAGACACATTAAGCGCTCGTAAAAATGAAATTGTCAGTCTAAAAGAGCCATCTGCTGTGTGGCTCAGGCAACTGCCTACAGGGCCTAGAGTGTGTCGATAACCACTAATTAGCGACACTTAAGCTACCAACCATGCGACACTTTAAGCTTAATTTGTATGGCCAACTATCGATTGGCTTAAAGCGCAGTATTAAACACAATATAAATTTATTTGTTGCCAGGAGAGTGAAAGTTTTTTGCATCCGAAATAGTCTCTAGATAAAATTGGCTCGTAAACAAACTCATCTACAGATTGCTTAAGTATTTTTAGTAATTTATTTAATTTGTTCTACGCGTTTAAATGTAAACACAAGTTGTTTATTAAATACAATTTATTTCTCCAAAGAAAACGGAATAAACTAAAATCTGGTACAAATTTTAATTGGATGAAGCATTCATAAAATTGTGATATACGTATGTATGTATATTCATTTTCGACTTGTAGTTTTTGCTTGTCAGTCAACCATTTTTATTTTCTCATGTCATATTCTGATTGGCACATTCAGTTTTTCAACCTAATCTGCACTTTGTATTTCTTTTTTCAAATTGAAATATTTTATGAAGATAATTGGTTTGTGTGTGTTTGCGTATGGGGAGCACTGCATCGGAATTTTATTCGTTTGAGTTTTATACAAATATTCAGTTCATCGATTTCATACACGGGTCGTTTACATTGAGCAATGTTTACTAGTAGATGGACGAGCCAAACTGCTGATGCGTAGTTTTATACACACACACACACACACAATACATATGCAGATTGATGATGTTTTTGTTTGCTGGTAGGAGGAGCTGATATCTCTCTGCCTGTCTGCTGCCAATGTGTGTAAAAATGCATAAAATGGCATAAAACTCTGCCGCTGCTCATGTTGTTGTTGCTGGCAGTTAAATTCTTGCCAAAGAAGTGCAATAAAAAGGCTTTAATGATGCGACTGTCTGTAATTAAATCCCACCCACTTATACGCACACACATGCACTTACTTGTGGCTTATCCACGCGGCGTATACGTAATGTTAGTGAACTCTAAGCCAGCGGCGCAATGAATTGGTCTTCAAATTCATGTTTATCATTTTAATTGAATGCTTAAATTCGCGTTTGCCGCTTATCTACATATAATCTAAAAATCCTTGCTGTCTGAACTCTGCTCAATGTTATTTATTTAGTTTTGTTTGTTATTTAGTTGGTCTGCAGTTAGCGGCTATCGCTGTCTGTGTCCCGTGAATATGACTTTTGATTTATGAGCGTTAGTTGTTCGTTGAACAAACAAGACCATAAATATGCACAAAAGCCAAACCACAAAACATAGAAAAAATGGTCAAATAATTGCTGAATGTGGCAAAAGTAAAAAAGTCCTTTGCTGCTGTTATGCAATACAAAGTTAAAGTCAATTGCAGTGAATGTGAAAAAAATTCGCTTCATTGCGCATTCAGCTAACACAAATTTTCGATTGTTTGCACACTGCGTTTACTTAATTTTGCATGTGGTAAGTAATGACAATGACTTGCCACAATTTTTCGCTGTGAAACTCCCAAAGCGTATACGCAATATCCATTAACGCATTTGCCATTTGTCCTTTTTTGCGTTTCATTTGGCTGCATTTGCCGTTAGTTTACTTCATGTCCGCTTCGTTTATCTTCTTCTCTAACTCGAGAACCATTTGCATCGGCTTAGTTCATTCCCTCACTCCCGCTTTCCAGCCTGATAAGCCGACTTTATTGGCCAAGTTTCGATTGCGTTTGCGACTCTGGCATTTATTTAAATTTATTTCCATACAATTTGTAAAATCTCTTGCAATTTCCCTTCTTTTCTGCATTTGCATGGAATGCAAAGTGCAAATTAGTGATAAAAAAAAAAAAACAAGGTTAAAGGAAATAAATACACTTTGCACGTCTCGCATAAATAATGGCCGTAAATTAGAGAACCGCACGTTTGACATCCTCTGGTCGCAACTGTCCATGTCTCCGTCCACATGTCCCACTCATTCGACAGCTGTGGTCACTGCACACACATTAAATTGAATTCATTAACATTTACATAGTAGCTTCATTATTAAATGAACTGACAAATCTGTGCAGCTTTCTCTCTTGACGCCTATAAATAACTTGAGACGCAACTTAAACATGCGTAGGATGATGCATTGCAGACGCATAAATCATTTTAACAAGAGAGAGTGAGTAAGTAAATAGAGAGCAAGGGTAAGAAAAGAGGTTGCAGTATCTTGATTATAAGATACTCTGTATATCTGTATTCCAAGCTGTAATTTTATATATTAAAGTCAACGATTTCAACTCAAAGTCAAAAATCTCATTAGATAAATATAATATGATTAAGTTTGCTTAATTCAAAACCAAACAAAAGACTTTAATAAACAAAAATAATGCATACTTTAAAAGTGAGCTATAAATTTTACTCACGTTCTACACATGACACAGTAATTAAGCAATGAAACCCAATATGGCAAGAAATAAGAATTTTATTTTATAATTAATTCAAAAATAAAGATGTTTACAATTTATATATTTGATGATAGCCATACTTTGATCTGGAGCGCAATTTATGAATCACATGTGCACAATGTTTATATTGACGAATGAGGTACTTGGCTCGGTTGACGGCAATGGTGACAGCGTGCTTGTCGCTACTTGCCCCAGCTCGCCATTACTCAAAACGAACGCAAAACATGCGTATTTAAATGTATAAATATAGAAATTCGAAGAAAGAAAATTTACACAGCAATTAAGTGAAAAGAAACACGTAGGAGAAAAGTGATTAAAATTTAAGAGAGTTAAATACTTAAATATTAAGCCACTGCAATGGTTCTTAACACATTTAAGTTATATGTAGCTAAAAATATTTAAGCTACTTTATTTTTAAAATGTTGTTTACTACCAAATGACACGATCGTTAAGCTCATCTGCATATTTCGGCGATGCCTAAAGAATATTTATTTCTTAGGAATTCATTGAGAATTTTAAAAATGTGCTGCTAATATGCATATGTTTATAAATATGTTTATATATTAATGAGGCGATTTAGTTATGCGTATTTGCAGACAGATTCCAGGTCAACGACTTAAGTGTTTTGTATATGTATATTCGCTAGATAAACAAATTTAAATATTTAAAATACTGCAATGTGCCCACAAAGTGTTGCTCACAGTTATAATTTCATTTTCTTTCTTGACCCAACAAGTTTGTTTTCCGTATTGGCATAAATAAAATGCTATTATATTGTGACTGCAAACCAAACACCACTTCTGGCTTCTGCTTTTGCTGCTGTCTCGCAAAATTCAATCACAATGTTATTGTGTGGCATACAAATAGCAAATGTTGACGACGCCATCAATCTTTTTCCAACACCAACACTCGCAATCGGGTTGCATTCACTTTTCTGCTTGGAACAAACAAGCGCCACATACAAATACAGTATGTATAATAAGAATCTGGTCCCCTGGGCTCCACTTCTTGTTGGCAGCCATATGCCAGAATCATAAATGGTCTGCAAGTGTTGTTATTGCCGGAAAATTGCGGTTTTTCATGGCTTGTTTACAATTAATTAGGAATGTGTTGTGTTGCCATTTCATTCAATCATTTTCTTGGTATTAAAAAACGCTTTTCTCAGCTTAAATTCACGAGTCTTTTTCAACATCAAAGTCAATTTATTGCAGAGGCGTTTAATTAATTCCAATTGTGCTTACAAAAAATATGCAAAAATCGATTAGTAAAGCTGTAAAGTTCAAGTGTCAAATAAATATGCCTTTATCCTAATGTGTGTACATCTCCTGCAGCAAATTGAGAAAGAAATTGGCAAATAATCTGTTGCTTCTCCCACACGGGAAATTATCGAGAAGAAAATGCTGCAACAGACACAAACTTAATTCACAATAAATGGACAAGAATAAAGCTTAAAGAATTTCTTGAAATGTTGAAATCCAAGGCAACAGCTTAAGTTCTATTCAATGCGCATAAAACAAAAAGAGAGCAATCATAATATTTTTCTTGAAATAAATATATTTATCCACTTGGTACAGATTTCCGCTACAAGGGAGTATGCAATTTGTAAAGCAGTATTGTTATTGTTTGTTATAAACCTTTGGTTATAAGCAGCTCATATATAAACTGTGACAATTTCATATGGCGATATTCTTCTTCCAACAGGTTCACGGCCAACACAACTGGTTTAAATACTTGATATACTATACTATATACTAAGAACAGCAGCTTACGTTCAATTCAGTTTCGTATTTTTCTGTTCAGGCTTATCGCTCTCAGCATTCATAATAACCCAAAGAACATCCTTGACAATATTTTCTTTTCTCTTAAACAGCAGCTGAATGGGTTTTTAGTTTTGTTTGCTTGAGATTATTGGAGCCAAGGAACATCTAATCAGAGCATAACTAATTCACATCTAGTTCAACCATATTTTGGAGTATATGTGCCAAACTTTTAACGGCCCTATTAAAAGTTAACAACAGCAACAGCATCGACAAAAAAAACTCTTTGCATAAATCTGGCAGACTATTTTATCTTCTCGTTGAGTCAGCGTTTTGTTTATTTGGATCAAAGTGGTGCGATGTGGTTCGACTTGTTTGTCGCTGTTTGTCGTGCGCCAGTAACATTTTCGTTGTTGTTGTTGCATATATTTGGAATGTTTGTATATAATAAACAATAACACGTGTCTTTAATCGTATGAGCTAAGGCTTTTTTGGTAGCTTTGCAAACTTCATTAATTCAATTTAGTCAGATTTATTTTATATATCTAAGCGTTGGACTAAACTGAATTCCAGAGACTATTATTTACACATTAAAGCTTGCACACAACGATAATTTTTAACGAATGAGATATATACATACATATGCAATGTATTTTTATAAGCTTCTCTAATATGAAGTCTAATGCCCCGTGACCATAGCAACTGTCAGGTGAAAGCATGGAGGGAGTATCTTATCCCATGAGATAGACTTTACATAGGTATTATCCAAAGGACTGGCAACAATTTGTCGTAAAGTTTTATCTTATTTTTTTCCAATTTATTCTGCAGGTTCTATTTATTTTGTGTTCTCTAAACAACAACAAACAACAACAAGTCACTCTGTGATTGAATTGCAGTTTAGTTGGCATTTAGGCAATCGTTGGGATAGATGTTGCTGTTGTTCTCAATACCCTTGTTCCCATGTCATGGCCTATCAAATTCCATTTTACGACCAACGCACACAGTCCCAGGGGCCACTAACAACGTGCCAAATGCCAAAAACAATGCCACAGAAACAACTGTCACTGTCCCTCCCGTCCCCACCCCACTATTAGAACAGAAAATCAACTAGAGTACAACAATGAAAGGAAAGAAAAGGAAAGGAAACGGAAAGCAAACGAAAGGAAAGATCAACAAACATGCATGAAGTTAAAGCTGAAGGGAGTCGATGTCATAAAGCCAAAGATTTGATACGTTATACCCAGGCTTAAATGCACATAAACATACACATACACATACATAGCCCTACTCACTGCGAGCGTACGTGACAGCTTGAATGGAACTTGGAACTTGTCAAGTTTTCCACTTGTTGTGGCTCACACTGTCCCAACATGTCTGCCATCTGGAATTCCAATTCAAGAATATTTGCTATGCAAATAATTGTAGCCGTAAGCTGTCGACTTACTTATGGCAATTACAGTGGAATGTTTAACTAATTAATTTCCTAGTCAAAAAATAATTTCACTATTCGCAAAAAAGTAGGCAACATATAATTTATGGCTTAATTGGCCCACGCCCTACAGCTATTGATATTGATAACTCACTCATTTGAATTGCTAACTGGGCTCATACATACAAATGAAATAAATATGGAGTTTATTGCCTAGCCAGCCTTTTTGCTAGCACTCAGTACTCCAGGCGCCGTCTACAATTGCCATTTGTATTTGTATTCAATTTATGCATTAGGACGACCCCAACAATCTCATTGGTGTGTGGATATAAACAAAGACGTATTAGTGAATTTAAAGTACAAACAAAAAACGAACAGAGAAGAAATAAAGAAAATCACACACACACACACATTCCGTTTGGCCGTAAATTGAATGATACCAGTCTACACGGCCAGACACAAGTTGAATGCATGGCAAAGTGATAGTAAATTTGATGGCATAAGGGACAGTAAAATTTATTGTGTGGTTGCTTTGGCCCGAATAGTAACAGCATTTTTGTCCATGCCAGCATTTTTATTCGCTTGTTTTTTCCCTCTGCCTGGTACGCATAAAAACTGATAAAGTTCATTGCAACTATTTGGGAAGCCTTTAACTTGACTGTCACATGCGATAAATGCTGGTCAAATTTGATGAAAAGGTCCTATCTGCGCATGCTGCTTGTCATTGCCATAAGGTCATAACACATATGATTAGCATAGTAAACAAAATTCCAGACCGCTGTCCGTGGACCAAAACTCTTAAGTTCTCAGCCTTTGACTCGTTGCGTATACTTTATATAAAGTAAATTTCATGTTACTCAAAAATTATTCATGAACCAGCCAAAAATGTCTAGCTATTTTTGCATATTCCAACAGATGCCAGGTGCCACATACTAATATCTTTATTTTGCCAAATTGCACACTGTTGTTTTCCAAATTAAATGTAATACTCTTGCATAAATTGCGTTGCCACAACTTTTTAACACATGCTGCAATTTATAAATTTTGTACCATTCATTATGTGTCCCAAACGCGGTTTCAGTCTACAAATTTAACACTGGACCCTTAATTAAATCCACTGCTGACAATGAAAACTAAATGTGCCAAAAAGTGCACAGCTTGCACTTAAAATACCTGCACCACAGTGCAGTTTGGGGATATTTGTTTTCTAAAAAGCAGTAAGACATGTGTTTCTCATTTGGCATTTGTTAGAGTTTTTTTTATTGCATAGCAATTGGCAAAACAAAAAACAAAAATATCATAAAGTATAAATAAAGTTATAGCCAATAAATAACCAGTTTGGCACGCGTCAGCTATTCAAGAGTTGGATTTATATGTATACAAGCAAATAATAAACAAATTCTTTCTCAATTCTCTAAGTAAGGAAATCAAATGTTTAATTAAACTTACTAGCTGTGACAATAACAAATCCCAGATGAGATAATAAATATTATTTATATGCAAACACTCAAAAGATAATTGAATATTCCCTTGTGCGAAATTCTAAACAATTTGATTAAAATCAATTTAAAAATATATCTTCTCCTAATGTTTGCAAAAGTATTCTCTGATGTCTGTTTGTTATTGATTTAATTTGACATTAGGGAATCCTTTCTTGTATGCATCAAGTTCCAGTTCAGACAGCATTTGTCGGGTATATCAAAGGACGAGAGCTCAAACAAATTTCCTAATTACTAACAGTAATTAGTCAAGGGCATGCACTCACAAAACCCTCACACAGACAAACACAATCCCACACACACAAAAAAACGCACACAACCACACTTACCCCATTTTAAAAGTGGCTAATGCGCATTTTACAGTTATGTTACAGTGGCTGCTGCTTGTTAAGCCACTCGAACAGTTTGTGAACGTCTAGACTGCAGACCAAAAAAGAGAATTTATTGGCCGATAGACATCTTAATTGCGGGTGGATTAGTTGGTTTTAGTTGGGGTTGCCTGTTAAAACTTACATGGAATTCATTAAATGGCGAGCTGCGTCGAGATATATAATTGAGAGATTTGAGTGAATTGTGGCTGCTTTATTGAGAGTTGGATAGATGTATAAACTATAACATGCAGAAAGTGTTTATGACTAAGTACATTTACTAGGAATTTAGTTTGGCCACAATTTGGAATTGAGTTTAATATTTGTTGTTTTTTGCTGGAATCAGCCGAGATGCTTCTGCTGCTCTTATCACAGTTACGCGTACACATAAACCTAGGTTTTCCCCCCCGCACTTCTACTAGTTAACCCCCCCTGCAGAATTGCCCTGTGGAATGAACTCTGACTTGAGTTGAAGTGGCGCTTAGTAAACGCCACTTGGCGTTGCTGCTGCTGCTGCTGCTGTTGCTGTTGCTGCCACACTCAACGATTTTGGCGTCTTGTGGCTGCCACCATTATTGCCTGCGTCGATATTGGTTGGGGCGGCACTTTCCTTGTGCGCCTTCCCGCCGCGCCAATTCAATTTGACCTTGAGACCCTTGAGCGTGTTGGAGCGTTTATCCTTTGCCTTGCGCACTTTGCCACTGCCACTGCCACTGCCACTGGCTGTTGCCTCGCCACCAAGTGCTCCACTTGCGGCTGCCGCCTGCAGCTGAGGTTGCCGCGTGATGCGGGTCAACTTAGGACGTGAACGGGGCACTCCAGCAACAGCGGCAACAGCACAAGCCGTTGTGGCAGCTGCATCAACACCAACACCAATGCCAATACTTGATGATTGACAGCTCAATTCATCGATGGCAACCATCGCTGGCTGAGCTAGCTGGTATTGGTGCTGGCACTTATGCCGCGTCGTACATAGCTCGTATTGCTCCTCTGGCCACTGCACATCCGCCTCCAGCAAGGAGTTGGCATCACCCACCGAAGATAATTGCGATATTTGTGTTTGCAGCGTTCGATGTGGAATTGTTGTTGTTGCTGTTGCTGCTGCTGCTGCCGCCGCTTCGGTGCCTGCGATACGTGCTGCAAACAGATCCTGTCGGCTGCGACTCTGTGTGCTCAACAAAGTGGCATGCGAGCTACTAAATGAGCCGCGTTGCAAGCGTTGCGAATTGCGATTGCCAGCTGTGGCGCCACAATTGCTGCTGCTGCCATTTAAAGTAGTCAGTGTTGTTGTGGTGCGAATGCTGTCCTGTAAATGGAAAAAAAAGGTTAATATTAAATTCAAAGTGCATATTACATAAAATATAAATAAACTTAATTAATAGCAATACTCATAAATCACTTTCTGTGTCAAAAAGCAAGAGCAAAATTTATGTAAATTTTCCATAAACAGACAAATGAAATTAAATGTGCATAATGCACAGTTTTGACATGTTGACACTAACTATCAATCTAATTACAACAATCTGAATTAATTAGCATTTTTGAGACAATTAAAATCAATGTGCAAATATTTCGATACGCAATGTTTACTCAGGTGCATTAAAGCGTGTATTTACCGTATGCAGGCGCAGTGAGCCCGTCTGATTGCGCCGCAGTGCACTGTAGGTGTGAGGCAGTCCCTGGCCCTGGTTCTTGCCCGAGAGGCGGAACTGACGCGCCAATGTGACCTGCAGCAAGAAGAGTTCAAGAAATCAATATGCTTGCTATCTAATTCAGTTCGAGACTCACCTTGAAAGCCTCGCGAAACTTATGGCTCATAATGTTATAGAGCAGCGGATTGATGCAAGTCGAAAGGAAGTATAATACACCCGATGTATAATTTAATATATTGAAGACATTGTTGAACCACTCGGACTCAATGCCAAACGTCGAACCGTAGACAGCCATCAAACGTTGTGCATGAAATGGCGCCCAGCAAATGAAGAAAGCGACAGCAACAGCAACTGCAAATGATATAGTATCGAAAGTGTCAATTTTCTTGAGAGGCTGCAGTGAGCTCTTAAACTCACCCAGCATCCGGATGACGCGCGTCTGGGCGCTGATGCCACGATTAACATCGTAGCTGCGACGTGGGAGTGCCTGCAGCAGACGACTGCGCTTCAGCTTGATCCCGATGAGCACGTAGAGCACACAGATGGCTGTCATCGGTCCGCCGAAGAAAATAAAGCCGGATACGGCAAACACATGGGCGAAAAAGTCGTTATTCATCTGCCGAAACAACAAAAAAGTAAAGTGTCAAAAATAATGAGAATGTAATGCGATGAGCAATTACGCTTAGTATATAGAACAACAGAATACCCTAACAGACAGAAATTGTTAAATTATTATTATCAATTTATCTTTGGAAATCTTCTTTCACTTTTGATAAATGAGCATTGAACTTGTGAATATCAGAAAAATTAATTTCCATTAATTGATTCTTTGTGTTGTATTCTGTCTTATCGGTTAGGGCACAAATGGCGCATTGTGTGTTTTGACAACATTTACCGTACATGATGAACCTGCGCCCTGATTCACCACCGAGAACTGTATGGCCTGAGGCAGGGCCAGCAATAGGGCAGCTATCCAAATGGCAAAGATGAACTTGATGGCGCGCGACAACTTGGACATTGTGTGTTGCCTAAGGGGTACAAAAAAAAAAAAAAAATAGCTGACATCAATCAAGGCCAAGGCCAGCGCAAATATGGCCTAATGGTCACTTTCACTCACCTGAACGGATGGCAAATGGCAATATAACGTTCCACGGTGAACGAGGTAATGGTCAGAACGGTGGCATTAGCCGCTGTCTCGGACAGCACGCTCTCCAGTATGCAAATGCCGTCTGAGAAGGGATAATTGTCTGGGTGCCATAAGTTATAGAGGTCCTGTGGCATGCCTGCAATAAGTAACAGTAAGTTCATAGCTTCATACCTTACTGCTGCCCCTAATTGAACGTACCCGAGCACAACAGAATCAAATCCGATATGGCCAAATTGAATAGATAGAAATTGGTAGCGGTGTGCATGAAGTTATTACGTGAGATAACAATGCAGGTTATCAGATTGCCCAGCACGCCAGCGACAAAGATGAGGGCATAGCCAATTGTGAGGGTGGCCAGGAGGCCCATGTTTGTGACCATTGTGGGATGTAGATCCTGTGGCTCCAGACCTTGCAACAGTGTGGTCAAGTTGCTCGCGGATATGTTCAGCACTTGGGTTAGGTTCAAAAAGAATTTCTCATTTTGAAACATTTGTAGGTCGGTGAAAAGGGGCGTGCTCACGCCCACGCCCATGCCATCGCCTGCAGTGGACAGATTTGTGGCCAACATCGTAGCTGGCATGTGTAAGCGTGTGTGTGTGTGTGTGTGAGTGTCGCAGTTAAAATGTCATTTAAGTGTCCAATTGGAGAGACAGCTGCGAGAAAGACATAAACATGCCAATTGATTTATTAGACTTTCCACAGAAACACAATATATATATATATATTCGTAATCCCAAGTTCAATGTTTTCAAGTTGTTTTTTTCATAATGCACAAAGTTTTCACATTAAATTTTCGTTAGGATCGGCTGAAGCGTTTCAGATAACAGTCAGGTTAACACAGGCTCGCTAAGATGGATTTAAAGTGTCCTTGAAATATAATTTGCATTTGCAAAGTGGCATTTAATTGAACAGGAACAACACTTGACTGTAAAATGTCTCTATATTGAAAGAGGCCCAATTGTTGATTATTATTAAAATATTCATTTATTTATTCATGTACTCGAATTTATGTATTCAAAACGTACATAGTCGTAAAAAATTATTTAACATCTTTATGATGACATTATCGTTATTATATTTTGGACAAAAATAAACAACAAAATATTTATGCAAAATGTGTACGTTTTAAAAGAATGTTGTCGAATTGGATTTTATTATCATATATATCGAAACTGGTTTGGTTTGTGTAGCTTCTTTGTATCGTTTTTCATTAACTATTATTATTTTTGTGTCGGCGTTTTGTTGGCCATTGGGCAGAGAGGCAGCGACTCTCCACATATGTTTATGGCCAATGGTCAACACAAGGCATGCATCGACGATGGCCATAAAGTGTTTTTGAATCACTTGTTCGATGTTTTTGGAAAGTTTGCTTTTTGCATATAGAATTTATTATATTTTATTTGTTTTATTTGCAATTATGCTTAATTTTGGTCAACTTTATGGCTTTGCCTTAAGTGTGTATCAAGTTTGCAATGATTTGGTCTAATGAATGGCTGATTCTAGCGATTGATATCATTAGCTTCTGAAGCCACAAACAAACAATGATAAATGGCAAATGATGTCTGAAAATTAGTGGAAGTTATGTATAAGTTGTGTGCTTTGCATTTCACTCGAATGGCGCCATTGAAACTGCTGTCGGTTTGTATTTGAATATTCACTTTAAGCCAATTAATTTAATATTTTGTTAATCAGCAATGGCTGGAATTCGTTTGTGCATTTAAAACACGTTTAATTGAAATTTATTAAATGTTGCCTGCCACATTTTTATGCATTTTGTTTTTGGTTTGCTTCTTTCTCTTCTCTTCGTTTTTTATTGCTTTGAACTGTTTTGAATTCGTTTTGAGTTATTTTTTGGCGAACGATGCACTCTTTGGGTTTTTTTCAGCGTTTATTAATTTATTTGTTATGCATTATGACACTAAATATAAATATTAGTAACCATTCGCTAAAATCTTGTTTATGATTTTATTTACACAGTTTATATCTTTGTTGATGTATGTGCGTTTGTCTTAGACTGAATCTTAATAATTGCACAGATTGGCATTACTTGATTTTTTACGCGTCGCGTTTTGTTTTCGACTTGTTCTACACGCTGTCGGCCCACGAGCTGGACGAACGCGAAAACAACTTTCCCCAGCATCCGTTTAACAGCGACTGAATATATTTTTGGCCAACATCTTCAGAAGCAGAAGCGCGAACACACAACATAATAACAGCGACGCAACAGTTGCTGTTGCTGTCGTCGTTGCTGTCTTCGCTGCTGTCGCCGTTGACGTTGGCAGCGCAGCAAGAACTACCGGTTGCTTGTTGCGAGATTCTGCGACGGCGCTCTCTGCTTTGGAATGAAATAAAAATGCAAATACTTAATATTGTGGCATGTACTTAATCTTATTTAGGGAGCATGTTTAAGCATTTGAGGCTGCAAACAGCTTCTATGACTACGTGAATCTTGGCCAAAGGAAGGACATTTCAAATGAAGACCCTTAGCCACCTAATGACCGAAATGCGGTAAAGGCTCAATTAAATGCTAAGGAATAAATTCAATTTTATGACTTAGCCAAAGCTGTTGGGTTTTTTGTTGCACTCAAAATTCTAAAGTGTATCTTTGAGGCATATACAAATAAATTTGTGAGTAATATTGGTAGATGAAAAGTTTCTGCAACATTTATCGTAAATAACTTTTCCTTCTTGTACTGGACAACTTTAGGGAAAATTGTATTGCATACTCTTAAGCAGTGCTTTAATACTTACAGCCTACTGCTGCATACGGTTGGGGATGTGAATTAAGCTGAATGGCTCGGATTTTTAAGGATATTATTGATAAGAATACCAAGAAACAACTTAATAAACTTGTCTTAATATTTATTTTTTTTAAACGGTAGGCCAATAACTACCTTACAATCATTTCAAGTCGATTGGTTATTTTACATGAAAACAACGTATCTCCAAGTCGAGGTCAAGCCTTCTAACTTGTTATTGGCATGTAGCAGCTGAGGTTTTATGAGCCTACTGGTCGCTTGTTAGCCGTCAGTTTTATGGCCGTGTGCAGGCAAATCTATCATAGCTTTACGGCTCATAAAAGTTAAAGTCAGCCCACCCTTCGATAAACATACATAAATGTAATTTTATGCGATTGAGGAATAGCGTGCGAATGACAAGGGCAAATAAATCAAATTCATTGCATTCCATTTCTCAATCTTTATGCAAATAATGCAAAACAATTTTTGTCACTTAATCAAAACAAAGTCCTAAGCAAACATTGTAAGTGCCGCTACACGCCAACAGATGGCGGCATCCCCAGGATCTAGGACTGGGTCCACACGTATCCTTTTCAATGCCAAGGCAAACACAAACACACACAGCACGTGCCAAGAAATTCACCGAAAACGAGCTCCACTGTCAGCTGTCACTTTTCAATTTTCAAGTTGTGCTCTCTGCCTTTTGCAGCGTGCTTTTTTCTATAAGCATTTTCTTTTCGCTTAAGTTAAAGAATTCGGTTGTTTTCTTTATGGATACCAGGCATGACATCAGCAGGGAGTCGCCTTCGACTTACATTTGTGTTTGCGCGCTGTTTTCTATTTGAAGTTTTGGCCATTGTCGCAGTTAGTCCTGTCAGCAGAGCTTGACTTGAGTTTTCTGCAAGTTTCCAATTCATTTAGTTTTATTGCAAGCAAAACCAAGTCAGGCCAAAGTCATTTGCAGTTCGACCAACCCGTTGCCCATTGTTTGCCCTTGCCAATTGTTATTACCCAACAACTTTCTCATCAAGCTTGCAACACACATGTCACTGATACATTTGTGTGGCTCGGAGCATATTGGTCTATTTGGTTTTTGGCTTCACTTAGAACACTGCAAAAGAAGGCCTTAATGCTTAAGAACATATTTAATGTGCGTTGCGTTGGCAATGTGTAAAAATATACATTTTCCGCCAACTGAAACCAAATTAGAAGAATTCTCAGAAATTCAAATGAACTCAATCTTGATAATTGTAACTTAAGTCACTTGATGTTTTCCAAGAAGTTCTTTGAAAGTATTTTCGTCCATAAACTTTTAATAACTGTCTTCGACTTACATTTAAAATATAAGCAATAGCTTTTTACTCTCAGCCTATTTGTATGCTGTTTATTTTTTATATTTCAGCAAAGAGTATTTAGCTTGAGGCATTCCGACTTTGACATGACGTTTTATTTTAATTGAATTCTTTTTGCTTTTTGCGAATATTGTTCTCAATTTATTTGACGCACGCACGCGGGCAACAAGTCATCGTCGGCCATTTGTGAATTTCATTTTTAGCTAATTGTGGTCTTCGATTAGCCGTTTGAGTTTTTGGCATTACTTGTCATAATTGGATTCCAGTTAAAGTTTAACATTTTGACAAGGGTTTCATTTGATTAAAAGCTAAATTCTAATAGTTCACATAAGGGTCGTTCAACGGGTTGTATAAGTAGCAAGTAGGTTTTTAACAAGTTCATTGGTCCCTTGCTCCCTAAAAGGCTCAATGACACCCTCATTTGTACTAATTTCATTCAATTAAATTCTATTCAACTTGGGCGTGCTTTAAAATCATTTGGAGCCCTCAGCATTGTGCCTGGTTTGGGTCAGCTATCATTATCGTTATCGTTTTACTCATTGCACTCGTAAATCAAGATAAACGCCAGAAAGCGAAACAGTCCGAGCTCCATCTAGTCTGTGGTCGACCCTTTTTGATTTAAGCCAAAGAATTTAAGCAGCTCAATTCGCCGCCCGCAGTGGGTGGTCCACATGTGTGCCAATTATGCAAATCAGTGGTTTTGTTCTGCCTGGAAGCTGACCAGCGTGTCTGTTTAGAAATTACAATGCCAAGGTGGCGTATGCGCAATTAAATAGTGTTCAAATGACGGAGGGAAGATATCATAAGCACTGTATCTTATCTGCGTATCTCATGAATAATCCACAAGCTGGAAAACTGATTTTGGTTAGTGATTATTAGCTTCACATCCAGTTTAAATGTATCTTAAATTGAATATGTATAAGACCAAAGGAAACTGACATCCAAGAAAATAGAAACATTAAAGATAAACGAATGGAGAGAAAAGTGTTTTGATACATATACGATTATTATTATTGCCTTCATATAGTTATTGTTTTTGAATGGATAATCAATACTACAATTCACTTCATTATGAAGACTTCTTGAACGTTTGAAGCTATTTCAATTCTCTCGATTATCACAGCTTCGTTAAATTTTCCTCCTAAATACCAAACATTTATCTAAGCACTGAAAACGTTTAATTTGCATTTTCCACAGAAAAGCTTGGCCAATTTTACGCTTCAGCCATATTCGGGCATAATTACAAGCCGCTGACAAATACCCAAAGGCATAACCATAAACAATAACACAATAACACTGCAAAGGAAAGCCGCTTTAAGGCCACAAGCAACATTTTCACGAAACTCAAAAAACAAATGCCACAAATCTAACGCTGCTCGAGCCAAAGATTAATATTCGGTCTTTGTACATTGACATTGCCACTGGTGCTGTTGTCCACCGTTTCTCCCCAAAGTCCTGCCAGACAACCGAGCACAAAAAAAAAAAAGAAACACAAAAAACAACACAGTTTTTTCTGGTATTTTATGGATACTCAACGGCTGTCAGACCAAGAAACCAACTTGTGCTTTGATTTCGCGTGTGTTTTGATTGTTTTACCAGCAGAATGTCTTCTGACAGCTCACTGTGTGTGGAGGGAGAGACAGAGGCAAAACCAGTTGAACGCCTTAATGGGCGGCGCCGCAACCAATAAATATTAAAAGTAAGTGTTAGTGGCTTCGCCCATTTGACATTTCAATTTGTCGCTAAATATGCTCAGCTAAAGTTTTAATTCAATTCAATTTCATTAGATTGCCTGCCGTTTATGGCAACGCAGGCAGATTACTCATACGTCATGTTAGACAGAAATAAGTACTTGTATGTGTGTTTGTGCGCCTCTCAGTAAGTCGTAGGGACTATCTTGGTGTCAAAGTCAAGGTAAAGTGCATGAATTTATGAATGAAATTATGCCAAACTGCTAAAAGGCGCTAAAGCCAACCACAAAGGGCGAGAGAGAGAGAATGTGTATGAGAGCCTAAATGAGCAAAAGAGTCGATTAACAGGATAAAGAACTTCGCTGTTAGCTAACAGCTGTTAAACGTTTAACAGGGAAACGTCTAGCGCTAACTCGACGGACACACGGAAATTCAGTCTACAAATGACTGCGCTACGAAACGGACGTGTCCGGGCATTAAAAAGAGTTTAAAAAATATTTCGGAGTATTTAAACGGGAAGAATAATTTTTAAAAATTATTTTCGTTAAGTTACTTACAAAAAAAAAAAAAAGTTTTGCATGCCCCTGAAGTGTAACAAACAAAAATGAGCAAAAGTTGACTGCTAATTAAGTTAAAAGTTTTTCGGTTACTTAAAGTCGTAAATAAGTCAAGATTTCATCGCGGAAACGTCCGAAAACAAAAAAGGAGCAACCGAATCTAGAACAAAGCAATTGTCACTCTAGATAAAAAATAAGAGTTCTAACGTTTGTTTTTTCGTTTCTCGCGGACTTTTTTCTTCTAACCAAACAAAGCGACGACAAATATAATAGAAAGGCAAACGTCTTAAATGGTTTTTGCTACTTAGGCGGAATTTCGGTAAGATGATTTTTTGCTTCGACTGCTTAAGGCTTTTTTGCCATTTATTGAAAATTAAAACTCTTCGCGTATATTGTGCACAACAATTTTCAACACCCGAAAAACGTAATTGCCAATTAATAAACTTTTGCATTAAATTTCCATTCTTGGA
Source organism: Scaptomyza hsui (assembly GCA_018152825.1). Taxonomy (NCBI): domain Eukaryota; kingdom Metazoa; phylum Arthropoda; class Insecta; order Diptera; family Drosophilidae; genus Scaptomyza; species Scaptomyza hsui. The sequence continues at coordinate 3,132,556 of JAECXO010000004.1, read as the reverse complement.
AATCCACAAAACTTGTGCTAAATAAAAGTTAGTTTTTGGACATTATTGAAGTGAATTACCTGACTAGATAAACAGCACGGAATTTGCACTAGTTTGACTGAGCCCTAATTAACTTTCATACATGAAATGGCAACCTAATTATGTTTTCAATATGAGACGCAATATTCCGAAAACTGAGAAGTCCCTTATGATTCAAATTCAATTCCTGGATTTGTTAATTACAAGCCAATTTGATTGGTTAACCAACTGAGGCTACAGTAAAATTCCGATTGCACGCAAATGATTATTAGTGCGAGAGAAAGGGAATTTATCAAGAATCGATGTCATTGAATTTTACATCGGTTTTGTGTGTGCTTTCCATATAGTAAAATAAATTCATTAAATAATAAATTAATTATGTCTCCAGAGTCAAATAATTAAATTGGATCCTTCAGTAACTTTATGGTTATTATCCTTTTTTATATTATTTTCTCATCAATCTTCCTATGCTGATAAGTACAAAAAAGGCAATTTAATAGTTTTTGGAACAAGTTGAGCAAGAATCCTTTATAAATTCATTTATGCTTAGCTCCGTGAAGCACATTTAAGCCTTGCTGTCTGTCAGTTAGCTAAACTAAAATTTGAAATAAATGGTTCGGCTTTTATTCAAAAACTCAAGGTAGCTGTATCTACACGAGCTGAAAATATGATTAATGCCAAGCGACTGCCATCGGGCAACCACAATATGTTGAATATGTCTTGAATATGTGAAATGTGGCCAGGAGTCAAGTTAAGTCGAGACCTTGGCAACCACTTCTGCTATGCATGGATGTTGCAGGCTATTGGCAGCTGTGAGATTTAGGTATGCATGTTGCCAACGTGCCAACGAAATAATGAGTGAATTATGTGCTCAAAATGCCATTTATCATAGATGTCTTTAAATTTCTAACATTTATTTTAAATGTTGTGGCTTTTTGAGACATGGCTTAGACAGCAAGCAGGTTTACCAGCATATTTCCTTTTTCCTTAACTACCTCATTTGACCTCCCCATCAGTTGGGCGAAGTTTTGCTCCTGCGGCAATCGTTTCTATCAATACTTTGACCAACTAAATGTCGCACAAAAAGTTTTTGCTGCCCACAATCAACCCATAGATTAAGAGGAAACTGCACAAACTCCCTATAGCTTCAAGTCTATTAAGGACTCTGTGTGCTGTCTATTTATAGCCAAACAGTTTGTCGGCGGAGGTTCCCATGGAATTTGTCACTTGTGTCTTTCATGTGAGCGAGGGTAACTTTCCACAATTTAAGGCATTTAAATTGCGCAGTTGTGATTGTAGCAGCTGGCCCAGAATTCGGCTAGCCACCTGTAGCAACAACCCGTCTAAAGGGGATTTTTGATGGGAGGACTGCTCGCTTATTATTATTATGTCAGGCGAACAAGGATTCAATTTAAATTCATACTTGAGACTAATGACTTTTAATGTTGTTTGCTTTACAGGCGACTGCACAATATTTGGGGTTGGCCTGGCCGTCTGTCGTCGTTTGGGCCACGCTTATCAGCCATGTGCACAAGCAGTACGAGAAAGAGAACAACCACAGCAACAGCAGCAGCAGCAATAAACATAAGTAGTGGAGGGGAAGGAGAAGGAGGGCCATCCAGCTCAGACCATATTAATAACAGTGATAAGACGGGCCCACAACAACATACTGACTACTAAGCCACCACACCCACAATTAATTGACAACAATCAGACAGAGTGAGACTGAGTGTAGAAGAATGATGCAAAGCGTTGACTTTGCCAGCGACAGTGCTGACGATGGCCTCAATCAATCATTCATGGCTCATACGTTGCCAAATGTGAGAACTGGGCTGAGTTCTAGCAGCCCGGAGCTGTTGTTGCTGCACAATGACAAATTTCTAACACATGTCGCTCAAATGCTGAACATCACCACAGAGAATCTTACAAATCTGCTTAACGCAAACAGCACAAATGGCACCACAACAAGAACATCAACAACAGGCCCATCGGATGGCATCTACGATGAGTCGCCAGTGCTGCTCATAGTTCTAACCATCTGCTATGCGCTAATCTTCATCGCTGGCGTGCTTGGTAATCTAATCACCTGCATTGTTATATCGCGCAACAACTTTATGCATACGGCCACCAATTTCTATCTGTTCAATTTGGCTGTGTCCGATTTGATTTTGCTGGTCTCAGGTAAGCCGTCTTTAGCAAATCCCACTCGGCTTACACGGGGCGTATGTTTAATATGTAGGACGCTACTTGGGCGTCCGGTTTTGTCATTAGGCATACCGCAGGAGCTGTACAATTTGTGGTGTCCTAATTCCTATCCATTTACGGACGGCATATGCATTGTGGAGAGTGTCCTGTCCGAAATGGCCGCCAATGCCACAGTCCTAACAATAACCGCATTCACCGTGGAACGTTATATCGCCATCTGCCATCCGTTTCGGTAAGTTTTACTGTCTGTACATAAAATGTTGTTCAAGATAAGCACTCACATAAATCAACTCTATATATATAGTGTGTATGCCTGCTTAATTGAATTCAAATTGGATGGTTAACTTACAGAGCTACAGCCATTAATATTTGAGTAGTTTTATTACACCTCTGTGCAAGCAATAATATTTGTAATTGACGCATATCAATACCCAAATAGTTGATGAATAAATAAACACTTTATCAACGCTTTATAGCACCATTAAGATAGGAATATGCAAATACTTACGCTAAGTAGCTTTATATATAGTTTGATACAGAAAAGAAATATGTGACAATCATTTAATTGCAACAAACAGAGAAAAAAATGTATATTAAAGTTATTTGCTTTTATTTAAAGCTAAAAACTTAAGTTATCTAAGGATTATTTCTCTCCTTAAGCTCTAGAAAATAGTCCTTTGTAGCTTTTCGATTTGTTTTACCGTTGGGACTTCTTTTTAGATCACTCACAATAATAGCACCTGCATTTAATTGCTTATACTTTAGGGGTATATGCTTTTGCACATAGTCGATCACATCCTGTGCCACAAGTTCTGTGCCAATCTTTTTAACAACAGCAGCAGCAGCCTCATCGCCATTGATCTGATTCCAGATGCCAAAAACACAGACCTCGGCCACGTCTGGCATTTGAGAGATGACTTCTTCGATCTCGTGTGGGTAATACATAATGTTCTGGAACTTAAGCATATCCTTTTTGCGATCCACAATGTAAAGAAAGCCATCGTCATCCATATAACCCAGGTCTCCAGTGTGAAACCAGTGCTCCGCGTCACGCATTAGGATCGTCTCTTTAGGATTTCCGTAATATCCAGCCCAATACTGACCGGTATGAATACACATCTCACCCACTTCATTGGGTCCGAGGCGTTCGCCCTGCTCCGAAAGTACTTTTAGCTTAGTGCCATCCGACAAACGTCCAACTGAATTGGGCTTCTCACCAAAGTTAAAGTTCATGGCAACCATACAGCCAGCCTCCGTGAAACCGTACACTAGATGAAGGCAGTCGGTCTTTAGGCGACTGCGGATGCGTTGTTGTACCTCTAGGGAGCAACGACTACCACCATACAGAAGAGAGTGAACGCTGTAAAGATTCGCCTTCTCAAATTCCGGGCAGTTAACCATCATTGCCATGTGGGAAGGAGCCGTAAGCACCCAAGTAACTTTGTGTTTCTCAATCATACCCAGGAAATGGGAAGGTTCGAAGGGCTTATCGCTTATAATGCGTGTTGTGCTATACACGCCAGAAGTAATTACGGTTAGAAGACCAGTCACCCAGTCTAGAGTACTCAGAGAAAGCTGCACATCAGCGGTAGTCAGAAATCTAGAAATATTAAATAGCGTTAGTACAGACAGTTGAATTTTGTAAACTTGACTCTACTACCTGCTGCAGTTCAAGACCTTGCGACTGTTCGGTATGGTCACTGCCTTTGGTATACCCGTAGTACCGGAAGAGCATAGAATTGCCAGGGTATGCTCATTTCCCTGTTCCAAACGAGATGGTTGAAAGTCCGCTTCAACGGGTGTAGCAAGGACGTCTTCAATGCTAATGGAACCACTCTGATGGTTATGCATTGTAACGATCTTCACGTTCAACTTCTTGGTTGCTGCTTTGACTTTCTCATAGTCTTCACCATCACAGAATATTAAACGTGGCTTTGTTATATCGAAGAGTTTTTCTATTGTTTCCTGCTCGTATATGAAGTTAAGCGAGTGAAAAGGAATCCCATTAAAGAAGCAGCCGTAAGCAACAGCCGATATATGCGTAGAACTCCTCGCAATAACTCCGATAATATCTGTTTGCACCAAGCCCAAAGATCTCAAATAGCTTGCCACACGCATCGAGTTCAATAGAAGCTGCTCGCGTGTAAGTACAATATTTCCAGGGTCTGATATCTGTGTGGTATATTTATATATATTTAAATAATTATGTAATATACTTTTGGTCATTTACTTACTTGAGCTATCAGCTGCGGATGACGTCGCATTTCATGAAAAATAATCTCTCCCATCGATAGATTAGGTGAAAAGTATTCACGTTCCTCCTGACCACTCCATATTCTATGTTCCGCATCATAGCTGTTCTCAGGTCGAAAATTCATTCCGAATGCTACCAGTTAACTTTACCGAATGTTCACGCGAGCCAAAGCCAACTGGCGTTTATACTGGAATATTGCAAAGATAACAACACATATTTTTATTTTATGTTTTCTTTAAAGCTTCATGATTGTACCTATGTTAATTATTCTACGATTGCAACTCAAAATGATTATCACTTATCCTTATCACACGCATTGTTGAACGAAAGCTTTCCATTGATATTTTGTGATTAGTCCAAAACGGTGGTATGATTATGTCTCCATATGTTGTTATCTTCAAGTTTATGCCATCAATGTTTTTATTCTTCAAGAATAACTCGGACTGTGGGATGTATTATTATACGAAGATCTGTTGAATCTTTACACCATTTTTCTTATCAGTTACTCTGTTGTTGTGATAAAAAGCATTTAATTGTATACGGCAAATACTGTGTGGCATTCATCAAATTATTTTGCCAAGTATTACTTATATTTGAATTTCAACTTTAACAAATAGAGAAACGATTTTTTGTTGAATTTTCTTAAGCTCTTTTGCTTGCTTGCATTTTGGATTATTTATCACTAAGATATTGCATGAATATTCTTTTTAAATTTTAAGCTAGTGCTAAGTGTTATTTTAGCTTGTAACAAACATGTTTTAGTACAGCTTTAAGTATATTGATTTGAAGCTCATGTTTCTCACTTTATATAAAACACTTTTTTACCACAACTACATTTACAGGCAACACACGATGTCCAAGTTATCGCGTGCCATCAAATTCATCTTTGCCATTTGGTTAACGGCATTTTTGTTGGCGCTGCCGCAAGCGATGCAATTCTCGGTGGTTAACCAGGATAATGGTGGCTACTCCTGCACGGTGGGTACAACGCAAGCCTTGATTGCCTATAAAAGCAGCTAAAAGCTAAAGCCTTCACAATTTTAATATGTAGATGGAGAACAACTTTTATGCCCATGTGTTTGCCGTGTCAGGCTTTATATTCTTCTGTGGACCGATGACGGCGATCTGTGTGCTTTACGTGCTGATTGGCATGAAGCTGAAGCGGAGTAGGCTGATGCAGTCACAGCCACGGCGCGCCTACGATGCGAATCGTGGCCTAAACGCGCAAAGTCGCGTCATCAGAATGTTGGGTAGGTGAGTTAAGTTGGTGGCACGATGATTGATTGAAATCAGCAGCCAGCCAGCCAACAGCACATTAAAGCTCTCAATTTGAAATAACTGTCAACACAAAACACACTCACACGTAAAGACAAATACAACCCAAATAGCTGTTTGCTAACTTTGCCCAATGATGCGCATACGCCATGTGGGCTGCCCGACATTACCAGACCTGCCTATTAATCAATGGGAATACACTCGCAGATAACTAATTCTATGCATGTTGTAACCCAATCTTTGCAGTAGCTGTAGCCGTTGCCTTCTTCCTCTGCTGGGCCCCGTTTCATGCCCAACGCCTCATGGCCGTCTATGGAGTGTCGCTGATTAATGTGTGCCGGTGTCAGGATGCCTTTAACGACTTCTTCCACATACTGGATTACACATCGGGCGTACTCTACTTCCTCTCCACCTGCATAAATCCGCTGCTCTACAACATTATGAGTCACAAGTTCCGAGAAGCTTTCAAGGTTGCTTACATGCTAATCCCAGCCACACTTTTACTTAACTTAACTTTGCTTAACGTACTTTGCAGATCACGTTGACACGTCAGTTTGGCTTGGCGCGTAATCACCAGCAGCAGAGCCAGTATAATCATCATCACAACTACAGTGCACTGATGCGACTCCAGGGTTCGATGCGGCTGCAACCCGTCAGCTGCAGCAACAATAATAACGCCCTGGAACCATATGGCTCGTATCGTGTGGTTCAGTTCCGATGTCGCGATGCCAACCATCAGCTGTCGCTGCAGGATAGCATCAGGACTAATACCACAACCACAACTATTAATAGCACCAGCTTGGCAACAAATATAAATGCCCCTAACAACGTTGCTGCTAGTGTTCGGCGTGCACGCAAACCGGATATATATGCAATGGGTTCGGTTCCCGGCAGCGCTGTGCCACATCGCCTGCTGCAGACGCGTCTCTCAAACTCGCACTCGCATTCGCACTCGCTGCTCGACACGGAAGTGGTCGATGTAAATCGCCGCGCGAAACGCACTCTCCTGGCCACCAACAATGGTCCGCTGCTGTTGCAGCCAGATGAGACGCAGCCTACAACACGCCTGAAGCTGTCCCGGGTGATCAGTCGACGGGATGAGCCGGCTTACAGTGGCAGCAGTAGTTTGCCCGAGCCGGAAACTTGCAACAGCAACAGCAACAGCACGGAGACAACAGCGACAGCGGGGAGTGGCGAGGTGCGCAAATTTCCTTGGCGCAAGAAGCGTCAGAAGCAAAACGTGGCCAACAACAATGAGGGCAGAGTGGGCTACGCCACGCCAAAATCACTGTGATTAGAGCTAAAGTGTTGATTGTTTAGAAAAGTTACTGTTTACTTATAGTTAGTTACAAATTATCTGTATTAAGTCTATTTCTCGTTCATAGTAATTTTTTGTTGTTATTGTCTTTATTGTAGTTAGCTGTTGACTCACTTACCAACTAAAGCTAAGTTTTAAATGGCTCTGTGGCACTCGGGTCATCAAACTGAAAGCCCATTGAGATTTGCATGGCAATTTATGGGTAGTGGCTGCAGACGATTTATGCCAAGCATAAAGTAATGCTAATGTTGGCTTGAAGTGACGAACTGCCTTCGTCATTGCCTTCTTGGCCATCAACTTGCCACACAAACAGTACCTAAGCGCAACACATAAATTAAGTGTTAAGAGCAGGGCAACAAGTTTGTGTACTGTAAGAGCAAAAAGAACGAAAACAAATAAAGTTGTTACTTACTTACTTGCACCAAAGACATTGACTTTTTTTCTATTCCTTCGTTTGCCTTTGGATTGGCTGCCAAGTTCCATGTCGTTGTGAAATTGGCAGCTCATCTACCTATTAAAGCATGCACAGAATTCAATAGAGAAAACAATATTTCTTCTGTTACAGTCAGGTAGGTAGCCTTGCTCCTTCAATTTGTCCTTGCCTTTTGCATTTGGCAGCCTTTTAGCCAGCTACTTTTGTCTTCTTCGCGGAAGGGATTTGCTTTTGTTATGGATAGAGCTTTTTCTACTTTCTTTTCACACCTTTACATCTTATTTATTTTACGATTTCATTTTGAAAAGTGCAGCTGTGAAAAAGTATACTTGGTAAATAAATAATTTAATTACAAAGTGCATTTTTAGCCACATACTCAAAATAAATAAAACTATTTTAGCAAACCTTTAAGTTAAATTTAAAAGAAGCTTAAATTTTCGTTACATTTCTTTGCAGCAGCCGTAGAAGTTCTAGCTTTAATCTGAAAATCGTCATAAAAATAGATTCCAATCTATACCACGACATAAAAATGAACATTTTGAATGTTAAGCCTAAGCCAAGAATTCCATTTAACAGTTGATTAACTTCACATAAAAATTGAATTTGAATTTGTGGAACTAGGCAATCTATATAGGTACTTATCCCCATCACAAGGAGCTTAATCTGCTGCCTAGGCAAACGACATGACTTCTGCATTAAATTTTCGTTTAACTTCCGACATCCTCTTTGAACTGAAGTTGAAAAACATGCTTAACGTTTTTCCAAAAACTCGTTCACATTTCACGTCTTACGCGCCGATGCTGATCAATCAAAATGTATGGAAATCATAAATTTACTTTGCTCCTGAAAAGGCAGCCAGTTGAACGTATTAAGGTTTTCCATTTTGTTGCAGTGAAGAATTGTGTCGTCAGTTTTGAGCATTATGCGCAGACAGTTTCAGTTTATTATGTATAAAGTATAAAGTATAAAAAACATACACATTGCATTCCATTCCTTTGTCGTCTGGCCGCACGCACGAGTATAAAATGAAGTGAGCTTTGTATCTGATGTCCAGATTTCAAACCCACATCCTGTAAGCTGGTTAGTTTGACATTTTTGTGATGCCATTCAGCCTTGTCTGCGCTTAACGAGCGCAAAACACTTGGTCGTTTTCATGAAACTTATCTGAATACAACAAAAAAAAAAAAAAAAAAAAACGTTGCACCCAACTTTATATTAAATTGCTCAACTAACATTTTTTGAATTGCTTCTTTTAAAAGGGTTGGCAATTAAAAATTTACACAGCACTTAAGAGTCGAGGAATTTCTGTGGCTTGACCAACTTTATTTTGTGGCATAACATGTGCCATGTTATTATACATAATAAAAAATAATCTTCAGTACCACAATCTGAATATATTGGTCAAGTAAAACATATTGAAAATCTGGTGAGTTCCAGATTGGGCTTCAATTTATGACTCTTATATTGGTGGAGAGTTATTGAACAAATTTTGTAGCATACTTCGCAGCGCACCTGCAACAAATTTTAATTAAAATGCAATCAAATAGTTTCTGGCGAGTGCACCGCAATAGTGCGGTTAAGCTATCCGTTTGTTTGTTATTAATCCAAACAAAAGTATCTGAAATTGAAAATTTATTGTTTTTCGCCGAGTGTACAATTGAGATTGCTTTTGTTCAAACTAATCCACGGGCAAAACGTGTTGATAGCTTTAAAGGCAACACTTGAAGAGCAAAATTGTTTAAAAAAAAAGCGAAAAAGGAATTGAAGCAACTCTTGCAGCTGGCGGCAGCATCAAGTTTTTCGATTTTTTTCCTTTTCTCGCAATTTTTGACAACAAATTAAACGCAGCCTCCGGTCACAGTTCAACAAACTAAAAGTGTTTGTTTTATGGCTCCCATGTACTTGTACTTGTAAAGAAGAAGAAGAAGAGAAGAATGCGAAACCAACAAAAGGGAGAAAGCACAAAGCAGACAGCTAAAGATTAGCTGCAGCTTGGCACACAACAAGTGGAGGGCCAAAAATAACTCGAATTGCTCGCACAATTGCAGCCGCACAATAAAGACCTCTTAGCCTTGACCAAAGACCCGTGAACTACAAACAAACCCGGCCCCTTGGTTCCCGAATCCAGTCAGCCTGATGTGTCTTTATGTTTCTGTGCATATTGTATACAACTTTGACAGTTGTATTCTCAGCCATAGCACATCATAATTACACACAGACCACAAAGACCACAAAAGACTTTAAGATTGCTTTAAAAAAGTGTGTAAGCTGGGCATGTTATTGTCTGGCTGGTTCCTGTTATGGATGTTTTAGCTGTTTGTTTGTCCAATACGTAATAAATGCCATCATCTGCCTGATATCCGGCTGAAACGTGTCCTTTGTAATCAATTCGGGCTTTAACGCTGCAGCTGCTGCCGACTGAGCTGCTTTGCTTGGCATTCAATTGAAATTTATTAAGCAAATTGACGCAGCTTCTTTTTTAACCGACGCAAGCGTGCGAGAAGACTCAGCGAAGTTAGAAGCTTGCCCTTATCCCATAACCGTAAATATTCTAGGCTAAATTATGTCCCTAATTCAAACAAAATGTATTACATTTAGAATTCTTTTTGAAAGTTAATGCACTGACATTAAAGGAAAATACAAATTGAATACAACTTGCTTAACTTTCTGTAATCACTTTCATGTCCTTGCAGTGTATATTTGAGTCGTTCTGCTTGGCTTCTAAGTTCCCACTTAATAGGAAAATAGGAAAACGCAATGCAGCGCAAAACTTTTGCAGCCAATCATTAAAATTCATTTGAGGTTTGCCAACAATTCCAATAATAAATTAGTGTGTTAAAAGTTTATTAATTAACGCTGGTTTTTGGTTTTCCCACAGAACTTTCCACTATTCATAAACACAAACTAAATAATTAGTTTGGCAAATAGGCCAAACCTTATCAAATCCACAATATCTAAACAAGCGAAAGTAAAATAAGCACACAAATTGAAAGCTTATTGAAAATATTCACAAAATTAATAAACATACGAAATATTTAGCTTTTAATCTTTTAAACTTTGCGATTATACAATATTAATTAATTATTTTTATTTCAGGTCTTATTTAAAAAATGTCAATCAATAGCAATTCAATTTATATTTATTTAAATTTCATTTTAATGAGATATTTAGATAGGACATTTTCAATTAAACTTATTCAACTATAGTCATGTTAAAATTGAACAACAAAAAAATAAATAAAGTTTAGTCAATGGGAATTATAATATAAATATCAATCGCAGCTGCATAAGTAGCTACAATGAGGCAAATGCCACATATTATATACCACTGCATATTAACATAAAGTTTATCGCAAACCAAAAATGGATTTGACCACAATTTATCAGCTGCATTTGCAATTTGCCGATGTGATGGTAAATATAATTCAACTAAAATGGCCACAAATGGTAAAAACAATTGTACCAAAATTTTTAGTTATTTTAGTGGCACAACAACAACAAAAAAGGTTAATAGCACGAATTGAAGCCGGTGGCGCTCGTTAAAAGCGACATGTGTCTGCAATTCACAAGACATGTTTTGGGGCAAACACATCCGTTTTACAAATCGCACACAAGGAACAAGGAACACAATGAAGCTAAAACAACACGCAAGCGAAATTCTCAGTTGACTTTTAATGTTAGGTTTTCCACTCTTACGGATTCTTTGTGCGTTGTGTGGGAGTCGAATATTGGCTGATTAACTAACGGTCTGCTGGATCAGCACAGAGCACAGAGCGGAAAGTTAATGGTTAGGGGAAATCGGTATTTAAGCTATGCTTTAGCTAAAGTTTCCTTGAATTGTAATCCAAGCAAGCAGCATTTAGTTGCATGTGTCCTTGTGCTCCACATTTGCATGGATCCTAAGTCGATGCTAATTGAAATGAGATTTGGGTGCGCATTGAAGCTTGCTTTAGCACACAGCTGTCGACGTCTATGTGCGTTTATTTGGCCAGTCAAGCGGCAGCGCCAGTCGGAAAAGAAGCCAGCGTTAGCAACCAAATGAAATGAAACATGAATAAAGCGACATCAAGCTGGCATATATGTATAGCTGGCAAATGAGCAGCAAATTCCATTTAATTTTGTCATGTGAACTGACAATGTCTACAATGTGATTTTTTGCTGTCAGTCTGCGAAGTGAAATATATCAAACTACTCTTGCCTAGGGGCTTCAGGTGACCTTTTCAAGGGGCATGCGGCCACAAATCAAGTGCAGGCTGCCACATAAATAGCACGCCCACATTTTAAAAGTAAAAAACACTCCATGCATAAATCAATGCGAAGTAAACAGCTCGCAGACAATGCGGACGCCTTAGAGTATGCTACACTTTTTGCGCATTATGCAATATTTATCGAGACAATGGCAGTTTATTATCATTTTCACGAATATGAGGCATGAGCCCAAGAGGAAGAAGGCATACATTTTATAGATTGAAAAGGAACAACCGTAAACACTGCAAATGAATGTAAAACAATAAATAGTCAACAAAATCAACATTTGATCAATTGAAAATACAAAACATTTTGCTCAAAACCCCTCTTGCCCAGGCAAGAAAGTCGCGTTTAACAATTTTCCAATTCACGCTGCTGCTCTAAAAATGGATTTGGCTTTCTTTAACATTCTCAAATTACGTGAGACAAAAATATAATTAAAAATACTGCGCATGCAGACTTTTTAATGAAATGATTTCATTATTTTTCGTGGATTATTTTTGATGCGTTCCACAAACCAATTTCGCTGCATTAGCACCAAACAAAGAGGTTCTTTTGTTGGAGCATACTCAAGAGTTGATTTTCTTGAGAAAACGTTATTTGGAATTAGTTTCTTTTTGACTTCTTGTATTCCAAGCCTTTGCAGGTGAGATCGCTGCGGGGCAACTGCCACGAACAAGGTAAGATTTAATTACGCTTTCCGCTGCTTGTTTCAACTCAAGAGGCGTCTGTTTGTCTGCTCCAGTCGCATATCAGCAGACTGTTAATATAAACACACTCAACGCACACACACACACACACAGACACAGACAGACGCGCACATCTAGAACAATGCATCATTTGTGTTATGCACAGTTCGTAAATTAGGCGACTAAGTAAGCGCAACGAGAAGTGGCAAGCGCCACAGGCAGCAGCAGCAACAGCAACAGAAGCCGCAGCTTTCTGATGAATGGCGCGACTTGGCTTTGCATTGGCGCATGTGGTCTAGTGGGCGTCTCCCTACTACGTCCCCTCTTTTACCCCCTGGATATGTTTCTTTGTAGTATGTATGACCAGACAACTCTGACTCTCTAGTTACACGCGGGCAAATTGGAATACAAGCTAGTACTAGCTGTACATATATTTTAGTGAATATATTGCAACTGCTGGCATTTGTAGCATGTACTAAATGAACAGTCGACTAACTTCGTTTTCTACTCGTTCTCAGCTCCAGAATATACGCGAACCAAAGGCTGCACGGGTTGATCTTTAAGTAATTGAAAACAATGCCTTCAAGGGGTGCTAGCATTAAGAAAGTAAAACTCATTCTTAAAATGACAATTCCAAAAACCAAATAAAACTTATCTAAAATCCTTAAGCCCACAATGCCTACTAACATATCTTTTCATAACTTTTTAAAGCCCTACTAAAAGATCAACCCCTGTGTAATTTCAACTTTATTTATTACCATCTCCTTTTTTATACAGCGTTAACATTACATTGAATGTAAAAGCATTTGTGGTGCTTTTTCAAGGCACTCTTTTACACACCCAAACAAAGACACACCTCACAACTTTGAAAGTTTACTTTTATGGTCAAAGTGTGACACTTAAGCAATGTGCTTGCCAATCTGGGCAAACTGCAGCTGGCAGGAAAAGGCAAAGGAGGTGGTTCTTTGGCCTTCACTCAATTTACATAATTTGGTGTTAATTGAAAAAGTTTGCTGGCCACAGAAATATATTGAGGGGTGGCGCTTAAGCATAAGAAACAAATAAAACGTAACTCGAGCTGCAAATGTTGTGATTAATTGTGTAATTGAGCCACAAAATGCTATTTATGTGAGCACTTGGCTTAAAGCACTTTGAGTCCCACAGCAACATTAAAGTTATTTCTGCAAATTGGGCGGAAAATTCAGTGGTTAGTGGTTGTGTGTGTGTGTGAGTGTGTGTGTTGACATGTGACGCCTGTGGTTTTATATTTCATGTGGCCTGACAATAATAACAATATTAACAATAACAACAAACAAGTTACATTTTTGACGGCACATTCTGCATAATTTGATGATTTCATTAAATAAATAGCTCGAGGGGGGAAGTCGCTTACTTTACACACAATTCAATGTGTGTGTGAGAGTGGCTCGTGTACTCACTTTGACATTCACCTAATGAAAAATGCTGAAAGAAATAATTAAAATTAGTCCCAACAAGCAAACAGCTTCTCCTAACACTTGAGCTTTTCACTTTTCGTCTGCCTTGGTTCGTGCCTGGCGTACAAAGTGTTTATTAGGTAGGTGATAAGAGCGCTGATTCAGTTTTATTTTATTCTTTTCTTTTTTTCTTTCTTGCTTTGTGCCTGGAGCCTACCTGCTGTTTGGCTTTAATCTGCCCTAATGCATTCTATTAACAACCGTTATGCGTTGCGGTTGATGATGATGTGAAGGAGCTCGCAGTTTTTGCAGTGAGTGAAGTCGTATCCGTTTCCCTTTTAGTTTACGAGTTGGCAAAACAACAAACACGCGACTTCTGACAGTCAATTTATGTCGGGTGTACTCGTATACATGTTTATTTACGTGTCTGTGTGTGTGGGTGTATGGCTGTCAGCCACTGTTTACTTTTGGCCACATATGCTGAGGTTATTTTCTGTTGTCTTCACATATTGTTGTTACTCGAAGCAAACGCTTTCAGCACTAACAACAACTTTCAAGTCGAGACAAACACACACACACACACACACACAAAACTGAAGCCGCGAGCTGTGTGCGAAATTTAGTGAAATGCCAAAGTTTCCAGCTAAAATTACAGCTATAAACTTGGCTAGCACAGTCAGCACGAGGCAAATTAGCAAGTCACCAGAAGAGAGAAAAACAACGAGCAATAGATAGTATAGTATAAAAGAGAGGTGAGAAGAGAGAGAGAAAGTGTAATTAAGCGCATTTAGTTAGGGGCATAATTTGCACTTGGGCCAAATGCAAATCTTTGGGTCAGCCATAACCATTAAGAACGCCTAGTTAATTCAAAGAGCCACAAAACTTAAACGGACTCGTTTCAAGCTTCCTTCCAAGTCAGCAGCTATCTTTAAAAATTAGAAACTAAATTGCGTAAAAAACAAATTTATTTTGTGCACTTTCCTTTTTGGGCATTCAATAAATGTAAAGGGCTCCCCATGGCCAAAAATGTATTTTACAAGGCAACCGGATACACATTGTCAAAATTGAAACAAATTACTATGGATAAAATTCATAACGTGTTTTACATGTCACTTTTTAATAGCATTCTTTTGACAAAAAGATCAAATCAAATATGACTCAAAGCATAAAGTATACCGGATATTGTCTAAAATTCAAATTGACAGCTTTGGTTGAAAATTGGCTATTGACATTCACCAACTAAATATTGTCTAACAATTATCACCATGATTTAAACTTAGCCTTAATGTTTATATTTTTATACTTTTTCATAATTTGTTTCCATTCGATTTTGTTCAGCTTTAAAATTTGATTCCTAACGTTGCCACTCACGGTCAAGGTCAATATATCGTATATATAGTGTGGTTATACATTTCAATGATGTGGATGTGTGGACGCCAATACAATGGTACATCGGTATCGGTATCGTATCAGTAACAGTAACAGTAAATTCTGTTCATAACATTCCAAACACTTGGCACGTGTTTGTGCCATAGATTTGCCAACCGTTTGCCACACAGTGGCACTTGCCACTTGCCACTTGCCCTTTACTTTATGCGAATGCGTACAATAATCAGGCAAACGAGGACAACGATATCCAGATATGCGACAAGTAATAAGAAAAGAAGGTCAGAAAGTATGCCAAGAAATAAAGCAAAACATGGTAAACAACATTCGAATGCAATTTGCCATAAACGAGCGACAACAAACCATGTTAACTCATCGATATTGCGTTTTTTATGTCGTATTACACTTTTGATTGGCACACTTGGAACAACAACCCACCCATTAAATCTGTTTATGCCTTAAGCCTGGAAAAACAGGCTTCCCACTTTGTAAAATACTGTGAGACCATTATGTTGAAAGTCGACTTTTCATTTACAAGTACTACGTAGGTGTCAAACTTGAGCACAGCACTTAACGCGAACGAGTTGCTAACCAAATAGAAAATCCGAAAAACGCCCACGCTGTGTGTCATCGCGAACCACGCAACAATGAATTTTGGGAGGGCAGATGTGGGCCCAAGTCTCTGCCAACTGCAAAAGAATTATGGCAAAGTGGCGTTCAAGGTTGTGTCGCCTCTGAATTGGAAAGCCATCAAATGCGTGGCGTCTCGAACGTCAAATGTTGCGTATACGCAATGTAATCACTTTGAACAACCAGCACTTTTTGGAGTTTATCAGCTGCGGTTCCAGCGAGCAAACACAAAAATAACACTCATCAATGCGATTAGCGAATTGTGCGAAAGCTTAATGAAAGCAAATTATAATCAATTCAACGTAATGTTTGCGCTTTTTTCCTCGAAAATTCTAATTCAATTTTAATTTGCTAACAGGAAATATATTCGTGCGCAAACATTTTATGCAAAATGTTAAATTCGTTAGCAGAACTGTTTCCCAAATTGGCCGGAAGCACTAAAACGTCAGGAGGAAAAAGCACTTGACAGTGATATGCTGCACTCAAATGTGACGAGTTGGAGCGCAGATATGACAATTGCACATTTAGTGATAATAAGAGTACTTTTCCCTGCCCTCATTTTGTGCTCCATACCCAGCAAAACAGGTGAGTAGTAGGGTATGTTGTTCGAAAGTCTAGATGGGAAAGGATACAATATTTTACAGGACATCTTTTAGTCTCTCAACTTTCATTTACTTTCTTCTCAACTTTTTTTTGTCATTTTCAGGTTTTCACTTTGACAAACCCAAACTGCAATCGTCACATTTAATTTTTTAACTTTTCTCCCTCTTTTTCGCACGAATTCAATTTCACAAAGGAAAGTTTAACTTTGCACATGTCACACAAGCTTAAGTTAATACCGTTAGCAAGTTGACCAAATAGTAGAAATGCGAAAAACTACACACATCAGCATTTTGTCTAAGTTAATTTAACAAACCGAACTGACATTCACTTTTTCATTTATCATTTTGCGGATTTGGGTGTGGTTTTTTTTTCAATTTTCTCTTATTGCCCGTTTTCCATAAAGATTCAACTTTATCTGTCTTGTCACTTGTGCTTTTCTTTAGTCATATTCAATCTCAAAGTTCATTTCCTTTTAGGCCGCAGACTTCACGCTTTAGGCTTAAATTCTTTAAACCACTTTCGAGCTTAGCAAGTAAATTTAAAAATGAAGAAAATACTGTAAAACCCAAAGCACGTACAACCTATGAGCACTTGAAAACACGAAGTTATGTATTATATATGAGAAATGTACTCATACCACACATGTCTGAAACATACTACATTTCTTTCTTTAAATTTCCACTTTGCTTTTAATTTGCGGCAGCTTCAAACTTTTTTGTCTGGTTGTGCGAACTTCTTTTCGTTATCAATTCATTTAAACGCTTGCCAAACCCTTTCAAGCTTAAGCACTTCTTTTGCTGGCAAATCAAATAAATAAACGTTGAGTATAAGCAGCTAAAGCAAAAACCTTTTAGCTGAGCAGACTTTAAAGCGCAAATCGCGGCAGTTAAATAAATATTGTGCATACGCCATGTGCGACAGGAAAATGATGCCAACTTGGGCGACACACAATGGCGATAAACATCAACAGAGATATAAAGACTAAAAAAAAATATCAAAATCTTAAAAAAAATATATTGATGACACGAGCATCAGTATGTGTGTGTTGTGTGTGTTTGGGTGTGTTTGTGTTTTTAAGTGCTTCGTTTGCTTGGATATTGTATGCGTGTTGGCAGCTACAAAATGTATTCAGCCTGGCCGGCACTAATATGCCGTTATTATCACTGATGAAAGGGTAGCCAGGCGAATCAGGTTTATGAGAGTCGTCGCTTCATATTTTCGGCCTACATACAAGAATAAATTATGGCATGCGACGTATGTTTTTTTCCGCTCTTTATTTTTCTTTTTTTGTTGCATGATGAAGGCATTGTGTGGATGGTTTGTGAGTGGTGCATGTGTACGCGGCGTAAACATTTTGCAGGATACTCGGCCCGAAAGTATGCAACTAAATTGCCCACACGCATATTAAATTGTGCGCAACGTTGTCATTAACTTGGCTAGCCAGCCCACACAAATTGTCGTCTGTTGGCTGGACCAATTTTTTAAGCCTGATCAAAGTGCGCTTCATCTAAGCCAAATAATTTATTGTCTGTTGGCCAAAAGACAATATAATTAACTGGTACAAATGGCAACTTCCGTTTTCTCATCTTCTCTGTTCTTTCTCTCTTTATCTTTTTAGATTGGCGCACGTTTTAGCCACGCTTTAAGCATAATTTTTGATAACGAACAAATAGTGGCGCGTGTCCTTTGACTTTGAATTTAACCAGTTTACAGTCGATTGAACCGAAACCATTTATGTAATTAATTAAAATGTCAGGGTTTTCTTTTTAAGATAACCTTGTCGTGGAGCAAAAATAAATATTATCATCTGTCCACTTTGATTAAAATAACAAAAAAAAATGTCCAAAGCGGATGCCAGGAAAGTGAACGCACTTTATTCATGGACCATTTAATAAATGTCAGAAAGGTTTGAATTACACCAACAAAAAAGAACAAAGTTTATGTTGGTGCTTAGCACATTGTGAAATTATCGTTTTTCACAGACCAGACGCAAACTTCATCAACTTTGTGTGGGGGCGGTGTTCCGCTAAAATTCAATATGCCGTACTGTTTCAATGTTTTTTGTTTTTATTTTCTGCTTTGATGCCCCTTGCGTTCAAAAAATTGTCCCTTATGCTGTGTGTGTGTGTGTGTGTGTGTGTTGCTCCTCCACAGACAGGACATTTGAACTCTCGGCTCGATGTTTTCGTTTACTTAGCCGGACGGACTGGACTGAACTGGACTGGATTGAAGTCGCCTGGCGTAAAGTCATGACCAGACATGAATTCATCATTATTTGTTCATCAATGCGTCGGCCAGCTGGCGGGCGTGACGTCAACAGATGAGTTAAAATCAAGCAGAAGAAATAATTAGAATGAAGGAGAAAATAACAAACAGCAGATGTTCTTGGCACATGACATTCGATAGACGCTGACAAGGATCGACGCGACGAGACGCGACGCGACGACGACCAAAAGACTTAACTTAAAATTATACAAGACTTAGATGCTACAAAGTAAAGTCTAGCATAATACATAAAGAGTATATCAAAATGGCTTTAATAAATTCCATATAAAATTGTAGCAAGTATCTGTTTGTGTGTGTTTGCGTGTGTTTGTTCTTAAACTTTGACACCGATTTCGCCGGGATTGAATATCTTGACATTGCGATCGTTGACCTTGTAAAGAACCTCCTTGCGCAACTCCTCACTAGCATAGCTGCCCTCGTCCAGCACACGCTCAATTAGCAGCTTGCCATCGACCTCCCGAAAGACGCCGCTCTTGAGACGCAGCACCTGAATCCGCACATGACCCAATTTGGCCACATTATTGTCAGTTAGCTGATGGATGTCGCTGTTGCTCAGCTTGGTGATGACCGTCAGATTCTCGTGCTCCTTGGACAGGTCAGCCAAAGCTTGGCAGAATTGTTGCACCTGCAACTTGCTGGCACCCAAGTTGAATAATATTGACAGATTGTCAATCAGTATGGTGTAGCTGCTGCGATTGGCATAGTTGTTGGCCAGCTGGGCTCGAATATCCTCCATGAGCAGCTCGGTTAAGCTCAGACCTTCGGCACAGCGCAACCACTTCGAGCTGAGACCCTGGCGCGCCATGTCGCTGAGCACATCGATGACGTTGAGGGTCTTGCCCAGAAATATGTTTGTATTGTAGCCGAGCCGCATGCCAGCGTTGAAATAATGCTGATAATGATGCTGCAGACAGACGAGCAGTGTGCCCGCATTGGAGATGCGGAGGCGTTGGCCCAGGATGCAGCTGATCAGAAAACTGCCATCAACATTTGATTCCTCGCTGATGTGCACGAATCCGGGCAGCTTTTGTTCGTTCAGTCCGCAAGCAATTAGCACTGAGGCGGCCATAATTTTTACAAATTTGTATAAAATGGAGCTGCAATGAAAAGAACAGATGAAGTGAATATGTAAAGTCAATTTATAAATGCCATAAAATATATTCAATTAATTAGCGCTAGTTGTCAGGCAAAGGGCAAAGTCACGTGCCGCTTATTCGTGCTACAAGTTCAGGACACTTAAGTTGACCGGTGGCGCAGACTTGCAGACGTTTATTTCTTTAATTTATTTACTTGGGCGTCGTCGCATTTTCATTTTGTCACTTCATCATCGCTGTCAGCGGCACACGTGGCCAATAACCCAGCAATCAATGAAAATAAAGCACTCCAAATAATTTATTAAAAAAAACCAAATTAACAAAAAAAAAAAAAAAAAAAAAAGGGAATTGGCCCATGGGGGGATCGAACCCGCGGCCTTCGCGTTATTAGCACGACGCTCTAACCAGCTGAGCTAATGGGCCATTGAACGTTGGCGCGTTGAAAGGCAATTTCAACTGTGAAGCTTTTTGAAAAAGACACACGAAGCTTTCTTTGAAGCTTTTAGCGGGTGTTTTCATTGCATGTGTAAATATTTTGAATTTATTTGATTTTTACCGATATAGAATAGAGAAGCTAATGAGTTAATCAACAAGTAAGGCAAAACGTGTTTCCAACAAGCAAATAATAAAAACGCTTTAAAAGCTAAGCAAAAATATAAAGGTTTGTGTGCCTAAAAAATTTTTAAAATGCGCGGCTATATTTAAGTTAATTCTAATCTTTGGGTTAGCAACAGTTCTCATCAAATGCAATCGCTTGTTTGTTTGGTTTTCGAGTGGTTCGTGTAAATTTTAGTGCAAACTAAGTATTTGCAAATGAGCAAAATATTAGCTTTAACAACGCTCTAATTAAACCTTGACTCGAGCAATGCAAAGTGCTACCATTTAAGTGCAGTTTTAATTGCTAGCATAATTATTAACAACTCATGATGCATGATGTATTCATCACACAATTGTATTCATTGCTTATGGCGCCTGACTGCTGATCAATATTATCTGACATTTATTTTGGGCTGCCACATGGCCGATCGACGCTGGTCATTCCGATAATTATATAAAGGGCATTATCGAATACATAATTTCAATAAGCCAAACAAAAAAGAAAAAACAATGCGCTATTTGATGATTCTATACTGGAAAATACCCTAAGAACATATTATATATCAATAGCAAAATATGTACAGGCAATAATTTAATTTAAAAAATTTATTTTTTTATTGCTTCGAGAAATGAAAAAAGTTTGACCTTCCTCTGGCTCCCGCTTGAGTATTTTTATTTATAGATTTCTGCAACTTATAAATTTTGCTTCCAAGTAATAATTTCCGAGATACCGCTATCAAATTTACATAGAATTACAGATTTTATATACCTACTTCATGTAATAACACAGAGTATTGTTAAAAAATAAAATCAAAAAATTTTAAGCGATAGCAAATGGTCAGCCAAGAACAATTCGAACAATATGAAAACTTCCAACACACATACAAACACACGACTATAAAGTTTGTCGGGTGTACAGAAGCAACAGCGAATCGTACCGTTTTGGAACGATTACAAGGCAGATAGTGTACAATACCATTACTTTATGATTGTACAATGGAAACACAACAAAAACACACATGTATGCCAAAGCAAACAAACAAATAAAGTGTGAGCGCGGGCGAAGGTTAAAACTGAAAAGTGCTCTCACCAATTAATGATTATTCGTGCACTCTCTCGCGTTTTAAACGCTCTCACCGACTGACGCACGTTGGTTTTGACTGTGACTGGCGAAGCGTCTGACAACTGACTAACTTAAGACGATCCCGCCACACTTCTGGAAACATTTCCAGAATGCCCGCGTTGACCGCGGTGTCACATTTTAGGCAAGGCGATAAAACAAAATCCAAAGCCAAACAATTCGCTGAGTTGACGTCGCATCAGAGAGTAGCAGTTAAATGCGACCGGCAAACGCTTGCCGAAGCTTTATTCGCTCGCAAATGCATAAACACGCTGCCACCGACGATGATGATCAGTACGTTTCTAGTGCTCAAGCGACGACGTCGTGTGCGTGGCTCCAGCAGACAAGAGAGTAAGAAACCCCGTCAGATTCCTCCCATTCATTACCAGACCAGTTTTCACCGTCAGTTCTTGTGTTGTGTTGTGTTGTGTTGTGTTGGTCATGAAGAGCTGAAGTTCTTGCTCTCGCGCGTGTTTTCTCTGAGAGTGTGTCTGTGTGTGTATCGGTGTTGCCAAAAATATATATGTATGTCAAATTTAATATAAAAAGCATTTCATAGCGGTAGCAAAAGCTAAACAAAAACTACAAACGGCAGCATTTCTTTTTAATTTTCAAGGTAAAGTTTCAATTAGATGCGTGGCTCTGTGTTTGTGTGTGTGTGTGTTTCTGTGTTGGGTGAACTAGCAATTGCAGCGATTTACAGTAATTTACACCCATTTACGTACAACTGCATATGTATGTATGCATTTTAATTTAACTTTTCGAGTGTGCAATTCACGCTGCGAACATGATTCTCCATTCCAATAGTCATCACAGTCTGATACGTACTTGCGAGAGCAATCATGGAATTATCACGCAACGTTTCGTGTTCTGTGCTACGTCTATAAAAATGTGACCGGGCAACAAATCAGCTGTTTAAAGACATACAAACATACAATAATCTGGGGGCGCGACTGCCTTTTATAAGCACATATCGACATACTTAATGTCTATAAGGGTTTTTTTTTATATGGATCATGTGATGCTTGTTGTTCTTTTGTAGCTACGCTTTAATTACCAGACTATGACCATCGAAAACTTTATGATGAGATAAAAAGTAAAAAAAACACAAGGGAAAACAACAAGAAACCGAGTTAAGAGAGAGAATTGCTTTTGTTATTGCCGACAATTTATTTCAGCATACTCGAAAGTTCATAAATTGATCGAAGATAAGTTTTAAAAGTACAAATATTTGTATGAACATGCGTATATTTTATAAAAAAAAAGGTTGTTTATGGATTCGTGGTTATTACAAATAGTTATCAGCTTATTCACCTTCAATGTGAAGGTCAAATTCAATATAACAAATAAAAACAGAAACTGTATCATTAGAAATCTGATGATGTTTATGCAAAAGAGCAGTAAACCGACTAATTTATTGGCCATTTAATGCACGTGGCATGGTTCTCACGGATTCTTTTATAAATATACTACAAATGAAATTCATACAAGCGCATGATAGCAACAATGTACAGTGAAGTCTCATGAAGTAGAACTCCGAAAATGTATAATGGTTACGAACCGATCTGTTAAATTTCCTATTGTATTTGACGGATCGAATGTATTAAGTTTTTGTATAGAAACATGGTACTATTTCAGTGTCGATGCTAAGGTGTTCTTATCTGTGTCCACCCTACTTATACACATGTATAACACATATGTTTATACATAAATGTTTGTGCTAAGCCATTTAGAATTATTGAATTTGTTATCACTATTCGAGTGGGCAACAAATTGAATGCCGATTAGCTTGAGCGCAGAGTCATATTTTTGTTTATGACTAAACGCAGAAATTATGTGAACTGCGCCTTGTGTTAAGGTTCGAGACACAACTTCTAACGGAAGTAGTTCTAATAAGTAAAGGAAATTGTGCATAAGCACAATTAAATACGGATATGACTAAGCACAATTAAATCAGTGCCAATGATAGCAACATCACAAACACACATACAAAATTCACACACAATTTATCCAGGTGCGCAAGTGGCTTATCACAAGTAAAAGCAATCAGAGTAAAGTTTCCGAATTGATATAAAAACAAATGGACGTTTGCAAGCTACACCCACGTGTTGCTCAATGTCAATGCCGTATTAAAGGCCGCACATAATGCACCATTTTCCGTAACATGAGACGCATGAAAAATTAACAAATTGTCGGGCAACATTTGCGAGTCGGCAGCCGCTTGTTGAAATTGCAAGCGCCAACATGTAAACAATAAACAAATACTTATGCCATGTACTCACGAATCGAATTGCGCATACACTGCTGCTTTGTTGTTGATTTGTATAAGTTAGGAAGGCAACAACTTTGTAATTTAACACAAAACAATAAGCGTAGACACGAATTAAAATTTGATACAAGCAGCTGTTTTGTCTGTGCTGCCACTTGACAGCTAGTTGTGAGCTGTTTTATTGAGTGTGGCAACACTCGAACTAAAAAGAGTGTTGGACAATATCTGAGCACTCGGGACGCGCGCACCAACACAAACCGACGTCGTCATAGCTCAGCTGTTTTCTTTTATTGTCCTTAGCTTTTCATAAATTACCGCAAACAGCGATGATGTAACTAACCAGGAACTTCTCCCAAGCCATTGCGTTACTTTTTAATTCGGAACATAATTTATGAGCAAAATTTAAACAACAACAAAATGCGTATTTGGCTGCTTTGATTTATTTAAATTGTGTCTTTCGGTTAACAGTCGAGCGCTAAATTCCCCACAAAGATGTGCGATAATAAACAGTCACGTTGGTACTTTGGTGGCATAGCCAGCGTGGGCGCGGCCTGCACAACACATCCTTTGGATCTCATCAAAGTCACACTGCAGACGCAGCAGGGCAAACTTTCGGTGATTACTCTAATACCCAAGATCATCAAGGAGCAAGGTGTATTGGCATTCTACAATGGTCTATCTGCCTCGGTACTGCGACAGCTGACCTATTCCACAACGAGATTCGGTGCCTACGAAGTGGGCAAGGACTACATCAGTACGGACACATTCATGGGCAAGATTGGCTTAGCAGGCTTATCGGGCATGATTGGTGGCATTTTTGGCACACCCGCCGACATGGTTAACGTGCGTATGCAGAACGATGTCAAACTACCCCCCGAACTCCGCAGAAAGTAAGTATATTCCTGTTTGATACTATTGGTTTCCAATTCAATAAGTTTGTCCTTCTATCAACAGCTACAAGCACGGACTAGATGGTCTCATCAAGGTGTATCAACAGGAGGGTGTAAAGAAACTTTTCTCCGGCGGCACAACAGCAACCGCTCGCGGCGTCTTTATGACCATTGGCCAGATTGCATTTTATGACCAGATCAAGTGTATTCTCTTGAAGACAGCCTATTTCCATGACGATTTATTAACGCATTTCACCGCCTCGCTGATGGCTGGCACAATTGCCACAACAATGACCCAACCCATGGATGTGCTTAAGACGCGTTCCATGAATGCCAAGCCTGGAGAGTACAAGGGATTATGGGATATCGTTCTGCATACGGCAAAATTGGGTCCGCTCGGTTTCTTCAAGGGTTATGTGCCGGCCTTTGTGCGTCTCGGGCCACAAACTATACTAACGTTTATGTTCCTGGAGCAGTTGCGATTAAACTTTGGCTATGTCAAGGACAGCCCAAAAGCTGTCAATCTTGGATAACTTTTCTAACATTCCAGCCGCCATTTATGCTACTTTATACAAAGTGAACTATGATACTATTTAGGCTAATAATTATTATTTAAATTAGTTGGTAGCTTCTTGGAACATTTTGAAATGCCGGTGTCGCAATAATTTATTTAATTATTTCATACTTCAACCATCGAGCAACAAGAGTATGAAATAAATAAATAAATAAATAAATTTATTGTTATCTAAATTGTATCGAATTATGAACAGAATAAAAAGATTGTTGTTGCTTGTGTAAAGAATACTGGGCAGCCGATTAATTTGAAAACACTTACATTTTAAAATGTTATGTAGATGCAAAAAAAAACACAACAACTTCCGTTTAGATACCATCGGCTTACGTGGCGAATGAGCGATGCTTGCATGCGTTTAACACATGTTTTATATAAAGCAACTTAGTTTAGCTTGTTCCATCAGTTTGACTAAAAATGTCCGCTTATTTGCAACTGGGCGTGGCCCTTTGCCTAGTGTTGCTTGTTGCAGGGGAATCCGAGCGTATTGTAAAGCTGCGTAAATTTGAAAAGCTACAAGAGGATGAAAAGGTTGTTCAAAGCAACTTCAAAGTTAGTGAGCCAGATGCAGAGGATCATCGCATGATCAATGGCGAGCTAAAGAGCCATGTGACTTTTGATAATGAATGGAAGGTAGGTTGGCTTTTGATGTTTTTAACTTTAATTAAAAAAATATTCTTCAGGTACTTATTACAATGTTCCGCAAGGATAGCGAAGAAAAGGAGTTTTCGAAATTTAAGGATTTTCCAGAGATGGGCTTTTGTGACTTAATGGATACCTATTATAGACGCTTTTTCTACGAGACTATGAAGGACTATTCCAATGCTCCACATCCTGACAACTGCCCTCTGGCACCAATGGACTTCCAGATCAAGGATTATCCTTTAAATTCATCAATGCTAAAGAAGTTCCTTTTGCCTGGCTTCTATCGTCTGGAGGGTAAGATGGTTAAGGATGATGATGTCAAGTTAATGTATATGGCCGAGTTGTATGTGGAGTAAAATTTTGCTGAGTGTTATTGCTTCAATTTATTTTGCGAACAACCAATAAATATAGTAGACAATGAACCTATTAATAGTTGGCCATTTGCTTCAAGACCTCATCGTAAACGTATTTCTTGGCCTCGGTGCCCCAAATGAAATCCAAATGGGCCCACTTCTCGAAGGGCACCAGGTAATCCAGAGCCATATTGGGCAGATTATCGCGCAGCTGACGAACATCGCTAACATCACACATCCAATCGTTGGCACCATAATACAGTAGGACGGGAGCCTTGGCGTTCTTTAGTTTATACTCTGGTGGGAAGTAGCTTCCATACTCGTAGGGATTGCGAATGACCGAGTAGTCGAACTTGCGGAATTTGCCCGAATTGTGCTCCTGGCAGAAATGCAGATTCTGATTAACCGAAGCACCAGCTGGAGATGTGGCCTTAATGTGCTCCAAGAGTTCCTGTAAAGTAACAAAGCTATGAGCCTATTGCTCTAGACTACCAAGAATTTATTACTCACAAAGTCCAACTGCTCGGAATCGTAGCCACCGATGAGGAAGACCTCGTTGGCGCACATCTCGGCATAGGGTGAAGTTGCCTGGCACATTTCGATGCCCATATCCTGCTTGAACTTGTTGCTTGGCATGAACTCCATGGAGCCGCAGAGCTCGACCATGGCATTAGGTTGACCCAAAATGGGAGCAAATGCACGGGTCAAAGGACTCTTCATGTTGCCCATGTAGGCAGCGGGACCCAGCAGATGGGCGGACTTGACCTTGTTATTGTACTCGGGCCTTTCAGACATCATGACCAGGTAGACGGTGGTGCCCTGGGAATGTCCCACATACTGAACCTGACTCTCGCCGGTCACCTCCAAAGCGTAGTCAATCATGGCGGGCACATCGTACATACCGATCTCGTTCCAGCTAAAGTTCCAGAAGATCTGCCAGAAAGTGGGCCAGTACTTGTGAGCCTTGGAATAGGTGTTGCCACGGGCATTGCCCATCCACACATCGTAGCCAGCATCGGATAGAATATAGGCCAAAGCCTTACCTGGACCCATCAACACCCAATCGGAGCTGGAGCTCAACATGCCGTGCATGAGGAAAGCCACTGGACGTGGTCCAGTGTAGCCCGTCTTGGGGGAGTGGGGAATGCGATGCATAGTCAAGATGTAGTTGTCCTCCGTGGTCACAGTATGACGCTCCATGGGATAGCCATCATCCTCAATGCGTTCACCCTACACAAAGAATTCAATGATTATAAACTATGCTTTTTTGTGAATAGTGTCAAGGACTTACGCAATCGGAGATGGGTCTTTGACCCGCCAGGGCCAGACCCAGGACGCCCAATAAAATGGACGCACAGATCAGTTGTCTCTTCATAGTTTAGCTGTTATATGCCGTTTGCCTGTGAAGTCCATTTCCTTATATACCAGTTAAGAAACAGCTATCATCGCTATCAAATCTCTCAGATAATGCAATACTATCTATTGATAGTATTGGACCCTCCGCCGTGGGTCTATTTAAAAAAAACAACTGACACTTGGTATCCCCCTGCGAGTAGAATGCTACGTAAAATTAGGCCTAATCAGTATTATTATTTCTTTTCGTACTGATTTCAGTCGCTTCAGTGTCTAATTTACAATTGCTCGATTCTCCTGATATTTTAGCACATGTCTACCTTTATCGTCATTTCTTTTATTTATTGTTTTTTTTTTTTGTTTTTTATTCCGAATTTTTCAATTGTGTTTATAGTATAAGTATAGTCTGCTGCTATAAATAAGTAAGGTGATAAGTGTGATATCACGATCGCAATGAAATTTACCTAAATTAAAAATCATGATTACAGCAACCAAAAAAAAGTTTGGCTCGTGTCTAGAGCAAGATATTGATTCGATTCCACAGGTCCGCTGCTATTGGTCTAGGTCAACGCATCCATTGGGAAGTGACACGTATGCAACCGCAAATTTAATTATAAGACAGCAGTATTGATTTCAGAGGATACAATAGAACCATGGCAACGTGTCTAATTTCGACCACAACATATGAAAATGCTTGTTAACTGTTTGGAAAATGACACATATGACAATAGTATATGGGTTACTTTTGAGGCGAGTGGAACCAAGTCGATAATTGAACACTGTCAAAATGAAGCATGAACAAGTTGTAGTGGATTACTGGACCATGTTGAAAACATCGGCAATGTGTTTATTGTTGGTCATATCTGGCTACATATTCCTCAGGTGGGTTTCAAGGATCATAATGTTTTAAAGTGACCATTGAGTAAACTCTGGAACATCTTTGTAGAATGGTGCAAACTATATTTTGGTTGCCTAATCGCCTTAAGCAGAATCAGGAACGTCTGGAGGAAATCGCCAGGCAATATGGTAAGGATATGGATCCGGAGGAGCGTGCGGAAATCGAAAAGATCTTTAACAGCAAAGAGCCTCTAACAGAGGAGCAAATCACCCAATTACTAGATGGCTCTAAAAGTGAAGAAGCCGTAGAACCCAAGAAGAAGGATCTGTAGATGTTCAAAACTTATTAACTTTATCATAAATTGTAAGCTTAGTACTTTAATGAATAAAATTTCAATTGATTTTTAAACAATATAGAGCATATAATTATTTATTAATTATGTATGTATGTTGAAACAATAATTCTGAATACAGCGTTTGTTTTGAATAATACCGTACACGTTATTGGCAAACTAACGATTAAAACATTCAATCAATAATTCATTTCTATGTAAGTATCAAGCGACTTGTTGGCTATGTATTTATTTAATAGGGCATATGTATGTACGTAAAGGCTTACGTTAAGTTGAAAAAAAATACACATACATTTATAAATAGTAAATTTTCTAGTATTGGATAAGCAGTTCTAGTTGCTACTGATATATGCGGACTTAAAGCCCTTTCCTGCTTCATTGATTTTAAGTATTAAACGGAGCGGAAAATGATGCCTTTATATAGAACATGTATGTATATATATACTTATATATTTTTTCAACAAAGGATATTATTAACTTCAACCTCATCAATGTTGTCAACTAACTCATATCAAATATAAGCAAGCATGCCAATTTATTCTACAAATATTATTATTTTTAAAAGCTCCATATAGCGCAAGTCTCTCATTTGCTTGGTTGATTTTGTTCCACATCATCTTGTCTAAAATTCGTCATACATATTATGGTAAATATAAAAAACTTTCATTCCTTTAACTGATGTCCTCGTACTTTTCTAGCCTGCCAAAAATATCACGAGAGTTTTTTTTTTGCTATGTTACAATCAATACTTAACTAAATAATAATCCTTGCTTTTGATATTGTGTATACGGAAATTTAGGACTACTCAAAATACTATATGTAACCAGGTTTTTTGCAATTCCGAGACAGCGCATTTCTTGATGGCAATCAACTTAAACAGAATATATATATATTAATATGATCTATTTTAGATAAATTTATATGCTAATAACTTATTGAATATTTCATATAGATTATTAATGTATGTATAAACTTTCTGATAACGTTTACAATCACTCCAAAATGATCTATTGACTGGGAGTATGCATTGGAAGCCTAAAGAATGGATTGGCCAAGTTAACACGCGCAGCTGGCAATAACTCGGGATGTTCAGTTAAAGTATCAGACAGCGCGGTAAGCAGAACGCCTAAATAATTGTTATCAATATAGTTGTGGACTTTGTTACACAAATCTAAATGAAACTTACGTAAAACTTTCTTCTGCAAATCAACGGGTATAACACCTAGATTGCCCTCATGCTCGAGAAATTCAGTTAGCTTCTGCAACTCCTGCTGGGCCTCATCTGAACCATGTGCCAGGGACTGAGCAAACATGACCTTGGGGTTAGAAAATTTAATGATTATTCGCTGGAGTTGATATTCGAACTACAATTACCTTAGCTAATTTGTATAGAATTTCCTCTAGGCTGTACTCGTTGTACAAATACTCAACAATCTTGGCTCGTCCCATAGTTTCATCATAATCCGTAAGATCTGTAAGTTATTTAAATGTTTAAAATTGTATTCAAAATCTAACAATTACAACATGCCTTGTGGAGTTTCATTCTCCAGAGCCTTGAGCTTGTTCCAGAAGGTAAAGCTGTCTAGGACCTTAGTATGTCCGACCTCTGGTGTCACTGCGTCCATTTCCGCCTCCAAGTGGATAAACGGTTTCTCTGTTGTGGTGCTAGTAGTGGTCGTGGTGGATGTTGTGGTTGTGGTGCTGGGCACAATATTGCGCTTGAGATGGTTCTGACGCAGTTCCTCGGGGAAAATGCGATTGGCATAGGAGCGTTGCAAAAACTCAATGCCTAGACGAATATCGCGCAAAAACTTTAAAGCGCTCTCACGAGTAATCTGTAAAGGAAACACATTAATACATGCGTATTAAAAGGACAATATTGAAAGTAAAGTTTTAACGAATCTCACCAAGTTCTCATCGATTAGTTCTTCGACAGCTCTGGCCACACCTGTCTCATCGCCAGTCCAGAAGACATATTGAGCCATATCGAAGGAGGAGTATTGGCCACTGGGATTACGCAGAAGACTCTGAGCAGTCTGAAAGATAGATGAAACCATGAAAAAAAGTGAAGAGACATTAAAAACTATATAGCAATAAGATAAGAGGTAAATAAAATGTGGTTATGTATTAACAAATACATGAATTTAGTTTGGGATTCTGTTGCCAATTTGTTGCCAATCGTTGAAATTATGTTGTTGTTGTTGGTGTTTTCATAAGAACCTTGGCCGTCAAATGTGGCATGCTGGAACGTCGCTCTGTGGTCTTGGCTACTGCCTCAAGCTGATCGATTAAAATGTCGCCAATGGTCTCCTTGTTGATATCGTGCTCATTGTGCTTAATCTCCTGCAGTTTATCCGGCATTCCCTCAATTTCGACAGCAGGCTCAGCATTGGCAGCGTCACGTGTCTCCACATTGTCAGCCACATCTGCTTCAGCTGGCTCGGATTCGTTCTCAACGGGAGCTGAAGGTTCAGCAGCTACAGCTGCTGCTTCTGTTGCAACAATTGGTGTCGCAGTCGTAGTGGTTGTTGTTGTTGTGCTTGTGCTTGTGGACGTTGCTGTGGATGTTGTCGTGGTCGTGGGAGATGTTGGCAACACCTCGGGATTTTGGCCAAATGCCAGACGAGCTGCACCGTAGAAAGCCTGTTGGTTTTTAGGTGGTTTCGTGGATATACACTTGGATTGATTCAAAAGACACATATGGCGTTTACAAGGAATATACAACGGGAAATACATATATACAATACTACAGGAGAGGATTTATCTAAGGCATTGTCCTTTACCTTGGCATGTGGTCCCTGCTCGGGCGTTGGCTTCACTGCCGTCTTCGGTTCCTCCAGCTGGGAGCGTTCGCTGTCGTCCTTAAAAGCCGCCGTGGTTGTTGTTGCCGATGTGCTCGTAGTTGTCGTAGTGGACATGGACATCAGTGGTGTGGCCACCTCCAACTGCCGCTCAAGATCTGGCATTAGCTGTATGGCTGCTGCTGGCGGCTGCTCCTTGCTGGTGTCCTCCGGTGCCACAATCACCCTGTCAACGCTCTCCTTGGTGGTAGTGGTGGTACGCGCAGTGCTGCCATCATGTTGTCGCTTGCCCACCGCCGGCTGCTCACTCCTCAACTGATCCAGCTCACCAACATCATCCTCGATTTGTGGAAAGACGGCATCGCTGCGTTTCGACGGATCTGGATCGAGTCAATATTAATCAATGAATATGGCTCAAAATTGTTTTAAATTCTTTAAGGATACTTACGGTAGATATATGGTAGTAGTGCTGGATAGGCGTTGGCAAGGCTGCAGCTGGCTACAAGGACAATGGCCACAAATCTATTGCCAAACATAATGTAATTGCAAGCTGAAAAAATTACATTAGACCTTATGGATTTTATTAGCTGTCAAAAGCAATTTGATTATATGCAAAATGTGCAAGCCTGTAAGTTTGTGTGTGTGTGTGTGTGTGTGGTATAACGGTTCAAGATTGAGAGAAACGCAAGTACAGTGGTCTATCTCAATGTACAACACTTAAGTTTAAAAAAAAACAATGATTTAATGTGGTTTATGCATTTCTGTTCAAATTACTCTCTTTTGAGAGTATCAAAAAACATAGATTTAAGGTTGTTTAAGAACATAAGTTGATGTATAAAAAACTTCTTTAAACAAAAGATCCATACACTATCGAATTACTTAAAACTTACGACGTAGTATTTTTGAACAAAAATCTTTTTTTCGGCAATTCATATTGTCGTTTAAAAGTTAACACTGTGCACGCACACACATACACATATGCAAAATAAATAGTGCTAAAAATAACGCAAGAAATCGATAAAACAGCGGCAGTAAAACAGCGAAACCAAAGCAGAACGAAACAACAAAACAACAAGAAGGCAAAGACGATGAAGCAGGAGAATCAGAGGCAAGCTTGGGGCTTGTCAATGAGCAACGACAAAAGTAGAAGCAAACTAAACGGCAGATGAGGTCGAAACGAAGCACGCTAACTTTGATGTGAACTGAGCTTTGTGGCACCCCACTAGCCACCCACCCACTCCAGCTGCGACACACTAACACAAACACTCACACATGCATGCATGCCCCTTGCAAGCAAATTGTGTAAATTGGCCACAAAAGCGAATTATCGATGCATTTGGGAGCACTTAGGCACGTTTCAGCCTAAGATAGTTCTCAATGTAATAGTTGCCGTTGCCTTAGTGGTTCAGGACAAACGATATCTTTGCCATATAATGTTGCAAATGCATCACACTTACATATGTACATACATGCATATGTAAATTGGTACCCACACAAACACAAATTACGCATACATTTATATAGAGCCATTGTGTTATGTGCAAATAAAAGGACGTCAACGCTGAAAAGTATGCTATAATTTTTATATTATTGCACAACATAACTCACGATGTCTTGCACACATCAAAATTATTGAATGATTATTTGTGATTATTTTTTTCACTTTTACCTTATAACTGTGTGGTAATATAAATGCGTCCTAACCGCACGAAAGCAGACAAGACTCTGACCCAAGCATCGCTTTTGCGAATCGTTTGCCTCAAACAAAAAGCTCGCTCTTGCCGCTAAGTCAATTTTTAACCCTATGTTGCCAACAAGGACCGAAAGCTTTTTCTGAAACGTTTTCCTTTCATAAGCGAATATGCTCCGAAATAATTCAATCCCTTTTAATAGTAATATAAGATCTCGTTATACCATGGCTGTAATTTATCAATTTGGAATTTCTTGGATGATATCACAAAAAAAATGTTTTATGTTTGCTGAAAAATCCAATTTCCGATGTTTTTTCCAACTAAGCATGGAGTTGTATCTAATATATGTTTTATTTCATTAAAAACAACACAATGTTAACACAATCAACTGCAGCCTGGAAAAGGTTCCGTTCGATTCTTGCGCAGCACAAATTGAATTTTGCGATTCATGTCCTCATTGTAGATAGCTTTGCACTTTTCAAAATTGATACGGCGACGCACCTGTAGAGAATAATGTTTCTTAGTTGAAGGTTGAAATTGTTTGTTAATAAGTATAAGGTCACCTGGAAGGGCTTCTCATAGAAACGCGTGCGTCGGAATTGATCAAAAATTTCCTCCTTGCCAAGAATGCGGTTTAGCAGCCGGCATGCTTCTTCCACATTGTTATTGTGTACAAACACCGTGCGGGCCAAAAATTGTGCGTGTCTCATGCTAAAATTTGATTCAGCTTTATCAAGCTTGTTCGTCTTAACAATTTTAACACGACCAAGTTAAATAACAAGACCTGCAATACACAGCTGTTTCAAAAAGTGTGACCGTTCGACAAAAATAGATAAGGCTGCCAGAATGCGCTTTCATACAGGGGTGCATCTGGTGATAAGTATTCAGTTACTATGAAATCATCGTTTAATTGTAACATTGCCCACCACTAATTTAATTATTCTCGATCTTTCATACAACAAGCGTGGCGGATTCGTACGGCTGAAGCAGGCTGCTGAAAAGTATTCGATTATAGTATAAAATTTTTAATAAATTGTTAGTCTTGAAGCGTACTGAAAAAGTGTACAAACATATATTAAATCATTTAAATATAGTAACTCGAATACCCGCGAACTTCTGCTATAAAGGTGAGACCCACAAAGCTTTATAACTTCCGCAGACATTGTGTGTGTGTAATTGAGTACCTATTTTTGCCTGCTCTTAGTTAAGTAATCAAATGTAATTAATTTTTTTTTTCAATTCGACATATGCATTGTAGTACAATGTTAGGCTGGTATACATTTTTGCAAAATCGATTGAGTTGACGACGATAGCCGATTTTTTCTTTGTCTCTACCCCCATTACTATTTTCTCTGACGCAGCGTCCTGCGCGGCACATGTTTTAGAGTGTGCACGTATATATATACATACATACATATGTACATGGGTATTTGACAGGGGATTGCAGCTTGCACAATTTGCAGGGCCTTAAGAAAATCACACATAAATCAATAGAAAATCTTACAGCGTTTCTTTTAATTTTTTTTTGCACGTTGCTTTTCACCTCGTCATTGTGGTAGTGCTTTTTTCTCATTATCATTAGTTTGCTTTGTGCTGCTGGTTCGCGCAGGGGCAACGGTTACGGCTACCAGGGCTGCGTTCCGCTGACGAAATTTTCTAGAAGTTTATGTATGTGAGTGAGTATGTATGTGTGCACATGTGTGCGTCTGTTCGGCTGCCAATGGCTGGTGTGTGCAAGAGCGGGGCAGCGTCAGCTGCTCGACGTAAAATTGTATTGAAAATGCGAACACTAAAACGAATTGAAATAGCAAATTTTCTTGAAAACGTGGTGCTAGGCGACGCAGTACTTACACTGACCTTGAATTTAGCGATGCCGGAAGCGACATTTTCACGCAACTAATAAAGGCTATACATTCAAATAATCAAATATCTTGTACTCGAATTTGCTTGCAGTAAATAAGCGCCAATATGGTTAAAGAAACAGGCTACTATGATCTGCTGGGTGTGAAGCCCAACGCAACACCCGATGAGCTGAAAAAGGCTTACAAAAGAATGGCGCTGAAATACCATCCCGACAAGAATCCCAATGAGGGCGAGAAATTCAAGGCCATTTCTCAGGCGTACGAGGTTCTCTCCGATGTGGACAAGCGTCAGATTTATGATGATGGCGGTGAGGCGGCCATCAAGAAGGGTGGCGCCGATTCTGGTGACTTCCGCAATCCAATGGACTTCTTTGAAAAGTTCTTTGGACCCAGCTTTGGTGGTGGCGGCGGCGGTCGTCGTCGTGAGCGACGGGGCAAGGATGTTGTGCACCAAATGTCCGTGCAGCTGGAGGAGCTGTATAACGGAGCCACACGCAAGCTGCAGCTGCAGAAGAATGTGATTTGTGACAAGTGTGAGGGACGAGGGGGCAAGAAAGGCAGCATCGAAAAGTGTGTCCAGTGTCGCGGCAATGGCGTGGAGACACGCGTCCAACAGATTGCGCCCGGCATTGTGCAACATATCGAGCAGGTGTGCCGAAAGTGTTCCGGCAACGGTGAAACCATACAGGACAAGGATCGCTGCAAGACCTGCAACGGTAGGAAGACGGTGCGCGAGCGAAAGGTGCTGGAGGTGCACATTGAGAAGGGTATGCGGGATGGGCAGAAGATAGTATTTACAGGAGAGGGCGATCATGAGCCCGAATCTCAACCGGGTGATATCATCATATTGTTGGACGAGAAAGAGCACTCGACGTTTGTGCATGCCGGCACGGATTTGATGATGAAGATGCCATTGCAACTGGTAGAAGCGCTGTGTGGATTCCAGCGCATTGTTAAGACAATGGATGATCGCGATCTGCTAGTGGCGACACAGCCCGGTGAAGTTATACGACATGAGATGACCAAGTGCATCGCTGAGGAGGGCATGCCCATATTCAAGAATCCTATGGAGAAGGGTACACTTATCATTCAGTTTGAGGTTATCTTTCCTGATGTTATCAATCCATCTGTTATACCAACGCTCAAGCAGTGCTTGCCTCCGGCGCCAGAGATTGACATTCCAGTTGAAGCAGAGCACACCGTTTTGGTAAGTTCTTAAATGATTTCACTTCAAAATGTGGCATTTTACTAATCCAGTGTCGTTTTTAATTGATTTTAACAGGAGGACTTTGATCCCAAGCAGC
Source organism: Scaptomyza hsui (assembly GCA_018152825.1). Taxonomy (NCBI): domain Eukaryota; kingdom Metazoa; phylum Arthropoda; class Insecta; order Diptera; family Drosophilidae; genus Scaptomyza; species Scaptomyza hsui. The sequence continues at coordinate 3,096,036 of JAECXO010000004.1, read as the reverse complement.
GACGCCAACAACACCAGCGCATGGCCTACGATGAGGACGAGGGTGGCTATGCAGATGGGCCACGCGTCCAGCAGTGCACATCCAGTTAAGCGGACTAAACTTAAACATCCACCACAAACGAGAATCAACATGAATACAACAACCTACAACCAATCCAGGCGATATGTAGTGGGTCGCTCGCTCTGCATTAAAATGTAGCCTAAATTAAATCAACTTAAACCCTCGATCTAAAATAGCAGCTCCCAACAACAATACCTAGCAGCAGCAGCACCACCACCACCACCAACACCACTGAGTGTCATTCGCATTCTTTGTAATACCCAAGCACACAAAAAACACACACACACACTCACTACACAGAAGAACACATAGATCGTACCAGCTAGATACGAAAAAGCAAATTTAAAGTTATAATATGGCTTAGGAACGGAGCTCTTCAGACTACGAGATATGCAAACTACGATATTTAGGTATAAAATAATACTTATCAATTTATGCACTACATTTTTAACGCGTGGTTCCACAACAACAACTACATAAATACACTGTTTAATTCCGTTTATGTTGAGTTCGAGGAGTTTCACTTGGAGAAGCCCTGAAAACCGTATAAATATCAGTCGCCACTAGAACCGCATGTTGAAAAGTCCGCGAGCGAACGCATCTAGGAACAAGTTTAAATTATTTAATTCCAGCATAAATAAATAAAAGCGTTAGTTTAAACGGATATAACAAATAAAATAAATAATACACAATTTCAAATAACATTTGTTTTATACATATTAAGAAGGGGGATTCACTTAACAATTTGTTATGATTAATATCAACGTTGTGCAAAGTACGTATTACCTATGCTATTGTATATGTATGTATAATTATGCAAATTATATCTTTACGCAATATATACATATGATTTTTTTGTCCACAAATATACAAATATAATATAATGCATATATACACAAAATTGCAAGCATATTAAAATTTGGCGAATTCAAATGTAAGTAAATGACGTTCATTTACAAACGCTTGATCTTTTAAGATATGTAATTATCTATATTTACATGGTAAGTATGTAAATCTAGAATTGCACTATTGTTAGCTCATCGGGTTACAAATTCTATTGCCGTATAGAGACTTTTGTCGTGGGCGTTAAGTTAATTTCCTGGAATATTGTAGTCACTTAAAGTGATTGTAATTGAAAAATAGTACAGTCCCAGATAAAAGATAATACTAGGTTTACTTCAATTATCAAGCATACTAAAACAAGATTTTAAAATACGTTGTCAATTTATTTACAAACTTGTAAAATACAGCTACAATAGTTATAAATAGTTTGCGTTTAGCGTGCAAAGTTTCGTAGAGCGGCAACGACACCGGTGCCATAAATCAGTTTGCTTTCGATGCGCTCCCAAGCCACCTGTTGCACCTGCGAGACACTGCGTAGCGCTTCAACGATCTGTGGTGACTCACTTAGACTGAGGCCATGGGAGCGGAGATAGACGCTTAGATAGGATTGTGCCAGCTCAAAGTCTAGATTTGTGCTAAACATAAACTCAATGAGTTTGAGGAACTGCAGCATTGCAATTATAGTGCCGCCGGACTCTGGATGCAGTGACTTGATCTCAAAGTCTATCATGGAAGGACCAAGTTGGGTAATGTGGCTGACGGCTTCATCAAAGCCGTTACCTGTGGCAGTTGCCTCAAGCATTTTGCCAAAGGCCGTTAGATTGTTGAGGGAAGACACATGCTGCACTCGGGATCCCTGGCTGCTGCTGGGCGCATTGCCCACATCGAAGCGCAACTCCAAGCCAGAAACCGTTGGCAGAAAGAATGGTGCCTGTTTGGGCACCTTTGGTGGTGCTTTGGGCTTGTTCCGCTGCTTGATCAGCTGCAGATCGAGCAGATTCTGCCAGCGTGAGGCAGCCAGACCTGATAGCGTAATCAGTTCTGGGCTAAGCTGTTTGGGCGTTTCATAATTGGCATCAATCTCCTCGCCCAGTTCTGCATTCTCCTCATCGTTGTCAATGCCCAGCTCCTGCATGGCATCCTCCAGTTCCATAGCATCACAAATATTTGCCGGCAGACCCACATACGGTGCGGGCTCCGTTGGATCCATGGAACGCAGCGAGACCTGGTTAAACAGTGTCTTGTTCGACCACAGATAAATGCCAAGAAGATTGACGTGGGCGGTGGCCAGGAAATCTCCACTTGGCGACATGCTCAGCGAGACACAGGGTCGCTCTACGCGGAAGTGATCAATCATGTACGAGGAGGGTATGTCCCACACCTTAATCGTGCAGTCCATGCCTGCTGTGATGAGCCAGCGGCTGTCTGGACTAAAGGTCATATCGTTCAGCTTTGCCGTATGTCCAACAAACTTGCGCACAACCACACGAGTGGACATATCCACCACATAGACTTTGAAAGTATCCAAACCAATGGCTAGCATAGAGCTTTCGCGATGATGCCGCATTAGAGCAACACCATCCGACAGACGCAGCAGGGCAATTGGCTTAACAGCTAAAGAAACAAAGGAATTGTTTATTGTCTGATTATTCTTAATCCTTTTGATGTCACTTACCCTTGCCCTTGAATGGCCAGAACTTTACAAGTCCGTTGGAACAGCCGCTGACTACATATTGATTTAAGTTGTCGCTGGCCAAGCCACGGACGGCTGCTTCATGAGCTGCTTTGGGCGCACCATAGCTGCAGCGATGTATTCCAGACTGAATGTTAAAGCGCTCCACATCGCCGCTGTTGTAGCCAATGACGACAAAGTTGCCACAATGGGTCAATATGATGCACGTGGTCTCGCTCTCGAAATTGCTGCGATTCTTGTTTTGAAACTGCTCCGGCACCAGCCGATGCTCACCCATGCGACTTTTATCGAATGTCCAGGTCGTGGTCTGTATTACGCCCGCATGTATGGCGGCAATGTTATCCCATTCCTTCTCGCGCGTGACATCCGAGGTGAACTCCAGAATTGGTGGCATGCTGTATTTGTCGTACTGGAAGCGATCTAAAAAGAAAAAAAAGTGAAAGCAAGAAAAACATGTGCTTTAAGTTAGAGATACTTACTTTTCTTCTTGGTCGCCTTTTGATTGTAGGAGGCTCTGCCCATGCTCTTGTTCAGCGACTCGGAGATGGTGGAGAACACGCGCATCGTGCTGTCCTCGCCGGCGGATAGAATAGAGACGCCAGAGCCACCATGGAAACGGATGCAAAGTGGTGGCTTTGTGTGACCCTCGCGTATGCGAAGCTGACGAGCTCCAAAGTCGGGCATGTCAAAGACGAACAGTTTCATGGAGTTGTCTGGCGATGTGGTGAAGACAACCGGTTCACTGGGAAAACATATTGCGGTGGCCACTTGCTCATCATGCGCCTGCACCTGCCCAGCTAGCTTGCGCTCCTCCAAGTTCCAGAAGGCCATGTAACCATTGCTGCAGGCAGACACCAAAATTGGTGGTCCATCGGTACGGAAGGTCAGTCTGGTAACCAAACCCCATTCCTGCTTGAAGGCCACTATAACTGTATCGAATTTCAGATTCAAGACAATGATGGTGCCGTCGCCATGTCCAACGGCCACCACATCCAATGCCGGTGCCGGCTCGATGCAGGTGACACGATTATTGTGACGACTGAGGGTGCAAACGATGCTGTTCTTCTTGATGTTCATGATCTTCAGCTGGCCTTGCTGTGAGCCCAGCACAATTTTGTTGACGTACGTTGGCGGATGAGCCAGAGCCGTGATGAGAAACTCATCGTTCTGGAAAGGCACGTCCAAATACACATCTTCGGTAGGGATATTCCACACCTTGAGCACATTGTTGCGATCCACGGCAATTAGGCTTCTACCAAAGGGCAGCAGGAGATGCACGTCCCGCTCATGGCCACGGTACACATGACGGATGTGCTTGCCGGCACGCCACGCATAGATACACTTGTTGCTGGCCGTATACGTGTGGAGTCTATCGGTGGCCATGGCCGTGATATCGTCTGGATGCAGGCCGCTGACGTGCAGCAGGCGAAAGTGGCTGGCTGTGTACACCTGGAAGGACCGGCCAATGCAGGTAATCAACAGCGTGTCGCGACGTCGCTGCACATAGCGTGTCACGGCCGGCACCTGGTTGCTCACATAGCCCAAGGCGCGATTGCGCCTAAATATTTGACTGCTCTCCTTGATAATGCCGCGCGGCTCCTGCTCCTCCGCTGCTGCATTGTCCTCTGACTTTAAATGTGTCATCTTTTTGTTTAATGGTCTGTCTCTGTTTTGTGTATTTTATTAAACTTTCACGATTTTCATGTTTGTCCGCGAAGCACGTGTATTCAATTCTAATGTTGGCAAATCTGTAGGCAAATGCGACCCAATAATGTTAAGCGATTACATTCCAGTGCCACCAAAACTGTAATTATGTTAACTTCAAAATTGTTTATTTGTTATTGTTACCATACGTTTCATAAATCGAATGACACTAAACCATAAGATTAATATTAAAAAGTAAGTTTAATACTAAAATTAGCACAATTTAACCATTAAGTAAATTAATTACTTATATTTAAAAATGCGCTTTACCGCTCTGTTAAACACGGCAGAAACGCTGCTACGCTAATCGATGAGAACTGAGCTATCGTTGCATTGTCGCAATCGGTCTATCGAAAATAAATATTTGCGCGGTTGCCTTTAAAATATTTCACATTACTCCATTACACAATAAAACACAATTGAGTTAGAATTTAATTTATTAAATAACCCACAAACTCAAAAATATATATACAATAAAAGCTCTTGTGATCATTTAACATTAAGTTGCATTTAAAAATAATTATATATTTATAATAATTGGACATTTCCAAGAATATTTAGAAATTAAATAGGTAAAAAGTAAAATTACATTATAGTCTTTTGCTTTTGTTTACACAAAACTGATATATATATATAATTTAACATTATTAACAAAAGCAATAAAAATAACACACTATTATTGCCGTATCTATACTACATTTTATTTAATTTTTTGTATACTGAAATTTTTACCAGCCCTTAAAAACTTCAGTTTCAAATTATTATATTTATTTTGTTTTTTTTTTATATTTCACAGTTTATGCAAAAAGCAAAAATGTTGCCCAATTGTAACATCTATGAAACATTTTTAATTAACATTCATTTAAAAATTGACAAAAATTGTTGTAGTGTTGTTGTTGTTGCTGTTTTTGTGTTTGATGATGCTGAAGAAAGCTATTCGTTTGGTTTAGGTTGCTGTTGCTGTAGTTAATGTCCAGTTATGTTTTGTGCTTAATTAAGAGCATTCAACGCTCCTTCACGGTTGAAACTCTCGCCGGAACTCGAAAACGGGTAATCCAGTTCACCTAGACGAGGAGAGGGTCGGTGCGGACGGTTAAACTGCAAAAATAACAAAGTGTGATTAATAAGAAACAAAGTAAGTTTTGAATATTGTAGCTCACGACCTACCCAAGACTTCATAATTTTGTAGAGAACTTGACGCGACGGATAGTCATCAAACTCTTGATCGGGCACAGCTTGCGCCTGTTCATTAGGTAACAGCATTGGCAGCAATCCATTTGGACGCACAAACTCCTGCTCGAGGCCGGCAGCATTGGCAGCAGCAGCTCCTCCTCCGTTGGCAGCGTTCAAGGAGCGCTTCCCATGTCCGCCGTAACAGACGTGCCCATAGGCCTGACAGCCCTCTGTAAAATGCGAAATGCAAAAATGGGTAAAATGAATTAGACACCATCGACTATAGCAAGAAATTGCAAATGCTACAGGCAACAACTTGAATCGATATTACTCCGACGCACACACACACACACACACACACACACCTACACGTTATTAACTGTGTCTAGATACGCCTCAAAAAGTTTTAAGCCCAATGCGTGTGCATTCCCCTAGCGTAGATGATTCAAAGTTTATAACATTAAATGTGTAATTTATATGTATGTGGACAAACATTTGGAGTGACTTTGTCCGTGAGAGAGAGGGAGCAAGAGTCAAAATCTTTAATCGCTTGCCAATGCTCTGGAGAGACATCTTTTTGATAAGCATTTGACCTGTGATATGTATTTTCCTCCATTTTTTTTGCGTGTGTGTTTTGTCTGAGTTTGTTTTTGGACTGTTGACTTGATGCTATTTTGGAGCTTCCGCTAGCATACTCTTAACACACATGGGACTTGCCCTTGTTCCAGTGTCTTGTCATTTAAAGGCTTTTAATGTATGGCTTCAAATCACTGAGGGAGCATTACCACTCAATGTTAACACAGTTTGCAAATCTTTTGTGGCTATTAACAAAAAGCTTTAAATTGCAAACTTAGCTTAAAGCGTGTAAAAGTTATGTGTACAAATTTAATTAAATTGTTGTTAAGCATAACAAATTAAGACCTTGTTATTTTAATATGCATATATTCTTGGTCAAATTATGAAACAACAAAATGTTATCCAATTACGCGCTGTTGACTTTTTATGTTTTATGAAGAGATGCGATTTACGTTGGATGTGGAGGAAATTGCACGTCATTCCCCATGCCACATTGGGGCAATGCAGCTGCATAAACAGTGCCACAAAGGAGCAATGTCAATTTCTACGTTGGCGTGAGGTCGACCTTTGTTTGTTTTCCGTTGAAGTTAAAGTGCAACAATTGATGCTGGCAGCTATAACGCTGCATATGTATCTCTATGCATGTGTGTGTGTGTGACTTCCGTTTGTCAGCCATTTATAGGTTTGTTGTTTTGCGCTTAAATTCAATGAGTGTAGGGAAAACAACTTAAGTGGCATGTGAGTAGCATTTCCTTAAATTGCGACGTGAATAAAAGGTAAACTACTTACTTTTGGCCTGGCTCTGTTGGGCGGCCAACACAACGGTGCAGATGACAACCAGCAGCAGCGAAATTGTAGATTTCATATTAACTGCAAAGAGAGAAAGAACACATAATGGCAATTAAAGTATGTATATATTAAGGCAACCTGTTGAGGTCTCAGTACAAAAGGTTGCGCCTGCAGGTATGCTACACTAATTAGAAAACCACGGCACACAACCAATCACAAGTCACATATGCATTTAGTGAGTTAATCCTGGTCGGGCAAAACTTTTGAACTTTGATTTATGTTCCGCCCACCCAGCACAACATGCAGGCAATTAGTTCTGCGTGTGTGTGTGTGTGAGTGTGCTACCCAAAGTGGCAAAAGCACAACTTAAACGAATCTTTGTTTATTACGTGCTTTGAATTTCTTAATATGTAACTACAACAGCTTGCGGATATTCTACAGATGAATATCTTAAGATAAAAGGTAAATCATTTGATTTACCACGCATTATGTAAATGTGTTGCCTATAAACTCTATTGCAACAGTTACCAAGCTGTCTCTTCTAAGTATTTCCTGTATGTCAATCATACGACGCGTGTGCTAAAACGAACCTGGTCGTGTGTCGAACTCTTACTGCAGTGCACTTGTTCTCGGGCATGACAAACTTACCTCAGCTTAAACTGATAAGTTGATTTGTATAGTGTTTGTAGGCTTATGTAAAACAGAAACAAAACATAACGAAAAAAAATATTTGATAAGTTTATCAGCACAGTACAATAATTAATATTGAGTTTATATTAATTCTGGGTATTTTGAACGTTTGTATATAGTTATAGTATATACTTAATCACAGATAGAGTTTGTACTTTTTTTTTGCATTTTCCATTTAGCTATGTACTTGTATTTGATTTGTTTTCTTTTTAAGCACAACAAACGGCAACGAAGCCTAACGAATTTGGGTCCACGATTTCACATTTTCAAGCGCTGCTCGGCGACTGATCTGACTGTTCCAAGCTCCCGTTGCTTTACGACTCAACTTGCCAGCTGATAAGCTTGAATTAAATAGCTACGCTTTACTCGCATTTCAAATCGTGTCACGCATTACATTCGCATTCGTAGACTGAGAAGCAGACTGAGCATATTGGAGAAGCCTCAGACATAATTATAAATAGATGTAGGAACTCTTAAGCTTCATTGGTTATGGGGCTGAACTAAATATGTATTTACAATTTATGGTCATGGAGATAAGTGCAGCTAATGGGAGGCAGTAAAAATCAACAATACCCACACCTACAACACGCTGCAACAACAATAATATTATTGTTATTACTTTGTTTATAAAACTGGTGATGGCAGGCGCCATGTGTCAACGGCGAGTGCAGGATTGCGAACCTCTTCCATAGCTTATCAATTTTCCCAGCCAAGAGTGCATACTACATGTGTCTATTGTCAACTAATAACGATTTAATGAGCTGCTACCTGCCACTATTCATATCGCCATATCTCTTCTCGCGGCTTTTCATGTCCCATATAAATCAATTTCGAAAACTTTCCACAGGTGCTGCTCTGCTTGACAACCCTTTGCCCTTACCCAATTTCCAATCACACAACATCTGCCATTGCTAAGTTCATGTACATATCGACAAACTGTTTGTGTGTGTGTGTGTGTTTCCGTGTGAAATTTTTCTAATCAGCAGCGAGTAGCTGATAATGCCGGTATATAAAATATAAACAAAAGTATTAATACATATATACCACATATATTTTAATAATAATACCCGCGCAGTTTTTAAAAGCGTGCCTTTGGCATGTCGTTACGGCTGCGACTTACACAGTTACTTAGTTAATCTAAAATCTAAAAGCTCGAGCAGATAGTAAAACGAGCTACGAGCAACAAGCTAGCCAACGATGCTGTTTAAAATGCTCTGCAGATTTGAAAAAAAAAACCAGAAGAAGGCAAATTAAATTATATTAAAAATGCTTGCAACATTAAGCACTTAATTGTAGTTTCCAGTTGCTTTACTTTTTAAGAGCATGCCATAAACTGTTAACAATCCTTGCAACAACATTTTAAATTCGCTTAAGATAGTTTGTTTCCCAACTTATGCTTTTAATGTTTAAATTTATGGAAATTATATATTTTCTTTCGACTTACAGCATATCAAGAAGCTAAGTTAAGGCTAAGCTTAATAACTTCTATACTTTTTCTTTATTTAGAGTTTAAATTTTTTCTAACCTGCACTTTTGAATATATAGGTCCTATCCTGCAGCAACAATATATTTTTAATCTAGAAAACTTTATTATTAAAATATTTGGTGTTTAAGCTAAAACTTAAATACCTAAACCTAAGTTCAATTTTTTTTCAAAGTAGGTTATTGGGATATATTTCAATTCTGAAAGTCCCGTAAACTAAAATTATATCGATTAGAGATGAAAAATAGCTCAGTTGTTAATGCTTGTATTATACATATGTAACCTATTTTTAATAACATTTCCAAAACAAAAATATAACGAAAAAATATAATTGAGCTTCATTTTCTGTTATGCACTAAAAAGGTTAACAACAAGTTGCGTAATGCGGACATTAATTCTGCAAAAGGTATATTTTATTTAAGGTAGGTGCTCTAGGTACACATAAGCATGTCAGATTTATACAGCTGGTTTAGTAAGCTTGTTGACTTTTAACTTAATTTACCGTTAAGCATATGCTAAGAAATATTCAAGTTGTTTGACAAGTGCACCCCTTGGCGGCTTATTAAAAATTAATCAAAGCACTCGGATGAAAACGTTGAGCGCATCATAATGATAACAGCCTCAGCTTTTTGCTCTTCTTAAGTCAAACAGTTTTGCAGTTCGAGATAAACTTAACCACATGAAGTGACCAGTAATCTAATTTGATTCAATTAATTTGAACAAATAAACAAGTGCTCAAATTATGGCCTAGGGCAAAATTACAATGTATCTAGAAAGGAGTGGAGTTGCAGGTTGAGTTCCTCTAGGCAGATGTGGAGCAAGTTAAACAAGCTAAACAAACAACAGGATGTCGGAAAATTCAAATGTGGTTGTGTAGGAAATTCTATTTAAATGCTCACTTACCAATTTGTGTTTAAACTTTTGTGTATTGAGTATACAGCTGTTAATTTCACCAACTTAGGTTGGTCTTTCTCTTCTTTAATTTTAAGATATATATTTTTTGTTCTATTAGGATGCTGCCACTTTCACTTGCACCACTACAAATTGTTAACAAGATATTGTTGACTCTGTTTTTTTTTTTTGCGCGTTTGGTGTTGGTGTCGCTCGACTGAAAGCCAAATGTCGTGTGATGCCGTTAGTAGCACACAGCTCAGCTTTATACTTCAGGACGATAGCGCTGTGTGTGTGTGTGGGTGTAGTTGTACTTGTGGCAACAGCCAATCAGAAGCGTGCATTGAGCCGAATGACACACGAAGTCTGTGCCATCCGCCTAGTTGTATGCAATGCTATATGTGTATTTTGAGGTCCACAGTTTTGCGTAGGTGCTGCAACATTTGGACTGGCCGCCGCCGCTAAAAAAAGACCTAACGGCTGGCTAAAGCATTCTCTTTGAACCTTGGAACAGCATGCTGCTCCAGGCTATCCAGGCCCCCAAACCCATTGCCCTGGTCCGTGATAGTAAACAGTCGTTGGCTTTTGCTTTCCCATGCTGAGATTTATTTGGTTGGCTTGCAGTAACGCGTCATATGACTAGATATGAATTAATGAATGAAATGCTGCTGACGTACATACATATGTATAAATGTATGTGCTACCACGTTGCCATCTTAGCCGTGGGCAAAAAGCCTAAACGCTAACCCCCTCACCATTCACCTAGTGCCCTTTACGTGCGTGGCCTTTGATTCTAAGTGAATAATTGACAATTAATTGAATTTCGAGTCTTTGATTCGCAGTGCAATTTTCTCAGTCTGTAAAACGAAAACAACAACAAAAAGCTTGAGCCAGAGTGCGCAAATTAATTTGCCACTGACTTGTTTACAACAATTATTTTCAATTGCTGCTAAACCGGCAGCTTATCGCATCCAGAAAATTACGTCGATAAGCAGCTGTTGCTGCCCCGAACACACAGATCAAAATATTTGACATCAAACAGTTGCTCCCACAATCAATTTTTGTTTTTTTTTAACTATATACAATACGTACATATATGTAAATAACAGCTTATTGTGCATTTTTGCAGGGATGGCTTACGAATCCAGGCTTAAAAACAGTTCACAGGGCGAATTTTATATCTCTAGTTTTATTTCAGCTCTTGCATACCTAATGCTGCTTATGTGAGATAGATTTGGACGGCTTGCGTTACAGATGCGTCGAATACAATAAAGCAATATACAAATTATAGAGATTCAAAGTGATTGCTGTAGCAAAGTAATTATAAATTTTACATTTAAGGCCACTTAGTGCAGGTAGCGCATAAACCACAAGCCCAAAATAGAGCTCAAAAGGACACCGGCACCAGCAAGACCCGATGCGCCGTTGTGCTGGGCACAAATGGTGGGCTGGGGAGCCGAGACGTACTTGCAGAGAGTGCCAATAAAGTTGACCTGGGCGCGCTCGTTGACCTTCTTGTCGAATTGCTGTGAAAGGTGTATGGATAAGCAACAAGTATGAAAATTTGAACAGATTTCCTAGCTTACCTCATTAAACAGAATGGTGGGCACACTGGTTAGAGGTTCCTTTAGCCTCATGGTGGTTTCGCCGGCCTTCTTAAGCAGAACGCTGCCATCGGTGGTGTTGGCACAGGTCTTGATGTTCTCCCAGGTGTTGATGTGATTCTCGGTGGCACAACGCTGACCAGGATACACATTGTCCGGGAAGTTCTTGCCCGCCCTCATCAGGCAGTTGATAAAGTTCAAGGTAAGAGACTCACGCGTGTATTCAATCTGGTAGGAGTTGGCCTGTATATGCTCAATGGCGCAGGCATGCACCTTGTTGCCATAACACTCATTGGGTCCATGATGGCAGGTAAAAGTCGTCTCAGCGCCTTGTGTGACGAACTGAAGAGTGTTGTGTGTAAATGCGTATGTTAAGCAAATGAGGCATTGTGTGGCATGCTCACCTGGGACTTGCCAAAGGGCACAAATGTGAGTTCAACCGATTCGCGCAGCTCGCTCTTCATAGCCGGATAGAGCTGTTCCGTAATAAACTTGGCGCTGTCCGGGCACAGGGATTCATAGTAAATGGCAATAGGCACCTGGTCGAACAACAAAACATAACAAAACAAAACAAAACAGTTCAGTCAGTGGGTTTCACATGTACATACAATGGTCGAGGTTCTGGACAGGGGAATGCATTCTTCACAATGTGTTGCCATTTTCAGTTGGCAAGCAAATGAGACAATTTGCATTTTTACTGCACATGCAAAACAGTTTTGGATGAATGGACACAACCTAAAATTTAATTCTGTGCCACAGTTGGCTTTCTTGCGAAATTAAAGTTTAATGTACATTTGTAGTGTACATTTTTTATTTATGACTCACTATTCTTTATCATTATCATAAGCTTTAATTCATAGAATTGCAAGCACAGCTGAAAGCTACTCACTTTTTAACTGCAAAAGTTTAACATTTCAGCAGATTTTCAATAAGCTCTTGTATTTACTTAGCTGACATTTTAATGTTTAACAGATGGTTTTGGACTCTGTTTTAGAGACAATTGCTTTATTTTCTTTGTCTGTTTAGCCTGCAAGCACATACATATACACTTAAACAAATTGCAATCAATATGTATGTAAAATAACGTGCGTTTAAGTGCACATTTGAATAAATGATTTTGTAAGTCAATTATATACTTTATTATTTAACAAATAATTTATTTCAATTTTGCGTGATCAAAATAACTCAAAATGACTACATCGAAAAAAAATACCGCTTATCAAATAACTTATTTAAAAAAAATCTCGTGACAACACACAAATGATGCGCAATAGTTAAGTATTATTATTATTGGTTTTAAATGCCAGCTCAAGTTTTTTACTGTTCGTTTGTACATATGTACATGCTTTCAAATGTTGATTTGTTTATTCGTACTTGTTCTCAGTATGTATGTATGTGTACATAATTTGCTTATTGTTCTTTTTTCTTTTTTTCCCCATTTTAAGCTCCCACAAACGTTACAGTCATCGCTTTTGTGATGTGGAAACACAGATAGAATAAAAAGTCAAAAGTTCCATTCTTGTAGAAGAAGCAGCAGTAGCAAAGCAACAACAACAGGTTGGACTGGAAAGGGGCTTCCAAGAGTGGACGGTGGCTAACACCGGTTCCCGCATGCATCACAATTACACATCGAAATACAATGAAATGGAAACTGGTCGGCATCAGTAAACCGGTTTTGGGTCTCAAAACAAAAATACAAAATATGTTGTTGGTAGCCACAGCAAGACACAGAGAAAACTGAAGTTATTTAATTAATTATACATATATGCACAGATGCATACATACATAAGTAAATGTTCACTTGTGTTTTGTGTGCTTAATATTTTCCAGCAGCGGCATTTTCCAACACACAAATTTAGTTCATTCAACTCATTTTGTAGGGCGCTCCACTTGTTGCTGTACTTTTTTTTCCCCACTTCTTGTGAATTTGTCGGCCCTGACCCACTAGTGTGGCTTAGCTTAAAAAGCACTCGTGATTTTGGGCATTGATTTTTCGACTACGTAATCGCGAGTTTTATACACCAACAACTACATTCCTTGCATTTTAAATTGATTTTACTTAAGGCTTTGATTATGCAAAACTTACCTTAGCGGCGCTGCAAACAGTTGCGGCAAGGCAAGCCAATAAGACAAATTTGTGACTCATGATTTGCTTTTTTTCGACTTTCTTATGGTTTGTTAACACGACACTGCTATGAATAAAGCGCTAGTTGTTGTGAACGAACTGACGTCTAAGCGTGAACTGTTTGTTCACAGTCAGCTTTGGGTTTGGACAGAAGCAGCTCCAACCGCTTTCCAGTCTGAGCACGCGGACCAAGAGCGAACGCTACGTGCATACGTAATTTGGGTTTGTCTGCTTCTCAAAGAAACCTTTATGTGTATGCATATTCCAGTGTACAGATCGTCTGCTTCCAATGCATGGCTGAGCCAAAGCTTAGTACAGAACCAAACAAATTATAATTGATTAGAGCGCCACATTAAAAAAGTACAGCTTTAACAGCGCCACTCTCTTGGCGCTCTCTGCGGTGCGGTGTTTGTATTGGGAATTGGATCGTGAACTGCTTAATTAACATAATGTTGTTAAAGTTTGCTTGCTAGGAAAGCTGGAACACAGATGGTTACCCATGTTAAAACAATGTTCATGTACACCTCAAGACAAATCCCAAGAGTACACTTTGTTGACTTTGCATAGCACTTTTTTCATTATGTTAAATGGAATTACAAATTAAAAATATGTATGTTTAAAGTATGTACATTCACAACACTTTGGTCGCTTTTCTCTTTGACTTATAAGTTACGACCGCATTTCGTTCAATCACGGAATTTAAATCCTTTGGCTATCAAATCTTTGCGTGCCTCCAAAATCTCTGCCTGCAACTCCTTGGCTGCCTCCGGGCAGTCGTTAAACGTAAATGTTCGATACAGCACAGTCCAAACGGAATAGATCTATTGATATGTGTTTCTGATTATTTATGTTGTTTAATATGGTACAATTTACCAGTTACTTACACCAAATAAAACTAACAGCAACAGTGGCAGCAATTGAATATGCAGCAAATATTTAGTTGTCAACGCTGTTTGCACAGAACCAAGCACAATTGCTAGGTAAGGCACGGCAAAAAGCGTCGCATAAAAAAGCCATCGTTGCAAATTTGTCATGATTATAATTTAATACGTATAAATAAAAATGTATTGAAAATAAAATTCTTTTCTTGTTATTGCAACACGTAAACAAGAGGCCGGCCTGGGGATGGTCAATAAATCGATTCTTGACAGCCACGCAGACAATCACTATTCGATTATTTTATTCGTGCGAACAGCTGGTTTAACAAGTATCGCATGTCATAGCAGGCAGCTTGCGCGCGTAAGCAGATTTCGTTTTATTTAAACAGTTTATTTGTACTTAGGAAGTAAGAGTTTAAAACTAGAAGTGATATTTATGATAAGTTATTGTTTTTTATGTTTTCCGTTGCACCCACCGTGCAGGGCGTATTAGCCAGCAAATCAGCTGTACGACAGCCAATTATCTGGAACTTAATCTCCTTCTCTTTCAAGGTGCCGCCAACAAACAAATTGGGTTCACTGCTCAAAGCCCACAATTCATTTTCTCCCTTCGAGTTCCTATTGATCTTAAGGCCAGTGACAAATTTCAGCTGTTGCGGATTATAGGCCACAGCTCGTATGTCATTTCCCGTATAGTTGGAACCCTCACTCCAACTAATCAAAGCTCCCAGACTGATAAGACTGCAGTAGAGATTACCCTCGTTATCCATCACTTCCGACTCGCATTGAGTTCCTCGTGTGCCCAGGATGCGAAAGTGTTTGCTGACTTCATCCCTGGATTTCCTATCCCAAATACTTGCATTGTTGACCAGCTGCAGTGGAATCGCTATCTCATAGAAACTATTAAGCGTGTGAAAGTATAAAAATCGTTCTGCAAAAGGAGATTATTTTAGTTTACTTTTGCTAGAAGATGGTTAGTTGTCTTACCAACTGCATCACTGGGGCTCAGGCTGACAGTGAAGATGCCCGCATGGGCGCTGCCAAAGCGTCTTACTCCCAACGATGGTTGCATGGATTCATGTTCAATGCGCCATGATTTACCAGTGAGGGCATCAAAGACAATCAACCCATAGCCCCAAGCATCCGCTATATAAGCCTTGCCACCCAAACATTTACTAGGTGGCACATTCTCAGTTAGATCCACCACCATGGCAGTAAAAATCGAGATGCTAGGCGTATACATCTGGGCTGGCAACGAGGAACGCTGCACCAGCTCATCCTTGACCAAATCAAAGATCAAAATCTGTGGAGGACACAGCTGCAAAGAGTTCACTTGTCCCGAGTCCACAACCCAAAGGCGCCAGCATTCATCAATCTTAAACACGAAAAAAAGTGCAGTAAGTTAATTTAAATGATAAAGTTAGGTTATCAATGTCACTCACATAGGTTCGAATGGCGGAAGTAATGCCCGAGCAATTGTTAGATGGCAGATGCCATTTCATGCTGGGATAAGCTTCCAGTTGTGGATTTTCAACAATCTCATTGTCACTGTGCGATACCGTGGCCAAAGTGAAGGGTGTTCCAGCACTCAGGCGTGGAATGGTGAGAAACGTACGATGACGTCCCTCATCGCCATATTCAATGTCAATGTCAACGGGCAGAAAGTGATTGTTGCTCGTCGTATCATTGCCCAGGCTGAGATTACTCCACTTATGCAGCGTGTAGAGTTGTTTAATGCGCAACTGCTGGGAACTGGTAAGTAGAACCTGGAGTAGGCAAACAGTTAACAGAATGATGAACTTGTGCTTAAACATTTTCAAGTCGCTTAAGAACTTCCTTAAAGCCGTCTTGACCGTTCAGTTGACGCGTGAAAACTGAGTTGCAGGTTGCACGATGCCCGTTGCATGCTGCAGGTAACGGCCAGCGGTGACTTGAGAGTGCTAACACACCCTAATTGACCAAACTGGGCAACAGACGATGCAGACAAAAGCAAACGTCGCAACAGGTAAGCGTTAACCTCTTCTTCACCTTCATCTTCTTCTCGCGAGCCCATGTCAAGAGTTTAGTGCCGTTTAATACATGCTAGATTTATGGGCACCTTTCTTCATGTCTGCCTCAGCTCTATTTACATAGTCCAAGAACCCGCACACTCCTCACACACACAGCCTCCTCCTCACAGCATGTCAACAAACCGATCGATGCAAGCGATAATTGATCTTTACACAGTGGAAAAAAGTATGTTCAAACGACGTTAAATCAATTAATCGCTTAATTGCTTCCTCAAAACGAGAATAACAAATCTTAAAACAAGTAATTGTGTTGAAATATTATACATAGGTGTGAGAAACTTGATAGAAGTTTGGACTAAAGATTTTTGATTGCTTAATCTTGTTGTAGCTTTTTTAATTGAATTATTTCTTTTATTTCATTTAAACAAGTTTGTTAAATGATAAACATGTTGGAAATGTTATTTTTATGTGTTTGAATTCAGTCATATTCTTCCCTCAGTGTACGCCGTTTAAATTTTATGCCGGAAAATGCTGTCTAACTGCAATTTGAGAGCGCAGGCAGAAAACAAAAAATGCAGTCACCGGCAAAACAGTTAAACGTCAAAGCTAATAGCTGTTAGGAGATGAATTAATGTGGGGTATGAGGGACACTTAAAGGCGTCGCAAGTGCTGAACTTGCTTTCCACGCGGCGGCATCTGTGGTAAACTTGCTTTCCACGCGCCGGAATCTGTCATAGAAACCAAGTGTTTACATTGATTGTTGGTGCACATGTGTTTGTATAAAATACTTAATCACACTTGTCTTAATAGCATTTGCATTTGTATTAAGTACTTTTGTTTTAACATTTGTAGCTTAACATAAATGTATATTGAACAACAACTTTGTAGTTTAATGAACTTTTCGCTCTCAACTTATTTGCATTGTCGGCCAATAAATTTAGCTCAAATGCATCTGTAAATTATAATTTTATATGTTGTCAAATAAATTTAATCAAAAATCCAATTGCTTAGTGACATTTAAATTTTTTTAATTTATTTGCTTATGCATAGGAATTTGCCTACAATTTTTATATAGATATGATGAATACCTCTTCTTATTTGAAAGCTAGAATTTCGTTTAACCTCGACGTCTTCTTCCTCCCATCAAGGCTGCCCTTCTCCTGTTGGCCGTCTGTCGTCTTCTGGCCGCTCTTCTTCTCCTTGCTGCCCTCGCTCGTCGGTTTCTTCTCATTTGTTGCAACCTTCTGGTTAAACGTGCCACAGCTGCTGCAGCGGCAGCGATCGAGCTAGTCGAAGATTTTGTTGCTGCTGTTGTTGTTGCTTTTGTTGTTGTTGTGGAACCTGAAAGCGTTGTTCGTCCTGTTGTTGGTGATCCCCCTGTTGTTGTTGCGCAATTAGGATCAGCAGCATTTGCAGCATCCCGACAATCAGTGCATCCAGCTGGCAAATTTGGATCAAATTATGTACATGCCTCGCCTCTGCTGCTCCTTATCAGACAAATGGCCAAAAGGACGCAGTTAAGAATCACAATTCTTAATTGCATCTTACTGTTAAGAGACAACTACTTTCAATGTTTAAGGTTGCAGCTTGTCATTTCTTTAAAAATAGTTTGGCACGCGCTTCTAAACTCCATTCATAAGTAATAGTTTTTGTATTTTTTTTATAACTAAAAATTTGTCATGAATCTGACGCACTTAATATTTATTCAAATGTTTTGGGATAAACTAAAGCAACAGCTGGCAATTTATTTTTGTTGTCAATTTGCAAAACTTTAACAGCTATTAAAAAGATTTACCAATCGTTTAATTTCTACTAATTGTTAGAAATAATTGCAATAAAGACCAAATCAAACATACGAAATATGAACTCCGTGCTAAACAGAACGCAACCACAAGCCAATAACCGCTGCAAGAGTTGGCCAAGAAGAAAATAAATATAAATCAAATGCTTTATAACTGGTTAAGCCGTCATTTTACGCCTCATTAATGTCGGATTTAAAAGCATTGGAGCTCGCCTTGTCAGTGTATGTAGTTTAATTACGTAGTTAAATTTGTTTAATCAATTAATAAATATGACAGCTACAATTAAATTTAGATAAGGCAAATACAGAAAGTATGTTTATGATTTTTTTATGTATGTATTAAATTTTATTATCGAATGAGAGAAATAAATGTTTGGGATAAAAACCAAATATAAAACATAAAAATCAAAATATTTACAAACGAAAAAATAAAAAACTAAAATATAAATAAAAATAATATGTACAAAAAGAAAGCAAAGAAATTAAAATTGAGCTAATTATTGATGATAGTAATAGCCACTGTGCCGGGCCGAGTAAGGCGTTGGCGATACCGCATAAGGTGCCGGGGATGCCGAGTAAGCCACCGAAGGCGATGCTGGCGCTGTGGATGTACCCGCCAGGCTGTCCAGATAGGAACGCTGATAAATATCCCGTGAGGCCTTCGAGGGCGGGAACGCCTCGCCCTGATTGAGAGCTGTGAACGGATTACGCAGACCATAATTGACGATGCCCGCACTCTCGTACTTATAGGGTGATTTTGTGGTGAGGGGCGTGGTTAGCGCTGGACTCGTAAAGTATGTTTGCAACGCATTCGAGGAGGTTTGGGCGTGTACGTGGGTGTGTGCGTGTGTTGTATACACCCCAAAGGGCAGCAAACTGTTGTGAGCAGCTCCCGTGGGCAAAGTCAGGTGATGACCCAGAAGGGGAGTCTTATAGCCACCGGATTTGCTTGGAGGCAGTTCCAAACGGACAATGCGATTGTTGAACTCATTCGGGTTGAGATTCTTGAGGAAAAAGCGATGGAACTTTGATGATATCGCATAGATAACACCTGGCTCAGATTTCGTTGTAGTTATATCCGCCACAAACTGCAACTTTTCCCGATCATGGGCAAGAACTGATTGCTGATTGCTCGAAGGATTCCATGAGGCAATCGCGGTCTCACTGAGCGGACTGAAGATCAGGCTGCTGTCGTAGGGTGAAACGGACAAGCCGATGCCCTGGGAGGACTTCTTGCCCACCAGCTTAACATCCAGCATTTGACCACTGGCCAGAGGACCAGCTCTCAAGACATTCTTGTGCACCGAAAAAACACTGATAGAAGTGAGGCATTTTATTATAGATTAATAAGTAAGTTTTAGAGTAAGTCTCACCGATCTGTAGCCAGTGGCTGGAAGTAAACAATGCCCTTGCGCTCATCGAAGGTCAAACCCACAACGCCATCCATCAGCACAAAACGATCGTTAAGGATCTCCGATTGTGCAAAGTCAGGATCAGGATACATGGCTGTAAATGCAACAAGTTACTAAAAGTTTTCTACAACTTAGACAAATCCTACCTGGATGCGATTGACGCCAGGTCACATCCTTGCCGCTGTCATAGACAATAATGCCAGGCTCCACTGTATCCGTAATATAGACGAAAACATCATCACAGGTCTTTGCAGTAGTTTCATCAATAACCATGTTGGTGAACAAAGATTCACCACGCAACACCTCGGGTGGGAAATCGATGCGACGCACCACACGATCCGTGGCCAGATCCACCACGAGTATCTTGGGTGGACAGGTTCTTTCGTAATCCTCCAGCGAGCGAGAGATGCCCGCATCCAGCAGCCACAACCGATTGCAGGAATCAATACGAAGACGGTAAACAGAAGTGAGGATTAGATCACTGCAGTTGAAGTTGGTGCGAGCTGTGTTGGAGAAGGACCAGTCCGGATAGGCGTGCAGGGTGGGTGAGTCACCAACTTGGGCCTTGGACACCCAACTCACAGTCGAGGAGACGCCCGACAACAACTTTGGGGTGGCTATAAAGATGCGATCCTCTGAGACAGCAATGCCCGTAATCAACACATTCATTGGATTATAAAAGTTGGTATCACTAGCACGGGAGGGTGAGTCAAAGTTATAGCCGAGTAGCTTCCATTGCTTGACCACCTGTAGGCCAGGTGAATGGGCCAGAACAGAAACCACACAAAGGAGGGTGGCTAGAAGGCGGAGCATGTTGGCACGTGTTTCCTAAAAAATAATAATAATGATGGAAGGTATGAATTATTAATGCAATAAAAATAGCAATTATAAAATCATTTCAATCAAATGCTGAATGCATTTTATGAATACTATAAAAAAATAAATCAACGATTAACGTTTGTTTTGCTTTTCCGTAAAATCATTTCAATAAACGTTACAAAAAAAACCCACATAAACTAATTACTTGCTATATGTAAATATAAATATATATAAAAACATATATTCAAGAGCGGGGCCCTTTTCTTATAAAACAATAATAGTATATAATAGGTGCTATTGAGCCATTGGGGTATTGCAGACTGCATCTGGAATATGTCAAGGCATTGTATTCAAATGAAGTTGGCTGATTGCTTAGCCTTGTTAAGATCCCGTCTCACATGACCGTAGACAGTGTGGACCAATTGACAGGTCTGGGACTGAAAGACCTGAGTCTATGATTAAGATTGAGCATTTGTGCAAGTTTGTGTTTCTTTTTCAGCTCGATTTCACACACTGCTCCATTTCATATTGAAATGGCATTTGTTACACTATGCAACAAGTTTGATAGAAAGACAATGCAGATATTTATGTAAAATTAATCTATGACTAAAAATATATGTCATATAGAACATTTTTCAGCGATTTGATAAATCGCTAGTGTTTTTTTGTAGCACCACTGATATTTCCTACATGAATAAATTGGCTCTTAAGAAAAAAGTTGGACTAACTTTCAAAAACGCTCGTCAGGCGATCGTTAAAAAGTCATTTAAACAAAGTTCGGGGACAATTTTAGCAGAGTCAGAGTTTTGAAAAGTCGAAAATCTAGTTTTTTACTTTAGTTGACATTTATTTTTTTGACTTTTGACGCATTTTGGCTGCTGCCTAGTGCTATTAAATGCCTCAGTTGACTTTAAAGTGAGCTGACAGGCGGACAGACAGTTCGTTTTGCTTTGCTAAACTATATATCGATCTGAAAGACCTGCATTTGTTGTTTGGTGCTGTGTTGCATATGATTTACCAGCATGGTGCTGCTGTTGCTGGTGTTGTGCATAGGCCCACACGCATGCGTGTGCATGTCGAAATCAAAGCGAACAACTTGGCTAACACCATAATTTGTCTATCTTACACTTTCTTTGGTAATTGCGCTTGTGCCACAAACACTCAACATAAACGGCAATCCAAGTTAATTGAATTTATAATTTCGAGATTTTTATGAGGATGTACACAAAATTGGAAAAACAATTACATAAATGACAAATGTCAAGGCTCCTAATATAATTTTATATAAGTCAGTTTCATTTTGCGCAATGCAAGAGCGGAAATGTGAACAATCAAAAAACCGCCAACTGACATTGCCCACTGAATTAGGCCTGATGCCAAGCAATTTATGAGGCGCGGCCTCTAAAAAGTTGACAAATGTTGATTTGCCACCGCCTTATGATGATAGCGGAACAAACAGTGGCAAGCTAAAGATAATGCCACAAAAGCGAAACTACTTAAAATGCCTAACTCTATTTTTTACATTATTTTCTATTCGAAAAAAATGCTTTATGTTGCTTTTTCTATGCATTGACGTGCGAAAACGCAATAAACTTGGCAATATCATCAAATTTGTTGACAGCTAAAGATAAAAGTATGGCAAACTTGTTTGTTGAACTCGTAACCAGAAATGGTTAGTAATCTTTTATAATCTACCAAAGTCCGCAAAGACCGAACAAACATGGTATTTACTTTTTTAATACGTCAACACATACATGTGTATCATGTAAATACACACTATAGTGTATAAACTAATGCCGGAACCAAAGATCCAGCATTCAGCACAGTCTAATACCAATGCTTTTGGTGGAGTTTGGCTTAAGCACCCTGACGAGTGCAGCAAATTGAATTACTTGTAAGCCGCAAGTAAATTGAGTTCAATTATTTCTTAGCTGGCAAACAAGACACAGTAGTTAAAAGGCCAGTTGCCGATGGATGGTGAAGTTAAATCTACCGGTCTATCACTCAATGTAGCCTTATCTGCTCTGGCAGTTTTCTGCCTTGTACGTGTTCTCACGCGTTTCACAATGAGCAAACAGACAGACGGACAGACATTGCACTGTTGCAAAGGTTTAATTGCCACAACTGGAGCATTCTCAAAGACATGCTTGTATCCGAGTGTTTGTATTTTTGTCGGCTTTTGATTAAGATAGTTTTAATTATACTTAGCATGATTTAATAAAGGGTCGCACGGAAGATCACTATTTCAGTTGCCAACACATTAACATATTGCTGCAAATTTATTGCCAATATCAAAAGAAACAAAAACACAAATCTTGCAATTTGCAAAGTTGATCGCGCAGGCCAAACGTGATGCTGACTGAGTTTCCTTATAGCACACACATACACAGAAACAGATACACTTTGACTTATATAGATATATGCACATATATGAGTCAACTCGTAGATGCCAGCACGAAGTGTTAGCCATCGATTTAAACGGTTAGCCAAACACAACAAGCACAAAAAAAAAACAGCTCGAATTGCAAACACAAAACGTAATTAACACAGTTCTTCATTTGGGCACGCAAGAAGGCACAAAACCAAAGACAACGACGACAACCACGGCGGGCGGTTTGTGGAGTGCACTTTTGGCCAATAGCAAACAAAACACAAGGCTATTGGCCAACTGCACTACCCTTGGCTATGGATAGCTTAATTGTATATACTTTAGTTGCAATCAATTTTTGTGCCTTTATTATTTCTTTTTCTATTCAGCATTCACTGGGAATATTAATTTAAAGAACCGAACCGATTCACACATACACTCACAATTTGTAGCTAATGCAAAGCAATTGCCACTTTAACCGTTAAAGAAAATCGTAGTGACGACGTGCCGCGTGCCAAACTAACGAATGCATTCGCACGTTCGTTGCCTAAGTCTTTTGTTTTGGCCTGCACTGTGGCGAGCTAGCCAATTTGTTAGCTGTTCGGTTTGTTGCTGTTCATCTGGCATTAGCTTACTCTAAGACACATTCGGCTTACTGCTGCTGTTGTTGCTGTTTCGTATTCGTTTTTTGTTAGTTTTCACTGTTCGCGACACGTCCAAGCGTTGTGGTTGCCGCTTTGCAACTGCGCTCGTATCACAGGCGCACCGAATTTTATAAGAGTTTTCTGTTAGTAAATAAACATCAAACAAAGCACTGCTGCATGCGATACAATACCCTATTTGTGAATTATTAATATTCCGTTTTCTATACACTTTATGTTAATGGCTGAATATTATATAGCACTAGCCAATAGCCGTATAAAAAATCAATCAATTTAAACAACTTGAGCTTACTAAACTATTAAATATAGTTATTGTATTGAATATTTATATTACAAACAAAACCACCATTGCAGGTGTCTATTACAGGGTATCGAAGAGATAAACGGCGAGAAAAAGGCAGGCGACATGAAAAGCAGCTTTATTTCCGAACTGCAGTAGCAATTTTGGTGCTCTTATACATGTTGACATGGTGATTATTCATACGCTCTGTTGGCCAGCGTTCAAAATTGCAGCGGTTTTTTCTTTAACTAACCTTTTGGCTGGCGGCACATCTTCCGTGAATTTGCATTTATATCAGCATAAACAACTGTCTGTTCATGTGTTGGCCAGTGAGTTACGATTCCGTTTGTCAAGTTGTCAGTTTGTTGTAAGTGATTGTAATTGGCTTTTTAACAAGTTCATTATCGCATTTTGCTAATCAATAAACAATGCGCATTCATTGAGCATGCGTGTTCACAGTTCTTGGTATCACTTTATAAGTAGAAGAAAACTCGGATCTAATTTTGAATATATTAAGATTTTAGCTGCAATCATAAATTAACCTTTACAGAAAAGCGTGCACTTTAATTTGTGAGGTGGCAGACAAGAAACGTGATTAGATACCATTGAATTATGGGCATTAAAGTTAATTAAATATTTAAGCGAGACAAACAAACTCAACTGAATAATATTTTTTCAATTTGGACCGGAATGTGGCGCATCTCGTCCACGAAAATGCGCATATAAAATGAAACCAGTTCGCATGCAAATCTGTCTAGAATCGCGGGAGTGCATTACCTTTTATAACCTAATCATCGCCTTGCGAGAATTAAAAAACATTCAATCTTACAACCGCAATAAATCAAACCCGTTTTGCCTTTTTAATGGGCATGTAAGACAGAGAAAAACATCTGTAAACCCTTGACAAGAATGTATCACAGAAAATTCTTGCACGTGTCTGTAAACTATAATTTAGTTATAATAACTCTTTTAAAGGTGTGTATAATTTCAAAGTGATTTTAATAGTTATTGTCTTTTACATCATTGACTTTATATACTTTTATGGGAAATTGTATCAATGATGTTTGTAAGCCCCTTATTGAATCAACAGCGTATTAGAAATAGAAAAGACTGTTGAAACAGATAATTAGAGATAATTGGAAAACATTCTCATTTGGCGCCAGCACATGCTAAAACGTATTTAATTCTTTGTGTCTTTGAATAACTTGACTCCTACACAAATTAATTAACCATTATTTTCTGGGTGGTCCATTCACATCACGAGCAGACATTTGGACATGGTTCAATTAACAGTTTGTGCATGACAGCTTAAAATTTGTTTCTGCTTTTGAAAGTTGCACAACTTTATGATACAGTTTTGATACCCTATTCAAAATGTTTTGCATATATTGTGTGCATGGGTTGACGAATAGGAAATCGAATTATTATTTAGTATCGCTATCGTTTCATTAAAATTAAGCCTTTGGGTTAATGGCCAGTTTTAGATACGAATCCAAAGCAGGTGCAAAGCTCAACACGAATGAGGCCGACAACTGTGAACTAAAGTGAACTGCATTGTATTTCATAATACCTACTTACGGGCAAGTGCATTAAAGTGGCCCATGTGGCGACTCTAGAGAATGGTGAAAGCCCAGAAACTGACCAGCCAACAACAACAACAACTTGTTTGTTGGCCCGTTCCGAGTGCTCCATAAATTGACAGCCGAAAAATGTGTGATATCAAAATGGAAAGTAAAAGCCACAATCAGACAATTAATCTGCGACTAGACATCTAAATCACACTCTATTTTATTTGGTTGCTTTTTTATTGGCACTTTTGTTGGGTTCTGTGCAAAATTTCAATTAAATGACCGAAACTAATCCGCAAACATGAAAAGTGTCAGCCCAAATCGGGGGTTATGCAAAGGAAAAAAATTAAAAGTAAAAAGCAATTGTAGCCACCAAAACAAACTCAGCCATAACAACAAACCAAAAAAATAAAAACGACATCTAAACTGGTTTGCCGCCAGAATTAGCCAAGTCGCAACGGCAGCAGCAGCTCTTGTACATTTGGGTCTTGTATGCATTGGGCATGTGGAGTACTAGTTGAGCATGAATCACAAGCAAAAGTACTGTTGAATTGTCGAACATATTCGAGACATTCTTTTAAAGTTCATCTTGCGCCGTTATTTTAATTGGACATAAAAAGGCCGCCAAACCCCAAAAAGTCAGAAAACAATCACTTTGGTTTTCAATCGTATTAACGTATTTAATGCTCTTATTTACGAACTTTGACTAATTATGCACTTGAAATTTATTGCCATGCCGGTTCTAAATACACACACACACATACTCAGACACACACCGTAGCCAAAGTCAAGGCCATATGCATGGATACTGATGTCGATGATATAACCGCAATTCAAGCTGCATGAAATCGAACTGTTGCGCTTTATGTCGCATGCTTTTTGCACTTGACCATTAAACAAGATACAGATTACGATTACGACACTTGAGCCGGAGTTAAGAGTTAGCTCGAGTGTAGGTGTCATTTGTTGTGACTCCACAATTGTATCAACTGTTTTCCTTTCACAACGACAACAGCTTTAATGCCCTCACAAGTCGCTCATTAGCTGCTTTGTATTTCGAAAGTAACGACCAATTTATATAGAGCAGCCCGCAACCAAATCTGGGCAAGACACTTAGAGCTAGGCGACTGCTGAGTCTGATTCGGAGTCGCCTGGGCAATGTGACGACTCCACCACACATTTGAAGATTAATAGCCCCAAACGCTCACTTGTTGCATATATGAGAATTTACCAGTTTATAACTGTTGCCGTTGTCGTATTTGACTCGCTCTTGTCTCTTGAAGCCATTACGTCATGACTTTTTAAATATCTGATTGTTTTTAGAGTATGCACATTTTTATGTTGGAATACAATATTTGTTTTGAATCTTTAAAAGAAAGAGCTTGTATACCTAAAGTCTGAATAAAATCAAAGTCAATCACACCTAACTGCTCCCAAAAGCAGAAAGGAATTCAAAAAATTGTCTCTCAATGTGTAATACATACTTAAGTGTGATTGTCCGTCCGTCTTTGGCGTTCTTCGCATACGCAATCCTGACCAATGTTGTTATCACATCATCATCATGCTTTAAATTGTGCAGTCTGAACTGAACTTTAATGGCATTCGAATATATGCGGCCAACGCTGCCGCTTGACAGTTTCATTAATGGTTGGCTTCAAAGTGTTGACAAGGTCTTGCATTTGGTAAGCATTTGAAGCATTTTGTTTCGCTTTTTTGCGCTAACAATTCTTAATGCCAAACTTGGCCCAAAACTCAATTAACTAATATGAACATATAAGCGAGGCTTTTGTGAACACCCCTAATGTGCCACTAAAGTGCTCGCCTAAAGATCACTATAAAAGTATCCCATTTAACCAATTAGATATCTATGTGGCTATATTGTGAAGGCTCCACCTCCGCAGAAGGTGCGCCAACCAGCCGGTTTTTCCATCAGCCAGCATTTACCGCAATGCATTTTATTTTTGTATTGTACTCTACTTTCAATTTCCGCTGAGTTCCCGAACCAGACCAGCCAGATTATCGATAGTACTCTGAATTTACAATCCAGCCATGTATCAATGTCTCGTACTTTGTACTAGTATTATTTGAAGTTTTTTTTTTTTTTTTTTTTTTAACTGCGGTCAGTTGGTTATTGTTGTGGTGCATGCACTCCTTTTGACTGCCATAAATCAGACAACAGTCGAACACACATACATGCATAGCTCTATATGTTTGTATATATTTATATTTCTATTCTCTTGGATGAAGGCCAGCACCACGCCAAATAGCAGCACTTCTGACGCTGACTCTGATTATGGCTCTAACTAAGACCAGCTGACGCTTAAGCCGGTGGCCCACACAAGGAGGTGGTGCGAAGTGAAGTGGATATGCAAGTTGCAGTTGTTGAATGGTCTATTCAATGGAGTGAATAGACGCATAGATACACTAACACAACAAATTTAAGGTCAATATAAAGTTCATACAAAAAAAATAGCAAAAAAACCATTTCAAAACACATTGACAAGTTTTGAGCCAAAAATATTGAATTGATAATCACTATAAATTTAGGTTTATAAAAACTATAATTGGGCCATCGTCGCCTACACAAAGTGAAAGGGATTGCCGTAAATTATTCACACATATTACGTTTCATAAATATCTTTTATTTACCATAACCGAAAAAAGGTTGATGACAGCAGATACAAAAAAAAAAAAAAAAAAAAAAACAAAGCCGGAATTGAGTTAAGCGTGCTCCAATTTAACGTACAAATTGTATGCAGAAATTAACATACTCTTTGAGCTAGTGTAATGACAATATTTAACATATTTTGTAGCTCATGATCACCTTGCAAACCGGCTGCACTTTTACCATCAGGCGAAAATACAATTTAGAGTTTTGTTTTTGTATATATTTTTTAGCGCCACCCAAACAACATTTATCTAAACAATTTAACACCCGAATGTCCAGCGACGATTTATCTTAATTTTTCTTGTGTCAAATCACATATTTCTCAATATTTAATTAAATTCATATTTTTATGAATTTTTTCGCAGCAACATTTCTCATTTTTTAAATTAAAAATCATATTTTTATGCATCTATGTGCAGTTTATGTCAATTAAATAAAGCCACACTTGCTTCAAAGTACCCAGTAGTTAAATAATCAACAAGTTTGCATACAAAGTATTGCTACAAGTGTATCCTGGACTGGTTTCTGGAAAGCATTCACAAACATGTTACACATTTCCAAATGCCCTGACATGTGTGAAAAGATGTGAAAGTAGCTTGATTAATCGGAAAAGTGCACTTAAAGGATTATAGTAGTAAAGCTTATTCATTTTTATACACTGTAAGTTTAAGTAGACTTGACGTATAGGGTATCATTTAGTCTAACACTCAAAACTAGATCATTCTCTTGAGTTTTGAATGTAAACGATATAACAAGCATTTCATATGCGAGATGTTGCAATAAGTACATAAATTTTGCGTATATGAATGCGAATACCAACATGACAGATTTCACGTCAGCTTTTTTTAGCGCACGCACTTTAATTTTTTTTTATCATTTTTGTGTGTGTGTTTTTTTTACAGTACAATATCAAGTTTTTTATTCCAGCTGCTTTCGTTTTCCATAGCCAAGCTAGTTGGTGCAAAGTTTGGGTGGGGCAGGAGAGCTAACACTGTTTAAAATGTACTTTTTATGAATGCGGACTTTGCTTAAACGTTGCCGCTGTTGTTAATTTATGCGACAATCTCAGATCTGTGCAGATATTATCCAAATTGAATCGTGCTGGGCCCATCAAAATGAGACAAAATAAACAAGAAATAAATAATAATAATGATTTGGTTTCTGGCCTGGGGTGCCCCAAATCATGTATTGAAAATTACCATTGGTAATTGGTTAATAATAACTAAGCCTCGAAGTCTCCCTTGTGGCTTAAGAGTGCGTCGCATTGTGGTTTACTGGCTGGCCCTGAGTCCACAACGAGGGCGTGTCACATTCAGTTGCCGTTCGCATGTCAACACCACAATTACGTCTATCAAGTGTGGGCACCACTTTTGTGGTGCTGCTTCAGCTAACACTTCACTCTGCTGTGGTGCATGGATTTGGCATAAATCTGATGCAAGTGTCCGGCGAAGATAGTTCGCAGGCGGCATGCACCTTGGCGCTGTTGCAGAAGTACTTCAACTCCGGCTATTCCCTCTCCGGCTCTGTGCTTTGTGTGAGCATTACTCCCTACAGCCGTGATGTGCAGGATCAGCTGTTGCAGGCTTTCAATCTTCATCCGGATTATCCCTGGACCATATTGGCCACAAATACAAAGGCAAAAGCCAATATGCAAGTCATGCATGAGAAGCCACAATGTTATTTTTTGGTAGTGGACAACTTGGATGATGAGGATTTGGATGAGATATTGGCGAATTGGAAGCGCATGTACAATTGGAATCCACTAGCTCAGTTTGTGGTGTACTTAGCCTCAATCGAGGAGACGGATGAGGAGATGACCGACTTGATGATTGAGATACTACTAAGCTTCATGAGCAACAACATCTACAATGTGAATGTCATTGGACAGAGTGATGAGAATAGTTTCTACTATGGCAAGACCGTATTTCCATATCATCCGGATAACAATTGTGGTAATCGTGTGATAGCCATAGAACTCTTGGATGCCTGTAGCTATGAAAATGCTGAGGAACCAACCGACGAAAGCGATGATTATGACAATGAGAAAACAAACTTGGATGAAGAAATTGAAAGTGAGATAAGTCAAGGTGATAGGGATGGAGAGGAAGCCGAAGATGAACCAACTGAAGACAAAGAAGATGAAGATGTGAATAAAATTGAGCCCACGGAAGATAAAGGCAATAAGACAAGCTTGGAAACAGATATCGTAAACGAAGAAATGGAAGATAATACTTCAGTACTATATAGTATGAACTTAGTTAGCGCGAACTTATCCAAGCCCAATGAGAAGTTTCCAGAAATCTCCATTGAAGAATATGTACGCGCTAGGTTTGAGGATAAATTTCCTCGTGATCTGAGTGGTTGTCTAATGAGAGCTGCTTATCGTGGTCCCTGGGAGCCTTATATATTTACCATCAGTCAGACAGCAGATCCCGAATATTACGATGCGGTTGCAGGAACTAATAATGAGAGCATTCCCAGCTATGAAGGCGGCGATGTCGAAGTAGAAGAAGACTATAGTTTTAGTGCGAATGAGAATCCAGGCAGTAATCAAAATGAAGATGATTCTGGAGGATTAACAAAGCTAACTGGCATTGAGTATCAACTAGTACAAACCATTGCTCAGCAGCTTCACGTGGACATAGATTTCAAGACAAAGAGCACGAATGTATTTCATTTGTTTCAGCAGCTAATCGAGGGGTAGGTAAATTTATACTACACTATTTTACTATACCTAAATGATTTTTAATATTCCGCAGTCAAATTGAAATTATTGTTGGCGGCATCGCTGAGGATCCCAGCATTAGTCAGTATGTCTCCAGCTCCACATCGTATCATCAGGATGAGATCACCTGGTGTGTGGCTAAAGCTAAGCGCAAGCATAGTTTATTTAACTTTTTGGCCAGTTTGGATACGAGTGCTTGGATTCTACTACTGCTGTTCATTATTGTGTGCTCGTTAGCTGTTCTGGTGGCACAACAAGTCTCTGGCTTTCATCTTAGCAATCTGCGAAACTATCTATCCATCTGTATCCGTATGTTGGGTATTCTGCTCACCCAGGCTATCAATGTGAATGCCCAATCATTGCCGAATGCTCTGCGTGTTCTCTTCTGTATGGCCTTTCTTTTGGCCTTCTTCTTCAGCAATACCTATCAAAGTTTTCTGATCAGCACACTGACAACTCCAACAACACAAGCTCAAATAAGTGAACTGGAACAGATCTATAAGAACCGCTTGAGAATTATGGTTAGCTCTGAGAATGTGAGACATCTTAGTAAGGAGGGTGAGGTGGGTGAGGAATCTATCTAAATCTATATCACAGTTAATCTTCCTTTCTCTCTTTAATCAGACCTTTAAGTACATTCGAGAAAACTTTGAAGTCTGCTATAACATTGTGGATTGTCTTAACTATGCGGCAGGTAATGAGCACATTGCTGTAGCCGTCTCACGCCAGCATGCCTTCTACAATGCCAGGATTCAGCGGGACAGATTGTACTGCTTTGACCGCAAGGAATCCTTGTATGTCTATCCCGTGGCCATGCTGCTGCCCAAGAAATATCATCTGCTGCACAACATCAATGATGTGATACAGCATGTCATCGAGTCGGGACACATGCAGAAATGGGCACGGGATCTGGACATGGTGCGCATGATTCAGGAGAAGATTGCTCGAGTGCAGGAGGATGCTTTCAAGGCATTGACACTGGATGCCTTCCAGGGTGCGTTTGCCTTTGCCAGCGTCCTCTTGCTGCTGGCCAGTGGTGTCTTTGTTTTGGAGTTTGTGGTCTACCTGCTGGTGGTTAAGTGGCGCACACGCCTTCGTATATTACGTTGCCTGCATCGTCGCTTTGGGCGGTCGTAAAAACGCATTACCCATACGCCTCGTACAACTGTTGACATGCAGAAGCGCCGCTGATTGGAACATACAAATTGCAAAGAAATATTCTTATTGAAGCACATATATTTTACGTACTTATATGTAGAGAAATACATATATTTATTTTTTTCATATTTTCTTGGCACATTATTCAATTTAAAAATACAGAATTGCAATATGCCGTGGAATGCACGGCAGCGTTGCCGTTGCGGCTGCTTGTCATAATCCAAGCAGTTGTCGACGTTCCACAGTGGCTCCTAACCGTAAACTTAAGTGTACTCAACCAAAGAAAACTAAATATGTTTCCTCTTCACAAAATTTTAAATGATTTAATAAAGAAAATTAGCGATAGGCATATCATAACATTTATTTTATGAAGGTCTAAAAAGATCTAATTATTCTTACAAATTTTTTTAAATCGTCCCACTGTACGTAGTCGTCGTCACCTCCTTGGCTGATGCATCCTTAAAAGGTGGTGGCCCACTGCCGCCGGCTGCCCCGAACACAAAAATAATATAGAATATATAAACACAAGTATATGTGGATGTGCTCATAATTTTTATTAAAAAAGAAAAGAAAAAAACACACATATTTTTAGACTTACACATTTGTTGTGGTATCATCAAATTGGCATCTTTTTGTTGTTGCTGGCCAACACAATTCAATCAGCTGCTTTTTGTGTATATCTTAACGATCTGCTTGACTGAATGAGTTTTTCGTAAGCATATTATCTATATTTGTTCATTGAATATTATTACTACATCTTTTAGATATATAGAATACATTTAATATGTCGACAATAGCACAAAGAAATAACTTTGATTTGTTGGCTAGTTTCAACACAATGGCAAGGAAGACCTTGAAAGAACTAGTTTAAAACTGATTTTTATAATTTATAAAAATTCTTTGCTGTTGATCAAGCAATTAAAGTGTTATAGTTAATTGAATAATGCATGGCTAAAAAAAAATCGTGTGGTGTTAAAACATGTTGATAAAATCAATCAAATTCATAAGTAATAGTTAAAATATAAAGCAGGCGGATTTAATGTGGCCTTCATTGAATATAATATGAAGAGGTGTTAATATATAATAATAATATAACTTTTTAATTAATTATAGGTGAATAAATACAATAAATGAAATCTTCCTGTTATTAATAATACAGACTATATTTAATTCCAGTGCAAGAAGTATAGTTAATTAATATATTTTGTAACTGTTTAGGGTATTTCCTAGTCGCTTAAATGCAGTCTAATGTTTGCACCTGTGTTATCTGGCCAAACACATAGTAACTATATATAAATATAAAATCTAAAAATCTGTACTTTTAAATATAGAATTCCATTCGTATCTGCGCGTCAGCCTCAAAGAATCTTATGCAAAAACGTGAGAGCGCACGATATTTGTATTTGTATTTTTTTTTTTTTCATTTTTCCCCACTAAAATAACAACAATCTGAATTCTCCCAAGTAAACAACAAACACATATCTGCTTAATGTTTTTAAGTCAATAAAAACTATTACAATAGCTGCAACATTTAAACAATATTCTGACATATTTACATAATTGATGATTTCAGCATGTAAGTTCTTTAAGTGCAATAATTCTTGTTGCAAATCTATAAATGCAATTCGCGAGCTATTAACAATTTTCGACCAGTGATTATGGGACCGAAACCTCCACCTCCACCACTTCGACATCCACCTCCATTCACACCCACACCCACACCCAACGAATTATAGCACTAAATATGTGGCGCGTATTTTCGATACTTAATTTTTTGTTTGGTTTTCAAAATTCTTTTTTCTAATTACGCTCTCTTTCTGTCTCGCCGAGAGAGAGTTCCATCCATCCCCATGTATGGATTGGACCAACGTGCAAATGTTGATTAAAAATTAGACAAAACAAAAAAATACACACACACACATAAACAGAGCATAGCGACGCCTACGATGCCTCCACGGAGGATCGACTGTATTAAAAAATTTTCACATGTATTCGATGCACATGTGTGTGAGCAATTTTTGTTTACCCTCCGCTCAGCGATCTCTGTTTTGGCCTCTCGGAAATTATGAAAGAACGAAAGAAAAAAGAAATATATTTTTAAAAGATATTCAAAATTGCCCCTTTAAGCAGAATGTGCATCCATGTGCTGCATATGTCTGAGAAGAAGCGACGTCGCTGCTTTTCTCTATACATATGTGTGTGCGACTGAGGATCGAGCAAATGGTATAAATATTAGCTCATTACAATCCAGCAGCCACTCGCAGTTCTACAGCGAAAGTGTTGCTATTAAATTTCTTTTCAAAACGGTTAGTAAAAAATTAAAAATCTAAGGAATATTTGAGTCCCAGTAACTTTTTAAAATTGTGTATTGCTTTAGAAAAATTTATATTGTATACTTACTCATATTATTTTGAAGTGTAATCTCAATCCGTTTCGTTTAAAATTCTGCATTTGTTTTTACAAATACATAAATCATAGTGAATACATTATTGCTGTCATATTACAGTTAAAAACAAATCCAGCACCAAGATGTGTGATGATGAAGTTGCCGCATTGGTCGTGGACAATGGTTCCGGTATGTGCAAGGCTGGCTTTGCCGGCGATGATGCGCCCCGCGCTGTCTTCCCCTCGATTGTGGGCCGTCCCCGTCATCAGGGCGTGATGGTCGGTATGGGCCAAAAGGATTCCTATGTGGGCGATGAGGCGCAGTCCAAGAGAGGTATCCTCACACTGAAATATCCCATTGAGCACGGCATCATCACCAACTGGGATGACATGGAGAAGATCTGGCATCACACTTTCTACAATGAATTGCGTGTCGCACCCGAAGAGCACCCAGTGCTGCTCACCGAGGCGCCCCTGAACCCCAAGGCCAATCGTGAGAAGATGACACAGATCATGTTTGAGACATTCAATGCACCAGCCATGTATGTGGCCATCCAGGCTGTGCTCTCCCTCTATGCCTCCGGTCGTACCACTGGTATTGTGCTGGACTCCGGCGATGGCGTCTCCCACACTGTGCCCATCTATGAAGGTTATGCCCTGCCCCATGCCATCCTGCGTCTGGATTTGGCTGGTCGCGATTTGACCGACTACCTGATGAAGATCTTGACCGAGCGTGGCTACTCATTCACCACCACAGCTGAGCGTGAAATTGTCCGTGATATCAAGGAGAAGTTGTGCTATGTTGCCCTGGACTTTGAGCAGGAAATGGCCACAGCTGCTGCATCCACCTCTCTGGAGAAGTCCTATGAACTTCCCGACGGTCAGGTCATTACCATTGGCAATGAGCGTTTCCGCTGCCCCGAGTCTCTGTTCCAGCCCTCGTTCTTGGGCATGGAATCCTGCGGCATCCATGAGACTGTCTACAACTCGATCATGAAGTGCGATGTGGACATCCGTAAGGATCTGTATGCCAACATTGTGATGTCCGGTGGCACCACCATGTACCCCGGTATTGCTGATCGTATGCAGAAGGAAATCACTGCCCTGGCGCCATCCACCATCAAGATCAAGATCATTGCACCACCAGAGCGTAAATACTCCGTCTGGATCGGTGGCTCCATTCTGGCCTCCCTCTCCACCTTCCAGCAGATGTGGATCTCCAAGCAGGAATACGATGAATCCGGCCCTGGCATTGTGCACCGCAAGTGCTTCTAAGCTAACCAAAAAATCCACAACCACACACACACGCACACCACACAACACAACACACAACCAATGGCGTCGCTTACCTGGCGCCTAGAGATTAATGATGATTAATTTTAAGTTGAGCCTCTTGCTGCCCTGCCAAACCAAAAGAACCATTTATGACCATATCAATCAGACAGCAATGAAATGTATTATATTTATATTAATATTTATTGGAAGTGTCGCAGATGACGAACGGAGAAAATTGAGATAAAAGAATCAAAATTTTACAGTTTTACAAATAAATAGCATCCATTTTAAATTAGATACACAATTTTTTCGTTTTCTTTGGCTGCAAGTTGAGAATATATTTTTAGCATTGCACACGCAGGAAATAACGATAATCTCGCCCAACACAACACCCACCGCAAGCAACGTTTGCCAAAAGGTGTATACACATAGTACTTATCTATACATATCTAGATATGGTCGCGTTCATTCGCTTCTCCAAACAAGTACACATTTTCCACCCAAAACAGCAGATGCAAAACAACTACCCCCTCGTCGTAGGCTAGCTAAAAATAACAGCGGCGTCGTCGGCGTCAACAAATGTGTTCTCGAAAAATACTATATAAAATTCATACATGACCACACACACCAGTGCGCAGACATTGGCGTCGACGTTTTGGAATCAAACATTAACAGTGCCTGCCGGCTGTCTTCTAATTGCAGTGCCACAACGCGACCCTCGGGGGCTGCAAAAATACATATCTTGGAATTTCAAGTACACATGTGTGTGTGAGTTGGTGTGTACTTGAACATTGCAGGTCACATGGCAGCTGGTGGCTTCCTGGAATGGGCCGCCTAATTGAAAAAACAAGAGAAGAACATCAACACAACATTTCCAAAAACTATTTTCGTACACGCATTACTTTATTGTATATGGATTATAGCAAATGCATTTGTCTTTTTTTAAAGTTGTATACAAAAAAATTTGAAATGCTTTCTTTGCACTTAACAATTGATATATGGTATATAGTATATAGTATATAATATGTATATATGAGTAGTTTTTTATTCAGTTTTCTGTCATTTTTGCCGGCACTAGATTTAAAATTGAAATCATATGTATATTATTATGTCTAAATGTATTAAGTGACATTCAATTCCAATTCTAGCGATATGCGACATTCGTTGTTCTTTTTTTTTTTTTTTTAAGTTTTGTCTGTTAATTGGAATACTGCAATTTTAAAAAATAGATTTATGTTTTCGTCACATTTTCTTAGCTATAATATAGAGCGTTGTATATTTAGCAGAAA
The DNA here is from genome assembly GCA_018152825.1 of Scaptomyza hsui. Taxonomy (NCBI): domain Eukaryota; kingdom Metazoa; phylum Arthropoda; class Insecta; order Diptera; family Drosophilidae; genus Scaptomyza; species Scaptomyza hsui. The sequence continues at coordinate 3,059,108 of JAECXO010000004.1, read as the reverse complement.
GACATCACTTTGCTTGTTAAAAATCCAGTCTATACACTTATTATTTAATTGAATACATTATGTATGTTTTAAGTACACTGTTTCTTTAAGCACATTTCTCGTTAACACACGAGTACACATATCGTACATGTATATAAGTATAATTTAAGGCACATTTAATGGACAGTTAACAATTGTTTTTTGATTGGACCTGCTCTCTCATTGTCTTATATGTTGCTGCTTCGTGGAATGCTTAAAAAAGAATGTTGGTCTAAGGTTGTCATAGCTACTATCTTCTTACATATATAAATACGATCATTAAGTCTTACAGATAAAAATAATTACAACTGTGTTGTAATAACGGATTTGCGTATAATGGTCGGCTCACGTCCCTTGGGCGCAGAAACGATTTCCGATGAGACCAGCCAAGGTGAGACCATATCCTTGCTGTTATTCGATGGAATGCGAATGTTCTCCTGTTGATTGTTGTTGCTGCTGTTCTTCTGTGAATAGGAATAATATACACATTAGTATTTGAAAAAAAAAAATAATACGACTGTATTTAAGCATGCTGTTAATATTAAGTGCATATTGAAATGAAGTAGACAAGAATGTTAGTTTGCAAGGCGCGTTTTAAAAAGACAGACAGTTTGTCGAAACTCTTGAAATGGGCCAAACCTTTTCACTCTGCGGCCCATCGACTTGGCTCTGATTGGGTTGCTGACTCGACTTCTGCGCCTCCAAGCGCTCCTGCTCGCTGAGCGTGGAGAAGAGCAATGTGCCAGCGCTAGGCGTTGACGTTGTTGAGGATTTTGTTTTTGCCTCTGATTTGCTGGTGCTGCCGTTGTTCGCCGCACCATTATTATTTATAATATTGTTAATGAAGATTTCATTAATGAGTATTTCGGCTGCCGAGGCATTGCTCAGCAAGGGTGTTGTGGAGCTGCCACTGCCACTGGAGCTGGTGGGGGCCAGCTCCGTGGCATTGCTGCTACTGCTGGCAGTAACATTTATGCTCGCAGCTGGACTACTAGGCGTGCTTATGGTGGTCACACTGGTCGCCATGCTGTTGTTCGTGTTGTTTATTGTCGCTGGCAGCGACGACGGCGGCGTTGGTGGCCCACTGAAGCCAGACACGAAGGTGGCATTGCTGAAGGGTGAGTTGGTGCTGGCACGGGCATTAGCATTATTGCTGTTGCTATTGCTATTGCTATTGCTATTGCTATTGGTATTGGTATAGGTGTTGCACGAGCTGGTGCTGCTACTGCCGCTGCTCGGCTTCTGTTCCGGTATGCTGAGCGTCAGCTTATCGCCGCCCTGTTTTGTGTGTTTTAGCCAAGCAAACATCGACATAAACCAACAATGACAACAAACACAGCAAGCACACAAAACACAAAGTGCACACAACGAATGTAAATAAACAAAACAAAAATGTACAGAAAGCATGAAATAAGTGCAAGGCATGGGGCTAACTGGTTTTGTTTTTGGATTCAAAACTCACCACTGATATGTAGGTGGCATTCAGGGAATCCGGTCCATCGCTGTGTGTATGATTATTGCTGCTGCTAATGTGATTATTATTGTTGACGTGCATGTTACTGCTGCTGGAATGGGCAGCGGGCACAAACATTTGATTGGTCAACTTGGCGTTTCCGCTGGCGCCCATCTCTTCCTCCACGCGAGCTGAGTGTGTAAAAATAACACAATTTTATCAGCAATTTTCATAAATTAAATTAAACCTTACCTTTTAGTATATTGCACTTGATGTTGCCCGGTGGCAGCGCAGTGTTGCCCACATTAGCAAGCTTCACTTGATTGTTGGGCTTCTCATTTGTGTTAGAGAGCCGCTTTAGTGTCTCCGTATTGTGATCCATGTCAAAGGTCTTGTTTATAGTAACTCTATGAATACAAACGAATTCAAATTTAGTGTAATTATAGTTGTAAGTAGAGTGTATATAAGTGGTTGATATTATTTACGCTACCTGATACTGTTAGCATCATTAATTGCTTCGTTTGCAAGCACTGATGGGGATGGATCTTTGACAATGGACTTAAGTAATGAATCTAGCTCTCTATCTTTATCCGATAAGCCGCTCCTAACACTGCACAATGATACACACAGAATACAGAGAATACAACACACAAATGCGTGAGAAATACAAACAATGCGTATTAGTCAAAAAGAGAAGCAATACAAAAAGAATAGCATTGGGGACAAGTAATTCCGAAAGACACACCTGAGCTGGCCTGAGCTAATTGAGGCCTTGCCAAAGCTGCCATGATGAGAAGCGGCCGCACTTCTAAACGGATTCGTTTCGTCAAAGTTCTTGGTGGCATTCGGTGAATAGGGTGGCGTGTACTCTGGCTCCAGTCTGTGAAAAAGATGCATTTTTAATGAACTGTAACGAGATTTTAATTGAAATTCTTACTTCACAGAGAGACCCGCAGCCTTGCCAATGGAGCCAATTTTGCTGTAGGCCGGATCATCATTGCTGAAGTTGGACTTAAGTGAATTGCGACCCAGTGAGGGGCAAGTGGCTGCCGCATGTGTGGATGAGCTAATGGAGGCACTGCACGCAGCATCCGGTTCAATGATGGCCGAATTTTGTATGACAGTCAGAACGGAGGGTGAAGGTGTGACGGTGATGAACGGATCTGTCGATATGAGCGAGTCAAATGTATCATTGTTGTTCTCATTGCTGGCAACGGCATACGAAGCAGCAGCAGGTGCCGCAGGCGGTGGTGCATGAGTTGCAGCAGCGGCAGCAGCAGCAGCTGCTGCAGCAGCGGCAGCACGAGCATTGACACTGGCAACAGCCGAGGCTGCCGATTCCTGGGAAGCTTTCTGACGCTCGCGCAACAAATGCGACTGACGACTGGCGAATCTTTGCGAGGGTCGACGCTCAAACTGAACAGTGCGACGTGCACGGCTCTGCTGTGTAGTCTGGAATTCAGTGCGGCCCGAGTAACGGAAGCGCGAGCCCATACGGAAGAAGTTTTGACGAGCCGAGGGTCCCTTGACCGGCGCTCGCAGACGGAAGAATGTGTGATGCTCCACGGCGCACTTCCACAGGTGCTTGCAGGCCTTCTCATTGTACAGCCGGAAGACGAATGTGTGCTCCTGTTCGCGACCCTCGTCATCGTCCTCGATGACAATTAGCGTTAGTTTTTTCTTCTTAAAATCCAATTTGCTAATCTTTGGCCAGAAGAAGAGGCCAATCTTCTGGTCACGCTCGAAGACCAGAATGCCAGTGGGCGTCAAACCCAAATGATATTCGCAACTATCCTTGCCCAGCACCGTGTGCATATCCACGCCGTACATATCCAGCCATTTGGCCTTGTTCAGGAAGGCCGTTTCAGCCTGGGCTGGCGTAAGTCCGCGACATGTCTTATACTCTTCCAATATGGCAATTTCCAGATCCTCCGTTTGTTCCGGCACAAAACGAAACTCTGACACAGTAGCTGCCGAATGCACCTGATCATCGTAGTCGCCCAATTCCGCTGTGGATGCCAAACAAATTACAATTAGTTGTACAAATGAATAGAATACATGGGTATACAAAACAAAATGCGGACACACAACCCATTAACCCAGACATCGTCAACGTCAAAGGTCACAGCTCAGGTGGCCGTTCAACTTTACGAGTTTTGCATTGTAATCGCACATATGTTTGTTTGTTTGTATGCTTGGGCAACACGTACACTGCAAGGCCAGCGCGCAGAGTTCGGAAGATTTGTCATCTGGACAGTCGAGACGCCCTTCCAGCAAGTCTTGTTTCAGTTGCAAGAAGAACAAATAACGTGTCAACTCCTCACGCAACGTATTCGGCTCCGATGAGTAAAACTTGACCTTCAGCCTAAAGGTGTACGGTGGTCCAACTATAATTTGTAATCATTAATAGACATACTTGTTTGCTATGGGAATTTGTACTCACTTTTTACTTGTTTCTTGATGGGCTTGGTGGGATCGAGCCAGTGTTTCACATGGTTGGCGTCCATAAACTGCAAGCCAAAGTAATCTTTCTCAATGATGTCCAAGGCATAGAAAACTTGTTCATAGAGAAAACTTCCCAGCGCTTTTTTCTGCAAATGAAAGCAACCCAAAATTAATTAGGTAATTTATGCGTTGTACAGTGGTCCCTCGTTGAATGAAACGCCCACGAGTTGACAATGGAAATTAAAAATATGTTAGTATTCTATCCCGGAGTTATAATTAGCCAGTGACTACTGTAGTTAGCATGCAAAGTATTGCAGTGACCCTGAACTAATCACGTTTGTCGTATTTGGTTTTTTTTTTTTTTTAACTCTTAAATTATTTGTCCGATCAGCAGTAAATTTTGTGTTTATCACACGTACATACAAACGGACACACACACACACACACACACACATACGTAAACAGATAGACATGCATGCAATCATGTTTTTGTACTGAATTCAAAACAAACAATAAAACAAAACACCTCTCTCCGGTACCCCTTTCATGACACACCCCGTGTCCCTGTAGATAAGCACCGAGAATGTGTATATGTATGTATGTAATTCTATACTCACCGATAATTCGATGGAAAGGTCAGTGTTGTCCAGCAGTATAACGCGACAGTCGATTTTATTTTTGTTTACCACAATGCGTTGGGGCTTAATCTGAGAGCCACCGCTGCTGCTTGCAATGACGGCACCGCCGCCGCCGCCGCCACCCCGCGCATTGCTCGCATTATCCGCATAGTTGTTGCGCACCTTGCGACGACTTAGAAAACGCAGCATTTTTCAATTCCTCGTCGTCGTTGTTGCTGTTGTTGTTGCTGCTGCTGCTGGTGGTGTTACGTTTGTCGATGTCGTTTGACTTTTGTCTTTTGCGTGTCTACAACAGTAGCGTCAGCGGCAAGGCAGCGTATTGCACCAATAATTCACCTGTGTGCTGCTCACGTCTTCGTCTTCGTCTGGGAAAGAGCGCAGACATCAAGACCACAGCGCACACACACACACACAGAGCTCACACACCTGCGGTTGAAAACACCAACACTAACACAAGTGCACTGCAACTTGTTCTTGTACGGATATAGACAGACTTATACACACACACACACGCCACCCGTTAACTTGGCCAGCACACGAACAAATCTGGTTGGGCTGCGGCCTGGCGCTCCTGTAGCCGCGCGGCTATTTTTCCCCCAAATAAAACACAGTTAGTTGCAGCGGCGTCCCCTTTTTCGCACAGGCACAAGAAAAAACAAGTCCGCCCCAAACACGTTCCGTTCCTTTCGTTCCTGCCACAGAACACCACGACTGCTGCAGCATTAAAACTCCTTTCTGTGCAGTCTATTTTTATAGTGCGACGTTTTGTTGCATTAGTAGGCGTGAGTTTTATTTGTAATTTTATTAATTTTATTTATTATGGTGCAGTAAATGGTAGATTTGCTGTACTTTCGACCAAACTTTTATGCGATGATGGTAAATTCGACAGTGTGACCGAACCGCGATAGCACAGAAATGTTTGGCTTCCTTAGCGATATTAATCGCTAAAATTGGGTTTGAAACAGATGGTCACACCATTCACACAATAGGGCGCATATTTAAATTTTATTAAGCGGTAAAATATTTATATAAATAAGCTAATTTAACCTGTCACTGCCTTTAAATATTTGTCATAGCTGTTGTTATAATTATTGTAGTCGGTATAGGCAGCTTTTCCTGAGTTTGCCAACACTGATAGCTCTCAGCGCAATAATCGATAATGGTAATCAAGTTCAATTTTAAGCGCGCTTTTTACTTGGTAACAACTTCAAGCCACAGTTGCATTAATATAAAATACAAATGTACATATTTTGTATGTTTTATGGGCGTACAAGTCTCACATCAAACTTGAAAGCACTTACCCAAGTAGTGAAAGTAATACGAGCAATGTTACAACTAAATTGTATCCCTATTACTTTCAACTTTAGTCTGAGTCCAAAAGAAAAACTATCAGTTAAGTTAGAGCTACGGTATTTCCACCACAGCTGTAAATTCGAAACACATGGAGGGGCGCCTTGTAGTTGCAGCCGGCATTTGCAAAATCCTTTTTATGGGCAATTTATTCCTTTATTTGTTAGTGGATTTAGGGCTGTAGCTATAGCTGTAAATGTAACTGGAACCGACGCAGCCAGCCAACGCTGCTGGCGCCCCCGTCTTTCCACCCACCAATGGTCGCAATATTTTGAGTTTAAAGGTAAATGGGAGATTTATCGCCGACAATTTCCGTACGCTACACACACACACACACACACATGTGTGTGTTTGAGTGTGAGTGTGTGTGTGCAGCGTTTTCTGCCTTCTTAACTGTTGGCCATGTTTATATCGTGCTTTTAGTGGACCCTCGAGATGTTTGGTTGGGGTTTTTCTGGCTTCCTGTTTTCTTTTGCGGTGTGGCTGTTTTCTTGCTGTGCTAAAAGCGTAAACTATTCAAGCGCAATAGCATGATTAATCTGCGCTTATTGGCTATCAATTTTCACTCAGTCTTTTGGCGAGATCTGCATTTACACATAGATGGGAAATGCATTTGAGATATGACAGCATAATTACAGAACGCCCGGTATAAAGTAGCATGGTGCATGATTAATGACTGACTAATAGGGAAACCCGATCCATGGCCAAGCCACGACAAGCATCTTCATAATAATTAGGCAACCAACGAGGCGCTGAACGCTGCAGACGACGGCAACCGGAGCTGGCCAAGAAAACATTGCTTCACCGACCAGGCCACAAATGCGTAGGCCTTAATTATGACAGGCAGCTAAATGGTTTGTCTTTAAAGGTGGGGCGATGTGTCCACAGTCAACAACGTGTGTGTAAGTGTGTAAGTTTGCCAAAAGGGTTTTATTTTACTTATGTGTGTGTTTATTATTTGAATGGCTAGTATCTTTGAGAGCGTAAATATTTGTGTGAATATAAACTATGTTGGTATAGCCGTGTGCATTTATCTGCAGATGAGTGCAAAATAAATTCCTTTTAATTAAAACCGCAGCTCGTGATTTAAATTGCTTCGGCTGAGGCGTAGTCGTCGTCGTCGTCGTCGCCGCAATTTATTCGGTGGCCATCCATAAATCAGTCGACGCCAGCGACACATCCTCCCCCTCACCCACACTTGCCCATACTCCTTGGCAACCGAAAAGGTAAATTCATTTTAATTAAATAGAAAAATGTTTTGCTGTTTACCCAAGACTAACGCTAACAAACTCAACTGGAGCTGTAAATGCCTTTCGAAGGAGTGATATCCATTGCAAAAAGGAATTCGAACTTTTCAGTAATTGGCTACTTAAGTTCCTCGATTGGTGGACGTGGACAAGCCAAAGCCAAGCCAAGGCGAAGACTGCAATAAAAAACATCCTCGTGTTGTAAAATTTTATGTGTGATTGTGTGTCGCTTTACGATATCCTCTCGGCCTCTCGACTCTCGGCTCGTTATTGTCAGCCAAAAGAGACAGCAACAACCAGAACAACAAGAACAACAACAACAACAACAGAGGCATTTGTTGTCTCAGCGAAAATTTCGGGTGGAGGCTAAACTAAGCGATTGCCGTTACCTGCTCTCCCACCTACGCCCTTGGGGAATAATTCACGGCTATTTGGCAAGTCAACAGCTTGTTTTATTCGTCCGTGTAATTTTCGATGAGTATTTCTCTTTCTCTTCTTTTTCTGTTTTTCTTTTATGACGAGAGGCGACAAAATCAATTGGAAATCAATGTTGCAAAGTGTTTGCACACCGCCCAAAATAATAATTAGATTAAGATGCGTGTGAGCTTTTTCACCCTTTCGCAAAAAAAATATGTATTTGAGTTGGGGATCAGCAAAAAAATTATGCACAATTTATTTTATTTCGTATATACAATTTAAAATGTGTCAACTTTTTGTCGCTGTTTGCCGACCTTTCCATAAAAAACATATGAAATGTATGAAAAAAGGAAGTTATTTATGCCCCGGGGCAGCTTTTGTTGCAACGCCATTTTGGGCGCTGGTGCTTAGTGACCACAGCTCTACCCCTTTTTTTTACTCTCCCCCCATATGCCTATCCAATGTGGTGTCACCAAAAAGAAAAAGGAACAAGGCAATGAAAAAGAATTCTAGCGGCCCTTTTTACCATAGCTTTAATCCAGAATAGGAACTGGGACAGGAGTTGGTGCTGGTGCTGGGCTAGTAGGTCTAAAACTTTCACAGCATTGCAACAATTAAAAGTGGCACAAGGGTCATTGAAACAATTGGCCATTGTTATTTAGCCAGGGGATTTAATTTATGCCACTAATTACTTTAAGAGCTTTGTAGCTTGCAATCTTACCAAAATGAAACGCTGAATGGACTCAGTTACCCAAAAGAACCAAAAAAAAACCAAACCAGGGCTGCGGTGAAAAGTTGCAGTTAACTTTAAAGAGTTGGGGTTAAAAGGAGAGAGATGCTGCTTTCTTAGAATAGTAAAGTAGTATAACGAAATCCAAACAATATGCAAATGAGAAATTCCATATATTCAAATATATATTTTTTGTTTTTTTTCTGTGCCAGTAGGTAGAAACTAAAGGAAAAGTTTTTTAGCCTGGGCAAGGTTTTTACAGTGCCTGAATTTGCTTTGCTTGACTGTCTGCGGCTTTTTCTGGGTGACTGCGACTCTGAAATGACTTCAAATGACTTTTGCCCAACCAAGAAAGTTGAAAGGTTTTCTGGCTATTTACACTTGATTCGGACATATGTACAACTGTGTATGAGTATCTTTCAAAGTGTGTGTGTGTGTGTGTGTGTGTGTGTGTGTTAGCCAGATATGCTTGGCCATGACAGCAAAAGTAGCAAAAACAGTTTGGCATTAGTTTCTAGCCCAAGATTCCACCCTTGGGATGTGGCAACAACAATAAAACTATCAACTTTAAATTGTAGTTTATATTATTGATGTGTTTTTGTGCTTGGCTTCCCCTTACCAAGTAAGTTTTCATAATAACGGCCAAAACGGCAATATAAGATGAGCATATTTTAGCAGCGTGGCGAGAGAGAGAGAGAGAGAGAGAGAATGAGGAGGAGGAGATCTTGGGTCTTAACATGTGGCGTTCAACACGCCCACATAAATGATACCGCATCCGCACATCTCGCACATTGTTCTCAACTTAAGGCGAGAAGATGAGGATGAGGAGGAGGGGGAGGAGCTGGAGCTCATCATGGAATGTTGCAATATTTTGCTTATCATGCATTTTGGCTTGGGAATCATCTAACGAGGAGAAGTAGCAGGAGCAGCACTCGAGGAAAAAGTAGTTCATTGAGCACAGCACAATTTGCTGATTGTTGGAATTTGCGATAGGAAATGAAAACCGAAACTGAAACTCATTTAAATCAATATTTTGTTGGGCACGTATGCAGCGGAAGCAGCAGCAGCAGCAGCAGCAGCCGTCAACACGAGGAGGGGGAAGCGATGTCCTAGATGGCAGTGACCAATACTCGGCATCAGCACAATTGTCGAACGCTTCTGCTGTGTGTGTGTGTGTGTGTGTGTGTGTGTGTGTGAGTGTGTGTGTTGTCTTTCTGGCCATACGCTTACCGCAAAACCCAAAAACCGAACCCAAACCAGATGACGCCTGCATGCAAATGTCTTGTAACATTGTGCAGAAAACAGCTACCACTAACTGACCCCACCCATACCGCCACAGCCCCTCCACACACCCCCCTCCACACCCACATACACGCAATTATATTTGCCTTAGGTCGGCATTAGTTCGCTGAATGGTTTGGCTTTCAGTTTTGGCCCAAAGCCGATCCCAGCCAAGCCGAGCCGAGCCTGCTGCTAAGAGTCATTTCCGTTACTCCTTAAACTCCACAAACATTCCAATTCCCACCCCCTCCCCTAACCATACACTCATGTGTGTACGCCCCCTGAGGTGACAGAATCAGTTTTTCATGTGTTTTTGTTGTTGTGGGTGCGGTCATTGTGGCAATTGTTCAGATTTTACCATTGCAATCAAACTCCTTTTTTTCTGTTTGTGTGTGTGTGTGTGTGTGTAAAATCTTTAAATTGTCAGTGGGAACTTTGTCTGTGTCCAAAGCATTGTTGCTCTGTAATAGATGAAAATGTCATTGTTTAAATAAAAAGCATACAAAATAAATAAGTTTTTAGAAATATTTTACAGCTACATTGCTTGTGGCATGTTAATTTTAAAACAGTTTACAATGCAATCTAAGTTTTTATAATGATTTTGTAAGAAGTCTTTCTTCCGTCTTTTAGTCGAATTGATTTGAAATCTGTGTTCATTTTAATAGCCAAATTTAATGGATTTATAAGACCTGAACATAAAACATAACCTACAAGCATTTAACTTTCATGAATCCATCTAACATCTTTGATGTACATTTAAATTTCATTTCTTTGCAATAATGACAACATTATCAACTTCTATCAAATGTTTCACAGCACATTTATTAATAGCCATAAACCAAAGATAAAACGGCAAGCAATTGCTACCTTAGAATTTTCTCATCGCAATTGTAACGTGATAATTTCAAACTTTTTATATTTATATTTTTGCAAAGAAAACACACATCCACACATACACCTTGTGCAAGATAGAGGGGAGTAAGAGTGCATGTCATATCCACGAGTTTAATGTTGTTACCAAGCATTTATCTCATCTTTTTTATTGTGCATAGAATTTTGTCTGGCAATTAGCAGGGTTGCCAATGACTGCCAGATTTCAGAACTTCTTCTATTTAAACGGCAACGTCTCAAATTGGATGACTTTTCGCTCTCTCTCTCTCTCTCTCTCTCTCTCTCTCTCTCTCTCTCTGTCTGTCGCGCGCTTTCGGTCTTCAACTGTGTTTTGCTTTTATGACAGTTTTTCTTTATTTCTTTATTGTGCGACAGTATTTTTTCTATGGCATTTTTGACGCTTACGATTTTAACATTGTCTTAATTGCTGCTTTATGATGTGTGCGCTCAAATGGCACGCCGTATTTGTTGGCTATGATTATGATTTAGTTCGAGTTGCGAGTTTTGGGAGTTCTGGGTTGCTTAGGCGCCATAAAGATTAAACAGCTGTGAAGTAACCAGTTCTCTCTCCTCTATTCGTCAGGCAAAAGCAGCAGCAGCAGGAGCCATAAAACTCTCATGCAGCTCACATATCACATTGCGTTAAGTTCTTTAAATATTTGTTACGTACACCGGGGTACATAAAATGTTTACAACACAATCATGGGTGTGTGTGGCAATTGCGCTGACAGCTGTACTAAACTACAACTAACAAGTATTTCAGCACTGCATGTAAATCTTTTAAACGTCAAAAGGCTAAATTCTTATATTGCACTTTGTATTTTACAAAGAATTTCCCTCAAAAATGTGTAACTACAATTCGTGCTAATCGCTTATTTGATTATGCAGCTAAAAGAGAATTCGTTGTGTTGACCTAGATGAAAAATGCTGCAAATTTAACTGCTTACACTCAATTAGCCAGGCTTAAGCGCATGAATCAAAAGCCAGCAAGCCAAATCCTATAAGATATTCCTTTTATATTTATGCAATATATTACACAGATGTACCACAAAGATATAAATTTATGTAATATGTGCTTGGCTAAAATTTATAGACAAAAAAACACACAAACATTGTAAATAAACTTGACTTGAACATATCCTCCACACAGTTTGAGAGCAATTGCTTGAGGCAGTAAAGTTTCGCAAAAAGTCAAATATGCTTATTTCAATATATTATATGGCTTTGAATAGTAAAGTTTAACTTTAACACTCATCATTTATATTCCTTATGGCTTATACAGGGTATGAAAATGTATTAAAAATTTGCATTTCAACATTAAATTATAACTGGAAGATTTTTATGACAAATTATGGCGGCGTAAATTATGTTGCCCTCCCCACCTGTCTACTTATATATCAAAAGAGATCCACAAATAAACAACCACACACACACACACACCTGGTTGGCACACCCACGTCGTGTGTGTGTGTGTTTTGCCAAAAAGGCAATAAAAATATTTCGCTACAGATCTTATTCTGCTTTATTTCGCCATTTTTATTTGTATCTTCTTCAAGTTATGTTTGTGTTGTGAGCGGAGCAAGGGGTTGTGGAGTAAGGGGTGAGGGAGATTGGTTTGTTTGCTTGTATATGTATATATGTATATACAGGGTGTACAGCTTGCAGGCGACGTCACATTTGCAAGCGAAAAACCTCTTTTACTTTTGTATATATATGTGTGTGTGTGTGTGTGTGTGTATCTTTACGCTTGCCTGGGCGCTTATCCTTGTTGTTGGTTGTCCTGGCTGCTTGGCTGTTTGGGCCGCTTGGTTGTTGGGCTGTTTGTCTGCCTTGTTTCACCCTACGATTTGTTTTTAAAAGCCGCTCAGCTGTGGCTGAAATAACTTTCTGTTTGTTACCTGTGTTAAAACAATAAAATTATTATTATTGCTCCACATGCTGGAATTTGAGGACTTAAATTGTTGGTTTTCTCGCTCGCTTGCTGCGCCGAGGTCCTGCAAGACACACACATACACATACATACAAAGAAAGGGAGCTCTCATATAATCATCGTCCATCATTTTTCTTGGCATCCTTAACTTGGAATGCGGACCTGCGACCCTCGACAGGAATTTGTCATGCAATTTATTTGTTCTTCTCTGTTCGTTGTTGTTTTTTTTGTTTTTTTGTTTCATTTTTGCCTCGTTCAGCAACAATTTTTATGTCATTTGTTGATTGTATAAATTTCGCTGTTTAGCAGTCACATTTTCGACTCGGCTTTGGACTTGCAACAGGGCTTGGGCTTGGGCATTTTAAAGGTGCTAAAGGATTTTATGTTCGGCCTAACCGTGGCTTATTTGCCTTGTTGTTAGTGGCACCAAGCTCTTCGTCCGCGTCCTCGGCTTTTGTAGCGGCTACATAAAAAATGATTTACTATATGGCGGGGTCTCCCTTTATGACAAGTCGTAAATTGCATTTTATGTCGCATCTTCTCCACGAGTTCACTCTCTGCCTCCCTTTCCCTTGGTCCACAGTTACACAGAATATTTTTTGAATTATTTTTTATTTCTTGTATATATTTGTTAATTAAGATTGAGGATGATGTGCGGCAACTGCACACAAAAATGGCCAATTATGCAACGTGTTTTTGCAAAACTGCAACGCAGCCAGCCAGCTACTGCCAAATCTTGAGAATCCCCCAACCCCACCCACAACCTTATTCTCCTAGTCAGCACTCAACACGAAACTATCTACGTCGACCTTTTCTAGCTTTCATGCTTATTTTAATTAGACTCTGCGTCGCTGCCTCAGCTCAGGCTGTGTGGCACAAAAGGTAAACTCAAATGTGTTGCCTTCCGTTGCGGAAATAGCTTGTACTTGAGCTTGTAATGCACTCTGACGTTGCACCCCTTCATACCCCCCCTACTCAAGTCATACATTCAGGTGTACTTAGATGCAGGTTAGCGTAAGCATCTGTATTTGTATCTGCTATCTGCTGCTGCTGCTGCTGCTGCTGTGGCATCTTGGCAGTTGCAGCTGCGCTTCTTCTAGTATGTATGTGTGTATGTATCTTCTCTGCCTGCTTATGGGAAATGCGAAAAAGGCTTTGCCCAACCAAGCAGCCAAACAGCCAAACAGCCAAGAGATTACGAAACGTGTCACAAGTGCAAGTCTGCACCTTTTGAAGTTATGTTTAGAACAGGGCAACACGGCGACAGTGCCGCCTAATGAGTGGAATTAGAATTCAAAATATGGCAAAAAAGTCACGTTTTGTAATATTAATGATTTGGGGCGACCACAACATCATCATAATCATCACCATCATCATCACCCACAAAACAACCAGCAGACACTTGTTCCATGTCCGCTTTTTTCTGTGGTTTGAGTCAAAAATACTTCAAGATTTGCTCGTCCTTAACTAGCAGCTTTTGAGCGCATAGCAATTGAATACGTTTATTTGAAAGTGTGAATAAATAAAAAAGGAGAACCTTTTCGAAGTGCTTAAAATTTAATAGATACAAGAAAGTGGATTATAATAGCATTTTCATGACATGTTTTCATTGTTTTACTTTAAACTCTTAATAAAATTTCCAAATTTAGTGCAAAAGTATGTAACAAGCAGAAAGAAGCATCTACGACCCCATAAAGTAAAATTTCAGATCGATAGATCTAAAACTGAGGGACAGACGGACATGGCTATGTCAACTCAACGCGAGATACTCATTAAGAATATATAAACTTTGTGGGGTCAGAGACGCTTCCTTCTATGCGTTACACATTTCATCAAGCGTATAAAAATGTTGACTCAAAAATTAATAAATAATTAAATAAAGTGCTTATAAACAAAAGATATTTTTAATTAAATATCATGTAAATATTTCCACTTACCACTTTATTTAAGTACATATAACCAAAAATTTATTGGGCAAATATTTATGAATATTTGTATTGTGTGTTTTTAGTAGGCACAAAAATATATGTCTGTGTACAATAAATAATTTATATTTAATAACAATAACACACGCATGCTTGCGCATTATGTTAACACGTCACTAAATTTCACCAAAATCAGCGAGGCTTACTTGAATTTTCGAGATTCGAGGAGTCGAGCAGTGTCTTTAAAGTCGTTACGTTAGTTAACGTTACGTTACGTTTACGTTACGTTATGTAACGTTTTCTTTTACGTTTACGTTACGTAACGGCTATTAAAATACTGCTCTATTTAATTGTTAAATTTGCATTGTTCAGTTTGTCTAAAATTAAAATTTTACGTTGTGAGGTTGAGCGCTACTATTTTTATGAACACAGCTGTATATACATTAGGGTGGGTCTATTTGTTGATCATGTCCGTCTGTCTGTCTGTAAGACCTAGAGACTTAAGATTTTGAACATAAGCTCATCTAAGTCCTAGGCAGTACAAGTTTGTTTCCGATTTCCGATTACTTGACCGATTCCGATATACACATGTATTTCATAGCATTAAAATCTTGAATTTGAAAAATGTGAAATTTGTTTTAGAAACTTGATACAAAATAATGAAAATCTGTGAAAATGTAATCGAAATTGGTTAAGAAATACCAGAGATATCGAAGATTGAAGTTTAGTCGCAGATGCGTACATACAATTACTGTACGCGTTATGTACAGGACTCGGGGTATCTCCTAGTCGGGAAATCTCAACTAGAGCCTTCTAACATGTTTTTTAACTTAATGTTTATGCACATTTTTTTAAAAGGATAGATACAAAATATTTTTTATTGTATAAGTTGCAATCGGAAATGGACTTTTAAAGACTTAACTCGATTAATTTAAAGTTATATGCCAATGAAATTTGATCTTATTTTTAGGAAACTATAATTTAGGAGATTTGTACAGCAGCAAAAAAAAAAAAACAACACAGAAAACTATTAGCATAGAAACCTTAAGACATTTAAGCTCCAGTTTATTGTCCTGGTCAAGAATTTACATACTTTTAAGCTTCAAACACGTTTCCTTTAAAGCTTAACACATTTTGTGTCCCAAATTAAATGTGCTCAACATGAGCATACAAAATCCAATCATAAATCAAATTGCAAATTTTTTGGCATAGGTCAGCTTTAAGTTAAGTGAGGTTAGGTTAAAAAGGCCACTCACATTTTAAGCTTTCGGCTTTATTTCAGGTCCATTGTGTTAATTTGAATATGTGGGTGGGGTAAGGTAGGCAACTTAAAACAACAGCATCCGTCATACGAGTTGAGTTTATTGCCAATGTCGACACAAAAACAAGAAGAGTTTGGTTTGGATTTGCCATCTCAAATATCTCAAATTGCTTAATTCACAAAATTTATATTACCTCAGAATCGAAGCAATTCAAAATAACTTGTATTTGTTAGATTAAAATTATGTTTCCGATTGAGATATACATATGGTGCGCATGTATTTTCGTATTTGTATTTGTGATGCTCGTGCTAAACACAATACACACGCACACCTCACTGAATAAAGAATTATGGTTATGCAAATAGGCTTAAAGCGCACAATCACAATCAAGAAAGCAACAACAACAACAACAAAAGGAATACTAGCGTAGCGGTAAAGTGTTTAGACACGCAATGTCAATAAAGTATCTTATCTGAAGGGAACACACATTCAGCTACGGATACGATACTCTTATATAGCACAACAACACGACGCGTCTATCTATTCTTTTTTTTCGTTTTTCGTTTTTTTTTTTTAGGCTTATTCAATAATGCGTGCCTTTGAATTCTGATTAGACATATGTGTGGCCTGGGTTAAGAACTCAACTGCGAAAGAAGAACAGCAGAATGAGAGAGAAACAACATGTCAAAGGGTTCGGTTAGCTGAGGGTCAGCAGAGTGCGTGTGTTTGTGTGTGTGTGCAAATGATCTTTGCATGTTTGGAAAACATTTTAGCACACTGGGCGTGGCGAGAGTGCGTAACGGGACCAGACCGTAACATTCGATAGGCACATAGCAGACAGACATTGAGAGTGAGGGAAAAAGAACCAAACATACCAACAAACACACAAACAGACAGACAGACAAACAGATAGTCCAAATTGCAAATTGAAATGTTAACATTTAAGCACGTATTAAGCACGTGGCTGAAGCACAACTTCCGAATGTTAACGTGTGTGTGTGTGTGTGTTAATGTTTGTGCAGCGATAAATCGATGAATATATAGATTTTGAGATGGGCACATCTCCTATCCACACACACACAAACACACACACCCTCCTCCTGGACATGCCCATTACCATTGTTCCTCATCCGTTTCTAATAAACGAAACGGAATCAACGAATGAGCAAATGTTAATGGCCACAAACACGGCATTTAGAAGTTTTTCTGTGTTTTGAAAAATTGTCTAAACGACTTTTTGGCATTCATATGCAAATGTTTTTGCTTGATGGCCAAATTATCGAGCAGTAACTCAGTCTTTTGGCCCTATTGTAAAATTAATAAATTTGTTTAAATTCTTCTCCTCCGCCGTTGTCTACCACATTTGGAAGTTGTCATTAAGTCCTCAGATAACGATGCTGTTGTCTAATTTGACAGCCAGCTGCTATTAATATTGCTGTTTGACAAGCAATTCGTTAAGAAAAAGCCTCCGTATGCAAATTGTTCGAATTCGGAAACTGAGATTCGTGACACTCCTTCTCGAGATAGAGATGGAGATAGAGGCATTAAAGTAATAAATGTTCGAGCTGAAAGAAACACATGTAACGCATGTTGAAATGAGCTTTTAAATGGTCGTAACCGTAGCTGTGAACTGAGCGGAAAAAAAGTATCTCGCCAGTGTAAATGTTGCCGCTGACGTCGTGTAACAAATGCTCAAGCATCTAGGGTTACCAAGTAATGCAAATGCACATCATTAGTTTTTCTCAGAGCCCTTGATTCCGTGGCAACGGCAGATACACCCACACCTCTCTCTCCATCTCTGAGATACATTGCATGTGTGATGCATTTTTGTTTACGTATTTAACATTGACGTTGCTATTTATACATTACACGCACCGTTAGGGGGAGAGAGGAAGGGAAAACATTTTGTATTTTTCTAGCTAATTTGTTGCTCGTTGCTGCTCTTTTTTTTTATTGAACAGCCAAAGGAATATTTATTGATGATATGACCACACCTATTTTATGAGCTCGCCCAAAAACCAGACAACCAGACAGACAGACAGACAGACGGAATGTGTGTATGCCCAAAAATAAACCACAAATCCCCAGTGTTGAGTCCAAAATAAAAGCGTCGAGGTATCGGGGAATGCATCTGGGAACTGGAAGTAGTATATATGCAGCAGCAGCTGAGTGCATGGCCAGCTCACTTGAGATTTCTAGCACCTCATTCCTCACACTCTCCGTGGCTCGTGGCTCGTGGCCGGGCTTTTGATCTGCTTAGCATTCCATGGCACATCAGAAAGTCGTAACTATTGACAAGAAAACAAAAGAGGAGGAATTGTTGGAAGCACTCGTCGTATTTGTTTGCATTAATTTGTATATGTTACTATAACGATTTAATGCACCCAGCTTCGATTGTAGACCAGGTGATTGTACTCTACCATACATACATATATGTATGTAAGATGGGTGGCCATAGTGTTCTTCTTAAGTATATATGTATGTGTATGTACATAAAAAGACGTCTGTGTTTTCTTAACCACTTCCTTTCGATATCGAATCGTGTGAATATGGCGCATCAATCAAACGGATAAAGCACAACAAAAGCCACATGATGAATAACATCTGGCCGTATAAAAGTGAATTGTTTTCTGCAAAATACACACACACACCCACACTCTCACACACGTAAAATTATGGAAATCTACTTGAGAATGAATGAATGTATTTATACAAGCGGCTCAACCAAAATTGATTGATACCAAATTATACGCATCGGCTCTGATGCGAAGTTATCAAAACATATTTTGTGTTTTGCCAACAATTTTTGGCTTCAATTATTTCTCAATTTGACTGTAAATATGTTTCAACAATGTCAACAGTAAACTTACAACTACCATATGTGTGTTTGCTGATTAAAATGATTTCGCATTATTTTGGTCAAGTCAATATGTGCTTGTTGCATCCTTTTAATTAATCGCCTTTGTGCAAAATTAGAGAGGCTTCCATTTAAAACGAAAGGTAAACTGGCAAATGCATCTTTATAGCAAATAAATGTAAATTTATATATTAACTTGTTTGTTTGCAAAGATAACTCAAGTTCAAGCCACATTAAGTAATTAAGCATTAACAATAAGCTTGTAAATGCTGCTCATATAAAGTTATACAGGTATTTATCATTAAAATCAATTCAGAGCTCTTCACTATAGAAAGTAATAAATTCATTTTTTATTAAACCATAAAATAGCACTTAACTATATAAAATATGGCTTAGAAATATGGCTTTTATGGTTTTTTAAGTGGTTTTAAGCTTGAAATAAAGATGTCTCTTTTATGTTTTTTAAAACACAAAACAAATTAAATAGTTGGTAGTTTTCTCGACAGTTCTTCGCTTTAAAGATTTTTCGAATTTTAACAGTCTGTTAACTTACTTACGATATTCAAAGCTGTTAACTTTCCATACGAATATCGCCAAGTTTCACGAATGTTTTCTCTTTTACTGTGCTGTTGTTGTTGCCCGTTTCGTGCTCTTTTTCGAACTTCGAAAAGTCAAAGCTGTGTTTGGCTCAAGCATTCAAAAGCATATTCTGTTATTAGCTTAATGCCTGATATTACTGCTAAGTGATTAGATGCACCTTAACGATCAGGCTGAGCTCATTAATGAAGAACGAATATGTATGATAGAAACGCATGATTCAGATATGAGAACCGGTTCTATTTGCAATACTTCACTACTGTCTTTTGATATATGTATATATTTATTAGCGTTTCAGAGGACAGTTGAAGAAACTTGAACTGTATTTAGCTCTTAATACTGTGATTTCTAACTCTAACATTGAATAAACACATTATTAAATTCCTAAACAGTATTAATATTCCTTCAATTTCCTTGCTAACTGTATCCCCGCCAAAAACAAAAAGCACTAAAGTCAACTGTAAATTTTAACACATATTTAAAGGCAACTCGAAATTGCTTCTCTTCTAGCGAGCACACATGTGTCGAGAGTTCCCGAGCTCGAATTTCGAAAAATCAAAGCAGCAGCAAAGCAGCGCAGCGCAGCAGAGACGAGAATAACGACGACGACGACGACGACGACGACAGCGTTGAAGTCGTGTATCCAGTAGATACGCGAACCTATAACGGTACACATGTTGCTCACGGACTCTGCACACGTAACGCTGAAATGTAGCCCAATGCGTTCGCTTTAGGGTATCCGTTTAAAGCACTCACACATACACACTAATACTAATACTAAGGACGCGCACAAGTGGACAAGTGTGTGTGTGTGTGTTTGTGAACTGTTAAGGTATTTTGTGAAATTTCAGTGAATCCAGAGAACGGTGTTGTTTGCTCAAGTGCTTAACCAAAACCAATAAACATAATGAGTAATGAGTGCAATTGATTTATTAATAGGCAACATAATCTTCTACATGCTACAATCAGTGATAAAGTAGTGAAGTCCTAGCAACAACAAATGTTGCCAGGAATATTGCATTACCTGACAAGGATTACCCCTCACCTTACCAACAAAAATTTAAATATATTAATGAAAACGTAACAAAAAACAGTGACTAAAATAGCAACAACAACCACAACAACATTGCGGATATTCGTGCGCGACTTTGAAAATCGCTCCACTTCACTTCCTAGCCTCGAATCGAGCCAACTTGACGCGACGCGACGCCGGCTTTGGCTCTGCCTCCTGGCTCCTGGCTCCTGGCTCCGTGGCTCTGGCTGTGTTGGCCTGGCTAGTTGTTCCTGGCTCGTCGATAATTGGAATTTACGACTGTGGCATAAAAAGAGGCGAATACAGAGAGACAGACACACACAAGGATAAGCCCAAAGCACGGCTCGTTGTCGCTCCCTTCTCTTTCGTTTCGTTGTCGTCCTTGTCGCAGCGGGAATTGTTTGGTGACGCTGACGGTAACGGTTACAGTGACTGCTTGGTTAGCGGTGGCGGTGGCGGTGACGGTGGAGTCAACCCCATACCTAAACCAAACCTAACCTGCCGCTGAACACCCTGTCTCCCTCGCTACCCCCCCCTCGATAGAGTCGTGTGCCGTGTAAATATTTTTTTTTTTTTATTGTCGTCTTTTCCTGCTGCTTGTTGTTGTTGGTTGGTGTTGGCCGGGGCGGTTCAATTGGCCCTGTCAGAGCCAGGCGCGCTGATTTGTTATGGTAATAGTTGTCAAAACGAGAGCGAGAGATTCGAGAGATCTTTAGTGGCACTTGATTACACTTGGCAACAAATGTATTGTGTTTTTATTGTGCTTCTGTGAATAAATAGTGCAAAAAAAAAAAAACAACGAGAGAAACGAGAGAAGAAAAAACGTTATTGGTGTGACCGTAAATCTTGGCCAATTAAGTGTGTGCGCTCGTTAAGAAGTGTCTCATTAATGCAGTCGAAGCTACATATACTATATATTTAGTATATATACTTAAAATTGTTTTTGTATTCAGCTCAGACGGCGTGTCGCGATTTTGATCTTATAAACTGATCAGCAGGTAGTCTTAAAAGCCCGAAACAAAACAGTTGGTCCATTAAGCCAAACCACATAATAATAAAATTCGACAACAGCAACATCATGATGGAATATTGAATGAACCTAAACCGAACCAATATCGTGTATGCACATATATTATAGCCGGTGAGTTATCAGGCATTTGATGCTACTCTTGAAAATTTATGCTCATATCTGCATAATCGCAAATTAAGCTACATAATTAATAAGGCAACAAAAAACGGCCCCCTCGGATTGTTGGTTTGATATAGCACCTTTGCTATAAACTTGCACATAAACACATACTACCTGAATCTTTTATATATATACTATATACTTTGTCATGTATTTTGTACGTGCCACTGCTGCGTACCAAAAAGTATCAATGTCTGTAATCTTAATTAGCAACACCGCCAGCGTCTGGACTGGTCAGCAAGAGGGGCCAAGTGGGGGGGTGGGGCAGAGGGGAATTGCGCCTGGGGGCCTCTGTGGTAGTAGGGGTCTCAGCGCCAGCACTCAACCCAAACATCTTTTAGCATTTTAAAGCGTCGTGTACAAAATTTAAAGACAAAAAAATAATGCCCATAACATTCAAAGACACAAAACCTGTTTTTGGTATCACATAATTTCTGTTGTTGCTGTTGCTGTTGCTGTTGTTCTTGTTGTTGTTGTTGTTGTATTGGAGCTAAAGGTGTTTTGTAGCAAATGGCCAGCAAATAAACAAACCAAACTCAAAGCGGGCCGACACGCCTGTTTATAACCGGCTGCTGCTGCTGCTGCTGCCCATCACGCAAGTTAAGAAACTTACCTCTGCCTCAAAATAAATATTAAATATGTATCTATATGCTACACACCTGTATGTAGCAAGGAATCAAGGCTCCCCAAAGGAAGCTCCAGCTATGACAATCTCTGTGTTGTTGGCGCTGATGTTCATTTTCTTTTTTGTGCCACCTTGGGGCTATGTTTAAAATGCAAATATCTTTTGATCTGCTCCTTCACTCTCCACTCAAGCTGAAAAACAAATTCGCACCTGTGAGGTGAGAAGTAGAATGGGGCGGGGCGAGTCGGGGCGTAATAAATAAATACTTATATGTTCAGTATAAAGGCGCAGCACTTAAACAGATTTTCTATGGCGGGAAGCGCTTTTAATTGCTGCCATTAGAAAACGCTTAGCACTATTTAAGATGCCCATTTCCATGCCACATTATTTAATTGCAAACCTGTGTGTATGTGTGTGTGTTTAAATTACAGATAAAAAAACCGCAAATAACAAAAGTTCAAACTGGAATTCATTATGCTATAATATTTCAGCCAGTTGGAATTTTACATTTAAATAGTTTAAATTCGCATAATAATAATTTGTGAAATTCGTTAAGTAAAATATTAATAAATCAACGCATCTATTGTTATTGCGTTGTTTTTGTTGTTTTTACTTTTTGTGGCAATAAAAACAGAGATAAAACCTAATGAATTTTCAATGAGTAAGAATTCAAGTTTATTGATGTATGATTTGCATTTGCCACAACCGGTTGGTTCAACGATTGGCATTTCAAATACATAAATACATATATTTAACTTGAAAAATCAGCCTATCATTGTTATAGATAGTAGGTAAGGTGATGGGTAGTAGTAGCTGGAACTCGAGTGCTGGCCAGAAACAAAAACAAAACATCATCAATGTTGTTGTTTTGTTGTGTGTTTGCTGAGCATATCGTAATAATTAATTAAGTTATAATATTAAATGTCCATAAAGGGGCATTATGGCCATAACTTTGAGTGCTTGTGGATATATGATCATGAGCCATGCTTGATTGGCCAGAATCTCAGAAATTTTGTGAAAAGCCATAACTCTTTGTTTGCTATCAGCTGAGATCTAAAACCGTATTTGGGGTTTGGGGCTGCCATATTCTAGTAATTTATACATATGGCCTTATGCTAGACTTGCTTTTGCTTTTGCTTTAGATTTAGATATCGCATTTGCTTTTACTCTCCATGTGTTTGTGTTTGTGTCACATTCTGTTCAGCACAATTTATGGTCAAGAGGAGAGAGAAAAAGATGTGAAGATACGAAGGAAGCAAACCAATCATGCTTACTTTCATAACCAGCAACAAAGTTATTTTGTGTGAGAACTGTTGTCAGTTCTACTTCTTCTTCTTCTTTTTTTTTTTGGCAATGCGAGCCATGTGCCAAATAAATGACTTCACATTTTTAAAGATATTATGCTGACAGGTGAGATTGAGCGTTCTAAGCCACTATACCATTCAAACACACACACATACATATATACGAACAACAATTTCACCAATATTTATTGAACACATTGACCGCAATAACGTCATAAGTTCCTTCATGGCCATGAGCTCATTCATCACACAAAACACAGAAAACAAAACTGAGATTTAAACCCAAAAATTGTCATGAATTTATTGTTGTTGGGTTGTGGGCATTTTTTATACCAAATACCGATAATTGCTGCCTATGTTTGTCATACGCATACATATTTCAAATACATCTACTACAATTTTACAAAAAAAAATAACACAAAACAATATTCGTTTTTCTTGTTTATAAAATTCCTTTGTATTGTAAGCGTATAATTTTGGCATATTTTCAAATCAAATTGTTTGATTGCTGGAATGACGTTTCACTAGATTACATATTTGCCATTGATTTTGCCAAGTAATGGATTACGTATTTAACTTGGGTATTTCCGTTGTCAACCAGCTGAGAGAAGACTGGAAGAGAAGACCTGTCTTGACTTAAGCCTTCTAGTTTTAGGAATATGTTGATTGGATATGACAGAGACTATTATAATTGCTTAAAAGAATCCCCTTTTCTCTACTAATTAAAAGTTAATTTAGCTTTAAGCTTCATTCAGTTAATTAAGCTTTTCTAGCCTTACCCATCTACCTAACATATTAACAATTTTGACAAAATTCGTTATAAGAAGATTTGGTTTCTATAAGCATCTCGAGAAAACTTAAAAAGAATTAACTAATCAATTTAACTTATTTTGTTCGAGTCTATGAAAGACAAGCATAAACACGATTAATCAAAAATTTAGATAATTTTAAACAATCAACAAATAAATAGTAACAAATAAAAAACCAACTTTAAGACAATTGCCCTTATGTTATAAACAATTAGTATCAAATTTATGGTTTCTTATGAAACCAAGAAGATTGCTTAGTATAAATTAACTGTTGGACCCAAATATTAACATGTTTTTTTCAACGAAAATATCTCAAACTACAAATTTGTTATCAGCAAATTTGAATAACTTTGTGTATAAATGACCTTAAGAGAATTTATTGTTATATTGACAAAAAGTATTTTAATTAAAACTTGTGCATAAAAGACTGTTAAATCATTGATAGACTTGAACTGTTCGCTTTGTCTATTCAAATTTCAAGCCAATTACAAGCTGTCAGGTGTAAAATGTTTTAAATTGAAAGCATATTCAATTTAATTTACATACTTTGAATGCCAATTTTTCCTCTTGCCTGCAGTCATAATCATCATCCGGCTCATTCCCCAGCCAAAGATGGCCAGAAATTTAATACACCAACTTAACCTTCACTTGGACACAACGACAGCTGAAACAAAAACAAAAAGAACTGCAATAAAGAGCTAAAGCAAATGGAATATGATGACTTAATAAGCGAAAGCTTCCATTAACCAAAAGCAAACGCATTCAGTCCAACAGAAAGAGACACAGAGACAGAGAGAGAGAGAGAGAGAGAGAGAGGGAGAGATGCATCCTGAGCTTACAATCGATTCAAATTGCCAGATGCAGGAGCAGGAGATAGAGGAGGAGACGGAGCAGGATCAGAATTTCACCGTCAGCTACTGTCGAGGACCCTCACCACAGTATGGCCGACTGACATCCCTTTATTTGGTATCCCTGCTGCTGATGGGCAGCTGCTGGCAGACGCACAGCTCCTATCTGGAGCCCGATGAGCTGATACACGAGCTGGATCGTCCGGTGCCATTGACATCGGTGCAAGGTGTTCTTGGGAGACAGGCAATGTTGCCATGTGATATAACGCCATTGGAACGCGACGATGCCGTCTATATGGTGCTCTGGTTTCGCGAGGGCGATGGTGAACCCATCTACAAGTGAGTCCCAGGCTTTCCAACCACTTTGACCATAGTCAAACTGACTCTTCTTCTTGCTATTGTTGCAGCTTCGATGTAAGGGGACGCCAGTTTGGACAGGCACGTCTTTGGTCGTCGCCATTGGCGTTTGGGACACGCGCCCACTTTAGCAGCACCTCGCATCCCGCCCAGTTGAAAATCGATAATGTACGCATCGAGGATGAGGGTGTTTATCGTTGTCGTGTGGACTTCCGTAACTCGCCCACCCGGAATCTAAAGATAAATCTAACAGTTATTGTGCCGCCGGACAGACCGATTATCTATGAGCCCAATAGGCATGACAAGACCAGCAATGTCGAGTCCTTCAACGAGGGCAACGATATTGTGCTGGCCTGCGAGGTATCAGGAGGTGAGGCCCCCTTCCTTTTCCCTCCCCTTCTTCCTCCCAACGCATATACTTAACTTGGTTTTTGTGTGTTTGCGTTGTTTCCTAGGTCGACCACGCCCTAATGTTACCTGGTACTTGGACAATGCGGTCATCGATGAGTCATTCGATCAGCGTGCCGATGGCAAAACCATAAACCACCTATCCTACCCCAACATTGGACGACAGCATCTCAATGCGCGTCTGGTGTGTGTGGCAAGCAATACAAATCTAACGCCGCCCAACAACAAAGTCGTCATACTCGATGTGAACTGTAAGAGCGGAAAACTTCAAGAGAGAGAGAGAGAGAGTAGTTCAATTAAAATCGTATCTTCCACAGTAAAACCCGTTGCTGTGCACATCCTGACCAAGGATCGTTTTGTATCCGCGGATCGCACCTATGACATTGAGTGCAAGAGTTCTGGTTCCAAGCCACCAGCTCTTATCTCCTGGTGGAAGTCCAACAAACAGCTGAAGAAACTCACCAAGAATGTAAGTATTTAAGTCAAGTTAAGGCGCTCATTAAATATAGACAACAAACTACACGCTCTCATTAATATTAACAAGACATACAATTCATTAAATAGTAAACTATACGTTACTATACTATACATACATACATACATGTATGTTCATATGCTATGTACCACAAACTAATTAGCCCCATTTAAGCAGGAAAACCGAATCGACACAAATTGTAAACATTTTTGGGCTACAGCAGCAAACTGACAGCGACTTTTGTTTATTAATTGATGTATTTACTAAGAGTGAAACAGCGGAAAGTTCGGGCTGTGAAAAACTTAAAGACAAGATAATAAATAAATAATATGCAATGACCTATGGCCTATGGCCTATTACCAAAAACGTATAAACTCTTTTCGCACAACCGAAAACGGCATAATTAAGCGTAGTTTTGTTGCTGCTGCTGTTGCTAAATTTGGTTCGTTAGGAGGTTCATTACTTATTGATTGACCCTCGCGAGTATTGGCTATACTTATAATTGCTGCTATTTTCCATTTTCATTTTCATTTTCACTTTCGCGTTAGCTCCACTTTTTCATTATTCATTTCCTAATGGACTCTGTTTGCGCTTCTTTTTTTAGTTTAATGAGCCAGACAATCAATCCCTAAGTATACTGACGTTTACACCCACCCGGGAGGACGATGGCAAATATTTAACATGTCGGGCAGAAAATCAATTCATCGATGGCAGCTCCATCGAGGACAAATGGCGTCTCATTGTGCACTGTAAGTGGCCGTTGGGGATCAAAAGGGATAACGGATAGCAACAACAACAAAAAATCAAGTCAAGAAGTGGCGGATTCTAATTACCCCAGATTGGGACTAAAGATAATACATGTATACGCTTTGCATTTTATATAGATCCACCAACAACAGTGCTGAAGATGGGCTCCTCTTTGAATCCGGATGATATTAAGGAAGGTGACGATGCCTATTTTGAGTGCCTGGTTCAATCAAATCCAAAACCCTACAAGATGTCCTGGTTTCACAATGTAAGCTATTAATTACCGCTGGCATTGATTAAAGCGCCTTACTCACACACTATCACACACATATGTATGTATCTTAAGGGCAAGGAGCTGCAGCATAATATCTCCGTTGGCATCATCCTGTCGGATCAGTCGCTCGTCCTGCAGACCGTCTCGCGTGCCTCCGCTGGCGACTATACCTGTTTGGCTGTCAATTCGGAGGGCAAAGGCCTCAGTAATCCGGTCACATTGCGCATACGCTGTAAGTAAATGGCCAGACAATCTGCTGGGTTACGGTTACGGAATTTGGCATCAGCCACCGTCGTCGTCGTCGTCTATGTAATTTACAATTTAATCCTTGAGCCTTGAATGTCTCCTAATGCATTTGCGTAAATGCGAAATGGGGTTTTCCATTGCTGCTGGAGCCAAAGCTTTGGCCGCCATCCAAATACACCCTGGGCCAAAGTAGTAAACGTGGGCGTTACCAACCCCTACGCTCCACCCCCGTCCCTTTTAGAAATTCCACGTTAATGACCAAGATTATGGCGCAATGAATGCATTGCCTGGCATTTGGCAGCAATGGAGAACTGCAGCAGCAGAATTTTCACAGTTACAGTTGAAAATTAATTCATAGAGCAGATTTTTCCGAAAGACCGCAACCCATATTTGTGCGGTTTATTTAAGCCACTTAAACGCTAGAAACCGGCGCATTTAAAATATATGTATTTATGCTTTAATTATTTATTTCTGATAGATGCGCCCATCTGTGCCATCGACCACGAGGAGCTGTTGGGCGCCCTCAAACACGAAACGTTGCCGCTGAAGTGCGAAGTTGATGCCTCCCCGCCAGCCGACTCCTTCCACTGGACCTTCAACTCGTCGGGTGAGCAAACGGAGCTCCCCGCCCGCCTCCACTCGAGTGAGGTGAGATTACCACCACTAATTGTAAGATGCTTAAGATGTTTAAGCTTCTTAAGAGCTTTCCAAAGCAATTAATCCGTTTGTTGCCTGCCGATGATGCCGTTCAAAGTTTTCATCTAGTTTAAGTTAATTAGAGCTACTATTTTTCTTGTGTCACTTTCACAGACTGGTATGTCGCGACTGAACTATACGCCCAGCTCGGATCTGGACTATGGCACAATATCCTGCTGGGGCAAGAACTCAATTGGTTTGCAGAAAAGTCCCTGCGTCTTTCAAATTGTGGCAGCGGGTAGGTTTTATATATTTATAGCTGATTGATAAATATTCATCATTTCCATTATTTAGGACGTCCATTTCCACTGCAAAACTGTACGGTAAGCAATCAGTCGGTGGATTCGTTGCAAGTGGATTGCATTGAGGGATTCGATGGTGGTTTGCCACAAAACTTTATGCTCGAATTGGTTGAACTGAATTCACTGCGCTTGGCCAGAAATATTACAGTATCTGTAAGTATAACAGTTATTAGTTAGCCTAGTTTGCTTTCGCACAAAGACTGTCGCTTCGAACGGTTTCTCCTTTTCACTTGATCGACTTTTTTTTCTTAACGAAGCCTTCGGCATGTTACAGTTATTTTACAATAAGATGCTTATCTCTATTTAGTACAGTACAAATGGTAAATTAATATTTTTGCATTAGAAAGTTAACGAAGACAAGCCTTTTAAATACATTTTTATGTTTTTTGCAAGTAAATGGATTAAAAAAAAAAAAACCATTAAATCTGTCTGTATTTTTAGCACACACCTGTGACATTTGTGATTGAGAACCTGGATCAGACAGCCACATATCGCATGATTATATTCGCTGTCAATGTCAAAGGTCGCTCGGAGCCCACCATTATCGATGACATTAACTTTAAGGGCGTGGCAAAGCTAACAGGTCGCAAACAACCATTAAAGACAAAAGTTACCTGCTATTTTACTCAAACGTTGTCTCTCGTGTTTTAGGCAGTTCCAATGGTTTGATTGTGCCTTTATCGCCATTTCTCGCTGGCTTGACTTTGGTGTGTGGTTTACTATTTGCCATCTCCTGCATCATATTGGCTGCCATCTATCGAAGATACTCCAATCGGTACGTTTTAATGAGCGTCTATTGCTCGAGTGCCTTTCCACACACACACACACACACACACACACACACACACACAACCAGCAATCAATGCCATTCCATTCCGTTTCGCATTGCAGCCGCAACGATAATAATCTGAAAGCCGTGAAGCACACACAATTAGCAATACCGGCTGACTGTCAGCTGGACCCGCTGCATCCCACATCGAATGGTGGTGGTGGTGGAGGACAGGGGCCGGGTGCGGGTCCTGGTCAAGGACAGCTGTCCAACAATCATCATCAGTCGCACCACAGCCTCCTTCCAATTAATTGTGATAATCGAAATGCGGTCGATTGCGGCGCCAACTTGAGTGAGGTGAGCATCGATGGTGGTGTCGGTGGTGTTGGTGGTGGGACGAGAACATCACCTAGTGGTGGCCAACATCATCATGACACATTGCGCTCCACGGCGCGCACACGACCCAATCCACATCTGCTCAGCGGAGATCCGGCGGAGATAGATGACACCGATCCCGATGTTATACCCAATCAGTATGGTGAGTAAAACCCACAATTATTTGTGCTTTAATAAAAACTTTTTATTTAATAGAAAAACGGCCACTTAAGGCGCTTGTTGCATCACCGGGCTATGCCAGTCCCTCGACGCGGCTAATGCAACGGGATTATTGCAGTGGGCGTGGGGATGCCGAGCTGCTGAAGAGTAATGCGCCGGAGAGTGTGGCTTTGGGTGGCATGGATGCCAGCACCATTGGCCTACTGAGCAATTCGGGCAACGAAGTGCTGCATTATACCTTCCGGCCAAGTAAACAAATCGTAAGTAGAAGTTGGGTTGGGTTTATGATAATCAATCTATAAGCTCACTTACACATTACTCTCTCTTCCTTCCTTGCTTCCTTTACTGCTTCCTTTAGAGCTATGCAACTCTGAATAAGAAGGGCATAACAACTTGTAGCCCGCCGCTGGGTTCGTTGGCATATAATGTTAGTACATCGACGCCCTCATCATCATATCATCTAACACCGCAGCCGATGGAGGTCAGTTTGCTCAGTCCGAATAATGCATCGGTGACCTCGTCATTAAGTGAATACCGTTTTCGGCCCGAGGTCGTAACCACTTCGAATCGCATACAGGAAAGTTGTATATAAGCTTCACCTACCACATACATAATGCATTAAAATGCTACATATCTGCATACAATAATTATTATTATATATATATATGAATTACTTATTAAATCAATGTACTTATGTCTGAGTGTGTGAAAAAAAAAAAACAAGAGCAACAAACTGTATTAATACATAGATATTGTATCGGAATAATACTTAGAGATCGTATATATATATATATATTCGCATGGTTTGAGGCAAGACTTCTCTAAATTTTAAGCATTTTCTGTGTAATTGTTGCATTATTAATACAATGCCAAAAGTGTTTATGAAATACACTCGTTTTGTATATACTTAAAACTCGTTGTCACATCTGTTGTAATTACTTAACGCATAAGTCTAATTAATACTTCTCCTCTACATACATATCTATCTGTATGTTGTATCATTTACATACTTACATATCCCCAACAAAAAATCCAGATATCAAACGAATTGCGAACATATCTAACGCTTAAGCTTAACATCAAGCTAATGCTTTTATCCAACAACAAAAGAGAAAGAGATGATTATCTGATTATCCAAAATTTATCTAAACAGGCGCTGCACACTTCCATGCCCAACAGATTTCTGAGGGAGTCACATTTCTGAGAATTACTACCCTACAAAAAAAGTATTACCTTTCGATTTTCTTTTAAATTTTATTTTAGCAAACGAGTTTAAATACTATTAGAAACATATGTGTTAAATACTTAAGAGTGTATTTATAACTAGACATATCTAATTGTAACGCTTGTATATATACACACATATATATAGAGAGTATATACATACATATATACTAATTTAGGTTAGAGCTAGAGATTGTTAAGTAAATGTCTTCACATAGCATAAATGTTTTTCCTGGAATTTATTTCAATTTTTAATGCCTCATTCAAATCGCAACGATTAAGATGAATTATTTGTATATAGAAAAAATTTTTAATGCTAATTATTTGTTTCGATGCTGTTGCATAATATATCTAGTTTGTAATATGGAAAGGCTCCCCAAAACTAGAAATAAACTAAGCATTTAAGATATATTATAAATGTATGCAAGAATCTATAGAACAATTGAAGCCACGCAATCTTGTTTGGCTAACTGTGTCCTCAAATACCAAAATAATTAAAAAGAATATTCTTTACAGACTTCCTAAATATACAAGCTTCGTATTCGAAGGAATCAAGTTGAAGACACAGTTAAGCTTATGTATTTAGTAAATATGTCTGTGTGCGTGTGTTTTAGACAATTTCTGTCCAAGAAATGTGTATGTTAGTTTTAAGCTGAAAGCAAATAAAGAAACTGCAAAGATTAGTATAAATTGTCGAATAAATAAAAAAAACAAATAGTATTTGTAACTATTCGAAGAGATACTATTAAATCAATTATAAATAATATAAAATGATACAGAAAAAAATAAATTATTGTCACTTTTATTGTTGAGAAAGTCGTTGCTTTAATAAGCACTTGGGCAGCAGGAGGCATTGCGGACACAAACCTAACTCCTGCGGCACTAGTACTTAGGAAAGCAAAACGCTTCGAGCTGAAACTATGAACAGCAAGTAAGTACAAAATACATACATGCAACAAACTTACTTTGGATCGTGTACATGCCACATGGCTTCACACATCAAACATCTCTCTTCCCGCTCCATGAATGACAGCTTGACGCAACGATCCATTGAGAAAAGTGCCGCATATGCAATCCCGAAAAGAATGAAATTAATGTATCTTGAACTATGCACTCTATAATTTATACAGTTCTGTGAGTTATTAATACATGTGTGCATACATACTTAACCTTTATGTGCCAGCCTGTGTCATCTGCATGAGATCTGTGTATGAGATCTTTTCTTGCTCTCGTTTGCCACCCCCGAAAAAATCAACGATCAACTAGCTCAGTCTCTCTTTATCGTTATCTCTTTCTCTCTCTCTAGCGTTGTGTGTGTGTGTGATCATTACAAGTCATCCAATATATATGGCATATTGCTATGGCTAGTAACCTCTTGCACATAATACATAAGTTTATTAAATTTAAATTGGCTTAATTGACCCTCATTCGTTTTCCGTTGCGCCGCTTCACAGCGGACAACAACAACATCTGTGTGTGTTTGTGTGTGTGTGTGTGTGTGTGTTTTTTGCTTGTTTGCCTTCATTGTGGAGCATTCAAAGTCAATTGAATTTAAACGAATAAAACTACACACAATACAAACGTATGTGTAGCAGGAATCTTATTGTTATAGTTGTTGTTGCTGCCACCACTTGCCTCCATTTGATTGAGATTCTGCTGTTGTTCTTGTTGTTGTTGTATGCGTCAAGTACTGAATAGCTTGTCCAAAAATATAATATAATGCAGCAGCAAATTGTCGTTGCAAGATGCTCATACAACCTACAACAATGCAACTCATAAATCGTATAAATTAAAGTATAGATTAATCAGTATTAAATTGATAGCACTCACTTACGACTTATGAGTAAGACAATTTCCTGTACAGTGTATAAATATAATATGCATGACTAAATGCAAACACTTTCTTCTCTTCTCTCCTTTTATTTTGCAATAATTTTAAAAATTATCTTGCTTGCTGTTAATCATATTTCGTTATGAGAAAGAATAACTTTCAGTATTTACTTTAAATTTGTCACATGTTTCTTACCAGTTTACACAGTTTTGAAATGTCTTTTGATCAAACTTTTTTCACTTCACGTTACACACTTCGTATTTTTTAAATGTTTTCCTATCAATTTGTATCTTGAAAAATGACGAAAAAAGCTTTGAGATTAAACACCCACCCGGTGTTGAGAGCCGCTGTCGCAGAACTGTTGGGGCCTGACCGTTCTGAGCACAGTTTCACCCAAGCTGACGACGACGACGACGACGAGAACGTTTGCCGATTATGATTATCGCGCCTTCTGTGGATGGGGTCTTAACCCCGCACGGAGAATTGACCAGCCGTAGGAGCAACGGCTGCTCGTGCCGCTGTCATATTTATACATACTACAATATATGCCATGTATAAAAATATGTGTATAGATTTATACAAATGATCGCCAGATGATGAAGCACACAATTTTATTTATTTAAATGTAATATTTAATGTTGAAACTCTTGTAAAACGCGTGCCGAGAACGAAACGAGAACGAGAGCGCTGAGAACATTGTTGCTCGAGTGCGATTCTTCAACTGATTTGTGCAGCGATCGCTCGGACAGTCATTGGATTTTTGAAAATAACCATCAATTCATTGCTGAGTAAGTGTGTGTGTGTGTGTGTGTGTGTGTGTGTGTGTCGGACACGCCGCCCTCATGCACATGAATACATATATATACCATATATAAGAATGTATCTGATGATGTAGTACATCAACTTCAATTCCGCAACGAGCGAATGAGCGAATGAGCGAACCTCGCCCCTGTACCCGACCGCTGCCCAACCCAGTCCCGCAGCTGTAGTCGCTACAGTTGATTATTAACTAAGCCCGGCAAATGTCCCGCATTTATACTATAGAAGTAGTCGAAATAGCAGCCCCCTTACACACACACACACACACACACACTTAATACACTCATATGAGATTATTTTATCTCAATGCAGCTTGTTACAGTTTTATTTTCCGTAACTTTGTTTTTGTTTTCCAATCTTAAATCGCCATCAGTGCCGGCTTTTCACACACCCAGAGTAGAAGAAGGAGAGAGAGGGAGGGAGAGGGAGAGAGACAGAGATTTTAGATTGCATCGCATATAATACCATAGATTAGACTGGTCCCAAGTGCGAAACCCCCGTATAAATAAAATTGCTCTTAGCATTTGCTCAATTGCTTTAGGCAGCTGCTGGACAAATGCATTTCATACATGTCCATCACTTTTAGGTTTGCTCCTCTTATGCACTTTTCGCAGGGCATTAGAATGAGGGTCAACCAAATTAATGCTTGCACTCTGACACTTAATTTTATAGAGGGAAATTAAAATTAATAGAAAGAACAAATTAATCATAAAGTATTTGTAGTGTAGAAAGATTTATGTGGGCACAAGTAAAGCTTTTAAAAGCTTTTGGAATTTGTATTATCCTGATGGTTTTTTTCTGTTAATTCTAAAACGATTTTATTTTATTTTTAAAGAATGTAAATTTGTAGGGAATTTATGAATTTTTAACGAATTTAAGTACTTAAATTTTTCTCTTATTTTAGTTTTGTACTATATAAGAAATAATTAAAATATTAAATTCAAGTAATTTTTCATGCTTTTTTCCCTTTAAAAACAAATAGAAACAAAAAATTTTCTTTTATAACTTTCTTATTAAACACTTAATACATAATCTTTTTTTTTATGTAAATAGATATTATGCTTCTGTCTCTAAAAGATTGCATAGCATAGTTTAGTGTAAGGTATAATAACTGCCTAATATATAGTACACAAATACATATACGAAGACGAAACGAACTAAAATTATGACAAATTCACTTTGTATGAATATTTTACTTAGTTGACTGAGAAGAATTTCAATTAATTCAATTGAAAGTACCGTACGTCAGTAAGTAAATAAGTAAGTGAGTAAGTAAGTCGTGGACGGATACAGTACTGTGAGAGGCCAGATCGGAGGAACGGAGGAACGGAGGAACAAGCGGCATTAATTTGGTCCAGCGTCTCTAGTGTGAATGTGAATTTGAGATTCCAAGTATGCATTATACAAGATGTGGCTTCCTTATTACGACGCATACATGATTTAATAGGCTCTGGTATATGTATGAGTGCGTGTGTGTGTGTGTGTGTGTGTGTGTCTTGGGGCACGTAAGCGATTGTAAAACTCAAGACCGAGGCAAGTCAACTTAAATAGCTCTTACAGCTAAGCCCACCCACTCACACACTCACACACACACACACACACACACACACGCATAGAGCAGTCAGACACAATCACACATATAGACACATAGGCATTTGCATCTACAAATACGAGTTTTAAACGTGGCGCTTTCACCGCAAACCTATAAAAAGGAACGACTTTGGTCTAAACCCTTGCCCCGGGTAGAGGAGAAAGTATCCACTCATTGAAGTACATCGATTTTCGTCTACTACATTGTTGTTGTTTGCGTCATTTGGGGGAGCTTTGAGGGGCAAACACACACTCACACACACACACACAAAGATTAAGGTGAAATCCACAAATTTGGCGCAAATGAATTTTCTTTTTATGTTTTTTACACATCTTAAATTTTTTATTATTATGCCATCCTTTGTTGTACCATTTTCGATCCTCATTCTATTACACTTAGGTTCGGTTTCAGTTTCCGTTACCCTCCCTCCCCTCCTTCCCCTTCCTGTTACCCGCTGTTACTGTTTCTGGCTCGGTTTTTGGTTCGGTTTCGGTTCGCCATGCCTTTTGCCATGTATGCGAATTGGAGAAATTTGCGTGCGTGTTTTGAATGAGAATTTGTTGCATATTTGCCTGCCTGGTTGCCCTTTTTACTTTAGCGTTTTCTTCTTTTTTCTGTTGGCCAAATGGAAAAAAATAGACGTGCTCACTATGAGGCAGCAGCCGGAGCCGGAGCCGGAGCAGGAGCAGGAGCAGAAGCTGGAGCAGGAACCGGCGACAACGCCAGCTGTGTGTGTGTAGGAGCCTCTACCTTCCCTCGCATGTATCCGCAGTTATAGGTTGTAGTAAGTATATGTATAGCGAAAAAAAAAAAAAAACAACACAAAATATTACCAGCAAAATTCCCCTGTTGCGTATGAATTTTTTGGCTTCTCCACTGAAGTAGAAAACATTTTCGCTTTGGGTAAATGTGATTTATATTGATTGTAATCGTGGGAGTGGGCAAAACCACCTAACTACAATACTACGAGGACGACGACATGGATGAGGGCTGGATGCGAATGATATCAGAGAGCATCCGACAAACGGCAAATGGTTACGACAACGATGCGTTTGCTCCCGGTTCGGTTCGGTTCAGTTCGGTTCAACGTGAACTCAAAAACCAATTTGTACTTGATAGATTGAAAGGTATATCGGCATCGAGTATGTAGATAACTTATGCCATTGTTACAATGTATTCAAGTACCGTTGTACACAATACAAATATATAACTTACTTATCAACATGACATATGTATATGTATCTTCTTTGTAGAAAAGTCGGTATTTGGGAACAGCGTTCGATCTAAAAAGAGAACTGAATTGGCTACAATTCAATGACGAAATAGTCGTTAGCTTGCCTCCAAGACTACCACCCCACCACCCACCCACCAGCGTACGTATGTGAAAATGGTATGTTGCAAATGCCGGCGTTTGTCAGTGGCAAATGCAATATACATATATATGTACATAGTCATGTGTAAGCCACATTACGGCTGCCCGCAGATTAGAGGAACAGAGGCGGCCGCAACCACCCTTGAAGGCAAGGCATTCAACACTGCAGCAGCAGCTTGCAACATGCAGTAGCAGCCACTACCGACCCCTGGCAACAGCGGCAGAGTAGCAAGCATGGTGTGGATGCCCCCATATCGCTGAGATATGAGTTACGTTCGTGCCTGAATG
Organism: Scaptomyza hsui; assembly: GCA_018152825.1. Classification (NCBI taxonomy): domain Eukaryota; kingdom Metazoa; phylum Arthropoda; class Insecta; order Diptera; family Drosophilidae; genus Scaptomyza; species Scaptomyza hsui. Next base: position 3,022,305 of record JAECXO010000004.1, on the reverse strand, counting down.
GTTTGAGTGGCATTTGGCTTTGGGCTGCCACGAATTTGACTTTGTGCAAGTGTGTGTGCGAGTGTGTTTGCGAGTGTGTGTGTGTGTGTGTGTGTGTGCGTGGCAGGCGGCATCAACTGAGCCCGTTCTGTCAGCACGGCGTGTCAAGGACTTGAAGACTATTTTCTCTTTTCTTGTTTATAATTTTAATTAGGTTGCAACACACGTTTGTACGTGCTAAAAAGTCCACATGTATGAAAAGGAAAATCATTGCAGACTCTGCCTAATTACCTCTACCTTTATCGCCGAAGGTTAACAACAGCAGCAGCAGCAGCAGCAGCCAACTTCCCCCCCAAAAAGTCACGCTCTTATATCACACATAAATCACACAGTTCTCACAGTGCTTCTCTCTCTCTCTCTCTCTCTCAAACACACACACACACACACATTCGCATTGGGCAATTTGTCAAATGTAGGCGGCAGTAACAACAACAACAACAACAACAACCTCATTCTCATCCTTCTTGTGCGTGCTGCCGTGATTAACATAAACTCAACCGCAATAACCACTGCCCCCGCCCTCGCCCCCGCCCCCGCCTTCAGCTACTGGAAGGGAAACTGGAAAACTTTGTTAATAATGCTTTGCGGAATCGAGCATCAATCTGTCCACCTGTCCATCTGTCTCTCCTCGTTCTTTTGACAAGCATCGTAGCATCGCATTTGCTTTCGACCCAAACATACACACACACAAGCACATTCACATTTTGTGTGTGTGTGTGTGTGTAAAAAAATGTACTACTCTCGGCTAAATAAATATGTTGAAGATGACATATGATTTGACTTTTGCCCGAAAGATAAAACTGTCTGAAAACAAATATTTCCGCTTAGATGTACATTTCATTCTATGCGTATGTGTGTGTGTGTGTGTGTGTTGTGTGTGGAGTTCTGACAAGCTTAGGAAATGGAAACGATATTATTTTGCCCATTGCAACTGTTTATTTAAGGTTCTGGTTTGCTTCGTCATTATGAAGGACATCATTCAACCAGTTGAGCTTCTTCCTAGCCAGGCCGCCAAGAAACTTCTTTCCGACCGTAATTTGTACACACATGTAAAAATGTGCTTCCCCCTTTCGAGCAACGAGCTCTTCAGCTACTTATGCAAATAAACATAGGGTGTGGTGTGTGTGTGTGAGTGTGCGAAAGTGGGCGTTGCTGCTGTGTGGCGCTGTGAGGCGTTGAATGGAGGCGGGGCACTTGAGGCGTGTGGCCCGCCGACAAAAAATATGCCTAGGTCTTGACTCTTCCCTTTCCACCCCTCTAGTAAGCTCTTGTCGCGGAGCATATGGAAATACGATATTGTTAATTAATTTACGCTTTTATTGCTGTATTCTTCTCTTGCCCGGCCAGTCAGCACTTTTTCCTTGAATGGGGCACCCAGCGTATGTAGTGCGGCGTAGATATCGCTGCCCATATCAAAAGCGAGCTTATGTCAGAGGTCAGATGTGAGCGAAGAAGTAGAAGTAAATCAAATGCTCGTTAACATGTCGACGCAACAGAAGATGGGTTCTAGTAAAATATATGAAGCCTAGGTCTCAAATGGCTCATTGTAATATAGTAGTATCTAAGTGAATGTAGGGGAGCTCTCACAGATTGATGAAATGTATCTGAATCAAATAAACCAATTATGGTTTTAAAAGTTTTCTTAATTAAGTTATCGTTTAGAGATAGCAATTGCTTTGGTTGTATGTATATAGATACATATGAAGTGGATGTTTATCAATGCCTAAGACTTACCTCATTTCAGCTGCTCTGCTCCATATCAGTTTCTATTTTTTCTATCAGTTCTCTGCATTTTTTAAATTTAAATTTAAATTACAAGTAGTGCTGCCAGATCTCGATATTGTCTCCTTATGATGCCAGACTAAACAAAAAAGTTGGACAACTCACAAAAAAGCTGCTTACTATATGCAGAACAAATTGGCAAACAAAAGCTATGTGCTATGATAATAATGGTAACGCAGCATGAGCTAAAAATGTATTTCTGTATCGTAAGGAAATACAGGCAATTCCTAAACACTGGGAATTTATTACCGTAAGTGAAAAGCTAAAGGTATAAATACTGTGCGAAAAGATACTGGGTAACAAACACGGCTAAGATTCCTTATTTATCGTATGAAAAAACAATGCAAAATTACGATACAACTTTTTGATCGAACTTTTATTTAAACTTTTGTATGCCTGTTGGCAACGTTGTACAGTGGTGCTGATACATTTGCAGTAGAAATATTGTGTCATCCAATATCATTTCAGCCTTCGACAAGGTTTTGATACGATTTTTCACCTTATTGAGAATTTCACACTCGGGTGGCGTAAATGTTTCAACAATCTGCAATATGAATTCAATATTGAATTTAAGAATATAACGTTATTGAATGAAAAAATTCAATACCTCAGCAATATAGTCATCAGAGTCACCACGCTCCTTCATAGTTTCAACTATGCTGTCCAGTCTTTGCGACTTGTCAATCAGTCCCTTGTGCTCATTCTTTTCAAAATTGGATCGCCTTATTGTATTGTAAAGCGATTTAAAGCAAATATCTAATAGCATTCTAACCGTCTATAAATAGAGGAATAATAGATGTCAAGATAAATTTGAGCTTGAAGTTTGTTTCTTTCTTACATCTTTTTCTTTGATTTGGAAAAGGTAGAAAGCCTTTGCTGGTCCATTGCCACCTCCGCCAGGTTTCTTGATAACTTTTACGTGTATAAACTGCTCTTGGAACAGATTGTAGGCAAGAGACTTGGCCTCTTTGGCTGGTATCATAGCCTCCTTTTGTAGATCCTCTTGTTCAATGTACTTCTTAAAGCGTATCACCCGAAATATGCGTGTTGACTTTGAGCCAAAACGTTCTGTTATCACCGACTCCACGCAGGCGAAAGCTAGAGACTCGAATGCACGCTCCATATCTATTACATACTGACCTCCGCCCATATCGCCTGATTTCCGCAAAAAACCAAGCGAATCATCCGCTGTGGAAGATTGCAAAATTGTTTATAAAGGATAGTGTGTCATTTAAGAGTTGCTTACTTATCAAGCTTATATATTGATCCAAGTATTTCATCAGGTCCAGATTATTCGAGTTCCTCTCAATTGCCTGTTTGATCTCCACAAATGTAATATGATTAGACGCCTTCTGCAAACGTATAAGGTTTAAGTTAAAGGTTCCAAGATAATATTCAAAAACCTACTCGCTGCCACGGATCTGTGGTTTTGTATATTAGGTTAAGAATGAAAGTGAAGCATTCAGCGGCAGTTTCCCCCAGCTTGCGCTCGATGGCAAGCTTCATCATATCGTCCCGGAACTCCTGGTGAAAGCGATCATAGTTTAGGCACCAAACAATGCTTCCATCTGTTGCATTTGCAATTGTTGCTTCACCTTTGCGTATCTGCGCCAAAAGCTGCAGATCAATGTTCGGGGGAACAAAGAAATCGCACTCGTTGGTCAGGAACTTGGGCACAAAGTCATCCTGGTCGTCACCCGTTACCAACTCCGGCGTTTTTATGATAAAATGATCAGAGATCATTTGAATAAATGTTGTACGATAAGTTTCGGCACTCTCCGCCTTGTTGTCACCATCCGCCAAGCACTTAAGAAGTACGCTGGTTGCCGTTTCTGATCCAGCATTAAGCAACTCCTCGGCAATAGATGCACCCACATTGCCATACTTGGTTTGCACAAGGTGTATGTAGCTAAAAATATAATACAAATTAGTTTAGTTCTCGGTTGTCAATTTAGTTTGTTTGCCCACCGGGAGTATCGAAGCACACAAATAATATCTTCTCGTTTAAGTGCATACTCGGGCACATAGGGATTACTCTTAGCTGGCTCAAATCGGACCAGTCTGAATTTGATCAGCACGGCCAGAGCAAGTGCCACTTCTTTGCGCGCTAATTTTGTGGTGCTCACAATTTGCGACAATGTGCGCGTGGTGGCTGAGAAGAGGCATTCGGCAACTGCCTGCACCACTTTGCCGAAGCATTGCTCCAGTATAGACGAGCACAAGTGCGCGTAGTCAGCAGACATTATTAATTTCTCATGTGCACAATTGAATGTTTAACCCGATTTCATTTAACTTTTAATAATAATAATAATTACAAATCAGCCGGCCACATCTAGTGAAACTGGTCACGCGATAGATCGATAAATAGTTTTTGGACATCGGAAAAAATGTAATCGATAGTTGGAAGAAGAACAACATTGCGAGGCTAAATATTTATACTATTAATATTACTACGGCTGGTAGGGTTTTTCTGCCTAAAATAATCTGAAAACTGCCTGACAAATCGCCCATGCAACGGAAAGCAACTTTAAAGTCCATGGGTAAAGCAGCAGGCGGTCGTTATCAGCAATACGCACGTCCATTTATTATATTATCTTACGAATTTGATTATTACATGGATCTGGAAACAGCGCGATCGACTTACTAAACGATCAACTTCCTAATTGCAGGTTAGAAACTGCGTTAGATAAGATAAAGAGACAGTTATTCAAATGTTTTAGCATTGTTTTTCACCAGTATCTCCTATTCAACCTGCACATCTATATCAGTGTGGGCATGTCCGACGCGGAGCCCGCATCTGATAATGATCCGAGCAGGGCGCTCGATGACTTTCGTGTGACTTGGCAGCGCGAACTGCAGGTGCAAAGCGAACCCTCGCATGCTCCGGCAGATGAGCAGCAAGAGCCTCAATCTCCGCTTGGTGTTCATGACAATATTGAGGCACAAGCCAAGGCCGAGAGTTACTATCGCACCGCTGTTGAGCTCGAGCAACGTGGCAAGGTGTACGATGCACTGGCCTTCTATCGTAAAGCCACCCAGATTGTACCTGATATTGAGTTTAAGTTTTACGAACAGCAAAAATTGAGGAATGATGTTACCAAAAAGTATCACCAATTGCCCGGCGATTTTAGCAAGCAGCTCGATCTGGCTGAAAAGAATAACAAGGATGACATCGAGCCGATTGATGGCCTATATGAAAAATTTCAGCGTGATCTGTGCTGCGAGAAAACCTACGGTGGCAAGATCGTTTTAAACAGTCGCGATACTAGTGTTTTGAGTACCGGTAACAATCTGCACATTTCTGATCTACCGCCAGAGATTCTCATTAATATATTGCGCTGGGTGGTGTCCTCGCAGCTGGACATGCGTTCGCTAGAGCAGTTCTCGGCCGTATGCAAAGGTTTCTATGTTTATGGACGCGACGAAGAGATCTGGCGTTTAGCCTGTGCGAGGTAAGTATAACAAGATTAACTTAATGCTCGCCATTTGCTAATTGATGCTTTCTATTTGCAGAGTCTGGGGTCACAATGTGGGCACTTTGGGTGGAAAGGATGGCTATGAGACTTGGCGCGATATGTTCATACGTCGTGAGCGTGTGCTTTTTAGTGGCTGTTACATCAGTAAAACTACTTATTTACGCATGGGCGAGAACAGTTTCCAAGATCAGTTCTATCGTCCGTTGCAGCTAGTTGAATACTATCGCTATATACGTTTTTTGCCCGACGGCAAGGTGCTTATGATGACTAGTGCAGATGAACCGGCACAAGGAGTTCCGAAGCTAAAGCAACTCTACAATACGCGTCCTGATGTGCTACGCGGTCGGTATCGGTTGTTTGGAAGCACTGTTACACTAATGCTGCAAAAGTCGCAGGCAAGCAGGCCAACAGCACAGCGTCATCGACGTGGTAGCGTTATGCCCGGCGAAGAGGATAGCAACTACACACAATATGTTATAGAGCTGCGTATCATGAACTCGCCAAAACGACGCTTTGCACAACTGATTTGGTCAAACTACTCGTTGGTGCAGAAGCGCAACAAGGTGGAGACAAGCTCTGAGTTCGAATTGACGGCTGCAAAGTATCCGCCTTTGTGGTTTTCGGCAGTCAAGAGCTATCATCTGGATGCCGATGCGCCGTTGACCTAAGGTGTCTCATTAGTTGTGAATCATGTAAATAAAACAAACTTCATAGCGTTTCTCTAATTAAAAGTTTTAAGTGTGAATGGAAATAACGAGTCTTTAGCAACTATGCATTAATCGGCATTTGCTGTCTAAAAGCGTACAACGGTCTTAACAACTAGAGCATAAAATCATCCTAGGACAAGTGAGAAAGCTTAGCTTTTCATTCTCTAAGTTACATAATTGCAATTTGCGATCAAAATGTTTTTGTTTTTTTTTTAGTTTCCGGACTGTGTTGCATATGCCTGCAATGGTTCCTTATTTGACACTACCATAATAGACTGAAGTTGTTTAAGTTTCGGACTGCACAATAACGTGCTCATAGCGCATCTGATCCGGAGTATCCCAGCAGCTCTTCAGGCAAGTAAAAACTAACACGTTGCCGTACTCAATTGGCGCATTACAGGAATTCTGTTGAAATCGTAGTTTTGGGATAAGCGTTGGCAACAGCTGCACCTCACAAATTGTTTCACCCTTGCAGTTCTGGCACTTTGGCAGCGGCTCGTTGAGTGGCGCCACCAACAGGGGATGAGCATCTCGCGAGTACCTAATACAATATATATTTTAGCTTTTGTATTATTTAAGTGTATTTAGTTTGATAGGCACCTTAAGATTTGCCCTGGATTTTGCTGTAAAGTTGTAATGAAATTGTGAAACACTAAGTCCCCATGTGCGGGTGATGCTTTCTCATAAGCCTCCTGCTCATCACCAGCTTCATTGCCGCCTGCAGCCGCTGCTGATGCAACAGGCGAGCGCGATGGATTCTCATCCTGCAGCTTGTACTCCTGGTATAAGTCGCGAATGTGGTCCATTGAAAGCAAACCACCATAGTTCTCATATTCATCCTGCTTTGCATTAGTTTCAACATCTACTGCAATATAAATTGACTTAAGGGTCAGATCTTTGATCTGGGACAATGTGGCCGGCAACGAGGTGTGCTTCAGCAGCGCAATTAGATCACGTTCCGGTTTCTTGGGTGTGTCGACCAGAACAACATCAGTTTCGGATCCCTCAATTTCGGCACAAATAGTTGCGGTGGCACCAGCACCAGCACCACCATCTGCACTGGCTCTTGGGACAACTGCAGCTGCACAATTAGCATTCGGGTCCTCGCCAGCTTTCTCAGGTGAGTTCATGTCGATTTGACCAAAGCCACAGACCAAATCATTCTCGACAGAGGTGCTCTCGTCGTCATCATCCTCATCAACCACCAGTTGGCCCAAATCGTGTGCTGGTGTGCCCAATCCTTCGAAATCATCGTCAGGCTGTGCATATTGCAATCCATTTGGCCTTACATTGCCATTGCGCTCATTTTGCTCATCATCCGCAGTCTGATCCATGGCCTCGTCAACAATCTCCGGTTCTCCCCAGCCCCAGTCGTCGGCTCCACTGCACCAGTTAACCTTTGGCAAGGCATTCGACTTGTTCTTCTTCTTGTTATGCTTGTGGGCCATCTTGGGGGATTGCTCGCTGATGACATCAAACTGATTGTCTAGATGCTGGGTGCGTACACACACCCAGCTCTTCTGGTTCTGCGAACAGGCCGGGCTCACGCAGCCAAACACATACAGATTACGATGAAACTGCGAACGATCCAAGGGAGCATACATCTGCACAATCAAAGGACGTACCATGCCGCACAAGGGGCATGTGGGGACGGTTACTTCATGTCTCGGCCAATTCTATTTGTAAAAAAATCAATTTTAATTATCTAGTGTCGCTGTGAGTCCCTGAGTATGTTTGTATGTACATTTGTGTGTGTATGTGTTGACACACACAAGTACGTTTAAATGCAACTTGAAATGCAAACAGCGATGAGCAAAATTTACATACCAGTAACAACTACATTAAATATTCCTTATAATGTACATACATATATGTAAATGTATATGGATTTTTGTAACCATAGTACATTTTATTATATACGCAAATAAGTAGGTTATTATGTATTCACAGTCACTGATATTTGCAAATTCCTGTCACAGGAACTACATACATTAACGCTCATCTCCCACTTCTACTTACTGGAGTACCCCCAATTTTGTTAGTGCAGCTATTTAAATATGCAGCCTGCTTTGGTGAGATTTCTTCATCTTCGTAGCCTAGGTACACCGTTGATTTATTCTTTGCCATTTTTTCATGTTTTTAATCGCCTTTATTTGGACACAGACAACGTTTCTAAACGCTGCACGCACAAAATGTTTTCACACGCTCTTTGGCTCTTTTCGATACAACAATACGCGCAAGGGTATCGATAACTCCAGGTAAACTGACATCGATAAATAAAACGGTAAGCAAAATTTAAATTAACATTTTAATGGCTGCTATAACAATGAAGTAATAAAAATATCCACTGTTTAGTCATATAAGTACAAATATATGTAAAAGCATCCGTAAAATGTTGTAATCGCAATATATTAATACTGCCCAAGCAACAGTTGTTTTGACCTGACAATTGTCAAACTGGAGCTTTCACGAACACTTATACACACAAATAAGATGTGGGGGAAAGCTTTGATATCCTTTCACGTAAATTTGCCTCCGTGCTAGATATTCCTGTAAAAACCGTACAAATGCTCGAATAGTCAGTGCACAAATATTTTAAAACTACTTCTTGTCAGTGCCGCACGGTCCTATAAATCGGTACAAAACTCTAACAAAATGACAAGCATTCCGTTGTGAGAGTGAAATCCGATTTAAAGTAAATTTAATAAATTATTTTAAAATAGTGAATTTTAATTTAAATAAAAATAAAGTGCTTAAGATAAATATTTGACAAGTAATTGTGCTTAAGCAACATTACTTCAGTTGCTGTCGCAAAAAACAATTCAAGTTCTCGGTCAACAAAATAGTCATTGTCCTGTGAAAAATCGATTAAGTTTTTACCGTTGTACACTTCGTGCAGTCATATCACGAGCTTTTGTGCTCAAGTTCAATAGAAATCGAAAGCATTACTAATAATAACACAATTCTTTATTCTAGGCATAGTAATTAAAACTAATGTAAAGGAACGTTGATATAACAACGCAGAGACGAATGAACCAACATGATTGTTACATCTGGTGTGGATAGCACTGCTTCATTAGGTACGTAGTCAATGTCAATGTTGTTTACGGGGTGCACGACGAACGGAATGGTATGGTGCGGTAGGTCTGATATGCGCACAACGCTTTCAATTGCATGACTGTTGATATCATGCAAAGTGAATTTACAATTCAACTATTATTTCAGGTACTGTTGAGGTGACAACTCTTTTGGGTGCTTTTTTTGGTGTACTAGTGCTGCTACTCCTGCTATTTCTATATATAAGTCGCCGATGCTGCTTTCATCATCGCCATGGCATCAACTGTTGTGACGAGCGTCACTTGGCGGCCAAATGTGTGCAAAAGATTAGTAAGTACTAAAGCTATGCCCAACATATATATATATCATTTTAAAAACAGTGTGTCATTCAGCGCGAAAACGTCGATATGAGAACACTAGCTCCGACTCCGAGGAGGATATGCTGCGACGTCTGCGTTGGCACCAGCAGAACAACAATCTGCTGCCACCTAATGGCAAGTTAATTGGATATGGCATGGGTAACGAGCAAATGAACCCATTGACAGGCCACAGCTTCAATTATCATCAGACCGACCTGCAAAGGGTCACAGTGACACGTGACCCTTTGGCAATTGCTGAAAGGGGCAAGGTCGGCATACCCTCATCCCACAGCGAGTGCAGCTCCAATGATTCCATCGAAGCGTCTGTCGACAGTCACACGGGCATTTTGACAGGCGAACACAGAGGTAATTGATATAAGTGATTGTAATTCAAGTTGATTTAAAACCGATTTATTTGCTTCTAAGCAGCAGTACCTGTGTCATCGCTGAGAACCTCCTTTTCCAAGCCACTCAAGTATCTGCATAAGGTTGATGTGTTGCCACCAAAGCCCGAAAAGGATAGGGATAGTGTGGTAGTGGTGCCAATTACTAGCATACAACAACAACAACAAAATAATAACAACAATATAATCACTGCAAATAATAACTACAATCATACTAGCAACAACAACAACACAAACAACAATCCCAACAACAACGATGATGTTAGTAAATATACCTACATATATAATTGACATATTAGTCTATCATTTATTCAGAACGATTATCAATTTTTACATATTTGATTTTAATACACACGCTCTGTTTGCAGGAACCCCTTTTTGATACCAGTGACTTGCGATCCATTAAGTCGGATGATATTATTGTCACCGATTCAAAGCTCACAGCTCCGCGTGGACCCATTGAGCTGGAGATGTCCCTGCTGTATGATGCGCCCATGCGTAAAATGACGGTGCACGTAATGCAGGCGAGGTGTCTGCCACCACTTGGCAACGGACAGCAGACGCACACACAGGTAAAACATTAATCTCTGCAGTTATATGTAAAGTTCACTTACCACCAACTAATTTTCTAGGTGCGCATGTTGATGCTGCCGAACAAGAAGCAGAAGCACAAGACCAAAATACGCAGTGGTGAGAATCCACAGTACATGGAAAGTTTTCTGCTGCATCGTGTCAATCCCGAGGATGTCAACAATATGGGTCTGCGGGTGCGTCTTTATGGTTGCGAGCGTCTGCGCAAGGAGCGCCTTATTGGCGAGGCGTATGTCAGTTTTGCAACTGTCGACTTGGAGCTAGAGACTAATCTGTGGTTGCCGCTGGAGCCACGCAACACAACCTCGCTTTTGGGATCAACGAGCGACTTGCTTAGCCTGGCCAGATCAGACAGTGCCGGCTCCACATCCTCCATGCAACATGGAGGTGTTTCAGAGCTGCTTTTGGGTCTGAGCTACAATGGCGTCACGGGTCGACTCAGTGTGGAAATTATCAAGGGCAGCCAATTTCGCAGCCTGACGCTGAATAAGGCGCCGGACACATATGTAAAGCTGTGCATGGTCAGCAGCATTGGTCAGGAGATCTCTCGCGCAAAAACGTCCATCCGAAGGGGGCCCAATCCGCTGTTTAAGGAGACCTTTGCGTTTCAAGTGGCGCTGTTTCAGCTGAACGATGTAACGCTTATGATCTCAGTGTATGCCAAAAGGCACATGAAGAAGAACGAGATGGTCGGTTGGTTTAGCTTGGGTCTAAACTCATCCGGACCGGAGGAATGTGCGCATTGGGCAGATGTGTGCGAAATGCCCAAAGGTGAGATTTTGGCACGATGGCACGTTTTGGTGGATTCCTGATTCGAGCAATTGGGCCAGTCCTCAGGACGCAGCAGTAAAACGTTCAAGAAACTGGGCTTTGCTGCGTTCAAGGATCGGTCCAAGGATAAAACTCGCAAGGAGTCAGATGAGGCACAATTCCCTGCAGACAATGCGGTTGCAGTCGATATTGAGCCTGGATTGGAGCTTGATTTTGTCTAAAACTGGACCGAAAGGTCACTTTAAACTTGATGATTGGTTTTTTAATGGAACACACAAAATTTTTAGTACATTGATCGTACATTGTGTTCCTAAATTTTTGAAAAATCTGGCAAATTTTAATAACCAGATATGAACCCGCATAGGGTTCAAAAAAAAAATATTTGTAATTTGGAAACAAATTAAATTTGGCACACATTTTTTATAAAATGTGAGAAAAAAACAAAAACAATTAATTAGAATACTAAAATTTTATACGCAACTGCATATGCATAACTTATTACTAAAAGAAAACTTTGAACTTTATAATTGTTTGTGATAACGAATATGATATGAAAAGACGAAAGACGAAGTGGAGCGACATGTAAGCATCTAAGTACATGTCAAATTTTTGTAATTATACTATTTCTCTGCATCTCAACAAATACTTAACCGCAAAGGTTTATAACGGTCGCAACAGACTGGCACTTTTTTATTAACATAAATAAGAATTCTGAAACAAAAATACTTATATACATACATACATAAATAGCATTGTTAACCATGTCAGAACATTTGGATGAAAGACGAAAGCGAAGTTTACACAGCTTAAAATATGTTTTGAAGCTGTCTCGTATCATATATCAAAATGTTTTGGTAAACGTACTGCAAATAAATAGCAACAACAGCAACAATTGTAGCCAACCATATACAAAAGCAACATACGAAATTCTTGAAATTTTTATCAAGAATACCATGAGCATTGTTCCAGTTTTTATATGGATATAAAAAACCAGTACCTTAGGATTCAAATTAAATACACGCACAAAAATCTATTTGAAAGTTGGGAAGCAGATCAAGTTAATATTGAAATTGAAAATCCAGCACAATTTCATCATATTTAATGAAGGTTGCTTGGAGAATGTTGAAAAAACAACATTAAATGTTGATATTAGCAAAGAAAATATTGGAACGCATGTACTACTTATAACTAAAGAGTTTTGTAGAGCATATCTAATATCGGAGTGCTCGGAAGAAAATCGTTAATACTACCTACTAAAAGGGGCAAGAGCATTTACCTTGAGTACATGGGTTGAACTATGTCATAATAGGATGAAAATGGAAAGCTTTAATAAATGTCGGTACTTGATTGATTTTAAATTGTCAAAGTTTTTATTAACAAAAAAAAAGATTAACAAAAACAAGTATTAAACTATGTACAACAAATGCTCATATGCAAAAACCTTACAAATAGTTTAAATATTTTATTATATATATTTGTATCTTTTTAAAATCTCTATGTTTTCGATGTCAAATATTTTATAATCACAATTCAATGAATATGTGTTCGTTGTTACTAAACTTTACGATAAAAAGTTAATCTAAAATTTAATTTTGGAAGAAAACGTTTGGTAGGCTTAATTCAGTTGAGGAGAGAGAAGTTGGCAAACGGAAAACATTAAAAAAAAAACTTTGTCAAGTCATTTTTGTAAAACATATTTATTATATTAAGCTTCTATGTGTGCATTAAACTTTAACCTAATATACAATACAACAGTGAAGAGCATATTGCAAATAAATTGTATAGTTTATTTGCAAAGTACTTCAGCCTCTTTGTAGACACTCCCTCCATAAGAATGAATGAAGTGATGGATTTTCCTGGAATAGATTACAAATTTCTATTTTCAATTTAAAGCAATTAAATTGTCATTGTTGATTATTAAAATATTAATTTTAATATTACATAATTGTGACTTAAAAATAAAATGATAACATTAACAACAACTATATGGAGCTTATGGTTCCATAGTATCCCTAACAATATTTATACTCTAATATTAAAGCTACTTTCTCCGTTTTCTCCGCATCTTTTTCGAGCTTCCCGCATAGTTATCCTCATCGTCGCTGTCTGTAGCATATTCCTGAGAGTCTTTAGCAGCCGATGAGACTGGAGGCAGTGTTTGATGCTGAGCGTCCCACTCCTTCCTAAGCTCACTGAGCATACCAGGCGTCAGCAGACCTTGGGCAAGCAGTCTTTCCGTAAGGCGCCCACGAGATGAGCTGGGAAGTCGAGGCTCCTTGATATGCGTCGCTCGGCGCATTTGGTAAGAAGGCCCTTCACTATCTTGTCCAGCCTCTGTGTTCTTAAGTAGCCGCGTGATTTGAAAAACTCCCTGTTGTATGATTTCATCAAGCTCTTTTTGAGCCTCGCGCACACTGGCTGCCTCGGGAAAGAGATCCATAAAGCGATAACTGCAAAGTAATATTAGTTGGTTAAAAAGTTAAAGATGTTATTGAATGTAATTCGCACCTTAGCCACAAATACAAGTCCATGACATCAAATACGCTTTCCAGATGCACCAGATCCAGTATTGTCTTGGGCAGCTTAGGCGGCCAGCCACAATTTCTTTTGATAAAATCAAATGTAATTGGCTCATTGCGACTATATTGTCTTGCTATCTTGAGAAACATGGAACACACGAAGGGCATCTTGCGATTGATGGGCGCACAGCAAAATACATAGCGCGCGCGCAATGGCAGAGGAACATGCTGTATCATCTCAGCCAAGAACTTGAAGTCCTCAATATTGCACATAAAGTATAAAGAGTCATCCACAGTACAGAGATTGACAAAAATATCCATCAAATTGCTTAATGATGAGTTAGGCAGATGGTAAGCGTAGAGCTCAATTTGATCAGCAGTAGGATGGAGGCCTGCCTGTTTCAAAGGCTCCGGCGTTTGCTCCATGATGCGTTGTAGGATTTTTAAATCTTCAGACTTATAGGCGGTTACAAAGCCCTGTTCCCATTGAGTGCGATATCGACCAGCACGTCCTGCGATTTGCAGAGCTGATGACACGGAAATTGTGTCAATTTCACGTTCACCGCGTTCATTCATCGTTGGCTTAACCAAAGAGTAAAAGATGATGCGACGAATACTCCTATAAATTTCATTTTTAGAACAGTCATTAAACCAAAAATAAAGCGTGACAGACTTACAAATTTAAGCCCATGCCAATGGCATCTGTCGCAACCATTACTTTGCAGCTGTTATCGGGGTCATTAAACTTTGCAGCTTGCGCTAGTTTTGTACCAGGTGGTAGACCACCATATATAACCGCAACTTCCTTACCGCTGCAAATAACAAACACATATTTTTGAACGCAATTTATGAATATTTGATTTACTTACCGCGCTTCAATTTCTCTTGAAACCGTGTAAATATCATGTTTGCTGAAGCAAACAATGCAATCCCCAGGCATGACATTGTCCAATGATCCTAACGCTGAACTCTCTACTGTTAGCTCTGTTAGGCGATCGTAACGACGCACCTCGACCGTTTCCCCTGTGGTCTCGCATATTTCTTCTAGCAAGTTTAATGCACCGGCTTCACCGCATACATGAACCTCATCGGCAATCAGTCCGAGAAATGCACGTGTCCAAGCCCAGCCCCGCTGAGGATCTCGTATCTGTTGAATCTCATCGATGACAGCCACCTCATCTGTAAGGTTAATATGTATACCGTTCAGTGGATATTTATTTAAGTGATTACTGCGTAGAAACCTTGTACTTACATGGTGTATTAACTGATGTCATTTCCACTGTGCAAGCAACATGTTTCGCGGGCGAGTCTTCGCTGATGCCAAATTTGCGTTCTTCGCCAGTGACAAGATCACATGGTGTGCCACGCTCATTGGCCTTGTTGTATACTTCGGTGGCGAGCAGTTTTAGTGGCCCACAATAGACGCCAGACTTTGCACTCAGATATCTTTCCATGGCGTGATACGTCTTGCCCGAGTTCGTGGGTCCTGCATGGAAAATAATCTTGCGGGTAATGGCGCGTGCATTGGTATACCAATTGGCTGGCTGTCGTAAATCTGATATCTTTTTTAAATCATCCATGCAGTCCAAATGGGGAAATACAGTTTTTGCATGCCGCAAGAAATAGGGAAAAATGTCGTTAACGTGGCCGGCCCCTTGCATAATGTCGCTAAAAATGATGTGAATGTCAACTGGCAGATTTTCAGCCTCAATGCAGTAGCGACGAAACGAGCCAAACGCCTGTTGCTGTAAGTAAGCTGTAAAAATAAAAAGATTAGCCAGAGACTTATATATCATTCACAAACATTACTTACAATCCAAACCATTCTCACTACAAAGCGCTTTGATCTCCCGACGTTGAGCAAATTTGTTGAGGATCTTAAGCAACTCTGACTTTTCCAGCTTGCCCACCAACTCGGAGCCCACATCCTCATCATCAACATTGGCCTGCACCTGCACCGGCTTAAATAGCGCCGAAACATTCGTTTCGTGTTTTCTATTTCTTGAAAACTCAACTGCTGAGCGGTGTAAGCAACGTTTATCAGAGTAAGAACTAACGCCGAGCCTCAGGCGCACTGCACAGAGCAGACGCCTGCTGGTTGAAATTGCATAATGAACCGAGTTTTGCATTGAGCGAGCACCGGCTGACTTTTAATTGAAGAAATTCAAATAATAAACTTTTTGAGCGACCGACCGCTCCACGTTGTGGGCAGAACAGCTGTGACATAATAGGGGCTGTACGCTGTTAAATATTTACGATGCGTATTTTTTACTTACCACAATAAAAATACTGCAAGGCAAATTTTTCAAGTAGGATATACCATTAAAAAATACCGCAAAGCAAAGTATTTTTTTAAATGGTTGATCCGAGGGAATAATGCGATTCGAGCATCTGCAAGTCAATTTTTACAAGAATTTCGCATGCACACAAAAATTTATATTAAAAACCACACAATCCTGGTAATATTTAAACTGCAAAGTAATTTAACGATTCTGTAACTAAATTTTATGCCAAATTGAAATAGCTACTGATTCTAAAACAATCTCAGCTAAGTAATCCTATAGCTCACTGAACTAATTGTCAACGTGCATTCATTTGAAAGCTGTTTTTTTCATAATTTATAATACGTGAAGACGATTGTTTGTTCTCTTAAAGATTTTATTTTTCTTAATTTTGTATTTTTGCTCAATTTTGTCGTTTGCATTTTTGACATCAATTAAAAAAAAAAAATACTGAAACTCAAACCTTGCTCTATCGCGTGTTGAATAGCAAAGACCGTCGATACATCAAAACATCGATATACTAGAATTTCATCGTGTGAGAAACGTGGTTTGTTGGAAGCAGCCGGAGAAGGTAGACGTTGCCCTGTAACTTGTGTAAATTTGTGAAAGAAAAATAAATTGTTAAAAAAGAAAAACTAAAAAAGAACAGTTTAAATACACAATTTATAAACGAAATACGATGGAAAATCAAAGCAACGAAGCTCCCGTTGCCGTTGCCGCTGCCGCCGCCGCGGAGGTATCATCGACAAGTAAGTTTTCGGGGTGAGGACAGAAATTTTCTGTTTGTGAGCAAATCATTCGCTTGTGTAGTATACATGTAGATATAAATGTGTATGTATTAAAAATTATTTGCCGGGATTGATTCGGTTTGCAATATTGTGCATTGCAGTTTTCCCTCACACATTAAAATTGGATCAAGGGCAAAGGCACAGCGGTCTTGTTTTTTTTTGTTTTTTGCACGGCCATTTTTCGGATAGCAGTGACACTAAAATTGTCAAATTGCCGCCATATTTTTTTCTGATATATTGTAGCGGTAAATAAGAGTTGACACACTGTCTGTCACTTCTCTATTAGAAACGGTAAATCTGAGGGCAAAACGCATCGAATATAAAACACCAAGTACAGCAGAAACAACAACAAATTGTGTATTTCAATGTACACACACAATCGCACTCATTTACATTTTGATGTACATACGTATGTATGTGTGTGCATTTTTTTACGTGAGCGTTTATATTGGTGGTCTACAATTATTTTCGTGTTTCTTCTATTAATTACGTCATCAGAGCGCGCATTATTATGCTCAGAATGCTACAAGTGCTGCAATTGCTAAGTAAACTTCCAAAAGGAACATAGTGACTCATTTTGGCTGCTCTTGGCCTATATGATTTTTATTTTGTTTGTGCTTTGTCTAATGTCATAGCCATACTAAGTATGTATGTACGCCCCGTACCTCTCCTGCAAGCAAAAATACAGCTATACTTTTGTATATACATATGTATGTACATACATACATATTAATTGAAAAATTCGCGCGTCTTGATGCGCTCATCGCTGAGAAATGCTCTGTGTGTGTATGTATGTGTTGAATATTAAGTGAGTGTGTGCGTGCGGCATCGCAGCAGCGTTGCCAACTTATTGGTCATATGTCAACATCGATACTTTTCAATTTTTCACTATTTGTTGTTTTAACACGCACACAATCTCTTTGCTTTTAAAATATGAAAATATAATTATTTATTGAATTTGAATAAACGTATATGCAAGTATGTTGGTGTTTCCTGTATCTGTGTATGTAGTTCACTCGGACAGGTGGCAACTCCAGGTATATTTTCTATGTAGTTTTTTTATCGGTGACAATTCGAATGTTATTTTATAGCTGTTTGTTTAGTCAAATTGTTGATTTCATCAACACTTGCAAATATGTGTGTGTGTATGAAATTATTTTTTGGCTGGGCGTGAAAACCGGTTTATCAGCAGTGCATAGAAATACTTTGTCAAACATGAACCTGGCGTGATAACACGCTTGCGTTAATCATGGGTCAGCGATAAGACCACCGACTGCTGACAAAACAAAATGATTTTGTTGCCGGTAATGCGAGATCTTGCACTGACTGGGACTCGCTCTCTTCATGTAACAAGCTCACACTAGCGTCTCTCATTTTGTACTCTTTGGCCACAGCAATATCCGCCGCAGCATTTGTTTGTGTTTATTTTTAGTTTCCCGTTCGCCATCCATGAACAGCGATAGCAGCACGCTAGCGCGCACATCTAATGCGTATATATGTTCATAGGAACTACAGTGGTTGCTCATATAATTGAACTATGTATTTATTTCCAATGTATTTTCGGTTGAGAGCCTAAATAAAAAACAAATCAATTTCCAAATACTGGTTATTGGTTAATGATGTTAACCATTTTTTTTTTTTAATTAACAGCTCAGCCCGCAGAGCCGACAAAGCGCTCACTGCGCGTTTCAACCTGGAAGAAAATCCAGGACGACAAAGTTGGAATCGGCTTCAATGGCATATTCAACCGTATTCCTGCGTTCGTTGATGCCGATAAGGCTGCAGCATTGCTCATTGGGGAGGAGGAGTTTAAGAAAGCACGTAAGTTAGAAACACTAAACTAAAGTGTTAATGTGCACAATGAATACATATCGTGTTTTAATTATTTTTTTTAGAGCACATTAAAGTGAACATCGATCGAGCCTTGCACGATTTTAAGGAACAATCAATGCTGGCCAATAAGTGTGTGTATTTACCCAGTACTCGGGAATCAAATGCACTCTGCTTAAAGGTCGATGTGCCTGAAGATGCCACCGATGATCAAAAGAAGGAAGCACTGCGTGTCCAAGACATACAGAAGTTCCGTACCGAAATCGGTTTGGATAGCAAGTTGAAGCTTGATTTGGTTGTCATTGGTTCGGTGGTGGTCTCACGTGATGGCTATCGCATTGGACGCGGCAACGGTTTCGCCGATTTAGACATTGGTTTGCTCATTGAGCTGGGCGCAATCACGCCAGAGACGGCCATTGTAACGATTGTGCATGATGTGCAGGTTGTGGACACATTGCCCGTTAATTTGTTCCAAAAGTACGATACACCAGTGGACATTATTGTAACACCCACCGAGGTAATCCGTGTGGCTAAGCGCTTGCCGCGTCCACAAGGTGTTTTCTGGGAGCTGTTGTCCGAGCGTCGTTTGAAGATCTTGCCTGTGCTGCAAGAGCTTAAGGAGCAGCTGGAGAAGTCGGGTAAGCCGATAACCCTGAAGGAGGAGGATACCGATGTTGAGCAGCATCAGAATAATAGACGCCGTCGTGGACCGTTGCGTCGTCGCTTCCAACGAGGAAACCCAGGACGCACCACCTCACAGACTGACAACGAACAACAAGGCGGAGTATGTTAACTAATATTATTGATTTCTCGAAAATGTTTCTTACAAATTTCTACCTCTTTTAAATTAAGGATAATGCGCAGAAGCGCGCCCCACGCCGCAAAGGTCGTTTTATCAATCGTCGCAGACGTACGAACAAGGTAAACGAGAAACACAACAGCTTTTATACACGAATAACTTTGCTAATGATTTTGCTTCTTATTTGCAGTCTGAGGGCGACCAGTCTGGTGTCGAGGTTGGTGTTAAGAATGAAGATCGTAAATATGATGAGGGTGGTGCTGGTGAACGTCGCCCAAGGAAGAAGAATCGTCCGCCACGTGATTTCTGTGTAAAACTGACAAACCTGTCACGCGACGTTCGTGTCAAGGATCTGAAGACAGAGCTCCGCAAGCGCGAATGCAACCCATTGTCCATTACATGGAAGGGTACGTGGCCTTAGCAAAAAAAAAAAAATCGAAACAGCCATTCTTAACTTATTTCGCTTCTTTCAGGTCACTTGGGAAAGTGCTTTTTGCACTTTGGAAATCGCAATGGCAACCCAAGCACCCAGGACGATGTTGATAAGATTCTCAAGTCGCTGAACGATCTCTCGCTGACCATTACCACAGGCGGATTCGAGACGACACCTGCTGCTGCAGCTGCAGCTGGAGCCGAAGAGCCGCCAGTCGAGAGCGCACCAGGTCAAACAAAGACCATCAATGTCAATGTGGAGCTACTTAAGTTTGGCAAAAAGAATGCCGGTGGCAATGCTGGCGAAGGTGGAGATGCTGATGCCAGCCCACTGAATGGCGATGGTGGCAATGCCCATGCCGATGAGGATGGCGCTTCACGCATTGAGTCGGTTGATACTACCACTGTATAGTATGACCAAGTCGGTAGCGCTGCCACAAAACGGCCCCGGCGGATGTCCGCCGCCAGTGCCACGTGTGGAGTTCAACGAAAAAGAGTAACATTTTGTTTAGATACAACCGAAAAGTAACACAAACAAACAAGAAAAAAATCAAACTGAATTGAGCTCCAAAAACACACAAAAAAAACATGCAACAAACAACAACTCATCCACACTTTCACACTATAATTTAACAGCTTGTAGTCTCTTTTCATTCACTCTTTCTAAACTCTTAAACACAACAAGCGGCAGCAAAAATTCGATTCAATTCTAGACAGAAACTGACGCTTATTCTAAACAATTGCATTTGTTTTTTGCTTAAAATGAAAACAAAACGACAAAAAATTCGTTAAATAATGAAAAATATATATTAATGAAATACTCGTTCCACATTTTCAAAGTGGATCATCATTTCAAACTAGGTAATAATCCTTCTTCACTCACTTGTCTTTCTTTTTCTTGGACAAGTTAATATTAAAATAAATGTTTTACGATTTTCTAAACATTTTCCTTAAACATTGAACGCATGGCCCCAACCCACAAGCTAAACGTGTGCTACCTAGAATACAGTTGAGCTGCTATTCTTGGGAGTGTACGCACAGTGTGTGGATTGGGAATTTGTGTACAAAGTGTTGATATTCGTAAATTTTTATTAACCACGAAAAACCAAAAAACATATATAAAAAAAAAAATATAAAAAAACGTGGATTAAAGGCAATTGAATTAACAAATAATTAACATGTTGCATTTTTGCTGAATGAAATCATAATAGAAACGAACAATAAAACAAGTCTTATTGTAATTTGGTGTTAGTGTTAGCCAACACAACCACAAACGACACAAATACCAATACCCATACAGTTATAAAATATATTTTAACAACATGAAGATCAACAAGATGTGAAAACAAAACAAAACAAAATATACATACAAAACCATAATTATTTACTCTTTTATACAAAGAAAAGCATTAAAAAATCTTATGTGAAACATGATTGAAATATAACTTGAAATAAAAATTAAAACAAAAAAATTGAATTGGCCACCGCTTCTTATTATTATTGTAATTACCAATTTGACTGATTTGCTGCAGCTGCAATAAAGATTTGATGATTTGTATTAACAAAAATAATAAAGTTTACTACTAATTTAGTTTGGGGACATTACCATTTATTTTGATTTTCGGCTAACATCTAAAAAATAGGTACATGTATAAAGAAATACATACATATGTGTGTGTATATGTACAGTTTGAAACGGGTAACATTTGGCTACCGCAAAAGTTATAAAATACTACTTTTATATATTTACATTACAAAGGTGTGTAATATGGCGTGTTGCATTTAAGTATAAGTATTGTTTCATGTGTTAAAATATGATATTATCATAGGCCTGCTCAAAAAATATTTGAAATTTATCCTTGTAGAAGGTTTTGGTACGTAACTTTTGTATCTTTGGATTTGACTGCAGGTTTTTTTTTTTTTTTTTTTTTTAGCTATGCGTGCATGTATAGTGTGTATGTTTGTGTGTGTGGGCCATGAAACCTGTGGATTATTTGGACTTTGTTGCTAATTGTGCATTGTGTATTAATGAATTAAGTTTTAATCTTGATTTTTTTTTTTTAGCTTATTCCCGAATTGTGCTCGTTGCCTTGCAGCAAAATCTACGCGGCGTGGGCGTCGCTTGCATTACTTGTATCGCCTGTGCGGCTTGTGCCGCCTGTGGAGATGGTGTGCGATCTATAAATTCAATACTATCACTATCTTTGGTTTTGCTTGGAGCACTTGTGCAGCGAACACAGGCATTTATAGCAGTTGCTGTTGTTGTGGATCCATCAGTTGTTGCTGTGACAAGGGACGTTGTTGGTTTCTCCTGAATGGGCGCCAGGCTATTGACTATTGAGTTGGCCATGGCTAATTCGAGTTCGCGCTGCCAGTCGGACTCCTTTTGCTCCATGGCCTTGCGCTTGAGCTCTTTGAAGCGATTGTAAACGATGAACTCCTTGATGAGCGCCGTTTCCGGATCGCTGTCCCGCTGGGCCGAGCGTTGTTTGGCTAGACGCTTCTTCTTTTTGTGCAGCGGACGCGTCTCGACAATCATCTCCTCCAGCTCCAAGCAGGGATCGCAATTGAGATGATCTTCTGGCGGCTTAAATGTAGGCTTTATCTTCTTATCCAGCACCTGCTGAAAGTCCCTTGGACGCAACAGGGGCGTCTGATGCAGCTCCTGCTGTGAGCTAATCCGCGCTCCAGGATGCACACAAAGCAACTAAATGGGAGATGTTAAAACATTGTTTAAACATTGCAATCGAATGCGAATCAAATGTTTCTCACCTTTTGCAGCAGATCGATAAAATCGTGACTCCAATGATGCGGATAGTGCACGTTAGTGTTAAGCACATTCTTGATCTCGACCAGGGGCGTGTGAGAGTGCAGCACAAATGGCCGGTTATTGGACCTCATCTCGTAGGCCACAACACCTAGGGACCACCAATCCACTGGATAGCTATAGCCCGCTGTAAATTAGATTCGAAAAGACCATACAAAATTCAATTAACATTGTTTTTGCCATGTGCCGCACCGAGTAAGAGGGGCATGTGTGTGTGTGTGTGTAAGATAGGAGGGTGTTTGGGAGGAAAGTGCTTTCGATTTTCACTTACCGACTTCTTCTAGGGCGCACATGAATACCTCTGGCGCCATATATGGTTTCGTTCCCGACATGCTGCAGGCGAGGGAGTCCTTCTGCAACCTCGTTGCAATATTAAAATCAGTCAAATGAGCGTGTCCTGAAATTAAGCGAACGTAATTGCTTTCCAATTACCCGTGAACCAATCTTGACTGTACTTCATGTGTATGTGTGTGTGTATGTGTGTGTGTGTGAGAATGAATGCAACTGATGTGTGCATTTGGGTATTATTATTTTGTACTTTTTCGCGAGAGAGCGCATTTAATTGGATTTTTATTCAATGAGTGATTGCAATGCCAGAAAAATATATTGTATATTGTATATATTTTACTCAGTGCTAAACAAATTGCGGGCAATTTGGATAAATTTGGGCTTGAAGAGCAGATTGAAATTTTTTATAGTTGAGAAACTTTTGTGGTTGCCAATTTAAGTACGAACTCTTATGTACATTAAATTGAACGTTTAGTTGAATTTTATTAAAATTTAACATACTTCAGTCAAGTATTAAATACCAATAAGTCTGTTTGGCTTTCAGCTTAAAATGTTTGTTCACAAAATACGCAAGGAATGCATTATTTACTGCTAATCAATTCCGAGTAGAAGCATATGTGAGAATGAACATTATTTTGAATTCCACACTTGAATTAATCCATAATTTAAGAAGCTTAAAAACAGTAAAGCTTTATTTAATGCAAACATGGCTCATAATTTTACACCGCATAAATTAAAATGTAAATTCGACATGAAAATACATATGTACATAGAATGCAAAGTATGTATGCAAATATGAGATATCTTAAGTAGCAACTGGCAGGTTGGCATCCGGATGCTTAGACGCCTGACGGGCACATATGAATAATTTGAGCCTACTCTCCTTCAGTATTGTCTCACCTGAGGTGGAAACGCAAACTTTTGCTTGCCTGCGCAAACATGAAATCAATAAATTTGCTAGCATGTAGTCTGGGAGACATTATAATGAATTATGGATGCGTTTGGGCCAACTTTGGACATGTGACTGTGAAATTGCGTGCCAAGTGGCTTAGAGGCGTGTGTGTGAAATTTGTTGGTTAAACTTACCGGCATCATCCAATAGAATGTTGTCGGGCTTGATGTCCCTGTGGATCACACGCTGTGTTTGAAGATAGTCCAGGGCACTGCCCAACTCGCAAACTAATAAGGCCACACTCTGCTCGTTGAATTCCACCTGTGTGCAGGTGTAATATTAATGTGGTTAGGGAAATGTTAGCCGAAGACGAAAGCGAGCAAAACATACCCGATTCTGTAAATGGTATCTTAAATCACCGCCCGTCAACAGGTCGCACACCATGAATAAATCTTCCTCATCTGCGTAGGTTGAAACATAAGACGAACAACAAGAACAACAAGAAGATACACATATAGTAAGTATATACATATAGTACAAATATAAGTACGCAAGTGAATGTTCAGACATCAAACAAAATGCACATGGTTAATTTGCATTTTGATTGCCAATCAGCAGCGGCGACGACTGCGCCCACTCTACAGGTAGCAACGCGATTTACATATGTACATATGTGTCCTTGGCGATACGTACCTTGGAACGAGAACCATAAGTTCACAAGGAAAGGATGCTCCAGTGAGGACAAGAGCTCCACCTCCTTGATCACACCACCCAATGCTCCGCGCGATTCACAAACTGAACGGCTTACATATTTCATGGCATACAGGATGCCGCTATCACGTTTCTGTACAATGCACACCTACAAAAAAAAGAAAAAAGGTAACATACATATATGGAAATGACATGTTTCTGTTAGTTGTTGTTATGGTTACTTACCTTGCCAAAGCTGCCCTTGCCAATGGCGCGCAGGATTTGAAAATGATCAAAGTTGACTGCAAAAAACATAACAATAAAAATTTTACAGAAGTTGATATTAAATTATACATTTCTTTTATTATTTTAATTTATGAAAACTATTTTGATTTGATAAAATCATTGTAAAACTGGTTAATTTTCTTTAATAGATTATTTTTAAAGCCGATAGTCCTACTCTTCGTGTGCCCACTGTAGTTGTTCAGCATGACTTTCTTATTAAGTTGCTTGGGGTTGCACGAATGACTTCAGACCATTTATTCTATATATAGACTAAGTATTTGGGCTCTTTTTATATGGTTGATTGAATGTGTAGTCCCTAATGGCAATACTTATTACTTTCACTTTATCACATCACCAGGTCAGTTGAGTTTGTTGTGCAAGGCAAGCGTCTTCGGCGTTATCCTGATAGTCCTTTAGAACCATAATCTGTCTTAGTTGATGCTGTTTCTGGCGACAGATGAAGAAGGGAGGCAGAGCATCAACCTGGAGCATCTGGAGTTTGGGAAACCTATAAGCGACCAGCACTTCAAACTTATCCTTATCCAAGTAGTTGAGACGTAGAGCTGTCAAATTGCGCCAGCTATTCTCCAGTAGATACTCAAAGTCCTCTGTGCTTAGGGGCACCTGTAGCAAATTAAGCTCTATTCTGGTCAAGCGACTTCGCCAAAGGCTGCCCAAAAGCCAATAGCAACGCTCATCACACTGCAGCATTGCTAGCTGATCGGGCAGACTTAAATATGTTAATATCTGCAGCAGACACAGCTCATCCAGATGCTCCATGCTCTCAACTCCCAAACTTCCAGACGCTGCCTTTGCTATTGCAAATACTGTTGTTGAATTTCTAGTCCCAAACTACTGCGTAAGTCTTTATTTTGTTTCGCATGCTTTGGTTTATGCTAATGCTATTTTCTCTTCTTTTTTTTTTTTGTGTCTGTCCACAAAACTCACCATCATCGTCCTGGTGCAGACTTGGGTCGGTTCTGCTCGACGAGTTGGCGCCCATTTTGTAGCTACATTAATGTGCCGCCTTCTTGGCGGTTTTATTGGCGATTTCCAGCTGCTTCTCTTTGTTGTTGCTATTGTTCCCTGTTAGCGTGCTTGTTGTGTTTCCGTGTTTGACTCCAGCCTTCTCCTCCTCTTGGTGCCGTTTGTGTTGTGTTTGTGGCACTTTGATTGAATTCAATTGATTGGCTGTCGTGTCCTGCCCCGCCTTGTGCCTTGCAAAAGCTTCTCTGTCGATTTGTTATGAGGGCTAGACTTGCAGCACTTATTCGTTGTTGTTGCTGTTATTGTTGTGACAACTCATAGCTCATCGTTTGTGCACCTGAAAGACCACAAAAATAGAAATGACAATAACAGAATGGCAAACATATTTTTAAACATTCAAATCAACCAACAGTCTACATTTTGGCTTGAGCATACATTATGTTAAATATCACCTTAAAAATTAGTTAAATTTGTACGAGTTAAAGCAAAAAGTTACCAAGCTGCTCTTTACCCATGCAAAACAATTTTTAAAATGTATTATGGTCTTCACAAAGCCAACTTTTGGCTTTTAACAAACATGCAAAAATCTAGTTTGCCAGTAATTATGAGATTTTCATGTTCAAAACAAAGCTTACAAATGACAACTTATAGTTGGCATTTGCATCTAAAGGCCAAATTAGAAAAGTTTAAATACATACATATTTATACATATGTGGATGTACATCAGTATTGCATTTACATTGCCCTTAAAACGACCTTTATAAAACTTTATATTTATGTGGATCTCAAAATTACTGACTACGTTTAAGAAATTGACACTTGTTTTGATTTTTAATCAGCTGTTTTCTTGTGGCGCCATGATTAATTTCATCATAAATATCGATATATCGGTAAATGTCAAGCCGTTTCCACCAGACTTGTCAAAGGCGCAAACGTAACTGTATTATTGAAGCTCAAGTCAAGAAGAAGAAAACTGACAAAAGGTGAAAAAAAAACCTTGCATCACAATCTTCACCTTTTGTGAGTTGAATTGTTTTTTTAATATATTTAATGTAAGTAGCCTTTTCAATTTAATCCAGTTGGCATGGCTTCAGTTCTATTCAGTTAAAGAAATCATAAAGCAAACTTAGTAGTCGTTTCTTTAGGCAACTGCTGTGTACATTATACAAAAATTTGAGGTCTCAGTCTTAAATTGTTTCTCATACTATAACAACACATAAATATTAAAAACGCAGCAAATTAAAATCCATTAAAATTTAATCATAATCATAGGTGATACGCAAGATGGTCAATTGCAGTAAGATCATCGATATTAATGCCAAGAATGGGAAAGACGTGGCTGTCATCTCGTTGCGCCAGGACGAGCTCATTGGAAATCTGCGTATCCTGGTTGCCGTCCGTTTTCAAAGTTCCATCGATTCGGTTGTGCTCATTTTTGCTGGACATGTTCTGATTGACGCTGGCACCATTGCTAGCAAAGGCATAACCGCCGGTGTGAATGTGTACGTGATCTTTCGGCAGCCAGTGAATATACCAACTTCCCTGGACGATGAAGCGCCTGGGTGGCTTGGAACAATCAAGCCCGAGAATAGAAAATATAAGGTTTCTAGACTCCTCCAGCCGCTGCTACAAGATCCTGGCACTATGCGCCATTTGCTGGAGTCCACTCCTTACTTGAAGGCCTGGTTGGATGATAATCCTGGTATGCGATATTTCATTAAGAGTGACAGCAATCTACGCGAACTGTTCTCAACAATGATGAGCCCGGCCAAGCGTCAGGAGGTGCGTCGCCTGCACGATGTGCACGTCATGCGTATGGAATCGATGCCCGGCTATCTCAGTATGCTGAGCAAGGCTGGCGCCTGTGTGCGCGAGACGTATGAGAATAATGTGGCAAAGAAATTTTTGGAGGTTGAATGTGACTCGGATCAACTTTCGGCTAATCCACAGCGTGGACTGGAAAACAAATCACCGCTTCCTCATCCATGGCGTCAAGAGATGGAATTCTTCAGCTTGCAGTTAAGCTTAAAAGCGATGACAGAGTCTTGTCGTCGCATTATGGATGGAACACTGTATCCCGGCGATTATAAAAAAATGGAGCATGCACGGGATCTGATCAAGCTGACGATGAAGTTGCATCGCCACCTGATGATGCTGTACCCGGAATCAAAGAAGTCAACTGCATCCGATGACGATGATCCATATGCACAGTTATACACAGCACCTCCAGCTGATGGGCTAAATCTATACGACTTTATGTCTGTCAACAAAAAGCGCTGGGAGGAACAATTCCGTTCGCAACTTGGCCAGCTACGTGAACTGGGTCATGTGGATTGTCAACGCAACATTTGGGCTTTGCTGATGAACTCGGGCGATGTTCAGACAGCCGTGGAGCAATTGAAAAAATGGAAGCACTAAAAACAAAACAAACACAACACAAAACAAACAATACACCACAAGTTAGTTGCTTTAGAATCTTGTTTATATTGTTTTTATTATTGTCATTTTGGTGCACTTGCCTCCGAACCCCAAGCCGTATGTGGCAATTGCTCTCAAAATGCTAAATCATTAAATCAACCACATACCACTATTTCCATTAGATTTGTCAATTGTGCCCAACTACAAAATTTACACTGGGGAGCAAATAAAGCTGCGTAAAAATGTATGTAAGCGTGTGTGTCTTTTCAGGCCTTAGTTTGACTGGACTAGAACAGCAGGGTGGCAACTACAAAGGTGATGTCATCAGCCCACATCCGCTCGTCGCAACGGAAACGGAAACGGAAACTGGCCACCACCCAAAGTGATGGATCTTGTAAATTGACTGCAGAATGGGTGGTGAAAATCTAATTTTATGTTATTTAATATGTTGATGCAACTAGAAAATGTAGACCTATTCCATTTTTGGTTGTGTATTCATACTTTAGTTCACTTGCGTCGTGTGATAGAATTTTAAATTTTTGTCATCAGCAGACGTAAATCCTGATGCGTCCATTTGCTGTCACAATTTCTTTATGATTGATGGAAACAATTTTGTCAGGCAATGGGGCAATGCTTTATAACGCTGTCTGTGCGTGGCCATCCTTTCAGCCAGCCATCAATGCTGTCTTCTTTGCTGTGAACGTCGAAGGGTGCTAAGTCCTGACAGTTTCCATCAGCAGTGCATGCCAAAAGTTTCCGACAGCGATTTCATTTTTCATATATATATATTTTTTTTCTTTGCTATATATTTATTTATTGCGGCAAACATATCAATTTTTGTGGCCGTACCTGACAATCTGTCCTGCACATGCTCTCATCATAAATAATCTATCTTTTATATTAAAATGTTCTATATTATTCAGAATGTATTGCATATAACCATTTATGGTTGCTGTTATTTAAACCTGGCCATCTTTTTCACGGCAGATAGAATTGTTTACCGCTGCTTTTTACTCGCCATCGATTTAACTTTTGTTTTTCTTTGCACCTCGCAAAGTTTTACAAATTTTTCCAATTAGCTGCGGATGGTAATAGTATCCGCATTGCATACAAAACAAAAACTGAGAAAAAATTTCAGAGAAAATTACTTTCTTAAGGGCTTCTCTTGCGCGTAGAAGCTGTGCATACAATTTCAAAGAAAACTTGAAAACTTAAAAAAAGCAAAAACTTCTCGAATCCAATCGTAAGGAATCTCAACTGTGTCATGGATATGCCTGGTCCTTGGAATGTTAAAAACTTTGTTGTGGTCCAGGTAAGTAGTTAAAGTTCGCATTTCCAATTTCAAAAGAGCTAAACACAACCAAAGTATCATAAACGTATATTGTTTAAACTAACGTTTAGCTATAGTTATTTAAGCTGTAATGCCATTAAAATCCACAGCCAGTAACAAGGACAAACAGGGGGAAAAAAGCCAGCATTAGTAAATAGCATCTCAGGGGAGGCAACTTCTCTATGGAGGTGACAAAATGGCGCGGAAGCGACTTGTCCAAAGGCAGCTGCCGAGCTTTAGTTGTTTCACTACACACACAAACACACACACACACACTGGAGCAGACACAGCTATACAAACAAACGATTTTTTGTGATGCTGCTCTCTTTTTGTTTGCCACATGGAATACCGCTCATTTTTTGCATTTAAATATTTTATGAAAATGACAAAGTAACACCAACAGAAGCAACAACGGCAACTACAACAACTCTGAGTAGCATTTGCGTAATGTGATTGCTTGATAAAGGCAAAGGGGAGTCTTAGCCTGGCCCGCAGCCAGGGCTAAGTGTCACCTTGAGATGTTAACTGGCAATGGTTTCTCTTTCTTTCTGTTTTTCTGAGAACATTTGATTTGCAGCATTACTTTAAGCGTAAATTTGCACTGTGCCTTGCTGTAGTTGACGGCTGTTATTTAAATTAGACAAATCTTTTATTGAGTTACGTGTAAGTTGCAGTTACCGTAACAATTTAACTGGCGGCTTGCGGCCAGCGCCTCTACTTTGACAACAATATCCTCATCTGGGACGTTTTCGACTTGCTTTAAGGTGAACGGCGTTAAAAGTAAACTCGACTTTTTACGAAGAAATAAAGGATAAAATATAAGTTTTCCACAGTCACAAGATGTCAGTGAAATGTAAAAGTTGTACGCCTCATTTGCAAAGTAATAGTAAAACCCAAGAGAAAAATGTCCAACAAACTTTCAAATCGTCTGGTTAACATTCATCGTATTAAAGTTCTATTTGATTACTACATACATCTTAATCTCTTGCTGCTTTCGAACATAAGCAAGAAACTCACGTGTTTTATAAGTTCCAGTTGTTTATATATGACTGGGTAGTATGTATTTATGAGCTTATACTATAGATAGAATACACATGGTAATCCTTTTGTCTGTGCCTGCTCGTCCATGTTTTACGTGGGTGTGAACCCTTAAGTAATCCTCCTAAGACACATAAAGCGAATTTATGCATGCAGGCAGCCAAACATTAAACTGATTTTTGGCGAATTCTAAACTCATTACACGCACTCTTCACTTGGGAATCAAGAAAGTGTAAAAGCAAGCAAAAAAAGAGGAAAAGTTTAAGGACTTTTGCTTGAAGCTTGTGTTTTGGTTCGTTGCTCGACCCTTTGGCTTCATCATCCTTTATCTCCTACACGATTGGCCTTGTCTGCTAAGTTGATGCTGTGTGCTTTTAGCTGTTCGCTGAGTATTTGGGCTTTGAGGAAAGCATTTCATTTAGTGCCCTCTTACCGACCGTCGTGTCTTAAATCCAACGTATTTGTATTTGCTTTTGTTTGAATTTCGAGTGGAATTTCTATTTGTATATATAAAGCCGCCATGCTATGGCTAGCCTTTGACTTGCTGGATTAAAGCCAAGTTTCGAGAGATTTACTTTAAGCCTTGCCACACAATCCATTCAACGTCATTTTTCACGCCACAGTGCCTGCCCTAAATCAATGGACACCCCTTAATTACCAAACCGAATATCTTTAGCCCCTTTTGTTTGCCTTTTCCTTCCGTAGCTGCCTCTGCCTCTCTGCTGTTGCCCTATTGATTTTACATAATTAACAATTGTGTGTGCTTTGGGTACGCCGAAATAGCTCAATAATAATGGTTGGATGGATGGAGAAGCCTTCGCGTAATTATATCCTGTACTCATTAAAAATTTTTGAAACAAAAGGTTGTGGAAACGCTACCACAATGCTCAGGTATTACATTTCAAAATGTTTGAATGTTAAAAATGTATTTCTCGGTAAATTTAACTTTTATTCGAAGGGAAAGGCTTTGCTACACGGTACCTTCTAGTCATGCTTATTTGTTTAGAGCTCTCTTACTTGCTTTTGTTTAGGTGAGCAATTAGGAAATGGGCTGTAAAATTACACATATAAGGATTATATAAAAATAATCTTAATGCATGCGCATACAAACAAAGCCTGCTCAAGTTATAATTACACAGAATTTCATAATTAAACTTAATAATTACACAATACACAATACAATTCAATTGAATTCAATATGAATACGCAACGCTTCATTAATCAAAGATTACTTAGGCATTATATAATCCATCTATTGATAAACAGAACAACAACAAAACACAAGCAGCTTCGGCCATTTAGTTATACTTCTTCCAACAAAATGGCAGCACATCAATCAAAATGACGCCACAATTCTTGGCATTTATAGGATGGTTAGCAATTCTTCTTATCTCTCTCGGTTTCTTTGCTGTTTCTCTGCTTTGCCCTCTGTCACTTGTTTGGCTGGAAATTGGAGGGACTTCTTAATTAATGGCGGCTTCAAAATGTTTGCCATATTTACTTAACGCCACCAAGCAAAAATCTGTTGCTCTGGCCGGAAAAACTAATTAAACAGCTGTTGGCGCTGTTTTTGCCAGCTGCCAGTTAAAGTTGTAACCAACGAGGCGTGCCCGAACCCTTTATAACGGCAAAATAGGGTCGTCTCTCGGGGGCAAAAACAACAAATCGCTATCGAAAATTTGCATTTTGCCCCAAAAGGGGGTGTGGCGGCATACGCTGCCTGACTCGGTGACATTTTCATTTTGGAGCATTAATGGAAACGTCAGGCAAAAAATGTTGAATCATGTTTAATGTATTTTAATAAATACTTGAATTTAAACTTAATAAAATAAAATATGAAAAGTTTAAAAGCTTTATTATTTATAATAAACAACAATAGGGAATCTGTCACTTCATTAATTTACCATTCTCACAAATACCGTTACTTATTTATGCAGTACTGAACTCGCTACTTCCTTTAGCGTTTTACGTTAAGTACAACGCATAAGATCTGAGTATTCACGTATTTTATGGCGCATAAAAGGCCATCTTTGACAGCACCAAAGAAAATCCATAATGCGCTCGTAAACGGCTACGTTTTATGACGGTTTTTTTTTTTTTTTTTTAAATACGCGATATTTATATTATTACTGGCAGTTTTTATATGCCGTTGTTGACAGGAGCGATTTATTGTTAAAAAAAAAAACTCTGAAGGGATTTACTTTAACCAATAACCTCGATTCCGGGAATAAAATATTAATTACATTTACAGTTATCTATCAATTTTGATTGCGCTTATGCATTATTATTTAATACAAATAACGCGAGATGTTTTTCTTGAGAATATGCATTGGATTTAACTGAATTCCGTACAATTAATTTGTAAGTTGAGCTCTGAAAATAAATAATTGAATAAATCAATCAACGGAATTACATTTTTTCTCGAATTGCTAACCAGAATAATCAATGTTCGGTTTTAATGAAATTGTAATACATAAGATTATTTTACGAGCTTGCATTTCCGTTTCTTCATTTCAGTGACATCATAATCTTGAAAGCGAAAATAAAATGCTTGCAAACACATTCCATATGTTTATAACTGTATAAGTAGAACACATGTCAATCAAATAAAGCCAATTTATGTTTTTATCACATCTGCTCTCTTAATAATCTCAGTATTAAATTTAATATTATAAGGACTTTTCAGCCGAAAGTATTTTAATGTTGCTAAGAGCTAATTCGATTTTGGTTGTCATGCATATTTATTTAAATTGGCGTAGATAAATCAACATGCTGTTTTCTGGCCAACGTATTCCAGAGAACAACAACAATTGCAAGAGATGTTCCATTAATCGCATGTCAAGAGTACAAAACATCAAATCCACATCATAGATTAGAATACTTAGCAACCCCAATGGGTGGCCAAAGCAACCACCGAGCTTTCTGACACACTACAAATCAGGGGACACCAAAAAAAAAAAAAGAATGGAAGAAAGAAAACAGGGAACTGAGTTCAATGACATTTTGTGTGTTCACAAAACACGCACACACACACACTGTCTAGTGCATGTATGTATTAAAATTCTTATTGGTACAAAATCACGCAAAAGTTTTACTTGAGTCAAGAATATTTTTGGCATGACGCCCCCATTTAAAATTCATGTGCTTTATGAGTTGAGTAAACACTCAAAGCTTAAGCTGGAAATTGTGGTTCTGTCCTGTGGTAAGGACCCGCGTTTAGAATTTATCGATTGACATTGCTCGAAGTTGAAGCCACTCATATATGCATACTAACTGTGTGTGGCCAAATTGCACATAAGCTAAGTTATTCAAATTGCACTCTTACCCTATACATATCTTATTTTATGCAAATATGCATACACGTATGTACAAATATATTTACCGGCTGTTCGTAGTTGCTGCATGTTAAGAAGCCTCAAAGCGGCCACAACAATTCGTAAACATATTCCTGTTATTTCACTTTGAGCTCGGGCTAGGTGTAACTGTTTTGCCTGCCTTTAGTCACGCGATTGTTAAGATAAGCAAGCACACACAAACGCAATCACAAAAACACACGCTCAGTCGGAATCACCGTTATATGGGTATCGTACCTTCGTTATAAATCCGCGTGCAGCAGGACCGTCAGCTTGCACTGCCAAAATTCAACTAGCACAACAACTAACAACTGTTGTTGGCTACGCAGTCTGTTTTGTTATTTATGCTGGCAGCGTTGCCTGACTGTGCCATGACCAAGAGAAGAGCACAAATTTAGCTTAGCACGCAGACTCTTAGCTTTTAAGAGAGCCATAAAGAGACAGGTTCTTTTAAAATCGGTACGTTATGAATGAGCGCAAATTAGCTACGTTGGGCCATGTTTATTATCATTATTGTTATTCTTATGACTATGATTAGGCGGCCAAACAAATTGTGTTAGCTGCTTCGCTTAAAACGAAAATTGATTGCTAACGAAATATTCTACGAAATTTTGCCAAATTAGTTAAGCACACTATCTGCCCCAATATAAACACATGACGAGGATGCTGCCTGTCTCACATAAGAGGTTGCATTAATGATGTTTCCACTGGATTTATCTCTGTGCTCATGCTTGTGATAAGCTGTTGTAAGCTCTATTTGCTTAGCATATCAGCATTTATTTAAACACGACACGTCGTGACACCTGGGCCCAGGTTTTCCCATCCCTTCTTTGAAAGTACTTTATTATTGTTTCATCATTTTTTATTAGCTTACATTTGTGAGCATCACGCATTGTTTACCCCAACTTTATTTTGTTTACTTTTTTTGACAGGATAAAAAAACAACGAAAGTGCACAAATAACAACCTTCAAAAAAGGATAAGCCTTCACTCAACCCGCGGATATTTTTTTTATAAATACAATTTAAATTCAGTAAAGTCAAAATTTTGCCCTATGCCCAGCAAGCCCAATAACAGAATGCGGTTAAATTGTCTTACAGGCTTTCCAAGTATCTGTGTTCCCTTTTACGAATGTGTGTGTGTGTGTGTGTGCTTGTGTTTGTGTTAGTAACTGTATGGGTGGCTGTGTCAACAATGAGGCTTAAAGCGGCATTTTCTCGGTCCGTCCAAGTGGCAGACTGAGTTTGTGTTAGTGCCTTTGTTCGAGACAGCAAGTCTGGGTTTTTTTTTCTGAAAAGTTTTTATACCCTTCATTCAGTGCTTTCATTTAGGTATTTTGAATGAAGATGTATCGACGTATTTATGTCAAATTTAAAGTACAAATGTGTAATGATTCCAATATGAAATTTCAGCTTTTTGAAATATTGAGGCACTACTTTTTTTTCATTGTAATAACCTCATAAAATGTAGGTTAAAAAATGTGGCAGAGTATATAAAAAAAACAGTAGAGTTCATATTTCTAGCCCTTTTTTATTTGCTTTTTTTTTTTTTTATCAGATTTAGGTCGTTGTCGTCGGCTCTTTTGTTTTTATGTCGCTCACAGATTGCAAAGACTGTATCTGGGTTTATCATGGAAGGTGACATAACAATATTGACATGCAAAAAAAGTATGCAACATTTTAATTTGAATGTTCATATGTACAGTAGCTTTGCGGATAGTTGGTAAGCCCCAACAGCTGGATTTTTAAATGAAAATAAATTGAGTTGACTGCACAAAGCTTGTGTTCATCTCAGTTCCCTTTGCTTTGGGAATGCAGTCTTCACATTGCCGCGAGCAAATCAAGACTTGTGGCAAGGACTTGTTTGCATTCATCCTCCAGCCGCAATTCGGAATTCGTTTGCTTTGGCAACAGCTAAAGCTGCGATTTGGCATAGCGTAATGAAATTGCTCAGATGGAATCCCTGCTAAGGACAACACATAACGACTTCTGTTGCATTGATGAAAGCTATTGATAGGAGGTCCTCCACACTTCATAGCATAAAGCTTTTGACCTTTCAGTTTACCCTCCATTCACTGATTATCACATTCGTCGTATTAAGTATAAAATTTCCCTCGTTTTTGGTATATTTTTTACCCGTTTTTCATTTGACTTAAATCAAGCATTTGTATGACAGCAATGAATTTAACCTTGAGACCTGCGTGCAATTTAAAATCAAATCAATAATATTATTAATTGACTGCACTCTATCCTTGTTTTGAAAGCTCTATAAATCGAATGAGGTCGCTTCAAGCGTAAAAGTGTTGAACGCAACCACACAACAGCAAAAATATCAAAGCACAAAAGTTTTGAATGGTTATAGAAAAAAAAACTGCCCCAAAGAAAAATGCCAATTAGGATTCATGGTGTTTTTATAAAATGCCAGACAAAGTTTTTTCGCAACAATCGTCCCCCCTTTTTTTTGCCGGGAGTATATAAAACCACATCAATAACAGTTGCACTTTGCGTGTTTCACCTAACAATAAAGTCGCAGCTAATAGAAAAACATTAATGGTGCTTCAATGAACACCATGGCGAATTCTCGGAAGACAAACGAAGTTTTATTTTTCACATTGATTGCTGGTGGATTGTAGTAGTGGACTATACTGCCACAGCTTTATGTTATATGTTCTATAAATCCACTTTTTTCAATTTTGCAAGTCTCTTATTTTTACATGCGCTTGGCTCTTTTCCCCAATCGAGTTTATCATTACATTTCAAGGGTGGTGCGATTTACAGGAAATTCCTGTTACGAGTTCTGAAGTGGCAAAAGAGTTAAAAAGAAAAAAATGCTTTGATGAAAGTGCGCATATAAAATATCGAAGAGCATCACACTTTCAACTACAAAAAATAATAATAAAAAATAAAATTCAAAAATATACATGCAAAATAAACCAAGCTGCTGTAAAAGCTGTTTTTATTTATTTTTTCGGTTCTCCAAGCAATTGAGCATTTCACAAAATTGTATTGTATAGTTTTGATATGCTGTCTCTTTGATGGGATTTGAAGAACGTATAAAATGTAAATGTATAAGTAAAGGATTATAAGGTCGTATTACTATATATAAAAGTAGTTCAGCTTTATTAAATTTAATCACGCAGTACAAAATTGCATAATTGATTCGTTAATTTTAATTGTTACTATCAAACCTTAAGCCAAACTTGGCTGACAGAAATTGCACTGGAATTGAGCAGGCATTAAGCTAATTGTATGCCACTAATTAGTAGTCCAGATAGCCAAGTTCATAAGTGCACAAGTGCATGATGGTGAAAATAATCCGCCAATCAACTGCACCATCTGTTCAATATAACTAGCCCGCTCCCACGAAAAAGAAGCCCACCTCTTGGCATACAAAAGGAGTGAAAGGCGAATGCTTGACTGGCGCTTTTCGATTCTTGCAACAGGGCACAAGGCGAAACCACGGACTGCTCCAAAAATACCACCAACTAGTATAGTCAAAAGTTTCGCCTGCTAGCTTTTGATATCAACATTCACGAGTTCCCACAAACCCAATTCCGCGAATTGTTGAAAAAAGATAGTTCGACTTTAGTGCAGCTGGCGTTGTTATTGCAATTGTTAGCGCTTACGGTTGCTCTTTTAAGCTGTGTCCGCTTTTTGCAACGTGCATACATTATGCATTACACTAAATGAAAACTTAACCGCACCGATTGTAAATCAATGAATTTTTTAACAATCGTCGTCAATGACACTTTATGGTTAAATGGTATTAAAAATTAATGACAACGTTTTTTGTTGTGGTTTTTATTTTGCTGTGTTTAACAGAGAAATACTCTGTACAAGAACAGAGTTGATTTTATATACAAGTTTATCAGACACTGCATTAAATATTTTATGCATACAGGGTACACAATAATATTTTGCGCATTTTTAATCCTGAAAGCATTTCAAGATTCTTAACAATTGCACTTTATGATCCTCAGATTATTATTATAATTAACATTTCAGCGTTTAAAGGGCTTTCAGCTAGCTAATTTGTTGCACAAAAGAACCATTATAGTAATCAGACAGCATAAAGCAAAAAAAGATAATCTTTTTGTGTTAATGTATTTTGACAAAAGACTATTGTGCTGCATTATTAAGGTTCAGGTAAACATTTTCATTCGTGTCTTCTGCACAAATTCCAACTTATTGAAGCGCTTAAAAAGTTGAGTAATTAAATTTCTTTTTTATTGTATCAAATTGAGATGTAAGTTTGTTTTGTTACTTTTATTAAAACTGAAATTGAAGCAAGCAAACTTTTTCATCGAGCTCTACTCGTTTGTCCCCAGGGAGTACATACATGTTGTATATTGGAACACTTTTGGCCAAAATGACAGCCAAAAATGATTGAAATTTGTATTGTGTTTTGTCACAAATTCTAGAAAAGCTTGTCCAAAGCCTGTCAACGGTCATGCAATAAATGCCTTTAGCTGGAATAAACAAGAGCAGCAAGAACAAATTTCCGACCAGGTCCATTGACAACAAACATAAATTGTGGGTGGCAGTTAGCTGAAGGCAAACAAACCTTTTTATTGCCACGCCGTTATTATGTTATCTTCTTTGCACCACTGTGTAGGATGGTTGGGTTGTGCCAACACATGTCATAATGCGACACAATATGCAATAATAATCCACCGCTGGCGTTGACAGCCATAAAGGCTACGATATGCTACGAACTTTGATAATAAAATGCGAATTGTGCCCACAGAATTGTCTGGCGGCCAAAAACCCATATCACAAATTTAGACCAGCTGCCAAAATTGGGAGGCTGCATTTACTGTTTGTCCCTATGTAATATACAAATAATGTAGAAATTCATTCGTTATAATCAATGTCCATGCATCATACGCCCTGTTGTCCAATGAGTGGCATTTATAACCCTAAAATAGTTGTTCCAGCTAGTATCTGGCATGCCATTTAAGACAATTATCGCTGCTTTTGTTCTTGATAAAAACATGACCACAAAATGACGAGCTGAAAAAATATCGGAAGTCAGGGTTTGATGCCAAATCCACAAAACACGCAAATCCCACACACAAACACACACACACCCATTCAAGTCACATGCATAATTGAAAGGCCAAAAGAAACAGGCAGGCAAATAAATTACACTGTTGTTGTTGTTATTGTTTTATGTACTGTTGCTTCTGGCATTTATTGCGTTGTGCTTATAAATGTTTAATTGAGTGACTTGATGGCACCCTTGATCGATTACTACAAACATTTTGGTATTCCGACACACACTTTCTGTGGCAGAGACTCTTTAACTAATAGCTTTTATATGTATTGAGTTTATTGCTAAATATTTAAGACCTTTATGGCTTAGTTAAATGAGTTATTTAATGACCCGCATACCAAGTTCAATGTCTCTAGCTTTTGTAGTCTCTGGGATCAACGAGAATGTTTTCAATGTTCTAAACTTTGTAGAGCTCTCTAGTACATTATTTAAAATTGTAAAGTTTTTCGCCAGAAAGTTACGCACATTTAATGTAATTTTCGCTTTAATCCTTCGCATTACTTATGTTCCCAACTTCAACAGTTTGTAGTCTGCTGCTAATTAACCATTATTCGCATCGTATACTATGCATGTTTATGCACAGAACGTACATACGTTCAATAAAACGTCAAGAGCATGCACCGTGTGCATTTAACCAACAATTGTGCATTATTGTGGAATCTGATAATAGGGTGCACACACACACTGAAAGACTGCACAAGAGAGCTAAAGAGGAGCGTCTGTGTTTCATGGCCAAAAGGATTATTGCGTGCGAATTACCATTGATAGTTG
Organism: Scaptomyza hsui; assembly: GCA_018152825.1. Classification (NCBI taxonomy): domain Eukaryota; kingdom Metazoa; phylum Arthropoda; class Insecta; order Diptera; family Drosophilidae; genus Scaptomyza; species Scaptomyza hsui. Next base: position 2,982,536 of record JAECXO010000004.1, on the reverse strand, counting down.
GTTGAATCCCTATTTGCTGCCTTAATGGAAAGACCCTTTCGGAGCGTTGCTTTTAAGATGCCGCTCTGGAAAAGTATTTTACGTGGTGCTATATATAGCACATGCAAATTTAAATAAATTATTTCATTTATTCGTAAACTGTTGCGCACACTTCTTTGCCCCGAGCTTTTGTGTTTGCATGTGCGCTTGCCATTCCCAGCGGAGAGGAGGCAACTTAATTACAACTGCTGTGAAAGGTTGAATTCATTTTGTGTGTTGCGCACAAAAGTAGGCAACACACACAGCACGTTTTTACCCCAAGTCAACAAAACCACACAAAATAAACCAACTGCAACGGGAAAAACATTGACTACCAAGCAACTGATGTTTTTTTCTGGTGCAAATTGAGATAAAGACAAACAAGTGAGCAACAGTTTGTGGGATTAAATCATTTAAAATTTTGTGCATTTTTAATGCGCAAAAATTAGCTCCAAAACTTTATGCGCAACTAGTGAAAATGTGCACAGAACGAAGTTGAAATAGTCTTACAGTTTTTGCAAATAGATTGTAATAAAGAGTGGCATATCAAAGACGCTTTATAATGCCATTACCAGCTCTTAAGAGACACTTCATGGCAGCTAGTGCAATTCTTGCCTTGCGCGTGTCTTTTTTTCTAACAATGTTGAGTGTAGTGCTTAACTTACCATGTTTTTGTGGAGTGCGCATAAATGTCACATAAAGTTTCTGGTTTCTTAAAAGCCGTAAGCCAAATATCATTTGACTTAACTTGTTTGAAAAAGTGGACTAAAACCATATATTAACGTCTAGACTCTTGGCTGTTTTGCAAAAAAATATAAGAGCTTTTAAAACATGCTTAATGTATGCATTGTTTAATTGGCCATGCTGTTTTGGCAACAGTTTTAGAGCAAAACCACTAATTAATGCTACGAAAAGCTTAAATATTCAGTTTAGGCGAACATTATGTCAGCTTTTAAATCATCTTACACTGCTAGTTACAGCTTCCAGTACCATTCAAGCATGATTATATTCAACAAGTTCAACTGAGGTTTGATATTTGCTACTTAATGTAATACTTAACGTAATAACATGTGCAGTGGTTGCGGCGGTTTGTAGATGTACTATATAACACCCGAGGCTGGCGAATATGGTCTCTTCTTCATTTGGCATACAAGTAGACCAGACTCGTTGAAATCTAATGAAGCGCACGGACATCAAGCCAATGAAATGTGTAATTGTCGGCCCTCGGCCAATTCTATGACATGTACTCCGAGTCCATGTTATATGCACCGCTGCTACCACTACTACTGCTGCTGATGACGATGATGTGCGAGTACACGGCTTGTAATTCCAATCAGAGTCTAGTCGATATATGTCGTTTGTCGCAATCAAACATTTTGTCTGTGTGGGAGAATGTGTCTGTTGCTGTCGGGGATGTTGTGAGCCACTAAAATAACACAGCACTCAAACGTGATGTCATGTTTCCATCGAATACACTCTCAATACTCTCCATGCCCCCGCTCATGCAGCAACACCTCTTGAATATGTTCACTTTGCTTCAATTTGTGCCGCTTCTTTGCTTAAGCAAAAAGGACACGAGCCGAGTATTTTGAAGCCAAGCAGTCAAGAGCTCAAAGCACACAAAGGCAAAAGGCGAAAAGTAAATAAACTAGAAATAAGATTAATGTTGCTCTTTGACGCTTGCTGGCATCCAATACTTCTTTTTTCGGAGAAGCATGCTCAATGTTTGCTAGGCGACAGACAACTTTAAAGTGTTATTTCTCCTTTTCTCCCACTTGACTAAAGGATGTCAAAAAACCAACACACAATACACATATTTGCGTTTATGTAAGTGTTTGCATGCTGTAAAAAGTTTCAGTTTTGACAAACTTTATTGTCACCTACAGTTTAAACCTGCAAGGAGACAAGATTGAGACGAAGCAGAAAGAAAACTGAATTGAGATGGTAATTCTTATGATGAAGTGCACTTACTTTAAGCAAAGTACTCTGCTACAGCTTAAAACCATACAAAAAATACTCAACAAAGTTGTTGTGATTGAAAAGCTTTCATAAATTCTCAAGAATTTTCCCAAAACCCACCGATTTCCACAAGAGTGCAAAAAGTTGCGCGGATTAAATATACAATGCCAGGTTTAATCCCCCCGCACCCACTTGTAGATTGTAATGGAAACACGTGTGTGTTTTTGGCTCCGAGCAAACGAGCGTAATGAAGATATTTTGCACAATATTAATGAACAACGTTGCCGGAATGGATTGGGATGGATGCCAGGCCAGCTAGCTACATAGCTTTAAGCCCTAACAAATGCGAAGCGTCAGCCAACATTTCGTTCTGGTACGTGACATTTAAGCTAATTATTCTGTCTAATTGAGAGCACTAAAAAAAAGTGTGGGGAATGTGGGATAGTAGCAAAAACCACATGTAAGCTGTTGGCCGTTGGCATGGCTTTATCCTATGCTAATTTTAAGGACAAATGCCTGAACTGCACCTAAAGCTAAGCAAACCTTGTTGGCTAGTGAATTAATTCCACACTTAGTGGTGTGTGTGCTGTGCGAAATATAGCAAACTAAAATGATTTGCCCTTTTGTCGTGTCTACTTTGACCTGTAATTTGAACACATGTCAATATTTGAACAGAATTTCCTCTTTTCGGGCTCAAGTAGCAATGAAATGGTCCAGCAAAGTGACAGCAAATATTTACCATCTCACATATTAATATTTGAGCTGCTCCCTTTGGATTTCGTTGAAATGTTTTGCCGTAATTGCAGTGAGGTAAAATTCATAGGGAAGTCCTTACGGATTTTCTTTTTAAGCTCTCTCCTGACTCACTTCCAAATAAATGGCACAACATTTATACTTAAGCTGTTTTCAATTGCGGCAAACGACGACAAAATTTTAAACTTAAGGCGACACAAAGTTTTCACTAAGTACTCGCAAACTTTTGGAAGTTGGCCACGCATTTGGCCAACTTGTTGCCTTGGTCATTTATTGTCAAGTAGGGCAACGATTATCCAAGAGCCGAATTGCTTCAACGTGCGCTATCAACAAATCGAAAACAACCCTTGAAATGTATGAAAATTTAATATGTCTAACTAAGCACATAAAATTATTACTAAGTGGCACTGTGCAATCTTCAATTATTCATCAAATGAGTGGGGGGATAACTACACTCAGAAAAAAGTAGTTCAAATAAGCATATACATGGTAAATTCAACTATTTTTGGGTATGATTTAGAATTAATAACTAATTTGTTTTCATCGAAATAAACTAAAAAACCTTTTAGGTATAAGTAAATGGTTTAGCATTATTTATTTTACACACACATGTATTCTTTTGGTATACTTAATTGGACAAGGGGTAAGTGGAATATTATTATTATTTTGAATATACTTACTTGTTTAAAGTTAAATTTACTACGTTTCATGGTGAAAGGCCGTATAATAAAATTTACTATTTTAGTAGTTGGTTTTCGTGCTGTTTTTTTTTTTCTGAGTGTAATATTTAATATTGCTAGTTGAAGAAATATGTAATTTTTTTTCAGAATTAAGGTTCAAAAGTTACTTTATCCCACTTGAACATTGTTCAAGAGTATCCCCAAGACAATTAATATTACTTTAAGCACTTTCACTTATTTAATCGCTTTTTATAGTCGTTTTGAGTCTTCGTTATGCCCCCACAGCACGTTCAACAGTTGGGTCACGTGCGGTCACAACTTAAAATGGTGGTTGACCACAGCTCTAAATCATTTTTCAATCCTTAGCCAATTGTCTTGACTTGCGGTTCGTGTTTTTTATCTAAAAATGTACGTGTTTTTAAAGCTTTTATTGCTTTTAAGGCTTTACTTCTGTATACACATCAGAAAGTATGCAAATAAAGCAGTTACCTTTTCTTGTTTGTCTTGTTTATTTGTCTCTTTAAGTTGTTTGGTTACACTGCGCATGCAATGGTCACATTGACTTCTGAGAATCTACTAACGAATGCAGCGGTAGTAACAATTTAGTTGTTGAAACGTGTAGAAAAAAAAAAAACAAACAGGGCAAAACAGAATGAGAATAAAGTGAGTGGAAAGGTCCTTTAGCATAATAATTAAACTGTCAAAAGCATGGGTCACTCTTGCTCCCGGACAAACTACAAAGCGTTTGACAATACACTTAATATTGTTGGTGTACATGAAGCAGAATCTGAATTAAATGCTAATTTCCTTTTGAGAGCACTATGAAAAACAATATCCTGCTAAAGCGTAACCAAACGTTAGCCGCAGTTTAAGCTCCCCCAAACAATTTGCGCTGCAAGGCAAGAGGGAAATGAGTTTTGAATCGTACTTTTTCCAACTCCGCACAGAACAAGGATTTAACAAATGATGCGACGCCTCAAAGCATGCCACAATTTTTTTTAAATAAAAAGTTAACGCTGGCTTTAACTTATGGCACACATTAATCAAAGGACATATGTATGCTTTGTGTGAGAACCTTTTTATACCGAGTACAAAATTAATTTTGTTAAATTTCTGCTGGCAATTGCTGTTTTTGAAAGAACTCAATGAATGTTTTACAACATTTAAATTGCTAAATTTGATTTTGTTTGTGGGTTTGTTGTTTAATGTAGAGCTCTTTTGACCGTTTGAGTTTATTTCTGCAATGCCTGGCATTTTCTATTATTTTGTTACTCTAATTTTTGTTATTCAAACATTTTTCTCGAATTTCTGTTATGTTGATTGTTTGCTGAGTACAAAGAAATTGTTGAAAAAGGTAATTTCTATTTTGCATAATTATATTAAACTGCGTAGCCTGATTGTGGAACAGCTCTTTAAGTACACTTTAAGGTTAAAATGCAAGAAGTTGAGTGTATTCTGTGGGTGGGTGGACGTTTCCTTTTTAATAAAGCACCAGCCACCGCATCTGAATAAATCATTATTTAATTTTTGTGAGCGACTTTTATGCATGAGCAAATTCAATTAGTGCACACAGAAAGAGAAAGTGTGGCCCAAACCCTCTCAAGAAGCTGCCAAGACGCCAACACTTTACTTTTGTGTGAGTGCGGCTTTAATTGAATTGTGGCATAAAAATGTAAATGCGCAAATTGTTTCAAAATGCTGCCATCAAAAGTTGACACATAAGTATGCCTCAATAAGCAAAGACTAAAACGAGTATTTCTCAACCCAAATGACAAGTACAAATAAACCGAAGACTTATCGCAACACACCTGCACACACAAATATATACAAATATATAAACAGAGGGATATTGGCCCTAGTCCGTGCTGATTGTTTATTCCAAACGCTTTTTGCGTTTACTTTTTGCTTTTTGCCTTGTCCATTGTATTTATTATAAGCACACAAACATGCTACATGCATATGCATGTAATATAGTACTACACAAATTGTATACTTCTCGTACATACCCATTCAAAGTCGCACTCACGTTGCTTATTATATTCGGTACAAGTTGGTTGGTTGGGCACTGTGTGTATTTAAGTCACTTTAACATGCAGGACGACGGCGCCAGTGTGGATGTCTCAAGCCCTCCGGCTCTTGAGGATGTTTATGTGTGTAAGTGATATTTATTTGCACATTGCTCGCCTGGCGCCAGAGTCTGTCACACACACACGCACACACACACACGGCTGGCGTCTTTTTTGGATTTGTTTATTAAATGCTTGCCAACTCTGAGCCGTTGCTGCATAAAACACCAAGCACCACAACGTTGAATGTCCAAAACCGAACTGAAACTGAAACCAGTCTGATGATGATGAAAACATTGTGCGACACTTAAAAGTGAGCACGCGCAGGCGCTTCTTCTAAATGAAAGAGCGGCTTTCAATTGGTGCCTTGTGTAAACAATGTTGGGACGAGCAGGAGCAAGAAGCTCAGCAACAAAAGCAGCAGCAAGCAAACTTGCTATAGCCGGAAAAATCCTGTCAGCCAACAATCTGAAAATGCTTTTTTATTCTTTGTACCTGTGTAACGCGTAAGAGCGGATACAATAAAGTTGTGTAAATGCATTTGACAGCCAGTCAAAAAAATAAAAAAAACAAAATATAATAAAGATTGTACACTTCTTGACCTAGTGCAATCGGCGGAAGAGCATCTTTAAGTCGCTTAGACTTGGTGGGTTGGCAATTGCTTATGCGTTTACTTTAGCTTGTTGTTTTAACAAACTCTTAACTGTATGTCAAGTCTTTATAGTCTCTGTACTTGGCTGTTTTCCTGTTGGCGTGGCCAGGAAGGAAATCTTTTTATCTTCCTTTTCAGTTTCTGCTTTTACACACTGTTTGACTGTGTCGGCAAATTGTATTTCACACAGACATAAAATATATATTTCATCAACGTAATTAAATAAACAACTCCCAATCACCATCGACGAAATTCACGTGACATATTGAATAAATTAGTTAGCCCACACAAATTCAATTATTAATGCTTTCATACGAAATCATCCTAAGGGCAAATTCATAATCGAAATGCAAATATTTTTTCAATACGAAAGAAAAGGTAAAAGAGAACAGATATTCTAATCAACGATGCGTCTGTATGAAAGGTTCTCTTAATACATTATGCTAAAACTTTAATCTTATCTACCTACTAAATGCTATATATACATATGTATATAAAATAAAGTAAATGTAAATAAATATAGCAAAGCAAAGCGTATTAAAACAATTGCAATAATGACAATTTGGATTTCCGGACGTCATTGTTTATTTATTGTTTACTTGAAAAAATGACAGCATGTGCGTTGAAATACAAATGCAATTAATCTGTTTTGCAATGGCACACAATCATTTATTTCCAATGCTTGTACGTACACGATGGAGGTCCTTGTTATGTTCCATTGTCAGTGGCACAGACAGTTGCACAATTGTACTGACAATAATTTGAGTTGGCTCAGGCGACATCTCAATAGCGACTCTAAATTAAAATATGACACCATCAGACCATACCATGTGATCCAAAGCAGCTGCCAGCTATTGCCATTTTATGTAAACAATTATAAAGAGCAGCAGCGATTCTGCAAAATGTTTGCCTGGGGACGTGTGTATCTCAAGGGTGTCGTTGTTTTTAATAAGTGTCGCAAGTGTTGCCCTTTAAATAACATAAACACACAAATTGCCTCGCCATAGATATTGACTTTTGCTTATTTGTATTGGTGTCAAAGGTGGTGCCGCGCAGTCATTAGTTGAAATCGAGTCAAAGCAAGGACACGCCTCATTTAATTGCAAGCCAAAAAGTTTACATGATGATGACGCCTTAACCTGGCCCATATTGCTTAAATTGTAGTCATCATCATTACCAGCCTTTTTAAATACCGTGGACTTCAAGTATAAAGCGTAAGGTGTATTAAATGTGACAGGCAAGCTTATGTCATGTATTTATTACAGGATATCTTTAAGTCGATGACACCCACCTGACACATTTTGGTTTACTGTGTTGCTTTTGCATTATTTTGTTGACTGAGCGTGCTTGAAAATCGACAGCAATAATACACAGAACACGAATGCTAACCACAGGCCGGGACGGTGACAGGACATATCAATCCACAAACACTCATACACAAACCTACATACACGCGTAGGAAGAGCACGCACACACTCACTCACTCGTGAATATTGCAAAACAAATCGTCAAAAGCCAAAAAAAAGAGTAATGCATTGAGGTTTAAGGTTTCGGCTTCTCTGTTTACTGCTCTCTGCTCTTTGTTAGTAATTGTCCTTGGTCTTGTATGACATTGTTATTGTTGCCCCCACACACTACCATCTGTTTTTGTGTGTGACGAGTGCAGCAAACAGAGCCAGAGAGCATTGTTTAAGAGGGTTTGATCCCTGCAAGCCTTTGAAGTCCGGTCAAAAGGGGACTCGGCTCACTTGTTGAGTGCTCAATACAAGTTAAGCTCTACTTAAGATATCAAATGAGGAAAAAGGATACTGCCCACAAATAGCATTGCTTGTTTGAAATTTTTCAAGCAGCATTAAAGCTGAAATAATTTCCTTTAACTGCTAGATTGTCAGGAACACTTTCTTCATGCAGTCATATTTCTATCATATTTGGTACGCTTTAAAAAAAAAAGATGGCATCATTAGCGGAACCTTTAGAGCTGTCAGTCAGTTTGTTTTCTTGTGTTTCTAGCAACTTTGACAAAGTCTTTTGCTTTCGCTTCAACTCGTCCAACTCAACGTTTGGCATAAGACAAAAGGCACGTAAGTAAATATGCTGACAAGACAAAAATGACGTTAAAAGCAAAAACGGCAGCGACAACAACTGTCGCCCATCATGTGAAAGAGGATGATAATGAAAACACATCCTTTTTGTGCATTTTGATGGCTGCCACTGACAATGCCACAGAACTTGAGCTCAAGTGACGAGCACATGAGCAGCATCGATTGCACAACAAGGACCCAAAGGCAAGGGTATGGAAAGTAAGCGAAAGGGAAGCGCACAAGAGGCAAACAACACAAAGAAAGCAGCACGAGAGCAGTAAAATTAATTTTAATTTAAATAAAAGCCAACACTCACCTGTGCAACATCCATTGAGGCAACACAAGTTACTTGCAAATTCGTATCGAAATCATAAGAGCTGCCTTAAAGATGAATATTCAACGAGCGGCAATGCTATAATTTAGTCAAGGGACTGAAACTTGTGATTTCTTTGACATCTCAAATTAAGTATGCAAATGTGCGCTGGGCGATGGGAGTGGCTCTTGGGGGCATTGTAGCGTCGGTAAATGGCGCCAACAGTTGCCTTTGGACGACTGAATGTGATTTTTTTGTATCGATTTTAGCCGCGATTACCGACTGGGATAAATAGACACGTTCAGGCGCAAAGGCTTTCCAGAAAGTTGAACAAGGTATATAAGTACTTAGTATATATTAAGATAGAAATAAACATTATTGAAATCAATGTAATAACTTTCATCTTTATCAAAAAGGCTTTTGTAATAAAATTAGCAAGGTTAGTGCATTTTGAAAAGACCTGCGAGTGATTTGGACTGGTTGTAAACATTTATGGCGTACACTTTTTAAATTCAACCAAGTAGAAGCACAACCAAACGCATAAAAGCCAAACAACTTCAAAGCTCGAATCCAATATGTGTATGAAACACATTAAATGTTATACTCGCGATATAATATGCTATGCACACGAAAATAAATAAACATTTATGTATATTTATGCATTTGACCTTCGCTCTGTTTAAAGCTTAGTAAAGGCTGTTAAAAGGAAAAAGCCAAAGGCAAAGCTATATATAGAAGTCACTACAAAAGTAGGTGAATGATTTCTGACATCATGCGTAAAGTTTTGTTTACCTAAAACCCACATATTGCAAAACCATCCTTAAGCAAATAAGCAGGCAAAGAGAAGCCAACCTACTACATACAACCATAATTTAAAAATTTGCTTGAAAATTCATTTTCTGTGAATTTAACTCGTGCCATAACGAAAGTTCTTCTGCTTTAAATGCCTTAAGCTTTTTCGCATTAAATTCTTAAACAAACCACGAATTTTTGGGAAATTTACAACACGCGAGCGTGCTATAAATATAAAAAACTTTTCAAATACAAACAAATAAATTTAAAAAATCACATTTCAATTTGCTGCAACTATCGCATTTATTATGTTATCCAAAGTAGTACAAAAAAACTTAAACAAGATTTGCTTTCGCTTATTACAAAGTTTTCTTGGCTTTTGTTATACATTTTTATCTTATCATTTTAAGGACTTTTTGCTAGACATAACAAAAGTAATTTCTGTTTAGGAAGTTGAAATAAACAAAACAAAATTATATAATTAGTAATTTAAAAAGATGGCCTAAGACTAAAGACGCGCGTTTTCTTTTTGGGCGCTTAGCTAAGGTTTTATAAATTTGTAAATGAGTTTACAACTTTGTTTAATTTAGAGAAAATAAAGCAATGCAAGCTTAAATATAAAAATGTTTCCTTTTGTTGTTGCTGCCGTTTTAGTATTTACCTGTAATTTTAATTCAATTATACAGGTAAATTTGTAATTTAATGCAGCTTTTATTTTATGTTGTTGATTGGTTGATAGATTAGTTGATTGCTATACAAAATAATCATATCCAGTAAATTAAAATTACGTACGTACAAAATATTCCTTTTACAAACTAATATCAAAGTTTAGTTATCAACAGTTTAATTTGTGACCGTCGCATGCAGCATGCGCTCGTGCCTTGCTCTCTATACATAGTTCTATATACAATGAATACATAGAATTTATGTATATAATTTGAATATTTCCTATAGATGTTGCATGGGATAAGTATTAACTATTTGCTGTCCGTTTTGTTGTTGTCGCTGTTTCGGTTGTTACGTTATGGCTATTAACTTCAGTTTGTATTCAATGGTTATATATTCTTTTTACAATATTAATTTCTGTCTGCGGCTTTAGGTAACTTACGTGCAATCAATGACTTTGTATGCATTACACATTTATCACAATTTCATTTAGTAATTTCCATATTTGTTATTAATTCAGTAGTAGATTACAAGCTCGACAATTTCTGCACTAATCAAATTTATATACTATCCCAGTGCGAATTGTACAAGTTTCATTAGTGTGATTTGCAATGCTATTGTCAACTATTTTATAATAAATAATAATGAAACGTTATGAATGATAATCAGGCTTTCAGTTGAACAGATAGAAACTTCAGGGTCTATACACAAAAAAAAAGTAGAAGTAGTAGTAGTAGTAGTAGTAGGGATACTAAGTATGAACTGAAAACTTAGCTGGCAAATCATAAAAATAAAAATACATCAGTTAGCAAAATGTTGCAAAGATGTCAAATTTGACTACTGCTCATATCGTTGTTTTTGTTGGCACTATCTAAAGTGGCAACTGCAGCCGGTTTTGGTGTGTCTGCTGGTGTCGTTTGAACTGTTGCAGGTTTGCCGGCATTTAATTTTGCCTTTACTTTCAGCAACAGCGCCTCAAATGAGTCCTCCTGCGGCGCTTGTGCAGGTGCTGCCTTGGGAAACACGTACGAGTGGTAGTTGTTGATGCCCGCATTGTCTGCAATTTAAGCAGTTGAATATAAATTAAAGCTGTTCAAAGTTTGTTTGCCAATACACAGTGCCAACATACCCAAGTCTGCATAAGAAGCGCGACAGAATGCACGTCGTCCGCCAAAGCTAATATCATACATATTGATTTGTGCATCCCTGGCACTCGTGTCAATGGCTGTAAATGCGTCCTGCGCACGTTCAAAGGTCACAAAGCCATACTTCATGCTGTATTCATTAAAAGAGGATTAGATGAGAATCGCAAACGTTGCGGATTTTAATCGTAGCAACCTACCCATTCTCTTTGTAGTGTATCGTTATTTGTTTGATGCTGCCATAGGGCAGAAATTTACGACGCAACAGCTCCTTGGTGGTATCCGCTTCAATTCGTCCAACGTAGACGATGCGACGCTCCTCTACAGCCGGCTGTGATACGTTACGATCGACAAATCCGCGTCTGTTGTTATTATTGTTGCCAAAACGTGTCGTGGATGTGGATCTGGAACGTGAGCGTCGTTGCGGACTGCGACTTCGCTCCCGGTCACTGTACTCTGAGCCCGACGTCGAGCAAGTGTCACGCGTCTGGTTTTTCGAACGTCGCTTGTTGTAGCTAGTGCGTCGTTGTCTTTGCTGGCGTTCGTATTTGCCTGCTTCCGAGTAGGACGAGGAACTCACCGAGCTGCGATGGCGCCGAGTGCTGCGCGAGGAGTAACCTCCGCCGCCTATACTGCTGCCACAGGCAGCTGTTGCATCCGAATGACGCAAACGTTCCGTTGAATTCGAATTGGAACGTGAACGATATGAAGCTATGCTGCTGCAGGTTGAGGCCGCGGATGTGCTGCAGCTGGAGTCGTTTGATGCGGTATCGTCGTTACGACGTTTGCGATAGGAACGACGTGTCCGCTCGCGCGATTGACGCGTCGTGGGCAACGTTAGGAGTGGAAATTCGGGTTGAAGTTCAGTTTGAGTGCCCATGGTGACCATCCGTTTGCGCACGCGATTCTTGGCAAGATGCATGATAACCTTGTCTTCACCATGCTGTGCATTCTTGTCTGAAGTTGAAGTCCCTGTAGAATTTGTTGTAGCTGTATTTGTTGTCAGCGCCACGCAGTTGGTTTGCTTGACCACCTCGCTTTGTATGCTGGCTATCAGCGAGTTTGTCATGTCCTTGCCTGCCTCGCTACCGTTGGAGATGTTGTACAACAGCACCGAAGACTTCAACAGCGAGCGTGACGAAGAGGTTGTTGTCTTGTTGTCCCTGAGCGCAACACTTGCCTGTTGCGGTGGTATCGTAATGTCTGTATTACAGCCAGTTGAGACTATGATGATCTCCTCATAGTCCGCATGCAGCCTGTTGCTCGCTGCGTTCTTTGTTGGTGTAGTCTCTGGCTCTGGCTCAGTCTCCATGCAGTAAGTATCCTTAACAATATCCTTGAGTGTCGGTAGTTTTGTTACACGTGGCACCTTAGTCGACACCCGCGAATCAATAATCTTCAGCTGCTGTGCACGTTTCATCTCCAGCATGCGAAGAACTTTGTTCTTGGCAGCGGTAATGGGATCTGTAGCAACTGATGCCTTGGACACCGGACTCTTCAGACTGGTAACAATGCTGTTAATGGCCGCCTTTTGTGGTGAAGGCTGCGACTTCAGAACAGGTGTTGGTGGCATCGCCTTGCTGGCCTCCAGTTTGGGCTGCTTCGGTGGCACTGGCGTCGGTGATGGTGATTGCTTTGCAGGCACAACTGCACCACAGCGTCTTTGCTTGTATTCCTCCAGGTTGAGCTTGCGCTTGGGAGCAGGCGTAGCTGTAGTAGGAGTCAGCTCCACGTTGGCCGCATCGTGTTCTTGTTTAAGCAGCGCCAGATTCTTGCCGCCCAGTCCCAGGCCTGTACAAACGGGTAGCGATGGCTTGATAGGATTCAGCTGCTTGCCAGCAGTGGATTTGGTAGCCTCTTGGATTTTCTTCGCCGACAATTTGGACTTGCTGGGTGCGCTGGGGCTGGTAGCCGTCTTGGCGCCTACTTTGCGCTTTAGGAAGTCACATTGCTTCTTGTTGGGCACCAGGCAAATATTGTTGATGGCCGCCTTTGGCTTTGTTGTGCTGGCTGCTACTGCTGCTGCTGCTGCTTGTTGAGGTACTGCTGCAGCGACTGCAACACTTGTTGCCTTTGCTGACATCTGATTGTTCGCTGGCGCTGTCTTCTGCTATGTGGAGATAGCATTTGAAGAATGAATAACACGCTCCAACTGTTTATCTCGCATCTGTTTGTACTCACCTCAGCGGCAACTAACCGCTTGGCCTGCTGCTTTGGACACCAGGATGGATCGGCCTTAACATTGTCCACATAGCACAAATCATCTGTGGCGACCGCAGGCTTAACAGTTTGTCTGGCCATCCACTGTGACTCATCCACATCAATCACATCAACGGTCTCTACATCGATTATTGAATCGGAGTCATAATCAGAGTCACGACTCCTGGAAGATATAATCACAGGCTTGGGCAGCGCTGTGACTGTCTTTTTAGCTGCAATGGTTGTTTGCTGTTTGTTGGGTTTCGCTGCTGCAGCTGGTTGCCTTTTTTCAGGAATTTTAGCCGCTGCTGCATTTGACGCAAAATCATCTTTGGTGATAAAATCGGCCAGATCAAAGTTGTTTACATCAATGTTCAGACCAAGCGCGTCTCCATCAGAGCAGAGTGTGTTGGTGCTAAGCGTACGGCTCTTCCGCTCCTTCTGCTTTGCAAGCACATCGGTGGTCAGCAGACTCTTGGTGTCTTCACCATCAATCTCATCATCGTAGTCGCTTGAGTGTGACTCATAATCTCCTATGGAGGAGCTGTCGGTGCGCGTGCGAAATGTTGAATTGCTGCACTGGCTCAGCACATCATCGTCCTTTAGTCTCATGACCGCCACAGCAGCATCAGCATCATCATCATCATCATCAAAATCATCCGAGTCGATTAATGCGCTCAGCTGGCGCTGCTGTTCATATACCTGGCGGCCATTGAGCACGTTGGCATCATCGCTCAACTGCTGATCCACAAAATCATTATAGATGAGCTGCAGAAAAATAAACAATCGCAAAGTTAATCAAAACTATCCATGCTAAGTGTTTAGTATAATAGTAGTTTACCAAATTTTTGCTGTTTTGCAGCTGCACTTCGGCCTCATTTCGACTGAGCAGCGATTCATCCGTTGGCGCAATGGGCAGGATGCCATTAAGCGTATCTGTTAGCTGCAAGCTATTATTGAGTACAAAAAGGGACAAAGGTTAGCATTTGTGGAAATAATTTCATCTTCTTAAACGTACTCATCATTGGTTGACCAAAAATTCGCTTCTGTATCATATTTAACATAGTTCCCCTCGAAAGGATCCTCGTGAAACACATTTAGCATACGTGAATCCATAATACGTGATTGCATTAATAATCTACAATTAAAAATTGGTAAATTTGTTAAATGTGTTGCTTATTATTCAAATATACCGTTACAGGTACAAGTACATTTTATCGTTATCGAACTTTTCAATTATCGACATTACAAAGGTCTTAAGATCGAAGTAAGCTGTCAAATCTTATGTGACATACGTCAAACGGTTAATCTTTTTATTTTGTCAAGAACCCCCCGAGTGTGCACACGTAAAAGAAAATTAAATTATATTTTCATAGTTTTGAAAACTTTTCATTAAAAACTTGGCAAATAGAATAATGCCAAAAAAGGTTGTTACTAGACGTCAGCGCAAAGCAGCTGAGGCTAAGCGCCTTTCTGAGGAACATGCACGTCTACACGAGCTGGATCCGCAGATCACAAATGGAGGTGCCCAGCCGATTGTCACCCTGGAGCCGAAGTCAGCGTGCCGTTATTGTAAGGCAGGGGCTAAAACTGGAGTCACCGTAAGCCAACAAACAACTGGGCCAAAGCCTGCGCAGCCACAGCAGATGCAAGGAGTTGCAAATAAGGTAAAAAAGACTGCGGTTACCGATGACAAGACGACGCCGTCGGAAAAGAAAGTTCCCGAGCCGGCAGCTAAATGTGATGTAAGTAAGGATACGAAAACTGAGCCTGCTGTATTGCCAGCAAATCCGAATCCTGAACCATTGACGGCGGCACCGGTCAATGAGCAGCTTTCTTTTAGCAAATCCTTGACGCGTCGTGCAGTTGCAACATTTAACAAAATTCATAAGCTGTCAAAAGCATTTAACAAGAAAATGAGCAACAAACCGTCACCGACAATTGTGCCCGAGCCAACTAATTTGTCAGGAGCGCAACTTGAAAACAACGGAGACTGTGCCAAAGCCAATCATTCATGCGGCTGCGAGTTCTGCAAAGCGGTTATTAGTCAAATGTTTGCTAGCAAAAAGCGCTCAACTTCGAAGAAATGCTGCATGCGGCCTGGAAATCGTCGCCGATCCGTAACGCCGTCCCCACATTTCACTCCAAAAACCCAGCAATCAGAGGATAAATTCGAGGACTGCCAGCTGGCGCCACAGTCAATGATTAAGCGACAGCGTATTCTGGAGATGCTGGAGGCGAAGAGAAAACTGCTTAAGAAAAAGAATCAAAGCCAAATTCAAAAGCCTAGCCAGACGGTCAAGGAAGAGCAGCCAGTCAAGGAAGACAAGCCAAATGGGGCAGCCCATAAAAATAAGGCAGCCAATAATAAACAAATGAGAAAAGGTGCTCCAAAAAATGTTAACAAAGAGCAGAAAACAAAGAAGGGCAAGCACAAATCACAAATAAATGAGGCGACACAAAAGGATTCGACACCTAACATCAAACAAATTAATCAGAAAGCTTCAAACGATATCAAGAAAGAACAGCCAATAAATAAAGACAAGCAGAAGTCCCATAAGGCTGAGGCTGAGAAAACCCAAAACGATAAAACACCTAAAACTAAAAAGGATATAATCCCAACTGGTCAAAAGTCCCTCAGTCCAAATAAAGTTTCGACACCTAATACAAAGCAAGTAAATGAGGAAAATCAAAAAGATATTAATCTATCAAAATCCGCAACAATTAATACTAGCAAGGAAATGTTAATAGAACCCGAAAAAGCTAAAGAGGTATCTGTAGAACCAGCTGATGTGCCTGTAGAGAAATCTCAAGTGGATATAATCACACCTGATCAACAGGAACTCTCCCCAAGCAAACTATCTAAATCAGCAACATTAAATAGTAAAGATAAATTGAAAAAATCCAAAGAAGCTGAGCAGCTATCTGTGGATGCGCCTGTTGAGAAATCTCAGGAGGATATAATCACACAAGATCAACAGGAACTCTCCCCAAACAAACTATTTGAATCAGCAACGATTGATAGCAACGATAAGTTGAAAAAAACCAATGAAGATACGTTGAAAAAGGCAAAAGAAACCAAGCAGCTGTCTGTGGAACCAGCTTATGCGCCAGATGAGAATTCCCAAGAGGACATAATCACACCTGAACAAAAGGAACTCACCCCAAACGAACTATCAAAATCCCCATCGATTGATAGCAAAGATAAGTTGAAAACAACCAATGAAGATACGCCAGAAAAGAAGTCTGAAGATGATATAATCACACCCGATCAACAGGAGCAAACCCCAAACAAACTATCTAAATCAGCAACGTTTGATAGCAAAGACAAGTGGATAAAAGCCGAAGGAGCTAAGGAGGCTAATGTGGACCCATTTAAAGTGCCCCCACTTAAGATCATTGGCCGAACCGGTTATTTTGTGCTGACCGGTACCGATGCTCAGTTAGCCGCACAGCTCGACGAATTGGCTGTTCAAAATGTGAACGTTCAGGACACTGTGCTGCTTCAGACTGGCATCACTGATAAATTGGAACAGCAACTGGAGGAGCTAATGAAGAACCACGAGCAGATAATACAGCGTATGAGAGATAAGATAAATATGTTAGAGCCCCGTCGACGAGACCAGCGAAGAGGACGAAAGAAACACAAATAATTTGTGCCGCACATGGATAGACAGCCGCTCTCTTTCTCTGGACACTGCAAATATAAATGATGTTTGTACGGTTTTGAAAGTTCAAAGCACAAATAGCAAAAATATACATTACAATGTTACACTTTAGAACACCCCACTGCGCAATATTCTGTTTTGATTTGTAACAGCTAATAAAAATGTGATTAGGTGATTATAAGTTTACGATTTATTTACATTCACATATTTATTATTTGACGGGCATACATTTTAAAATAAGTTGAGTTTACACACTGCTTCCCACGTGCATGCTTTTTTAATTCGATACTTTCAATTTGGCGCGCCTAGTTCAACAAGTTGGCAACGCTAGAAATGCACCGAATAATATAACAAAAGGAAACGGCAAAAAGCAGCGTGGCACGTTTTGAGCAACATGCTGTTGTTTCTGTCTTCGCCTTGCCGCCTTGTAAATGCCGACTAGATATTAAAATAGCATGTTTTAAGCATTTCGGGACTGAATAATGGCACAAGTTTACATATTTTATGCTTTTAGATATGCGATGTCACAAATCACATTTAAGAATATTGTATCGTTTATATCATGAAAACAATAACAACAAACACCGCACAAATACAAACATGACACATAAATGTACATATACACGCACACATCGCCGATGGGCAAACCACGTGTGTGTGTGAGTGCCGCCGCCGCACCATGTGCTTTTTTGTTAACATATTTGAGTGTATATACGCGTATGTGTACATATTCTGTGGCTTAACAACAATGTATCCGATATTGTTTAACTTTACTATCACATTTCCCACACATACGCACAAACATTTTTGTTTAGAAAGCTGTTTTTAGGAGACGAAAAGAAATGCGAGTCCGGACATCGCGAACAGTTCCATGCAAGTAATACTGTATATGGCAGCTCGTATATCATTTGCACTTGCTGGCGGCTGGAGCACCTGTCACTAGGAGACAGTGTTTGAATTTAAACAGTTATATTATTACCTTTAAAGAACT
The DNA here is from genome assembly GCA_018152825.1 of Scaptomyza hsui. Lineage (NCBI taxonomy): Eukaryota > Metazoa > Arthropoda > Insecta > Diptera > Drosophilidae > Scaptomyza > Scaptomyza hsui. Next base: position 2,964,556 of record JAECXO010000004.1, on the reverse strand, counting down.
TAACACTTCACTTTGTTCTCTTTGTTTAGTTTAATAGTATTAAAACTGTCTTTAATATTTGTTTCTGTTGTCTGTTTGTCTGCTTTAACCTCACATGTTTTGCGCCGCGTCTACAACGCCAACGCACACACTATGTGAGTTATTTAAATAATGGAAAGTGGCAATGTACTTGTTGATTTAATTAGGATTTAATAATATTTTGTAATTAAGCACTACACTGTTTTTAAGGGATTTTCTCTAATAACTTTATGAATCACATTGCTAAAATGTGTTCACGTGGACGCGAACCGCGGGGAATATAGTTTATGCGGTAAATGTGACCGTTGTCGATGCTTTTGCGTTACAGCTGTTCACTATGATTTTCAGAAGCATAGCTGTTAAAAACGATGCCACTGTTAAATTCGATAGTCTTTAAAAGGCATCGATTGCTAGCTAAACGACATAGCTCGATATTTAATGCTAATTTTGAATGCACTCCACTTGAGTATTTAATGAAAACCAAAATATTTCTCATATTTGTAAATTGTGATTAATCAGCTTTATTAGTATAGGTTTAAATCTGCAGCTTGCGAGACAAGGGCAGACTGCTGGCATTTGAATACATGTATAATTTGAACGAGATTTGAGCACATATTTTGCGAAAGCTTATGGGGAAAGCTAATTTTAATTTTTTTTTCTTTTTTGTGCCCAAAGAATTAACATTTAAAGAGCAGATTAGCTCATATTTCGCATCAATTACAATACAATATGTATACATATATTAGTTTAAGAAATGGGTAAAGTTTCAATTGCTGCGTGCATAAACGACAATGCGGAAGATATTGTCTGTATTATTTTAACGCCGCTTTACGCTAGTCCATTCGCCATCATCAGCTGCCTTGTTTTCTGTAATGGAAAATTGTTTATGAATTTCAGATGATATAGCAGTGGCTTGTTAGCAACTTACCCTTGTCCTGTGGTGGTTCTTTCTTGGGTGCGGGTTTATCTTCACGTGGAGCTGGAGCAGTGCGCCAGTTTCCACCACCACCACCACCACCGCCGCCGCCGCCACCACCACCACCTTCCTTGGTTCCGGCACCACCACCACCGCGAGCATCGCGTCGCTCACCAGCCGGACGACGATTTTCGCGTTCGGGTTGACGTGGCGAATCGCGCCAGTTGCCGCCGGTTTCACGTTGGGCCTGATCATCGCGACGGAAACCACCGCGATCATCGTCGCGTCGAGGTCCGTCGTTGCGTCTGAAGGACTCACGATCGCGGTCACCACCGACACGATCATTGCGGTCTCCACCACGACGCCACTTATCATCACGACCACCTCCGCCGCCACCACGCTCCGCACGGTCCATGCCACCACCACGCTCGGCACGGTCCACTCCACCACCACGCTCGGCACGCTCCATGCCACCACCACGCTCTGCACGCTCCATGCCTCCACCACGCTCTGCACGCTCCATGCCACCACCACGCTCTGCACGCTCCATGCCGCCACCACGCTCGGAACGATCCATGCCACCACTTCGCTCCGCACGCTCCATGCCACCACTTCGCTCAGCACGATCTATTCCACCACCACGCTCCGCACGATCCATACCAGCTCCACGCTCTGCCCTCTCCGTGCCGCCGGCAGCTCCACGTTGGGACTCCGGTTCGCGACGCACACGCCACGATGAATCAGCGCCACCATCATTATCCTTGCGTTCTCCACGCTCAGCGCGCTCACCGCGATCGTTACGATCACTGCGATCATTACGCTCGCTGCGGTCATTGCGATCGTTGCGGTCATTGCGATCGTTGCGTTCATTACGATCGGTGCGCTCATTGCGATCAACTGGAGGAGCATTGCGACGCCACTCACTGGCACCGCCGGCTGAAGCTGCTGGTCGCTCTGCCCGGTCGCCAGCACGTGGACGCCACACATCACGCTCCTTATCGCTGCGTTCACGCTCGGCGGCAACTTCGCGGGCGAGACGGTCACGATCCTCCTGGATCTTGCGTTCGGCCTCTTCCTCCTTGGCACGTTGTTTCTCGTACTGCTGACGACGCTTCTCATCTTCGGCCTCGCGTTCCAGTCGCCGTGCCTCAGCAGCGGCGCGCTCTTCAGCCTCGCGAGCATGGCGTATCTCTTCCTCCTTGCGGAAACGTTCCTCCTCCTTAGCGCGAAGGTATGCCTGGCGGCGTTCCTCGCGTCGGCGTACAATGCGATCAGCCAGACGCTTCTTGCGCTCTTCAGCGAGAGCAATCTCGAACTTCTTGAGCTTCTCCACATAGAGCGAGGCGCGTTCCTTTTTAAGGGCATCGAGATATTCATCGCGATCGGGATACATGCGTTGAAGACGACTTTGCTGGGCAACAGCATCTTTTCGCTCAGCAATGGCATTCTCAATGCGGGTTTGTTCAGTCGACTCCCAGAATTCCTTGTCCTTGACATTCTTCTCGGCCAGATACTTTTCAAAGAGTGGGATCTCCTCCAGGCGCTTAGCACGCTCAAAGTAGTCAATTTTCTTTTCCTGCGACTTAATCTTGGACTGCAGCTCCTTACGTTCGCGCTGCAGCTCCTCGCTCTCGCGCATCGCAATTTGCTCGGCATCAAGTTTTTTGATGCCCTCCTCATCCAGCTTAGAGAGCATTTTCTTGCCGTGCGCAGTCTGCGATATTTGCTGCACCTTCTCCTTGAGACTCTTCTCCTTAATGGCCTGAATTTCATTCTCGTGGCGCTTGCGTTCACGTTCCTCCCACTCTTGTTCCAGACGCTTCTGTTCGGCCTGCTTAGCTTTGCGAGATTCCTCTTCGTGGCGACGAGCTTCCTCTTCCTCCCGCGCGTTATTCTGCTTCTCAATGAATTCCTTGCGATCTTCAATAATCTTCTGACGCTGCAGAATGCGCTGATGTTCGCGATCCTTAATCTCATGATAGTGCTGCACCATTTGGGTGCGCAACTTGGCTCTCTGATCACGCTCCCGGTTGGGATAAACAACGGAAACGGCACGCGTCAGCACAGTCGACATATTCACCAGCTGTGAGCGGATCTGCTCCGAAGGCATCGACTGCAGAGCCGGTCCATCCGGACGGTATTCGCGTTGGCTTTCGGTCAAATCGGTGCCAAAGAAAATGCTGTTACGCTGATGATCGATACGTATTTGCATGTCATTGTGACGCACCGACTCCACGAGCAACTTCTCCAGCTCGCAGATGTTGCAGAAGGGCGCCAGCTCCAGCAGGCGCTTGAACTCGATGCTCTCGTATACCTGCGAGATTTGACGAATCAAACGCATTATGGTGACATCCTTCAGTGACTGAATATATGGCGTTAGCAGAGTGTTCTCCTTTTCGGTGCTCTCGATGGTGTCCACAATCGACTGAATGCGCTTGCAAAGATTCAGTGGGTTAAAGTCCACCTCCAACCAGTTGTACAAGTTGCGGAACTCGTCCGACACCAGATTTGGCACATTTAAACGAACCTAAATAAGCAAAAAGGGTATGAGTATTCAATACACACGTTGAATACAATCTTTTGAACTTACAACTTCACGAATCAGGGAGATACGTGTGGGTGGTTGTGGGAGACCTAGCAGCACTGCAAGCTTCTGTGCCTTCTCTAATGGACTCTTGTCCGCCTCGATGAAACGATCGAATTCCGGATGTGCCGAAGGCAATGGAATCGAGAGCGTGGCCAGCAGTACATGAGCTGCCATGCGCTGCAGATCTTCCTTGGTCAGATTCTTCTTCAGCTCGCGCGTCAGCTGGAACAGTTTGAGCAGAGCCGCCGCATGGAACAGCTGATTGCCGGCCTTGCTAAAGACCATAGCCAGCTTCTGATAATAATTGGCCATAGTCTTGGGCACAGGCGTCTTCTTGGACATGGCCATCAGGCCGTGAATATCCTCAATGGCCTTGTAGGCTTCCTGCCACAATTCCATTTGTATGGCTGAATCAAGTAGATAGAGCCTGGTGTCCAAGCACAACTGCTGCGTCTCAACCTTGTTGATGGACACACCAGTTGTTTGGTTGCTGCTTTTGCAGATGTCCTCAAGATGCTTGCGGAGCTTGTCGCACAGACGGCGGAACTCGCTCTTGCGATTGTACTTCAGGCAGAACTGGAATGCCATGCGCGCGATGTCATGATACAGTGCTTCACAATGCGTGTTAACACGCAGCAGCTCTAGACACTGGCAATAGGATTCCCACAAAAACTTAACCCATGGCAGCAAAATGGTGCGATCAGAACGATCCTGGGCATCTTCGCCGCAGACGGCACTCATCAAGATGCTTTCGGGAGTCGCAATGTTGTCCAAATCATCCAACTCTAGAACTGCGACAGCGGCCGATGATTGCGCCTGTGCCGCCTCCGTATGCTCTTCAGCCATTTTAAGGTAGCCTCGGATAACATTCTCCAGTGAATTCACATTGACCAGCTGGAACATGTTGCGGTACTGGAAGAGACCTTCCTTAGCGATATGCGACTTCTTGAGCTCCACGCACAAGTACAAGTACTTGAACATGAGTGGCTCAATGATTGTCTCCGAGTAGGCATAGTTCCACCTTTTGTTGCGGAAAACTTCCTGCAACGTGTCCAGGGCACGCAACGGTTTTCCCACCTCAATAAATTCTACACAACAGCAACACAGAGAGAAAGAGAGAAAAAGAGAGAGAAAGAGCAAAATGAGAAACACGGAATCAAATTGGCATTCACATTGCAACACTTCGTGCGACTGTCACTTTTGACATTTCCCCATCCCCAGCTACTTTTCTGCCGCATGGAAAATTTTCTTTCGCTTACCATTGGCTCGTTTTAGAGCATTTTCCGGACGTTGAGTGTAACGCGCCATCTTAACTTGATTACAATTTAACGCACGGGCTTTTTAGCTTGCTTTTTTTACTATGCTTGAACAGCTCTGAGGCTTGTCGAAGCAAGAAATTTATAAAAATCTTCAGCTCGCCTACGTGTGCCTCCGAAATTTATACAAAATGACCGAGACTTTGGCAGAGTTGCACAAAGTATGTTTAATCGATAGTTCGTGCTTATACACATATATCGATAATTCAATTCAAGAACCAAATAGAGTATAATAAAAACAAATGCACATGCACAAGTTTCAATTAAAAAATAACAATTTAGAAATATGACAAAGCAATGGAAAAAATATATACTATGGTTTGCCCAGGAACACGTTGATTTTCGTGTCGCAGAGTTCGAGTCACTTGTTAAATTGTTTGGCATACAATTTCGTCATTTGACAGAGCACCATTTGGTACTTGACAGCCTACTTTGTTGAAATCTCTTAAGTAATAACACACACATTTTATAGAAACCATTTTGGATGGTGGAATTTCCCAACGATGAAACAGCACTACAGTATGCCTCCCGATCCGTCGCACTGCGGTCTATCGTCGAGCTATATTCACACGCCCACACAATGCCGGAGTTCCATAAGAGATTGCGAGAGCACGTGGACTTGAATCAAGGCGAGCTCAATAAGTATTTTAAAGCGGATAGTTTTAAGGTAACAGTGGAGACGTATAACAAGCACTTTAGCCAGCGGGAGAAGGTCGATAAGATCGAGAGCATGGACTATTTGCCCATCGAAGGAGCTGTTAACCTCAAGAATCCGCAAGTTGAGTGGTGGTATTTAGAGTTTTGGGGCATGGATCCCACAGCTGTGCCTGAGACACCCGATGATATTCTCTTTGGACGCATGCTGACACAGGGCCAGCGGCATTTAATTCCACAACTCTCGCTAAAGCAGCGAAAATTTATTGGTAACACTAGCATGGATGCACAGCTCAGCCTGTTAATGGCGAATCAGGCAATGGTGCGAGATGGTGACTTGGTTTTTGATCCATTCGTCGGAACTGGTTCGCTATTAGTTAGTGCTGCCAAGTTCGGTGGGTACGTCCTGGGCGCAGACATTGATTTTATGATGGTTCACGCACGCTGCCGGCCAAGTCGGATTAGCCAAAAAGTCCGTGAAAAAGACGAGAGTATTCGGGCTAACCTGAAGCAGTACGGTTGCGCAGATCGGTATATGGATGTGCTGGTAGCAGACTTTTCAAACCCGCTCTGGCAACCACGTATCTCCTTCGACAGCATCATAACAGATCGTAGGTATTGCAGATACTTATAAATCCTTGAAGAAAATTTCTTAATATATGTATATTTGTTTTTAGCTCCATATGGCATACGCGAGGCTACCGAAAAGGTTGAGAATAAGTGTAACGACAAGGAGAACACAAGAACACCTGAAATGGCGCATTATCCTTCAACCTCACACTATTCCCTGCAGAACTTATATGCGGATCTTCTGCAGTTTAGCGCAACGCATCTAAAGTTGGGTGGACGCCTCGTTTGCTGGCTTCCATTTCACCGGTAAGTTGGTGACCAAATAAAAACAGATTCAGATTTTTAACGACAAGAAATTCTAGCGAAGACTACAATGAAACTTTGTTACCTCAGCATACGCACTTGCGGCTGGTGGCCAACTCAGAACAGCCGCTGGCCGGCAACACAGCGCGTCGTCTGTTAACATACGAAAAGCATTTGGAGTACAGCGATAGTTCCTCACAAACCGATGGTGTTGCTCCCACTCAGGACTTTAGGGATCGCTACTTTAACACAAATGGAGCCCTAGAGTCGCGCCAGGAGCGCCGTATGCGAAAGGCAGCCCAGAGAGAGCAGGGTCGTCTGGAAATGGAACTTCGGGGGAAACTGCATATTGATGGGCGTGCCAAGAAATGTGACCTGAACAAAGCTCGATTTGACTAAATAATTTACTAATAATATACATAAACAAAAGTACAAAATAAATATTGTTAATTTGTTACTCGTTCTTCAGCTCGTTCCTCCAGGCGGCACCCAAAAGTCCTGGAAAAGCTGTTGAGCAACGCTTCGGTCGCTTCAGACAAACTAATGTACCGTTTAAGCTGCTCGCTAAGAGATGTCACGCCCTTGCCCTCAATGCCGCAGGGCACAATGTGCTCGAACCATTTTAAATCAGTTGAGCAATTCAATCCGATGCCATGCGTTGTGACATAACGAGAACCGTGTACGCCAATGGCGCAGATTTTATTATCACCCACCCAAATGCCAGTGTCCTGCGTGGTGGTTGCATTTGGTATACCCATTTGGCGGCACGTTTCAATCACTGTGCGCTCTAGTGTGGCAACATACCAGCGAATGCTTGGCGTGAATTGGCGCAGATTTATAATCGGATAGGCAACGAGCTGACCAGGACCGTGAAACGTTATGAGGCCGCCACGATTTGTACGATGAAAATCGGCGCCCAGCTTGCGTAATCGATCTTCGTCCTGTGCTGTGTAACCTTTCGTCCGGATTCCTATGGTGTAAACGGGATCATGCTCCAAGAGCAAAAGATAATTTCGAAATTCGGCAGGCTGTTCTATTTTTTGTTTTGCCAGCTCCTGCTGCACTCGCAGTCCTGATGCATAGCTCAAGCGTCCAGCACGCACAACAGTTACGAGCGGCTGGACCGTAGGCATATTTTGTTTGATTTTTTTTTTTTTAATATTTGTCGTTTGTTTTGGTATTTACATGCCTAACATGTTGCTCAACTGTTAATAACAGTGTGGTCAACTGCTACTTGGCACTTAAATGTGAAAGTCACAGTTACTCATTGTTGGTGATAAATAAACAATAAAATGTATTTTATATGAAAAAAAAATTGATTAAAAATTGGGTGGAATTGATAATTTGAATTATCCCATATTTAACACAAGCGGCTGCTACCTAAAACATGCAAGAAAAATTTTCGCGAATTAAATTAAATCGATATGCATAGCTTCATATTATGCATCCCTGTTCCCGCGAAGTGTGAGTGCCATTGGTGCCACATACACTCACACACGAAAGCATAATATATTATTTGTGTTAAAAGTTATTGCAAAAAGAGAGAGAAGTGTAGCAACGTATAAATTTTCGTGCATGCATCGTTTGCCAACGCTATTCTCAAGCAATTTCAGCAACTTGCAACGCCAAGCGAGCGAAACACGCCAAAACGCATGCAACTCAAATAGAACTTAGGCGTTAGTGCGTGAAAAAGGCGCTGGACACACGGGCCTGCGTTGCCCGCTGTGTCGTTGGGGATATGACGACGCGGACACGTCAGGATGAGCGCATCTGCTCTGGTGGCATTGTCGAGGGCGATGAGGCGATGGCTGCCACCTATCACAGTTTGACCCCTCACAGTCCCGAATTTGCCAACTTTCTGGCGCAGCAGCAGCAGCAACAACATCATCATCAGCAGCAGCAACATCAGCAACATTTGTTGCATCAGCAGCAGCAACAACAACAACAGGGTCAGGCACCCTTAATGTGGCCACCACATTTAGGTGTCCAATTTCCGCCGCATCATGGCCATCCCCACCCACCACCTCCACCACCTGCACATCTTCATCAGCCACAACTGCAACCGCAAACGCAAACAGCTCCATCTCCGCATGTTTACAATGAATACCTATACAATTTAGCCTACCCTGGTGCACCTGGTCAACCCGAGACTTACTCCGTTCTGCCCGTCGGTCATGGCAATTTTCTCAAGGTCTATCACTGTACCGAGAACGCAGTCAACGATGTTTACGCTCAGCATATCAATATGGCCTCAATGAATCAGCAACAGCATCCTCATCATCAGGCAGCCGCAACAGCTGGGCAGACACAGGCTCAGGGGCAGCCAGCTTCGGCACAGCAAACGCCACCGATGCAGACGCAACTGTATGAATTGTTTTCCACCAATCCTTTGCTGCCAAAACCCGAGGTAAACATTGCAACGCAGCATCAGCAGCAGCAGCAACAACAACTGCAGCAGCAGCAGCAGCTTCAACTACAACAGCAGCCACAGGCACAACAATTCCATCAGGTGGACGATGCCGCTGCTGGCGTCTCTTCAAGCAGCAGCGCTAATTTGTTTATCAACAATCTTGTGAATAATTGGTCGCCGAACCTAACGGGCGCCAGTTACATTCAGTTTGGTGGCGAGGTGCCTGAAAATGCAAACAACCATCTGGAAGGCACGCCCATGCCAGCAACAGCACCACCGCCACCCCCTTCACCTGTCAAGGTGCAGAAACCTGAACAGCAGCAGCAGCAGCAAATTGAGTTCCAAGCCAAGATCGTGCCGCCCAAGACCGTTGAAGTCCAGCCTGTTATTGCCAGCAACAAAGAAGCCACACCTAAACCAACAACAACAACAACATCAGCAACCACAACAGTTCCAGCGGCAACAGCAACTGCCATTAAGAAAGCGCCGGAGGGTAAGAAGCGCATTGTGGCCGAGGTCAAACCAATGCCCATGTCCTATTCCGATGTCTTAAGCAAGGGCAGCACATTGCGCGGTGCAGGCACAATCCTCGCCAGCAGCAATGCAGGCAGCGAGGCGCGTTCCAACAATAATCTGGAGAACGGCCATCCTCCACAGAGACGGCAGGGAAAGGAAGACGGTCTTGGCAATGGCGGCAATCGTGAGATGCGCAACAATGCCAAGCGCTCGCCACTGCATGAACTCAAGGATGGACCCAGTGGAGCTGGCAATGCCACAAGCCAACGTAGCAAAAAACGTCAGCAGTCCAATCAGAGCACCTTGCAGAAGTCGCAGCAAATGGTAAATCACAATCAGATATTGGTATAAATAAAATATTTAATTTGTTAATTATATCGCATACAGCAACAGCAGCAACCACAACAACAGCAGATGCAGCAGCCGGCAACATTGCAGCCACCGATTCGGACCAGTAAACCCATTCCTGAGAAGAAGCGTCCTGCTGCACAGCTGAAGCTGAATAACAACACAAGCAATAGCAACCTAAACGGATTCGGCGCCAAGACCAATGACAGCAAGACGACCCCCAGCAATCCCATTGGCAACAGTGCAACCAACAGCCACAGCAACAACCATAGTTTTGTGACGCGCAAGACAAACAACAATGTCAACCGAAGCAGCGCAAACAACAACAGCAGCTCCAATGGAAACTACTCGAATGGCAATAGCTCGGCAGCCTCGAGCAGTAGCAGCAGCAACAACCACCATCACCACAACATTAGCGGCAGCAATAATGGCAATTCCTCATCGTCAAAACGCTACTCAGCCTCGTCGAATTCGAACTTGAATTCGAATTCCGGCTCGTACTCGTACTCCTCGAAACGTGGCAATCGTGGAAATGCGTACGGCTCGTCCAATTCGCCGTCGCACGCAAGCGCCTCGAATCGCAACTATGAGCTGGCTAAGCGGATTCTGCATACATGGTGGATATACACGCTCAAGCTGCTCACTTGGCTATTCTATCTGGTGTATGACATTGTTGTGCTCGGTTGCAGCATGGCGTACGATCGTCTGATCACGGCATATGTGGCGGGTGTGGCTTATGCACGCCAGCTGCACAAGGAACTAAAGCAAAACTCGGGCAAGCCAAGCATCTGGTGGCGCAACTATTGGCGCCGCTTTGATGCGAGGTTCAAGAAAAACTCACGTTGGGCATTTTGGCGTCGGTTCTATAAGCGTAAGCCGCCTGAGGCGAGCGCAGAGGCATTTAAGACAGGACGGCTGCCACAGACGGGTGAAGAGGCCATGTACTCGCTGTTAAATTGCAAGGGCAAGGATGCGTACAGGTAAAAACTATTGATTATCCTGCAGTTCATAAAACTTAACGCTTATGTTCTTATGTTATTTAAGCATACTGGGCGTGCCGCCGGATAGTCCACAGGAGCAGATACGAAAACACTATAAGAAAATTGCCGTTTTGGTGCATCCGGATAAGAACAAGCAGGCGGGCGCGGAAGAAGCATTTAAGGTGTTGCAGCGTGCATTTGAGCTTATTGGCGAACCGGTACGTTGAGCGTTTACCTTCATAAAATGTGTATTTATTTATGAATTTTATTGGTTGCAGGAGAACCGTCTTGCCTATGACAAAAGCATTGCCGAGGCACTACACGCGGAGAAGGCGTGGACGGAGCTACACGATTTACTATCTCAGTTGCAAACCAAAATGACCGAGGCGGCCAACACTATTAGGTAAGTTCAGCAATCGCCGTTGCTACTAATAACTTTCTAACGCCAACCATATCTACATTTAACAGATGTAGCACCTGTGCCCAGCGTCATCCTCGCAAGCTTACCGAACGTCCACATTATGCGGCCCGTGAATGCGCTTCCTGTAAGATACGCCACTCGGCCAAAGATGTGAGTAGATCATACCAATTCGGTTAAGATGCGTCTGAACAATGTTTATTTTAATAGGGCGATATATGGGCGGAAACGAGCATGCTGGGTCTACGCTGGAAATATTTGGCGCTTATGGATGGAAAGGTCTATGATATCACCGAGTGGGCCAACTGCCAGAAGGGTGCACTTTCGCATCTGGAACCCAATTCGCATATGGTACAATATCGCATTGTGCGTGGTGCCCAGCAGCAGCAGCAACAACAACAGCAGCAGCAGCAACAACAGCAGCACCACCCACACCAGCAGCAGCCCCCACCACATGCTCATCATCCTGGTGGTCCCACGAGTGGTGTTAGGTAAGAGCGCTTGCATAGCACAGTCAAGAGTCAAAGTTGAAAGATTTATTTTGCAGCGAGGCAACATTGCACGAGTTTTTGGATAATTTGTATAGTGGCCAACACCCAGGTGTGTCCAATCCCACGCCCTTTGCCAGCAATGCACGTCGTCGCGCTCGTCGCAATTGAGATGGCCGAGTGCGTGGCTTAATTTTATGCTTAAGTGTTTTTAAAATCTCCAAACTACAGTTCTAATAAGCATGGCGTCGTTGGCTGCTTACTCACATAGATAAACTCTCACTGGCCAACAGCAGCGCGACCATCTCCAACTTTAGCACACCCACAGATCCTGCAGATTTTTAAGTTCAATGTGAAGCCTGATGATGGCCAACATTACTCAACTAAAGTACAATGACTACCAATTGCTGTTTATTATAAATTGAGAATTTGTTTTTCGTAAACTGGTCACACAATTGCCTACCACTTAAGTAGTTTGACTTCTGTGTTCTACATTTTACTTTCTGCCTACCGCTTATGAACAGCTTAACACGCTTAGCTCGTAGCAAAACAAGCCTAGATCTTAAGTTACAAGTGTAAACCGCAACCGGATCATACGTCAATCGAGGCGTATGATTTGGCAATATGTAAAATCTAACAACCGAATTATAAATGAAATATAAATGTTAATAAAAACTATATAGTGAGCCTAAAGAGTATTGTTTCAGTACACAATTAAAAATGCAGTTTTCATATTATATTAAAAAAGAACTTAAATTGCATAAGCGTATTTTTTTTAGTGTTTTATTGAAAAAATGCTCCACTCCATTTTCGCCTAATTTTCTACACATTATTTTGTTTTTCGTATTTTTTTGTTTTCTGTATAATAATAATAATAATTACAATTACATACATAGTGTTTACATACTGCTCCAGCTCCACAAAAATGGCTACTACGCATACAAAATGTATTGCAATTGAATAAATGTAAGTATATATACCTATAGAACCTAGAGTGTGGGACTTATAGTCTACTTTCTTTTTTTTACTTTACTTCCAACAATGTTGCTGTTGTTTTTATTTTTATTTTTTTTTATCAATGTTTCGGATTTTAGTTGATTTTATCTTATATGTATACATATATATTGTGTGGGCTTCATTTTGTTTGTTTGTATTTGTTTTTTTGTTGTCGTTTTGCAACGTTATCAAATAGCAAAAGTTGCATACTTTATATAATTTTGAAATTTTTTGTGGCATAATTTATTTGTAATAAATTAATGAAACATGTGGGTAGGTTTTGTTTTTGTGTTTTGTTTATATTTTGTAGTCGTTAGTGATTGAAACGCAGCACAAGTTGGTTGGTTTTGTTTTAGTATTTGTTGCTTGACTTAAATAGTTGTGACTCTTTTACTTGACTTTTGTTTAAATTCCTCAACAATTATTGCGACTAATATTAAGTTACATAAGTTTTATTTTTCATTTTTTTAGGCTTTATACATTTACAAAAATTGTTTTTACTTACGCAGAACCAACTAATTTTTTGCCATTTATTTTATTTATTTGTATATTTATATATATAAGTATGTATAAATTAAATTCTATGCTTAAATACATAGATTAATTCCATGCTTACAAACAATTCAGTTAAATAAGCATGAGGCTCAGTTAATAAATTGTTTATGCTTGCATTTTTTTCATGTTTTTTTTTGTGTGTTTTTTTTTTAATTTCCGTATTTTGTTTGTTTTGTTTTTGTTTTTTTTTTTATACAAAGCTTTGTACAACTAAAGTAGTTAAAAAGAGAAAAAAGCAACAAAAATGTATTTTATATATATGGATGCTTCATACATACACACATAAGTATACGTTATACTACATACAGCAGCAGCAGAATGTGTCAAGCAGATTGCTTCTCAATTGCTTAGTGTAAACAAAGATGATTATTATTATTGCATTTAATAAAAATAATTAGTACCAATAATATATATCCCGTAGTATTGTTCACTTCCATATCCACCGAAAAACTTTCGATAAACGTATGTATGTATATGCTTGTATGTATGATGTATATGAATGGTATTGCGTATGTGTGTTTGTGTGTGTGTGTGTTTATGTGTGTAGATGTAGGTGTGCTTATGACTCTTGGAGCAAGCTCCTGGCGCTGACTCTGCTCTGCTACCCGCTTCCCATCCTAAGCTCTATGTTGGCGCCGACCCGCATTATCCCGATATTATTTCTGTGTCTTTCGGTGTGTCAGCTCCTGGTTCACATCGTCCAGCAGCTTGGTGGCATACCCGTTGCCATTGCCATAGCCATTGGCCAGCAGGACACCGTTCGTTTTGTGCGCACTGCCGTTGCCAATGGGCGTCGCATTGCCATTGGCGGCAATCGGTGACTTGTTGTAGCCATTCTTTAGGCCATTCGCATGGCCATTGCTCAGTGTGGCATTGCCATTGGCCTTGGGCGTCATCACGGCTGCCGTGGGCTGTGGCGCGAACAGATCGTCGTGGGCGTTGATGCTCTTGCAGTAGCCATTGGGTTTGGCGTGTCCGTTGGCCAGCAGTGCATTCTTCTTCTGCAAAGTGAAAGACATGAGAAAGAGAGTTAGTTACGGGGCGTATGATTGTTAACAATGCGTATGCGACACGTTCGATTTTTGTATTTTTTATTTATTTATTTTTTTTTTTTTCTGTGGTGTATGCGCCCTAAACAAATAAATAAAGCTAGCTTATGCAACGAGCTGTGGCGCTTTGTCAGCGTTTGTTTATTATTTTTATTTTTTCATTTATTTATTTTATCTTTTTCATTCAACTTTCACTTGTGCGCCGCTCAATGGATGCTGTCGCCGCTGCTGGCGTGAACGATCATTAAACGACGTCATTTTGGCGTTATTGTGCCGTTGCTTTGGACCAGTCTTTTGTTTGTGTGTTTGCGGCAAGCGGACCTCCGAAAGCCCACATACTTGATGAAATTTTGTTAATGAATTTAAACCACATACATAAACATACTATACAGCTCGCGTATACAAAAGGCGGCCCCGGTCTGGCTGCAAGGTGCAGAGACAACGCCGTAACCATAGACCCTACAATTTGTGTGTGTGGTATGATATAAGAGAGTTTTGCTTGCAACGCTTTTCGTTTTCGTTTTCATTAACGCGTTCCGGAATCGGAGATGCGAACAAAACGACGGAATGTGGCTTTAAAATGGCTTTTAAACAACGTGGGAAGTCATGGAATGGGCCTGATTATTATCATAATGGGCGACGTGAGAAGCTGTTGCGTCTCAAAATGTGTGTGTTTGCTTCATTTCCGGGCAAGGGCTTAAAGTAAGTACTTACCGCAAGACGGCTTCTGTAGGCTGCCTTGTAGAACTCGTTGAACAGGAAGAAGAACATCACAGCATGCATGCCGATCCACCAGACGAAGGCCTTCGGGTAATTGCAGTCGATGAAGAGCAATTGGAAGGCGTGCACCATAATCAGGATGAACTGGACCTGCGGGCAGAAGCAAAAGTAATCGATTTATGATATTGTTTATTTTGATGGCCACTTGTTAAACATACCATTTGCAGCGTTGTCAGGTACTTCTTCCACCAGAGATATTTCTGGTACTGTGGTCCCATGGCCGAAAACATATAGTACGTATACATCACAATGTGCACAAAGGTATTGAGCAGGCCAAAGAAGGTGCTATGGCCACCTAAAAATTAAACACACGAAAAGGAGACAGATTGTTATGGCTTATTTTTTATTTATTGTTATTGTGTTTTTTGGGTAACGCACCTGGTGTGAACTTAACACCGAACCACACCGACATGGGCATGCAGCCGTGATGAATGACATGCAACGTTGTTACCTGGCTCGTCTTCTTGCGCAACACGAAGAAAATCTGTAACGACCAAGGACACACACACACACATTGTTGATTTATGATCGTTATGGGCGACAATTTAGGTGAAGTTTCACTACTTACCGTATCCATGAACTCTGTGAACTTTGAGAAGTAATACCACCAGCACGCATGAACCATCTGATTGTGCAACAGCGAAGAGCAGGAGGAAGAGATTGAAGAATTTGATTAGCATGTCATGTCATTAGGGGGGCGTGAATATTTAATTCGACATTTGAATACCCTATGCCCAGTAGATATATCAACATTAGTTCTGTGGGCTAGGGTATACATTCGAATCGACTTGGCCGACTCAAAGTTTTTTCATTCACACGCAATTGTTCATTCAATTTGAAAGAGTCAATTCATTGAGCAATATTAAATGATAATCAAATTATTTTCAATTCAAATGTTCATGCACACACACGCTTCAGGGTAAGGGGAGATTGATTCAATCAAAACTATAAGTAATTATATTAATTGTCAAAATGCATCAAAGAGTTGGAAAAAGAATAGACTTGGGGCGGGATATAGTACATTCATTTAATTGATTAACGGTTGAAATTGAAAAATCACAGAGTCCTGACCATTGAGAAGAGAGTTGAGGGTTGGGTGTAAAGAGTTGTATACTGTTCTCCAAGGTGTAGGGTGTTGTTGAGGGGGGTAGGGAGAGCCCATAGTTTCTACATTCTGTAAGAGATATCAACTTGTCTCATTCGTTTAGTCACAAAATGTTGAGAGTGCTTATAGTTAAGCACGGCATACACATGCTTACTATCTGGATTAGGATTAGTTGTGCTTATATGGTATATACATATATAGAATATAGTTATTGCTTAAAATGTAACTCGTGTGAGAACCGACAACTGTTAACCCATATAAATATATGTATGTATGTATATACAATAGTTATGATTATTATTATTGTTATTCTCTATTGAGAATGTTTATAAATAAAGGGTTTTTATTGTTTAACCAGAATTCCAGAACCAATTTTCAGGTAAACCCACACACACACACACACACACGCATACACAAGCACACCAAGATAAAGCAAGGCATTCCTTATCAACTATAGTTTTTGTTTTTTTTTTATCGTTATCACATGTGCTAATCAATATCGTTATTTAACTGCACGTTGTGAGATTAACACATACCCTTAACGTTCTAGGATTATTACTATAGTCGACTGGCTGACATCGGAAGCTATAATGTCCTGTTAGCCAACCGGACTGTCCTATCTGCAAATGTAGAGTGTGTAAAAATGTTTTTTTATCGATCTTTATTTTTTTCGTTCGTTTCGTGTGTTTGGATGATTTGTGAGTTGGTTTGATTTTGTTTTTTGATTTGGCTGGCATCGGTTTGCGTTGGCGTTCAGGTGCTTCCAGTCTTTGTTGGCTGTAAAGAATGGTATATAGTACACACACACACACACACACAGAAATACATACACACATAGTGCTATTTACACACACGTTTGCACACATACTGAATTTTTGCTTAGGTTAGTAGACAACGTTTTAAATGGTATTAACTAAATAATATAAAGCATCAAATTGTTGTTTAATTAAAGCGATAAATTTTGCACAAATTAATTACCAGTTCTTGCTAACATTTATGTATATACAAAAACAAGTGATGTATATATCGATTTATGTATATATTTTAGGGCACTTAGTTTTAGTTCTAATGAAAAAATAAATAATTAAATAATACCAGCTACACATTTGCTGTGTGTAGTTTTTATGTAGAGCGATTTTTTAAAGCTATAAATTTAAAGCAAAAATAATAAATAATTATGTTTCGTAAATCAATGAAAAGCAATGCTGGTTAATATATATATTGTATATGGCTGTGCTAAAAGCAAAATAAAATAAATAATAAATCCAATTAGAAATATATTTATGTATGCGTCCTTTGAACTAATAGGGGCTTTATGTTTTCGTCTGAGGGGCTGCTGTCTAAACAGTTTAAAATTCCTAGATCGTAAGTACTTTCACTTTCAGTTGGCTAAAGGGCGAATCCCTACAAACACTTAGTTTCGTAAGTTTAATGGCATTTGTTAGACGAGACACTTACTCTCCTAGACGTGGGACTATCGGTATAGTCGACGGGTTGACAGCGGAAGCTGTACGAACCCCACCAGCCGCCCATTAAACACTAAAAACAAAATCAGATTAATGGCAAAATAAATGTGATAGTAAGAGAAAGAAATAAACATAAAAGTAAAGTGCACATTAAAAAAGCAGCTCAGTTGGCAATTTTTGTTTCCAGGTCAGTTGCAAGCAGCCAAAACGATGACGACGCCAACGATGCGATGTTGTTGTGGTTGATGATGGGAGTTTTGTTGTTCTTGTTGTTGTGTTTGTTGTTGGTTGTGGGGGGGTTATTTTTATTGTTACGTACCTCATAGAAAAGCCACGCGCTAAATACAACCTGTAACGCATTATAGCTGACCAGCAGTTGTTGCAGATGTAGAGGCTTTCGATTCTCCATTAATCGCGGGCCAAGCACCTTAAAAACAAAGAAAATATATTTATAAGTTAGTAAACTATCTATAAAGTTCATATATTTTTTAAGTTTCCCTGACATTTTTTGTTAGTTTTATAATGCACCTAAAAATTGTTTATAATTGACTCACATTGTAGTCTTTTTCTTATCAACGCCTTGATTAGGTTAACAAAAAAAAAAAAAAACCGACTTATGATTAGAAATTTATATATTTTGCGGTGTTTTGTTTTCGTTGGTTGAGTCGTTGAATCATAAATAAGACTTGCTCAACCAAAGAAAAAAAACGCTATCAGTGGAATACGCCCACGTCGGCTGATTTCCGCCTAGAAATAACACTTGAGATTAGGAGTAGAGACAAAACTCGACGCATGGCTAGCCAGCTTGATTATGTGACCCAAATCCGTGTGTTAGTTAAGTGGTCAGCCATATGGCCACTTAAAGCAGTCATAAATCCACAAACACCTGTTGAAGGAGGCGTGTGTTTTTGACTCACCTTAACCAGGTAGACGTATGTGAGGCAGACAGCCAGTGTGGGGAAGGGTGATGACATCATGGGCCAGTCCTTTGTCCTTGAATCTGTGCGAAATAAACATAAAAATTTATTTAAAACTTGTTCAATGTCAATGCTGTTAGTTGTTGCTACCTTATTTATCTATTAGATAGCTAATGTTCACATTACTCTTATCATTTGTACATCATTAGACATTCGGCATTGGCCCTGAGCTGAGAGACAATGTAACCAAGTCGGTCATTAACTAGCTAATGCTTAATGATTATGATGATGAAGTTGATAATCGTCGTGTTAATGTGTCTAAAACGTGCACAGCCAACTGTAACTAAACATTTATCTATCTTTAGCTGTAAATATTTCTTGCTTCATTTGGCATTCGGATCAGCGATAATTGTCATCAAAATGCGTAAAACTCATGAATAACTTATGCAATCTCGGATTGCTCAAACATGCCAAAAAAAAGCAGTAATAATTATTTAAAATATATTCGTTAGCAAATATTTCGTTAGTGAAATAAGGAAAACAACCAAAAACGGTAGATAATAATAAAAGTGAAAAATTGATGAGCGCTCATTGACGCAGTATGATGAATAGAAAGATAAACGAATATTAATTAAGGTTTCCTAAAAAAATAGAAAACAACAAAAAACTTGATTGAAAAGATGTGCGAAGTTAAATATGAATGGCTTGCGAAAGGGTAACTGTTGTCTGCTTATCACAACGAGCAACGAAATACTCTTTCAAGTGCCTAAACAACCTACATTTAACTTGAGTCTTAAGTATTAGATTAGAATTGATTTGGTTGTTTATGATTGTTTTGTTACGTCTGAAAGATTAATGTGTTGAACAAAAAAGTGTCTACTAGCTTCAGTCGTGCCTCTTTTAGCTGCAAGCATAGAAAAGTAGCGTCATTTGACGGCCACTTCACTTCCGATTACATGTGCGCCCTTAAAATAACCATAAAAAACAAACACACACACACACACACTCTCTCTCTCGCAGTGGCAAACAACTAACAGCTACAGTAGCTATATGTATATAAGTATCTGAGGTATCCATGTCATGTTGAAACATAATTTTAGCGCGTTTCTCGTCGTCCACGCTTCAAATTGCTTAACATTTGTCAAATGTTGGGGGCTGTTGGCCCGTTTGTGTGGGCCTAATGTATTAAACAAATATGGTCTACACTCAAACAAAAACACACAGACAGTTAAAGGATAAGCGTGTGCGAAGAGCAATAAACTGAGAAAGAGAGACACATTTACTGACATTGAAAAGATCGTTTACTGAGAGAGTTTTCTGAGCAGCTGTTCAGCTTTATGTTTCTCTGTTTCGTGCAATTAGTGAGATGGTGTCAAAAATTACTCAATCATTTGCTGAAACCTTTGGCTGTTTTGCAGAGAAATGTGAGAAAGAAGAGCATAACAGCAACAACAAACATCAAGGTTACATAAATTAGCAGGCCCAACACAAACATACATACATACATACATACACTAGAATTAGCCCCAAAACTTACCACTATGTGAGTCCATATATCTGTTTATGCTCTCGATGTATTTCATAATTAAGGCCATTTTGTTGCTGTGTGTGTATAGTGGTGTGTGTAGTGGTGTGTGTGTGTGTGTGTGTGTGTGTGTGTGGTGGATGCTGTTCTCCTTCTTCTTCTTGTGTGTTTATTTGTTTATTGGTGGTTCGTTTCTTCTGAGTTTAATGCATCGAGTACTGTGGTGCAAAAGTTGTCGAGCTGCAATGAGAGAAATCAAAAGTATGTTAATGAGGGTGCAGAAAACTAAATAAACAATTTATTGTATGGAAGTATTTTTAAAAATAATCTGGGCTAGCAACGCGCTGTTGGCACGTGACCACAATTTTATTTATTTATAAATTCTTAACACAAAACATATAAATAAAACAACACTGTACAACACAAGCGTCAGTTTCTGTATATTCCCCCTCTTCATATTGAACACCTATCAATTCTCACATAAATCTTAAGTAAACCAAATTCATATGTATGATGAAATATGCAAATATATATTTTCGCGTATGTATAAAAAATGTATAAAACCCAGCTGCAAAGCGGTTTGACAGCAATAAAATTGAGGTTAATAAACTAAAATCCAACAAAGTTGCGAGTCAGCATTTTACGCGGCACATATATTTTACATGTTGTTTATAATTTGATGTTCTCGTTTCGTTTTTGGGGCTTATTGGAGCAGACTTTGAGCGCCGACACAAGATATGATATCTGGCCAATCAAGTTAGATAAGCTAAACAAATCGATAGTTTCTATGGACTTTTGCATAGGGCAGTAAAGAAAAGTAACACGCGGCGTATAAGTAATGTGCTTAGGGAAGGATATTAAATTTGTGTGCATAGGTGCACTCAAAGTTCAAGGACAGGCAAATGAAATGTTGTTATGTGTATGTTTGTGCTTGCCACTTGAAAAGTTTTGGCAAACTAAAAGTGCAACAGCCCCAGCTGCTGACAGCACTTTTCAACGCTTCACCCCTCTCCTCCCACAGTTGCAGACAGACTTGGCAATTTAGGAAATGTGGCCCAAACGACGCTCATTCTCTATATAGCCATGTTAGCTCAAATGGACAGGCCTCTACATATAAAAATAAATATCTAGACTCATCTGAATAACAATTGTTGACGTCATTTACTCATCTAGAGGTAGACAAATATTACTCATACGCCGCATACTCATTCTGTAAATATTAAATAACAAGTTTCAAAGGAATCTCCAAGCTTAATGGGGCTAATGAGCTCTCTCTGGGCCAATGTAAAGTTATTGTAAGTAGAGCAATTACACTTGCAGAAAATGTTTTTAACTTTAATTATTTCTTAAACTTGTGAAATTCTTATTAAAAAAAAACCTTAAATTTCATGCTTGTAGTTTATGTTTTGTCCATATTTTTATTAAGCATGACTTGACAATATTTTTGGAAAATTTACATGACCATAATTACTACTCAGCACATTCTTGGTATAAACTAGCTTCATTAATAATGTTGGACTTTGATTAAATACTTGCTAACCTTTTTATTTTTTGTATTATTCATTGTGCTAATAGTTATGGAAACTGTTTGTAACTCTTACGTTGGCTTTAATCAATTCAATTTATTAATTGTGGTTTTCTCTACTCGTTTTGTGAATTATAATTCCAATAAATCGAATTTAATTGAGCTGTTTGCAAAAGTCGTCAATTTGCCATGTTTTAAAAGGATTTAAAATTCAGATTCGTAATTGGTAAGCTAGAGATAATGCCTTGCAGTCAAGCGCTTAGAAACTAAGGCAGATAGATACACACACTTACACACACACACACATGTGTATGTAGGACAAGAAACGGAAACTAAGCCATTGCCGCCTTAATTCGAATAAATTCAAAGTCAGAGGACAAAAGCGGATAATACAAACACACAAAAGCACAACCAACGGAAAAACTGCTGTCAACAAGGCAAAGCCCAGTGATATATATATATATATATTTTTTTTTGCTTTGTCTTGTGCCTTAGTGCCTCTGGCGTGGCATGCCTTTGATTTGAAAGCGCAACGAATGACACCAAAAACCTAAAAAAAAAAAAACAAAAAAAAAAAAAAAACCGACCCACTGCAGCTCATGTTCACCTTCAGCCCTAGCTGAAGAAGTGGCAACGAAATGCGATGCCTCAGCGATGGTTTTAAGCCGTGCCAAATATTGCTATTTCATTGACCTGATTTCACAGTTTGTTGCTGTTTCTTATGCTTTTGCTGTTGCTTTTCTTGCTTTTTTTGCTCGTTGTAAGCCCACACAACACAACACAACACAACACAAAAAGAGCCAAAAGCATGAAGCAACAATGCTCATGTGAGCATGTAAAGCGACACCCCAAAAACAACAAACAAAATAGCCAAACCAAACGACTGAATTTTAGACCGATTCCGATTTGGAACCCGAAACGAAATTCGCGTTTCCAGGGCCCCGAATTCAGACAGCACAAAATGCCGCTTAGCCGGCGCCACGTTGTCACACACACACACACACACACACACACACACACATACCATCACGTGATGATGTCTCTTCCCTGACCCAAACTTTGCTATGGTTTCTCTTTTGGGTTCCTCTTCGTTTGGGGCTGCTTTTGCGCACAGACCACAAACAATTTCTTGAATGAAAGCCCGCGCCAGGCACAAGAGAGCGCCATTTGTGACTCACCTACCCCCCCCTCACACCCAGGGGAAAACTCAAAAAACGCGCCTGAAGAAAACGCGTTTAATGTGCACACAGCACGCCATGAATGACGCCTAAAAGACGCGTGGCTTGTTGTAATTGTAATTCTCGCTGCGTGTGTGTGTGTGTGTGTGTGTGTGTGTGTGTGTGTGTGTGTAGGGGGGTTGGTGCTGAGCCTCACCTTCAATTTTCATCCAGCTAACAAAAAACAAAAAAAGGTGTCACGTGCAGTCACAAAGGAATTGTTGAAGAAGTCGAAGGGTGTTTTTGTTTGTTGTTTAAGCAGCTCGCATTTTAAATTTTCTATTGATTTTTGGTTTGGGGCCAACAACTTAGTTGGCCAAGTGTTGACATGCTCGACGGGCCAGGTCAATGATTGAGCCAAGTAATACATAGGTTGTTTTGGCCCACAACATGTAATTATCTAGAGTGTTTTTTTGTGAAGAGCAACCTTTGGCAAGTGGCCGTAATTGTGTGAGCTTATCATCTTTGGCAGAGAGCCCTGAATCTGGCACGTGCATCCATAAGATACATATTAGCTGTATCTATGGCTTAAAGGGCATCTAAACGACAATTCCTCAAGGGTTTATGTGCCATAAAAGTCAACGAAAAGTTTTACTTGAGGTTAATAAGAGTTCATTTGAAACCACTTGAACTAATACCAATTTATTGCGACACTTGTAGATCGGATTTGGATTAATTTTAAATAATCACTTAAAACAATACAACAATGGCAGGCCTTTCACACTGCAGTGTGGCCAAAAACTTGTTTAAACTTTAATTAAAATTCAAAAATCTTTAATCGAAACGAGCCAGTTTTGTAAAGTTTGGTGATATTCAGCTGGTAAATACCCTTTAAAAAGGATGAAATACACAACGACAGTAGGAATTCTATTATGTTTATAAACTTCAGCTTCAGATAAAATCTTCTTTCTGTTGCCAAGGAAAATTGCAAGATGCTTTAATGCTCTTACATATATTTGCACAAATTTGTTATGGGCCCAGCTCGTGGCCAATTTATCGTAAGCAGCGAAACACGAATTAATTAAATATTATGAATTCGTTTGTAGAGCCGATTGACAGCTATAACGGTTCATTAACAATATTGTGTATACGACCCGTTAGCTTTTGTGTTGTTTTTGTTTTTCGTAATAAATTATGAAAAAGTGTGTCAAATTAACGGTGATTATTGCATAAATTCTGATATGAAAATAACTCATGATTTGCATACGATTGGACCCATTACAAAAACATTCATCTAACGCACACGTAAGCATTAAATTAAAAAACATTTTGAAAGTTTAGCAAAATAGAATTGTTGGTAGACTAACTATGCTTGACTGGGCTTAAATAAAACAATGTGCACAACTGTTTATCAGTTGGTCGATGATGTAATTTATATGTGCGACAATGTATTCCAGTAAAAAAAAATATAATAAAATACAACAAGAAACATTTTTACATATCGCATATGAATGCTTTCTTTTTAAGACATTCTCAGACATCAGACGTGTTAATTAAAATTTATGCAAAGATCTTTACCTTGTTTCTTTTAAAAGCTGCGTGCGTTGCAAGTTTTTCGGTGTTGTATCTTTGTCTCGAATATGAACAATTTTGATTTAATAACTGCTTTATTTATGTTAGCATGTTTTGCGAGTAGAGAGTATACGTTGAACAACTAAATTGCCAGGGGCTACAAAAATTGGAAGTGAAAACCAGTTAAATTTTAGTTCATATATATATATATATATATATATATCGTTTGATTGATTATAATTATAAGTAAGTGTCGGTTATATCGGTTGCATTAAGGATATTCGTACGTATTAATCTCTAGTTGTTTTTGATGCCGCTTTTGCTGCTGTTGTTGCTGTTGTTTGTTATCAATTATTAAAATTGTTGCTGCGGCAGCTGGCATTTGCCTAGCAATCGATGAAAGCTATAAAATTCACCATTTACTTGTGGCTCACTCTTTTGCTTATCACACAACCGCTATATTTATACAAAATGATGCGTGTGTGACGTTTATTTTTCGCAGTGTATTATTGTCTGGCTAGCCTTAATGGCAGCCGTTTGCGCGAGTCCTTTGGCGCACTATTTGAATCACTTCAATATGCAATATGCAATGCAAGTAACGGAACAATAACTCGTCACTAGGCAGAGGCAGAGGAAGAAGAAGTAGAAGGGTTGTGGCGTACGGGGACGAGGCGAGGCGAGGCGAGGCGAGTCGAGGCGAGGAGATCAGACGACAAGCGACCGAAAAATATAAAGTAAAAAACCCGACAGAGAGAGAGGCAAAACCGCAATCAGCGACTAGCAAAGCACGACTAACTGGCTGCCGCAACGGCTGACTAACTTAGGCCGGAGCCGCCGTTGAAGCCGCTGTCAAGTCAACGTCGACGTCGTCGCAGTCGCTGTTGCTGTTGCTGTCGCGGTCAACGGCGCTTTTGAAGCCGCGACGCTGTCGCTAAATTGAGCGCGCGCAGAGCTGAGCTTCCAGCGCTGCTCAAGTGGACGTCGGCGTCGCTGCCCGTTGATTTCGAATTAATAAACTTTAAAAATTTCAATGCAATGGTGGTGGTGTGATATGTTTAGTAGGTGAGTGTGTAGGTGTTGTTTTCTTTTTCTTTTTTGTGGGTTGACTTTTGTGCTAATGTTTGAAATTTATTTAGATCATTAAAATGAGAGCCATAGAAATGTAAATGGCAATGCATTGGCACGCCCAACAAAAAAAAAACACTCACACACACTCACACAAAACAATAACAACAGGTGAATATGCTGGCAGCGACGCCTACAGCGCTGTCGCAAGCTCAAGCTCCGCTTTGGCTTTGGCTCGATGTTGCAAGGGCCCCCCAATGGCCAAAAAAAAAGAAAAACAAAATATAATAACAACAACAACAACAACCACATTCGCTTATGTTGAGATCGATTTCGATTTCGGCAACTCAGCACGACGCGACGCGACTCAACACGATGACGACGTCGACGACTTGACTTTCCGAAGTGAGCCGAAGCGACGCATAGACAGACGGAAGGCGACGGAACGCAACGCGTCGCATACCAAAAGCAAAAGCTGCGCACTTGTCGATCAATTAATTATTACGGCATTTCACACATACGAACAAAACGAACACACACAGACACACGCACAAGTCTTTGGGTTTTTTTTTATTGGTTTCGCCTTTTTGTTTTCCTTTCGCCCAACAACAACACCAGCAACAAAAATTTAAACTGAACAAAATTTCACGTTTCTGGGACTTTTGCATTAAAATCGATTTCATGGTCAAAAAAGCAATGTGTGTCGCCAAAAAAACAACAACAGCAGTAACAACAACAACAACAACAACAACAATGAAAGCAAACAGGTAAACTTGACGAAATGGAAATTAAGACGCGCGCCGATTTTTGTCGCAATCATCTAATTTGTTGCTGCTTATCTATTATGCATATGGTATATATTTAGTTTGTGTGTGAGTGTGTGAATAATTTATTGGGTCACCAACGCAGAATGCAATTTTGTAATAATGAGATACACACACATATAATTTATGTTTGTTACTTTTGTTATTTCCAGGCCCACGCGAATATTCAAATATATGTATTTAAATATAAAAAGCACACACATAAATATTTATGTATAACGTATGCAAACTATATAGAAACGAGCCTAGTGCCGGCATGCATTTCAATTTAGTTTTGTGCAGGCGTTAAAAAAGGGTTTGGTGGGTGGATGATGCGGGCGTGTGTGTGTGTGCGCGCGTTTGTCACACACATTTCCGCTAGACAGATTCGATAAAAACGTTGCAAAGATGCATTTGATTGTGACTTGTTGAGGGGGTCGGCGTTGTCTTCGTTATTCGGATTTGGATTGTTATTCGGATCATTGGTCGACGCGCACCTGATTCCGCTCTTAACAGTCCCCGCTCTTTGTAAGCTCACACACACACGCACACATACACACAGAGCAGAAAGTTCGCTCTTTGGGTGCCTGTGTTTTTCTTTCTTTCTTTTTTTTTTTTTTTTGTGTGTACGGGCAAGTGAATGTCTTGGAATTATGTCATATCTTCCAATGCCACACACATACTGACACTCACACACACATACACACATACACAAAACGTGCACTGTCTGCGCCTGTAGTTGTTGTTGTTGTTGCTGTGAACTTTTGTTATCGTTGTTGATTAATTAGCTGCCTAAAACGTTGGACAGACCGATTATTATTCTCAGGTGACAATGCGACAGATTGAGAGAGAGATAGAAAGAGAGAGAGAGGGAGAGTTCCACCATTGAGAAATTCACAGTTAAATTTGTAAACAGCATTTGGGTTCAATTAACGTTGCACAGGGGGGCGGGGTGAGGGTGTGGGTGGGTGAGGTAGGCGATCGGAGGCGAGCTAATTGAGTGCATGATGCTCGGAACAGTTCAAGTGGGGGCGTCTGTCTGATTACGTAGATGGATGCAGTTAGTTCGATATTTATAAACATTTCTCAAAATGTATTTATCGAGAGCATTTAGACGCTTTTTTTTAAATATTTTGTAGGCGGAAACTGACACTTGAACACTTTAACTAAGTAAATAAGAGTATTTTGGTGTGTGTGTG
Organism: Scaptomyza hsui; assembly: GCA_018152825.1. NCBI lineage: Eukaryota > Metazoa > Arthropoda > Insecta > Diptera > Drosophilidae > Scaptomyza > Scaptomyza hsui. Next base: position 2,937,318 of record JAECXO010000004.1, on the reverse strand, counting down.
TGTTACGTGTATCTATCAGATGCAGTACGCGGCGCGAGTATTCAGAATTTAATAGAGCTGTTTGTTGGTTTTTTTTTTTTTCTTTTTTTGTTGTCACGTGCAGCTGTAGAATTTTTTCATATATTTTTTGTTTTTTATTTACTTGGTGTTTTGTTTTTCTATCAAACTCGTTGCAGCAGTTGGGCAGGCAGCCTAGGAATTAACTGGTGTGTATATGTGGAATTGAATAGCGAATTTTATTGTAAAAATGTAATTTTATTATATATGTTTTTGTAGTGTTTTGTTGTCTGCTGGCCTGACCCAAAAGCGAACTAGACGAGACACAACCCAAAGCGAAATGCAAACTGAGGCGCACGAATTGGGCGAAGAGCGAGCGAACCCCCAAAGAAATAAATGCGCCAGGCGAGCGAGAGAGAGTAAGGTGAAAGAGAGCACAGAGAGTACTGTGTATCTGTATGGTGTGGCTGGCAAACGGCAAGAAGCAGACGGTACTTGGCACTTTACAACTATAGATGATGTTGGTGAAGAAGAGGAAGAAGAAGAAGAAGAAGAAGCACACCAAGTTGCGTCACGCGCCGCACACAGATACACAGATAAACGCGCCCTCTCTCTCTCTCTCTCTCTCTGTCTGTCTCTCTGTATCTGGCAGATACATTCACAGGCACATTTTCGGATGTGGATGTGGCGCAAAAAGGCCGGCTGCTAACCGGCTCTCTCCCAACTCTCTCTCAATCACACTCTCCCTGTTGATAAGGCGAGCTCTCTCTCTCTCTCTCTCGCTCTCTCTATTTTGCCAGCGTGTATCCATGGGATACGTGAATTTTGTGAGGGTTGTCGCCTATCTTACTTTGGTTCCGAACGCACATGCCGCAAAATAAATATGAGTGGTAAGCTTGTTCAACTCAACTTCTACAACAACATTGACAGTAGCGGCAAACACAACACAACTACATGTACTGTATGTATGTATGCACAATTATGTTCACACATGTGTAAAGTATAGTATGTAGATACATACTACTACTCCACTTGGCATTATGTCATCCAAGTTGAGAGAGGCCTGGCGCTTTCAGTTATTTCTTCTTGTTGTTGTTTGTTAGTTTGCTGTTGTTGTTATTTTTTATTTGGCATTGTAGTTATTTTTTTTTTTTTGCCTCAACTTGTAGTTAAAGCCACCCCTTTTTTTGGTCGAACAGGACATGGCTCAGTTACTACACGGCCTACACGTGTATATATGTATGTATGTACATACGGATGTTTACTGGTCGTTTGTGTTTGTCCTTTTTGACGTGCCGCACCTCGAGCCCAAGGTGTGCGGAAATGAACCGGAAATGATTTTACCCCATTTAGTTAGTAAGCTTCGTTTTTCGATTCGATTTGAACCCCCATGGTACGTACACAAGCCTTGCGGAACTAACAAAATTGCAAAGTTATTAACCGAGAAAAAGCACATCCCAAAAAAAGGTTCAGATACAATCTAAATCAAATCGAATTAACTGTTTGAATTGGTCAAGTTGTTAGGGCAATATGGCTTACAAGTTGTTGTTAGCACATTTCTAAAATTATTTCAATGTTTCAAACCAAAACCTGCCAGGAAACAAAATACGGAAGGAACATAACCTTACAAAAAAAAGACCATAAAATTCGAAAGTTTGTTGTATATGTTTAGTACATATATTTACATACGTATGCATACTAAGTTTTAAATGCTTCTGGCTATAAATGTACATTCTGTTTGTCAACTAAGAATTAATCGTATTTGCCTGTTAAAGTTCTGTTACCTCAATTTGCATATAATGGATTGTAGCTAACAAACAGCAATAAAAAACGTAGCCTGCCAATTCAACTGTGTGTGTTTTAACGCTTGTGTTAAATTTACAGCGAGCAGTGTCATAAATCTGAGCAAACAAAGCGTTGCAAGCAGGTTGAAAATGTCTCATAACTGCCAAGCTAATTAGCTCATTAGCTTAAAAGGCGCATGAAACTTGTCAACTCTGGGCATACAAATAAAATGGTTAACTGCCACAGCAGCCAAATACAACAAACTATTTCATTATTACACAATGCAATCAATAATAAGTACAAAGCAAACGGACTACGCACTTTCAAATAATATAAATGAAATAAAAAAAATTAAAAACGATGCGCATGCGCAAATGTTTTTTTCTTTCATTATTACGAAAGAGAGGGGGGAGGGGGGGAGTTGTGTGTGACAGGTGTACAAGTGTGTGTGTGTGTGTGTGTGTTTGGCTTGTGGCCAATATTCTTTGGCTTTGGCATGACAATGTCAAAACTAAACGTGTCAAGCGCGCAATCATTTGTTGTAGTCGTTTTGTTTGGTTCGCTTTGGTTTCATGTCATCATCATCAACGCTAACGGTTCAACCACACACACACACACACACACACACAAACATTTACATCTCACCTTGAAGACATCTGTAGTTGTAGTTGTATCTGTACATGCGCCAAAGAAATTGGCCGAGTGTTTGCAGCTTGCTGTTGTTTTTGTTTTTCTCGACCAGTTTTGCCTGTGTGCCGGCGCATATAAATCGATTAATAAGTTTCGTAAATGAAACGCCATTATCAACGCTGACTGCGACGCCAGCTGCGACGGCGACTGCGACGTTGCAGCGCTGCGGTTGCCTAAACAAGCAAACGGGAATTGCGACGCTGACTGCGCAACAACAGCAACAACAAAAGCAACTTCAAATGCAGCCTGCAATTAAACTTAGCCCAAGAAGCAACTTTTATTGCTACTCTTGATTTAATTAACGAGCTTTGTGCATTGCACAATTGACCCCAACTGGAGTAGAAGTAGAGTTGTTGTGGGCGTCTAATTAACTAAACTATGTTGTTGCAATTTAAGCTCATCATCATCATCAACTTAAAGTCCTAATCAGCCTAGGCCAATGTCTTGAGACAATGCATAATAAAGTATTAGAAGAGCTTCAGTTTTGGCCCTGTTCAAACCATTTAAGCCCGTTAAGTTTGGCTCTGCATTCTGCGCATGCGCCACGGCCAGGCCAACTAATTGAGTCAAGGGCGGGCGCTGTTGGCAGCGTGTTGACAATAAAAAATTACATAGCCAACACGTAGACATCGCTTGTCTTTTTGTACAACAGCCGCGTACACCTTTTTAAGCCCTCCCCTCCCCCCCCCCCCGCGTACCCTACACAAACACACCGCAAACACAAGTACCGTCGCCTGAAGGGGCGTGGCAAACTGACAAAGGCCAAACAATTGACTTGGTTTTTGCCAATCGTCTATGTAAAAAAAAAAAAAAATGTATGTCAAAATCGAATAAACGAAAATTTTTATGTAAACCCTAAGCACAAATGATTTCTTATTATTTTTTATTGAATTCAAAATGTTCAAATGTTTGCCAAATGTTGTAATAGGGTCCATTGTTTGTTGTTGTTGTTGTTGTTTTTTCACCCGTTAGTGCATTCTCAAGCATTACACAAACATGGAAAGGGTGTCCATTGTGTACTTTTGTTTACTCGTAATAAGCGTAGTCACATTAATTTGGTCAGGTCATAAAGCTAAAGAGTTCCCAGACAGATGAACAGATTTCTTCAACTATTATGATTACTTTATGTTGAATGTATTGCTGAAGAAGATGTTATGGAAGATGTCTTAACCTTTTATTTTAGTTTTAGTGAAGCTTAGGTGGTAAAAATAATGCAATAAACTATACATTTTTAATCTTAAGCATTTATTGTGAATGATTAAAGAACATATATAGTTTTTACACTATCTTTCTTTTAATCTTAAGTATGTATGTATTATTTATGACAAAAGCTTTAGTTGCTTTGTCTTGATTTAAACGTACAATAAACAAGAAGTTAATTCTTAGAAATTTAAGTTGAGTAAGTTTAAAATGAAATTTACTATAGATAAACGTTTTATTTAAAAATTTGAACTTTAAAAAACAACTACACATTTATTCTTCATTAAAATCATGCAAGCTACCATATAAACTAAATAGCTGCAAGGCTTTCATTAAGAGAGCAACTGAGCTCTGATGTTTGTGCAGAACTCTGATTGTGTGTGCTTTTGGCATAATGACAGACGACTATATTGAATTGAATTACGTATGCAGCAGCATAGCTGTAAGCAAAGTAAACGAAAGCCATTTAAATGAAAATCCAAATTGTAGTCGTAGACGTGGCCTGTTTTCGGCTTTGATCTGAAGCTGTGTGTGTGGCAGGGGCAATTGCAGTGCAGTTGCACAACCCCGAAAACACCACTGTGTGAAGCTAATGTGAGGTAATGATAACAATTAAGCTGCACAAACAAACAGCAGCAACCAAAATAAATGCATCAATGGCAATGGGAAATGCCGAAAAGCAGGCTGAAAGTGCTGTCTGAAAGAGCTTTCTTAAAGCTCATTAAGGGGACGCCGGCCCTGGGAGAGGTCATTTTAATGTGCGGAGTAATAAACTGATATAAGTAACGGCCATCAAAGTTGAGCCATCAAATATTTGTCAAGCGGGTTTCAAAATAACGAAACGAAACGAGTTCTAGACGGACGCGTGAAATTTGGCTAAAATGATAATGAGAAACACAATAAGCGCATGTACTAACTGGCTTAAATATCTAACACACGCATACATACATAAAGACAGACCAAAAAAATAAAAACAGGCACGCCCAAAATGTGGTCCAGCTGTTTGCCCAATTGGCGGACATCGACTGCAAACATCTAAAAGTTGCGTCCGCATACACACAAACACACACACACACACACACACACACACACACACATATAAAATGCGATCAAGCGTTACGATTTCGCAATTGCCTAGCAAATAAATACAACGCGTAAGTCAGTAGATATTATAAAATGTATTCTCGTCACTGCGGAACTTGGCTTTGTACAGAGATTCGTTGACGTTTAGCTTTAGCTTTTAGCCACTTAACCTTTCACAGTGACGCTGCAATGCCCACAAGCTTCTTCCTCTTACCAATGGCTAACATTACTATATTCTACAGGTGTACTATCTATCATATATGTAAAATGGGCACACCTATCTTTTTAATACGCATAAAGCCTCACCCAAAAAACACTTAAAAGATTGTGAATTTTAATTAAATTAATTATTTTCACAATACCCATTAAGATATATACAACGGGGAATATACGTACATAAATAAGAAAAGAATAATCAGTTCAGCATTAAAAAAACTCGATTATTTTGATATTTATTGACATTTGTTTAACAATATTTTAACTAAGTCGTAGTCGAACCTGTCCAAAATCATCACATGTTTGTTTAAGCTCTTGAACAACTCTCACTTCAGACAGGGTGTCTCCTGGTCAAGCATTTGGATGTTGTTTATTTGATTTTCTCGTGAGAATCGCACTGAAAGTAAATGCTTGCTCTTGGCCCACACAAGAAGCAATTTTTAGATTATTTACACGAGCACTAGATAAACAAAATATCTAACTAAAACGCACTTTACTCAGTATGGGAAACTAACTAAAAACACTTATAAATATGCGACTTAACAGAACATTCGACATTTAGTATTGTTGTGGACCTTTAACTTAAATATTGGTCAAGTTATTTTGACTAATTGAACACTTATCGAACTGAGTTTTTAGCGCCCTTTAGGTGCAAAAGTTTTCTTGCACTTTGTATGCCAATAATTGCAATTGAAATTAACACCAATTACAATCAATGGCAAAGGGTTGATGGGTTAGTACCTATAAAAATTATTACACACACGTGGGTGTGCAATTACAAGGAATTTTAGTAGCGAAGTGAGAAAATTACTAAGAATAGGTATATAATTATTTATCTATTTACTATAATATTTAATAAACTTGTATTGATTTTGTAATGAAAAAAGGCAATTAACGGATGGAAATAAAAAAGATAACTTACATAGCTAATATTTAATTATTAAACGTGACAATCATAACTTATAATTAGGTGTAGCTAATGCCTCATTTCCTTTGAATCCAGACATTGAAAATAAGCAAATTTGATTAAATACTAATTATAAAATGGTGGAAAAATACTTAAAAATCAAATGACCTCAAATTTTATAATTTGAAGCATTCGACTAACAACTTGCACTTACATATTTTTGATATCCCTTTTAATTTCGATTTTATAGATACCAAAACGTGCTGGTTGAAATAAGCTGTGAGCCACTGTGTATTCTAAAATTCACAAGATGAGTTAAGTAAAAACAAGTAGATGTTATACTAAAAGGGAATGGTTTAATGAAGGTTTTACTCGTTGCTTTAGGCTAATTAAGACTTTTAAGCTGTTGAAGGCTTTAGGCCAGTCAACGTTTGGCTCGAACGCAGCATCCATTTCCATCCCAAGGCAACTCTTAATAAGTTACTAATCTTTGTGCAAAGTCTGTCACAGGGACGGACCAAATACCACTTTGAAACAATGCGCATTAACCACAAGCCGCTCAACACAAACAACACACACAAAGACAATGTCAAGTGAGCAAAGTGAGCAAAGTGAGCAGCATGCCTCAGAAAATGTATCTTGTGGGAATTTTCATTGTTGTTGGTTTTTGACAACTCAATCAACGTCTGACAGACAAACTGTGGTCTTCAGCTACATACATACATGTCTGTAAACGAAATTTCAATGTCGTGCTTCTTTAAAGAGAAGTTTCCTTTTGTTTTTTTCTTCTCCGTTGACATTATATCAAGTTTTTTGTTGTAGTTGTTGTTGTTGTTGTTGTGAAGGCGCAAAGTGTTCATTAAAGCCAAGTATTTTAGCATTAAATGAGTTTACGTTGAACTTAACGTTTGCTTTGTGCTCATGAATCTTCGCTTTTTTGTTTGCTTAATTTGATTTTTGCCTGCCAATTGTCAAGACTTGTAAATGCGACAATGGGATGACCTTTGAAGATTTTTTCAATTTTTTCAATTTTTTTTTTTTTTTTGCGGAAGACTTAATGCATACTTTGTTTAATTTTACATGAGTTGTCAGAAAAACCAGCAGCGCGTGCATTTGCCTTTTTGTTTCTGGTTTTTGGTACTGACAATTTGTTTATTGAACTTGTGTACGTCTTTAGCTAATTAATTCACTGTAAATTGTTTGCTTAATTAACACTAGGATGCACTTGTAAATCCAAAAGTCAAGTTTATTTTAGCACCTGCCTGCACTTGGCCAGAATTAGCAGCTTTTACTTTTGTACTATTAGACAAATGATAAATAAACAATTTAATGGATGACTTTCCAATAATTTCATTTTAAACAAAGAGCTTGTTGCATTCATTGACTTTGTAAGTCATCGGAACTCAAGAAAATATCTGAAATAAATTATCTTATTACAAAGCAACAAATTGTATAACTTAATTGACAACATTTTTGAATACATGTTTTTTTTTTCGTTTAAGCTGCATTCATTGAACTTTTGTGCTAAAAATATTATTTGACAAATGAATTTGTTAACAGGAGCTTACGCTGATTTTTTTTTAAAGGTTTCAAGAGGAAGTATTTTTAAAACAAATTAATTCTTGTCAATTGGGGAATGTATAAAATCAAATAAAACTTTTTAAACTGCATTTTAAATAACAGCATTAACAATTTAAGCACTGTCATTTAGAGAAATAAGACATTTTATAGCCACAATAATGCCAAAAAACGGCCCTAATTACCGGAACCGTTGTTGACTTAAACTTCAGTTGGCAATAACACGCTAAAAATGTGGCCAAAAAAGCGTTAATCATGTCAGAGGTTAGCCAACTTGTTGGCCCCGTTGGTATTTGAGCTGTTCAACTGACTAACTAACACACTAACTGACTTAAGTTAAGCACCAAAACACACACACACACACACACACCCAAACCCACAATTTATGGCTCATTTTGAAATCAATTTGTTGCATTGTTTTAGTGCTGTTGTAGTTGCTGTTGTTATTGTTGTTATTGTTGTTATTGAGTGTTTGCGCCTCGTTTGTGTTGTTGTGTTAAGCGCTGCGTTAATTACCTCAATTAACTGTTAATTTCTATACATGACTCCATTTGTATCTTTCACTTATGTTGTTGTTGATTTGCTATAGTTTTGTAAAAATAAATCTCCAAATGGAACAACAACAGCCATAAAAAGGAATGCCTCAAAGCCAAAACTGAAGTTCACAAAACTAAACAGCTGTTTTTAAAAAACATACTCCCTGTAAAAGCTAATTATGTAGTCGGGGCGTCAATTCGATTATTACGCGTTAAAAACATTGCAATAAGTCGAGAACTACGGGTAATATCTGTCAGTTGATCTTTGGCTGGATGTTGTTTGATGCTTGATTATTATGCTAGCCACGTAGGCGGAGACAGATAAAACTCTGTTAATTGTTTTCATTAGTCATAAGACAAAACACGAGACGTGAAGAGACGACAAGCTGCAAAAACAGGAACAGTCAGCACAAGCTATAACAAATTAAATTTGCACATATTTACACACACCGCGGCACAACGATTGCAAGATGTTGTTAATCATCATGACAAGGAACGCTGTATTTTCCGTACTTTATTTGCAGCCCAAAGTCTGTTGACCAGCGACATTTGGTAAACAATTCCAAAAAACAAGTCATTAAACAAACTGCGTATTCTACCAAACAAAATTTTCGATCAAGCACGAATCGTTGTAACAGTTTGACAAGCATTGCTTGTGGATTTTTTAAGTAGCTGGTATTATTTTACACACGAGCAAGAAATGTTTGTTAATTTGTAAAAAATTGGGAATTTTATGTGGGCCTACGACCATAACCGAATTTTGATTTAAGCCACGAGCAGCACTATTTTGGCAAGATCAACTTTGATTTATTTGTTGTAAAAAAAAAAAACAAAATTAGTATAATTTTATGGCTTTTTATGATAAATCTTCGGTTTTGCACGTAAACTTTCCTATTCTATTTTGGTCATGCTCTGTCTCCACAGTATCTTATTTTGATCATTTATGAATATGCCCAAAATCACAGTTGGCTGTCAATGTCAGTGCGTTGTTGTGTTTATAAATTAGCATGCCCCCTTCCAGAGTAAAAGCGGCCGGATCCTGTTCTAGACAAACGTGCGTTTGAATTATTTATAGAGAGTGAGTGTGTGAAGACACAAGAATTGTGCAATTGAAGCCCTGAAGCACACTGTCATCGTGCTAAACATTTTTATGTTTGGGGAATTTACGCTAAGAACTGAGCACATTGACCGTTCGGAGTGGAGCGGATCAAGCTTTTAGATCTTCCAGTGACGATCTCAACGTAAGTCTGTAAATTCGCATGAAATGTGGTCTACGTGCGTTGAATTCCAAGAATAGGGTAAATGTTTGCATATGTAACGTTTGAAAGCGAAAATCCACGTGATTCAATTGGCATCTATATGGTCAATAATTCACAATTACCCAGAAGAAATAAACGCAATACACGTTCTCTGACTCAAAGGCCTTGCAATTGTTTGGGTGTAAACTTTCTGAAATCTAGGAACCGGTCGTGAGTCCCGGTAGTGAATACCTTAACTAGTCATTTAGCAAGTTGCAGTCAATTCTCTGCTTAAATTAGCAATACGGAAGTAAACATCAAACTATATCAGATCAATATAACTAAAAGGGGGCATCTCCTCCAACCAATTCCTTCATCATTATAATCGCTTGAAAGTTGTTCCAAAAGTTGTTTCCAGTGGAACAACAAAGGCACAGTAGACATAATGTGACACACAGGTAAGGCAATCAGAGATGCCCATCAGTGGCAAGAGTCAAGTCCAAGGTTGAGCATGGAGAAGCTCCGGCTAATTTTATGGGGTTTTTCTGCAATTTGCGAAAACTGTTTTTGCTGTATTGTTGCAGCTTTTGTCATACACATAAAGCAATCAGTTAACACAAACCTGTTAATTATTACATGCGCTATTAAGATCGTTTAATGTAGCGTAATTTGCTCGGAAGCTTTAACGGCAAGTAAAAACTACATTGTATACACAAAAACAGAACTTAAAAAGCGACAAAAACATTGCTTTCTTGATCTCTTTGCGGATGAGCTTTGAAAAGAACATGCAAATGAAAACTTTCATTAAAGCTTATTGGCAATCAGGCAACCCTGACTACTTTCAAGCCATTGAATATTGTAAACATTAATCAGCTGTCAGCAGCTACAACATAAGAGAAAGGAATTAAACATAAAGAAATACAAAAATTAAACAGCATTCTCTTTACATAATTATTTAAGTGTTGCTACAAGTTTAACTATATTGCAGTAAACAATAACAAGAAAACAGGTTATTACATTATAAGTGTAAGTTCAATTATTCATTACCTCAAAAGCGTTAAGACATAATTACAATTTCTATAATTTTCTTCAAGTTTGTCTGTTTGTATGTATGTATGTATGTATGTATGTAGGTCTGTGCTTTTTTGTTATTTTATTTGGCACTTTCGCTTTTGGTGGTGCAGTGTTGCCAGCTTGTCGGACAAATCAACAATAACAGTTGCAAAAGAAGTAATAGCACAAAACGTATGTGAGGAAACTTACCAACAATTTGGCTTAGCTATTGCTGCTGCTGCTGCTGTTGTTGGTGTTGGTGCTAGTGCTAGTGCTTCTGGTAATGCTGTGCTTGCTCCTTCTTGCAATCAATTGAAACTGGAACTGAAAACTGAAAACCGCAAAAACCACAACACAAATAACGCACGGCCTAGACAGATATATATGTATGCAATATGTACGTATGTGTACAAACAAACATACCTATATACAAACGTACATACGATATTTCGTAAGAACTTTGTGAAAAAATAAGTTTTTCGCAATTGGCTAATAATCAGCGTGACTTTAGACCGAGCGGGTATAGACGCGTTAAAGCTTAACTTCTGAATGAAACTGAGCTAAAATTGTGTTGAGCGGCTGTTAAACGCGCGCATTGCGACGACGCGACTGCGAATCGATGGCGGCGGCGACAGCGGCTGCGAAGTGAACGCGACGACGCGACGTTGGCGCAGGCAGCGCAACTTTCAGCTGGACGGCCGCCGAGCAGGCGCAGAACTTATAAAAGCTTCTGACAGTGGAAACTTACGATACAACAACAACAAAATGCAAGCACAAAATGCAGCGCAAAAAACTTTCCGTGCAGTCGACTAGTTAGTTGCCCATTGGCCCCAGCTTTACCTTCTGCTGCCTGCCTCCCCAAACCCCCTTAAGTGCATGTTGTTAAAAGTAAACACACACTAATTGGTCTGTCTCACCGAGGAGCGCTCCTGTTCTCAGTAACCGGAGTGAAGTTCAAGTGAGCTTCATGTACAACGTAACTTTTGCCCAGCAATTTGTTTATATTTAGTATTTAGTTAGCTCAATTGAAAGCGTGCGGCAAACTAACTTGCAACGAAGTTGCCGCACTCAGACACCAGACTATTATCTAATTGACTTGGAGTGACTCTCAAGCTAAGCACAATGCTTCCAGCATTAGCTGCAGTACTACAACATACTACTATCAGCCTCAACCCACCTGACTGCCTTATAGATCTCTGTGTGTGTTATGTATGTTAACTGGGCAAATAAAAATAAAGGCTGACGGCTTCGGTTTGCGCTTGCACTTCGCCAAGGTCAAGTGGGTGTCAAATATTTGCCTAATGCATGCGGCCAAGCCGCCTGTCGCCATCAATTGCATTTTTGTTTGCTAATAATTAGTATATGAAGTAACCACTAATTTTTATGTTAAGCCAACAAATTATTGTTATGAACTTTTTTCGATTGAAACTCCTTTGTTAAGTTTAAAGCTAACGACATTTGGACTGCACTTTGGTGCAATGTACAATGTTTATTTCAGTATAATATTGTACTTTGTATTTGGGATATTCAGTAGGAAAACGTCAGCGATATAAAAATACTACAAAATTTACTCATTTTCAATTTTATTGACTTGATATTGTCTCGCTAACCGATTTATTTGCATTTCTCTATTGACTGCCAGTCAACCATAAGAGCTCCCAGGGTATCCCGAAATGCACAATACAAATACACTTGATGCCCCAGCAAGTGGTTGAGGGTAATCATATTCAGAAAATTGCGTAAATGTTTTTTAGACTTGGGACCTGAGTTACTTGACATATGGGGTTACACATGACGATTCTTCGAGCAAACGTTTTGCAAATACTTATCAGTTTTGTATCTTAGAAAAGATTGCTAAAATGGAAAATTCTTTATTACTTAATTTCCTTGGAATTTTAAATTTGTACATACAAAATTATATTCAAGCTGGTAAACCCATTACTTACCCTTTAACGCTAGCGCCTAAAACTATGCTAGAAAAAATAAAAATAAGCAAATTTACAATCACATTTAAAAACAAATTTTGTTATAATTTTACTATTATTTTAATTAGATTTTTATTAAATACCACAACAGATTAAAAATGAAAAAGCATTTTAAAAATTTTGTTTAAACGAATATTTTTGAGATGGCAAAGTAACCTAGAGCAGAAACTATTATCTAACTGCTATTCCTTTTAAAAGCAATGTACTAAAAACAACTTCAAAACCTTTAAAGCCAAAATGTGTTTAACTTTCCCACTTGTTTTTATTCTGATTCCACGTAAAAAAAAAGTCAAACGAGTTGTGTTTGTTTTCATATTTCTTTAATATAAATTAATAAGCTTTTTACTCATGTTTTCCATAGTTTTTGAACTTGTCAGCTTAAACCACAACTTAACAATGAAACCAATGCACAGATTAACAGACTGTACTAAATACATATAACTCTTAAATCTTTCTCATTTTGCCCTAGCAAAATAAAAAATAATCTTTTAACATTTACAAACCGAAAAAAGGGCTAACAAATAAAATACACACATATAAGCCACACCGATGTAAATACATAGAAATAATTAAAAGTGAAGCAAAACACTTTCCTTTTTTTGATTTGTTTAGCGATTTGCAAAAGTTTAACTTACAAATTTTGTTTGCATCTAATTCTTAAATGAGGCCCAAAAGCCGAACTGATTGTCGTCTCCTTAAGCTGTTTTGCACTTAAAGTCTAAAGCTATTCCTCCATAATGTTTTGTTGTTTTGTTCTTTGCAGCATAAGCATTTGTGCTTAATGTGTGTTGTTTTTTTGATTTGTGTTTTTTTTTGTTTTGTGTTTTTTCTTTGCAAATTAGCTAGCTAACTACAACATCGCACTATATATAAGTTTTAACTATTAGACTTTTACAAAATATTGCAACAAACGTTTCTCTCTCTCTCTCTTCATCTATCTTTCACAAATATACAAAAAAACAAGCTACAAATAGTTTAACGTTTAAGTTTAAAGCAGGCTTAAGAGCATGTTTGTTTATGTTTTATCGTTAGGTTGACGTCTTCTCTCACTAATGTTACCCAAAATTGTCATATAAAAGTTAATGCCTAAGTAGTTATGTGTGTGTGAGTGTATTTGTTATATTTATATATATATATATGTATAGCTATGTAAGTATATATGTATTGTGTATAGTAAGTGCATATAATCAATATTCACTATCAGATAAAAATGATACCTGCTGCCAGTTTTTTAGAATACGCCTCAATTGAGAAATGCAAATTGAGCCTACAAATATTTTTACAAAAAATATGATCATGTGTATAAGGATTCTATGTTGGGATAATATGTATATAAAAGTTTTTAAAGCAGCTTTACTGTTATCGCTTCCCTAATGGTGCTGATGGTCTTGGTAATGGTGGTGGAGGTGTTGTTGTTTGGTGGAGGGAATTAAGGCTCCCTGGTTCTGGTTCTTGCTTATGTAATGGCCACAAAAGGCCTATCTCTAAACACTAAAATCTGGCCTTTACAAATATATATAGATGTATAAATGTATGTATGTATATTTATCATAAATTATTAAAAACAAATAAGGGCTTCCCAATTATTTGTTTGTTTGCTGTTTCTGCGTTTTGTTTTCTTTTGTTTTGTTTTCGCCAATGGTTATATAAATTGCGTTCCTATAACTATACTGACGCTCAACTGTTCTCGATCTCTATGCCATACTCTCGAATCCGTTACATGCTAAACACTTAAAAGTAAACATAATGAATATCATCGTAGTACGTCTTAGTAGTAGTTATTTGACTTTGCGCTGGTGCAGACTAGAGCTACTGCTGTCCGGATTCAAGATGGCACCATTGCTCAAGAGCACACCTTCCTTGAAGTAACCATTTTCATAGGCATCCACATGCCCATTGCTCTTCACGTATTCATCCTCCAAAACGGGCTGCAAAAATATAAATCAGATGCGATTATAATTGAGTAAGATTGTCGAGCACGTGTGTGCTCCCGTCTCGACCACACACGTCTATAAAAAGTGAGGAGAAAATTATATATATGTACATATATGCCTCAAGCTAAAGTTCAAAGCGTGTGTGTGTGCCTTGCTAATGGCCAGCAGCCAATATGATTGGGCCTTCGCATCCGGCTTCACATGTTCACGCTAATTGAAACGTCCCCCGCGTAGTGTTGAGAGTTTGCAAGTACGCGGTGTGTGTGTGTGTGTGTGTTGTGTGTGTTTGTTTAACTAAGCTAGTTAGAATTTTTAAGTTGATAAAAAACACAACAGCACACATGCGCCTATACTACATACGTGTTGAGTGGGGCCTGCAGCGATTTGTTTGTTTAGACACGGCTAATAACATTCAAGGGCTACTTGATTTAATATATCTACTGCCTTTTTACCTACTACGTTTAGTGTGCTGCGACTATTACGTTTTTGCAAAATGCTCAAAAATGGCACCTACCATGCAGGCTCCCTTATTGTCGCCATTCGTTAGCTGTGTGGAATCGCCATTGGCCATATGTTTGACTTTGCCATTAAGGTGCACGCCATTTGTATGGCCGTTGGCCTTGAGCGCATCGCGGGGCCGACGATATTTGGCTTTGTAGAAGTCGGAGAACAGGAATAGGAACATCACGCCATGCAGACCAATCCAGACCATGAAGCCACTGGGATAGTCGCAGTCGCGGAACACAAGCTGGAACTGATGCGTGAATATGGCCACAAATTGCACCTGCAAGATTTTAAAACGTAACTCAGCATTAGTATCTATATAATAGTAGTATTTACTATGCACATACCATTTGAAAGGTAGTCAGATATTTTTTCCACCAAATGAACTTCTGATACTTTGGACCCATTGCCGCAATCATGTAGTAGAAATACATCACAATATGTACAAACGAGTTGAGCAGGGCAAAAAATGTGCTGTGACCGCCTAATGAAAATTATTAAATTATATTATTTATATATGCAAGAAACTTATGCAATCAACAGATCAATCAACAACACGTGTGATCGAACGTACCTGGTGCAAACTTAAGGCCCATCCACACCGAGAATGGCATGCAGCCGTGATGTATGACATGCAGCGTCGAAACGTGCTCGTTCTTCTTGCGCAGTATAAAGAAGAGTGTGTCAAAGAATTCTGTAAACTTTGATATGTAGTACCACCAGCAGATGTTGACCATCTAAGAAGAGAAATATTAATTACAAAATATAATTATTTTAATGATTTCGAATCACAAACTTACCCTCATTGCCATGGGGCTATTGCTGTAGTCAACGGGCTGGCATTTAAAGCTATATTGACCCCACCAGCCACTCATTAAGTACTGTATAAAAAAATGTACAAACAATTAGAACTTTGTTTAGAATTATTCCATACTGTAAGACTATACCTCGTAGAAGATCCACGCACTGAATATGGTCTGTATTGCGTTATAGTAGACGAGCACCTTGCGCAGATCCATGGGCTTACGATTCGCCATCAATCTTGGTCCGAGGGATTTGCTGAAGTACGCATAAAATAGGCACAAACACAGTGTGGGCAGCGGCGAAGCGACCATAAAGAAGTTTTTGACACGCGGATCTGTAATACACAAAAAACATATGAAAGTCTTTTGGAGAGTTTAGAAAAAATATGCTGTAATAATTACCACTTCTGTTGTCCATTAGGTCCCTATACCAATGGTAGGCATCATGCATTAGAGCATCCATGTTGTTGCAGGTGTTTTGGTTGTTGTTGTTGTGTTCCCTGATATAAAGTGTTGTTGTTACACGCGGCTTTTAAAGCATCCAAAATTTAGATAAAACACACACCTGAATTAAAATAAATTGCACTTGAAATTTTATTAAGATCATCAAATAAATAATGCACAAGCTTTCATTAACTTCGTTTAATTTATTGCATTGCATTCCTATGCCCCAAATCCTGAAATGTAAGGTAGTTGACTTTGCATTCAACGTGAGCTCATAAAATGTTTAGGCATTAAACAAAAACCAGAATATTTAAATTTGTATGTGTTGTGATCATGAACAATTTTAGTACTAAAAGTTTAAACCGGAAAATTTACAAACGACAAGCTCAAAACTAAAGCAATTAATGAACAAAATAC
The DNA here is from genome assembly GCA_018152825.1 of Scaptomyza hsui. NCBI lineage: Eukaryota > Metazoa > Arthropoda > Insecta > Diptera > Drosophilidae > Scaptomyza > Scaptomyza hsui. The sequence goes on along the minus strand of JAECXO010000004.1, from coordinate 2,920,948 downwards.
ATAATAACGGTGCTTAAGCAAAAGCGCATTCAAAAACAGAGAGAGAGAGAGTGAGAGTGAGAGCGAGAGCGAGAGAGACGAGTGTGAAGGTCGTGTAAATTCCCCGCCAGAAAGAACAAGATAATTTAATTGCATTGTAGAATAATAAGGAAGAAAAGTACTAAAAATTACCAACTTAATTTGTGCTATTAAGATGGCAAGGTAATAACTGTTCATATTTATGAGTGTGAAAGGTGAATATTGTTGTTGTTGTTGTTGTTGTTGTGGTTGTTGTTTGCAATTATTCTCGAGATGTTTACTGAAAGAAATTGCATAACAGTAACTATATTGTGCAGCAGCTGCTGCTCATTAAAATGCCAATGACTAGACAAAGACAGCACGTTGTTGCACACACACACACACACACACACCCGCTTAACGGAAGCTGTGACCTCAGTCAATTAATGTTGTGGGTGGCACATTTGGAATTCCGTTTATATAAAGAAAAAGCGAAAAGTATGCGTTTCATAAATGCCCTTGTCCAAGAGCTCAATGTGACTTTTGTGGGTAGATTTGGTATTGGGTAAGAAATTTAATTTGCCTATCTTAAAGACGCGATTATGCAATGAAATTATTATTGAAGGTGGGCATAACTATAAACATATTTTTGTTTTGAAACTCACAGCCGTAACATTCTACGTCAATTCATTGATGAACACAACTAAAATAGATTTACGCTCGACTGCGCTAATGCTAATGGTAAACACGTTAAGCCCAAAATGCGAATTTAAACGAAGTACATATTTACTATTTACTCTTTCAATCAGAGAATAGAACTTTTTCGAACCTGACTTGAGTGCGTTAGCACAACAAAAATCAAAAGTTTTCCACACAATTTTATAAGAATTCATTGACTTTGTCTCAACTGCAACAACCTTTCGCCATTATATGTAGTCCCATGACCGACGTCGACGTCTAATGCCAATTCAAAGGCAAGCTGTGTTTGTGTCTCAGTGTCTCTGGGCCACTTGAAGTATGTTTTGAATGTCATGAACAATGACTGGCAACGGCAATGGTGCACAGATGGTGGCGACAACGTAAGCGCCGCTTGCTCAATTCGTGCCCACTGCCGCTAGTCTGTTTTTTTTTTTCGTCTGTGGGCTGCTTTTTATTTATAACCGTTTCTCAGTCGTCAGTCTGTGTGTGGGGGTCAGTGGCAAGTGTGTGCAACAAGCTGCCGCTGCTGCCCCCGAAATAAATAAATTTTTGCTTATGAAACGTGCACGAGACGCGGAATTGATGATGATATGTTTTTGTACATATGTTGTATATGGGCAGGGCCAGTTCGTCACAGTTCGTTTTTTCTACTTCTTTTTTTCTGCCTCGCACCCAGTTGACAGTTCAAAATTGTCAAGGTAAACATTTGTGGGCTGTGGCATCGTTAAAATCGCGGCAGCAACTGGCAGCAAAAAACTTAACTTGGCTTACATAATAAGCCAAGAAGAATTACAACTCAAAGTGGAGCAAACAAAAATTGGCAAACAAACGAAGCGAGGCGAGGCGAGGCGAGGCGAGCCTGAAACACGGGTGTGCCACCAAAGCTAAGCAGCATGCCACATGTGTTGCTTGCCCTTTTTTGCACAAGTGCTGTGTCACTTGGACGTCATCATCATTATTGTTGGCGCCCCAAGTAAACAATCAATGAGGCATGCAACAGAGCGACGTTGCCAGACGCCTGTTGCTTCCGGTTGTGTGCACTGCCATCTAAACTAAACGAGAATTGGGTGTTGCACTCTGCCCAAGTGGAGCAGCAGTTTGGCGCCCAACACGCTAATGTTTTGCATTTTTTTTCCCCCCATATTAATTAGAGCACAGTATGAACACAACATTGAGCTTAAAACGCGAACAAAAATAACTATTTCAAGTTTGTTGATCTAATCGCGGTCCACATTACATTTGACGATGATGATGGACGGAGAGGGGAGAGAGACTGCGGGGGCGTTTATATTCTGTATTGGCTTATATGAGTGGCCATTGTGTATCGCTATCTGGCCTAATCGCTCGTTTAGAAAGTATGAAACTTAATTAGGCGCAAAATCGATGCAGAATAATTTGCGTGTTTAAGTGGCAAACAATGTTGCACGTTGCATGACGCATGTGAAACAGTTAAGCGTTGAGTCACAAGACGCATAATAATAACTCAGATTGTCAGCAATATTTCCTGCTAATCAGCTTATCAGTAATGGGAGAGAGAGAACGTTACGTTACCAATTCTTTTGGTGTCCAGTCTGACTCACACACACACACACACACACTCGCAATAATTGTTTCCTTGAAGTTAGCGCCCCACCAATAATTGGCCATAATCAACAGTTATCAATGCCAATTGCCAACTTTTTGTTTTTGGGTGCTTTTTGTCACACTTAATTGGATTTGAGCATTGATAACAAATAAGTAATCAAAAATAAAAAAAAGTAGTGACTAATAAGCCGCCAAGTCTCGAGACTAGTGTGAAGTTTAGATTAGCCAACAATCATTCAGTTAAGAGGGGGGGTTTTTTTTTTTTTTTTTTTTTGTGGCGCCCTAATCACAAATATGTTTGCAGGCGAGGCACGTTCGCGTACTTGGTGCGATTATACAATGCGAATTTCGTATGTTTGTATGTACATATAAGCGTTACAGATACGGCGACACTTTTATAAACGTTAACAGAGAGCTGGTTACAAAGTTCGTTAGTTGAACCACGCACCTGACTTTTGTTTTTGTTTTGTTGTGTGTTCGTTACAGTTTTCTTTTTGTGTATCTTTGTTAATTCATAATTTTTAATTTTGGTTTTGGAAAGTTGTTCGTTTTTCTTGCCGCTGCAAAATTGCTATTAATGTTTTTGGCGTTGGCTTTCAGTTCAGTTGTTGTGTATTTATGTTAGGTATATAAAGATTATACTAGTGTACGAAAGTATTTAGTTGTGTTTACGACGATTAGATAATCACAGCAACATTGGTCACACACACACACACACACTTGCATATACACACCGTGACAACAAAAACACTTGACGGTTTTGGTAACGCTTTCCGTTTCGTTCACGCGATGCTTTGCCTTGCGCGCTTTTAAGCCAACTGACGATTTGCTGGATGCGCCTGTGAACCTTATCAGGCGTCGACAGCGACAGCGACGGCGACGGCGACGTCAACAGCGAATGCGCGACAATAACGACGACGACGGCGACAGCGACAGCCGATGATCGCTGCTTGCTTTGAATCGATCACTGAGTGCGCGCACGAGCAGACCGATTACACAGAAGACAGCTTAACGGTGAATCATGCCCTAACGAGCTTTGACGCGAGAGAGTGTCAACGAACGCAAAGAGCGAGAACTCCGAGCAGCACGCCCTTTCGGATAAAACGAAGCCAGCAACAGCAACAGCAACAAAAACAACAACGAGGAAATCAAAAGCGAACAATTAATCAACGTATTAGCGTTCGTTTATCGCTGTTATTGTTGCGTGTTTTAAATATTATGAGCTTATCAGAGAGACTGAAAGAAGCGCTTGTGTCGGTTGAGCGCACAAAGCCGACGGCGCAGACCAACCCGCTAGTTGAACCGTTGGCCAGCGTGCCAAAAATACAACTGAGCCAATGGTTGGCAAGTCAGGCAGTAAGCCAAGCCGTCGCTGTTTATGCTGAGTCGTGCTTGCATTGCAAAAGCGTTCGCAGCTCGAAAAAAAGAAGAAGAAGAAGAAGAAGCAGAAAACACACATACACAGAGACATATTAAATATGTATGTATGTGGGTATGGGTGTATATGAATTAAGGCATTTTGTGGCAAGTCGCCATCTTCTGCGGCAATGTTGACCGTTGATGTAACTGACGTACGTTGCTGGCCATTTGTCTAAGCGTTCGCTTTTGGCCAAGCCGCAACGCTGTTGGCTATTAGAGCTGCTAACCATATCACTTTCGCTTTCCGGCATGCATATAGTACATACATACATACATACATGCATACATATTTGTTTATACACACTCACACATACGTAAATGGCGCGGCAGTTTGTTAACTGTGCCACATGCAGCGCCACAACAGGTGTGCGAAAAAGAAGGCGCAACAACAAGTCCCGCTAAAGCGCTCAAAGTCTAGAAAAAAAAACGCAATAAAACAAGTAAGGAAACTATTTTCGGCCATCCGAAAAATATATACACTTGAAAAGCATAATTTGTTTATACCTAAATAAATATACGGACAGACGGATATAGCTTTATCAACTCAGCTCGCAATGCTGATCAAGAATATATATACTTTATGGGTTCGGAGATGCTTCCTTTTATGCGTTACATATTTCATCACAAAATTAATATACACTTTTGAAGTGTATAAAAACATGTGGCACACACCAAACGCTAAAAAGAGCCAGAATGCAAGAAAGCACAGTTTTATTTATATCTATATAGATATGTGAGTGAGTGTTAGTGAGAGAGTTGAGCGGGACTTGAACTCGTTTGAATTCAAGCAACAGCAACAAAAACCGTTACATGCATACGGTTTAGGCCTAATTCGTTACATGGCGGCTGTCTGCTTATGCTTAATTCTAGCTTCCAATTTCATCAAATTTACATTTCTACATTTCTAAGTCTGTCTTCTTTTTTCAGATTTCCTAATCAGTTTATTTTGTAAATGCAAATGCATATATAACTATGTATGCAAATGTAACTTGGGCGTTGCCAGCTTGTTGACCTTTTTCGTGTGTGTCTGTTGACTTTGCATTCTGTTGGCAACGCTGGCACGTGGTATTTGCATAACGTAAACGGATAAACATTTTGGATAAGCGCCCAACTGAAGTTCAAGTGCAGCGGGAAGATATCTTATGAAGTTTTCAGCGAGAATTAACTGTTTCAAAACTTACAATAACCATGATACTATTTTGTTTCTAAACAACCCAATTCAAACTCAATCAAAACTCATAGTTTATTGACAGTCTGTATAGATTTACGAAACAAAACAAATAATTAATCAACACTTATTGACGAGTTGAGTAATTAAACCAAATGTATGATTATGTCACTGTTAGAACATACATATTGTCATATTGATTTTCACACCAGTCAAATTGGAAGACAACAACATTCTCACCTTGGGAATGACAGCTGAATCTCTGTGTTTTTTTACCACGCATAAAGCTGAAAAAGGTGTTAACTTAATAAAAAAAAAAAAAACAGGGTATTCCCGAGTTGAATGTGCCGACGAGTTCTTTTTTTATTTGTATCTTACGCCCACTTGTAAGCTACACACACCATTAAAAACGGCACGTGAAGCGGGTCAAAGTCACAGATACATAAATATTTTGTTGAACTTTTTTTTGGGACAAGTGCGAAATCGTTGCATAAATCGCCGAAAACAAAAACAAAAATACCGAAGAAGAAGAGACATCAAAAGGCAAATTGGCTTTCTTACAAAACGGAAACAACAACACGTAGCAAATGAATTTCATGGTCAGATTCGGATTACGGCAAATGGCCGAAATAGATATCTTTCGATTGGTACGATGGATGGGCAATAGATGTAAAATGTTGACCCTCAACTGGTTTGACTTTGACTTGTTAATGTTGTTTTTTTTTTGCTATGGTTGTTGGTGTCGTTTTTGCTGGTTAGTTGTTTCTGCACAAAGACTGCAGTGCGTTTGTGTGTGTGTGTATGCACGGCTTATTAGCGCTAGATGGCGCTGATTTTAAATGCAAACAAAATGGAGCACTCACAAGCCTTATTATGAGGAGCATGTGGATGTGGATGCCAATGTGGATATTGAATGGCTGTGGATGGTGTTGCTGGAACGAACGTTTTATTTATGAATGAGTTGGGCATACATACTCGTGGAGGTCGATAAATACCACCTGCACATCCACCAACACACACACACACACACACACACACACACACGTGAACGCGGTAAACAAAGTAAAAACGAGAGTCAATTAATTTTTGATGCGATCGAAATAAGCACAAGAAATGAGTTCAGCTGCGTTTCCACTGCAGGTGAACCAGAAAGCAGTTGCAAAATTTACCCTGACTTGCTATATTGTTTAATGTCTAGCTAAGTGCTTACTTAAAACCATAAGTATTTGGTGTTAAAGGGTCAGACACACATTAGCTAAATCTTATCTTTAGAGCCCTGGCAATTGCACTTTGTGTGTAAACAAAACAAAAAGCTTTTAGCTAAAGCGTTCCGGTTTTATGATTATATGATGGATAATCGTGTAGACAGTTTGTATGAAAAGTCGATAAATTTATTGCAACCAATAATAATCATTTCGTACATTTTTGCTCATCTCTTTTTCGGCAAAGAAAGAGGCCGCAAAGTAAACGGAAAGAAAAACACAGACACTGCTAAACGGAGGGGCCCCAAAAAAACTGCTCAAGTGCGTGACTGACTGGGCCAGTTGTTGGGAGCTGCTACTACCAAAGACTTACTACAGCCAAAAAAAAAAAAAAAAGTGTACTGAAATACTTGGCATTCCAGCCGATTCAAAACTTAAATAAAGGCAGCGGTCGATCGTACGATTCGCCAGCAGCGCGAGCTTTTATTTTATTATTTTTTTCCGTTTTTTTTTATTTTGTCAGGTTGGCGATGTTGCAACGAAAGCGCAAGTAGCCCGAACCAAGTTGATAGCCAGCTGTCCGGCCCTTTTGGTTGTCGACTTGGCCATGTACTCGTCTTTGTTGTTGCGATCAAAATTTTGTTTTAGTGGGAAAGTTTCACTTGCTTATAATATCAATACTGGGCAGTACTCGTTTTTATGTTTCTTAGTACTGACTTAAAGACGCATATTATGTCACATTCTTAGATTAAGTAAAAAAAAAACTTTCTAGGGCGGAGACCTTGCGTATTTATTATATCGCCATAGGCAGAGAGTTGTGCCCAAAAACAAAACCAGCCTTAGTTATGGTAAAGACCCACAAAATCATATATGCATGCAAATAAATACGGACTTACATATGAATACATAATTAACGACAAGAGATAGAGAGAGAGAGAGAGAGAGAGAGAGAAAAAAAGAAGCGAAGGCCGCCAAATTAATGTGCGAAAAAACTTTGAAATTGAGTCAACGCTATTAACTTTAATGAAAGCATTAAGAAAACACACTGCAAGAGATGCAAGAGCTTCCAGATGGTTCGATGATTCAACCGGTTTGCACTTGGCCAAAAATGTAATGTAACACGTATGGACCAAAGTTATACAAGGTTGGGAGAACATTTAACCAAAAAAAAAAAAAACATATTTAAAACTAATGAGCTTTAAATTAATCTAAATAACAAAACAATTAATCAAAATAGCAAAACATGTTTGTTAAATTATATTCAAGGTTATAACTTAACTCTTTAAAAGGGCAGTTTAGCAAATTCTGCGTAAATGGCCAAAATCTAATTCTAATTTCACACTTTTGGATTGTTCCAAACGGGTGCTGTGCTAATATAAACACAAACATATTTAGATTGTGAAGAATCCATTAAATTATTTACAAAAACATTTTTTGTGTTATTACAAAAAAAAACTATTTTAGTTCCCAAGATCTGGATCTTTCTTTTCTAACAGCTCCCCAGGTGGTAACACAAATGTCTGGCATCGAAGAAAACTCTCAAGTGCTTGCGGCAGTCACAGATAACGGCACCTTTTGTATTCACAATAGAGCCGTGACAGCAACAGGTGGTTGAGAAGGCAGTTCTGTGTTGTCGCATTACCTTTCGTCGCTTTTTTGTGGTGCTATTCAAATGTTTGTGGTCAAACACAATAACTGTAAAAACGTGCCGCAGCATCAGCCGGCACAAAATCGGATTGATTTCAATAATATCATTCTTAAGCACCCTATACCAGACAGTTTTTTTTTTTAGAAAGGGTATGACAGACATAGTCACAGAATCTTCCGAGGTATTTTCTATTCGAGCACACTTGCTAAAAAGAACTTTTACTTGTGGCCAAAACCGGTTGAAAGAACTTGAGCTAATAGCAGAGTGCCAAAGAGTGCTTATCAAGCAAGCATGAGAGATGCTAAGACCCACATTCATATGCGATATATACTAAGATACAATTTTACCCGTACAATGGCATCAAACATCATCAGACCAGACCAGACCAGACCAGGCCCACATACAGTTACAGATACATACATACATACATACATACAACAAGAGACATGCATATGTATGTATGTTTTGCCCATTCGGCAGCCAGTTGGCTTGGACTTTGAACGTTGCGGTGCTAAAATGAAATTTCTATATGATACGATATTTCAAGCGCTCTCCCAATTTCACAGTGCACTCTCAGCATTCCCATTGCCCATTGCTGCTGTGGAGAGGAGGCGTCACAAGTTGAGGCACAAGATAAAAAAAAAAATAATGCGAACTTGAACCTTGGGACTTTTGATTTGATATTTGTTGATTTAAGAAACACTGTTTTTTAAGCACATTACCAGCAATTCAAGTTTATTGATTTTACAAATTACAGATGACGTAAGTGTTAAACTGTCCCTAGGTGACAGGTGTAAGCTATTTAGAATACAATTAGCACCCTGCAATTTTTGCATTAAGATTGTATAGGCTAATGAGCTACTGATTCCAAGGCATTAAAAGCCAGTTAAAGCTGCACATGCGAAAGCTCTTGCACAATAAAATAATAAACAACTAAAAAGCTTTCATTTGCTTGTTCTTGATCGCATTTTTGTTGTAACTGATGACGATGACCTTTTGCATTGTTGAGGAACTCGATTGCAAATTTCGATTACCGACTTGGATTGGCGATTGGCGACATTTCCGCATTGCTGACAGGTGAAACTTTCTTGATCGACAAAAACTAAAATGCAACTCAGGGCTGCGCAGGCGCGCACCAGTCGCACTTCACTGTCCACTAGCTGACTGGCAGACTGGCTGACAGGTTGACGTTGACTGGGGGAGAGGCGCGTGATGCAACAAATATGAATTGACATAACCGAATGTGTGCCAAGCAATTGACAGCACAATAAAGCGGAGTCAGAGACCGCATTTGCATTACATTGTAGTAGTTAACAAAGGAAATAGCCATTGGAATTCGCAAGGGCATACATGTCTTTTGGCTGCGGGCTACTTTAACGACATTATGGATTTATTTAACCCATGCGGGCTTGAACTGCAATTAACAGTTATTAACGCACCTCAACCCCCTATAAAAGGGCAGGCCGCATTTGTACGTCCATGCTAACGCGGCGCTCTCACTCTCGTTCTCACACACACACACACAAACACTCTCGCGCACACATACAAATACGCATCCAATAAGAGCGAAAAACGCGTCAGACGTACACGTGCACTCTCTTTCCCACTCTCTTACGTTGGCTGTTGCTTTCCTGTCTCGTCACTTTTGCGGCGGGTTGCTGGGCGCGGCGGGAAACAGGAGCTGGTTTTTTTTTTTTTTTTTTTAATTAAATCCACGCAGCAACTACAGTGATGACTAATTTTGTTCGATGTACGCATATTCTGTGGATGCACAACAAGTTGCTAACAGAAAATCGATGCGAACTTACCGCCAATGATTTAAGGCCGGCGAACTCAGCAAGCGTGCAGCAATGGAATTTTGCTTAAATTTAAAGAATTTCACACACACACACACAGATCACATACGCTCACACACTCACGAGCATCTATGTATTGAACTGATCGTCGCGCGAACCGATATTTAGGGTATTTTGGTTGTGCGTTTAGTTAGCTCCGGGATGAGGAAGTTGTTGATGACGAAAGTATTATTTCTTTTGAAATGAACACACACACGTAACCACACACAGGAATCGAATCTAAAAAATGATATCCGAAAAGAAAACACAGCAACAACCGCAACAACCATGCACAAGGAAGTCTAAAACGAAACTAAGCGGGCAACAAAAACAAAAAAAAACCAAAAGAAAACCAGCGAAAGACAGAGCATAAATAGACAAGGTAACGCGTGCAACTGTGCCACTTGTACGTCAGCGGCTCGTGACCTAGCATTCACTATAAAAACATAAATTCCGCGAAAGACATGCAAAAATGTTTGCAGTAAAATTATCTCATCAAATATTTTTTCCAATTTGTATGTTAGAGCAGCGCGCTTGCTGAATGTAGTGAGTTTCTGACGTCATCGTTGCATACATTTTGCGCTCTTAGAGAGCGGTAAATTGTTCTCTGTGTACATTCCACTTATCATACTGAGAAAAAAGAGCGCGAAACTAACCACTTTAACGGCAACTGTTTTCAGTGATATGGCAACGCTGAAGTCTAGAGTGACCACATTGTGTAAGAGGATAAATATGACAATATCTATGATAAAAATACTAAAATAGCAAACGCATAGGCAGATCACAGCCAAATTCAAAATTAACGGTATTTTTGCTGCAGGATACAGCAATTTAAGCAAAACTTGCTAATTAAATTCGCATAGAAAAACTTTTATTTCCTAACAAAAAGCACATCACCCATAAACAACTTTGACACGGTTTTTGTAAGACATGAAGGAAATTAAATCCAACTTCGCTTTGCATAATTGCACATTTGTAATTAAATTTGCTTAGTCAGTAACTTCAGATCGATAAACTGCTTATTTATGCTTAAATATGCCTAATCATCATCATTATGGCAGGTGTAACTAGGCCCCTTTTATTTCAATATATCTTCAAAGGTCGTATGTACGAAGTCATCTTAACTAACGATACTTTGTTTTTTCTTTAGAAGACAGAACGACTAAGTAAATCGATTACATCAGCATAATAAAACATAACAGCTTCATTCAATCTCGATTTTATTTATAAAATAAAAAACACATTCCTGTTGATCAAAAAATCCAACGAAATAATAAACACGTATCAAATTGTTGCTTGCATTACCAAAAGACCAAAAAAAAAAGTTTTGAAATATGAAATAGTTCTTACGCATGTAAAGATATAAAGCGGTTAGCTTGACATTGACAATGATCACAGCAATCATCAAGTCAAGAAGCTAATCATACATATGGGTAATAAAATATAATATACTCAAGTACTCTACGCTCTTCTATTATAAAACCTTATTAAATTAGAAAGCATTATTTGTTTTTTTTTTCCTTTTCTGATCTGCAAGCGTGTAACGTGTGTATTTACATATACAAGTATATACATTGATATTAAGATCGTTTAATATAGATATTATTGCGTGGTCTATACGTGCTAGATATTAGATTTTTTGTGACAATATGTTTTTGCTCTCTCTCTTAGTTTTTTTTTTTTCCATTTATTTGTGTATTTCACTTTAAAGTTCGATATCGATTTGGCTTAGAATTAGGCTTGGACTCCCTATGCTTAAGTTTAATTTAATGTTACGGTAATTAATTATTTGTTACATTTAATTAATTTATGCTTTGTTTCTTGGTTGGCTGGCTGGCTGATTTGGCTAGCGACGGCTTTCATTTGTTGCCCGCATTGAGAAGATTACGTTGTCTCGTCGTATTTGAGTTTAGCGCTGGATTGCACATAACGGTCGTTAAATTTTTGAAGGTATTGTGGAATCTATTCACCGTGCCATTAATATGACCATTACGCGGCGTAACATCACCATCCTTAAGCTGCTTCATATCACCATTTGCATGACCATTAGCCTTCACAGCCGATTTGTCCTGCAAATGAAAAGTATATCAAAGTTAGTTAAGCATATATGTTAGATATATCTTGTCCATCATACCTTGCCATCACGCTTCACATAGGCGCGCTTGTAGAAGTTTGAGAACAGGAAGTAGAACATCACAGCATGGGCGCCAATGAACCACGCAAAACCGATGGGATAGTTGCAATCATTCTTGAAGAACAGCTGGAACGAGTGCACCATGACCAGCACAAACTGAATCATCTGCAACACAGTCAAATACTTCTTCCACCACAGATAACGCTGCACCTTGGGTCCCATGGCAGCCAGCATATAATACGCATACATAAAGATGTGCACGAATGTGTTCAGGAATCCAAAGAACGTGGAATGGCCGCCGGGCGTGAATTTAACACCCCACCAAACGGAGACGGGCATAATGCCGTGATGGATGACATGCAGTGTGGAGACCTGATCATATCGCTTGCGCATCACAAAGAAGAACGTATCAAAGAACTCTGTGAACTTGGAGAAGTAATACCACCAGCAGCCCCATGCAGTCTGTAAAATAGTAAAGATTGTTTAAAAATATTGTTATTTTAAATGATTTTTGCAAATAAATCTTATTTCAGATAGCTATCTAATAGATAAGTTCGATTCTATATCTTTAATTGTAGCATTGGTTATCTTAATTTGTATCTAACTTTATATTCCATTAAGTTTTTAATCACTAGTTTTCCCCCTTTTATTTATAAAGTTCTTTGCTTGCTTAAGATCCGCGTTATTTTTATTGCTTAAAATGTAAACAATCCTAAATGTTAACCAAAATTGCTTACGTATTTTTGCTGATGAATATTTAATTCCAACGGAAGTTTTGTTTTAAGGTTCGCCACAGTGTCTAGAAATTCTTCAAGATAATAAATTAAATATTCAAGTTTTCTGGATTCTAACTCTTAGGCTGCTGAGCTGTGAGCAACCAATGCTAATTTTCGACTTTCTAAGTTCTTTTCGGCACTTTCTTTTACACATCTTTTTTTCTGTATCTCTAGCCAGATGACACGTGAGGCTTCAATCTAAGCAAAACTGACCATATAGCCGGCCGGCATCAGCTTAGACATTTGTCATCAAATGATTAGCATAAGAACCAGTCGCCGTTACGGCTTATTTGTTTCAGCCAGAACTGGTTGCGTCTTAATACACATATAAAACTGGCACAGTCAACAAACATTTTCTGGCATTTGCAAAAAACCATAAAACCTATATACATATATATCCATAAAGTTATATGTATATATGAGCGCTTATATACTCACACGTATCGCACGAGGTGAATAGGAATAATCAACGGGCTCGCATCTCAAGTTGTAGCCATTCAGCCATCCACCTATGCAAGACTATAAATAAATGAAGTGCTTTTTTAATAGTGATCTTTTAATAGTTGTTCCAAAGCTGTGCCAAACTTACCTCATAGAACAGCCACATGCTAAAAAGAACCTGCGCCGCATTGTAGACAATCAAAACTTTGCGCAGTTCGAAGGGTTTTCTGTTTTCCATAAGCTTAGGTCCCAGTACCTAAAAGAAGAAAAAAATTTAATGAGTTTTTAATACAAGAATCTTAAATATTAAACTAATGGGGGTAATTTTTAATCCTTTTGAAGCGCTTACGTTTTATTAATTTTGTGTTTAGTCTGGGTTTCAGTTCCTGAACTATTTTTTGAAACAGGGTGAGATTAAAGTGGTGTAAGATCATAAGTAAAGATTTGTAATCCCTTCTCTATCATAAAAACAATCCAGCTTAATTTGATTCTTGGCTGATTTCCATCTTAATTAATCGCATATATCAAAGTTACCCTAACCTTCAAGGTTTGATTTGTGTTTTAGCGTGGTAAGCACTGTTTTTAATTGCCATTGCCCATTTAACATACAAATTCAAACAAAGGCGCGATGCTGCAATTATCAAATCAATCCGAATGGCTGTCTGTTGATTTTGGAACAAGTTCGTTGCCTAAGTCTTTTGTGTGTGCGGTTTTTAGAGACTAGACAGACAGAGAGACGCTGTATGTGAAAGCCATTTAAATGATTACATACATATGTATATAAAAATGTAAACCAATGCAAAGCCGAAACCTAAATAGAAATCGTTTTTGGATTAAGGTTTTTTTTTTTGCATATGTAATTTTGGCCCACTTGGGTCACCAATTTCGACATCTACAACTCTCAACACTGATTGGCTTTGATATTGAATGAATGGGACGACTGGCCCTGAACTCTTTTTTATTGTGTTTTTTGCAAACTGCCATAAATGAGAAAACTAGTTTGACATGATGCGCTGAGATGCAGGACTCGTGACTCAAGATGCATCCGCGTGCCAATGCAAGATCATCAAATGTGAATGTTCAATGTATGTATGTATGTATGTATCCGGTATCCGAGTCTAGAATCAACGAGAACAACAAGTGGCTACAAGAGGAAAAAACATGCGTCGCCTTAAGTGCTACATTTCAACAGCATGATCATTTGGGTTTTTTCCCCCATCTCAATCAGTGTTGAGGTAATTATAGATCGAGAGCGCCTACCTAAATACCATGTCTGTGTGTGTGTGTGTGTGTGTGTTGGGGTGCTTCCCCCGAAACATTCCATGCCACTTACCTTTACAAAATATGCATATGTCAAGCTGATTGCTATCGTTGGAAACGGCGAGTCCATAAGCGGATAATCACGGGTGCGCGGATCTGATTTGTTGTCCATAAGATCCCGCCAGCCATCGTAAAACTGTGAGAGGTACTCCTGCAAAAGCAAAAAATAACAAGAAATATCATTAGTAAAGATCTTAAGCAATCTGAAAAACAGCCTTGGCTTGCAAAATGGGTTCAAATGTCAAATCAATATAATTCCACTTACTAAAAATTACAACACCTGACAATCTACCAAATCCATCAATGCCCACAATCTATTGTATGTGGATTATAATTAAATGTGCTTTGGTTTGACTGACCACCTACCCATTGATCTCTTGACTGGATCATTTGTGCAGTATGTGTGCCGCTCCAAAACATAAGCAAAATCACAAAAAAAAAACCGGCTTGACGGAAAGAAAAATCGGCGGCGCGCCAAACAACATTCTTAGTGAATTTCCGTATGCAGTTTAGACTTTCTGCTGCCAAAAACAGCGCCACTAGACAAAAAACTGGTCTTAAATCTGTTGCAATAGAATATATAGTCGGTAGTAAATCTGGAGAGCGGAGGAGATAACTAACATTAAATCGCCGCACAGGAACAGGAAAACAAAATGCGCTGTGGAATGCATTCATTGTGTTGATTATAAATAAAGCTTGCAATTATTTGTTTATTAGTGAAATGAAAAATTAAACTCGTTATGCTAATGCTAATCATCGCTTAAATAGTCATAGCAATCGTAATTACAGCGAACAAAACACGTCTCTAAAGAAGGGGCAAAATAAGTTACCTGTAAATTGCAGGGGCTTAACTTTAAAACAGCTCTCGCTGCGGGGGAACATTTTTAAATAAAGTAAAAACAATTGCTTTGGACATGTTTTTTGTTTACAAGTGCTGTATAATCAAAAGCAATTTATTAAATAACACACACGGAAATTTCTAGAAAGGTTTAAGGAAAATTTTCTTTGTTTCAATGTTATATGCAATTTATTTAGGATTATAATTTGTAATGAGCTATGGCAAAACTACAATTATTGACACTTTGGATTCGTGATTAAAATCAGTTGAAAAACCACATTTAAAACCCATTGGAAATTTAAGAAAAAACATGCTGCTTAATAATTAAGTTATTTAAAAATGGTCAAGAAATATTTTCTCAAGCTCGATTTAGATTTTCTCTAAGCCTTAGTTATAGCTTTGATAAACTTTTAAAAAACATTTTGAATACAACCACCACTGAATGTTAATTTATCCTGACTGTCGTCAGTTAATTGCTTTATTTTGCCTCTTGGCTGTGCCGCTGGCCACATGTTGCAAAAGGCATTTTGGTCTGTCAAAAGAAACAATGCATATTTTTGTCGCCTTGTCGACGTCATTTAGCATTCGAAGCCAAGTCAAGTCATGAAGTTTGCTTGGTTCATTAATGGCTTGGTACTACAGTGGCTGCCATTAGGCAGCGCACCGATCAAACTGAATGGAGGCTGTGCTTTGATGAGTGCGGGTGTGGTCACTTTGGAGCTGTGGAGTTTTAGCTGTAATTATTGCTTGGAGAACTGCATTGAGATAAAGGAAAAAAAAAAACTGCAAGGTGGTGATTTTTATTGTTACCCCTTTGAATTTCTGTGTGGCAAGACTTGAGTTAAGTTTGCGTGTGTTGTTTTTCTTAACAACCATATTTTACACAATCAACAATCGACTTCTAGTGGGTTTACATTGCACATATCACGCATACGCACTGTGTTCGCCGTCTCCCACAGCGAATGACTCGGCATTATTTGTATATAGCACCCATTACGCAATAAACGTTTGTACGTACAATGTATGTTTGTACTTAACCAGTGTCCCGTGAAGCGTGTAAAGATCTGTACTCAACCCTATAATCGAACTGTCACCATGTCTCATGATTCATGATTCCAAGACTCGACTGTGAGTCATGATGACGAACGGACGAACGGACGGACGGACGGATGAAGATATACCCAAAAGATTTAAACTATGCTGACACTGATTGCATCTAATTACGCCCCGAGATTTTCACTTTCACGGCTTACGAGATCATCATCTGCGTGTTCCATGTTTAATTGAATTTAAAATAATTACGCAGACAACCCAAATTCAAATTTAATAAAAGTGCTTCCGGTAAGCGGAATTTTCACAAGGCCAAAAAGCTTTTGCAAGTCTTCTGTAATTGATTGCAGAGTTGTTAAGGAATAATTGAGAGATATATTCATATATGCAGCTGACGTAGGTCACATATTTTATGTCATTTGATTAAGGAAAATTACTAGAGACAATCAACTATGCTGGCACGTCATTAAACCCGTTTTTCTCACACTTGCAACGAGTCGGCCAACACACATTAAGGCTTTTATAATAATATACATTTAACTGGCATTTAACCGTAGTAGTCAACTTACGGCCACTTTTTGTAATTAACTTAAAATGTTCGTAACTGTTCGTTTGTTTGTTTACTTAGTCTATCTAACAATGTATCAATGCATTCATCCGGCATTGTGAACTAGTTAAGTTCCGTATAGAACACCGTAAAAGCGTTGACCATATTTGATTTAAAACTTAAATTAGAAGCTGTTTTGGCTGTCATTTCGCAAGTCTCAAACTTTAAAAACGGAAATCGTGAGTGCAGTCAGTTAATCAATCATTGCATGCCTTCAAGCGATTTGTCAAAGCCCGATCGATTTCATCGCTTACAAAACGTAAGCTGTCCCAAAACAAAAGACTTCAGGCACAAACTTGCCAATCTCCGCTGCTGACGATTAAACAAGTGTAGAGTACAGAGAATGCGTAGGCGTTGTTGAACCTTAATTCAAGCAGCAACAAACACACAACAAATAACCGCAAGTCATTTGATAAATGCTGCTGTTTGTTGCTGTAAAAAACATCCGCATTAATTGATCTCACATGTTCGCACTTGTCTACGTTACAGTTTGAGAGGCAGTGTACGAATAGTAGTAGTAGTCAAATAATGAGGCATCTTAAAATTCTTTGCACATTTTGACTTAAATGTTAAGGCACGAGCTCAAACAAAAATATGCAAAAGCAAAACTTTGTTTACTTGTTGCCGGTTTCTAAACAAAACAAATCAATTTATTGCGCAATGTTTTGATAATAAAATTAAATGCATTCAATGTTCTGGGTGGGCCTAGAAAGCACTTAATCAACTGGTAATTGTGACAGCAACAAAACAACAAACAAACAACAAACATTCACCTTTTGCTGGCTATTTGTAATCGAGACAGACACAACTAATTCAAATTTAATGTTATCAAATTATTGACGCGACTTTTTAACGGTTTGTTGAACTTTTCTCAAATAAATCAACACAATACAACAAGAAAAAAGTCAAGCCACAAAAAACCGGTATTTATAAATATCGTCTACCAATGCGAACATTTTAATTACATATTATATATATGCGTCAAGCCAAAGAAACTAAATCAAGACGCATGGAAATTTTGCGAGACAGTCTGACAGAACATTTTTGGATACATTTATTTCTTACCGATAGATTTTTTTGCCAATTCATGCTGATGCTGTCTGTTGTTAATTTTTTTGAATGTCAGAATTTGTATTTTTTTTTTTGCCAATCGTACAGCCAATTGACATGGACTTTGGACACTGCAAATACTGCCAGTTAAAAATGTAATTTTGTTTTACTTTCTGTGTGTGTGTGTTGGTTACATAAAGAGAGACTCTGTCCAGCTCTGGGCAGCGCTGTTTGCGTAAGCAGACGCCGCTGCAGCTTCTCTCATCTTGACCCTTTTTTTTCGCTTTCTTTGGTTCACACGCGCCCAAAAAGTGCCCACAAAAATGCTTCCGTCAGCATCAGCGGCAAGTGTAAAAAGGTATTTGTAATTGTTGTGGTCTACTGTTTGTTGCGGTCGCAGCTGTTTCGGCTGCTGCCGCCGCGGCTGCTGTTGCGCGTTACATTTTAACGCTTCATTATGCGCCATAAGCAACAAAATTTACTATGTCAATTATTGGTGACTGATGCTGCTACGACTACTGTCCAACAGTTGACCATTCATCAGCATTGTTTGGCAGTGGCGACATCGTCAAAGGCAACGACAACTGGGCCTAACCCAAAAAATGCAATCGCACTTAAGCCATGACTAACATACATCTAGTTGGCCTGGTCAATACAATGAGATTTTTTCTTTATTGTGACTCTAATATGCGACTGATGAACAGCTGATTTTGAAGCCAAAAAACTTTTATTCGCTTTTTGCTCTTCATCTTTTCCATGGCATAATTATAAACTATAAATAAAACATGCTAATTATAAAAATCGACGAGGTCAAGGTTTTGAGCGCTCAATAAATCGCTTTTTAATTTTTGAGTATTTTACATTTACATATTTACATTCAAAGAGTTTAAATATGTAGCTCAATGAATACTGCATAAAATTTAAATCAGAGCTGTTAAAAAGCTTGCTAAATTATGTCAATTTACAAAACAATACAAATTTTAAAAAATGTTTATGTTACTGAAACATAAACAATGGCAATAAAATTATCAATAAAATGCCAAAAGACACAAAGAGAAAAAAAAAAATAAAAACAATGCCCAGCAACAAGCAGCAGCAACTGGCAAACAATATTATTATTATTATAAACAATTTACAACATCTTGGTAATTAATTAAATCAAGATAAATGTAGTCCCCCAAAAACTGAACAATCCCGGTCATAAACACACACACACAAATACAACTAAAAGTAGCAACTACCACAACTATAAAAATACCAGCAATAATGACAACAATAAGCAATACAAGTTTCAAATGCAAAACTGGGAAGACGGCAACTGGAAGACAACAGATGATGATGATCAAAAGGTGTTGAGTCGGCGATGAAGTAACATGGACAGTCCAAACTTTTTGGTACACACACACACACAACAGTTTTTTTTACAAGGCCAACTGGCCAGGCAGTTGGACTGGCTTTTTATTTAATTTTTTTCTCTTTGTATTTTGCCAACTCTGGGACTTGGGACGAAATTTGGATGCGGTGGATGTGATTGCGACTGCGTCTGTGACTTGGATGCTGTCTAAATATACACTCAGTTTTTTTAATTTACGTTTCATTTTGATTTGATTTATTTTAATGGGCTAGGCGGTGAACCTTTTATATAAGCATATAGTGTCATCTGCCACCGGGGCGGCACTAAGTAATTTGCCATGCTATTAAAAATATGAATTCACATTTGTAAATCCGTATAATTGTGCCGCTCAACACTTTTACTTTTTCCCAGCTGCCGTCAAAGTCAAAATAAAGAAAAGATACGAGTATAAAAGAGAGCAGGCACAGAGCGGGAAACTGGTTTAAAAAAAAAAAAAACTTAAAACCGATTGATACAACAAACAACAAAACTCGTGTCGCACTTGGTGATTTTTTGTTTGGTTATTTAGGCAAAATACAAATTAAAGTTAACACCAACCAAAAATGAAGAAAAAATTGCTTGAATAGACGCAAAAAAGCATAAGCCAAAGCTAAAAGAAATGAAAAGAAGCGAGGAAAAAAACGAATTGTGGAACCTGCACAACATAAAAATCAATTTATAGGTCAAGTTGAGCGCAGCTCAATGTATGTGTGTGTGTATGTGAGTGTGCAACTCGCTTTTAAAGTTAAAAATTCAGGTTCAGCTTGAGACTTTTACCCAAGCGGCATCTTGTCTAACAAGACAAATTATGCAACAACGAATGGACCAATACACAAAAATCAAACACACACTCGTGTACACACACACACAATGTGTGTAAAAAAAACGCGCGTTAAGCACCTGCAATTAGCTATCCAATCATTTTTTAGTCTAATCGTGTTCAAAGTAATTAAACAAAAGCGTTAAATTATAAATATTCAACACAAATTGTGAATTTTCCTGTTGATGTTACAGACTGCAGGTTTGCAATCGGTATTGTGGGTCAAGTTGAAAATGCAACGCGATCCACACACACACAACACTAACATTCACATTCACATTCGCTCGAAATAAACGCGAGCGACTTGCGCGCGAATTAAAACGCTTCGAAGCTTTTGGCGACTCTGCCTTGCAGACATTATTTCATCACAGCAACAAAAGCAAAACCGCTTTGCTGCACTTGCCGCAACAAATTCACCAAAACTCTGATATTGTATACACATGTATGTATCTTGTTCGTATCTTGTTTTGTCTGCTCGCTAAAGAAGATTTTAAGAGCGTTGTTGTTCGAGCGCGCGCGCGACTTTTAGAGCAACTAAATCGCGTTAATTTGGCAATCAAGCAGTCGTGTTGCTGTTGTTGTTGTTGTTGCTGCTGTTGTACGACTTAAATGCCAGTAATTGGTGCAAGACCCCAGTTGTTGTTCTTGTTGATGATGTTGATTGTGTTTTTGGCTGTATTTTTTTTTTTATTTTTTTGGGTCGCGTTTTTGGCGCGTTTCAAGTTGCACATTGCTTGTTGCATTTAAACAAGCAAAGTCTAGTTATAATAGTCAAGTGCACAGCTGCAAATACTCGAATGGTGCGTAAGCAAGTTTATTAAGAAAACCCCACAACTTCAATCCTGAATCCCACATTCCAGAACCTGCTTTTTAAGCTGGCACAAAGATTTCGCAAATGCTAAATGTACATATGTATGTACACAAAAATATGCAAATAAATATAAAGTTGCCGGGCCACCTTTCGAATTATGTATTTATTCTGGCATCTTTTTGTTGACGTTAAGATCGTCTGTAATAATTTTAAAGTACAATACAATTTAGAACTTTTTTTGAAGTGCAATGCCATATGAATTATAAATTCGAGTTGTTTGTTTAAAGTCAATCGATTGTGCGAAAGTGCTGTCAAAATAGCTGTCAAGTGTAATGAACTTAAAGCGCACAAAATAACAATTTTATTTGCTTATTTACAGTTGCGGTTTTTTTCAAGTTTAAAGCTTGCTTTGAGATAAAAGCTTAATAACATTTTATTGTAAATAAATAAGCAAACAATGAAAAGTATAATGGGATTATTATTCATAAAAGGCAGGAATATTTGAAATCTTTTTAACTTGACCATTTTATCTATCATAATTGTGTTCATGCTAGTTCCCTAATCTTAAACGAGCAATTATTGAATTACCACAAGCGACACTTACTTCAATGACAGTCCGATAAGAAAACGCCGATGTCAGCGTCACAGCCATAAGGCACACGTTTATATCAGTTTCTGCTTCTTTTTCTTCACAGAAACAAAGCTGTTATTTTTTTTTTTATCAGTTTTTAGCACTTGGGCGCGATATACGAATTTGGAGAGAATGTGCTCAGCTCTAAACTAATACGAGTAAAACCCGAAATAGAGTTAACTTTTTAGACACACACGCACACACACTAAGAGAGAGCGCGAGATAAATATGTAAATAGAAGGCACGCACTAATTCAATGTTAGACAATAAACCTTTGGCCAAATGGCACACGAGCATTGCAAAATGCGGCAAATGCAGCTCCTCGCTACGATTCGCACCATGTGCATTAATACAAATGCAAATTGGTCACTGGGGCACAATTGCAATATCGCGCATACGCCGCGTTATACTAACAGAGCAAAGCCGATCGAGTCACATGCGACTGGCCCGAAACTAACACAAAAAAACTTATCTCTCTCACTCTCTTAACAGCTGAGCGCGCTGCCAGTGGCCGCTAAGTCAACGCTGACGTCGACGTCGACGCCATCAAACTGTCTCTCTACAAATGTATTGGAGCGCAGTCAGGGGGCTTACAGCAGTTGCAAGCAAATCGCTTGATTAAAATCAAATTTTATTATGATTTTAACTGGCAGTTTGGGGCAACTGGCCAAGTAAATGGCTCAGTCTACCATATATGGCCAATACCCGAGTATGCCTATACAGCGTCGTCAATTTTCTGCCTAAACATTTTCAGTGTCAAAGCGCAATGCAAAAAAAAGTCAACCCAAAGGAAAGAAATCAAAACAGAGCTGTAATATTTATTGAGCAATCCAACAAAAGTAAATCACTGAGTACCCAAAAACTGCCAAAGATTTGAATATATATTTTGTAAAATGGTGCAATGGGCGCGTTTGGATCATTAGCCAGCTGCGATTGGTTAACCAGCACCTTTTTTTTTGTCTTTCCTCATTATTTATTATTTCTTGTATACTGTATTTTTTTTTTTTGTCGAATTTGCAGTGAAGCCGCTGAATGAATATGAAAATCACTGGATTTCTACACAGCATCAGGCGCAGCGATGATGAGTACAAAAATATTTAAAGACCTGACGAATAAGCAACACAAAGCGCACAACAAAAAAACAATGCAGTAGCAGCAGCACCACAACAACAACAACAACAACAGCTGAGGCAATCACTTGTTGCAATCGTCAGCTCAGATTCAAAGTTGACCATGAAACAATATCCATTTCACTTGCCATCACCAATCGCCAATCACCTGACGATAATCACAAAGGCCTAAAAGTTTTTAAGGGCCGGCCATTAAAAAAAAACAAACCAATATCCAGTTATCCAGTTGGTTATTCAAGGTCAGAGCATTTCCGTAATGAATTGTTGTCAAGCAGCCCTTTTTTTTGGACCAGACTCGGCCTTCACCTGGCCACAACATTCACACACGTTTGTAAATAAACAAAAAGCATATTTGCAGAACATGCATTTTGGTTACTGTTACTGTTTACTGTTACTATCATGCACATACACAAAAGTTCAAGTTCACTACAAAAATTTCTAAAGTCGAGACGCCACAAAAAAAATAGCAATCGTGAAAAATTCAAAGTCACGAAGAAAGCTGAAAGTTCTGTGCGCTGCAAAAATGTTTGTTGTTGGGAAGGGCATTGAAAAGTTTTGAGTATTTGTCATTGATAAATATGAACTGCACTTTTTTTTACTCTTGTTTGCATTTCTGCAGAAAACAGAACATGATGACACTGGGGAAAAACCCAAATGCACTCGTGTTGCAGGTTAAGATGGAAGGTTTTTTCTCAACGACTAATTGCTCGTAACTATTAAACGTTTAATGACTGCTGACAAGTGTTTGTTTATCCTAAGCTCGAGAATGTCACAATAGTATACGATGGGCATGTCAGAAGGAATTTTATAAATAGAGACACGACTAAGTGCTATTTGTATCTTGTGATTTACCATTTTCTCTTTCGGGCTACGTAGCAAAGTTCAAAGTTCATTACCTGCATCTTATATTAGGTAACACTATTAAACATTTTTTCGCCAAATCACGAAAATATTACATTAATATATCAAACATTTTTACAATTTTTGCCACTCACCATTTTTATAAAACAATTTGTTTTCGCTTGCTGTCAGTCAGAATAATTTTCCAAGAAAAAAACTGCAATTTTTCACTGGCAATATTTCAAACTTTTGTCGTCATACACTAAATATCACTTTTACTGAATTTTTTCAACACTATTATAATCCTTGTTGGACTTAAATACTTGTAATTGTGATAGTTTATGAATTATTGGTTAAACACGCGCAACAGTCGCACAAATTTTGTATATATATATATAAATTCAATTAATTTGGTATTTCTCAATATTTGTTAACGAAATCACAGTCACATCTATCGTTTTGCCAACTCCGGAGCTTCCGATGCTAGCCAACTGACTGACCAACTGACCAACTGTTAACTGATGGCTGCTGCTGTCTTTGTATCTGACTTCAGTGTCTAGTGTCTAGTTTCTAGTGTTAAGTGGACTCTACCGGGACTGGGTGAGCGTACGTTTTACCATTCAAATCAAAAACACTGAAATAACTTTGATTTCTCGCTGTCGCTTTACTTTTATACGAAGCGCATAGTGGCAGCGACGCCAACGCTGACGTCGACGTTGTGGTGAGCGAAGCGGAGCTTTTGATATATTCTGAGCGCAGCTTCAATTCAACACCAAACAGTCCAACAGGTTGCCAGCTGTCAGCGCTTGCGTGAGTGTGAGTATGTGTGTGTTTAATTTGAGCGTATGTTCGATGCGCTCTCTCTTTGTCTGCTGCGTTTGAGTTTTTGGGCAAAGGATGCTGTTGCCGAGCTGCCGAGTTAACTTTGAGCTGCGCTTGAGCTTTGCTGTTACTCTCTCTTTCTCTCTCTCCCTCGCTCTGGCTCTCTTTCTCTTTGCCTTTGCACCCACACAAAGGGCAGTGTTAATTATAAGTCTGTTATCAAGTATTAAACACGATTTTGAGACCAGAGTACAAAGTTCTGCGAAAGCCCAATGGAAACTTCAGTAAGTATAACCTTAAAAAAGACCGCGCGCTTAGAAAAGATTAAAAAGCAACTACATTCGAATGCAAATTTGTGATATTTCAGCAATCACATATCATCTGCATACGGAAAATGTGTGCAAAAATTATTAATGGATGTCAGATACATTTTTGCTTTAAATATCGATGAAATATAAAATTGAAACGAAACCAGTTTTTTTTATTTTTTGCGCTCATTTAATATTCCTGATAAAAGACACAGTCTGAGATTTAGACATGCGTCGCATGGCCGCATTTTTCTATTGTTTATTAAGTGTATATTTGTGTATATGTATTTCTCATAAGCGAGCACCGAAAAAAAACCTAAAAACGGAGGAAACACTCTGCAAATATCTTAAAACCAAGAAGAAGATAAAAAAAACAATGGCTCTCGTTTAGTACTGTGACAGAATAAGAACGACCAGCCATCATCGATGGCCATCTCTGGCTTCCTCAATCATAAACCAGTGGCTAGCCCAGCTACTGACCAGGCCAAGCCTATCGTGACGATCGAGTTTGAATGTCTGCAGGCTAATTAAAAGTGTTTGGCATTGCTATCTCTCTAATCAAAGTTAATTAAAGTCAGTTTTGTGTTGCAGTACTTTAGAAGTTAGGCAATATGTGGTTCATTTTGATGTTAAAGCCCATTACGCAAGTGTCAAGTTTGTTGCATTAAGGAGTGCTCGTCACAGTCAATTTATCACGTGCAACTTCTAGAGTATATTTTTTTTTGAATTTTGAATTTGCTCGCTAAGTACTTATACCTATAAATAAAAATCTCTCCATTCATTGTTGCCAATTCATCGTAGGTTTGCATAATGCCAATTACTTAAATGTTTATTAAACAGCTTGTTATTACGCAATATGCAAATTTACTGTTTCTCAATGCATCCACAATTTCAGAATAGTATGTGGTCATATAGTACTTGACCCGAAGCCGCAAACCATGCGCATGATTTCAATAATAATACTTAGGAAATTCCACTTATCTCTGTGGGTTCCCTACAAATTACCACTATGCAATTTAAAGTATAAAAATGTAAGTTGCAAGAGGAAAATATAATTATCTTTGTGGGTTATAAACGTATTCGATATAGAATAACACAATGCTTAACAAATAAACGGAGCTAAACTTATTTTTGTCGGAAATTCCAATTATCTCAGCGGACTCCTTCAAACTAGTATCTAGAACTTACTAATAAACAGTTTAAAAATAACTTCAAAACAATATTAGCTCAGCTTTCCATTTTTATAACGATAGAAAAACAAATTACTAAATACGTTTTGTTTATTTTCAAAAGAATAAACAAACGTAGGCCAAACATTTAGGTTTGCAAATTAACTTGTTGTTTTTTAGGACTAGTTACCAAATATGGTAGTTATTATGATTCAAGAATACGTAATTTGTTTGTGTTTGTTTATCATATCGCTCCAGATCACTTTCCTGTCTCTTCGACCCACCTGCTATCACTGCCTTGCTGTTCCAAGTGGCCATTAATCAGATCGGAAAGACTTAAGTCAAATGCTGCCTCCCCCGTGCAGCGATCAGAGATCAGTGTGCGTTTTTCAGCTTCCGGCGCACTCACACACACAAAAAGCAGTTGTTGAGGTACAATGACATTTTGTTAAGTAAAAAGCGGCACTGTTGAACTGTGTGTTTCTTAAAATAATGATAATTATTTTAAGTTCACATGTTGGTGTGTGTGTGTGTGTGTGTGTATGCCTAATTATGCAACCTTCGGGCGCAAGGCATGAATGAGGCAATGGTTGGAAAAATACATACTTACACTGGTCAAGTGGGGATCGAATTTTGGCAGATGATGCTTTCGATGCTAAGGCCGCTCTCCATGTTTGGCCAGTTTTTTGTGGGTGTTGCTAAGCTTAAAGATGTTTTGCGTTTTTTTTTTTTCTTGTAGCGTCTTTTGTTTTTTTTTCTCGATCGCTTTTTGTTTGTTTATTGTAAACAAGTTACGACCATTAACCTTATTTAAACATACAAAACATATTAAATTAATAAAAAAATTAAATTATGTATATATTTATACTAACGACGCGAAGAGTTCAAGGTCTTTTTGGGCTTTTGCGCATTTGTAAAAAACTTACCAAATAGAGCGCGGAAAGCGTGCAAAGGTAAAAACAATATTCTAACG
Organism: Scaptomyza hsui; assembly: GCA_018152825.1. Taxonomy (NCBI): domain Eukaryota; kingdom Metazoa; phylum Arthropoda; class Insecta; order Diptera; family Drosophilidae; genus Scaptomyza; species Scaptomyza hsui. The sequence continues at coordinate 2,894,283 of JAECXO010000004.1, read as the reverse complement.
CAAGCTGCTAATGAGTAGCGAACATTGAACACAACAAGCAACAACTACACAATACATTGCTGCAGTAACCTCCCTTTGCCCGGCGTTGTGCAACTTTCAATGATTGATGCGTTTATTTGGCGCTGCTAGAGCCTCAATAGCTCTCCAAGCTTTGAATTCAAAGACAAAGACAAAGGCAGCCACAGCAGCAGCAGCAGCGCGAAGTCAACGTCTGCGTCAGCTGCAGCGGCATTGCAGCAACATATGCGGCGTATGGTTAATGTTGTCGTTGTTGGTGTTGTTGCACTTGCCGCAGCCATCATTATTGTTGTGATTATTAAATAACGGTTAAGTCAAGCGCCATTTTTTTAATTCTGCAAATCATTCTTACATTTTCATTTTTGTTGGGCAATGTTATTGAATGTCTGTAAAAAAAATATAAAGTAAACGCAGACAAGAATGATACTATACCTGCAGCATTAGTCATGAAAGAGAAACCAGTTTAAGCCTTGCCAAAAAATATTGAAAAACAAAAAAAACATTGAATTAACACGGTAACTGGACTTTCCACACAACAAAAAACGACGAAAAACGTGCTGCGCTTCCATATAGAAACCAAAAAAAAACATTTGTCAACAGCCCAAACAAGTTCAAAGCAAATCGATCAGCAGCAGCCACCGCTCAAAGTGTGAATGTGAATGCGAGTGTAAAGATGCCCCATGATAATGATCATCATCGGCATCAATGAAGTTGATGACCACTGGCTAGGTTTAGTACACACATAAAATCAACAGGGGTATTAGAAATTGCGTAAGGTGTTTTAACATCGGCAATGTTGGAAATGATATCAAGGTCAGCGGGTTGACACAAAAACCTAATGAATCAGCTAACTAATATTAATTGGTCATTGTATTGATCTGATGTTGAACAATTTCATCAATTAGCACAAAATGCTCAAACTGCAATACTCAAAAATTTACATGAGAATTTACTAAATCTAAGTTCCGATTTTTGAATAGCATATTTATTTTCAATATGCAAATTTTATGAGCTTATAAATACTATGAATAAAAGCGAGATAATTTAAACAACGGTTTAAAAGTGCATTGGATGCATATGCAAGCAATTTAATAATTTATGCTCTATACCTAGATGCAGATTGATTAATTGGAGTGGAAACTTTTTTGATTTTTTTAATTAAAACTCTAGTGTTTTGTTACGACACGTACAAAATTTATAGTTTATATACGAAAATTTAGATATTTAATACAAAAGAAATTGAATACATTTTTAATCATTACCAGGCCTCTTTTGCACTTCTCACATTAAAGAATGCTTGTTTAAATGTCGATTGTCAGCGGAGACGTTACTTGGTATTTAAAATTAATCGATATTAAATCATATCGGTCTTCAACATGTCGCCGAATGGTATCGCACATTTCGTGTTAGCGATAGTATCGATACAATATCAACAAATACACTCGGATTCTGGCTGCCTGAAGAGATAGACCCAAACAAGAAAAAATGTTGCAACAAAATATTTTAGATCAGCTAAAACAATTTATAGAAACAGTAAGCAAAGGACACAGTAATCCACAGCTTCTGACAAAGCCCTCACTAGTAAAACTTGCGTAAGTTGGCGCTCCACCTGCAATTGTTATTGTGATATATTTTTACCTAACGCATTTTACGCACACAGTGTAAGCTTTCTCGATGAGCTGCCGGCGACTCGGGACATCGTTTTTGATTACTTTGGAATACTGGCCGAGATCGGCGTGCAGCTGTATGTGTCACCCGAAATGGTTGATCAAAAAACAGGTCTGCCGGTATCGCAATTAAAGCAGGGAGGCAATCGACAGCAACAGTTGCGTGCAGAGGAATATGAAAGTTTTAACTTGGTTAAGACTGCACTGCAGAACTTGGTGTTTAAAGGCCCGCCAGCGTGGTCGCCGCTCATAGCTAACTGGAGTTTAGAACTGGTTGCAAAGCTATCGGATAAGTACACACAGCGCCGCATGACTATTCCCGCCTCGTGCAACTATTGGCTGGAATGCAATGCCATGCACGGTCTGCTCACGCTGATCAACAGTTGCTTTCGTAAATTGAGTAATACAGAAGCGGAGTCTTGTGTGGAGACCATGCTCAATGCCTTTCATCGCTATCCCATGACATTCGATTGGATTGTGGCACGTTTGGGAGGCTGTTTTCCCTATAAGATAATTATGCAAATCCTGCAGTGTGGAATTAAGCGTTTTGTGGAGGACTATCGCTGTCATTTGGACTCTGAGGCGGGCATCTTGGACTACATGACCTCATGTCATGAGCAACAACTGTGCGGAGCGTTTCGGGAAATGCTTAAAGATGGTCTGGCACCCAAAAAACCATTTGATGTGGCTATAGTGCCTTTTCTTCTAATTACTACAAATTACTCCGATGCCATACTGCAAAGTTTGGTCAATGTTTTTGTAGAAATTTGTGAGTGTGTGCCATTTATTTAACCAAAATAGTTTCATTAATATAATTGTTTTTTGTGCCCGCAGTCACTGAAGACATGTGCGACGCAATCGTGCAGAAGGCACCTCTTTGGCTCAGCAATAAAATGTTTGCGGACATGCAGCCGTCACTAAACAATGCCATCCTGCGTCTGAATCAACACGGCGCCAAGCTGCTTCTAATGGTCGCAAAAATGGCTGATAAGTACGTTTGGTGCCAGGACTTTTTGGACAATTCTTTGCAGGAGCTGGAACAGTGGGTTCTTAACATGCGCAATTGTCCTTTGCTGGCTGATTTGGCATCCGTGGAGACGAAGTTCATGCTCTGGAAAAGCAGCGCTAGCACAAATATATTAGAGCAACAGACGGCAGTCCGATTACTGCTCGTTGTATGTAAGTATTGATCGTACATATTACATCTGGGCTCCACTAACAAAGCTTTGTTTGATTTATAGCCTCACAGCATCCACATATATACTATCAAACTATTTCACAATTGTTGCGGAAATCGTATTCAGAAAATCCCAGTACCATTGGGGCTCTTATGCGTCTGCTGGGTGGACAGAGCGGTGTGCTCAACTTCCCTAGCATAGCACAGGGCTTCAAAATGGTGCTGGAAGATATAACGCTTCAAGAGCAAGTGAACAATCGCTTACCCGTGGAGCCAGGCACTCCCACAGAGGCATATAACACATTTTACAACCTCAACCTGCTGGCCAAGTAAGTGAATTAATCACAATAATGCATAAGGCAATTGCTATAATAATTATTTGCTTTTCGACAGAATGCAGAAGAAAAATCACTTTCCTCACACGAAGCCCCAGTTACTCACGCAATCACTGAACGAGTGTCTTCCCAAGATTATACAAATACTGGACTGTACAATACAAAAGCTAGTGCTGAAAATGGATAGGGTTGCGGCTGAACGCAGTGCCGCGAAGTTTAAGATGCAACAGGCCAGCAACAACAATCGCGGCACTATGCGCGATATGTGTAATGGGAATGGCCCCATAAAACGCGCTAAATTAGAAACAAATGCAGTCACCAGCACCGAGGAAATAAGTGATGCAGCACGAATGCGTTTGGCGCATCAAATTGTCGAATTGCTGAACAACATCGAGGCTGGTGCACGGTGCAATGTACTGCGAACACCGTTGGTTCTCAAACTGGCCGTGCTTAGCGTCAAATACTTCTTCGTTGGCCTCACAGAGAAATGTAAGTAGTTTGTATTTCACGCTTGGTTGGCCGGCTAATGAACACTTATTCCCCACAGCTGTCATAAGTCGTGCGGCAGCCGCCCATCGTGCCTTTGCTCTTCTGCAGCGTCAATGTTCAGCTCGTAAGATTGCACGCACTGTTTGCTTGCGCGAGCTGATTGAGTCTGCGCTGTTCTATCATGGCCATTTGCTCGGCCAACTGGAGGAATACGAATTGGATGAACTACAAATACCCGAACATGAGCATTTAATAACGCAAAACCTGCACACTAGCTCTGGCACGATTTCAAATCGCTCCGTTTTGCATTCAGGCATCATTGGACGGGGACTGCGTCCAGTGCTGCCCAACAATAATAGAAGTTGCGACGCAGAGAAACAAGCCTTGTATCTGAAAGCGTTAAATGCGTGTTGCACGGATCTGGTAAAATATAGCTAATCAAGATAACATCTTATATAAAACCTGACAAACTGATTTATATTATCAGGATAAGCCCAACAACGTTGAAGGCTACTCGCTGGTGTCACTAACGCTTGTGGAACTGGTTTCAACGGATGTTATGTACAATGGGCTGCCCTTTCCCGATGAGGAGTTTACCCGCGTAACAATGGAACGCGATATGCAAATACGCCGTGCCTTTATAACCTCGCCAGTGCTTTGGGCCGTGCTTGGCTTAATAGCCACGCACAGACCCGCATTGTGCTACTCTTCGGTGCTGCTTCGAGCGCTGTGCGCAACTTGTTTGCACCATTGGCGCGGCAAGAATGGTAAGCGCTTTGTCATTTAACATTGAAGCGAAATTACTAATAATTTAATTATATTAATTGCAGTAAGCAAATTCCAGCCCACTGCAGCCAACGACGAGCTTATGCTGTGCACTAAAAAACTGCTGCAATTGCTAGCCATGAGCCAGCTCATACCGCCACCACTGTCTAACCTGCACACAATAATTGAGCACTTTGAAGCGCCAGAGGCAAGTTCCAAAACAATAGTTGTAGCTTATTCTAATAATGTAAATTGTTGCACTATTTAGATTGCCCTACTGCTACGTGAGTGCATTTGGAATTATTTAAAGGATCATGTGCCATCGCCAGCACTTTTTCACGTGGACAACAATGGTCTGCATTGGCGCAACACGAGCCAGGCCAAAGTGCCGCCGCCATATGTAGATACTCTACGTCAACTGATGCAAAAGAAGCTTAACAAGCTTGGCCCTCACTATCATCAAATGTTTATCATGGGCGATTTGCATACTGTTCCAAGTCATCCAACAATAGCAGAGCATCCAGCGGCAATACCCAAATCCAGCATAGAAGTCGTTGAACTGGAATAATATTATTTGTTAGCTGTGTTTACGTTTATAGTTTAAGTTTGCCAAATTTGTAAATGTTTTCTGCTTCCATGGCGAATTTTTGCACACATTGAAATGATTCCATTGTTTTGCAACACCAGTTTAGGATAATTAAAATCTACACATTGTACATTTGTTAACAAACAAAATTTCAGAATACGGCCGAAAAATAATAAAGAAATTGAATAACAAAGTTTAATCAAAACACTTCCATTGTAATATGTAAACACATACCTCTTTTGGGGGATACAATTTACAGACTAAGAAACCATCAAGCCAAGTACGTACACATTCACATAAGGTCGTTTCTTTATATTATTTTCTGTTATTCTAAATGCAGTTTGTAGGTTGTTTGTATATATTAAAATATTCTTCATTTTTATTAAACTTATAAATTTTCCATTGCAAATACTGTCCAGCAGTTTGTGTATAGTCGGCGCCTGTAAATTGCATTAATTTAGAAGATATTAAAACCAACAATAGTTCCATTTGAACATTTTACTTATTTGTTTGCGTTTGCCGACGCGTAGTTTACTTTAACGAATCTTTGCTAATTGCAATTATTCAACGTGTTTTTGTTCTTTACATTTAATACATTTCAACGACCTAAATAACTCTCTCATATATAATACACGGTATTGTCACTTGGATTTAACTTGCATTCTGGCTGCTGTCTCCCCGCTTTCTAAGCTCATTCAAAATCTCATCTCTGGGTGTACAGCTTGATAAACTCTCTCTCTTTTTCTCTCTCACACAATGTCTCTCTATTTTGCTTAATAAATACTTGGCGAATGTAAGACAACAAAAAAAACGAAAACAAAAACCAAAAAGTTGCTCACAATTTGTTAACAAGGTTATTACTTTTCCATATTACGCTAGTAACTAGTGGGATGGGGTAAGGGCGATCGCCTACGAAGTGCGACAATGGCTCAATTTTCGCACAGAGATACAAGAAGCAAGTTTTTTAGCGCGCCGCTTAAAACCGGAGCCCTTTTTTTTAATCGATGTCTCCTCTTTGGAACCATTGGCGATGGCAGCAGCGGCAGCTTCAGCACTTGTTGATGGCTCATACAGATGGCACGCGGCATTAGCAGCAGCAGATTTGTTGGCGCGAATCTCTGCTGCAGCAGATGCAGCGCGACGAGCCAATTCCTCTATTTAAACAAAAGGTTATCAGTAAGTGGTTTTGACATTACTAACGTACATACGATTGACATCATGCTCAGTAAAGTAAACGTCTTCCTGCTCCTGTTCGTTGCCATAGTGATAAGCTTCAAGGTACGGCAGTACTGTGGAACGACCATATTTGTCCTTGAGTGGAGGAATGGGTATAGGTGGGCCAGTCACCGCTGGTGCGGACAGGAACCAACTGCAAACATATAAGCCATTAGTTTTGACCGAAAAACACAGAAGGATAATACAAATGTACTTACGTATCTTTGCGTATTTGCTGAAGAGAAAGTCGTTCACTGGGATCTGCTTGTAGCATACCTAATATTAATTTGGCAAAGCTATCATCCAATGCGTACAGCCAGTCGGGAGCAATCCACTGACTACGACCAATGTTCTCCAAAAGCCGATAGATGTTGTCGCCCTCAAATGGATAAAGTCCAGTTGCCAGATTATAGCTGCAATTAAAATACAGTTTAATGAGACCATTTACTAAGTCAAAGCTTCTATGCTTACAGTGTTACGCCACTGCTCCAAATGTCTACTTTGAAGCCAGCGAAAGTTTCATGGCCGTTGGCAATTTCTGGCGGTTGAAATGCTGGCGACCCCTGACCCGTCGTGCAGCTGTCGTCCGGCGCAAACAGATCCAGCTGCTCGGCTACTCCAAAATCAGATATTTTGAGCGTTTGGTCAAGCGTAAGAAGCAGATTACCCGGCTTGATGTCCTTGTGGATCACGCGACAGCTGTGCAAATATTCCAACCCATTAACCAGCTGTAGAAAATACCTATGTGCCTGATAGAGTGGCATCTTCTTTTCGGGCGCATGGTCTAGCATCTCCTGCAAGCCTCCAATGCAATACTCCATAACCAAGTACATTTTTTGTTTCTCCTCATTGTACAGCACATCAACCAATTGTACCACATTCTGATGCTTTAGCTGTTTGAGCAAATGAATCTCTCGTGTCACATTCTGCTCGCCATTGGGAATACGTCGCAGCTTGCGCTTGGTGAGTATCTTAACAGCGAGGCGGGAAAGGTTTTCCGAATTCATGGCCTCCTTGACTTTGCCGTATGATCCCTCACCGAGTACATCGCCCATTACGTATTTTCCCACCATTTTAATGTTCTTCTTTTTCTGTTGATAGATAATGTCTTGACTGTCGACGCGATTGAAGAACATGTTGCCAATATCCAGTGTAACCCTGTCCAGTGCATCAATCGCATCGTCGTCCAGCCAGGTAACGCCCGGGAGCTCTGTATGGTTATGCCCACCCACAGCAGCATCAAGTTCTGCATCCTTGTGCGTCCAAACCTCTTCTACGTCTGATGTTGGTTCGAAATGATAGTTTGGGTTTGTTAACAAAACCGTCATTTCATCATCCATCGCTCCAGATAACCCGACATCCTTGCTAGTTACATCGACCGATAAGTTGGAGCCATGCTGCTGTTCACCGCCAGCCTGAAGATGTGTTGCTTTTACTTGTGCCTCCATTACATGTGTGCTAGTCACAGTAACAGTCATTTGGATGCGTTTCACACTATTTGTGTACACCTATTATATGAACGTAAACGGCGCTCTATTGCTGTTGCCGTCGCCGTTGCCGTCTCTTCGCTCTCCTTATTGCTCGTGGGCCAAACTAGAACATTGCATAAACCTTCGGAACTGCCCACAGCACACAGTTCACATTTCTATGAGGCAAATGCTGATCGCGTCTTCGGTCTGTTGTACACGAAGTTTGCAGCAACGCTAACTAGGTTGTTACTTCTGCCCCGCTCGTGCTTTTCTGCTATAAATTTAAGTGTTTACTTTAGTCAGGGAATATGTTTTTTTTTTTAGTTGTATGTGTATGTCAATTGTTGATATAATATCGATACTTACGATATTTTCACTAATTATGCACTCGTGTTCCGTCTCTTGATAATTCTTTTTCTTTTCGCTTCAATGTATCGATTAGGAATCAGCTGATTGTTAAAATGCCAATGGAACGAACAATTTATTAATTACAAAAATGTACTTGCTTTAAAATAATTTAATTTTATTTATTTTTTGTAAAAGGCAATATTCGTGACAAAAATTTTAAATCGATTCAGTACATGGAATGCCCCTACTTGTATATCGCAGCGGCAAGACTCGATAAATGTAATAAGTTTGTGTTGTTAATGTCACACTGACACATTTTATCGGACAGACAACAAAAACTTTTTTTATTATTGTTATTGTACCTATTAATAAACCTTTTGAAAAGGTAAATGCAAGTCATGGCAACAGGAATCACAACAAAAGCAAGACTGGAAAGACTAATGGCCGCCAAGGCGGATCTAGAGTCACAAATCAGCAAAAATGGGCAAATATTGGCAGCGGTAAATATATACAACCATAATACATAATTATGCAGACAAGGTAAACTTAACGAGGTATCGCGGATTCAGTATGTGACGTCAATAAAAATGATTATCCCTGTTGCTTGTTAAAAGTTGTGTTACTTGAATTGCCGTAAGCGAGACCCTCTGGTAGTGCACCTTTTGCAATGATATTAAATTTTCTATAATTAACATATATAATTGTTTGTAATCCTTGCAGAATGACAATGTTGGCATGACCGGGTCACTTGTTGATTCTGAAGGATATCCACGCAACGACATTGACGTCTATCAGGTGCGTCAGGCAAGACAGACCATTATTTGTTTGCAAAACGATCACAAGGAGCTAATGAATCAAATACAAAAACTGCTCAATCAATACCATGCCGAAATATCTACTACGGATCCTGAGCTGGTGAATCGTGCATCGGCTTTGGAACTAAACGGCGAACGAGAGGGCGGAGGAGCAATGATAACTCCACTAGAGACGCGCGTGCTAGTTATAGTCAATTTAGTTAGCCCTAACTCGCCAGCCGAAACAGCGGTCAGTATATACGTCTTATAATCTACTATTAACTATAGCTTATAAATAATTCCAGGGTTTGCGGGTGGGCGACAAGATAATGCGTTTCGGCTCCATCAATGACTCTAACTTTAAGGATAGCTTAACACAAATCGGTGAACTGGTACGCAACATGCAGAATCAAAATGTCCATCTAAAAATTAAACGTGATGAACAACTGCATAATTTGGTTCTGGTTCCCAAGACGTGGAGCGGTCGTGGACTTCTGGGCTGCAATATTGTACTCCCACCGGAACCTATGGAATATTAGCTTTAACATGTACAGTTTTAATTAATTGCATGTAAATGTAAGCAAACTAACTTAAACTTTTTTTATACTTACCAACATTAAGCTATAAAGTTTGTGTTTGTGGCCTAAATATTCAAAAAAAAAAGCTTAGTCAGTTTGTCATTTCAATGCTGGCTGCACTGCATTGACGGTGACAGGCTGCAACGGCTGTTGAATAACTATGCCAAGCTATGACATCAATACATCCAAGGCAATATGCTCAGCGGGGTGGAACCAAAATGGCGCACAGCTTCAAAGACCTATATTTGAACTTTAAGATTGTGAATTGAAAAGCGCGCCATTGCCAGAGCTTTAGCAAGTTGGCAGGCCCAACTCGCGCCTGCCTACTCCACGTTGTTGCGGGATGCTCAACCCTAATACCTCAAAGGATCCAGCAGCCTGTCAGTTTGTGCGCCGTTGCTGTGCCAGTTGAGAAATACAATTGAAAGTGCGTGCATCGCGAGCGGGAATACTACATGCCACAAGGGAGATTAAATGAGATGAATTTATTGTAGTGAAAATTTGTGTAATTAAGATAAGAACAAAGCTAATGGCAAATTAATGGATGCGCATGCGAAATTCCACAAACTTGCAAATTACAGCATCAATTACGGAGAATAAACTAATTAATATGTACGTGTCCATCGTTTTATATAAGGAACAAAAACCTGTTTTCTGTTTTTTTCGCATATCCTGTGCCTGTGTGTGCAAGGGGCGAAGGACAAATCTGGCTCATACATCAGACAGTTAAATAGACGGCCACAGGACTCTTGATAGTGTCACTGTCATTGCCAGTGCACAGCAAATGTCAACGACAGCACAAATAGTACGAACGCTGCGGAGGCTGCGCGATTACGCTTGCGGGTGGCGCAACAAATAATGTGAAGGAAAAAATATAATAATGGCAAATGTAGCATAGGAAAACTAGCAAAAAGTTAACTAAGGGCGGGCTGGCGTCCTCCCACCTTCAATGTGTGCCTGTGGCTGCTGCTGCAGAAATTTCAACACACACGCACAATCGTTGTGTGTTGTGGCATCCACAATGGGAAAACCTAAACCACCCTCTCACAGTCCGAATTTTTTGCTTGCGTTGTGGCTTGGCTCAATAAATTATAAAAAAAAACAGGCATCGATGTGTGCGTGAATGTGTCTGTGTATGATGTACGCATCAACGCGTAATGTTGACGGACCGAAGACAGCTTGAGAAGCACACAAACACATTCAGACACACATTAAAATTGATATACAAATACTAAAGCATGAATAATTTAATGGCACTGCAATGCTGCCTGCTTGTTAGCCAAATTGAAAAGCAGGGCAAAAGGAAAACATACTATTGCTGCTGCTTAACAATAACATGCCTTTAAATTTGCTTACAATGCGCCCAGATGCAGGACACCCACACACACACATACATACAGACAGAGACAGGAACTCACACCAGCACTGAGCTTTCTGGCACTTTTCATCTCATTATTCGGTTAAGCTCTGCGAAGCGTTTGAGTATTTTTTTGCTTTGAATAATTCAAGAACTACCGTTGCCGCGAAATCTGCAAAATTGCTTACAGTTTTACACTTTTGGCCCAGTTTAGCTGCCAAAAATCATGGCGCTTATCTGCACAATAAAAAAAACACGCATACGAATAAATATTTCATGATGCAGCCAATTTACCATCGTATGTGTTGTATGTAGTGTGTATGTACATATAAGTATGCGTATGTATGTGTGTTTTTTTTATTCTGAGAATTGTGTCATGTTCTGTGGCATTTGTACAGTTGTCGCTGGTTTTATCATTTTATATTACTTTGACGATGACAGATTAGGCAGTTTGCATCATTAGTTGCCAAAACATGACCAGGATGTAAATTTTAAACAAGACGAATCTTTTCGTGCTATTTATATCCAGCGTATGTCATTAGAATCTAAATTATGTCATTTTAAATTCCATGCCACCCACAGGATGCGCGTCCTGAACGCGACTGCAGCTTAACTAAAGCCGAAGGACATTGCAACAACGACAACAAGAATGCCGCTATGTGTGCTTAACAACAACGAAACGATTGCGGTTGCCGTCCACAGCAACAGTGGCAGCCACAGCATCCTTGAAAGCACTGTTGCCCGAATCCGAAATACCGTAACTGTTGGTTACGGGCACGGTTACGGCTACTGATGAGGCACAGTGTGTTGCGTTGTGTTGATGACGCTGATGGTGATGCTGTTACAAACGCAGTACAGTTATAAATAACACAAGGACATGGATGGGCGCAACGAACGCGAACGCGACGAGGACAAAGGCACAGGCAGCAGCAACGGCATGTGTGACAGAAATAAATGCAACAACTACAACAATGTGCAACAACATTTGCGAGTGCTACTAAAATTAGAATACTTGTAGTTGCATGTGTGCGTGTGTGTGTGTGTGATATCATATTTAATGCAATTGCGCTCTCAAGTGCACGAACAAGTGACAACTAAGTGAGTTTGTCAGATAATTGTCCTGTGCGCCAAAAAGCAGGCAACACAAACTAACAACTAAACGACGAAGAACACGACACTCACACACACAACGGCCAAGACTTTGATTAGCGCGCGCGTGTGTGTGTGTGTGTGTAAGGAAGAGGAGGAGAGAGAGAGAGAGAAGAGTGAGTGTATGTGGCAAGTGGGCAAGGTACAGTGACTGTGTATGTGTGTGTAAGTAACTGTGCTTAACCTGATTTTTCAAAGTTTGTCCTTTCGACGGCAAACGCGACACGCACGGCCAAGCACACACACAACAAAACACACACATATGGAAGACAGCAGCCGGATTAGTCACAACAGCAACAAACCGTACAACCGCAAGAGAAGACGCCGACAGCAGCATCAAGGAGACAACGACGACGACGACAGTCAGACGTATTTAGTGAACGGAATGCATGTTTATAACCAATAACCTCGCCTTAATGAAGCATGAAGAAACAAAATGTGCGCACGATATCCCTGATCGTGTGTACATTTACATATTTGCTGGTGGGTGCCGCCGTCTTTGATGCCCTCGAATCGGAGACGGAAAAGCGACGCTGGGAAGCCTTGCAAGGTAATTAAACACAATCACAGCTCAATAAGGAATAACAAATATATGTGTTTAATTGACAGGTGTCGAGGATAGAATAATACGCAAATATAATATATCACAAGAGGATTTTAAAGTTATGGAGACGGTGGTACTCAAATCGGAGCCACACAAGGCTGGCCAACAATGGAAGTTCACTGGCGCATTCTATTATGCAACGACAGTGTTAACAACAATTGGTAAAAGAAACTATCTTCATAGATAAATTATGTGGCAGTTATCTAAACTGTGCACTAGTTAAATCGCTTTGAAACACCTTTAGTACTCATTTGTTAAATCACTTTCCAAATCTGATTATAGGCTATGGACACTCAACGCCAACGACCCGTGGAGGCAAACTGTTTACAATGTGCTATGCAATTGTTGGAATACCCTTGGGTCTCGTCATGTTTCAGAGCATCGGAGAAAGAGTGAATAGACTGAGCAGGTAATTGGTTTACCTTATTCAATAATCTTCGATTATCTGAAAATAATTCATCTTGTAATTGCAGTTATATTATCAAAATGGTGCGAACATCGCTGCGTTGCCAACGAACCATTGCCTCGGAGGTGGATTTAATATGCGTTGTGACGACGCTGAGTTCCCTGACGATAGCTGGTGGTGCAGCGGCTTTTTCGAAATTCGAGGGCTGGAGTTACTTTGATTCAGTATATTACTGTTTTATTACTTTAACAACAATAGGTATGGAATAAATGTTTACCAAACAAATAGCTTCTATATTAAAAAGATTTTGTATATTTTTATATAGGCTTTGGTGATATGGTCGCACTACAAAAGGATAATGCGTTAAATCGCAAACCCGAATATGTTATGTTCGCACTGATATTTATACTATTCGGACTGGCAATTGTTGCCGCCTCACTGAACTTGTTAGTACTAAGGTTTGTTACAATGAATACCGAGGATGAGCGGCGTGACGAGGCCCAAGCTATGCAGGTGAGCTCAGATCAACGACTGAGATAAATATGTGCATCAATATTTTCCATGCCATTCCTATTTCTTCTGTAGACTTGCGGACTGTTCCGAATGTTTTATTAATAAAATAAATACATTTATCAAGTTGACCAATTGGTAGTAAACAGTTTTCCTAAAACCTTAAGCTTTACCTATCTATTAGTCTCACTGCGCCTTAAACTCTTAACTGATTACATATTCCTGACATTTAACTGATTAAACAATTATTATAAATATTTGGCTTAAATCATTTTTCCGCTAATTTTTCACAAACAATTTTAGTTTTTTTTTTGTAACTATTTGCTTGCCAACTTGTTGCACAATATTTTTATCAACTTATCCGTGCACATTCAGATTTTTTTCTCGAATATTTGCTATAGTAAAACATATATTTGAATTTAATCATTTATTTATGAAATTCATTCAGTCAGATTATTTAAAAAAAAAAAAAAAAAACTTTAATCGAAAAACAAAAACCAATATAAATATATTCTTTTTCTATTTTGGCATATTTTCGGTTGCTTTTGACTTAATGATATGAAACAAATGCAAACGCGCGCTTAGTTTATGACCAAGTCCAGTTTATGGACAAATGAGGTGATTGCGGATTTTTGAGCTAAAAATACATACTATGACTAACTATTACTACTATTACTACCTATTCTACCTAACAACTTGATTAACACTGAACAAAAACATTACAAATCTGATATTTAAGAACAACAGCAAACAATAAACAGCACTCAAAACACACTTTCCATTCACAAACTGCGCTTCAAAATGTTTTCTCTTTTCAATATTTACCTGATTGATTTACTAATTGAGATTGGTGTGATATTATAGGCACTACAAGTGGCTGTCAAACTGGAGGGCGATGTGATAACATCAAATGGTTCCATACTGAGCGGCTATGAGGGACAGGAAGCCCAATCTTTCGACGACTCGAACGCATCAAGTTTCTCATGCCGTTGTATTTGTCTGAAAGGAAACCGGCATAAAAGGTATGTAAGCCGCCAACACTGATTTAAGCATAGACCAATTAGCGTGGCTTTTATGTTCAACCCTTGCCAAACGGAAGTTGTGTGTATCTTTGGACGGTTTCCTCTTCCGGGTTTATTTCAAAAGCTTTTCACATAAGTGAGAATTTGCCAAGGAAATGAATAAGACATTTAATTTAGTAAGCGTAACAGCTAACGCTTTTTGGTCTTCGTCTTTGATAAGTTATATTTATTTATTTAGTGTTTATAGCTGTGAGTAATGTATTTTTGTTTCTTAACAATTTTCTATGTCTGCATTTTGTGTTGATGGCCTTTGCCACTTTGTCTTGCTTGATGTGCCTATGTTAACTATACTATTTCTAAATACTCTGACTACAGACATAACAATGCGACCAGTGACAACGGTGCAGAGTAAGCATCATTGACCGTTATTTGTTTTGCAGTAGATTGCATCTATTTTGTGATTTATTTAGCATTCAAGTATTTTAGATACATTATTAAACAAATTTTTTAACTGCTTCCACAGACAACAGTACAAGGTGCGCCGTTCGCCAACGCAACAACGTCACCTGCTGCCAGAGGTGGTGCCCATGCAGGATCTTAACTACGATACGCAGAGCATGCACACGTTGGGCGCCCTTAATGGCAGTGGCATAATTAGCGGTAGTCACATGGGCTTGGGCCCCGATGTTGTGGATGATACGGAGAATCGTTCGCCATTGATGCGGCCACAACAATTGCTCAAGCGCAATGTATCACTTTTATCTTTCCGTATTTAGGAGCTAGGAAGTTTGGAGCAGCAGCAGCAGGAACAACGAATGCGGCCACAACCAATCGTGTAGTAGACGCCCCTTTGACCTGCCCTCCACACAAAAACAAAGAAAAATCGACTTAAAAATTAAAGTGATAAAACTGTCTCTGATACATAGTACATAAACCTAATGGAATTTGAAACTGAATGGTAGTGAATAATTAATTGGATTGAAATGTGCAATTGATGTGCGTTCGCGATATAGTAATGTTTATGTGCATTTACAATGTAAATAAGTGCATAGATATACAAAACATACAAATCGTATATAGATATAAAGAATATGTAGTGAGCATGCTAGATATAATACTGTCTACCTACCTATGATGTATATGTATTTTACTGGACTAGGGCACTATAAAAATTGATATACACCACTGCCATTCCCGAGAGATAGAAACATGTCACAAGGGTTACTTTCTCTTTCCTTACACCCACACTCGCTCACTCTCTCTCTCTCTCTTTTAACAGCCACTGAGATTTATCAGTACCGAAATTATATAAGTAGAACTACCTTAACATACAAAGTACATGCTCCACTAACAAAAATAGTTTTGAAATTATAACTTCCAGTAGCAGACAGCTAGTTTCCCAATCAATTTTGTAAATATTCAATATTTCTTCGTATTTCAATAATAGCATTGCCCATTTTATTCATATATATATGTGTATATTTCTTATGATTATGCATTACGTATTTAATAACGAGCGGGATATTAGTTTAATAATATAATATGTGTACTAAATATAGCCCGAAGTCGTTCTAAGAAGCACAAAAAACAAAGACTCAAATACTTGTCATACCAAGTGCTCATGTGTCTCCAAAGAGTGCCAAACATACAGTACTTATACTACTACACACAGGAAGTAAAAGCAGCACCATGCCCACTTTACCTGTATACATACATACGCATAGCCCGCCACTTGCAGTTCTAAAGATTAGTCACTGAACCCTCAAAACCCTCAATCGCATTTAGGCGAACCAACGCAAACGATTGCATTTTGGTTTTAATTTAGTAGTAGATATTTCCACAACAAATTACAAAACTTTACAAGAATGAGATTCTTCCATTTTAAAAATAATAATTTCTTAGCGATTGCTCACTAGAGTTTAGATAACAGAATCCCTAAGCGCTTTGTAAATATTTTAGTAAGTTAACGTAATTAAAAATATACTTTCATAAATATTGTTAAATGGGAAAACTACAGCAGTTATAAAGCATAGTTATGTATTTAATTCTGTATATCAAGCAAAAAAAAACATATAATGTACGTCTTTTTAATATTAAAAAAGTATTTCATTTTTTTTTTAAGTAGTTATTGTGTCTATGTGTTTATCAATTTCACAATTATGAAATTTAGCTACTCAATTCTAAATGAAAACAAAACAAATTGTAATTTTAATCCATGGAAATAAAGAGAAAAAATGCTAAAAAGACTTTGTAATATACCATTAAGTATATTCAAAATCGAAATAAAAAAATCAAATTGTACATATTAAATAGCTTACCAAAAGTTTAAAAAACATTGGGAAATTACATCCACCAAAATTGAAAACATATTTTTAATTTGTTTGTATTGTATCCATTCAGTTTTTATTGAAATATTTGTGTAGACATAATTTATAGTAAATTGGTGTAAAAAATTTGTTAGGTTAGAAATTGTTTGCCATTGCACATGAAATGATTAATGGAAAAATTCTTGACCCATTCCAATTTGTAGTATTTATGATTACAATTTATGCATGTGGCTATTCAACAATACAATCGGGTTTCATGTATGTCAAATTGAATTTTTAAACATAATTTTTAAATATTAAAAAAAATGTTTACGATGTGTGGTAGTGGTTTTAAGTTTTGCTCGCTTTCGTTTCGCTCATTCAATTTGGTGGATAAGGTGTCTGTATATAGGTTTTCTATAGTAAATAGTCGAAATCTAAAATCAATATTTTTATAATTAATGGGGGCAGCTAACTAATCTAATCGTCCATGCTTTCGTTGCGATCCGGTGAGGCGTTTCCATTTTTCGGTGATGCCGAACGTGAACGAGAACGAGAACGCGACTTGTTATCCGGCGATGCAGAACGGTCGCTGTAAGAGAAATGTGTGAAATACATTTTAATATTACATTTAGATTATTTAGTGGAAGCCAAACTCGGGCTGCGCATCCAAACAAAACCAAAGAAAGCACAAAAAGAAAGCATTTGTCACATAAAGCACAGTGTATAGAAACAGACAAAAACATAGTGGAAACTTACCGTGAACGCGAATCGCGACGATTAGACTTCGAACGAGAACGAGAACGTGACTCACGCTTAGAATTGGAGCGTGAGCGAGAGTGAGAGTCGCGCTTGGGCGAACGAGAGCGAGTGCGAGAGCGGGACTTTGACTTCGACTTGGATACATCACGAGATTTGCTGTAAGAAGAACGAGAATACATCGTTAGAGCCAAGCAGCTTACACTTAAAGAGTGAGAGTTAACTTACTTTGAGCGCGAGCGTGTGCGGGAACGCGACTTGACTGGTGACTTAGACTTTGAACGTCCTCCGCGTGACTTGGAGCGGCTGCGTGACTTCGAATGCGAGTGCGACGAGCGGCGAGAACGAGAACGCCTGCGGGAGCGAGAGCGTGAACGAGAGCTGGATGAACGGGATCGACCACGTCCACCACCACCGCCTCCCCCACCGCTGCCGCCACCACCACCACTGCGTCCACCACGACGATCCTCAACCAAATGAACGCGACGGCCATTAAGCTCGGTGTCATCCAGCTTCTCAATGGCTGTCTTCATGTCCGACAAGGAGGCAAACTCCACAACGCTACAAAAAAAAATACAAAAGAGTACATATATCAGCTGAAGTTTCGATGTGTTACGAAATCAAGTAATTACCCCTCATTGCGACGCTGCTTGTGGGCATCGGCATAGGTGACCTCGCCAGCCTGACGCATGTAGTCCTTCAGATCCTGCAGATGGCGCACAAATGAAAACAATATCCGAATTAGTAAGAACAAATAAAGATTTTAAGGCAAATTAAATACGGCGCGTAGACCAAGCAGTTTGAATATATGTTTCCGATCTGGTTCGCTGTATGCTAGTTATGGTATGGACCTCCTAACCAAAGCTCTGCCCTCTGTCTGTATGCTCGCCTCGCCTGCCTAATGAAAACCTCGTTTTCTGGGATTTGGGGGGGGTAGAAGTGCAAGTGCCAGCGCCAGCGCCGTTGCCAGTTCAGTCAATATGCAAAACAACGCCAGATCGGTCATAAAATATTCATAGCTTGGATAACTCTGCACGTGGTAGAAAACGTAAGCATAATTATACATAACATATTGTATATATATTATTTAATAATATGATTTATTTTGTTTCTTGATCAAAATGATAAAACAAATGTTTAATTGAGTTCTTACTTAATGCGCTTTCAGAGAGAGGACACACACATCGCTTTAATCGCACAACACCGAGAGTTTTGTTTGTCTGCCTAGTAGTAGTAGTAGAAGTAGTAGTGGTAGTGGTAGTAGTAAATGTCGGCCAATGGGGGCAACCCTCATGCTGGACCGCAGGGACGGACCTCATCGAGCCTCAAGAGCAGTTAGCGAGATCGAGAGCTCCACATCTACATCAAATCATATGATAGATATTGGCCAAGCCAGGCCAGGCAACCAGAAAACCGCACGCAAAGCCGGCATCGCCGTGCCAGACACTCAAGCAGTTTGGCAGATGAGCGAATTAGCGTTTTTTGTAAAGCCAGGAAAACGTTTGTGTTTGTTTTTGTGTTTCAACTTGAACATTATATATTGAAAATATGTATTTATGTGCTACGTTTGTATTGGTTCTTTTGGTGTTGTTGTTTCTCCTGTACTCGTTTATCTTTGTAAGTTTGTTTTATTGTGGGACCCAAAAACCGCACAGTCAGAAACAGTTGCCGGAAGCCAGGGCCGCAGTCAGGATATGTGGGTGAGAGAGCGATTGGCAGTGGCAGTAGAGCGCACACAGCAGTGGATGCCAGCCAGTGTAGAGCAGCAGTACGCAGTACACAACAGTACGCAACCAGGCAGAGTCAACCAGGCAGCGGCATCTCTCTCACGGCCTCACCATAAACGAACTGTAAAAATAAGAAATACGTTTGCGGAGCCTCTGAGGCTTGGACGTTGGCGACGTCGTTGGTGCCACGGCGATGGCGCGTTGGCTGCTCCAAGAGTCTCTAGTCGGTGGTTAGCCAGGAGCCAGGCTTTGGCCAGGACCAGGGCCAGGGCCAGGCCAGTAAGGGGGAACATAAGACACACACACACAATTGGCTAATTGTCGCTAGTTTGGATGCATTAGGTCTAACCGAAGATCAAATGAACGCGTGCGTTACATAGTCAGCCAGAATCATCATCGTCATGTCATCATGGTCATCATCATTATCATCTCATCACATCTCATCTCTCTTCTAACTGTTTGTCCCTCTCATCTCACACGACCTCTCAAAACTCACACAATCGGCTATAAGGAATTTTACAATTCTTTATATAATTTTGTAATTAAATTGTGAATGCTTAATCATTTTAAATACCTAAGCCTCAGCCGCACAAGAGGCAAGCCTACGCAATGGCTAACATATTTTTGGCACTTGGGCATTGTGCGTAGACTGTTAGCCCAAATGTCAGTCAATTTGGCCACCGGGCTGCCATCACAAGATCATCAGTTGTTGGCATAGATGGATGACTCAGGGAGGCTTCGACGAAGACGACGACGACGACAGCGGCGACGGTGATGACGACAGCGCGAAGACCAAGTGTGTATGGGAGTATTTAGGGGAATATATCGTTTTATAACCCAAGCGAAGATCACAAAGCGACCGACAATGATAACGTGGGTGGCTGTTAGGCGTCGATTCTCTTTATGGTGCGTGCGTGTTTTTGTCTCTCAATTGTTTTTGTTTTCATTTTGTATGCTATTTTTGGCATTTCTTCCACTTTTCATTTGTATTAAACGAGTTGCGGCCCCCGGAGGAAGTTTTTGTTTGGCATAGCTCGGTTTGTGGCACCATTTCTCTGGCCATTACACATAGACCGTCTTTATTATGGTCACTCTCTTCTAAGCCCTGGGTCGGTTCAGTAACAGATACACATCAAACTCTTTTGGTTGGTGTGAAAAAAATAATGTTGGGATTGCAACAGTCAGTACCAGAGTTTTAATGTACATTGCATTTTTTGTACTTTTGCTTAAGTCTAGTTCAACTGTACAGCTTAAACATATGTATATAAAATGTTGGAGCTGGAAAACAATCAATGTGGCAAAAGTATTTGGTATTCCAAAATAAT
Organism: Scaptomyza hsui; assembly: GCA_018152825.1. Classification (NCBI taxonomy): domain Eukaryota; kingdom Metazoa; phylum Arthropoda; class Insecta; order Diptera; family Drosophilidae; genus Scaptomyza; species Scaptomyza hsui. Next base: position 2,873,677 of record JAECXO010000004.1, on the reverse strand, counting down.
TTAACGACGAATTATGTATAAATTCAATATCAATTCAAGTTCACTAATGCCCATAATTGATAGCTTTCCAGTTCCATCGAAAAAATAGAAAGGGACTAATAAAACTATAGAAAAAGAAACTCTAAACCGTAACGGGAACAACACCAACTCAAAAATGGTATTTAAAATAATAATATAGAGGTAAAACGATTGGGTGATTAAATATATATAACAGAGTAGATTATAGGTTAGCTTTTCCAGTAGTACCCATCTGATGGGCCATATCAGTTAAGAGGTTAAGTAGTTGTTACTAAACTAGTATATGTATTCTACACTACGTGTTAAATTACATATATTTAATGGCAAAGAAGAGAACTAAATGACTTACCTGCCAGCTGACGCGGCTAGATAAATTCTCGACAATGAGACGATACTCGGTGCGCAATGGAGGTCCATAGCGGGAGGATGATCTGGAATTTTTGTTTCTGGTGAATAATTTAATGAATTTCAAATTAGTATTGACACTGCGCTGCTGCTCAAAAGATTAATATATATGTACATATCGTGTTAATTGCAAATGAAACTCCCTTTTCAAGGAAAAGGCAAAAGTATAAATGGGTAGTTGAGCATATTAGAAAATAGAGAACGGGGGGGATGGCAGTCACAGTTGACTAACCACAACGATGAAAACAAATAGTATAATGTGCCTTAACCTACCTATACGAGCGTGCAAAATGTAAGTAAAATTATAAATGTTTCAAATTAGCATAACGGAACGTTACATTAACATATACATATATAAACAGCATGTCAGTGTCTTTAGCAAATGCATGGGCAGCTATTTAATATCTGTTAAAGTAGACCCAAAATAAATAAACACTGACAGAAGTTTTAAGCAGAACAACTTGCTTTGTAAAATTGCAATAGGTTAATAATAAAATGTTATTTTTGTTATATTAAGAAATCCTGGATAGTGAAGTCGAAAGGATATTGCAGTTAAAATTATAATAATTAGTGCATGTATATTATAATGGGTCTACTGAATTACATTGTTTAACGATTTAGAAAAGCAAGTACAGATGTCGCTAGAAAATTTGACATAACGCTTTTATAGCTTGCAAATAGTTCTAGTTTCTAGCTGAATACACTATAAATGAACATTTGTAATTCTAAGCGACCTCTGTATCACAATAAAGATAGTAAGTCGCAGCTGTACTTACTTATCATTGTAGCGTCCGCCTCCGCCACGGCGTCCGCCGTAGCGATCATCGTAACGATCCCGATTACTGCCGCGAGCTGTGCCTCTGGCTGGTTCAACAACCACGCTGCATTGACATAAATTTTGATTTATATAATTTTTTTTTTTTTTTAGATGTCTATAATGAAAACCTACCGTTCGCCCAGCAGTTCTTTCCCGTTTAATTCGTAGACGGCATCATCAGCATCACGGTAGTCTTCAAATTCCTGAAAATTAAAGAGTCATTCAGCTATTATCGATTTGTCAATTTTTTTATATTTGTTGTTTTGTCCACTTACCACGAAACCGTAGCCGTTCTTGATAAGTATATCACGAGTACGGCCGTAGCCTTTGAAGAAACGCTCCAAGTCGCGTTCACGTACGCCGTAAGGTAGGCCACCAACATAAACGCGTGATCCAACCATATTTGTTGATGACTTATGCTGTAAAATCGTCGAGAAAAAAAATTATTTTTAATTTGTACGCTTTAGTGGTATTTGTATGGTGCGTGTGTGTGTATGTGTGTATTTGCCAAGATGGCGGCGTTGCCGATGTCAACGTTGTCTACCGGGTAGAAAATTTTTTTGCGACCACTTTTTTATGGCAATACAATGTCGTTTACATATATGTACATTATATAAATTGTTTACATACCGTTTACTTAAAGTATTTATATTAAATATTTGTTTTTCTGACCGATTAAGCACCTTTTTTCAAGTTTTTACGCACTGCGAGCCACACAAAAATTAATGCAAACTGAACCTCAACGCAATTTTTACGGAAGTGACAACGAACTGAAAACTGCTTTGCCGCTTCAATGCGGCGTCACTGTTGTAAATAATCGACTATTCAGCCCTGGCTTTCAGTGTTGCTCAGCGAAAGCAACATTTGTGTTATTTTTCACCAGTACTTGTTCCAAGTACTTACTAAAAATATACTTTTGCGCCGTGATTGAAACGACCAACTTTAGCAATGTATACCTTGTTATTTAATTAAAATGTATGTTAACATTGTGGTGAGATTATTGTGATTAATTTTATTATTGATTTCGCATGAACAAATCTAAATCGTTAGCGCAACCAATAAAAATCAATTTAGTACACACACAGTGATTTGATCAAAATTTTGTGAAAAACTGGGATGCCAACCTAACTGCTAATTGAAAATGGTCACACAAGCAGGAATAAAAAAGTTTTTACCAGCACCTAAATTGATTTCGTTAAATCTTTAAGTGTGAGACCGAATTTCCGACACCCTCCCATATATGTCCATATCAAGAATGTGTCCATATGTCACACATAAATCACATTTAGGAATACAAAAATATTTCGGGCGATTGTAACTGTGTTTTTCTATAAAAATAATAGAAGCAGTTACTGTCACTGTCACAGTTTTACTCATCTCGGCCGGCTACGACTGTCAGAAAGGTGGTCGCCATTTTTTCCAGTTCGTTTTTCAGCATATTCAGGTATTCACTTTTCTCTTGTAGTACGTGTAAGTTGCAACTTGCAAGGCGTCTGCTGTAGAAATTAATTTTTCTTGCTGGAATAAGGTATAACACAGACAAATAAAATGGCTGATTTAAACGATTCTAATGGAAATTACGACGACAATGACGAGGTAAGTGTACTATTTTGTTTATTCTTGCTAGTCCAAAATGCCGACACCGACATTTTGTGTGTTAAAGAAAGTTTTTATATACATATGTATAAGTGAACATGATAACTAGGTTTCGGTTGGAATTACCAGCTAAACTTGAAAAGAAAATAAGAAAAATACTACCATACCAAATGCTCTTGTGAAGCCATATAAAAAGAACAAAAAAATAAAGTATCGCGTTAATGCGGCAAAGCAAATAATGAAAAAAAAAAAAAAATGGCGGGCGAGTTTTTTTTAATGTTGATTCGCTTGTGACTAACTGTACCCTGTTGTTTTTATTTTTTTTATAAAGCAGATTTCTGAGCCCGAACAGCTACGTAAGCTGTTTATCGGCGGCTTGGACTACAGAACGAGTGATGAGGGTCTAAAGGCGCATTTTGAAAAGTGGGGCAATATTGTTGACGTTGTGGTTATGAAGGATCCGAAAACAAAGCGCTCGCGCGGCTTCGGTTTTATCACTTACTCGCAATCGTACATGATTGATAATGCGCAAAATGCGCGTCCCCATAAAATTGATGGGCGCACTGTTGAGCCAAAACGTGCGGTTCCCCGACAGGAGATCGATGCCCCAAATGCCGGCGCCACGGTTAAGAAACTGTTTGTTGGCGGTCTGCGAGACGACCATGACGAAGAGTGCTTGCGTGAGTACTTCAAGGATTTTGGACAGATTGTTGGCGTGAACATTGTTTCGGACAAGGACACTGGCAAGAAGCGCGGCTTTGCGTTCATTGAGTTTGATGATTACGATCCCGTGGACAAAATCATCCTGCAGAAGACACACAACATCAAGAACAAGACGCTCGATGTGAAGAAGGCAATTGCTAAGCAGGATATGGATCGCCAAGGAGGTGGCGGCGGCGGTGGTGGTGGTGGTGGAGGAGGAGGCGGCGGCGGTGGTCCCGGTGGCCGTGGTGGTCCAGGTGGCCGTATCGGCGGTCGTGGTGGCGATCGCGGTAGTCAAGGCGGCTGGGGTAACAACCGTCAAAATGGCGGCGGCAATTGGGGCTCCGGCGGAGGTGGCTTTGGTGGCAATAGCGGCAATTTCGGCGGCAGTCAAGGCGGCGCTGGCGGCTGGAACCAACAGAGTGGCCCATGGAACAACCAGGGTGGTAGCGCTAGTGGTGGTAGTGGTGGCGGCGGCGGTGGTGGCGGCTGGAATAGCGGTGGCTACAGCGGTGGTGGTAGCACCAACGGCAGCTGGGGTGGTGGCAACACCGGCGGTAGCTTTAGCAACGACTATCAGCAAAGCTATGGTGGCGGTCCGCAGCGCAACAGCAATTTTGGCAACAGTCGCCCAGCGCCATACAGCCAAGGTGGTGGTGGCTTTAACAAGAGTAAGTCCAAAGTCTGAAAGTAATTTTGAAGAATTTTCATTTATCTTTGTTTGCTTTTTAGGTGGCAGCCAAGGCAGCGGTGGAGGCCAGGGCGGTTTTACTGGTGGCAATAACTACAATACAAGCCAAGGTGGCAATATGGGTGGCAATAGACGTTACTAAACGAGGTAATTATTGTGCTTGTCACCTTTGTTTTTTTTTTAGTGTCCATATGTGTTTGATAACTATGAAATCGTTCGGACAAATCACAAAGTTGTTGCGAACGAAAATACTGTTGAAAAAGCAAACGAAAACAACTTGTGTAACATATGTATGTATTTTTTTAACAAGTGCTAATGCAAATTTTTTCCTTTCTCGCAAATAGGTAAACATTTACAAAATCAGTTCAAGCTAGACATAAAGGCAGTCTAGGCACAGGCAGAGACAGGCAGGCAATCAATGACAGTGAGAGACAGTTAAAAGCTGGCAAGGCAGGCAGACAAGATAACAAAATGATAAGCAAGAAATCAGCAGCTAAACAGAAAACGCAGTTATCAGGCAATCGACATTGTGCCCCCAAGATCAGCCTAAGCAACTAACTAATCCCGATACAAACTAAAAACAAAACAAATTATGTTTGATAAGAACCAGAACTCACTCAATACCAACAACTTGTTTATTATTGCTAATGTCTTGTCTCAATTATACACACATACACTTTATTCTTATGATCCATTCGTGTTTAGGATTTTAAGAATCTTGAACGCTTAGTTTTAACAAAATTAACACAAAATACAAAAAAAGAAAAATCAAAAAACATGCCAACCTACATCTGAAAATATACTAAAATTATTTATACAATTGACTATTGAAAATGCATCTTGTGCATCGATTCTCTTTGAGAATAGATTGCTTATTAATTGATTGTTAAGAAAGGTGTTTGCAGCAATATACACACATGCCGTAAAATAAGGCGTGTACCTTTAAATCAATTTAGATCATAGTCTATGACGTATTTTCCACATCTTTTGTCTCTTTTAGAAAAGCAGAAAACAATTTTTTAAGTAAATATTTAGAAAGAAACTTATTTTGTAATACATTTTTTGTATATTATAAGCACTTTTATAACTATGATTTAAATTATTTGAGAATGCCCCACAAACCAAAATCGTGTTAATACACAAAGCAATGGATGATTATACAAAATTAAAAACATAATTTTTATTTACACAAATTCAAAATATTAATATGCAATACCGTTACATACCAATTTTGTTAGCGCATAAGACGTTTGTAGCCGCTACAAAAATTGATTTTTGGTACAAAAACCACAAAAAAAAAAATATACCATGAAATTTGCTGTAATTAGTACGTTAGAAGGCAAAACGAAAGCTAACTGAAAATAAAACTAATGTTACCCACCAGAAATTTGACTACAGAAAGAAGCAAAAAATCCTCCACCCACAGCAACAGGAATGTCTGTAAACAGAACAATTAAAACAAGTATAGTGAGTTCTGCACTAAGGTAGGCAAACAAATCTATTCAGAAACCAAAAGGGAAGCGCTTGTGTAGATCATAGCATTATCGCACTTCTCGTCAAGTTTAAACCTTAAGACATATTGGGAATAGCTTACTAATACACTACGTGTTTCTTTTGCAAGACTGTCTGAAGTGCTGGACGCTGAATTACTTGGTTGCTGGTAACCCAAGGAGCTCGAGCTCTTACGCTTTTGGTTGGCGATGCGCTGAACTGAAGCTCTTGACCAAGGTAAGTGTAGGTAATTGCAATATACAATCTGTAATTTTAACGAAAAGTAATAAAAATAAAAGTATAACCCAATAAAAACTTAGTTGTATTTATTGTAAACTAACGGGGGTCTGCTGTTACAGATAAATGCAAATGGGAATACAAAAATCAGGAACTACTGAGGCTTTAATACCAATCGAGAATCGATCATTGACTCTACTCATTGCGATATATAACCGCACTGGAACCGTTACGATTAAATAAAAGTGTTATCGTTGTGCCCCCCTTTTCCAGTACAAAACAACTTTTAGAGCACTATTATAAGGGGGAAGAGGAATTTTCGTGTTTTACAAAACCGTTATTTTGATCTGAGTTGTCAACTTAAAGAGGATATTTGTGGGTTTTTTTTTATGTGTGGCAACTCTGACTTGACGTTGAACACTTTCTTCACTGCCGCTGTCATTTAATTTGTAGCCAGTTTCGCTTTTGTGCTCTTTTTTTTGTGTTCGACAGCAAATATAAGTTTTCATGCCAAAAATGGTGAATAATTCGAACGTACATGTGCCGTTTTATCAAGAGGTTTGTGAATTAATAAGTTATTGCGTATTTTCCTGAATTGTTACAACAGATATTTATCATAGAAGCGCAAAATGGGTGGCCGAGCTAGTGTTCCTGCTATTGTAAAGCCCGATTTAGATTCAAACGACGACAATGAAAACGAGAATAGCGAGCACTTGCGCAAAATTTTTGTCGGTGGACTGTCTATTCATTCCACGGCCGAATCGATGTGCAATTTCTTTAGTCAATTTGGTGTTGTGGCCGATGCCGTTGTAATGCGTGATCCAGTATCAAATCGCTCGCGCGGTTTTGGGTTTGTCACCTTTGGGGCACCAGCTTCTGTTGAGTACGTCCAGCGTACGCGTCCTCACATTATTGATGGCAAGTAAGTTTGAGAAGATATAACTTATATCATATAAGTAAGTCCAAATCTATAAAATAACATTTAACAAATTTTCCAACACCTGCCAGAACCGTTGAGACAAAGCGCGCATTTCCACGCAATCAATATAGCAAGGTGATTGGTAACCCGAGCAATACTAAAACCAACAAGATATTCCTTGGTGGTCTTCGGGAATGTCACGATGAGACTGCATTGCGCGAGTATTTCGCACAGTTTGGCAATGTTAACAGCGTCAAGGTGCTGCTGGATAAGGAAACTGGACGCCATCGTGGCTTTGGCTTTTTGGAGTTCGAGGATATAGAAAGCGCTGCGCGTGCCTTGTGTATGCTTATACTTTCCGAAAATGTTAATTTTTTAATACGTATATCCCTTCTGTATTTTGATATAGCTCAAAGCAAGCACTTGATAGGTGGCAAAAGTCTTGAGGTGAAGAAGATGTTTGATAACAACAAACGCATGCGTCTTCCCATTGGTGGAGCAGCATGTGCCGGCTATGGACCGCCACAGCCAACCATTATGGATAGCCTAGTCTTTCAGCCAAATTACGATCCGTATCATGCGCAACATTCGCTGCCACCATCGGCATTCTTTAATGGATGGGCCTCATATGTGGCTCCGTACTACTCAGCACCAGCCGTTGGCCCTGGCCACCAGCATCCACAACAGAATGGCTATCAGCAGGGTGGATATTTTTACGGCAATGGCTCTCACGTTGCACCGAAGATACCCAGGAACAATTATAGCTCCACTGAACGTCCTAAGAATGATTACAAGTCTGTGCAGGCTGAAGAATCCATCAAACAGGAGGCGTCGGTGCCAGTTGAGAACGTAAAAGTGGAGCCTGAAGCCACTGATGCTGATGTTGAACAGAAATGGCTCGATAAGAACTACGAGGTCTTCAAACCATCCGGTGTATACAATCGTTTGAGTGCCATGAACAGTGATGTCTCAACACCTTCCTATGGTATAATCGTGTTCCTTTTAATGTGCTTAAAAATTATTTATTTTCTGTTTTACTTTCAGGCGTTTAAAATGTCTGCGTATTTAGACAATTATTGAAATTATTTTTAGCACGTATTTAATATAATACGTATGATCATTTATGCAAGTGCCCAAATCATAATCATAGTTGTATTTAACAGAATTGTTATTTATAATATTTACCATTTTGGACAAACACTCGCATGCATTGGATAACTCATTAATAAAACGTTTACTTTTTTTGTAGACTTTAAATCGCAAACTCTGTTTTTCTCACTTTATTTCAAACATAATTTCTTATTTAAATAAAGCGCATCGCTGCATTTTAATTGTTTGTGTAATGTTTCATACCCGATTAGATATAAAACGCACCACTGAATTGTATTTATAGTTTTGAGTTTGACTTGTGAATTTGAGAATCTATTAATGATTTTCTTATTAAAATTATGCAAACTGAGATGTTTGCTATTGTGCGCATTAATATCATTTAAATGCCAACTTCTCACGATTTCCAACAAAAATCAACTAAAATTAGTAACTCAAATTGTTTGTTTTTGCGTTTTTTAAAAATAAATTTGTTTTATTTTTCTGCACATAACGTATTTTGTTTTTTTTTCTTGTTGGTGTTTCTTCTTGATTCTTGAGTACTATTTATTAAATATTTGGAACATATGGGCACGCTAACCAGAAAACTTTTTTTTAAACCTATATAGGTGATTGAAATTATATTTTTGTGATGGCGAGTACTGTAAATTGTAGTAGGATTTGTTTATATATAATGAGAGTACAAGATGTTCATTGAAATAAGTTATTAAATAGTTCTGGTAAACGTGCTCAAATTAGATTGTTTTGTTTTTTTTTTTACAACTATTCGTTATTGTATACCTATAAATTAAATTATACTTGATTTTGTTGGTGTTTTGTTTTATACAAACTATTGTATTTTTGTTATAGTTTTCGTTTTCTACTTTTTGATTTACTTAGAAATGAGCATGAACGGTACTTTTTGTTGTGTATCGCTTTTTATATATATTTTATATAATTCGCTTGATTTTCCTTCATATATATATTTTTTATTATTTCCCAAGCACTGTTAACACTGTTTTTGAGCTAAGATTTGAACACTAACATTTTGATTAACTTAAAATGTTCTAAAATTGCTTTAGGCCACGACAACAGTGCTAAATTACTTTCTGGTAAGAAAATGTGTTCTAAACATAAGAAACAAAAGCGAACAAATAATATAATGATTTAGTTATAGTGTATTCCAAACGAAACACAATTTAACAAATGATATGTTTAAAGCAAAACAAAATTAAAATTTTCTAAACGAATTGCGACAATGTTCAAAATGTGCAATTAAAAACTAACATTACAAGTTAATAATTTAAATGTAGAGTTTCGTGTGATTTGAAAGTGTCATATGATTTTTGTTGAAGGTCTAAAAGTTTTCATATATATCTCTTGTTACATACTTTGCTTGCTTTACTTTGAGAAAAAATGTTAATAGCTTAAGTTCTTTTAAATAATTTTTTTTCGATTTTTATTTTTTTAAAAAATATGTACTAAATTTTAGTTCACAACTGCGTTGAAAACACCAAATTGTATAAGTTGCATGACTTAGTTTCGTTTACAAACTTCAATTCATTTCAAAAACGGCGCTAACCGCCGATTATGCACGCTACGGCCACGCCTATGCCATTACAATTTTAACAATATCTTCGTTCCACGTGTATATAGACTAGCTAGGCAAATATTTAATGTTTTACGTACTGGCATAATAGTAAACTGAAGTGGCAATGTATTTGTGGGTAGCTTGTGGGGTAGGCTTGATAAAGAAGGCCACGTTAACTATTGAGGAGTCAACGCTGCCGATCTGCATTCAGCTGCATGAATTTAAATTAGAGTGTTTGAAGTCTTCTGCTACTATTTTTCTGTTTACTTAAGTGTTTTCGCTTTTACATACATTTTCTTGTTGCGTTATTTTTTTTTTTGGATTACGTTTTTAAGTCTTTATTTTGCTTTTTTTATTACATTTTTTTAAAAAAGTATTTTTTCTTCTTTTTTTTTTTTATGCTTTTCAATTGTTTAGTATTTTTTAGCTAAGATTTCATTTCTTTTTTGTTTTAATTGTAATGATTCGCATTTGATTTAATTTATTTTCTTAAGTAAATTTGTATTTAAATTAAAACAAACAAAAACATTAGAATTTGCATTTCTTTCATAGCATTTCTCTTGCGAACTTATAGATAAGATTTTCAAAATTAGCATTTTAAACGACAGTTGAAATTATACATAGTTTACATTTACACTAAGTTCTGTGACACTGTGTGTGTGTGTTTGTGTGTGTGTAGATGTGTTGTTCATTTGTGTTTATGTGTTGATGGTGGGCTGCATGTATTAGACTTATAATAGATGTTGGCGCGTTTCATATATTTTTTTTTTTATTTGGAGGACGTGCTGCAGCTGTTCATAATTAGATATACAACGAAAATTTGCACAGAATTTTGCTTTTTGGCACGAGCTGGCTTAGAAAAAAAAACAATAGGTAAATAAACTTCACAAAACCGATCTTAACTAAATGATAATCCGAAGGTAATATTTATGAAGCTTTTCCTTGTAGCACAATACCTCCAATTAATGGCTGTCATCGTTGTAGCTGTTTTTTTTCCCCTCTAAAGAACATTTGAACGTGAAGAGAATTCATTTTTTTTTCTTCTTTTCGTTGAATGCTGTTGCTTCTGCTGTTGCTGCTGCTGCTGCTACTGCTGATTGTGTGCTTGTGTGTGTGTGTGTGTGTGAGATGTATGAATGTGTGTGTGTGTGTGTTGATGGTTGATGATGGTAATTGATTGATTGCAATATGGAAGAAATCGATGCTCTGACGTTGGGCTGTTGCTGTTCTCGTTTTTTTCTATTTCTTTTTCTGCTCTAACGGCCCGTCCAATGTCAGGCCTAGCTGCTTTTGCTATACTGCAGCTGATTAACGGCGACCGTAGTTGCTGCCACCGCTCTGTCCGTTGCCGGCACCGCGCAGCGGTCCGTTGGACTGATTACCACCACCGCCGCTGCGGTTATCGTTGCGCTGTCCAAAGCTAGCGCCCCCATTACCGCCCATACGTGGTCCATTGTTGCCGCCACCAGCGCGCATATTGTTGCGGCCCATGTTGTTCATGTTGTTGCCACCAATGGGCTGACGTGGTGGCATGTCATTGCGCATGCGTGGTTTCTTCTCCTCCACATTCAATTTCTGGCCTTCGGGCGAGTTCTCCGGGAAGTACAGGGGCTGCGGATTGATTATAGTTTAATATACAATTTGTCTAAATTAGAATGGTGATTACATACGCAATTGGATAGGCACTTTTGTACTGCCTCGGCATCATCGTAGGTGATAAAGCCATAGTTTAGTGGACTGCGCATGCCTGGAAGGACCTTGCTGCCGACCTTGGAAAGAATACGCAACTCAATAACATTGCCAAAGCGTGAGAAAAGCTGACGCAGCTCATCCTCAGACGCATGGTGTGGTATATTGCCCAGAAACAGTTGCTGATTGTCGCCAAATTGTTGAGCATTGCTTGGACGACGCGGCTCAAACTCTATAAATATATATGAAAAACAATATAAGTATGGTTATAAACACCTTGCCACACGACTTACCCTTGTTCCTAATCGAATTGTTACGCTGCGGCAGAGGTCCGCCATTGTCCAGGCGCGAGTTGTTATTGTTGTTGTTGTTGCCGTTATTGTTGTAGGATGAGGAGGCGGTAGTAGAGTAGCTGGCTTGGACGCCGCTACCGCTGCCAGCCGAAGTCGAATTGTAGACATTAGTCGGCGGTTGTTGTTGCTGCTGTTGCTGCAGTTGTTGCTGCTGCTGCAGTGCCGCATTAACAAAGCCACTAGGCGACGACGACGTCGACTTGAACAGATTAGCATAGGTCTTGGGCTCCTGTTGCTGCTGCTTGGCAGCCTCGTATTTCTCCTGCTGCTGCTGCTCATGAATGGTCTTGAAGTCATCCACTGGAGTTTGTGCTCTTTGCATGTGGCTGGTCTTCGATTCGCTGTTGATCGGCTCTGCCTCCGGCTCCATTGGCTGCTGCATAGCTTGCTGCTGCTGCTGCTGATGCTGTTGTTGCTGATGCTGCTGTGGTAGCAGCTGTGGTGGCGCTGCCACAAGCGGAGAGTGCTGGAAGCCAGCTGGCTGCACCGGCACCGGCTGCACGATGCCCACATTGGACGGCATCACGGGTCCGCTTGGTGGCTGTTGCACCATAGGCGAGACATTGGCTTGCACCAAAGCCTGGGGCGGTCCTTGCTGCGGCTGTTGTGGCAAATCGTCATGGGCCACAACTCCGTTTTGGATTGGTGGCGGCGGGTTTGTGAACTGCGCTGGCAGCGGCACAGCAGCGGCTTGTGGAGCAGCCGGCAATACGGCCACCGGACGTCCCGAAGCAGCGCCCGCGGGCAGTGGATAGAAGATCGGCTGCGGTGCTCCAGCAGCTCCGCCTGCGGCAGCAACTGGCACAACCGGCTGCGGCAAAACCACTTGAGTGGGCAGCTGCTGCGGTGGCTGGGCAGCCTCACCTACAGCCTGGACGGCCTGGTCGACACCCTGTACCTGAACATCATGAACGTCCTCATCGTTCTCGGAACGCGACTCGCCATCCTGCTCGTCCTCAATGTACAGATCCTGATAGCGAAAGATATCGTTGTGCACATAGTACTTCTTGGGCGACTGGGCAGCCAGCACAAAGGTCTGCGTGAAACGACGCATCGGTTGGCCATCGTTGGACAGCTCGCCCGTCACCTGGACGACAACGCCATTGCCAAGTGTGGCTTGGGCATCCACCTGGCTGATCTTGGCATGGCAATCGTTAAAGTTCAACTGCTGGATGCGATTGTGAATATCGCGCTGGCCCACAACCAATGTCGATTCGCCGTGTATGAACGACGAGTTGTTGTTGTAGAAACGATGCAAATGATTGGGCGCCTTGTTCAGCAGCGTGTAGTACTGACGCACAAACTCGCGTCCCACCGACTGCGGCGAAGGCTGTTGCGATTGTGTCGCATCCATGACCATTGCTAGAGTTCCAAGCGTTTGGCTTAACGGCAAAAATATAGTCGCAGTAAGTGTAAGTTTGAGATATTACTCTTTTCCTGCCGAGTTTAGTTTTTGTTTAGTCTGTAAGACAATAATTGTATTAGTATTAATTTTTTTTCTGTTTTAATATAACAATAAAACTGAGCCTACTCATTTGTTGACAGAATTTGACTTGAAATCTATGTTCTTTTTGGTAAACATCTATGCTCCATAAGCCTCAAGGGAATTTTCTTTACTGTGTTTCACTCTCCACTACAGAATATATATACCTTTGGCAAAGGGTATTAAAATACATACAAACATATAAGGAACAAATTTTACTGCAGCACGGACACAAAAAGATCCAATGCAGTTGCGATTTGACCCACTTTCATTGGAAGCAAAGGCAAACTCACATAAACGTACACACACACACACACATTCACACATGCAATCACCACGAAAATGCATAAAAAGGGGAAATTTCGTCCAAGCCCAAACAAGACAAAGTGCAGCTGTCATTGCTTGCCTGTGTTTTTCTTGTTATTAAAACTCAAAAGAGCATTTTGTTTTTTCTTTTCATATCAAGATCTAAGGACCAATCGCTATTTATTTGCTAAGTAAATGACCTCATACACCGAAACAGAAGCAGCAGCAATTATGGACGCAAGGCGGCTGCGGGGCAGCAACTGAAACACAAACTGAGTAATGTAGTTTTAGGTTATGTTTCCTCTTCAAGGTTGCGTCGCAGCAGGATAGGATAATTTTAAGCACATAGCAGCGCACACGAGCGTGTCTGAGTCTTTCCAAGTAGATGTTTCAATAAACTCGCAAAAGAAGCAAAAAAAAAATAATTCGCTGCCTACACTGCTTGCTGCGATTTCGCAACAAAGGCCAACCGCAAAAGAAAGAGCGGTCTGAATAACATGTCGATGCGTGTGCGTTTAACACCTCAATTGCAGTTGATACAATTTTTACTCCGAAATTCGCCATTACGTTCAAATAGATGATTACACGATTTTTTTCTAAACATATATGTATATATATATTTTTTTTTACCAACATTTGGAGAAAAGGCGCAGACAAAAGCAGCGCCAAATACGCGTGTTTCTGTGTGCGTGAACCGCGTGTGTAGGTCGAAACAAAGAAAGCAATAAAAGAGCAATATTTAAACAAACTTACAAAAACAAATGAGCACATACACTTTTAGGTTATAAGTCGCCAAACACAAGCGATAAAAAAAAATGCCGCTAAAGCGAAAATGAACTGACCGGCAGTAAAGAAACTAGAACGTCTTCTTGGTTGTAGCGCAAACGTTTATGTTTGCCAGTTGGATTGTCACCACAACTGAAAGCGGTATTTTTTTTTTTTTTTCTATGCGTAACTACAAATGTGCGGCAGCATGTGGCCGACGCCGGCAGTTGGTACTTACCTTAAAAGTTGCCCGTTGTCCGTTTGGCTTGTTTTAATGCACAGTAATATTGCTTCTGTTTTACTTTGTATCAGGTAGTTTAATTTGCTTTGTAATGGCTGTTCAACTCCGCCGCACAGGTTTTTGTGTAATTTGAATTTTGAGAAATGCTGAAATATGTGTATCTATATTGTAAAATTCAGTTCAAACAGCAACTTAATATTTATATGCAGGCACACAAAAGCACACACACTCACACGCGAAGCTTGTTGGTTTGGAGCGGCCGCTTTAGTTTGCTTCTTCTTCCTTTGGCCGACGTCGTCTGCTTTGTTGCAATTTTCTTTCTGGTTCAAAAATCACAAATTTGGCAATTCTTTTCGCACATTACTTGTTTACTATTTTAATTGTTAGCGATCACAGTTGTTATTTAATTAAGTTTAAGTGCGTTGTATTTGTTTAATTTATGTAAAAAAGAATCGCAAACGCAATGAAATTTAACAAGTGAATTGAGAAGAGAACCGACGTTTATTCGTTCCTCTTTTGCCTGTTTTATTCTTGGTGCAATTGCGTTTGTGTATGTGCGCTTTTATGATGGCGGCGATGGAACAGTGTGGCAGCAACTATAACATCTAAAAATACCAAACTAAAAAAATTACTGAAACTATATTACTTATGAAAACTACGAACAAATCAATAAAATATATATCATTAAATCAGTGTAAGCCACAATGAAAATTACATGACATTTATTATTTCATTTGACATACACTTGCTATGGAAAAGTAGCGCTAATAATGGGAAGCGACTGAACCACTTGCCATTTACTGAAAACGTTGACATATAACGTTGCCAGACAGCTTACATTTTGTGACAGACCGGCTTTTTCGAGACAATTTTGAAATAAATAGTTATTGTTTATTAGTACGTGATTTAAATTTGTGTTCATAAAAGGAAGCCTGAGTGAGAACTATATAAACATCACAATAACAATTAATATTTTGGACTGCCAACATATTGAACCAGTGGCAACGCCATCACCATATACACACGCTGTCTCTTGATTTGTCATTTTCCGGTCGTCAGCGTACGCGCGAGTTTTGGCGAGTGTGCTAAGAAAAAATTTGCTAAAATCGCCCTTTTGTGCTATTTAATTAAGTTGTAATTGACAAATAAAATACACACTCCACGAGTCATAATGGCAGACAAGCAAGTCGACAGCGAAATGAACGGTGAAGATTTCACTAAGGATGTTACCACCAACGATTTGGAGAACTCTGAAAATGGTGATTCGACTCCCTCTGCCGGCGCTGCAAATGGTAGCTCAGAAAATGCAGCCCCTGCGGGTAACCAGCGTGATGATGACAGGTATTATAAGAAAAATATTCAACCATAAGTTCAATCGGCAGCTAGACAGTTGAAAAATTCATAGATATCATGTGCCTAACTACACATTTTTTTTTTTTATTACCACCTACTCTTTGTTGTTACGTAAATGCAAAGCTAACGTCGTCGTCGAGTGTAAAAAAATGGTGTTCGACGAAGCGGCGGCGGCGGGAGTCAGCGCGCCGCTGACGCTGACCCCTTCAGTATTTGCGCGCGTGTCTGTGTGTGCGACTGTACTTCGCACAGCAGAACGAGCAACTAAACATACATACTTATAATTATAGAAGCTGTTGGAATAATTTTTGGTTGCCTTAACTAGCAAGATTGTTAAATTTATGCATCTGAATGTATACAAAAATGTATTTCATATGTCATTTATTTTGCTACAGATTGCTGTGTATGTGCATACATGCATGTATGTGTGTACTATATATCCATTCTTATGAATGTATTCATCACATTTGCAATTGAAACAAAAGAACAAGATTCCAGTCGCAACAAAGGCAATTCAAGCACATTTCCCGCAATTGTGAGGTTATGTCCACAAGCCACACATACATTTTTACCTATGTGTGCATATGTACGTGTATGTATGTATATGCATATACAAAAAGAAAAAAAAAGCGCAAAGTGTGCGCTTCTGCCTCCTCCGAGCCTCACGTTGGCCCCACAGCTGCCCGCCTTTCACTTGTAAAAAGTTTTGTTTGTATTTGTAAATTTTTTTCGCATTATTTTTTTGCAGCTATTCGTTGAAATTTTACGTTCGTTCATTTTCGTGCTCTTCCAGTTTCGTACCCAAAATGGCGGCTTCTGTGCTTGCTTCGCAGTGCCGTCTTACTGCGTGCGTATATTTGTATGTAGGTTTTTGTCTTTTCGTTTTCTTAACGTTTATTCCGTTTCGCTTGCCGGCTTCGCGCTCTGTTGCTGAGGCCGTCGCTATGCCGGCAGTGTTGTCGAGTCAGTACAAAAACTACTTTAATTGATACATCATTTTATCGCCCATAATTTGATTATGTTTTAGTTAATATTGAACAAATGAATAGTTTCATCATTCATACTACGCAGGTTGTTGGCCCCATTCTATTTTAATTAGTCAGAGTTAAATATGTTTGTGATTAATTTGTAAGTAACTTTTATATCAAGTCAAAATTGCTGTATATAAACGTTAAAAAAATTTATAAAAAAAAAATTGCATTTAACAAAATGGAAGCAGCCCCGTGCAGATGGAGACGAGTCGCTTACGATAATCAAAATACAAATAAAACCAAATCAATTCATAGCTTATCCTGTTGTGTTTGAGCGAACTAACCTTGTTCCTCTCCGGCAGGTCTTGAGAGAAGTTAAAAGCCTTGTTAAGCTATTCTCAAGCAGCCGTGGACCAATGGATATTACCCAAAGGATGAAGCGTGCGCAACGGATGCCGGCAATGTTGATGATGGTATTTATCTAACCAAAATAAAAAAAAACTATGTACACACAAAATTATCAACAAATTATCTCGAGTTCTCAATTGGATCCTATATAAAATATTATATATCAAACGTATAACGCATTTTATTGTTTACCAAAAAATTAAAGAGAAAGAAAGAAAGACAGTGAGAGAGAAAGACAGAGAGAGAGAGAAAGAGACTCGCATTTTTTGTTTGTTTTTGCCTACTTAAAGAAGCGCAACCGATGAACATAACGTAACGATAATGATAACGATAACGAACCCACAAAAAACGAATTGCAACCGAAAACGAGTCTAAAAACGTTTCATGAAATGCCAACACGCGGGTACCGTCTAACTTTTCCACACTCTAAATTCAGCCGCCGTGATGAGATTGTTCCAAAATTGCATTACCCCACAGAGATATTTCCAATATTTATGAGAGTAACGTACGCCAAGAATATTTTAAGTGTTTATCAATTAAAAGTTTTTTATAAATTTAGCCCAAACAAATAAAGCAATTACCAAAATCTAAAAGCAGCATTAAATAATATTTGCATTTTTCTCATTTCTAGTATTAAAAACAAATTTTTAAAATGTATTAAAAAAAAAATAATAAGTTTTTTTGTACTAAATTTAAAAATTCACTCTGCATTTACATATATATACGTATTTTTCGCTCGTTTGTGACTCTATTTCCTCGCCGTATCTTTCGCTCAGTTTTTTCGATGCATATTTCGAATCTTGATTGAAAGTTCATTATTTAAAGTACAGTAATTATAAGCTCTCAATATATTAACTTTGAATTTGGTGAGTTTCTTTTTCGTTATTTTATTCTTGCTCCGTCTTAAAAATCTATTTGCAGCAATATAACAAAAGACAAAATGTAAAGTAACGTTTTTGTAAGCGCCAAATGTGTGGGCAGAAAACAAAAGAAAACCAATGTTTTTGTCGTGATATTTTTCAAACCAGACTTTGCTTTGTAGCCTTAATAGTAACATTTTTTACATTTATACCATATGCAAATCTAATCAACAACTTTTCCATAACGTTTCACAGAAAACTGTTTGTTGGCGGTCTCAGCTGGGAAACGACCGAGAGTAAGTAGCTTAAATTTAATTTATTAAAAAGACAGGTACTAAACGTTATTTCTTTGCAGAGGAACTTCGTGATCACTTTGGGAAATATGGCGAGATTGAGAGCATTAATGTTAAGACAGATCCTCAGACGGGAAGGTCACGAGGCTTTGCCTTCATTGTTTTCACCAACACAGAGGCAATTGATCAAGTTAGCGCCGCTGAGGAACACATCATCAACAGCAAGAAGGTTGATCCCAAAAAAGCCAAGGCTCGTCATGGCAAGATCTTTGTGGGTGGCCTAACCACAGAAATTAGCGATGAGGAAATCAAAACCTACTTTAGTCAGTTTGGCAATGTAAGTAGCTATCACTGATATCCAAACAGCAATACTCATGAACTATTCTTGCAGATCGTTGAGGTCGAGATGCCATTCGACAAGCAAAAGTCACACCGCAAGGGCTTCTGCTTCATTACCTTTGATTCGGAGCAGGTGGTAACCGATCTGCTGAAAACACCCAAACAGAAAATTGCTGGCAAAGAAGTTGATGTTAAGCGCGCAACGCCAAAACCTGAGAATCAAATGATGGCCATGCGTGGCGGAGCGAGGGGTGGCATGCGCGGTGGACGCGGTGGTTATGGACGTGGTGGTTAGTGTAACAATATCATGTGCTAGTTCTTTAAATTAACTGAAATTCATTACCGTTTTAGGTTACTCCCATCAATGGGACGGCCAGGGTTCGTATTCGGGCTATGGCGGCTACGGCGGCTATGGTTCCGGTGGATTTGCCGATTACTATGCCGGCGGCTACTATAATGGATATGACTATGGTTATGGTAAATACAACAAACAACATAATAATAGTGCTCATAACAATTATTATAATAACACAACGACAAGTAATTATCATCCAAAGAGCAATAGCAATAACTTTCAGCAGTTCTAATGTAGCTAAAAAATACTGGCAACAAACAATCAAACAACAAACAAAACAACTACAACAATAAACAAAAATGCCATTATACAACATCTTAAAAATCAATTTTTCCCTTTACCACCATACACATAATATATATTGTTGTTTGCCGTTAGCAAAAGAGAAACAAGAAAGAAAGAACCAAAACGGAGAGAAAAACAAAAACAAAAACGTTTTGTTGCATTTCGATAAAACATCAGAAACAACAAAACAATACAACAACGTCGCTAAAAACAAGAAAACTTTTTAATTAAAATAAAACAACATATTTTTAATGCTTACATATAAATTTTAAAATCATTTTAAAATTGCAACTAATTAATTATATAAAAAAATATATATGTTGATTACACATTATTTTACATACAATCAAATTTTATATACGAGAGAACATACAATTAATTTTAAAATCTATCTATTGCATATATAATTTTTAAATTTTAAAGCGTAATTTTAATTTGAAAATTCATTTGAAAACCTATAAATTTTCAACATTTAAAAATCGTTCATGATTTACTAGTGTTTTAGCATTTACATATTATATAAAACTGACGAAGCGTGTGTATTAATTATTGTGTTGTTTAAGGAGCCCAAAAACGAAAGAAAAGAAAATGAGAGTATGAGAGATACAAAGTTCATACAACTACACTATAATTATTGTATACCAGACCAGACCAATAGAAACAACTAAAAGAACAAAAAAAAAAACAAAACAAAATCGTGTGCGGCCGCTAGAGGTCGCTTTCAACAGACTTTCCAAAGATGACAAATACCTCAAACGCGAAGGCAGCAGCAACAATTAGAGAGAAAGAACAACAACAACAATCAGAAGAACATTAAACTGTATACATAAATAAAAAAAAAAGAAAGAAAAAGAAGATCACACATAAATAAGATCATGTGCCAATTATGTGAAATCTGTGTGAATCGCCAGCGTTTTGGCCTTTTGCATAATTGCAACTTGTGCCTTTTATTATTGTTAACTAACTGTTATTGTTTGAACAAACTGAAACCAAAAGCTGTTGACACACTCATACGAATCACAAACACAGACACACACACACACAATCCCCCGCACCCACCCATCCACATTCACAAACATACGATATAACCCAGATGATCATAAGTGCATTTTTACCCCACTCCACTCCCTTCCCCCCGTTATCCTTATAATAGTTATTTAAATAGTTTTTCCTTTTGTTTTGTTGAACAAAACGCTAAACAAACAAACAAACAAACAAACAAAAAGCAACAAACAAACAAACATAAGCAAAAAACATAATTAAACGCGTAATCAAAGCTTTGATTCAATTTCTATTTAAATATCTATACCTATATATAGCATATAAATATATTTTTAGATGTATATTATTATTATTTCGGCAACGGGATAATAGCAACGTTTTTGCAATGCATATGTTTTCGTATGCACGTCGTCAATACACTATATATATTTATATCAGATGTATATACAACAAAACAAAAAACAAAAAGAAGAAGAGAAATATACAAATGTTGCAATGTATATTTAATGCATAAAATAACATTTTACACAAAATGGATACTATTTTTGATAGTATTATTTTAAGGCAATACCAACAACAACAACAACAACAACGCAAATGCAACGAAAAACAACAACAACCACAACTTTTTGGCCGGGCTCGAATCTTAACGTGTTGTTGGGCTTGGGCAAAGGTGGGTGTGGTGCACGTTTCTTTTAAGCGCGATGATTAAACCAATCTCCACTTATGTTAAACAACCCCGCGCCCGCCCCTGTCCGCTCGCTCAACTAACTGCAATTTTCTGGCCATTCAATGTGGCGGCCATGCATTCTTTTATTTGCTTTATTTGCATTTCTGCTTTGCTTTCTTCACCAAAATGCATTTTGCTGACAAAGAGAACGAGAGAAAACGAAATTAAACGTACAATTTTCGTAAACAGAAAACCAAAAGAAACCAAACGCAAACACATTAATTGTAAACTTGATTTTTAAAATAAAACGCGAGCGCAACGCAGCATTTTCCACGTTCGTACGTTGATAGTTACCACCAACAACAAGAACCGTTATAACATCAACAAAGCGATACGAAACAACAACTACTACAAAAAAAAAAAACAACAAACTGAACGATAACGATAACAACAACAAGAACTACATCAAGAGTAGAGAGAAAACAAACAAACAAAACAAAGTAAAAACACACTTCGTCAATTTTAGTAATTTTAATTAAATACATTTATATACACATAATTTTTTTTCTTATTGTTCTTTTTTAAAGTACTAAGTATACAAAACAAAACAAAACTCACACAACACGCATATTCATACATAAATACATCAAATAATGAATGTATAATTCAGTTCCATCAACTTTTGAATTTTGTCAATACAAACCATCAATTTGACGTATCACAATCAAATGTATACATATAGAAACATATTTATACTATATATTTTAAAGCAAAACAAAAAAAAAATGATATGCATAAACTTGAGTAAATTATTTTAAAATTTGCATGTTTCTCAATGTTTTTAGCTAGTTGTCTATATACAAACAAACAAAAAAAATAACAAAATTAAAAATTACAAAAAAATATATTAATAATTATACAACCCTTTATACATATTACAAATTTATATTTAATGTGCAAAACAACTTTTTTTATATCTATATATAAAGAAAAACAAAACTTTTTGTATACTTTAGCAATATTTTGTGCCCACTTTATATTAAAACTATAACTACAATATATATTCATAATTTTCTTTATAATTTCTCAAATTTTATAAAACAAAAAGAATAACTAACCTATCACCAACAACAACAATAACATGCTAACGGGAACCATAACAGAGTGCGAGCAATGTTAACACACTGTGCAATGTTTCATATGTTAGTTGACATGGCAGTTGCCAATGTTATGGTTTCTAGAAAGCAGTGCAGTTTACCGTTTAAAAAAAATGTACTATTTTTATTACCTAAAATATTGTTACTTTTATTATGATTTTGAGCATACGTGTTAAAATATTTACATTAATGGATACATATATCAATTGTAATGCCGAATTTTCCGATGTTTCGCCTCACAAAAAACGACAAAAAAGAAAATAACTTTTTGAAAAATGAGAGTAATATTCAAAACACACCACCACTACGACAACTACTACCACCCAAGCAAATATCCAAAACGATCGCAAGTCAACCGCGCAATTTGTCTTGACTATTATTTTCGTAACGGTTGCCGCCGGGGTGGTTGACGGTGTCTGGTGTTAAATCCTCCAAACAAACACACACACAGACAGACACCGAATACAAAAAACACCCTGCAACCAAGTACCAGAGACTACTACACAGAACAACAAAAAAAATATTTCATTTTTGCTTAAATGTAACGTTTTTTCTTATTTTTTACTCCTCTTTTTTATTAAACTTAAAGGTTATTATATTACAAGTAATTTAGCGTAATTAATATCACTGTTTTTAGTCAAATGAATTGAAAATCTAAAAAAAATAATAATATATAACTACAATATACACTTAAAGTAATTTTAAAACGAAACTTAAAAGTTTTCTGATATAAACAGTTTTCTTGTTTTTAACAACAAAAATATACAAACAATACACAAGAGTAATTTATAATAATACCAATATTAACTCGTATAAAGTCATATTTGCTGACAATTTGCATTTGTTTTTGTTTTTCGCAAGACGTTTTTTAAAATACTAAAATTTTTGCGACAAGTCCAACACGTACTTTCCCCTAAACCCCCCGTACCCCCTTCCCCATTTGAAAACTACAAAGAAATGAAAAAAAAGGAAGAATAATATTAATATTGAAATTTGATTACTTTTTGCTGAGGTGAGACATTCAAAAACACACACACAAGAGCAGCAGATTTATTCAGTTTTTTTTTTGGCCATTAAGAAATCTATTTTTGGAAAACAAAACGAAAAAGTAAACTAATAAGAAACAAGAAATGATATGCTGAATTTGTTGTGTGGAAAATGAGGTAAAAAAAATAGAACATAAAATATGAGAAAAATGCATAAAGAGTGCGTCAGAGAATGAGAAATCAAATGAGAAATTAATTGCAATATACATTGTGAAACATGTTTATAAGTCCAACAAAGTGAAACAACTAACTAACAAATACCAAGAGACAGCAGCAATTTAAGAGATACATAAAACGACAACAACAACAACACCAATAACAACCGAGAACCGCGCATGTATGTGTGAGCGCCGCTTTGCGCCTGAGATTTCTCTATTAGAGAGAAAACGAGAGAGTGAGAGATATGCTAGATAGAAGACAGAAATGTGTTTTTAATTTTATTAACAACAAAATCAACCATTCAACCATTTTTTGGAATGCCTGTGCAAAAGTAAAAAACAACAACAACAACCAACAACAACTTACAACAACAACAACCAGCAGCAGCAGCAGCTCAGCAGATGCAACAACAGCAACAGCAGCAAAATTACTACCACAAAATACAATAAGAGAGATCACATATTGTATACCGATCTATATAGTAGTAGCAATCATATAACAGCCAATCAATCTTATAATCAAACAAAATTCGCAAATCGAGAAATGAGCAAATAAAAGAAAAAAACAACAAAACTTGTGTGTGTTTCAGTGCAGCAGAATTCCTTTTCCAGCTCTCTTTTTCTCTGGTGTGCATTTTGAATTGTCTCCCCTCGGCGCCGCCTACAGCTCCTTCTCTACCCAAAAATATGACAAAATAAAAATTTTGACCAAAACCAAGCAACAATAACCAACAATTAATTAGTAGCAAGTTCAGTAAATTATATACTTAATCTCTAAGCCTTGTTTATGCTCATAAATCTACAAACAAATTTTTGTGTTTTAAAACCCTCTATACAAAAATTAAATTAAACTCTTGACTCTGAATATACAAACAAACAAAGACTACGGTTATGGCGGCGGCTTTGATGGTGGCTTTGGCGGTAATGGCTATGGCAACGGTGGCGGCGGTGGCGGGCGCGGTGCCGGAGGTCCGCGCGGCGGTCCCAAAGGTATACAACAACAAAAACATGGCCACATAACAAAACAAATAAAGAACAGCCCAAAATTATAACTATTTTTTCCCACACACTACTATTATCTCTTATATTATCTCCACTTCTCTGTAACTATTTTGAACTCTGAGCATTTGTTATTTTGTACTTTGTTAACTAATCTATCCTTGTCTTTAATTTTTTGAGCATTTTTCTCCATTATTAGGAGCCCAAATTATGTTATCCTTAGATTTGGTCAAAATTTTCATCAGTCGCTTGAATCTCTCGTTTGGCGTTGTAGATAAATCCTTAAAAACCAATAAAACGGAACAACAACAATCACCACCTAGCAGCTGTGCATGAGAATCTCTTAAACATGTTATTCAATCTCTAATTGAAACTCTAATCTCTCACGTTCATTTTTTTTTGAAACAGGCGGCGGTGGCGGCGGCGGTGGTGGTGGTGGCGGCGGCGGCGGCGGTGGCGGTGGTGGTTTTAGCGGGGGCAAACAGCGCGGCACTGGACGCCAGCCACGGCATCAGCCCTACTAAGCGAGCTTGTTTCTTGGAGTCCGACACATCTACTTATAACTGCAAACTATTTGAATTTTACTTAGTTTAGTCTGTTATGGTAAGATTGAATGTCATTCAAGTATTTCCCATAGTAATTGTATTTTGATTGCCCTAACAGCATACTACAATACAACACACACCCATATACACACACACACACATCTATCTGACTGCAGGGCAGAACAACTCATTTTCTCTCATGGCATAATGCTGCAGTTTAGCAAAAGGAGCAGACGACATTCAACAACCATACACACTTGTTGTGTGTAGCACCATTCCAACCAACAACAAGCAGAACCGGCAACTACAACATGGTCAAGAATCAACGCATCATTTATATACATAATTATATATACATACACCTCCCACACACACACAACACACAATACACGCGTACAGAGCAAGAGTGTTAGGCTTGGAGAAATGTAATTTTTCAGCAAGTGGCTAATTTTTCATAGCCACACGCTCGTTAAGCCAGCATTGCCCACCAAGAGTAACTCACACTACTACAAATACATTACATTCTGCCACACCTACAGTCTCTGCGTGTGTGTGTGTGTCTGTGTGCATGTGTGTGTGGCAGAACTAATTTGTATTTTTTTTTTCAAATGTAGTCTCATACATTATGCGAGGTAATTGTTTAACACACACTCACAAATCCCACGCCCAGCATACAAATATATAGAAATAGATTCATACGGAAAACAGAAAGAAACAAAAACGGCAAGAATGTTTAATAGTAACAGTAAATACATTATATAAAATACCATAGTCGTTAAGTATTTGTTTAAACTTAATTAATTAATAATTGTAATATGTAATATGCATAATAGTAATTATCATAAAGCAACGCTAGGCAGCTGGCGCTCCTGCGTGGTGCGGGCGGGCGGTGGCTGTCTTAGGGGCGCGGGGGGCGTGCAAAACATAGCTGTACCCGGCTCGCATCATTGTCCAAGTCCGCTTAAAACTACAACAACAACAACAAACAAACAAATCCACCAAATTACAAATAACAAATGATTTTTTCCGATATAAATGGTAAACGTTTTTTGTGTATGTATTTGCGCTCATTAATAGTCTATATACATTTATATATATAAAGAAAAAAGAAATATATACACATACATATTTAAATAAAAAGAGAATTTTATATTTTAATAAAAATCTAATGCTGCATGACAAGAAGAACAAAACAAAATAAGAGAAACTTAAATACAAATAAAAGTAATAAAGAAAAAAAATAAAAATCCAAGCAAAATCAAACTGAACTACATGATTGTATAGTTTTGAACGAGACTATTTGCAAGAAAATTTGTTAAAAATAAATAGGCATGTACACATAAATTATATAAAACATAAAACTATATACAAATACCTATAGCTATTTAAATGAAAACAAAAGAACTTAAATTGAACAAATGTTATGCTAAAAACGTCCGAACTACATAAAGGAGGAAGAGAGTGGGGAATGGAGGAGTAATCCTCATCGAAGGATAAAAGAACAACAGTAGAATTTCAAATTTCCATTCTACTCGCAATTTATTTTTACATTCGCTGCCCAACACAGCAGCTCAGTCAGCCGTAAGCCTCAAGTTATAAAAAGCGAACAAAGCAAACTTAAAAAAATAGATTTATATATATAAATATAAACATTCTTTAATTGAGATAATAAAATGTTTATTTGACTTAAAAATGGACCGGAAAAATCAGGCAAAAAAGATTCAATTAAAAACAAAGACATATATGTATATTAAATTTTGAATTCATTTTATTCGAAATGTGGAATTGTTGGTGATGCCCAAAAAGTAAGTTGCACAAACACAGAAAATTTTATGATTTACACTTATTGCTTCTAATAGTTACGTTTCACCTGGCCAGTGGCAAAGAGCACATCCAGTATCTTGAGGAACTCACGATAGTTAACCTCCAGGCAGAGTCCGCGCTTAACGCCAAAACATTTGATGACTGCCTCCAGCTCACGACTGCTGAGCATATTGTGCATCTCACGGAGGGTGATGGCGCGTAGGAACTGGTTCTGGGTAACGGAGCCGCACAGCTGGCGGTCAAAGTCCTTGAACACCTGGCTCAGATTGGAGATCTCATCCGGGCGGCGGGCGAGCTTCATCAGAGCATTCGAGCAAAATGTGCGCTCATCAAAGTTGAGGAAGCAATCGACACAATCCAGATTGGGCAGATGCAGCAGTGGCACAGCCGTAATAATATTATCACCCATATTCGTATCAACCTGCATAAAGATCTCGTCCAGAGCTTTGCAAAAGTCACGATAGCGAACACAGGCAGAACGATGGGGTGAACGGAAGCTACATACATATATATAAAAGGATAGTTGGAAGGAATCCCGCTTGGACTTAAACTGCTAACTTACACATTACATAAGACTGTGGCATCCTCCTCACTGAGAATGATCATGGCATTGTCCAGGGCACGCTTAAAGTCACTCTCCAGTATTTGACCCTCACGATGGCGATCGTAGTCCGAGAGGAAATCAATGATAGAAACACCCTTGGTGATTGCCTGCTTCTTGGCACTGGTTAGGATGCGGGCGATGACCTCCTCGGTTTCCAGCTGCTTCTCCGCTTTGTCGCGCGGGAATGGTGGACATTCCTGTAGCTGCTGTTTGGTCACCATATTGGGCATGGCATACTCGGCCGGATCAACATCATCCAGGAACTTGGTGTAGTAGAAGCCCAGTTCATTGCCATAACGATGCAGGACAGCATCCAGCTCAGGATTCGACAGCAGTATGCCATTAACGCGAAAGATTTGATTGGCCTGATGACAATTGACATGGCCGCTGTGCAGTCTGGAGGGGAACAGAAGCTTTAGACAATATAGCTCTCTATTGTTTAGTTTACTCACTTGTCATAGTTGCGAAAGAAGGGATGCAGATAGAGGCGACGATTGCGAATGCGTAAACGGATTTTGGCCATGGCATCTTCGCATATGTCACGTATATCCATGGGCGCAGCCTGCCAGTCCAAAGTGCCCGGTCTGGGCAGCTCCTTGATGTGACTTGGCGGTGACTCCACAACACACTGCGGCATCTTGTCCAGGTTTTTAATGGTAAACACTAAGTAGTTCAGGCTTATTAATGGTTAGAAAAGGCAAAATAAATTTTTTTCTTTACCCGTATCGATTTCATCCACGAAATTGCGCCAACGTACACGATTCGTGTCCAAGGGATCCATATAGCGTTCCGCCAACAAATCCAACTCCCTTTGCGATAGGTACTTACCCACGCCCATGTTGGAGAGACCACGTTCCAGCTGGTTCTTTGTAATGCTGCCCACCTGCAGCGTATCAAACTTTTCGAGAAATTCACAGGTGCGAATGCGATTCTTATGAACATAGCTTTGAATACAGAAAACAAGATCACATTCACCGCGATTCTTCTTCGGATGATTGCAGGCATCTGGGAAAATGGGACCAACCATTTGACAGCCATTAATGGGTGGCAGTTCCGAAAGGTCCAAATCGACCAGGCGACCAGGAAAGTTTTGTATGAGATCCTTAGAGTTAAAGTAAAGTTATGTGTTCGCATGGTTATGCATATAATATCGCTTACTCCCGAGTTATCCAGCAGATTATGTTGCCGCAAATAGTCAATGATATTGTCAATGTGCTTGAGGAAGGCCACATAGTTGACCAAGTATCCATCCTTCATGTAACGCTTGAGCAGTAGCAAGAAATCGGATTCGGATAAAGGTATTTTCATAAAGTGGAGCACACGTGAAAAGTGGGAAACGGTCACAACGCCAACATTTTGTGCAATCTGTACATATAAATTGAATAATAATAAATTAGACGGAATTTAAATGGATGTGAATGGTGGCAATGGTTGGTGGTGGTGGTGGGGTGGAATATGTTGACTCATTGGCATTTCTATGCATGTAAATGTTGTGCACGTCTCTCTTTGGAAAATGAATGCGTTCCTTCAGTCGCTGCTTCTGCTGCACTGTCAAAGCTGCAACCTGGAGTTTTCGAAGCGTCGACTGTACGTGTGCCATATACTACGTGAGCTATAGTATATATATATGTACATATGAGTGTGTGGTGCAAACTAAACCACTTGAACGCGGCTTATGCATGACAAATGTTAAGTCGCGCACACACACACTAAGGAAAGAAGAAGAAGAGTTGTGTGTACGACTGACTGACCAGTTCATAGTCCTGAAAGTAGGGCATCAATGGCAAGTGTGTTTCCTTGGCAATTTTGAATAACATCAAACACAACTTTCGTCGCTCCTCCGGCTGTACAATCACATTCAAGTGCCACGGATCATTCCACTCCAGACCACTAGCCAGCTCCTTCGTGGCATTCTTGTGCAAATCTATTGAACATAATCATTATTAGTTGCTGCAGTTTAACTAATGCACTTTTAACTCACTTTCGTTGCAGACCACCTTGCAGAATTGACGATAGGCGACACGTCCATCTCGTATCTGAAAATAATCACAGACATCCCGCAGCTCGAACTCGGACAGGCCAACCATCTTGCGATATTTGCCCAGCACGGCAGTGAAGATTGCCTCTGACCGTGGGGTAGGGGGGAGCGTTGTCATAAAAGAGACATAAAATTGAAATTGGTAGACAGAGTGTTGTGCTTACCAGATACGTATCCAGTGCATTCGGGATCGTGTATCTTTAAATCGGCACAGATGTCAAAGTTATAACGAAAAATGGCACCTTGAATTTTACGACAGGCGCGCCAGATTTGATTCAGTTCCATCTCCTCCTGCAGCAGGCATTATTAGTTGACCACCAGTTTTAATGATGATTCCATGTGCCACAAATTCAATCTTACCCGTTCGTCGCCATCCTTTATCTTGGTCGTGTGCTGCTGCATGTTAACTACCTATTTTTTTGCTTTTTAATAAAATTTATTAGAACTTGTTAATAATAATAAAACAAAATGCCGTGTGTTGCAAGAAGGTTATATTTTCTACAATAAAATCAAAGCTTGCCCTTAAACGGGTTAAATTACAAATTGACATTGTATTCGTAAAGTGTGTGTGTGTGTGTGTGTGCATTGTGTTTGCTTAACACACAGGGTGAGACTAAACAAGCGACCAGTCCCCGAACACTAATCACTTCCTTCTCAGAGTCATGCTTCCCTATACGTATATATATATATGTATATAGTATATATATATCCAGTCGATGTCGTTATACAATCACGCGCTCATTCATCGAGCAGTTTGTCGCCATGCCACCAGCACTTTTATTCAATTTTCTATAAACGACGCAGGAAGAGCTGAACAGAGCCAGAGCAGAGGAAAAAACATCGATTGGAGCAAAAAAAAAAAATGAAGAAAAAAACATATCCTGGCATCATCAAATGCAATTCCAGTTTATTGGAAAATCACTGGCCAACTAACCAAAGAAACGCTTCAAATCCAAGCGCCAGTCAAGCAACTGGACGGTGTCCAGCCCCAACCTCAACCCAACCCCCTCCCAACTCAATCCCATCCCGCTTCAATGAAAGCTGATTGGCAACGACAGCTGCAGCAGTCACCTGCGCAACTCTTCAGTTGGATAAGTTATGTTAACTTGGGATGCACTATTGTTTATTGAGAATGCTGCCAAGTGGAGTTGAAGTTAGGTTTGAAAACTAGCTGAGAGTGAAAACTCGTTTGTAGGGTATATGGTAACCTCATAATGGGTATGTGGTGAGAGCCAACCTGTTCGTTTAAATACATATACCCTTGATAATCGTCATTGATGCGTGCCAAATTGCACTTCAAAATCGTAATGTCCAACCGCTTAGTTAGGTCATAAAAATGAATTGCAATCATTATCGTTTCTTAGATGAGCTTTGCACCTGGGTCCAACCAGAGTTCACCTTTGGCGCATGTTATATTGCAACTTTTATTGCACATTTTTGATTTACTCAGTGCTCTATTTGCTTTTGGATCCGAACGGGATTGGCGTTGGGCCTTTAATGCTGTGTGTGTGTACTATGTGTGTAAAGCTAATTTAAAATTATAGTTTTGAGTTCTTGAATTGCACGAGGGGCAACACAATTTTATGGGTGGTATGTATTACGCTCCCACCTTCGCTTATCGTGCTCAAACATATGGCGTTTTGTCAGTCCGACTTTGCTCAATGTTTTATCCGTTTTTTCTCTCAACACACACACACACACACACACTTGCTGGGAACGTAGACAAAACGCTGGCATATATTCATGAACCTGGTGTACATCTGCATAATAGATGGCAGCAGGCGGCGGCAGGTGACGCCACTTGGCGTACATTGCCTTTTATTTTAGTGCCTGGCTGTCTGGTAAACTGGTTGTGTCTGGCAGCTCTAGCTGCTTTTTGGGCGGTAAGTTTCACACGCACACACACACACACACACACACACACTACATATAAAAAGGCAAACAATAGCAGGCAACCTAGTTATCGCCCGCCATCTTTATTGCATGCAAATGTGCGAAAGGAGGCGGCGGAAAGGAGGCGCGTCTGTTGAAATGGCTGACGTATATGGCAATACGTATACGTAATGCACCTTTGCCATGCCTTATAAAACCAACCGCATGCATATTTATCTTTAGTCAGAGCCAGAACCAGAGCCAGAACCCAAAACTCGAACCTCAGGCCCTGCAGCACCAAGCGCAATGTCGGTGTGTCTGTGTGTCCTTTGTGGCATGCATGCATACGTGTGTGTGCGTGTGTGTGTGTATAAGAAATACGATATCTTAAGTGTTAAACAGGCGCTTTGCCAAACAAACTTGCAGTCGTACTACAGCTACAAACGAGGCACTGTGCCACCTTATCGGTCCTGCCTTGCCACGCCCATCTCGTTGCAGCGCGCTGCAGTCGTCCGTCCCCACGACTTGGAATTTGAGAAATACATATTTGGTAGCCAAACAGAACAAAAATAGGCAAACACAAATAAAAAAAGGCAAAACTACGCCGCAGAAAATAAATAAAAATGCTGCTCACTTCTGCTGCGGCGCGTTTTATGCGCACTTGAACACACACGCACACACACACACACACACACACACAGACACATAGAAGAATGCAAACAGGTGCGAGCTGCTGCTACCTCAGTTACTTGCCATCTCGCTCTTACATGTGTACTTAACGTTTTCTTTGCTGCTGCATTTTTGTAGTGCATAGATTCGGGCGCTGCTTATAATTCTACGCGAGAGTTGTAAATGTTTGCTCAAGTATTTATTTATGTACTCTTCCTGCCTCCCTCTCGTGCCAACCACTCTTCTTTCTTTATACTTATTCAGTGTGTGTGTGTGTTTTTAGTGTGCAATTCTCTGCTGAGCTCCACACCTAAGGGGTATATTATTTGTGTGTACTTGTGCAAATGACTTTGGCAAGCAGCCATAAAGAGGTCTTTGTCAACAAAGGGCCATTATTTTTGCACCTGCTGTCCAATGCGTCCTAGGAATTTCCTTGCTTTTGTGTTGAGCTCCAGTTGGCATATAAAATTAAAAAGTTATTGGAGATAGAGATATGTTTCCTGTGTTATTAAACTCTAAATCCATAACTTTTATAATACCGTCAATATTTCTAGGCACGTACTTTTTAAATCAAGAGTTGGAGTTACTATAAATAAATAAACGTAAAATATTAAAAAATTTTTTTTTTATTAGGTCAAACTATTTTGCATTTTAATCCCCTGGGCTTTAAAGGATATCTGACTGTTGTACTACACGAAACGGATACGAAAAAATTCAACATTCTGGGTTGTTTTTGTTGAATTAGTTTTCGCGCGCGGGTTAAATGAAAATACATTGCCCCTATAGCTGGCATTTTTGATTTGATGCGACGAGCAGAAAACACATACACACACACACACACACACAAACACACAGCAAGGACTACCACAAGCACTCTCATGTTGGCACTAATGCACAAAAGCAACAACAACAAGAGCATTAACAATAACAAGAACATCAAAAAACAACCTTAATAAGAGTATGCTGCTGTTTGTAGCTGCATAAAGAGTGCATTTTCAATTTTTGTAATGGCATGGAAGCTCCTTCTGCTGGCTGATGCCGCTGCTGTTGCTGCCATTTTTATGAGCGTATTCAGTGCAGAATTTGGCCATTAAATTGGCAAAACATTTTTAAATTGCATCGATTTTTGCTCAGTTGCTCTGTGTGCCACATGCTGGCAAAGTGGGTTCTGGCCATTTCTTAAACGCGCACTAGTGCATTATAATATGCATTATTTTTAAAAGTATTTGGTTGCCTTTATCACTTGTCATTATGAGACAGGCATAAATTGCTTCGTTCCACTCTCCCTCCCTTTTTCACTTGTAAGAAGTGGTAACAAGCTAAACTAATTAAAAATTCTTTGTTGGCAATTTGTATTGAAAGTTGATCTCTAGCGTGGGAGATTTTACACTTGGCTATTGAGAGTTTTAGGTATATCGACTTTTTTATATAGCATACTTTATGGCGCTTACTTGTACTTACTTATTTTATTAACAATATTATTTTTGCAGTGCATTGAGAATTGGCATTTGACTGAGTCATGCGATGTCTTTAGAAATGTATTCAGCTGATTTTTGCCCCATGGTTCATCAAACAACCAGAGTCATTGGGACATTTCAAAATTGATTTAAAAAACTTTTTTAATTAATTATGATGACTTCGTGAGCGGGGGTGTGTGCGCGGGGTAGCCAATGTCAGCGTCAAAGTCGCCGATCCGCTATGCTTACCACCCTCTTTCAGCCCCCTCCCCCCCGCACAATCCATTTGGTATATCGCTTCTGGCATTGATGCTGAGTTTCTGGCTTTGATGCTGCAAATGATGTTCGAGTTGAGCTCATTTTTTTTTCCTTTTCTTTATCACTGGAATGTTTGAGTTTACACATTTCAATTTCTGGTATTTCAGAGTTCAGTCCCTATTACAAATTTTTTTTAAGCAACTTTTAGCCCTAGCTTTGAGTAAGTATGTGTGTGTGTGTCAAAGTTAAAATTAACAAAAATTGTGTGCCAAAAGAAGCTGGGGCGTTTGGTTCTTCAAGCAAGTTGTGTGTATTAATGAAATTGCAAATACTATGTAGAACTTTCTTCATCGTACATGTTTCTTTATAAACTGTCAAACTAATAGACTGAGTTTTGGCATGTCGAGTCACTCTCTCTACCCTGTCCCTGTCCCTGCGTTGATTCCCTGTCAGGACCAACTGCCAGTTGTGTCACTGCAGCAGTCTATATACTTTACTGTACTGTACTCTACTGTACATTTACTGTACAGTTAGCCCGTTACAACGCATCTCCATTCAGGAGAGTTTTGCCTCTGCCTCTGCCTCTGCCCCTGCCTCCGCCTGACTGCTTGCCATGTGTGCAAATATTGGAGCAACTTTCTGCAGCAAAGTTTGCAAATGTATTTCAATGCATAGAAATGAATCTAATTTGTAAAATTTCATACAACAGTTGAAAAGTTATAAACGCGCAGGCACTTGCACTCTGCACACGGTTTGCCTGTCGCACCATTTCTTGTCCCCATTCCCATGCCCCAGCTCGATCTGTCTCTACCCCCTGTACCCTACCTATAATATGCAAGCCACTTTCCCGATGGTTTGTGTGAAAATGTCGACAACTTGGCATGCAGATTGCAAAGTTTCAAAAAGCAGCATCAGCAGCAGCAGCAGCAACAGCGACCAAAAAAAGCTGAGCAGATTTAAGTGGTGCTTTGTTATGCATAAATAAAATGCTTGGCAAGAAATAAGCAGCAGCGGCAGCAGCAGCCAGTCGGGTGGCAAGCTGTGAAAGGGGAAGGGCAGCCAAAACATATTTTCAGTTTATTTAAAATAAATTTTACATTACTTAGTTTCAACTAAAGGCGGCAAACATGGGTCATACACATATACATACGTACATAACACCCACCCACAGTGCAAAAAGTAATTTACGCTCAGCCGGGTTACAAACAACAACAACAACAACAACAGCAACAACAAAAAGAAGGCAATAGAGAAACTTGCATCAGCCTGTGTCTTGGCCTGAAAAACTAGGCGCAGTCGACGACGACAAGCAGCCAAAGACAATTTTGTTGGCACTAATTGAATGTAAATACAATTTTGCTTTGCTGTCAAGTCTTGTGTCTAGTCGACAACAGAACGATGAGGAACAAGCCAAGCAGCCAAGCCAGGCCAACAGGCAGAGACTGTGTTGACTATGTTGGCGCCGCTCGACGACTACGTTGGCAATAAAATGAAACGAGCTGATTGTGTGTTACAAACAAGTGCAGCTGCTGCCAGCAAAACTGTTTCTTCTCCTTCTAGACCTGGCTTCGTCGCTGAAGTGTCATTGTAACGTTTGGCACACAGATCAAGTGCAATGCAACGTGCAAAGTTCCCAAAAAAGCGCAAAAATCAACAGTGTAAAATCTTTTATTTAGTGTCATCAAGTACGTTGTTGTTGCTGATGTTGCCGGCTGCTGCTCAATTTGTAGCAGAATCCGAGCCCGCATAGAGTTTTGCGTACTAAATCTCATTTGATAAAAGCCTACAATTTAATTAACAAATTGCATGCAATAAGTAAAGAACTTGTAATGCATCGATTTTTAACTGAACTGCATTGAATGAGCTTTAAGTTAAGGCTTAAATGCTGTTTACAAAGTATGTTAAACTAGATTAAAAAACAATATGTTGTGTGTTGTACCACGTTGTTGATACAATTAAAAGGACGCTTTAATTAAATTGATTTGCGTTCACTTTAAATTGCTTTCAAACTGGTTATGCGCAGAAATTTTTTAATTGAATTATTTGCGGCATGAAATTACCCGTCGACTGTAAGTGCAGTAGCTACAAACAACAACAATAACAAAGTGCACAACAATGCACATCTATCAAAATTCAACAAAAACATCTGTTGTTGGTTGAAGCCAGGTGATGTAGCCAAAAGGCAAGAGCCACAATATACGTACATATACCCATTAAAAGCAATGGCCTAAAGGAGTGCATCAAAAATGGAACATCTTTAACTAAATGTTTGTTGCATTATTGTCTTTAAGGATAACATTTTTAAATAAAAGCATCTTAGACTATAGTTTCTTTTTAACAGCATCGCAAAATATTTATATTAATTTTGTTCACCTTTTTTTATTTTAAAGGGTATGTCTTAGACCATCATTTAGCGTTCCCAACAATGTCTAGATCTAATTAAATTTAGGATATAATTTTCAATCGGATACCTGTAAAGTGCAGCTCAGCTAAAGTGTTATTTGTTTAGCTATGTAAGTTAAAATTTAAATTTATTTATATTAATTAAACTAATGCCAATTCATAAGCCAGATTGAGAGGGTTTCCCAAAACTATTCGGTAGCAAATGAAAATTTATTATATACTCAGAAAAAAACACAGTACAAATTTGGAAGTTCATAGTAAATTCATATATTTTTGGTTTATATTAATAACGAATTCGTTTTTATCGAAATAAACTCAAATACCTTTGGAAGAATTAAACAAAAATGTTGTTTTTACTAAAAGTGTTAAATGAAGTGCTTATAAACAAAAGATATTTTTATATTTAAAATAAATATGTCCATTTAAGTGACACAAAGAGACAGATTGGACAAATATTTTTTTGTATTGAGTGATTTTAGAAAACACAAAAAAATGTGTGCGTGAACAATAATTAATTTATTTTTAATAACAATACTACTCCTCGATTCTCAAAAATTCAAGTAAGCCTCGCTGATTCTGGTGAAATTCAGTGAAGTGTTTACATAATGCGCAAGTGTGAGTGTAAGTATAAGTAAATGTTTTGATATGAAAGCTTATCCCTCAGTTTTAGAGCAATCGAGCTGAAACTTTGGGCAAAGGTCTGTTGTAAGTTGCGGCTAGATCATACAAAATCGGCCAAATCGAACAACTTTGTCATAGAGCTGCCATAAAAATGCAAGAGATTTGATATTATCTAGGTATGAAAAGGAGTATTTTTCTACACTTCTTGTAGTGTATTAATGTGCTGTTTATTTTTCTGAGGGTAATTATAAAAAATTTCCTCATTCCTTTACAAGATGCTACTCCAAAGGTTAAAGCCAGGTTACAATAATTGCAATCGTGCAAAATACGGATAAAAATGTAAATGTATAATAACAATTTGCATAACAGCTTTGAGTAGCTAATAGTACACAACACTTTGCTGT
This sequence comes from Scaptomyza hsui, assembly GCA_018152825.1. Taxonomy (NCBI): domain Eukaryota; kingdom Metazoa; phylum Arthropoda; class Insecta; order Diptera; family Drosophilidae; genus Scaptomyza; species Scaptomyza hsui. The sequence goes on along the minus strand of JAECXO010000004.1, from coordinate 2,836,696 downwards.
TGCATGCAGCAGCGCAAAGGTTTTCTCTTTTTGTTGTTGTTAGTGACATGTCGGTAATTTGCACACTCATCGTTTTGCTGTTTATTCATTTATGTACAGCACTTGTAGAACTTGTAAATGTTCATTATCATTTCCCATTAGCATTCATACATGCAACGTAATTTTCGTTGCATGCCACTCGCTCCCCCTATATTTTGCAGTTGCAGTTTACGGATTCAGCATGCAGAATGCTCCTCCATTGTATTAGGCAGCGTGTTAAGCCCGAGCACGAGTCCACTTTCTCCCTATGCACAGAATATTTTTGCGGCTCCCATGCGGCAATAAGCGCATCCTTATTGCGAGACAGAGAAGGGGAGATAGAGACGTTGCAACATTGTGTGATAGTCAGTTGTCCAATCAAATTATCATCAAATCATACCAAAATTGAGTTAATTTTCCACCCGCACTGTTCATTTGACAACGCCTAAACACATAAACGCATAAACGCTGGCTACTGCGGCTTTTGCATTTTAACTAACACACACACACACACACACAAATATAAATGCATTTTTGTCACTGTCAGAGGGTTGGCGGGGGGGAAGCAAACAATGCGGTGGGGCGCATAAGCAAGGCTTGATTGCGTTTCCGTTTTATCAAATTTTGTGGTATGAAATGCAATAATTTGTCGTGGCTTATGTGCCGCTGGGTGTTGCAGCCACAATCAGTTGTGTGGGCTAGAGTCACAGTGCCTCGGGACTCGTCTGAGGAAATGGCGTTGGCCGTTGACGCGTTTGCGTCACTTGTGTGTTAATATTTTGCCGATTGGCGCTGCAATATTTTGTCATTTGCAAACCATTATGCATTTATTTATTATTTTCCTGCCATGCTCTATGAAATATTTTTGCGTTGATTGCGTTTGTTTATGGTATGTGTGAGCGCACGCGCACATATACATATTTACACTGGTGTGTGTGTGTACGGATGTGTGTGTTATTGTGACAAAATAACGCGGCGTATGCGTGATTTTCAATTCGCTTTGGGAACGGACGTGTGTTTTTAGCATTGCAACAGCACGCAAATTAAAGTGCAGGCAAGCAGAAATTCAATCTCTTATTTGGTGATTGTTTTTTTTTCCGTTTCCTTCATTTTATAAAAATATATATGTATATGTGTGTATCAAAAGTCCCTTTCCGGCTGTTTTAAATTAAGGAAAGCGCACGTTTTATTGTTTGTTTCAATTGCCTGACTGACGAGCAAGGACCACGGAGCGTAATCAGCAAATGTGCCAAACCGAAAGAAGAAAATTTCAGGTTTTTGGCCCCGAAAGCAAAATTAGTTCAATTTGTACGAAATCAACCAAACGTTTGTCTCTCTTTGTGTGTGTGTGTGTGTGTGTGTTTGTGTGTGAATTTCCTTGAACCAGACAAAAGTAGCAGACAAAAAAAAAAGGAATAACAGGAAAAGAGCAAAAAGAAGCGACTTCAGACTAATTCTATTTAGCATTTTGCTGGACGACAACGACTATGACGATGGCTAACTGGAATTCTTTTTTCCGGCTTATATATTTTTTTTCGTTCTTTCTCTATTTTGAACGTAGCGTCGTCGTCGTCGTGCACACTGTGTCCAGGCAAATGAACTCCGGCTAATTACTCAATGCAAATTAAAATTCATGTCAAGCAGATTGGATTATCCTCACGCAACATTAAATGTCGCGTTTAGCCAGGCATCAGAAAAGGTGGCCTTTTGCTCCTTTCTGCTGCTTTGCTCCTTTGCGTTTCGCACAAAGTGGACAACTGAAATCAAGAGCGTAAAGGGCAAAAGGGGGTAGGTAATGGTAGGTAACGAAGACAGCGTTGAGGGTGAAAACAGAGCAGGGAAATCTCTTTTGAAATGCTAATGTAAAAATTCTTTAAAGAAAATTACGCAATACATTATTTTGGTTTATTTTGCATTAAAAGTCAATTTAGTGTTAAGGCACAACAACAAAATAAGAAAAAAAAAACGAACAGCCAGAAAAAAGGGCATCTAAGCGGCATTGGCGTAAAAAGGAGCCGTAGAGCGTAAAGAGAGCGCAACAGGATTGGGCACGGGATGCGGACGGACGGACGGAATCGGGCGCGAACCGGCCGGGCCATGACAACGCAACTAACTACAGTTTGTGCTTTGGCGTAAATAACAAACGACCGAAAGTTAGCATTTTTATTTTGCATTTTAAGTTGATTTGGCAGCCTGCGTGCTGAGCATAGTGTCAACGGCACTCAGTCAGCGGAGACCCTAAAAAATTCTCCGAAAAAAGCCAACCTAACACACCCACACGTTCACATATTGGGAGGAGAGTGTGGGTGGAGTGGGAAGAACGGTGGGTAGAATATACTGTATATTTTATGGTTAAGTGTAGCCAGAAAATATAGTACATATTTCATAGTTGAATTTAAAACAAAATATTCATATACAGTAGTGTCTGGATACAGTGATGTTGAAGGGGACTTGAACTTAAATACTTCGTTTCTTAGTGCATAAATTCTGGCTGTGATGTTCGCTCAACCATTTAAGCCAAATGGGATTATGAGCTTTAATCACTTCATTTCACAATGTGCAACAAAAGGCGTTATTATGGCTACTCTGCTGCTCTTCAAGAATATACTATATATATAAATCTTTTTATATCTTTGTGTTTTTTTTAAAGAATTTTTTATACAATTTCCACCATTGTGCATTGGTGTCCTTTTTTCGTCTTATGCTTTGCGTTGATGGTGGGTGGAGGGTAGAGGGAGTTGGCTGGCTGCGGCACGCTGCTCTTTATCTATTAAAACGCCTTCCAATTTGCATATTTCTGCAGCTGTAACAGCTGTCAACGCTGGACGACGCGATGATGGCGTCGCCGTCGACTGAGCAGCAGCGCCAGGACTTATTGTAACAGCAAACGAGGAGCAGCTCTTAAGATAATGTGCCCACACCCTCACACCCCTCCCCCGCTCACGCTCACGTTGTATATAGTACTAGTGCCCAGCTGATGAATGTGAAGCAGCCCGCGCAAATTAAAGCCCTGCTACACGTATTTCGGCGAAAAAAAGGAACAAAAATAATATTGTTTTGGTATTTTAAGGGTTGACTTGAAGATACTTCGTGGCATTTGGGTGAAGTGTGTGAATGGCAAATGAATATGATAACGATGTGTTTGTCAAGTACCATTAATAAACTAAATAATGCATGGTATATATGTTATACAATTCCTTACCTCAGTGCCCTTTGATTGCGTATTTGTATTTCTTTAAAATTGTAGTGGAAACAATAGGAATGCTTGAAAATGTATTCTTCTTACATACCTTTTACTGTCTTTTTTCTGCTGCAGGAAGGAAGGGCATTGTATAGTCCAACGTGCAGAGCCCTCCACTTGACTATTTTATTTCGTTTCGTTGTTTTATTGTGTATCTTTCTTTTGTTTGGCTTGTTACGCTGTCGCATTACCTACATCAAGTGTCACTTTAAAACGCATTTTTCTTTCACAACGCCCTTGGCCTCAGCCCGGTTTGAAGTGTTGCTCAAAGCTGTCGGCACTGTGCTTATCTAAGGCGTAGAGAGCCTGGATTGTATACAGTGGACGACGCTGCGTCGACGCGCCGTCGCTTGTAAACAATTCCATGCACATTAAGTTCCAATTAAGTAACACTCAAGCCAAATCGCTGTTGTATGGATGAAATTGCGGTTTGTTTGGTTTACGGGTGGCAGCAACAACAGAAGCAACAAAAGCAGCAGCAGCAGATTGCTTTGTTAATATTAATTTGTCATTAATTTCAACGACATTGAGCTTACAAGCAGCTCGTTTAAAATGCATTGATAAGCCAAGTGGCTGCCGGGCTGCCAGCGCTTTATATAGTATATATTTTCCCGCACACACACACATATACAGCCATCAGATAAATTTAATGCGCTTTAAACTGTTTGGCTACGGCTTGCGGGCTGTCTTTGTATGAGAGCTATACAAAATCATGAGCAGCAGCTCCTTGGTCAGTCCTTTTGAAAACTAAACACAACTGTTGCTTGCGCACTTGCAGCAAAGAGCTCAAAGGGTGCGAGGATTTTGGTTGCGGCCCAACCACGACCGTTTTCTTTTCTCATCTTAACCTGTCTCTTCATCAGTTAATGGCCAATCTGTTTTCATACCCTGCAATCACAATCTTACAGAAGGTTCTTCAGCGCACACTCAAATAACCATTTCACATTTTAAATTCGCTTCGTAGGAAATGTGTAATGTCAAAGAAGGACTCAAGTTGTAAGGAGTTCCACAGAACTCTTAATGCGACAATTTGCCAGCAACATAATCGTTAATTTCTATTGAATTGTTGGACTCTGATAAAAAGAGAGGGTGGTAGGAAAGGTTAAATTGTTGATGCATATCTATAGTGTATTGCCCTTTTCCTCTGTGTGCAACAGTAAACTCTGAAAGGCTTAGATTCTCGAGTGTCGATACTTTTTACCTAACGCTACTTTGTGTAAATTTACATGTAAACAAATAGCAAACAGTTCAGTTCAGCTCAGATCCCTCCCATTGGTGTTAGTCAGACGCCACAAAGCGTAAGAATGCATAAAGCTTATACTGCCTAGCAGCAGCAGCACCTATTCAGTCAGCCAGTCACCCAGTACCCAGTGTGGCAGTGTGGCAGTGAGCCAGTGAGCCAGTGAGCTACGCAATGCCGGCTTAGTTTTCTGGTCGGGTTTGCTCTGGGCACAAAAAGCAAATGTAGAATGTTTTCAATGCAGCCGCAACTCAAAGCTTTATAAAAGAGACCACTCTGCTACATTTGAATAGGTAAAAAAAGGTGTTATCTGATTGCCATTTTAAACACACAGCAGGCGGCGAGGCGAGGCGCATTTGAAAGCCGTAGAAAAAACAAATACGTCCACACATAGTATAAAAAGTTAAATCACATGAATGGACCATTCATTCATCCACTGGACAGAGGGCGTTAAAAAATTGCTCACAAAGTATTTGCGATTGCAAAGTGGCAAATAGCGAGAGGGACAGAGCGAGAGAGGAAGGGCGAATAATCGCAAATACATTTTCTAGCTATTTTTTAACCACAGATGTACCCAATAATGGAATATCGCATGATGACAAACTAAACGATCAGAGTTCGAAATACTTTTTTTATAATTTTGATTTTGTGTTTTAAATGTTGTGATCAAACTTTTAGTTTATTTCACTATAAAAACTTTATTTCCAAACTTAAAGTAAGGGTATTCGATGTCTGTCAACGCATAAAACCCTAGCTTAAGTTGCAATTTCACTTATTTTCCAATTGGTTTGTCTAGCTTTGACCAACTGTGTGTGTGTGTGTGTCTGTGTTTGTTTGTCTACACTGAGCGAGAGAAGGTGGTGCAACGGTGCGTATGAGCAATGCGACTTATTTAAAGTCACTCTAATTAAATGGTACTAGAGAACTTGTGCTTGCGACACGGACGGATAATGACGCTTCTCCTGCTGCCGCTGGAGCCTTTGCTGACAGTGCAGTGCCGCAGTATCGGTAATTAAAATCTAAAAAGGATGCAGCTCTTCCTGTCTACCATTGCAGCCGCGTGCCTCATTGCTCCGCCCTCCATCACCTCTATACTCAAAGTCACCTGCTGTGGCACAAAGTGCTATTTGCTTAAGCTGTAGTTATCGTGTTCTCCTCACTCTCTCCCTTTGTCTATGTGTGTGTGTGTGGCACAACTGAGTGCACTTGTTAACGTTGAGGTGAGCAAATAATGAGGTAAGCCACACGAGCTCTTAATGAATGAAAGCGATTATCGTTTTGAATCGCAGAGCAATTAAGTGTGTCAAAGGGACAAGTCACTAGATACAGAGCACACTGGACATTAGGTAAATACGCAACGTTAAGTGAAACATCTCGAATGTTTAGAAAAGTATATACATTTTTATTTCGAATTGACAAACTTTGGTTTTTACATGAACGGATATCCGGAGCCATAACCACCATAAGGACGGGTATAGTATGAGCCATAAATACTGCCATATGATGAATAAGGATTACGTTGGCCATATCCACCATATCCACCATAGCCGCCATAGCCTCCATAACCACCTAAGCCTCCATATCCACCATATCCGCCATATCCACCTAATCCTCCATAGCCTCCATAGCCACCAATACCGCCAATGCCTCCATATCCCATACCGCCTAAGCCTCCAACACCGCCAATGCCTCCAACGCCTCCAATACCCCCAATGCCTCCATAGCCTCCATATCCGCCATATCCTCCTCCTAATGCACCGCCATAGCCGCCATATCCAGTGCCATAATACGGATAGCTTCCATAGCCGCCGATTTGTCTCGAAACACGCGCTCCACTACCCGTCCCAGTCTTGGCCTGATCCTCATCCTGCTTGAGGGGTTGACCAACTGTTGCGTCCACGTAGCAGGCGACGATTAGCAGCGCATATAATCCAAATAAGGCGCAGTTTCGCATATTGGCCGGGACTCCTTAAGCTGTTTACCTAACCGCGAGCTGCTTGAATTTGTACTTATGTATTTGCTGGAATAGCTGTGTATGTGGATAATGCCGTGCCGTGCCCGTCCCGGTGCCGAGGTGACTGGTGTGCTGCGGTGTGGTGTGGTGTGTGGTTGCGTTTGTGGTGCCGTGCTGCCAACTGTGACCTGGCCAGCAAACGCTTCGGCCATTTATAGCCTTAGAACTTTGCGCATAAAATAGAAACTTTTGTTTCTTTTTTGCTTGTTAGCGAAATGAGACGCTAATGTAAACGTCATAAAGCAAACTATTTAAATATGCGATTGCGGGCCAAAATGGAACAAAAAGCCAATTCATATGGCTAGGCTGGCTACCTGGCTAACAGCTACTACCAGTTTGTAGCAGGGCTATTGCCAACACCATTAGGCCGCACGCTAAGTGGCGTTCATGAAATCGAATGGCTCCGTGGATGTTTAAAGAGCAAAACATTTCACTTTGCGGACTGTTCGTTGTGGTGGTGGTGGTGGACAGGTAAACTTCCACTTTGACTTAAACTTCAACTTACTCTTCTTCTTCTCTTTCTCTCTGCCGGCGCCTGCGGTCAGGTAAGCTGTGCAAATGTGCTAATTTCATTTGAAGGTTAGTTATGGTATTGACCAGGTCGGGCCAAGACCCCCAGCAGCAGCAGCAGCAGCAGAAGCAGTCACAACACCGCACGCACACGTCATAAGCTTCAACTTTTGGTGCGTAAGTGTAAATTGCTGTTTGTTGTTTGTTGTTGTTGTTTGTTGGTGGTGTTCGTGTGTTGGTGTTGCTGTTATTGTTGCTGTTGTTTGCCTATTTGCCAGTTTGTTTGTTCGCATGTTTGTTTTCGTTTGGCTAGCTGTTTGTTTTATGCGCGACTCGGCCATTAACAATGCTCGATGGCTCAATGCCTCAATGCCGCTTTGCGGCCTGTCGCATGTGCCGTGAGCTATATGCTCTGGTTTTAATTTTGACTCAAGCCTTAATCCAAATGCAAAGCCTATGCTGCCACCGCATCATATTTATTCATTTATGCACAACATGATCGCGCCACCAAAGAGAAATTTGTAGTCCAGAACGGTGTCGCCAAATTTGCTTATTCAAATTTAAACGTTTAAGCCAGTTCTAAATGTGGGTCAATTAACGACGTCAACATCACTGCTGCACATTTTGATGTGTGCCAGCCTAGTCCAGAGCTGCACCAAAACCCAAATGTACTAGTCTAGCCGACACTAGTGGGCAGCATGCAAGCGTTGCATAAATTAGCGCCCGGTAAAAATTTGCTTAAATTAAAAGGTGCATGAACAAAACCAAAAAGAGATCAGCAGAGACAGTTTTAGCGGGAGTTGAGGGCTGGGAGTTACACTTTACGTTTAAAAAGTTGCACAGGTCTGAAATACTGAATCCCAATCCAAGTAAACACTTTATATGTCTGCGTGTGCACATGTTTTTCGAAAATGCTGAATGACACCGCGTGTTTCGATATTTCCTATCGTGCGCAAAGAAAATACCAATTAAATACACCAATGCAGCTCGTTCACACTTTACGAGCCTTCATCTAGTTGAGGAGCTAATAAGCCGCCTTTTTTGCAGAATAAAATTTAAGACACTTTAATTGCAACGTTAAATGTGTTTATTTGCTGCAATGAAACGTAAGCGCACTATTAAAGACTTCATAGAGTGGCCGTGTTATATTACTTAAAGTTTTTTCTGCGTGACTGCAGCCAGCATTTTGTTTTTGGCGCATTTTTGTTTGTGTTGTTGCTTTTGAATTTTTTTTTTTTGTGTTTGTTAAAAAAGTGCAATGTGCAGAGTGAAATGTTGCTTTTGCGACGAAAAGAAATTAAATTTATAAAGTGGATAAAATAGTTTATTTGTTCTGCTGATGTTGCAGTAAAACATTAGATGGCAAAATGTGGAGCATTGTGTGGCGACATCTTTGGATAATGTGATTGTTTTTAGGTAAGAGCACAAGTCTTTAAATGTAAAGAGAGAAATAAAATTGTGCAAATGTTTTCTGTACGCATATCAAAGTGATTACTTCTTTGTATTTATTTCCAGGTATATTTCTGCCAAATTAAAAAGCTGTAAATTTTGTTATTAGTTGTAAGCTGCTTTATATGCTACTAGAATTCGTAATATTTTTTTATTTTTATTTCAAAAGATTTATTTTTCGACAGCAATCATGTGGCTGGCAGTTGGTAGAGAAGCTATTTAGATTGTGCTATGGCTTGGCAGTCAGTTAAGCAACCACTTGACCCCAGCTGGCACCCACCCCCTTCACCACCCAATGGACTGGGGAAAACTTAACGGGCTTGTCTGGTTGTCTAATAAGTTTCCGTTATTATTATAGAGCGAGCTATTTTTGTTGTTCTCGTCCTAGCTAGACGGTTAATACAAAATGCTCAGTACTCTGGGTGTGTGTGTGTGTGCGTGTGTATTCATTACATTTGGGAGTTACTGCAATGTTTATGCCTGACCGAAAGTTTACGCAGCCTTAGCCAAACCACTTCTAGTTTTATGGTCTCCTAACGTTTAACCAGAGTGTTCCCGAATTCATATAAATTGCTTGTCCATGACGTTAGGAACCTCTGAAAGTAAGCACAAACTTTTTGGCTATTCGAACTTGGTAAAAGATGCTGCTGTTACTGTTATCAAATGCATGAGTGTGTGCGTGTGTGTGTGTGGGCGAAACATGAAGCATCATTCAGTGAATTAAATTTGCTTTTGATTTAAAATACATGAAGCTTAGACTGGGCTTTGCTGCTGTTTGAAGCACATATTTAAGGCCATGGCTTTTGTCCGTTTTCTGTACGGCTTAGAAACATTTTGAGTGCCCTAAAATTAAATAAATGCTGCTATTTATAACAATAAAATGAATTGCACCTTAATCTCAATTTCAAAAACTCTGAAATTGGCTCTCGATAAAGATTAAACGTTGGCTGTTAAATTTTCACTCTCTCTTATTTTCTCGTTTCTATTTTGACAAGCGGCTTTTATTGTTAAAAAATTAACTCGGCTTTAAATTGACGCCTTTTGTTATCCCTTGACCTTAGCATGGACGACACACAAACACACGCCTAGTTACGCCCACTCCAACGCCCACATTTATAAAAGTTTTTCTTGGCTTGGCTCTAAAGGGGAGCAAAAATGCCTTCATATTGAAGCGATGGCAGGCATTTCATTGCATACCCTTCCAAATGCCATAGCAGGCAGAATTTTCTGAAAGTTTTCCAGAATAAATGTTTGATATACAGTTAAGAGGATGTTTACAAAAAAAAAATTGCTTATATATTCCTCGAGAGCGACATTAAAAGTTGATAACAAACAAGACTCCTATATGTAAATAACTTGGCCAAGGGGCGTTAGAGTGTGAAAGTAGGCTTGACTTGCTTAGTTCGCCTCGTTATATATCTTATCGGAAGGCGTGTCTCCAATAAATCTGTAGCACCTTTATGCTGGCAGCATCAGCCAAAAAGCCGTGCTAACTGATTATCCTTGTTGTTGGCCGTTGGAAGCAGCTGATTGATTTGTTATTGAAAATATTAGGCCTGGCCAGAAACTGGGACGGATTGCGGGCTAAGGGGAGCGGTGATGGCGTAGGATGAAACGTGCTTTTGGATACGCTTGAAACTTTTATAACTTTATGAGGGCGTTGTAATTTGATATCGCAAAGTTTTTTATTGCCTTTTATAGGCTTATAATTTGGCCGCGATACTGTTGCTGATGTTGTTGTTGCTATTGCCGCCTTTTGTGTTGTGGCACCAAGAGCTGCCTGATAGGGCGGGCGGGGCGTATGCTTGTTGTGGCAGCTTTTTGTTTACACGTTATTTATGGCTTATAAATACGAGTTGTATGTTTGTAAGCATGTGTATCATTTGCGTTCAAGGGGCACTCTCTGGGGGAGAAGGGGGCTCGACTCGGCTCTCGAAATTGTAAACAACTTACATGCGGCCTGTGCACACGAAATCTCTTAATGAGCATTAGAATTGGCATAATGCTGACAATGAAATTGCGTATACGTATAATTGGATTAGTGGTCTATGTGCTTAGCTGCTTGTTGTTGTTATTGTTCTCAGCTTCTACGACATAATTAGCAGCGACTGAGTCCCAGAACAGGTTAGTTTTCTCATGCGACAAGCTCTTTGTTGTTGTTGATTTTGGCAGTACAGCAGCTTGAGGCACTTTAAGGGGATTTTTTCTTGGCCATTTGATTATGCTCAGGAAATTTAATTGCTTGAAAGGGTCAGCAGCAGCAGCAGCTCGTTAAGAATAAACAGGCATCTCATCCACTCCTATATAAAGAGTCAAGTTGAGTATTGGGTCAGTCAGGTCCCCAATAGCAAAGAGCAATGAGCGTTTTTCATTTATATCTAATAGTGCTAAGTGCTTTGTTGGCCATGCTGGCAGCAGCAGCAGCAGTAGCAGCAGCCCCACCAGCGGAAATGAAGCAACTGTTGTTGGCGGATGTAAATCAGGCAACGGATCAGCAGGAGATGCCGGCTTCACGCTTCGTCAGGCAGCTGGGCAGAGGTTTCGGTGGTGGCAGATTTGGCGGCGGACGACCTTTCCGAGGCGGCGGCTTCCCTTTCGGCGGTGGAGGCGGTCGGCGGAGGGGCTTTGGCGGTAGACGACGCTTTGGCGGCCCTGGGTTTGGATTTTTTGGCTAAATTATATTAATTGACATGTATGATAAAGATCAAAAGCAATTAAGAAATCCCCAAGTGCAACTCTATTTAATTGAGTTAAATATATAAAACGTGTTTCGTGTTTCTAAATCCAAATGAATATAAAAGCGTGTAAGCTTGTACTGGAACATCTTAGATATCTCTGAAGATGCGCGCTTACATCATTCTGTGCTTGACGTTGAGTGTGCTTCTAGTTGGCTTTGTGCTGGAAGCATCAGCGGATGCGGATTCCCAGCTAGAGGAAACTGTTGATCGAGTGCGTCGCCAGGGCTTTGGTTTTGGTCGACCGGGCTATGGATTTGGTGGATTTGGATATGGTGGACTCGGTCCATTCGGACCCAGATGCTATGGACCAGCTTGCTACGGTTACGGACGAGGCTTCTTTCCAGGCAGAGGATTTTATAATCATTATCAACAAGCAAATAAAAGCAACTGATGCATCAACGGGTTAATGTTTAAGGGGTTAAGCTGCGGGCGCTGTTCACATTTTGTATTTCAAATCACGTTGAGTGACACAGGACAAGAAACTTAATCAGCAATGTTAACGATGTCAGATGGAATGGCCAACTGGCGACGTCTCCCTGTGCCATAAAACGCGCTCGTTGCCGTATATATACTTTTTTCTAATTCATATGCGTTTCGAGTTTTAATTACGTGGTGCAAAAAAAAAGAGAAAGAAAGAAAGACGAGAAAGAAACGAGAAATGGCTGCTCTGACTGGACGTCTTCTGACTTGGCTCTGACTGACAGGCAGAAAGGCGACGCTGCACCAACATGAAAATAACAAAATACGCCCAATCAGCGCAACAAGAGCGGAAACAACACACACACACACACACAGACAGATATAGACACAGATACAGATACAGATAAGGATACAGAGACAGACGGCAGAGAAAAAAGGGCGAAAAAATTAAGTAGCGAAATCAGCGGGCTAAATAAAAATAACAAGAGGAGAAAAAACAAAAACATCAAATAACATACGAGAATATGCGACGAGCTAAATACCCTGTAGACAATTCAAAGTACACAAAGCTGCTTCTCAATAGTTGTAAAAACCTTTCTGAATGTCTAACAGGGTATAATGTAAAAAAAAAGAAAGGCAACGGCACACAATACGGAGCAAAAGAGAGAACACAAGTCTAACAGGATAAAGGCGTTGCATGCCAAGGATTATCTGTGGCAAAGAATAGGGAGAATATGTGAAGCTGCCTGGAGAAGCTTCACCACAAGTGAAAGAAAAATGGTAGCACGCAGAATTGTGAACTCACTTGACGTGGCTCATTCTGGTTGAGCTGTCTGTCTTGCCCTACCCCCCACACCCACACATTTGCCACCGTACCCAAGCGCAAACGGCATGACGACGTTGTTTGGCGTTGACGGGCTCGTCTCGTCTCGTCTCGTCTCGTCTGGTAGCGTGTACCGGCCAAATCAGCGTGCCAAAAACAGCAACAGCCAAACAGAATAAAACTCACAAGATTTTGGCCAACATAGCATAAATATGCAGAAGGCAATACCAAACGGCAGCAGCAGCTGTCCAAATCGCAGTCGAGTTAACCAAACCTGAAAGAATTAGACTGTGTTGTGCGTGTGTTGTCTGTTGCCAGTAGAAGTAGTTGATGGTGGGTGGTAGTAATTAACAATTACAGTGTTGTTTTGCCTGGTCAGAGGTCGAATGCTTGAATGGTTGCCCCACAATTTGATTGACCGTCAGATGCTCTCAAAATGTGAGTCAGCCTGTCTTTAATCGTAGTCTGCTTTATGCTCGAATAAATACTTCAATTTCGTATTTATTCTTACTACTCTCTATATATTCAGTAAGCAGCTGCAATCTTATCGCTGGCTAATGTTTGGCTGTCAATGCCAAAAACTCTTTTTAAACACAAGTCAAATGCACACATTGGACAGTTCAATTAATTTAATAAATGTATGTATATTTTTCTGCTTCTATAGTAAACAAAATAATTATGATTTTCTGTATTTGTTTTGCGCATTGTTATGTTTAATTATATTTGCGGTAATGACATACAAGCACAAAAGAATACAATAAACACACAGAAGAGAGAGAAATTGTTGCAGAAGATGAAAAAGTTTGCCATTTGAAAAATCTAGCGAAAATCCCTAATTAAACAGTTTGTCAGTAATGCAAATAAACTTTGTTAAACTTTTGCGTACCGCTAACGACAACGCAGGCGGGGGGCAGGGCGAGGAGGACAGCACAAAAGAACGGAACGTTTTCCGCGCCCCCGCAACCCCGCACCATCCGCCGACCGCTGGGTTTGGTTTGGTTTTGCTTATTATTTTCACTTTTTGGACCAAACACACAAAAATGTAATTATTAAAAAATTATGCTAAACACGCAATAAAAAGTTGGTAAGAAAAAATTAACGAAAAAAGTCCAAGCCAGGCAAACAGAAAATAAAACCAAACAAAAAATATAAAAAAACAAGCGAACAAAAAATGTATTTATAAAAGGCAAACGGTCAAGTAATTTTTTCTTCATTCCTTCTCTTTTTTTTTGGCGTTGTGTTACTTGCCCGGATAAAAGAAAAGAAAACGAGAAAGCGGCAACAAGAAGCAAAAAAAAAAAAAAAAATTAACAATTGTTAATTTGAAAATTGCACACAAATGCGTAATGTGAAAGTTTTTGCGTCCCGTTCACAGTGCTGGACTTGTTCTCTCCTCCGGGCACGCTCTCTTTCCCCCATCTCTCCCACTCGACACTGGGCCACTTGTTAAGTGTTAATGAAATAATTATGCCAACTTTTGCCGGGTCTGTGTGGCGGTGCACATGACCGCCCATTCACACCACCATCGAATTGCCCATCTACATACATACATACATACGTATATCCGTACGTATATAAAAGAATCTTGTGTGTGTGTGTGTGTGTGTGTGTGGGCTGGCGGGCAGCATCCTCATGGCCACTTCAGTTTTATTGTACGCCTCCCCAGCGCACAATGAAGTGTGAGTTTTTGCCATCCACCCACTCAGCAACACCACCCCCTCCCCGCCCGGGTGACTGAGTCTCTCTTCGCTGTGCTTTGCTTTTTTTTAATTCGATAAACTGCCCTCTAAAGACGTCGGGCGTCGACAATGATGTCGACCTTGGCGCTGAGGCAGCCGCCTAAAAGCAGGCAACGCTTTTGTGTATTTCAACGAGACCCCCTAACGTCTAAGCCGCTTAATTACAATATAAGTTGGGCCTGCGGCAGGGGGGTGCAGGGATACTGCCTGCTATTTACTTAAGACGCGAAAATGTGATTAACAAGTGTGAAAAGCCGTTTGCCTCTCGCTTTGCACACTTCACTACTCGTACATATATATTTTCTTTTTATTTTCATTTAATTTTATTATTTGGTGTCTTCCTTTTTACTAAGCCAAGTTTTCGATTTCTTGCGGAAGTTTCATTTTGCTTGAATAACTTTAATTGATTTAGTTAAAAGTGTGTGTGTGTGTGTGTGTGAGAGATGGTGTGTGTGTGCATTCAATTACTTAAAAATGGCATGCCAAAGTGTCGGGGAGTTTGACTTAAAAATTAGCGCAAGTTTTTGGCCTTCGCCTTTTAAAGCGGCGGCGGCGACGGCGACAATGCAGCAGGACAAAGTTGCTGCCACAAAGTTTTTCGGTGGCGTGGCCCAAGCACCACATGCATCATTATCAAGCCCAATGACAGGTGTGCGCATGCCAATTTGAGCAGCTCTAATTGAATTTAGTAAACTATACACACACGTGTGTGTGTGTGTGTGTGTGTGCGCCTCTTTCTCTTGCTGTCTGCCGTCGACTGTCTGTTCTGCCGGATTTTGGGCGCGCTTGCTGCTGGAAAACTTTCACGCTGTCATTGTAATACACACCTTATCAGGACCGGGTTTTGCCCGCCTTCATTTTGGTGGTTCATTGTTTTGTTGTTTTTCTGCTGTTGTTGTTGGCTGTTACTGTGTACTGTGTTCTGTGTTCTATGGATGAAACTGGAGCTGCTGGCTGCGTGTGTCGGGCCAAATCCCAGGCAAGCTGTTTCAACTCCGCCTCTGCCGCTAACGCCGCCAAACAATTAACGTTAATGGATCATGGTAACTTTTTCGCCTTTTTCCACTTCTGCAATCCCAGCGGTGCGTGTAAACTGGCAAAAGTAGCAAAAGCAACAAACTGCGGCCCGCTCAAGGGGTGATGGGGATGAAAGAAGAAGCTCAGCTCAGCTCAGCTCAAAAGACGGCTTTTGGCATGTGAGGGGCAAGGCGTCGCCTCTGGTTGGTATTTGGTGGCAGGCAGGACGCGCCTTTCGACACCGTCACCAGCGTCTTCTGCTTTGGCAAGTTTTCTGCTGTCTTTTGCTGTTTTGCGTGCTCCTTGCTACAAGTTTCTGCTTCACTTTTCACTTTTTCTTTTCTTTTACTTTTCGATTTGTGGAGCGAACCAACTGAAAGAGAGGAACGCGCTCAACTTTTAACACACTCAAGTGTCGTAATTTTGGCTGCTTTTTCGCACACAAAACAATATTAATGCTGGTAGTTTGTGTAGGTGGTGTGTGTGTGTGTGTGTGTGTGTGTGTGGGTAGGTGGGTGCCTGGAGGGGCCGGCCCACCCAATAGAAGTTAAATGAAAAGTTTTGCTTGCGCTGCAAACACGTCGCTTCCTGTCGTCTGCCGCTTTTGCTATGCGTCGCTGATTTTGCTGACTGACTTTTAGGCTTCGAGTCAAGTTGCCAAACACACATACACACACAGCGACGCACTGGAGGCGTGTGCGTGTGTATACATGCATACACATGTAGGCAATAGGGGAATGTGTATATGCCCGACTATTGAGCATGTTTTTCAACATGGCATCGTTGGCCAACCAAAACTCCCACAGCGCAGCGAAATTAAGCTGAATGGGGTAAAAGCGGAAGTTGCGTTGTCAGGCACGAAGGAGCAGAAGGGGCAGAACAGGAACATAGAACCAAAAGGTAGGCTAAAATAGAGAGAGAGAGAGAGAGAGAGAGAGAGAGAGATGCCAGCAGGCAAGCAGCAAAAAACTTTTGGGCGCAGCTTAAAAGTTATTAGCGTTTTGGGGGCATCAGCTAAGCATCGCTTTCGTTCGCTCTCTGACTCTCTCTCTCCCTGTTTCTCTGTCTCTTTTGCACGCTAGCAGTTTGTCTGGCTGCTGACTGAGGTGAGACCAAAAATGCCAACGCTGCCAAGCGAGGAATTCCCGGCAACTTGCCTTGCTATTCATATTTGTGTTTGAGGCTTAGTACGTTATTAAGTTGTTACGTTTGGCCTGTTACAAGCAGCAAGCAACAACAACAACTACAACTACAACAGCAACAGCAACAGCAACAGCAACTACTATATTCGCGTGGAACGCTGCTGCTCTCAAAGGTATTGCGTGATATTTCAATTTGTTTTTAGTTGTAAGTGGCTTAAAATGATTTAATAACTCATCAAGGGATTTGCTTGTTGTTGGGTATTTGCCTTAGCTTACCAGCTCTTCCCTCACCCTCCCCCTCGCCCACTTGCTCATTCGCATTCTCAAGTGCCGTATTCCCATGCTCGTTTCACGTTCTCATTCTCATGCTCATTTGTTGCTATTTGCCGTGCTTAGGTTGCGGCTCACCTCAGCCACGTTTGAGCATGTCTAACTTTTTAAGTAGTTTTGACGTTTCATATTAAAGAAGTTTTATATTAGTTTTTGCTCATTTCACCATCATTAATACAAATATCAAAAGCTTGACTATGAATATTTACTACACACACACACACAGTGCGTTTGTGTGTGTGTTTCCTCCCCTCATAAGTATCTTATTTTCCATCCATAATGAGCAATTTTTGTGCGTCGCATAGTTTTTGCGTGTTTTGTGTGTTGTGTAAATATTTTAAAAGCAGATTTAGCCATAAATGTGCCCAAGGGATGCTGGCAGCGACTAAAACTGTTTGTGTTTATATATTTAATATATATGTATGTATTATACGTACATGTAACGTAAATTTAAAATGTGCACGAATTAAGGCAAATCAATTTTTGGACTAACAAATTGTACATTTTAGTGCGATTTCGGTTGTGTTTCTGTGGGTGTGTGTGTGTGTGGGCCACAACACGCAAAACCCTAGACTGATATTTACCTTATACCCAAACACAGTGTGACCAGTCACGTAGCACAAATGTATCGAGTGGGTTGCAAATGGGCAGTAAACTACTCTGACCAACAACAACACCAACACGAACCGACCGACAAACTGCGCTACATACTGTGGCAGCTTGTGGTAAGTGCTGCAAGGGATGGGAGCGTGGGGTGGGGGGAGGGGGTGTGTGTGTGTGTGTAGGAATGGGTGGAACGTAAAATTTGACAACTTGGGAAATACTCTGACAGCCACAGAGCGCAGAAAACAAAGTTTTTTGGGTATTCTTTGTGTATTTCTCTATGCCAAAAATGTAATACGGCTAATTACACACACAGAGCATTCAGCACAGTTCTTGGTACTATGGGTAAGTGTTTAAAAAAATGCTGACAAACATTGATGATCACTTTAATTGATGGATTGATTTTAAAGTATATTTGCATTGATTTTACGTTGATTGATTTGATTTACCTGCCTTGGCAGATTTTAAAGGTTTTCTGTGTTTCTACGTTTGAAAAATGTATAAATAATATCAAAGACGTTGCTCCCTTTGTGGCCCAGTAAACTAGTGACCCAAAAATATGGCTATAACATTCAAATTAAATTTAGAATTTATGTGGCATCTATAGCGTTGTCCCAGTTCTCATATATATATTATATCTCATTGAAGCTAATGGCTCTTTCTCACACTTTAGTGCCCATTGTGTAGAATGTGTAGTCTGGACTTTTGGGCGTTGTTTGCGCGCCTGTGTGGGCATGTGAGTGTTGTGCCTGTGTGTGTGCGTGTGGGTGTGTGTGGAGTGCAAGTTTCTGTCGTCGTCTTCATTGTTGCTGTCCGACGTCGTCGTCACAAAAGTTTCTCCTTCATGTGCCTGCTGGCGGCGGCATGTGTTCAAGAGTTAAGTTCCTTTGAGTGTGTGTGTGTGTGTGTGAGTAAGTGTGGTAGTTGGGTGTGGGGGTGGTTGCAGTCCGCTATTCTCTCTACGAGTATAAATGTGCTGACTGCAGGAATTTAAAGCTGGCACATGGTGCCAAGCTGGTCTCTGACTTTTAGCAAGCCGATTACTTTAGCATTTGTTTAGGGATGGTTGTGTGATGTGCTGTGGTTTGAGTCCAGACTAAGCCTGGGCAAAGCCATTCAAGACGATTTGGTAAGCTTGCTTTGGCCAATACAGCTTTATTTATTGCCTCACTGGGATGTCAATAAAATCATAAAAAGCATCATTATTGTGAGGAAACCCCCTGCAACAATAACAGCCGCAACGGTAGACATCATCATGGAGACATCAGACACAAGTTCTTGGCAATGACACTGAGACAGTGACAATGACAACGCAAAGTGTGTCTTGTCACAACAACATTAAAAGCACGACGAAGAAGAAGAGACAACAACAGCTGCAATAATAATTAAGCGATATCAAATTGAAAAAATAGTAACTTTTTCTTGCTAAACCTGTCATTTAGAGGCCAGCAGTTGAAACGGGGAACTCACTCCTACGATGATATAGCAAAATGATGTAGTAAATATATATATATATATATATATATATATATATGTTTGACGTAAATAAATCGCTTAGCACTTAGCTCCGTTTAAAAGCTGGCAAAGTGTGAAGCAAAGCTAATTAAATAATAATTGCTGTCACGGCATGGGCGTAGTGCGTGCAGAGAGTGGCAGGGGAGACAGGAGGGGGGCCTGTCATCGAATGCATTAATAACTATGTATGCTGTGCTATGTATGAAACCCATTGACAGTTCCATACAAAATTGCCCTTTAATTCGACCAATAAAATACAATTTTCCCATAAAATATCAAAGTTAGACAGCAATGGAAAGGGAATCAAACTTTTTTTTTTGTTTTCTGTTTTCTGTTTGCCTTTTGCCATTGACATGCGAATGGAGTTCACCGATTTGTGTTGATTTTCTTGACTTTCTGTTTTATTTGGTTTTTTGTATTATGTCTGGCTTAAAATCATAAAAAATAATGACATTATAATAATGCGTTCTCGTTTTTTGTTGTTGGCTATTTATGTAACATTTATTTATCGTAATAACTATATAATTAATTACATTTAAATTGGGACAATGTGCAGCAGCCCTTAAAAAACTGATTACTCAGCACTATTTTTTACTATGAAAATGTTTATGCTGTAAATATGTGTTTCCAATATTTTTTTATAGTTTCTTTTTTAGTTTGCCATAAATGTTGATGGTTTTTACCTGTTCACAAAACAATGGAATTTATTTCATTTATTATTACGCTGCACATCAATTTTATGGAGACTTTTTTTTAAATACCCTATAAACATTTTAAGTAAGTAAGATAGTTTATGTTTGAGTTTAACCGGCCTGTGGCCTAAGATTTAATTAACTGAACTTTACTAAACTCAAACTTCGCATTCTCTCGTGCTCAAAATTAATACATTTGTCTTGTTTACTTTGGCTTATTGGCCTCTTGTAAAAGTTGAGGGACCACAACTATGCGGCGATAGGCCATATCTCTGTTTGACCATCTAAGTGGAGACTGAGACTACTGCTCTACTATATAAATCGGAACTCAGTGCGAACCCTTATCAACTTGCGCCACTGCACTTTCACAACTTTGCTTATAAATTTCATTCGAGCCATTTGTTGACACACACAGACTCCCTTGAACACACAAACACACCAGCACACACACACACAGAGAGAGAAATTCGCAATGTTTCGCGAAAAGTTTTCTGACGGCGGAAATTCTTGCTGCTATTGGTTATCGCATTGGAGAGTATACACGAAATCGCATTTGTGCTTTTGACTTGAATGTGCAAATAGAATTAAAACGCAATTTCGCTAACCCAGTTTTCGAATGAAAGGGGCTTTTTTGTGTGCTTCCTTCACCCCATGTTCGCATGGGCTTGCTAATGGGGGAAAAAGAAGTTGACGAATACGTCGTTGTTGTTGTTGTTGTCGTCGTCATAACTTTGCTTGATGACAAATATATTCATTTAATGCTTGTTCAAACCCAACAAATCGCGTGACACGCTGACTGCGCAGCTTGTTGCTGGTGTTATTCTTGTTGTTCTTGCTACTGCCGCTGGCAACAATGACACGAAGTCAAGAGCGTGGCAAGTGTAAAAAAATTCAACTATTGTTTTCCATTTTTCTTGCAAAATCATGCAACGCAATCTAAACCGTTGACACATCGGCACACATTTGCCGACATGTCACAGCTGCCACTTGGCACTGTCACTCAAGTTCAAGGTTCAGCGGCACGGTTAAGTCTGCCATATTTGTTGCTGTTGTTGCTGTTGCTGGTATCGTCACAAGTCTGTGCTTTGTCTCGCTGATGGCGTTCAGAAAAATTACAATAATTGTTATTTACGCATATTTGAACATGAAATGTGTCAATTGGCAAGCAACGAGCCAACATCGCGTATACGTTATACGTGTAAAAAGGTCGGTACATACATATATGTCAAGTTCGTTCATGCTTTTATAACTTGATTTCTAGCAGATATTTAAAGCTTCAAATTTAGTGTATTAGGTATTTAGCATGACAACATTTGATAAGATAATCCTGATTATGTTTGAGAGACAAGCTTTGATTAACTTAGTTTTAGATTACTGTTTACATGTTGTTTCTTGTTTTTGGCAAGAGCATCAAAGCTTCGCCCAAACTCTGACTTTTAAAGCTAATTTAGTTAGCAGCGCTGATTGCTTCAGCCTCATGCAAACCATTCGTTAGCACACAATTTGTATTCTGTTGTATCAAAAAAAAAATAAATGTATAAACAATTTACGCTGAATTAAATTAGCAGACTTTAAAGAGAGATGGCTTTAAATGCGTTTCGGGCTGTTTCACATTTATAAATATCATACAATTTTGGCTCTTTGAGTGACAGTTGTGCGTTAAACATTGAGACTGAAAGATAATAAATTTTCGAACGAATTTGAATATACTGTATTTAAATATGCGTGCAATGTACATAAAGTTAAAGCTGCTGTTGCTGCTGTTGCTCTCGCTGGGCACGCACTTGAATGAAGTGGCGGCGGCGTCGTCTGTTGTCGGGAACACAGCTGCTGACAAGGAAGTGGCACCAGTTGGCGTTGTAAAAACGGATTTGCTGTCATTGGAGCAGGAAATTGGCGGCAATCCGGCCAAGGCGCAGACGGAACAGCAAGGAGTTCGTCATGCGCGTTCTTTCTTGTTTGGCGTAGGAACAGGCATCTATGGCAGCGGCTACGGCTACGGCTGGGGTTATCCGGGCTATGGCTACTACGGCTCACCATACTACAGCTACGGTGGCTATGGTGCTGGTTATGGTGGCTACTATCCCAGCGTCTTTGGCTATAAGAAAATTATCATCGGCTAATGCCAGTACTCAATGTGGATGCCTTTATCCCCTGCCCAAGTTCAATGTGAGATTATAAATAATGTGCAATGTGCTGACCCTTGCCACGCGGTTGTTGTTGTTATTATAAGACAGTTTTAAATTAATTTGCCGGACATAAAAAGTTGAGCGGCAAAAAGAGCTGAAAAGAAAACAAAAAAACATGAAATTGCACAATTTATATTCATTTTTGCTGTTGTTGTTGTTCTGTTTTGCTGTTTGCTTCGGTTAGGGCACAGATTTTGCATAAATCATTTCACAGCCACCAAAAATGAAACGCGTAACATAATTTTTAACCCTTGATAAATTTTTATGACAAGCATTTTCGTTATTTTCCCTGCCGCTGTTAATGCTGCCGCTGATGTTGTTGTTGTTGTTTTTCTTGCTTTCTGTTTGTGTTTGCGCCGCAGTGAAATGCAAATAAAGCGGATCAAAAGTTTGCTGTTAAAAGAAGATTAATTGCAATTTGGTGGCAGGCTCACGGCCGCAGCCACAGCCTCAGTTTCAGGCTTTAGCCTCTTCTTCTGCCTACGCCAGTCAGAGCCTGGGTAATTAAATATTTTTAAGCTGTTAATGGTTTTCATTTGCGTGCTGTTGTTTTAAGTAGTTGTTTTTCGTTGTTTAATTTCGCCTTACCTTTTTTTTTCAGGTTTGGCAATCAATAAATGTTATGCACGTAACAAATCAAATTTTGTTGCCAAGTACTCAGGAAAAAAATTATAATGACAAGGGCTATTATTTGAAGTGCAGTTTTAAATTGTTGATTGCTTTCGATATTGTTTCTATGTTTTCAAGTAGACAGTTTTTTTTTCCCTGATAAGCTCTTGATTTAATTAGGCAAACATTAATAAACTGTATTGTGTGTTGATATTTTAATTTGTAATGTTTACGTGTTTATAAATTAAATAATACATTTTATAACAATTTATTTGTAGTTTTTGTTTAAGTTGCAATAAATAATTAATTTATATTCAGTTGTTAACTGACCTTTGGCTATTGCAAAAACGGCTTAAAAGGTAGACATGTGTAAAAAATCAGTCGTCATCAGCATCATGCAATGTAACCCGCATTAAAAAGGTTTTTAAGGCTTACAGCAGTTTAATTAATAGTTTGCATTTGAGTTCCTAAATTAAGAAGAGCAGTTTAAGTGGTTTTTATAACTGTCCCCCGCTCTCCGAGAAGTTAACATTTGGAGGAAGGTGTGAAGAGCCTGTGTCTGGTCTCTTTCCTGGCTTTCTGACCTTATGGCAGTTTGGAATGACTGTCGACAGTGTCACTCTTGTTGTTTATAATTTAAATGAGGTCAACAGCGGCGGAGAGCTCATTAAAAATTGATTTTTTTTTAATTTTCATTTGATTTAATTAAGTTATTTGTTGGTCAATTAACCTTTTTGTGGTCTGATATTTTATTGTGCGAGTTGATTTTTATTTATTTTTTTTCATTATTATTCCCTTGACTGTTGTTTGTATGGACTTGTGCTTTATTTGTTTGCTATGCATTTTTATTATACTGTTATTGTACTTACATATTACTCTTGCTATTTTTTTGGTCTTTTGTTCTTTTTTGCTATAGTAATTGTTTGTTGATGGTCGGAGGTGAAAAAAACATTTGATATCTACTTGCAATTATGCGGGAGGAGACGTGTTGACATTTTATTAATTAAAAATAGTTTTCAATTAATGTTAATGCGCTCAACATGCATGTAATTCTATTATGTAACAGCCATTTAAGACCCACACACAACAAATATGCACAACCATAACTGTTTCACACAGCACCACCAGTTGCAATCAGTCAGTCAGTGATATTGCTAGGCAACCATTTTCTGTTATAGAGAGTTCGTTGTGCGCCATGATTATGATTTATTATTGTGAAAGGCAACTAAACTTAAGTGGGCACAAAGAATGTTATAAAATCCCATCAAGAAGGTTGCTTAAAAGGTGAAGTACATAATATTACCATTTTGTTGTCTAATAAGCAGATTTAAATTGATAGTAATAAGAGTTGTTATTTTTGGATTAAGTTGATAACAAGATGTGTAGCCGATTACAAAGAATAAAAAGGGCTAGCTAAACTTAGTTTAAGACGTGAACCTCATAGTTGCTGTTTCATTGCATAAGCCACAAATGGTTATGGGAATTTTCTCATATAAACACACACACCCTGTAAATGGCCATAGATATGTATATGTATGTGTTTTGGCATAGAGTCGTGTCCTTGCCGCAGAGGCCAACTGAAATGAAGTGTCATTGTGATAGAGTCGCGGGCAATGCAGCTGTGCAGAAATGCACTGCACCAGCAGCAGACTCTTTGGGACTCTTTGCACCAGACCCCAGCGACACATTTATACGCACTGCTGGCCGTCGCGTCGAGTCGCGTCGTTTGCGACTTCTGCAGTCACCGCTGCTGCCTCACGTACTCAGCATTGTGACAAATGGATTTTCGCCTGAAATCCCCAGGATTTCTTCAAGTGTAATTGCGCACGCTAAAAGCGAATACGAATGCGAATTGCAAAATCCAACTGGCATAGCTGCCACTGCCACAGCCGCTGCAACTGGCCGCAATCCAAAAAAAAAAAAAATAAAGCAACACACACCGAAAAGTATTCGAGAAGAGCATTAAATTTCATGCGCTTTGCGGTTCGCTGGCCTTTATTGCACACACACACACACACACACTAGATAATTTGTAGCTTTAGCGTAGTCGCAGGTTGATTATAAAGGTGGATTTGACCAACGGCGCAGATGCACACTCACAAAAACAAGCGCCTTGTATTGCAGCCGCAGCAGCTTCATCACATCTATGATCAGTTTAAGGGCATCCTTCATAAAGCGCAGCACTTTACCCAGCAACCTCTTGTAGTGTCCATTAGCCGGCAGTTGTAGAAATATGACACGTATTTTTCTGCGCACGTGAATGACCAAATCAGCAATTAGTTTGCAAATAAAGTTCATTAACATCAGCAGTGCAACGATATTCTCCAGATAAACATGCCCCGCGAAGAACACAATCCGCAGAGGTAACGTCAGCAGCACCTTCCAGAGCACGACATCCAGGGGCATCATTGTTAGCGGTTTTCCAAAAGTAAAATACACTCCAAAATTGTTAACTATGTGAAGAACTGTGCCTATTGCAACACTGTGTGATACTATCGATAGTTAAAGCTATCAGTGCTAAAACTACTTTCATCGATTGGTCAGAAAAACTATCAGCATTGAAAGTGTCGAAATGTTTACATTCAATATGTAAGTTAAGTAAAAACTTTACAGAATGACATTTGCCGATTTGCCCACCCACCCCTGCACACACACACACACGCACAGACACAGGGAAACAAAATCACGCCCATGATATTTGCAGTGAATTGAAATTGATCAATTTGCGTTGTTGAGGGAATTGTTCGGTGCTGCTTGGTGGCCGCATTTAATGGATGAATACGTAGTATTTGCTTAGAATGAATGCTAGTGGGAAGTGTTTGCGGTCTGAAATGAAATTAATGTGGGCCGCTGGGACGCTGAACGGAAATAAAATGCAAACAGCTAAAATAATTTGGAAATATGAAAATGTGCAAATGCTGCTGCTTTAATGAAACTAAAAACTGCGGTGAACTTATGCCATTAAAATATACAAAATCAATTACTGATTTTCAAATATTTGGATAAACATGAATGTTTGCTTCAAAATCTTTTACATTCAAATGTGTTTAATTTAAATTTAATCCTCAGTGTTTATTTACACTTGTTAAAATTATGTGCGCAATTATAAACAACATTTAAATTGGTTGATTAATTTAATTATATAAAATGTGCTTATCTTATTGTCGATTTTCAAATCAGAAAAGATGTTAAAGAGAGTTGAGAGTGATTACATCATGAAAACCTGTTTCTAGGCGATAAGCAAAGCTAACACAAGAGCGAGAGAGAGAAAAAGGAAGAAAGAGAGTACCTAAGCTCGTAAGGAGTAAGCCGTTCATTGTCTCATACCCGGCAGCTTTGTCGAACAAATTTTTGATTTCAGTGCTGCTATTTACTCTTGCGTATTTAATCTGTCTATCTCTGCCTGTGTCCACACTTATCTGGCTGTTGATGCACCAGTCTGAATTGTTCTTGTAAATGTTTGAAAAAAGAAGAAAACAGCAACAGAATCTGCCTAATTCAAGCGAACATAGCAAAAGAATTAGGCTGAGTGGGTCTGGCTGAGTGTGTGTGTGTGTGTATTTCTGCAAAGGGAATAGACAAGATAAGAAGAAGAAGCAGCTATAACGCAAATCTGCAAGCAAACGGAAATAAAACAGAGAAAGAGAGACAGATAGGAAAGCGTAATGACAAAACTCTGGATTAAGAATGCGGCGCATACAAGTTGCACATTCGCCTTTTGTCTTTGGCCTTCTTCTTGGTATCTATGTATCTGGCACTTTGTGTGCAGTGTATCTTTTACAGTGTACACATTCGGCTACATATAGACGTATATTTTAAGCATGGCTTATCTTATCAAGCGACATAAAAGACGCCTTTCAGCGAGCATCTAGCATCCAGCAGCATCCAGCTTCCAACAGTCCAACGATGCAGTCAACGACAATCGTTCTGAGTGGGTTTGGGTTTAGTTTGGTTTGTTTTGGGCAAACGGCCGGCTCCCACTTCATCCCCGCGGGGCAATGGCAATGCACACAGCTGGACATTCATTACAAAAACGGAAACACTCGTACAGTGACAGAAGATAAATGGACCTGCACTTGTACGTGTGCCACTCTCTTTCTCTCTCCCTCGCTCTCTTTGTGCTAGATGTGTCTGTGTGCGGTTTTTATTTAGTCGCTTGCTTTATCTCAACATCTAAAAAATCTTTGATGCTGCAAAATGGAAACAGCTTATACCTAGGAATTCATTGTATACACACATACATACATATATACTAACTCCAAGTACTTCTACTCCAACTGTTTTCATTTACGTATTTTTGTGCTCTTTTTAGTTTAGATTTTTAATCTGTACAGCTCTTTTTCTTGTCTTTGTTTTATCAACAAAAAAAAAAAAAAAAAAAAACAATTATAATAGCAAATAGAAAATACCAAACAACGAACGCTTCATATTCGTTTGGGTTTTTATTTGTCTATTTGTCGCTGTCATATTTGCATGCAGCTCTTGTCTAGTTGCTCTATATTGTCCTTTTTGATTGAGATATGTATTTATTATGTACATTTGTTGTTCTTGTTTTTGTTATCAATCCCGAAACGCTGACGACGCTGTACTTTCACAGTGCCGTTGCCTTTTGTCCCAATTTCAATATAAAACTTTAACCATTTGTTTTTTTGGCGCACAAATTTATCAGCTATTTGAACGATATATTTATTCTTTCTTTTTTTGTTTTCATAGTTCGTTGTTGGTCGGGCTAGCTCGTTGTTAACGTTACATTCATCAAAAAATTGTATTCTAGCACCCTTCTAACTTCGTGGTTTTTTATAAGCACACTTTATGTCAAAACCACAGCGGCAATAACACACACACACACACACACGAGTGCAAAAAAAATGCGCTGCACTAAAAAGGAATGCGGAAAATGTTTGGTTCGCCCAGCGCGTGAACTCACTACAAAAGACAAAAGCCAAACCCCAAACCAAGCAACTAACATCAACAATCTAAAAAAATACCACCAAAAATACCAAAAAAGAAAAAAAAAACTGTGAGCAAACTGTCAAGCAAGTGAAATAAATTAACAAAATGGCACCATAAAGCTAACATATGAGCGAGTGCTTGATTTTTCTAGCGCTTCCAGCTCCTTCGTTTTCTGCACTAAAATCTATAAACATTTTCTAGATTTTCTTGACTAGCTAGCTGAAGAGTTCGTGCAGTTCTTCGTTCTTTTATTTTGAAATAACTTTTCAATTATTTAGAAATAAGTGCACATGACAGCAACAAAACAAAGCAAAGTAACCCAAAAAATATACAATCAATTCGGCTAATAATGTGAATGCGATAATACCCTTTAGTTCCGTCAAAGATAAACTTCCAAGTAAAAATTAAAATTAAAGTATCTTTTTGGTTTTAAAATGTTTTATCAGACTGTTTGGAAGAAAGCCATACGTTTTAAGATCTCTAGCCATAGGGTATATATGTATGTATGTAAGCCTGCTTGTTACTTTTTGTTTAAGTTTGGCAAGGCACATAAGTAAAAGTAACTTTTTTGCGGATAACATATGAGTCACAAACTGGCAGCATGTCAGGCAAACTGTAGCAACAACAACAGCAACAAGAAAAACAAATGATTTCAATTTCGCTGATTGCAACAAAGCGGATGGACGCTAGGCGTGTAAATGGTTACTATGGCTCGATCCGGCTTATAGCATGTGCTGGGGTTGCAAACTACCAAAGTATGCCCAAATGCCCCTTTTAAAACATTGTTTTGGCGACGGTTTGTTTTTTTATTTTTTATTTTGTTGCAAACGCGAACGCATACTCACAGCGCAAGCCGCAGCCCAGAATGTTAACGGGCAGCTGGCGCGACGCGACGCTACGCGTTTTGGCCAATGGGCCCCAAACCAACAGAAGCCAATGCCAAACAGATAAGAGCGCATATTTTATTTGCATACTTTTAGGCTGACTTTGGAGCGCGCTCAACGTTTGGAAAGCCATTTGCCAGCAGTGATGCCATGAGGATGTGAACACAAAAAATCAGTCGAAACAAAAAGAAGCTGTACAAAAAACAAACATTCAAACACAAACACGAACAGAAGCACACACACAAACATACAGACGGACATAGTCGCATATTGCAGGCCGCTTAACAAACGCAAATCAAAACAAAGGCTACAACAGAAAAGAGGAAATATGTGAAATGCGAACTTTTACAAAGATTGACAAGTGGCGACTGGCCCGTTTAAAATGTCAAATACGTACAATGTTGCCGAGACTTTTCATGCAAACAGCGCCGCTGCGCGCTGA
The DNA here is from genome assembly GCA_018152825.1 of Scaptomyza hsui. Lineage (NCBI taxonomy): Eukaryota > Metazoa > Arthropoda > Insecta > Diptera > Drosophilidae > Scaptomyza > Scaptomyza hsui. The sequence continues at coordinate 2,808,128 of JAECXO010000004.1, read as the reverse complement.
GTTTGTTATAAGAGGGAGGGGGCTACGTGCCGCTGGAATTTTTTTTTTTTTTTTTTTGGCAAAATAAAATTTGTGTGTGTTTTTTTGTTTCTTTTTGTTCTGTTGATGTTTTGATTTGTGCGTGCGTGCAAATGTTTGCACTTTGAGCATTTGTTTTTCTGCGCTGTGGCATTTTTCTCTCTCTTTTTTTTCGTCACAGTCAAAGCACGATGGCTTATGCATATAGCTTATGTATGTACATATATACATATATATATATTTTTATTTTATTTATATGTATATTTATATACGTTTTTTTGTGCAGTCAAAATTTCTTGTGTCAGGCGGTAGTTTTTTGTGTGTGTATATGATTTTTTTTTGTTTTTGACTATTTCCGTCTGCCAGCAAGCTGTGCTCATCAAAATGGAAACTGTGCAACATGCACTAAGTGTGACTGATAGTGTGGCGAGTTAGTTGATTCTTTTTTCGCTATTGAAGCCGCAGCAGCAGCCCCTCGGCCAACTGACAGTTGCAAATCATCAGAAATTTAAATTGACTTAAATTGTTTATTTTTTGGCAAAGAGACGTCATTGTTTTTGCAGCTGCACTGATTTTGGCAGACGGAAGTGCCATGGACATGACCACAACGATGCGCTGTGTGCTGTGTTATTTATGAAAATAATAGAAATGCAAATTAATTTGTTGGCTTTTGTTTTGTTTTGCGCGATAAAAAACGTGGCTGGCCATTGATAAAACCAGCAATTAGTTTTGTAACATAAATGCGCTTGCCCATTTAAATATACATTTAAAGATAGCCTTTTAGACTGACGTACGACACACACCGTAATTTAAACTGCCAATTAGCTGTCCCAAATGGTATGCCACACACACACACACACACACACACACACACACACATACTGCAGCAAGAACTTCATTTATCTGCTTTCTATGTCTTCATCAATGAATGGCTTGAGTCCGGAGGGACGCTCGATTGCCTGGTTTCTCACATCAGCGTACGTACTGTGTACTTACGTGTGTGCGTTTGTATTGGCATGTCTTTATGCCGCTTTTTATTGTATGGACAGACTGACAGAGAGAAAGACAGACAGATAGACGGACAGACGACACTGTGATTGCCATTGTTTTGCCACGATTCCCTTTGCACTCTTGTTGAGAGTATTATTATTTATTTTCGTGAAGTGTAACGAATTGATAGAAACCAATTTTGAGCTTATTAATTCTTGATCAGAATATTGTAGAAAAGAGGACTTTCTAACTTGAATTTTAGATGTTAAAAATTTCAGCACGCAAAAATATACAATTGTTTTTGATACTTTGTAACTTTATATTCTAGAATTTTTCAGCTTGATAATGCCTGAACAATTAATGTTTTCCAGATACACAAGTATTGCAAATTCTTCTACATATTTTTTGCTTGTTTTGTTTTTAGCTTTTTTTCATTTGCTTTGATTTTGGGCAAATAATAAAATATATACAATTGTACTAGAAATATGTCAGTAAAAATCACAAAAATTCACTTTCGCCATATCCTGCTGTGGTTCGTCTACGTCTGCATATACTTGTACTCTGACTGTCTGTCTGTGTATATGTGATTTTTATTTTTGTGGCTTTTACGCGCACGTTTTTTTTTGTTTATTTTTTTTTTGTATAAATCATTTATTGTTTTTATGTATGACGTTTGGAGCTGCTTCGATGGCTAGCTGGCTAGCTGGCTCTCTGGCTGGCTGGTTGGTTGGCAGATATGAGTGCCTGTGTCTGACATTAATTGGCAGTGATTGAGGGGTTTTTGTACGCTACGTATTTATATGTGTGTGTGAGAGACGGATACGTGCTCCTTTATGAAATATTAATTGGGCTTCCATGCCGCTGTGTGCACTGCCGGCAACTGCCAGACGTGCCTCATAATCTGCTCAATGTCAGCGGAAGAGAAATCCAACTAGCTTCGCCATCATCATAAAAGGAACCGCCAGTTTAAGTTTCATATCAAGCAAGCTGGCTTACGATTAAACAAACTGACTATCTTAAATTTAATTGTCAAGAACAAACTTAAATTTCAAGGAGAGAAAGAAGAAATTTAATATGCCATTTAAGAGCACTTTGCTGGATAAAAACTTGTTTAATAACGAATTTAATTATAAAATTTCAAATTACGAGTACATAAAAGCTTAAAGTCGCTTCAACTTTTACGAAATTAGCTTCTTTTTTTTACAGTGAATCAAAGTGAAAGCAGTTATTAAAATTGTATCTATAAAAAAGTTTATGAACTGTATTTACTAAGGTTTTGATAACTTTACAAGTAAAATTAGTTAACATGTAATCAAAGCACTCTATAAATTTGTTTAATCTTAACTATTCTAAGCTCATGCAATGCGAATGAAGCCTTAGAAAAAAAAACACTTTGCGTGCATGTGCCTCTAAATGGTTGTGCAACAGTAATTACTTAAATTTCATAAGTCTGCAAAATCCAGTTTGGCAAAATACAATTCAAGACTCGCAGCGTGCGACAAAGTCAACGCCTTAACCTTGAGGCCTGTCGTCGCGATTTGCAGCAGCAGCAGCTTGGCGTGGTGTGGCGCCCCAGTTGCTGCTGAATGTTGCGCGTGTTGCGTGTTGGTGTTGCCAAAGGGATTTGCGTTTAATTAAAAAAATATATAAATGTGTTTGTGTGTGTTGTGTTGTGTTGTGGCTGGCATTGCTAGCATGCAATTGAAACGTTCGTTGGTTATTGCTTTTGCTATTTGTTGTTGTGGCTGTAGTGCGTATGTATTGAAGTGATTTCTCGAAGTCTACAAAGACGAAATTTGCCTAGTCCCGGCAACGTTCTGGCAGCTTTTATGCTGAATTGAATCTTATATTAAGATGCTGCAAGGCATCGTCGTCGTCGTCGTCGGCCGCAGTGGCATCGGCATTGTTGTGTACCGAAATAATAACAGCAATTCTAACAAAGGCGCACACACAATAACCACGGCAACAGCTGCTGCAGCGCAAGCACCACTCGACCAGCAACAATCAGCAACTGTGCTGAGAGAGAAAGAGGCATTGTTGTTGTCGGTGTTTGAAGCGGAAACTCAAAGCGCGTAAACCGGAAACTGCTGTTTAATGGCGCTGCTGCGCATGCAATGCGAACGTGAATGCGAATAGCGAACTCAGGGCTCAGTCTCGTCATTCAGCCGCCAGCAGCCAGCAGCAGCCGCTAAACGGGAAATGAAATTTAATTTGTAGAAAACAGCAATCTGCAATGTGCTGAAAATGTAATTACAATTTTCCATTTCCATTGCGTACGTTCGTTCAACCTTTTGCGGCAATGCATAATAGCCGTGTTATAATTATTTATCTACAATTGCAAACACTGGCATTGATGTTACTATTGTTTGGGTGGCTCGTTTTCTAATTAAAGTGATAGATTAAGCTAAGCGAAAAAGGGGTTTGCTTGCGATTTAATTTGTTAATGCCAGTTGAAGGCCATTTTTCAGCCGTCTAAAAGTACGCTTGCCTGATAAGCAAATGCCCCGAAGGCTTAACAACAACAGAAAAGCTCTGACAAAACGTTATCTATGGCCGAACAAACATGGCAACACACCATGCCACGCCCATCACTGCCACTGCCTCCCTGAGCTGTGCTTGTCAATTGACGGCGAGCTTAGTTGCCGAAAATGCCAGCGTTAGCATATTTGATTGCCATTACTGCCTTGTCAAGGATTATGTGTCTTAATTTCGTGTTAAAGGATTTGCGCATTTTCGCCTGCCCAAACTCAAACCCAAACCCGAAAAAAACATTTTCTCATTTTCTCGTTTACTGCTACAGTTTTTGTCAGCTTAATGCCCCTGCGCTTATCAAAGCGAGCAAAGCAGCCAATCATCAATGTTGTATCGAGCGTAGCTAATAAACTTGACAGCGGTTATACTATGTGTATGTGTGTGTGTATGTAGGAGATTGAAGGGGGTGTGTGGCTGCCCTGAAGTGCTGAAGTGTGTAGCAACATTTACTGTTTCAGTTCATCAGACTTTTAGTTGCTCAGTTGTCCTGGCCATTTGCCCTTCTAGCTTAATGCACATTGCAAAATGTTTGTGGTATTCTTTTTATGTTGCTTTTTCTGACCAACGCTGACCAACATCGCGCATTACACATTAATATTTCAAACTACAACAAGCAAAGAGTAACTGTAAAAGCAATGGACCCACAGACAGACAGACATCTCTACCCCATTCTATATTATTTGAATGTTCTAAACAGCATTTTGTCGTGCTCATGTTGAAGCTATCTTGGTCGACGCACCGCAAGTCCATGGAGAATGAAATATCATAGAACAGAGAAATCAACTCAAACAAAGTACAATTGTTTTTGGGATGACAATGATCGACTAGAAGATACTCTGTCTCAAAGAATCTGAAGCTGTTGATAATAGAATTATATACTTTACTAAAATCAATATTGTTTGTAACTCAATTTTCCTTTATATTCGTTTCATACTACAACTACATTATATTCCTTTGAATACATTTTAATGAGTACATTTTGTGCCAAATCTTGTTTGATGTTAAGCGCAATGCAAAATAATATGATATTGTTCTGGCAAACAACATCAGATAGCAATTGGAGGCTTAGTCAAAACGGTATAGTATTGTGTTGACAAAATTCATTATAATTGGAGGACAAGGATTAATTCAATTCAAATAAAGTTTAGAATTGATATAGCCCTGTTAAATATATTTGCGTAACGTTAGAGTACTTCATACCTTCAAACAAAACTCTCGGCTAAAACATTTTAGCTCGGATATTTGCAATTTTTTTTTTTTGGGCCAGAGGATTTTTCCTGGCATATTTGGTTTTTGCTTGACACTTTAATTGAAATAGAATCAAAAATTTGAAAATAAAAAAGGTCTGTCGTTTTCTCTGACTTTTATGGGGAAGAGTTTCAACTGCAACAAAATAAAAGTCGATAGTACGTTCTGGCATTCATAGATTTATGTATGAGCGGATTATCATAAGAGTCGGTAGCAGAACTAATTAAACTTGTTGTGTGTTGTCTTTTGTGGCTTCGGTTCATCGCTTATTCTTACATTGTCACAAGCTCTTGGAGCAGAGAATTGCGGTCGGATAGCAACAAGGGCTGTTGCTCTCATTTTCCATTCATTTGTATTTTGTATATTTCGGGCTAAAATTTTGATTTGACTGCAACCGGAAATCCACAAAATATATTTACATTGAGCGGCAAATGCATTGTGCTTGGCTCACTACTAATTCGCCCCAAATATATGGTATATATATTCGCATACGCATCCGTATATGTGCATGTGTGTGTGTTTAAAACTGACTTTCATTGCAGCCAAACAAGAGAGAGGAGCTTAAAGTTCAGTGCTGGCAGAGAATGTTATAAAAGGCATTTGATAATCCTTCAATCTGTCAATATACATATGACTGGTTGCACACATGATTTCACTTATTTACACACACACGAACACACACACTTACGAGTGTACAAACAATAGAAAAGCCTGGCAGATATGCAAAGACTTGGGCAAAGTGCAGTGATTGCGAAATCGACTAACGCCCACTTTGACCTCATCCTCTCTTTCTCTTTCTATCTGAGGGTGGCCCTAACCCGCATTCGTATTTGTATTTGTTCTTAGATACAAGTCATAATTAAAATTATATAGATATGTGTGCATGTGCTCTTTATGTTAACGAGTTTAGGTAGACGTGCATTATAAGCATTGCACATCACATTTAATAGAAAAGACCTCACACATAAATACAGCCACACCGAGCATACTGCATTCAAAACTTCAACTTTACACTGATTGTTGTTGCTGTATGTTTGCTTGGCAAAATTACACAGCTTGCGAAATATTCTAAAATGTGGGCATTTTCATTTGACTTCATTTGCAGCACCCACTCGTAACTCTCGTATTCAAGTTAAGCACTTGTGATGTGAGCAGTCAGTCGGTCGGGCTTTCGAGTGCAGCTAGAAGTCGAAATTGAGCAGTTGTTGAGCATAGCTAATTAAATTCGAGAGCTGCACACTTCATGGGAAAAGTGTGTGCAATCGAAATGCAGATGGGCGTAAAGATTTTTTTATAATCTCTCTCAACAAGAGTTTCAAACAATGTTTGAAGTAGTCTAACGTTTAAATAGATAACGTGTGTGTGTGTGGGCCGTAGACTAACTGCAATCTAATTGGATTCTCGTAAATTGTGTGTAAAGGCAGGAATGCTGCCGTCCCTTTAAACTCGTTTCATAATTTAAAAGGCAAGTCTCAAATTGCCTTTCACTTTGCTATAGATTCATGGTAAGGCACGTTTTGGCACAGGACATGAAAATAAATTATGAACAAAATATGTAGCATACTTTTATGCGATGCAAAATATGTCAATGTCAAAACTAGAGTGTACCTTCTTTTGGCCCACAATTCATCATTAAACCTCCAACCACACACACACAAACACACACACACTCACTCAAAGGCCATTCCCCAGAGCAACCTTTGACATTGTCTTCCTTGCCACTTCGGCCCATTGGTCAAAAGGAAAAAGCCTCGAAATTGTCTCAAAGCTAAGGTGCGGCAGCAGCCCCATTGTTCGAGTCCTGCCTGTGAAAGCTGTCTGAACCATGCTTGGCGTTTTATACTGCCACGGCAAAGAAATCGTTTGTGTGCAGCTAGTTAAATATGTGCCTACGGCCATTTGAAAACTTTCACTCCAAGACGCCGTTGCTCCTTAAAAGGTTCTCAAAGCTTTTGGTCGAGTTTATATGAACTGGCTGTCCTGGTCACCTTTTAAAGTGAGAAAAGTAACTCATCGCATATGAGGAGACGTTAAGGAAGCATATAAAGTTCTTTCTCATTTTTACGAGACTCTAACCAACACACTTTAGTGGTAGGTAGCTTGTCAGTCTGTGTGTGTGTATGTGTGTGTGTGTGCGTGGGTAGGTGTTTGTGTTTTGTACCTGCGTGTATTGTAATGGCTTTTGTATTAGTGTCAAAACACGTAAATTGTTGCGTGTCGCTCTATTGTGGGTCCTCGATATATGTGTGTGTTTGAGTGAGAAAGGTGGAGGTGTGTTTTGTCTGTTTGCGTGTGTGGGAGCTTTCTATATGTATATGTGTGTGCCTGGGTGCGGCCGTGCGAATATGTTGTTCATTATAATCTGCTCATGTTGCTATTTTAGCTGTTGCTGTTATTGCTTATGTCCTCGTTGGCTGCCCTGACTCGTCGTTGTTGTTGTTATTGTTTCTGTAGTTGTTGTTGTTGGCGTTGTGGTTATTTTCATTGCTTTGCATTATTGTTGTTTTGCTATGTTCGATTGTTGTTGTTGTTGTTGCTGTTGTGTGTTTTCAACAAATACATAATTTTGTGGACATAAAATTGTCACATGTCGTTGAATTTTGATTTGATTTTATGCGTAGTACAAATTTATGCAGGCGCTTACGCCTGTTTGTGCGGGTGACCGAACTAAGGGGGGAAGTGAGCGGTGTGGGCGTGGCATGCCACACAAACACACAAATATGTAGTATGTTTGCTTTGCAATACACATGTACAAACACACACACTCACACACAAAGGTCTGTCTGATTGTTTGTTGTATGCACGCTTTTTATGACTTTTTAGGCCACACAAACACACACACACACACATACAGAACGATTCACATGCTTGTTTAGTTTGTGTCTTGCATTGCATGCAGTTTTGTTGTTTGGTTTTCATGACAATTGTTGTAAATTTGCACAATGATTTATGTTTGATATTTTAATTGCTGTTGTTTATTGTGTCATTATTCGAACACTTCCGATTGCGGTTGATTAAATTTATTTGGGTTTAGATAAATTTCTATGCTTATGCAGACGGTAAACCGCATCGATAGGCAGCAGCTTAACGCATAATTTATGCAACACAACACAAAGAGCATAAAACATAGTACATACATCATTTTAACATATACACATATATATCGCCAGCAGTGATTAACACTGAGCTATAAAAGATAACAGCGCAATAATAATTTAATAAAAATGGCTTGTGTTAAGTATATACAATTTTAAATCAGCTTTGCTCGTGGGTAAATAGACAGTACTTAATTGCTTTTTAAATACACACTAATGAGCATTAACAAATTGTTGAAATTCTACTCAATACTCCAATTGAATAAATAAAAAGTAGAAAAACAATATATATTTTACAGAAGCTGGGCTTATTATTCAATTTTTTTATCTAATCATTAACTTTCTTAGCTCACTGTATTTTGACTAAACCGCTGCCATATACTATATTCTATATTTGACTTTGACAATCACCGACTTTGGCTCTTAGTCGGCTTATGTTGTCATCGTTTGGCATCAGCGTCGGCTTTGGCTATGGACTATGGACTGACATTACGTATACGCCATCACGCCCTATCGCACCAAAGATTTATCGATTCATCTCAGAGGCAATCAACCGCATAAGCACGTTTGTATGCCATTTTTTTCTCGTCGTCGTTTCCTTACTCTCCTTTTTGTTTAGCGTTTTATTGGCTCAGTTAGAGTAAAGCCAAAAATTAAATCGCACAAATTATTTAAAATGCCCGACATAAAAATTGAATTCGCATTTCATATGCGTATATATACGGTACATACCAATGCCAATGGTAACGGCCTACGCCTACGCACACGCCCCGAACCGAACCGAACCGAACTGAACCATTTGCCTTAGTTAAAAATCAACAATAAAGGGTTGCTAGCAAAACAAGACAATTTCACAGTTGCTTGGCAAAAAGGTAAGTCGAACTCAATGGCGGGCCGGTTGGCCTGTTGGCCGTCTTATGTAAGCCTTTTTACGAGCCAAACTCGTGCCATTGACCATATGGTGAAGGTGAGCGCAATTCCTGCCGGATTGTAAGGATGAGCCGGCCACTGGCGGGCCTAACTCGGCACACAACACACACACACAGTGGGCAACAGTTTTGTACAGTTTTTGTTATTGTCCATAATAAATTTAGCCATATAAAAGTGGCACCAGCTGCCTGCCCCGGACGAGTGGCCAAAGGGCCCAACAAATAAAAAAGCTGTAAGAAAATTGTTCCAACAACAACTACAGAAAAAGCACATTGAATCTAGACAGAGCGAAAAAGAGAGAAAGAGAAGGCAAAATTCACAAAATTCAATTAAAGTTAAACTAAACAAGCTTCGAACAAATGCGTTTAGCTTTGGCCAGCAGAAGGCTAAGGGCGGAGTCAGAGTATGGTTGTCCGGGTACTGCGGACGGAATACGGAAAAAGCAGCAACAGCTCAGGGAGCAAGGAACAGGAAGCTTTGGCGCTTCGTCAAAGGAGCGGTAACTGGACGCACGCTACAATAGATGGATAGATGGATGGTTAGATGGCCGATTGTAGATGGATGGACCGTGCGTATGTTTAGTTCTTGGTTGGTCAGTAGTTTGCCCCTTACGTGGATAGATGGATGAATGCGTCGCTCGTGTTACGCTGCCGCCTACAGGAAACGGAAGCTGCTAAAACAAACGCAGTGTTTAGTTTGACCAGCGTCCTGCAGCGCTCTTCTTCTTTTTTTGTTTTGTATTTGTATTTGTATTTATTTTTGTTGATGTTGATGTTGCCATTGCCGTCGCTGCTGCTTCGCATTGTTGTCCTCGGCCACTCGTCGCTTCTTGTTGTTGTTTTAGGCAAGAAATTCGATTTACTAGCTGATTGTTGTTAGCGCACAACACAAAAAAGAAAGGAAAAGAATAAGAACGAAATAAGCCCATTCAACGAACTTAACTTGAGTGAAGTGCGTGAATTTAAGAGACAGCGCCAAATAGTATGCTTCATTGATTTAAAGGGCATATCGTAAATAAATAAAATGCCATAAAAAAGGCACCCCAAGCTATGCTACGCGTTGACCGCGCCGCCAAGAAGCAACAAATAATAAAAGCGCAAAACGAACAACAACAAGAAAATAAACAATATAAATAAATATATATAAAATAATTTTAAAAAAAGCGACGCCGTTAGGCTAGTAGCTGCAGGCAGCAGACAATTAAATTTGTACAAATTGAGTGTAGAAATGTGGCAAGCACAACGCACAATACACACCACAACAACGACAACGACTACAATAATAATAGACAGAAATGATGGCAAGCAGATAGCAATTTTTTATGGCAATTTAAAGCACTCCAAATAGGAAATGAAGAGAGAGAGAGAGAGAGAACTGAGGACAGTGTAAGCCCAATAGCAAATGATGCGGCCATTACGTGCTTGCTGGCAAAATAGTTAATTTTATCGGCCGCTGGACTAGAAATATATATAAATGTAGTACATTTGGTGTGCTCGGTACTCGGTTACCAAGAACTTGACTTGATGGTTATGAACCAACACAAGCCACATCAAATAATATGGTTTGGTTGAGACTTACGCTCAATAAAGTAGCCGATTTGGAAAACTAACTTTATTGTATTGACCGAGCATCGATGGTTACGGCCAAGTTCAACTCGAAAGACTTTCGTCGCTGTATATATATATATATATGTGTGTGTGTGTGTGTTTTGCGAATGCAACCAACTGTAGAGGAGCGCTCATCCGTTCATTTATTCATTCATTCAGTCATTCATTTGGAGCCGTTCATTGGTTAGTCAGTCAGTACGGCGAGAAAGGCAATCATTCAGCCAGTGGCAGGCAGTTCGTCGCGTCCCAGCTTCAGGTCCATCTTCGTCCAGCGTCCAGTCAGTCAGCCAGAGCAGTCAGCATTTTCAATAGTCGTTGCTAGGTTGCACACACACACACACATAAAGAGACACAAAAGCATTCCCCAGTTAGCAATAGCGTTCGTCACCCGTTAACTGAATCGTGTTTGCGTTTCATTTCCATCTGCCAACCAGCCAGAATGCTTTCTAGCTACATCTCCAATTCAGTTCCAGTTCCAGCTTCAGCTTATTTTTTTTTGCTGCTTTCTTGTATATTGTTTCTTATGCGCTGTTTTATTTTGGAAAATTGTGTGCGGATGCGGGCGATTGGCATTGCGCGGTAGGGAGGAAGGGGTGAGAGGGGCTAGTGGAATTTCTGTCGATGCTTGTTCGTGCACTCGCTCGTGTTGGCCCACTCAAACCGTTACGGATTCAATTCATTTCGACTAGCATATTTTCATTTCAAATTCATATTTTCTTAAAAAAAGTTTTGCGTTTTGTGCGAGACTTTTGCCTTTTTATTTTCGGTGGGGTGTTGCAAGAAAACTTTTCATTCTTTGCATCAAATGAGGCGGAAAAAAATGTATACAAAGGCAACCGTCAAGTTTGAATCACTCAAACGTAACGGACAAGAAATGAAAACGGAAGCTGCAACAAATGTTTAAATAAATATTAAAAAAGCAGCTTGGCAACGAAAATAACAAAAGCGAAAATAGTAATAATAAAAAAAGGTAAAATTCCACAAGGCAACCGTCGGCGGCGGCATCTGAAATCGAATCGAATCGAATCGGCATCTTTGAATCGAAAGAAAACTGTTTCGCAATGATGCTAATGAAATAAATCATATGGAAATATGCATAAATCAAATTTTGCCATGCGAAAGCGAAATCGAAGGCAGCTCGCTCGACTTTTGTTGTGTGCACACAGCGAGTGTGTGTGTGTGTGTGTGCGAGTGTATAATAGCAATGAAGGAAATGAACGGTTAAAATAACAACGCATATCGATTTCCACACAATTGCAACAAATGGCGGCGGCGTCGACGACGATGACGACAATTGCGAATAAATTGCTTGATTTGCCCAAATAACCAAATAACCAAGCGCATCATCATGTGGTAAAATTGCCATAATAACGACACATTCAACGAATGGAGTCGTCCTTGCGTCCTGTTCCGGTGTGTCGCGCGTTGGCCTGGCCTTGTACAATACATACGTACATACATATAGATGTGCCTGAAAATTCATAAGAATTGCCTGCCACAAATATTCATACATGGCCTGACAACACGCATACGGCCAATAAAAATTGTGGCGTACGTAACCCCAATCCACAACCATTTCCACAGCCGGAACCCAAAAAGAGCGGCATACAATTGCACGGAAGTGTCGTCGGCAAAGTGTCGTCAAGGCAATTGGTGTAATGTCAGACAGCCAGACGGACGAACAGACAGACAGACACACAGTCGATCAAATATTCAGTTAGTCAGTCAATCAGACATTCAGCTTGGCCTCAAAATTACAATTTTTACATTGGCATATCAAAAATTGAATGCACAGCACAAACAATGGCCAAAATTTAGGCATTTACATTGGAAACAAAAGCATTAAGCGATATTTGCATTCCATTTTTAATATTCACAATGATAATTGACAGCTTTTTGTGTAGAGCTCTTAAACAAATCAATTGAAGTGATATAAGTCATAAAATATTGATAATATTATTACTTTTTGGGATTCTTCATTTAAATGTACTTGCCCAAATAAGTATGCTTCATATTACATACAAAACACAGCGAATGAGTATATGATAGACCAAATTGCAAGAATAATAGAGACCAGATTGCGACATCCGAGTGTGTTCCCGTTATAATACGTCATTGTTTTCATTTGAAGAGTTGCCATAAGAATTATAAACAAAACGAGCGAATTTTATGTTCATTGGTAAACCTGAAGAAAGCACTAAATGGAGTGCACAGTGGCCGGTTGCAGCCAAAGACAGAAAAAAAGTGTAAATAATTTGTAATTTAATTAGGACATGGAAAGTTTTATTTGGGTATTGGTTGCTATATTTAAAATAAATAACAATAGCTTAGACTTCATGAACTAAGTGCTATTAAAAAATAATATCAAATTTGAAACCTTGTCACACGGTTTTCACATTTTTTAAATGCCGTTGCTTTTAAATTTTTAGCCAATAGAATCAGGCAAACAGTGACGTCAGTGGCCGCCTCCAACATTTTGAGCTCGGGATGTCGCAATCTGGTCTCTATCATTCTTGCCTAATTGTAAGTATGTCATTTCGTTGACTTTTTCAGACTATTCCACTAAAATGATATGTTGCATACAAAAGCGAGAACATTCATATATATTTTTGTGCGTGTGTTTTTGGGCAAAAAATTCGTAGCGTAGTAAGTGGCATAAAAGCTCAAGCATTATATGTTATATGTTAAGTCTGCGGATGGTGTCCTTGAACGTGTCGGTGGCCTTTTTGGATTTGCTGCCGCAGCTGTTGCTGATGCCATTGACGTTGCGCGTCCTGGCAGAGTCAGCTTAGCGCCCACAGTAATGCCGCAAAAGCGACGACGCGTCGCGACAGCGTCACAGTTGGTTGCCACATGCTGTTGCCGGCTTTTCAAAAACTTTTCTCTCTACCAACGTGGCCGTGTAAGTGTGCAACTGTGTGTGTGTTGAGCTGGCATGATTTTAATATTGCAATTGGATTTGGTTCGAGGGGGGAGGCACAATGCCAAAACGACACCCACAAACAATTGGAATTTCATACGTTTTACTTTGAAACTCGGTTCGTTGTTGGGCTCGCTTTTTGAAGTTGAAGCTAAAATGTCTGACATACAATGACGCATTGTCAACCTTTGGCGCTGGATGGGTTTGGGAATTTATGAATTTATCGTTGCCACCAAAGAAAGTTGACTTCGAATAGGACGCTTAGCACACAGGCTAAAAGGTTCATATCAGCTTCAGAGTCTTTGTATTTAGAAACTTGACTGACTGTCACATGGTTAGGCTGACTGCTTGGGCGCGATTAAATGTGGATATGACACAGCGAGCTGCCTCAAACCACCCCGCACCACCCCGCACCACCCCTCCAAAGTCGTCTAGTAGGCATCAAAACCGACTTGTGGCCAAATTTCAAGCCATGTTGTTGCTTTTGCTAGACGCACCCATATATACAAAACAGGTACAAGCTTGTATTTGTGTGAGTGTGTATTTAAGATTTAAATATATGTATGTGTGAGTGTGTGTGCGTCGGGCCAAAAACGTTTCTTGATTTATTACGGCATGTGGCGTAGATTTCGTTTGTGATAAATATGCTTTCAAATTAATAACGTTCGCCACATGAATAATTGGAGGCAAGTCCGCGCGTGACATTTGTTTAAGCAGATGTACAGCAGCAACAAAAACAACAAAAACAACAACAGCAACAACAACAATGGCAGTCAAATATTGAATGCCCAACAATGCCATCATGTATTAAATTGGTCGCTCGTGCGGTCGTTGTTGTTGTTGTTGTTTGTTGTTTGTGTTTGCGCTTATGTGTGTGCTAGTGTGTGTGTGTGTGTGTGAGTGGACAGGTGTATGCGGCTTACTTAGCCTAAATCCAGCTATGCACACATGACAAACACACTCACACACACACACACACACACACACACACACATGTATACCACAACAAACATTTTTGCGCTGACTGTAAATAAACAAAAGCCAAAAAGTACAATAGCGGGAAATCCTGATGTGAATGTTCGAATATGGCAAACAACAACCGGGGCCGAGCCAAACAGTTAGCGGGCAGCAGCCAGTCAGCTAGCAGACTCTGGGTGCAACATGCCTAGTGGCAACAGCAACAACAGCAACAACAACCGCTGGTATCCTTGTCCTGGTCGTAGGCCATGTTGGTGCCCCATACTGTGCCGCATTATTTATGCATTTCCATGGTCAACATATGTAGCCGTAGTGTGCAGTGTGTGTAAAGTGTGTGCTAGCCGTTAGGTAGTTATAGCAACCAAGTAGTAGTTAGCTATAGCTCTCTCTTTCTCTCTCTCTCTCGCTCACTCTCTCCCTGCAACTGTGCAACTGCAACGCTGCTGCTGCTGCTGCGTCTAACATTTGTTGTAACTACCGGGGCATGGCATTGTTAGCGGTAAATTGCACTCATCTATACCTATGTATGTATGTGTGTTGACATATGTACGAGTATGGGGCAGGCAGGACTCGGACAGTGGCACTCTCGAAATATCACTGGAATAATAGCAAATAGTGCGCATTGAGCATGCGACAGTGTCAGCCGCAGCGAGTTGCCGAGGCAGTTGCAGCAGACGTTTGTTGGCCAACAGGCAATTCATTTTGTTACCTGAACAAAAATTGCATGGCATGCGATGCCAAACCATGCGGCTAGCTAGCGAGACTGTCGCCTGGCGACTGCCAACCTTGCAACTGGGAGTTTGACTTTGGTGCCTGGTGCCTGGTGCCTGGACGATCTAAGCTAGCTAGTACGTGTGCACAATATGTGATTTTTGTTGCTGCTACCAACAACCATTTGGGCCATATGCCTGTGGGCACACACACACATACGTAGACTGAAGTCAGGCCAAGTCAAATCCTGGCTGCAATCACAGCAATTTTAAGGCCCCTTGCAATCATTGCGCACAATAAACAAACCAAATGACGAGCATTTAACTGACTGCCCAGCGCACTGACGCTCAGACTGACGAACAGCTAGAGTGTGGTGAGGGGAAAGCCCCCCCCCCTTTCGACTAGTTGACTGGCACACAAACAACTTGTTAAGCATTGCGGCCACAGTCTGTGCATGACAGTGGTTCAAAAGCTACACGAGCGTAGAGAGTGAAAAAAAAAATGATGTGGAATGTCTGGCTGAACAGAACGGAAAATTAAGCGTAGCATATATTAATTAGCAACTGTGTTGCTACATCCAATAGGAATGCCTATTAAATGGCATACATGTAGCAAGGATTTGAGGTAATTTTCAAACAACAGCCAGCCAACAAACCAACCAGCCAATGTACGCTTACGTCAGTGAGCTATGATATGCTGCAAATTGCAAACACACACACATACACACACACACACAACAACACACAGACAGTAGGACACACACTCGCCAACTTCGAATGCAGGTCGACTGTTGTGGCATGTGATTTGCTTGTCTGGCTTGTGTAGTACGCCCCATGCTACGACTATTTCCCCATGCACCTTGCACTTGCAACTGAGTGCTCTCTACCTGTGTCCAGAAACTTGTCCAATGCTGCGTATGAGCAATGCGCCGCAGTTCATTCTCTACCCTTTTTGCCCATGTGCAACCATGTGCGAGTGTGGCAGTGTGTGTGGATTGCCTTCAAGCTTTTGCTTTTGCTGCAACAACAACTCCTGCTGTTCATTTTGGTGCACGCTAGTTGCCCTAAGGTTCCAACGAGTTCCACGCCTCCGCCTCCACCCAACATAGTAGTAGTAGTCAACCAAAAAATCACACAATACAAAGCCAAAACTAGGAAACACAACACACACAACAACAACAGCAGCAACAACAACAAAAAGAGAAAGAAAGAAGCACTTTAACATGGGGCATGGTAACTTGCCAGAGATGACACAGCTGAAATTACATTTTTTTTTTAGGTTTGTTTGTGACTCACATGTGGCACAACTGAATTCTAAATTGACTTTTTTGTGCAACGCTAGAAAATTTTTTTTGGTTGAATCTTTTATTAAAGTATAAATATTGAGGTTTTTATGTAACAATGTTTTCTAATTTTTAAACTTTATTGAACTCTGATTTGATTTACTCTGTAGCAAAAGTAAATTTTTATTTGTTTTTCAAAACTCTCTCATCTCTAGATTTGCTTACAGCTGACAGCAACAACTGCAAAGCAAGTTGTTGCTGCTGTCTCATGCTCATCTCTTGGCGCTCAAACGTGCGCTCAAGCTGCATTTTACAAAATTTGGCCATTCAATTGCCATCTCCACATCCATAAGCAAAAAAAAGCAATCAAAAAAAAAAAAAAAACACAGATAGAGAGCGCACCAGACAAAAACTAACACACAAAAAATGGTTTCCGATTGTATGTATGGGCTCGGCAATACGCCCCAAATGTGCACGCCCCTGCCACGCCTGGCATTTTCAAATGCAATAACAAAAATTTTTGCTCGTTTTGGGTTTTTTTTTCGTCTCTCTCTGTGTGTGTGTGTGTGAGTGTAGTGCTGACTCCTTTAGTTTTATGCACAACGGCTGCACGTATTGGCAGCTTGTCTATTTGAATGTCACTCAACCAGCAGCGTGTGTGTGTGTGTGTGTGTGCACAGTTGTTGTGTGTAGCTAAGCCTTTTAAGAAAAGTGCCATTTAAACGTAAATATAGACATTTGCTAGCTATGGCAAACTCACAAGTGGAACAAGTTAAGAGATAGACAGGGAGAGAGAGGTAGGGATGGAGTGACAGCTATTCAAATTTATGTATAACCATTTGCCAGTTGTTGATTGAGTGTTTCAATGAAATTATCAATTGAGCCAATTTGCTTACTCATCCAGATTTTGCGTTGGTTTTGTGCCTCGGGGCCAAGATTGATGGCCCGAACCGGCTTGGACCTGAACCGGTATCGGTGCTGGCGGGGGGGAACTAATTAAATGGTCGCATCGAAATAATTAAATGGTTTGTCGCATTTTTGGTCAATAATTTCTCTCGCAGCTGGTCATTATGCAGCGCATACATAAAATAAATGAATATACAAATAAATAAACACATACACGCACACGCACACACATATACGTAAAGCCCAAAGCTGTTTTTGCGTCCCATATTAACGGCCAATCTAGTCGTAATTAGTTGATTCTATTCCATTATGAAATTGCCATGCGATGCAATTAAAAGTATATAAATTTACTAACAGCATGGAAAATTATAATTATGAAAAATAAAATGCATAAATGCATAAATGCGTGCCAAATGGTTTAAAATTGAAATTAAAGAAAATTATAAAATGGCGTTGGCATAAATGCACTTAAAATATATAAATCTGATAAAGCGCTTTGGCTATCGCAGATGCATCGCATTAACAATAAAGTGCATAAATTAACCCTTTTTTCGCACACAAATTACAGGATGCCGAACGAAATAACGGTGCGTCGGTTATTTACGCACTTGTATCCTTACAAACACACTTACATTATATGTGTATATTTACGTGCATGGTCATTTACACATACTTCAATTTAACGTTTATTTTTACGACACGGCATCCAGGCGAAAAAAATCTATTATGAGTTTCGTTGATCGGACTATCAGCGTTGGAATTTTGCCAATTTATGTGTGTGTAGGCCAGGTGCAAAATTGTTCAGAAAAATTGTGATTTTTCAAAATGTGTGTGTGCATATGATGCGAGTAAATTGTGAAATTAATGACATTTCAAAGAGTCTAGACGAGCTGGAATCAATTTTATCACACACACTGAGAGTTTAGAGTTTCTTTTTATTACTTTTTTTTTTAGAATGTAATTTAGCACGACACATTATAAAGAAGTCTTTAAAAACGAAATCCGATTAACAGCAATTAAAATTAATTACCAAATTTTCTCAAGGTGAATACAGCTTGAATTGGATTATGCCAAAGTTCTGATTTTAAGTACCTTATGATAGCTGCCAAGCTGTATTTTCAACTCTCAACTTCTCCTTTGTGTGTTTGATTCAGTTTATCCAGCTTTGCAGTTATCAGTATACGGTGTATCCGCACAGTACATTTACAAGCTCAAGCTCAATATGGGTGTCTTTGTTTTTCCGGCAATAAATCATGCTGTAGTGTGGGTGTGGTCCCCATTGAATAGCAGCTTATTGGCTTTCCAAAGCATCCAATCCAATTGACGTTGACGTATATCACATTATCATAGCAGGAAGCCATGACAATAAATGTTGAGTGTTTGCCCTTTCACAAAGAGGGCTTTAAAGCCACTCTCTGCACACTACAACTCCGATGTTGGTAACAAGAACATACTTATCTATTTGGAGCGACGACCCACTTACACATGTACATACTTAAAGCACTAGCTCTCTCTCGCTCTCTGTCTAATGAATATGTGACATGACTTCGCAGTATCGAAGAGAGAATCACAGCATCGACAAGTTTCTGCTCAGCTGCATATTTAAATAGACGTTGCCTAGTTGCCTCAGCTGTCGCTCTAGTTGCGCCCAATGCTCATTTGGCATTCACTTGCTAATCGTAAGCCCAATTAGCTAACCAACAGACATTAAAATGACATTCGAATGGACGCCGCATGGCCTTAAAATATGCAAGCCATAATGTGTCATCGTCACCTGGGTAATTTTGCCAACGTCTCTTCCTTCCCCCATGCCCCGATTGATTGGCCATCATCATGTTGGTATTGGCACTGAGCTGTCATATAAACAAATGGGTCTCTCCACGTTGAGTATTTCAGGTGTTTCCACTTTTCTTGGCATTCTTAATGAATTCATTTAATTGCAGCTTAATGAAATAATTTTTTTCTGTCAATTACACTAGACTGCAACGTTATTTGGTGCATTTTCTACGGCTTCATGGGCACATTGTTTGCATTTCAATTATGTTGGAAAGTGTAAGCGCACAATGTGCTTGGCGTGATTTTTCTTTATTGATGGAAGGCTTTTCAGTGCGATACGAAAGTTGTTTAAATCAGGCAAATGGTCCACTCATAACCATAAAATATTTACACATGCGTATATTATGGAATGTGTGATAAATGTCGACCCACAACAGGACCAACAAACAAAAACAAGAGATGAAAATTTCAGCGGTACAAAAGCCTTGTGAAAAATTAATGCACCGGCTTACGTAATAAATAAAATAAGTAGTAATTGCGGCGGTCGGAATGAGAGACGTGGGTGTATAAAAGTGTAGGGGAGTTGGGTTGAGTTGCACAAAAAGTTATGAAAATTGCATTTTAATCTGAAAACGAATTGTTTATTATTTCGCTGAGGTTTAAATTTGTTGAAATAATTGCATGGAGGGGAGAACGACGACATGTGAAAGGAAACAGCAATCGGAGGCAGCATGCGCGCGCCTGCAGCTTGTCGAGGGTGGAGAGGTGGGAGGTTGGGGGCAACAGAGTCGACCACAGGAACGTATAACAATATATATCCCTCACATACACACACATTAATATATATATATATATATATATATATACAAATACCAATACCAATGCAGATGCGGGTAACAATTGCTTCGGCCATGTCCTGGCTATGTCCTGGCTCTGGCACAGAGAACAAAGAGCGGGGCAAAATTGTGCATGTAATCAGTTTCAAGTAGTATGTGCTGTTCAGGGAGGGAGGGGGTGGTTATGCGAGCGAGCTATTTCAACCTCCCCTCCTTGTCATCTGAGAAGTATGCAACGTCGCGACGTTGTCGTTGTTGTTGCTGTTGCTGTTGTTGTTGCTGCTGTCGTCGTTGCTGTTGCCGCGACTATGTTGCTGTTGTTTTATTTCGCCGCCTTGGCAGTTCAGTTTTTTTTACGTTCGTTGCCGTTTCATGTGCAAAAATTGATTTTTATGCACTTTCCGCACACACACGCGCATATGAATTATTGTTCATAAAGTATATTTTATGAAAGCAACGACTCACAGCAAATTATAAGGTATTAAGTGCTCACGGTATGGGGCACGTAGTAACATACATACACTTTGTCGCAAAAAAATGCCATTAAATTGTATATGTACAGGTACAGAGAGGAAGTACATACATACATATATAAGGACCGCGTGCCCAAATGGGTGTCGGCTCCTACATATTACAATAATTGCAAATTTGTGTAGCCAAAGATGTTGAAAAAATGATTTCGCCTTAAGTCGCCTGGCAAATTGAGTAGTTACTTACACACACACACACAGCACACCCAGACACTTACATTAATAGCTAATGAAGGCGCTAAGCTTTAGTTGGAATCGCGGCCAGTTCTATGCTGGAGCCAATTAGGATTTCGCAGTTCTCGGGCTCGTTACGCAATGTGCTAAAAATCAAAACTCCATGAAATAAACCAATTTAAAAAGTTCAAAAACTAATTTTGCGCTTAGTTTGTCTGATAAAAGAAGACGATGCTCGCAAAAGCATTTCTCAGCAGCAAAAAAAAAAAAACTTTGTCGCTGAGTGTACGTGTATGTGAGTGTGTTTAAGTGGGTGTGTTTGTGTGTGATATTATTTTTTTTGCTGCTGTACCGTGCTCGTTCCTCAATGGGTGTTGCCGTAGCTAAAGCTGAAGCTGTCAAGCAGGGCAGCAGTTTGGTTTTTGGTTTAACACAGACACCAAAACATGCAAAACTTTAAGCAGAGCAGCAGCAACGGAGGCAGCAGTGGCAAGTGCTGCGTTGGATGTCGTTGTCGTTGCCGCTGCTGCCAGGCAGCAAATTTAAATATTTAAATGACAACACGTGTGAGAACATTGTGATTGTGTTTACTTTGGATTTGGATTTGGATTTGAATTTGCGACTTCTCTACGGCTCATCATCCTGGAACTGGTGGCAACTCAATTTCTAATACTGCAACATAGGAGCGCACACTTTTCACTTAATTAATTGCACAAGTTTGCAATTGTTTTTGCTGTCACTTTACTTTTATCGCACGCGCACTTTATTTGTGTCTATATATGTGTGTGTGTGTGTGTGTGCGAAATGTCAGCTTCAAGTTGCCAACTGCAATAATTTTTGCGACTTCAGCGATTTTTTTGCCACTTGAGCGCGTAGCAGGGCAGACAAAAAGTCAGGAGCATGAAGCACAGGCAAAGACAAGCCCTCCAACATTTTTGCAACAGCAGCCACTCAAGGTACGCTCAGAGAGAAAGAGAGTGGGAAAGAGAGAGACCCTGTAATATTGTAACATTTGTCTTTTAGTAGAAATCTCTTTTTGAGTGTGTCTCGCTATGGAAGCAGAAGCAGCAGTAGCAGTTGTGGAAGCGGCAGCGGGGGCACTTGCGATCTATTTGCATATAAATGTTTGACAGTGTGGGCCAAAGGACCGGGTGGGGGGGAGCGTAAGCATTTGCATGTGAAAACAATTGTAGCAGCTCACACTGTGTGTATGTGTGTGTGTGTGTGTGTGTGAGCTATAAAATAAATAGCTAGAATGATAATAAGTTTAGACATAGACGAAAAACTTGAAGCCAATGAAAAAGTGCAGCGGATTTGGGTGCAAATCTTAAGCAGTTGTGAAAAATGTGTGGCATACTTTTAGGCTGCATAAGAAAAAAGCCAAGCCAAACAAATTTGATTTGATTACGCTTGTCGCAAAGATGGAGTCGTAGACGAAATCGTCTTCAGCACAGCATGCTAGCTTTTGTTTGTATTTTACGAAGACAGTATTTTAATGGCTTAATGCTGCCAAATAAATATAAAACAATTCACATGCAGCCAAAAAGAAAACAAAGAAACATCTCAAATTGGCAGCTAATTTCCAGTTTATGTGTGTCGTATATCTTTTAATGCGCACAAGTGAAATGAAATAAAATGAAATGCGTATGCCCTAAACGCCCAAAGGTAAACCAGCATGACCCGCACCAGAGTGCGCGTAGAGTAGATTGGTGCCTCGCCCAGGGCGCTATTAACATTTAACCAAATTGATCAGCACATTTAAATGCGATCACGATGGCAAACCGCTGGGTCCAATTAGTGGCATGCCGTGGCGCATGGGGGCGGAGGTGAGCTCTCTGCATTTGGAATGCAATGAGCACGACGTGCATTGAATATTTGCATATAAATTTTCTATACACATAAATTGAGGTCCAGCGAGACACACACAGACACTAATAGATATCTAGTCTAGTCTGGTAGATCTGTGGGCATAATTTTGTGCTTTTAGTGAAGCTGGCCGTGAATTTTTGGCGTTGGTGCGACGGATGGCCAACATATTGGATATAAATTTAGAGCGAACGTGACACAGCTTAAGTCATAACCTAAATAAATATCACGCAATAATAAGACACATTTGCGACAAAAATCAGAAATAGAGAACAAAAAAGGAGAATACAAATAGCGAGAACGCGTTGGCTTAATGCTTGAATCATTTTGTTTGGCAATTTATTTGATTGGTTATTGCATTTTAAACCAAGAAAACACTCGACTAAGGCGCCTCAGCTACGTGCGCCACGATATTTCTCTGTTTGTTTGTCTGTTTGTTTGTTTTGATAGGAAATCATTTTTGCATTTAACAACATACTCGTAAACAACGTGCTTCAGTCAGCCAGCATCAGAGGCAGCATCACAATCACAACAGCTTCAACTCCAGTGCCAGCTGCTCCACTCTAAGGCGTTCGTTTAGACATTCAGTCAGTCAGTCAGTCAGTCAGACGCTTATTTGGGCCAGCTAAAAGTTCAAATTCCATAAACAAACGGCAAGGCACGCACCCGCCAGCAGAACTTATATAAAGATATATAGATACATTTCGATTGTAGTATGCCACTGGCAGCTGCACCTGTCATTGCTGAAATAAACGATAAACAGAGTTGGACCCGCGGCAAATGGAGCCTCAAGCCTCAAGCAGCAGCAGCACAATGGATAAGTATTGGCTGTTTGGCAGCCAGAAGTTCTGTAACCTTTTGAACTGTGTGCTGTGCCTCGGTGTGTGATTGTGAAATAATACTTTAATGGCCTGATTTATTATTCCATTGTAGCCTGGCTGACTGACGCACGTACTTATTCAGAACTTTCGTCTAATGCATATCGACAGGTTTAAATTCAATTCACAGAACACTAGAAATGTGTTTGTAATTTGCGTAAATATTTCACTTTAATTTTAAATTTAACACAGTTCACTGAATCCTCTCATTTGTTTAGCTGGCTTTGTTCATGTCCAAACATTATGATTACATATAAAATTATAGCTTAATGCTCATATATATTGTATAATAAAGCCTTTTATGAAATTAAATAATGTTTTAATATAAGTCAATAATTATGTAAGAATTGACTTTATTAGCTGAAAAACGATTTATCACATAAATACTATGCTGCATTTTGATTAACTTAAAAATGTTTTTGTTACCAAATTCCAAGTATGCAAATCAAGTTTTTTTTTGTTCAGTTTTCATACATCTTCTTTCCACAGTGCTGCTCTCTGTGGCAAATGTTGTGGAAAAAGTACGTTCGGTCTATGAAGCAAGAAAATGATTTTATTTCGTATGTCGTTTGCGTTGCACATAATTCCATAAAATGACAGAAACATGTGTACAAATTTGTTTCTATGGCGCCAAAGCGCCAAAGAGTCTTCTTTCCCCCCACCATACCAATACCAATACCAAATACTAATACCATTCCATTCCTTGCACGAAACAACAACTATGATATTGCAGTTGGCCATAAACAAATTCCAATTCAATCCCCGGCTAAGCTGCTTGCCTGAGGCTGGCGCTGAACTTGCACTTGAGTGGGTCGCTTTGCAGTTGCTTGCACTTCCATTTGGATGCCGACGTCAGTTGAGTCGGAGTCTTAAATAAACCGAAACTAAGCTCAATTTACAGTACGGCAAGCATTTGATTGTTGGCAGATGTGTTTATTTGATTTTAAATATAGCTCTTAAATATTTTCGGCTATTTATCAGAGCTGGTTGTTGTTGTCTTTCAACCTATGTATGAATGGTGTGGGTCGTAACTCAAGTGGCTGCGGTTTATAAAGTATTATGAGTATTTCTTAAGCGCTTTTTGTATTATAGATTGCTAAGCGGCTTAAACGCCTTCTTGGTAGTGCAGCAGCAACTAGATCTTTGACAGTTAACAAATGATTACAAACAGTGCAACAAATTGTTAAATATAAATTATAATTCTATTATTATTTAAATGCTGAGCGGAAACTGTGAACAGCTTGCCCCAAACACCCGAGTTGTCAGCTTTAAAGCGGAACGACATAGCCATATATTTTAGACCAAAAAAGACCCCAAAAAAAAAACCGCTGTGCACTTTTTCACTGCAGCATCAGTGTTAGACTGAGAGTGTGTGTGTGTGTGTGTGAGTGTCGCCTGAAACTACAAAAGACCGCATTGTGTGTGATTTATACACCTTAAGCTTCGATGAACGCTATTACACCAACAGCTCGCAGCGACGACGACGACTGAGACGTTTGGTCTTGGTTTTAGTTTTTTTTTTTTTTTTTGAAATTTTTTTCATAGTATATAGAGTATGGCAAGTTGGCGCATAGCCACCAGACAAAGCGGCAGACGACAACGACAACGACGACGTTTGGCGGCAATGAAGCCATAGCCATGAAATGGAAATGCATTCGAGTGTGTTTAAGCCGGCGTTACGCTGCAACGACGTAGAGTCAGAGTCACAGCCTCCGTCTACGTCTCCGTCTCCGCTGTCATGGGCCATATACGTATATGCGACTACAGATAAGACGTGCTCGATAGAGTCCAAAGAAAAAGCGAACTCATTTTACGCCTGCATTTCCCTTTTGTGTGTGTGTGTGTGTGTACATGTGACGTTAACAAGCAAAAGCGTACGATAGATAGAATTGAAAAAAAATGTAGGAAGAAGTTTATCAAGTCAATTGAGACCTGCGACAAAAGACCAAAGCGCAGCAGTAACAACAACAACAATTTGGTAGAATGAGCTTTGGATGCAATGTCTGAATCATCAGCGTTTGGCAGCTTTGTCGTCGGTGTCTTTATCAGCAGGCCCGCAGCAAGCTGCAGCAACTCCAGCAGCAGCTGCAACGAACGAACGAACGACAATGGCATCATCATATAAAAGGCAACGTGTATATTTTTTTAAATTGCAGCTCAAAGCGACAGTCGGTTGGTTGGGTTGTAAGTACGAGAAGAGAGTTTACAAAGATCCGAGAGGAATCTAATTTGCATGCAATACGATTTTTGATAAAAGCTTTTACCCCCGAACATCAAATAAAACGACAATGCAACAACGGCAATCCAAAAAACCGTCTGATTGTGTGACTCAGTCGCTGTGTTACACTTTGGTATTCATAAGAAAAACAGCCAGAGACAGATAAGAGAGCAGCAGCAGCCAAAGGCAATCAAAAAGTGCATTTGCGTGTGCCGTTTGCTGTCGCCTCGAGCTCTGAGACACTCGAGTGTCTTTCTACAACTTCTTTCTTTCTTTTTTTTTTTGCATCTTATACTTTTGTGTTGGGCAATAGTTGCAGCAGGTAACTGTCATCCAGTTACTAGTTGCTGTTGCTGTTGCAGTAACTGCTGACACTGATACTACTACTGCTGCTGCTGCTGCTTCTTTGGTTGCTGCTTGCTGCAAGTGCAAGTCACAATTTGACACATGATCCATGGCACTGTCGTGTCAGACACGCGTTTTATCTATCTCTATGTGTGATGGCATTGTGCGGGACGTGGGTGTGTGTGTGCTGTGCATGCATGCGTTTTCTAAATGATTTCCAAAGAATTTTTATTGGGAAGAAAAAAACGAAGAAAGCGAAAACGCATGCGACAACAACAACAACAACAACAAGATGTTGACGTCGAGCTGGTTTTGGGGCGAACTTTATTGACGTCTTCAAATTGTCAACTTGAAGTTCGAAGTGTTTTATTTTATGCTTTGTTTCTCATATTTTCCGTAGCCCTTTGTTGCCGTTCCTTTTTCGTTTCGTTTTTATCGCACATCTGTAAAAGGGCTGTGGCCATAGCAATGCAGGACAGACAGAGAGATGGGGAGACAGGGGTCTATCTATCCATCTAGTTGTATGTCTATGATGATGACTTTTTATTATGCGCATTTCGGTTTTTATGCTTCGGTTCCGGCATGTTTTGTACACATATCTAAATATCGTACTTAAACGTTTACATATGTGATTCGGAAAGGGAAAGGCATAGGGAGGATGATCTTAGTAGGGTGAAGTTGATTTAATGTTGTGCGGGTTTTATGAGCAAACAATGCGTCTTTCAACACACACACACACACACATTGTGAGCTGTAGTATTTTGCAATGTACTCGATAATGGTTCGATGTCCATTAAATCACTCATCGTTTCCTCAACGATGTACACACAAGTGTTTATATAATGCTACGGGCTGTCAAAATGTGTGTTAAAAACAAGTAATATTTATTATTTGGCTCAAAGCTTGTTTAGACAATTGAAATAATTAACTAGTTATATGGTGTATTCAGAAATGGGTCATTCGCAAACTTTATCAACAGCTCATATGGCGAACATCGCATTTAAACTAAACTGACATGATATCCATTTGGGGTGAAACTTAAAGTTTAGCAATAATAACAACGGAAACGATACGGCCAAAAACTTCATGCGGGTAACGCATGGAAATTGCACACAGGTTACCAAAACTGCCGCCAAGTTCAAAACGAGCAATATCTTTTTATTGGTTTTGCATGTGACAGAAACCCCTTAGGCTAAAAAAAATTTACATTTTTATTAAAAATTTTACCAGCTAAACTGCCAGCAGATACATATGTACATATGTATATATGTATGTGTGTGCATGCGTTAGCTGAAATTGAATTTGATCCTGATTTGGTTGTTGTATTCATTAAAACAGTTATATAAAAAAAAAATCAGATATGCAAGAATTTAATGAGTATCGAAACATTTTTGGTTAATGAGCGTATTTAAGGTTGTTGCAGCAAAATTGAAAGCACAGCAGACTTGTTTTGGTCTAATATTAGTTTAAATCATCGATATTTATACTTAGCTTAAATTGCTGTTTGCTCTTTGCTGTTGTTCTAGGCGATAGCTTGGCTAATTTCAAGAACAAATACCCCCAAAGAGGCGGCATCAAGTCAATTCCTTTGCCGCACAGCTGCTACTTTCCACACGCTTTGAATTCATTTTCAACTTTGCAATAAATCTACATAGATGTATAATAAATTTCCATTTGCACAGCGACCCAGACTCCGGAAAGAAGATTCCATGCGCTCATATACTGGTATGAGCTGCCTTAAACATGTGTTTATGGATGCCGTATACAGCTACTTATGTGTGTACAGTTAATTCTAGCTGCTGTTTACACATATATATATTTTTTGGCCTCTTGTTTTGCACGATGCTGATAAGCTCTCTCTCTCTCTCTCTCTCCGGCCTGCTTATCAAAAGTTACCCAAGCGCCCAAGCTGTTTACTTCGAGCAACAATCTGTTGCCCAGCTTTCGGTTTCCGCATCAGTCTCTCTCTCCGTGCGCGTTTTAAAGCGTAGTATAAGACTTTAACGCGACTTTAATACATCATCAACAGTGAACGGAAGGCGGCGGCTGCTTAAACTTCTTGCTTTTGTTTCACGAAATTTCAAATTCAAAATGCGGCGCACATTTCGATTGATTTTCTTCTACTTCGGCTGCCTTCTCATCAGCTTGTTGCCAACTTTGTGCCACACACGTAAGCTAACCATTGATTATATATGTATATACACTTCTCCATCTATATGTTTATGCGGCAGATCCCAGCTGCGAGACACCCGACAAAAACGTTGGCCAATGTGTGCACTTTAGCGACTGCCGTTTTGTACTGCGCCAGTATGCCATGTACAAGGAACACATGCCGCCAAACATAATGCGTTTCTTGCAGAGATCACGCTGCAGGCCCAAAGTTGATGGCGTAAGTTTGTGGAAGCCATTAGCCTGGCAGACTTTTTTGTGTGGTATAAAACTGTCTGGCAGCTTTAACAACAACACTTATGCTATTGCTAATACTAATAAAATTTTGTCTCTTCTCTATATATATATATATTGCTACTTATCTACATCGAAGTATTATTTGTGCTGTGAACTTGAAGATGTGATTCCTGCGAATGCCAACTCAAAGCTAAAATGAACATCAAAGCTGAAAAAACACAACTTGAATTATGTATCTATTTTATATGTAAACTTTCTTAATACTACAATGTGTGTGTGTAGGGTTTGTTGTGCTTTGATCTGCATAATTTTAGCTGTAGCACGCCCAAAAGTTTATGTTGAAAGCCACAACGCCTATAATTATAATGTGTATTCTCCCTAAGTACTACTAACAGCAGCTGTCAGGGCAACCAACCCAAAGTTGAATATCGAATGTAACGCTTTAAAATTCCAACAAAAAATAGCTTTTACCTTTTTACACTGTTTTGTATTGCAGTCAATTGAAGTATTTTGCCATTTGACAAATATAAAATAAACTTTTTCGTTTTATCATCATATTTCACATGCATAATTCCTTTATAACGTATATCGTATGCAACATTTTTGTGTCATTCAATTAAAATCTATTTAAGTTATGTGTTGAAAATTGCACATTACTTCAAGTATATTCCGTAAATAAACATTTTTGTGGTTTAATGTGTCTCTCTGTAAATGTGTGTGTGGAATTCATGGATTAACCCTCGTCTTTTGTCTGTCGTCGACATTGTTGTTGTCTGTTTTAATGTGTCAGATTTTAAGTGACATTCAGGGGCCGCTAAATGGCCGTCTAAAAATCACGCAACATTAAAATGATTTATGCTGAATAATTTCAGTGTAAATGAAGCAAAAGCCAAGCTGGCCAACAGCAACCTCCAGACTGCTTTCTGCCACTGCCACTGCTGCCTGCAACATTAGCGGTTAGTCCAGGTTTCAGTTCCATGCCGCAGGAGGGAGGGCAGTCTTATGTCTCTTGGAGTCTGGGGCGTTGAAATGCAGACACCTTGTGCGCGCACGTCGCTCGAATTTCATGCTTAGGATGTGGCAGCAACAGAGGCAGAGAACGCTGCAACACGAACGCCGCCCAGTCGCTGAAATTGCAGACAGCGACCAGATGATAAATGGCCTAAAAGCACATTTGAGTTGCTGCTGCTGCTGTTGTTGTTGTTGCTGCTGCTGATCTATTAGACAAACGCACGCCCAAGGCGACTGTTCACACACACACACACACACACACCCCACAATACACACACGCATTATATCTTTTGCATACTTTGAACTGGGTTTGGCTATTTATGGAAAGTTTACCATGAGATAAAGTTGGAAGCAAGCAGAGGAAAAAACAACAACGGCAATTTTTATTATGATTATTTTTGTCGCCTTTTAACTAAGTCAAGTAAGAAGAAGAAGAAGAAGAAGACGAAATGTTGCTGTCAGAAATTAAATGGAAAGCAGCTTCTAAAAAGCCTGCACTCTAAAAAGTTGCTGATGTCTTGTAAACATGTTTAGTCTAATGTGCATGTACAATATATACTATATGAATGCATGTATGTGTGTGTGCTCAAGCTGTTTGTGTGTTGTTCGAGCTGTTGGTGCGGTGCAACAAATGTTGTTAACAAGCATATTTTGACAGCTCAACAAGATGTTGCCAGATGCGCGAACAGCAACTACAACAGCAACAGCAGCAACAACATCTGCATATGTTGCAAGTAAAGTAAACCAAAATCGAGCAACTAAAACCAGAAAGAGTCGCTATCTCAGAGCAACTATCTCAATGGGTGGTTGTGGCCAGCTATATAGAGAGGCTATATAGTAATTGGCTGGCTAGTGAGGCGCAGAGTCAATTACTTTCATGTATTTGTTGTTGTTGTTGTTGTTGCTGTTGCTGTTGTTGTCGACATTGCCGCAGCAGCTGTCTCATAAACATGACAGCAACAAAGTGCCTGCAACCGACCTCTGCATTGTTTTTTAAAAGTATTTCATGCATTTTAATAAACATTCGAGCGCATTTAATGAAATGGTGAGTGCGCCCGGCAGAGGGGTGGCGGGGTGTTCGGGGTAGTCAGTGTGTGTGCGGTCTACGTTGTGGTCCTGAACTCAGCATTTCAGTAACATCATGAGCTTCTGCTGGCCACATCTATTTTCTAATTGCATTTCGCTGTTTCAAAGCTCCAGCTGCCAGACTTCAAACACATACATACATACATTCATACATACACATACATACACAATAGTATAGTATAGTAAAGTATGTATGTATGTGTGCTTCGTGGTCATACACACCTTTACTGCACAGGCACTTTGCCTCTTGTACATCACACTCAATGTGTGGCTTAGTGGCGCCATCTCTCTGTTGCATGTTCAAGTACTTTCGTTCTTTGTCTGTCAGTGAGTGTGTGCTTGCAACAACAACAACAACTAATGTTGCTGCCTTCTTTTGTCGTCGTCGCGTCTTTGACATGGCTCAGAAATGCAATTAACGTGTGCTATCAAAATTGCCAAGGCAAAAGAAAAAAATTTGAATGTAAAATCTGAAAGTCTCTGCCAGTCAAGTCGTATTTTTGTATTCCACTATCCATTAAATGGTTTAAAATAGTGTCTTATAAAGTTGTTAGCATATACTTTTTATACTTTTCTCCATGAGAGACTCTAAAAATGCTTAGTGTGTCAGAGAATTATCTTAAAGCTCTTTAATTCTGACAAAATGTATCTGAACATTATATATACCAATAATTAATAAGTTCAGTTTTCAGCAATATTCTCTCAAAATTTTCTAAACATCAATATTATTAAGTAGAGCTTTCAGTAGACAATCAAGAGCCAACAATTTCTGTCTCCCAATGTCTTTCAAGTTTTATGGCTTTTGCCATTTTTGGGTATTGGCAATTGAATGTACAAGTTAATTTCGTTTTGGGGTCTAGTTTACTATTGGCATAGAATGAGTTTTGGGGGCAGTGCAACAACCGCAATTGCATTCACAGCTTTTTGGAAGAACATTTTCCGAAGCTAATTAGCCTGAGAAAGATTGGACTTTGTTTTCGAAGGCCTTTGCCTGTCAATCACAGCAAGAGTAATAACGGTTTTCTGTTCTATTTCTGACTAAAACTGAAACCACAAATTCAATAAAATTTGAAAAGCAATTAATAACTGATTGACAAGTATTTATCTGGGAGGAAAAAAGGCAAGTAAGCAGAAACAAGACAAAACTGTTGTTGCACACGAAAAAAAAGGAAGATGAAGAAAGAAAAGCTGGTTTGGTAACCCAAAACTGCGGCGGTTGAGCGTGAAGCGTTGGTCATAAATGGATCCGGAAAGCGAAGCAAAAGCAAAAGCGCAAAAGTGGATGAGGTGGATGAGGTGGGAAGCCCATGGGAAACTGAGGGGCGGAAATTCAAAACCCAAAGTCAAATGGAACGCAGCAATATAACGCAGTGAATTGACAGAGACGAGATAAAAGAACAATCAACAATATGCCAACAACAAAAGCAACAAAAACAACAACCAGAGCAACAACAAGAATAAACAACAAGAGTTTGCGGGTTGAAGAGAGAAGTTGTAGCATAAAATGTAGCGAAAACTTTGGAGAAATCATTAATAACGCTGGGCAAAAGCGCAGTGGCATTGCGAAAGGACAAGCGCAAGGACATGCAACTGATGCAGAGTCGGGGTCGGTGGCATCGGGGGCTTGGAGGCAAGCAGCATCGAGCTCAACTCAGCTCAGCTCAGCGTAGCTCCGTCAATCAAAGCGCAAACAGAAACAAAATGAATGGGCAAACAGAGGATAAGGATGAGCATAAGGATGAGGATGGGGATGACGATGAGGATGAGGATGAGATAGAGAATGAGTCAATGTCCAGCTCCAACGGATGCCCATTGAAAAGGGGTCAGTAGTCAGGCAGGCAGCCGTCTAAGCGACTGTTTAGCTGCTTGTTTGACTGTGGTCCAGTCCAGCAGCAGAAACAGAACACACAGTTAAGGCCAAGTCAGAACCGAGTCTCATGCGGATGCGAATGATGATGATGATGACGATGACAACGGCCCAGCGAATGAGCAACGAGGCTGACGACAACTGCGACGGCAATGGCAACGATGACGATGACGATGACGATGACGACGACGACGATGATGATGATGATGATGATGATGATGAGACATTGAGCGAGCGATGTGGAACGGATGTGCAGTTGTTGTGGTCGTCGTTGTGGCATTGTGGGTGGTTGCACTGCCTGGGCAAAGAAAAGCACAATTATTCATTTGCACAATGTCAGAAAAGTGTCAGGCCGGCGCCAAAGGACCAAAGGATTCTCTCTCTAGCATGGCTGCGGGCAGAAGCAGAAGCAGAAGCAGAAGCCGGAGCCAGCGTCAGCTTGAAACAAAAGCGATAATGATGAGGACGACACTTTGCACAGAGTTTTGATCACAAGCAGCAGCAGCAGCAGCAGCAGAAAGACAAAGATGATAAGGGATAGTAGCAAAAGGAGAATAGGGATAAATATAAGTAGATACTGAAAGTCTAAGGCCAAGGCACCTTCAAAACTAAGATGGATAACTCAAGTTCTGCCAGTGACTTTTGCACTCCCTCTCTCTTCCTCTTCCTCTCCCTCTCCCTCTCCCTTCTGTTGCTCATGGCTGAGCTGTTTAGAAGCAGCTTAACAGCATTCACATAATTAAGTGAACTGTAACTGGAACTTGTGTCCAGTGGCAGTGGGCAGGCGGCATCGGAAAATTTAAGCGGAGCAGAGGACACACACAGCGTGTGGTAGCTACACCAAAATGCATTAAAATTAATGCATTAGCAAGTGCAACATTGTTATCAGCATGCACACATGAGCACACAAACACTGCCACTGCCACTGCCACTGCGACATAGAGGCATTGTATGATGTGGGTGAGATGTGGCAAGAACGACTTTCACGTGGTCACACACACGAGCGAACAGGCCATCCAACAAGGCACAAGGCACAAGGCACAAGGCACAATGCCCAAGTCCAGACTCAAACCCGAACCCAGACTCAAACCCACTCTGTCGTATACAAATTCAAATTCAAATTCTAGCTCCATCTCCAGCTTTAGCCTTAGCTACAACAGGCGTAAAAAACACACAAACAAACACACATACTTGCTCATAATCGCATACATACATACATATGTACATGTATGCGCATATAGCACTCACATATTACTTGTAGTAATTTCTCACGGAAATTCATAACCTTCCGCAACTATTCAACATTTGTGTGGCATACTATGCCGCGCGCGTTTCTACCTCTCTCCCTTTTTCTCTCTCTCTCTCTCTCTCGCTCACTCTCACTCCTTTGTTGCTGTTGTAGTCCTTTGCTTGTGCTCGTGTACTTGTGTTGTCGTCGTCGACTACCCATTGGCCTACATCTACATCCGCGATTTTCGCACATGCCGACACACGAGCCCCCCATCACACATACACACGTATACACGTACACACGTACACACACGCATACCGTTGCAGAAACATTTTTGTATACTCCGGCTGTCGCGTTCGTGACTTTCGAACATAATGACAACGACGACGACGATGTTGACGATAACAACAAGCAGCAGCAGCAACAACAACAACGCCCACGCTCGCTTTCGAACTCGCTTCGCCTCGCTCTCCCTCTCTCTTTTTCTCGTGTTGCGCTCTTAAACTTGGCACGCTCTTCGTTCGAAACTTACGATATTCGCACTGTTAACACACAAGAAGAGCGCGCATGCAGAGAGAGAGAGCGCCAAGTTCGAAACGACTCCCAGTGGGCGGATTGGCAATGTTGTTATTGTTGCGGTACGCTTGTTGTTTATCTTGTTGTTGCTGCTGCTGGTTGTAGTTTGGGTTGGACCGAATGATGAGGCACTCCGCAATGTTTGGAAAACATTTTCCACTGATTAGGCCAGCGTTTGCCAACTTAACTGCGATGACCTGCCTATTTAGCTTACATAATTTTCCCAAACTGACCAAACACGAATAGAATAATATTTTCAATTCAGTTGATATTGTTTTCGCATGCTATTATTAAATGTATTAGCTTTAACTACTTGTTCGGAATAGGTTTGTTTTGCAAATCTGCTGTTTTGTTTTTAGTTTGCTTTTGGCTAGGGAAAATTCTAAAATTTAATAAAATTGTTTGATTGAAAATATGTTAGGGATTTTTAAAATTGAATATTAAAGTGAGATGGAATAAGATCAAAATATGAAATTTTAAATTATTTAAATTTTTCTTCAATATAAAATATTCATCTAAATATAGATTTTGTGTATTCGTTTCTTTTTTAAAATAAATTATTTTTCATCTAATATTGATTTCAGCCTCAAATAAAATATTTTACACTGGCAAACAAGTTTCGGGCTTGTTTATGTTGTTTACGTTGCCTGCCAGTCATAAAAAAAGAAAGAGAGTGAGAAAAAACCTTTCGCTTAAGTGAAACATATATATCATGAAATTTCCTAATCGTTAGGCATTCAGCTACTGGCATTTCCCTAATGGCCTAAACCAGAAATAAAACTACTTGCAACAACAACAACTTGAACCTGTTCGTTTCTATTTCAATTTTGATTATCAGTTTTCGGCTGCGGCTTTAGCAGCGGCTGTCAATTTCAATATTTTGTCGATTTGGGAAAAAAGTCAATGGTGCACGCCGCCTACTAAATTAAGTGCCACTTAATAATCAAAATTACGCGACGCATAGATAAGCCGCATGATGAAGATTGAGGCAGCCCTCAAACCTCGAGTCTAGAGTAGGTCAAATCCCGCCTGGACTGGATTTTGGATTTCGGATAGCTTCCAACTGTCGCACTAATAAATTAAAATGCGCCTCTGAGCCTAAGCGGCATTTTCTTTCATATATATAAATAGTTTTAAACGATTACGTGAGAGAGAGAGGGAGATTGAGTTTTGATTGCAATTAATATGCGGCAACGTTGGCGGTGGATGCTGCACGATGCTGCTGCACGTCATACTTGAAGCGCCAGTCGCATGTGCAATTCATGAATTTCAATTAATTAATTAGGGCACACACACACACACACACACACACACAAACACACAAATCTGCCAGCCGAAAGCTGAAGCCCAGAATCGACATTCGCCATATCGAATTGCATCTCTGGGAGTCCTGATTGTTGCAACTGCCGCTGCTGCAATGGGTGCCAGTTATTGTAGCAGCTGCCGCTTGACAAAGTAGCTGTGAGATTGCATCGCGCCCAACCAACCACCCCACCACCACACCACCCAACCACCCACATCTCCATGTACTTTACATGCAACAGTTCGCTGCTTTTTCGCATACAAGTGACCCAATTACTAGGGGGGGGTGCTGGCAGGGAGCCGAGGGGTTTATCCTTCGTTACGGCTTGTTGATTTATGCAATTTAGATTGGATTTTGCGGTGAGAAATTAATGCCTCGTAGATTAATGAGTGGCCAAGAAGGTTGCCTCCGCCACACAAGAAAAAACATGGCCAAAAACACAAAAGCTCTTTAACCTTACCGAAGGGGGAGTGAAGGGGAGGCAAAGAAGAACTCTTTAAAAATAAAAATCCAAGCACAAGTCCCCAAATTGCCATTAAGTACGCACCTACATTAAGTCGTGTGTTGTCTGTGTGTATGTGTGTTCGTGTGTGTGTTGTGTGAGCCTATTTTAATCTCATTAAAAATGTAACAGGCAAGGAAAATGGGCTTGCTTTGTTGTTGTTTGTTGTTGTTGCTTGTTGGTTAGCTATGCGGCTTAAAGTTGTCTTTAAAATTGACTGAAAGCGAAAATCAGTGTAAACGCTTCGGCAAGCATCCAAAAGGACGACGAAAAGGACGAGGCTCAAGCAGCGCCATTTTGCCAAAAAACACACACATGTGTGTGTGTGTGTTTGTGTGTGTGTGTCTGTGTGGTTTCCTGTTTTGTGGGTTTCCCACTTTATTTCGCGTTTATTATTTTACGCCTGCTTGGCGACTGACAAAAATATATTTATAAGACTAAGAAGACGAAGGCAATGGAAATTCCCCTCTCGCACCTTCACGAACCCAAAAAAGTTGTTGTTATTATGATTATTATTATTATTGGCGGTGGTTTTTGCTTTGCATTGTTTTTTGTCTGGCTGTGCGAGTTTGTTATAAAATTTATGAAAAGAAAAAGCAAAATCAAAATTATAATAAAATCAGATTACAACCGCTTTTTTGGAGTTCAAGGCAAAGAAATTTCTTCTGCTGCTAAGTTGTTGTTGTTGTTGTTTATGTTTTTATTATGGTTTTCAGTCAAAAAAAAAAATGTTTGCGCTTCATTTTATGAAAACATAAGCAATTTTTGCTGCTGTTGTTGTTGTTGTTGTTGCTGTTGCCGCTTTTAGATACCGACACCAAGCAACAACAACTTTGGTGCGACTTTGCCTTGTCTTCACTTCAGTTCACATCACTCCACTTTTTCTTAACTCCCACACTCACAACCTGACACCCCGACACCCCGACACCCCGACACCCTTCCCCCCCTTTTCCCTATGGTGCGTTTAACAGCGTTCCATTTTTATGTGCCAGACATGTGAAA
Organism: Scaptomyza hsui; assembly: GCA_018152825.1. NCBI lineage: Eukaryota > Metazoa > Arthropoda > Insecta > Diptera > Drosophilidae > Scaptomyza > Scaptomyza hsui. The sequence continues at coordinate 2,771,304 of JAECXO010000004.1, read as the reverse complement.
GCTCTTCATTTGGGGCACGCCGATAAGGGTGGTGCCACCAAACTCGCGCTTTCCAAACTTTCAGCCTGTCGCCATTACTGGCTCTGACTTACCTCGTCTCTCATCTTTATCCTGGCTGCATTGTGAGTGCCTTTGGCGCTGATTTTTATGGCATATTTACTTGGCAGGCTGGCAGGCAGGCAGGAAGAAAACTGGCGAAAGAACTTTATAAAATATGTACTTCAGGTAGTCGGTTTTATTGCAATTACTTAAGATTTAACTGTTCCACGGGCCCACGTTAATTGAGTTCAGTTTTCGTACGTTGTTAATTGCATTGTTTATTACGACTTGCAAGCAGCTTTAATTCAACATTAATTGATATGTAATTGGCCGGCGACTATCGGGCAAACAAAAATGCTTTTAATTAAGTTTTAGACAGCATAACCCCCCTCCCACACCCTCTAACCATCCATCATTGAGTCCCTGTGTGACACAAGCTGCTTTGATGTGGCCCTCAACTTAGCGCTTAACGCAAATCAAATATTTACGTACTCTCCTCCTTCCATCAACAAACACGCATACGAAACAATGCACAGAGAGCGAGACAGAGATAGAGAGAGAGAGAGAGAGGGGGGGGAGGGGCATTGTATGATTATGTACATAAGTGCTTATGCATGTACCCACACACAAACGATTGTATGTGAGTGCGTAAACAAAACAAAAATAATTGTAAATTCAATTTCATTATTAAATTTTCTTGTTTCAGAAAGTTGTCCTCTGCTCTCTCTCTCTCCCTTTGCGGAGTGAGAGTTTGTCTATCATCTCAAATACACAAAGACTCTCTCTGCCCTTCCGTTTTTTCCATTTGCAGTAAACAATGCTTTGTGTAGTTTTTGTGGTTTTCCTTGTATGTATATTTAAACTAATGCGGTTAATGTTCATATTTCATTATAATCAGGCCTGGGGACATTTGGTAAGCGCCATAGCTGTTAATATGCATTTAGTGCGCCAATTTGCACATTTTCACATCCACACACACTAGTGTGCAAATAGACACACTCACGTGTATTTGCGCTTGTTTTAGTTTGTCAAAAACAAACTTGGCCAATAAAACTAAACCAACCACCGCAGCATGAAATGATTGTACAATTTTAATTCTACAGCTCTTTTATTTAATTTTACACGGTTTGGCTTATATTTGTTAACAGGTCAAACCGCTTCAGACTTCGAACGGTGGATAAAAGTTCAACTTAATTAAACCAAATATGTACGTAAAATACGAGCATATATGTTGAAACAATTTGACGATTATCAAAAACTATGCCAAAACAAGGTGTGGTTTATTGTTCGAGTGTAATCCCACAAATTTATACTGTGTTCTCTCAACTGACAAAAAGAGTATATAAGGCACTAATTGAGCTTAAAAAAGTTTCACAATTGAATTCATCCTGGGTATTGCTTTAGTCGAGCTACATAACTTTTCTCAAAGTTAAGTTAAGTCAATTATCAAAAATCTTAATTCCTTTTTGTACACACACATATTTTAATGCCCAGAATTCTGCCACAAATCTGACAAAATGTTTGCCTTTTGTATTTAGTTGTTGCTCGGAGTTTTCATTTAAACTTTTAAGTGCATAAAACAATTCCATGACAGTGCGTTAAATAAATAATCATAAATGAAAAACATTTATGTAATATATTTATTTTTTATGTGTGTCAAAAGAGACAAATACTTGTGCCCTTATTTACTTAAAAGGTGTTTGCGCATTTATGAAATTGTGCGCTTAATTGTTTTGAACGGCATACTGCGGTTAGCCAGGCTGCAACTTGGCCAACACACAGCAGCAACAACAACTTCACTTCAAACGTTGTACATCAAAGTAATTTCATTTAATATCAGCGGAATTAAATATTTGTGCGCCACAAACCAAGTGGCATAGTTGTTGCTGTTCCCTTGGGCGCTGCTGCACATACCTCATTGATATATGTTGTTATTTATTTATGCAGTTTTTTTCCGTGTGTGTATGCAAAAATCCATTAATATCTATTATCCCAGAGACCATTTATTTAGCATGCGATGCGCCACAAAACGTCAAAAATCGAATCGAATACGAATCGAACTTCAGCGCATTTAATTTAAATTCGCTTTTAATACCATATATAAATGTTGATTTCTATACCATTTTATCCCTTTCTGTAGTTGTGCCCACATTTACATCACGCTTTGAGTTCGATGACAGATTTCAAATAAATACAAACTAATTGTTTTTTGTTATTGCTCTCTGCTGTTGATGCTGCTGCTGCTGATGTTGTAGTCAGCGTTGCTTATATCCGGTTTGCCGCACGTTTCCGGTTGCCATTTGCCTCCGCTGCTAATTTCACAGTTGACATTTCAAAACCCCCAGCGACAAAATAGAAAAAAGAAATAGAAATCGTTGTTGTGTTTGTTGTTGTTGTGTGGGTGTTCGCACTTGGCATCGCCAGACGAACAATTAACCCACCCAACACCCCTCTCCCCCCCTCCGTCGTACGCCACAGAAAAAGCTGTGCAATTCTATGGTTAAGTATTATTTCTAATATTTTGTGTGACAACCGTGCGACACTTTGGCATTTTATACTGTTGGGTGCTACTTTCTTGTTGTTGTTGTTGTTGTTTTGGGGTTCGGTTTGCTTGCGTTTATATCTCACTCAGGAGAGTTTTGCCCATGGACGTCCCTTCCTCCAATTTACCCCTAACAGGCAACAACGTTGGCGAAAACTTTTTAAGTGAAAATAGTCATTCAAATTTAATTAGTCCAAAACAAAGCCAAAATGTAATGAGCTTACGTTTAGGCCGCGGGGAGGGGAGGGGAGGGGAGGATGGTTGCAAAGGGCTAGGACACCTTTTGCCAAGCTCCATCTGAAATTGTGGTTATTGCTGGCATTGCAACTCCCACACGATGTTGCTGCTGGCTGCCTGGCTGGCCTTGCTTTCAAAAGGGTGCCACACACTGTAGCACGACGGGGTCATGTGCCACACAATTACGAGAAAGGTGCAGGGGCGGAGTCAGCAAACGCTTTGCTGTCACATGCCACATGGCCGCAATCCCAAGACCGCTGCCACGCCTCCGCACACACACACACACACACTCACACTCACAGCTATTTGAAAATATTTTACGTAATATCATTGTTTGGGAGCTCGTAACTAACTTTTGCCAGCATCCTTTCATACAGGTGCTTATATCTATGCATCTATTATATATATAAAGGTATGTATGCAACAACAAAGGATGCTTCGTATCTCATATTCGCAAACTATTTAGCGTACGCTGAAGTTGCACGCATGGCCAAAACACGCTGCGTGGGTCGCTTCTTTAATTACATATGGAAGTTTGTCGACTTTGGTCATCTCATATTACACATACGCAGCGTAATCCCTTTCGGGTAACCCTCGCAATGTGTTTTCCGGCGCTGCCGCACATATGATTCGTATCAGTGATATTTCTCTGCTCCAATGGTACAGTTAGTTTGCATGCGACGTGCTTGTTAATGTTAGAATGTCGCTTTCTCCTGTTTGTTACCGTTGCACGTGTTTCACTTCTACTCCATGTGTGTGTGTGTGTGTTTGTGTGTGTGTGAGCGCATAATAGCATTTTTAGCTGTGAAATAGTTTTACTAGTTTCACCCTCCACCTCCGCAACCTCTTCCTGCGGCTGTGGCTCTGTGTCCGATGTCATTGTCGCCAGTTGTTGCTGTGTGTGCGGTAGCTTCCTCTAAATTAATACATCACACAGCCAAAAAATAAAACAACAAACAACACACACAGAGTACAGGTACAGAGAATTGTGCTTAATTATACCTGGCAGCCATTGTTTCGGTTCGTGCTTAATGCGAATATTTTAATTTGCTCATAGTTGGATGCATTTCCATACAGACACAGTTACTCGGATAGAAGTTCAAGTGAAAGAGAGAGATCGCTGACGTGTCACCTGATCAACAGTTTTCACAACTGTGTCTAAGTGAATGACGCGCAACGAACCAAAGTTGAAGGTAATTGCAATGAAATGTATTCGGAGGGGGGAAGAGTTACTTTGTTAATCGACTTTTCGAATTGGTCATTACAGCTAACCATTTGGCTTGGGTAAACATTTTAGCATTTTCATTTCTCCATTCCACCTGTTCACAGTTGACAGTTTCGAGGGGGTGAGGGATGAGGGGTGCACACAATGGTGAACGGCAAACTTCAAAGTATTGCAGCTGCTGTGTAGCTGGGTGCAGTTGTTTGATTCATTGGACTTTGAATAAGAGACGAATTGTTTGCTTTTTATTTGACTTTAAATTTGTATCTGTCTCAATGGAGAGCCAAGTGACGAATGATTGAGTGTGAAAGTGAAGAGTAACTGTTAAATGAGAGAATTAAAGGCTTAAAAAGGCACTTAAAAAACCTTTAATACTTTTTTTTTTTTTATCTATTTAAAGGATTTTTTTTATAATTAACAATAGTTCATTTATGTTTGTTTCTTTACCAATTTGATTAATTTCCCTTTACAATCGCTTAATAGATTTTTGGTTAACATCATGTCTGTATATCATTCCAGTTGTCATGGGAACAATTTGACTTTTATGCCAGCCAGAGTATTAAAATGTTTGTAGACTTCTACTAAAGCTCCTGCAAATCCCATATGTGCTCTTCTTAAAGACAATAACCACAATAGTTTTATGGCTCATCGCTGAAAGCTTCCCCCTTAAACCGAAACTCAACCCAACCAAATCCAATCATCTCGAGCCAGTTCAATGCTCTACTTTGTATGTGTGTGTTTGAGTGTGTGTGGGCTTTCAGCTTGACCCAATGCACATGTTGTTGTTGTTGTCGACTGCTCAATTTGTTGTTTTTATTGTTATGTGTGTGGACGGACTATTTACTTGTTCATCACTTACACGCCAGAGTAATTTAAAACAAATGCCCGCACCAAAATCGCACTCGGCTTTGGCTCCACTATTTTTTATTGCAGCAGCAGCGGCACACACAAATTTGTTCATCCACAACAATTTGGCATGCCATTTGTATTGGCTCATGTTAATGCCGGCACAAAATCCCCAACACGGCAGGCGGGCAAAAGTCCTGGTCTGGTCTCGATCTGGGTCTGGTGATACACGGTCCGTGCCATGTAGTTTTATCCAATTGCAGCGGCAGCCGCCGGCTGACATCGTTGTTGGTTGTTGTTGCAGCTGTTGTGTTTTTTAATAGACACATTAAAAAATAATTTAACAGACAAACAGCCGCCCAGCCGATATTCACACAAACTGCCACGTCATTGCATTGAATAAATCATAAATCATTCAGCTTTTTGGCATACAATAAAAATAAACTCAACGCTACGAGCATACGATAAATAATAAATAAATAAAGAAACAACAACAATGAAATCAGTATATGCCCAGAAAACATGTGACGACGACGATGGTTGTTGTTGTTGTTGTTGTTATTGGCATCGCTATTAAATGCTCCATTCGCTACATGCTACATGCTACAATATGATGCGCAGGTTGCGTCAATTTGCCGCACATTCCCAGGTCTCCATCTCACGTTCACGTCCACGTCCCACGCCCACTTTCCACACCCACACCAACACACACACACACACACACTCACACACACACACACTATATATGTTCGCTTTTTACACATCATAATTTTTTATGCTAGTTGACTTTTAGCCGCTCTTGTTGGCACCTTTTTTTTTCTCTGTGTGTGTTTCTTTCTTTTTTGGCTTTCTGTGCAGTCATTCATTTTGAAGCGAGCACCAGGACAACAACACCGAAAAATTGTTGCCATGTACAAATTAATAAACGAGTAACTGACAAAAAGGTAATTTATTATTTTATACATATTTGACAAATTAATTTAATGACGCGACGCCTCACACAAAACACACACACACACACACACACACACACAACACCTCACGTCCCGCTGGGACCCTCGTTCAGTCCATTTCGCTTTTGGCGCTGCCGCCACACATAATAATTTCTCATTTAATTTTTCAATTTTAAGCGTCATTTACACATGCCATGCCATGACAGAGCTTGGTCCAGATCCCAGTTGTCCCCCCGACTCCCTTCTTCCTGCTTGCTGCGGGTTTGGCTTGCCTCTGTTCTGGTTTTTTATAATATACATATATGTACATATACGTATACGTACGTTTGTATATTTTGCATTAAAAGGTAATCATGGAAAAGAGCGCAGGCATGCAGTTTTCACGCCGTTGTTGTATTTTGTATGCCTGTCATTAAGTCGTCAGCGCGGCATAACAAGAGTGAGAAATGAGAAACGAAAAGCGAGAACCTGCACCAACAACAACAACAACAGAAACCGGAATCAAAAGCAGAGGCAGAGACAGAGGAGCAGCTGCAACAAGGGCAACAAGCTGCGCGTTGCATCAGGACGCAATCAGTTGCTCACTCAGTCGGTGACGCATCAGTAAAATGAGTTCGTGGCGCCGAAGGGGAGAGAGGGGGGGGGCTTGGAGTTGCACTTGAACGTGTTGTTGCCATTGGCCTGAAGAGCTCGTACGTTAATGGCACTAGAATCAGTTTTCATTAACGATATTCCCGGACTTGGACTCGTTCTCGACAAGGCAGAGAACAAAAAAAAAAAACTGCAGAAAAAGAGAAAGAACCACATGCGTGCTCGCAATGGCTGCTGCGGCAACAGCGGCTGCTGCGGCAACGACAACAACAACAACGGCAATGGCTCTGGCAATTAATAAAACACACACCTTCTGTGCTCAGCTCACATGACCATCTCTGCGAGCTCGTTCCACCACTCAATCTCATGCTGGCTGGCTGCACAGTGGTCTAAAGCACTTATTTACGCGACACTGATGATGTGTGTGTGTGTGTGTGCGCCAGTGGCATGCCTCTAGGCATTGGCAGACCTTTTCAGTATTCGGTGTTGAAAATTGAATTTACAAAAAATTGCAAAGCGTTATACGTAAATTTGGACTGTGCGTCGTTCGGGAAGGCTGCTGCTGAGATTTTTGCCATATAAATCACACATTTACCAGCGCAAAAATATAATAAATAATATATATGCACATACATATGAAAGCGTATATGCATATACCGCAAACACATACATAAATCTTTCAGTTTGGATTTTCACTTTGGTGGCATAAATTGACACTGGCGTACAGTGCGTACACCGTCGTAGTTGCCAGTTGCCAGTTGCCGTTGCAAGTTGCCAGTTGCCAGTTGGAGCGGCCACATTTGAAAACCGCGCTTGAAAGCATGATGCGACCATCCGTCCGGCTTCAGCTTGAACGCAACCCAGTTGCGATGACAGTAAAAACTCATTTACGAGAAATTAAATTAAAAGTTAATTAACGCTGTCAATGTGCAAAGCACTCCAGTCTCTCCACAGCTCTGCTGGACAAGAGTAAGGGGCACGCAAACAGTCAACTACTATCCACAAACTACCTGAAACTTTCAACGATCAAGTTGCAAACAAAAAAAAAATCAGCGCAAGTTAAGTTAAGCATATGCCCGCTGAAATTGATGAGAACTGGTTTTAAATATCTGCTTGACAATTTAAGTTGCAAGGCCAGCTGTGTTGTTGTTGTCTCGTTGCAAGTCTCTGCCTGTCTGTGCTGGCTGCCTGTCTGGTTGGGCTGTGTGTTAATGCGGCATTGCCTCCAGTTATGCGCACTGCACACAGTGCGTATGGTTAATGTGACATGACCAAGCTGCCAGGCCAAACTGTTTGTGTCTGCATGGTCGTTTGTCAGCCTGTCTGTCCCTCTCAGTCTGTCTCTCAGTCTGTCTGCCTGGGCAAAATCAACAACAAGATGCAACATGCTGATAATTAATTTTTAATTAAAGTCGACAATTAGACACGATGCATTCAATTGGTTTTCCAATGAATTCGCAACAAGAGAAGACAAAATTTGGCTCACTAATTAAAGTATTGCAAGATGATAATAGTTAATCTGCTTGTTGATATCTAACTTTAACATCAACAATTAATAGAAAATAATTTATTGAAAGAAAATGGTGTTGATTTAAAAGTTAGTTTTTTGAAAGTAATAAGTATAAAGGTTCGGATAGCTACGATAAATAATAAATAAAAAGTTCAGATAGATACTTATATAAATATGTTTAAAACACACTTTTTATCCAACTTAATTCAGTTCTTACTACAAAAGGATCAAAATTTTGCTTGGCAGCAATGTTTTTACTTTGCTATTTTCTTATCACATAAAAGCAATTATTTAAGTGCTGCACAAATAAAGACGTCTTTACATTGCCTTAAGCTTAAAAAAAAAATAGTCTGCTGTATTTTAAGCTTCAACATGGCAAAGATAAATATATATATCTTATCCTGTTTGCCTGTAAATATTTACGCTTTTTAGTTATACAAATAAAATTAGAAAAGATTACGAGCTTGTGCAATCAAATATAAATTAAATTTGTTATAGTCCTCATGAGCAATTTTCATAATAAGATATGCAGACAACACAAATTTAACAACTTCTGGCATAATGACAGTTCTCATTGAGCCAAAGCCCGATGTTGTAATAAAAATAAATAAATATTAATATACTTGTAGATTGGCAATTGGAATCGCACTCCCACGACCAATTTCGTAACGTTTCGTAACAAAATTAAAGATAACATAAACGCGCCTGTGTGTGTGGCACGCCATGCCTGCCACATCCAATTGCAATTGGTAAAAGTCCCAGTTGCAGTTGCAGTTGTAGTTTCTGCTGTTGCAGTCCGGCGGATGCCGTGCCGGCACATCAATGTCGTCGCTATGGCATGCTATTTGAATTGAACAAGTGTCAGCGTCAAGGGGAAATGGGTGTCGTAGTCGGAGGGACGCCCTTTCTCCTCCTTTCTCCTCCTTTTTTTTTCTTTTCTCCCTTTTTCCTTTGGGGCCTCGCTGCTGTTGTTGTACTATTTGCATGCGCTGGCATTGCAGTGGGGACGACAATGCTCTCAAAACTCAAAATATTAACACTTTAACGCCAAGTTTTTTATCCGGCTGCCGGAAGCAGACAACACAACACTCACACACACATACACCCATAAAGTCTGGCGGTCGTTACGGTGGCACAAACGCCATGTTGGATTATTCAACTCGACGCCATTTCGCGTCACAATGCTCGCCATGCGCCGCCATCATTGCACTCGACAGCGAACGGCAACGGCAACGGCGGCCAACGCGGCGGCAGCGGATGAAGTTGCAATTCAAAGTCATAAACACGTGCAGCGTGGGCGCAAAGTCGCAGCTAAGCTGCAAAGCAGGCAACGCCACGCTGCCACTGACAGTAGCAATAGCAACAACTGTACGCCAGCACTTCCTGCCCAGTTAGCAGGGAGAGAGAAAGAGATAGGCTTAGTGCAAGAGAGAGAGAGAGAGAGAGAGAGAGAGGGGAAGTGGGAACGCTACCCTTTTGTTTCCAAGCCATTTTGTTGCCGACGCGTCGCGCTCGCTGTTCGTTTTTCATTTGCATGCAAAATTCAAACATCAGCATAAAAATGCAATTTTTATTGCTCAACATTTCTCAACGCCCGCTGCAAATATTTTTCGCGGGTTTTTATTATTACCATTTTTACTTTTTTTGTTGTTTTGTTTCTTTCTTTTTCTGCTATTGTTATTTGTTTGATTCAGCGTGTTATTGTTGTTTTTGGCTGCAGCTTCTACTGCTGGCTGCTGCCTCATATTTATTTTGAGTTTTTATTTTGTAGCCGTAGCATGCACACCGTTGCCGTTCCCGCCCCCACCTCTTCACTGCCTCCTCTTTATGAGCTGCACTTTATGAAAATGCAGTTGCCGTCCTCGTCCTCGTCCCGTCCTCCAACTCCAACGTCTGTGGCACATAAGAGGTAACCATGACTATGGCGATGCCCGCTGCTTCGAGTACATTGCAAATATTTTATTATTGCAAAATTTCTGGCAACTTATCCAGTGCGCATGTGAATCTTAGCGGTGGCAGGGGGGGCGTTTGGGTTGGGTTGACCGCCGCAAGGCAGCAGGAAGGATGCAGCAAGCTAAAAATAATATTTCGTTGCATTTGCAGTTGTTTTGCTTTGTTTGTGTTTTTGTTTGTTTTGATATGTATTTTGTTGTTGTTGTTGTTTGTCGGTTCGTTTAGTTGAAATTACGTTTTGTGTGCCACTGAATTTCATAGCAGCAACGGCAAAAACAACATCAACTTGAGCCAAAAAACTTGCTTTCGGTTGTTATTATTCTTGCGTTTACTCCCGGCAAATTTTGCCGTGTGCCGCCTTGCCCCGTCCGTGTGTTGTTGTTGTTACTACAGACACCACCACAAGCATAAGTAGAAGTAGAAGGAGAACTCCATTCGCTGGCGCTGCATTCCGTTACGGGCACGAGTCTTAGCTCCTGGTGCTGCTGCCTGTGTTTTGGCAGGGATTATTTTTTTTTTCATGCTGCTTTTTCCAACATTTTAACTTCCGCTCAATTTACCTTTAGGCCAAGTAATTTAAAAGCTGACGTGTTTGTACAACTACAATTTCGACTCATGTTACAGTTGCGCTGCTGTTGTTGTTTCTTCTCTTGTTTCTGTTGTTGTTGGCATTGCCTGTGTATAGCACTTCCTGGTGTAGATTTTTGCTAGGTTTGCCGCTTGTTCTGCTTCTTGGCTTTTGCTTTTTATTATTTTTGTATTTTTTTTTGTTTTTGTTGTGAGTTTCTCTTTTTTTTTTGAAAATACTGCTTAATAGAAGCAAACGAAATTTGCTACTCTCTGACGTATATATTTTTGTTTATTTGCCCTCCGTTTGACTGCCACTTGTGATAGCCACGTTTTTGATGGGTCCGTTCTAAAAGCTAAGACAGCCAAAGCTGTTAAAACTGTTTGCCTTGGTTAATAGTAGTTGGCAAAGCAGCCCAGTACCAGCAGCAGCGAGCCAACCAAATGTAAATATTAATTAAAGTCGATAGTAAATGGCCAAAAACGTTTTATTCGTTTGTTTTTCTTTGGTGCTTTGGTAGAAGACGGCAGAAGACGGGGCTGAATTTTCTGTTTGACATGTGAGCACGCAATTTCCTTGATTGGCCACCTTCAATGATTGAAAGGGGCGCGCGCTAAGCTGTCCAAGTCGAAGGATATGCATAACATATCAAAAAGCGTAGCATACTATTTGGGGCATTCGCACACGTACCGATCTATGTGTGTATTTTCGAGACTGTACGTATGTGTGTGTGGAAGGGGGATGGGGGAGTGTGTGTAACAACAGTTAACGCCATTGTTTGTGTTTCAGTCTGGGTCAGCCAGCATCCCAGGCATTGCCTCCACTACTATTTCGCTTCGCGCTGACTGCCAGGCAAGCAAGCGAACGAGTCTGTTAGCCAGCCCGCAGCAGCCGCAGGCTGAAGCAAAGCCAGAGTAGCCACAACTTCAGTTTCACCATCTCCATCAGTAGCAGCAGCAACAGCAGCAGCCTTTGCTGGAGCTGCATTAAGTGAAGTATTGTTTCTGCTAGATTAATCCTGTTTTAATTAAATATACACGCTGCCAGCACAAAACCAACAAGACTCTGTTGGCTCTGGCACAAGCAAAAAAAAAAAATTAGGGCTGGGAAATATTGCAGGCCGCAGCCGGAGTCCGCAACCCGCATACACCGCTACTCACTACTACGACTACTTTCGACTTCTGACGTCATGCAAATGTGTGGAGCTCTGGATCCAGTTTCAACATCAGCTTCTGCTGCTGCTGTTGCTCCACTCGGATTGACAAAGTGACTTGACTGACTGACTGGCGAGTGTAAGTGTGTGAGTGAGCAAGACAAAAATGCAACAGCAGCACATGGAATCGGTGCATTCGACCTCGAGTTTATTTATTTATGTATATATTTTCATGTGTTTGCAGCGCTCGGGTGTTTTCTTGTTATTCTCCGTTTCTGCAAGCAAAAGAGAAAATATATGCGTTTTCTCACGCATTCACTGCCAAAGAAGCGCCCAAGCAGGCCCCCAAAAGCAAAAGCATCCAACGCTTGTTTGCAATTTGTATAGTAAATTAAAAACGCAGCGGTTGTTATTTTCTTATATATATGTATGTTCATAAGTGCTCGGCGAAATAAGTAAGAAAGCAGAAAAATATCAGGTTGCTGTGTGATGCAGCTCCTAACGTTTGTCATGCATGCGGCATTGTGTTGTTGTGGCAACTACAGGTTACAGGCTTAAGCATAGCATAGTTGAAGGTGCTGTTTCTTGCTTCTTGTCGTAAGACTCAAGTGCATCTTGAATTTTCAACTTAATGAACTTAAAATTTCCCAAGGCTTTAAGCACAACATGCTAAGATAAACTAGCAAAATTAAGGTATAATATTTACGATTGGATATTAATGTACAGTTCACAGTTTTGCAGTATAAAATTGATTAAAGAGCATTTGCAGTGATTAAACTTAGCTACTTATCAAAATGAGGATGAAATATACAGTTCTTAAATCAAATATGTTTTATGAATGTTTCAGCTACTTTAAACAACGAAAGTTTCTTATGGCCCATTAAAGGAACAAAACTTTAAGAAAGTTACAAGTTTTCGGTTGACTTGTTTTCAGCTATGAGTAGCTTTTTCCTCGCCCGCTTCGATTTAAGCCTCTTCTACCCGTGCTCTTAATGTGGTCGCAAGCAATTTTGCATTGCGTCCTTGACAAAATGCATACAACCTCATATGTGTGTGTGTGTGTGTGTGCAAGTGAACTTAAATACATAATAACATGCATCTCCGGGCGCATACTTGAGTATGTGTGTAAACATACGCACTGCCGTAAGTGCCCATTAAGTTTTGGTCTTTAATTTTCACATACGTATTCAACATTTAATAAATATATGTTTTCGTAATGTGATCAAATAAAAACTTGGTTATAGTTTGAGCTTTTGAGCTTGCAGACGAGAATTCAAAAGTAAATTGTATTTGTCCATTTTAGGTGGCTCTTAAACTATCTGCAATTTATTTGTTTATTGTATAATTATAAACATATACTGTTGACACGTTCAGTGTTAGGCTAGGGCGGACAAAAAAAACGATGTATCTGATTTTGAATGTACATATATTGACAATTGTTGTTGTTGTGTGTGTTTATGGGCGTTACTCTGTTTATATTGCAACCAAAATATGTATGAAAAAATCCTTTTTATTAGTTCAATTTGATATATACAAAATAAATGTACTAAGCCACAATAAAAATTTAAAATATAAATCCTCACCAAACAAGAAAATAAATTGTGAAAGGAAATACCAAAAAACTGTATAATTTTGCTGTTAACTTGAATTGCACTACATAATCAACTAACGAATAATAGAAAATAATTGTCGAAAATTCAGTTTGATTTGCGTTGTTCTTTATGCAAAGGAAGTCTTTTATTTGCAGTGTATAGATTTTTGTTTAAATATTAAAGTCATAAATATTGTATTGACTAACTTTTACTTCTATGCGAAGGATTATGTGACAATTTTTAAAAACAAATTGGACCAACACTCATTTGAATAAACTGTTTGAACAACTTTCTAGTTGGCTACACACACACTAACTAACTAGTACATATACCAAAAAAATAGTTATCTACAATATCTACTCGTTAAACGTTGCCGAGTGAAAAATCGGTGTGTAAATTGCATGTGCTTGGGCTATGTAATAACCAAAATTGATAACAATCAATATGGACATGTGCAGGTGTTGTTCCTGTCGGCCGTGGAGCGGAACTGTCACAGACACTGCTAACCCACCCCCCCCTCCCCCCCCACACACCTCCGCAACAATGTTCACCACACACCTTGTTGTCAGCGCTTAACCTGTCATTGTCAGCATGGCCTTCATCTCCTCCTGCCTACCTGCCTGCCCATAAACGTAAAGTGCACGCATTGAATTCTGATTGCCTCATACACATCCACAGAGACACCCGCACACACATACATGCTCACATAATGCAGGTTGGAGCTTAGTTTAGTTCAGAATGCACTTAAAATTTAATTTAAATGTAAATTTGTGCAACGAAATGTGTTGTGTCGAAAAAATGTTTATGTAAACAGTGTAAGCAGCATCAACAACAACAACAGCAGCAACCGTAGTAGTAGTAGAAGTAGTAATAGAAGAACTAGTACCACCGACAATATCAAGAGAAAAAAAGAAACGCGAAATAGAATGCAAATGCAAATATTGGCAACAGCGACCAAAAAAATAAAAGTGTGTGTAAGCCGGCTGCCTGGCTGGGTTGAGTTGAGTTTGGTGCTAGCAAAAATAAGAGGAATTTATATGCAGATGTGCAAACATTTTGCACCCTATTCGGCGTCGACATTGCCAGCAACAGCAACAGTCAGTCACTGGAGGGTACGGAGGGTCGAGAGCATGTGCATTCATTTTTAGGGTTTGGCGGAGCGCGTAGCATGCGTAAAATTTAATAAAGCTCAAGTTGGTAGCGTTTGTAAGAAAGACGGTAAAGTGCCAACGACTTTCACAGTTGCTGTTGATGTTTATTAAATTTCATTAAATTACGTAATTCTAGAGCAAAAGTTGCACAGCAGCAACGTAGCGACATTTTCAAATGCAATTCGGAACAACTTAAAAAGCGAGCGCGCCGCAATAAAAATGTCTGCTGCGGCGCCCCGTCATCTGTTTCCGCTATTGCAGCAACAGCAGCAACAGAGCAATGGCAATAGCTTTGTGTAATTGTGTATGTATGTATGTGTGTATGTGTGTGCTCCCCTGCAGCGCTGTTTTCACATTGTTGCTTCACACTAATCTTCTGTCAATGCAACACGAGGACGAAAGCGACAACAGCTTGCAAAGACCTATGTATGCAGCTGTTGTTGCTGTGTCGCCCACGAACTGAGAGAGAGAGAGAGAGAAAAAAAGAGTGTGGCAAATACAGTTGCACAACTTCAAAGACCAAAAAGTGCAAACCGCAGCCGCAAACGTTTTCAGTGCTTGGTGCAGGACAGGGCTGCGTGAGTGGGCTAAAAGATTTTGGCCCCCAAACCTCAACATGCACCGGGACCAAGTTGTTTTCTGGCTGGAATCTCTGGTTTTGTCTTTAAGTGTAAAAACATTTTACTTTTGGGGCAAAAGCAATCCCCAAGCTGCTGCAAGCTGACTGGCTATGGCAGCATGTTGTCGCCATTGTAGAAGCGTGTCGCCAGCTTCAGCTTTGGACGCTCCTGCAGTCAAGTGTCTAGTGTGTGTGTGTGTGTGTGTGTGTGTTTTGGTAACGTGTGTGTTACCAGCTAGTTGGTTGTTGTGATGCCACTGCGGCTAATGCTTTTAGCCAATGCTCAAACATGGACTTCGACAAACGGTCAGTTCTCTTTCTGTCTGTGGGGCAAAACTAATGCAATATTCTCATTATTTGGTTTACTTTGTTTGCGCAAAACTGTTTGCATTATTTTGCTTTATTTAATTTAATTTGGTTTTGATATTGTTGCTTCCTCAGCTTAAGCCTTGACTCTTATTCTTGTCCTTTCTGTCCAATGACAGCCTTGTTATAACATATATATATATATTTTGTTTTGTTTATTGGCACAACATGCAGCTGCCTCAGCTGCTTCAGTTGCTGCTGCAACAATTTGTCTTGCCGTTGGATGCGTGTGTATATTTTGCTAGTAGCCTTTTTGTTTATTTGTCTGTTTTACACTTTGCTTTTGTTATTGTTTTATTTAACGTAATTGCTTCTACACTTGTACTCGGCCACCGACACGGACTCAAACTCGAACTCGAACTCGAAGTCCGAAAGGGCAAGAGCAATGCGCCACATGGCGCAAACACACACACATGCACAAGCAACAAATTTCTTTTTGCTCTCTTTCTGTAAGCGTGTTTTTTTTTTTTAATATTTCAGCAGCAGACGCCATTTGTCTTGGCCGCAAAGTGGACAAGCAAGTTGGCAGGCTTGCTGGCAGGGGAGCAGGCTGCCTGACTTGGTCAAATTAATTTCGTATTAGCGCACTTTGACAAATTAAAACCGCAGAGTCAACAGCCTGCCTGACTGTTGGCCGGCTCGCTAGCACATTTAAATATGCAGCTTGGCCCAATCAATGGCAGTTAGCGAGCGCCACAAATTATATGCAAAGTAACAACTAATAAATATTCAATGGCTGTCACATTAATCTTTAAACAGTGCGAAAGGCCCCAAAGAGGCCAATCGTAAAAAAAATCATTGCTAATGCCAATCTCTTAGCCTTTGAGGGAGTTGGGGGCTAAGACTGGTTAGCTTGTTCGCTTTGGCAAGTGTATTTTATTTTATATAAATTTAACAAATAGTCGACTTTGAGTAGAAAAGGGGCGCGTGCTCAGGGCCATAAACAAGCGAGCCAGCAAGGGCCAGGGCCAGGGCCACGTTCAGGACGAAACGACAATACCTGACCGGTTCTGACCTGCTTTACCTTTGGGCCCGCTCTCTACATTGACCACGGTGACCGTTTGGTTCGGCAAAACCCTCAGGCACTTTTTAATCTAACAAAATCCAAAGAAACCGCACGTCGCATAAATAATGAGACTGATGAGGGTCCATTATAGGCACGTAAATGGGGGAGTGAGAGTGGTGGAGCACGCTAGCCCCCGCTTAGACACCCCCCGAACCTATCTTCCGTCAGGGGTGCCAACAGTCAATGTTTGAGCAACGTGTTTTGAAAAAGCGTTAGGTGTGATAACAGTTGTGGTCGACAAGGGGCTGCTGGAGTGGAGGAGGTGGAGGCAGTAGGGCAGGTCAAAAGCATGACAATGACAGCATAATTGATTTTCGAACAAAAGGCAAAGCAATATAAGCTACACAACAACAACAAGACGAGAAGCAATTTATGAACTTACCAGCTATGAAATACATACAAACAGACATACATTCGTTTCTATGTGAATGTGTCCATACACGATACATACATTCTTATGTGTGTGTGTAAGTGAGCAAACAGTTGGCCAACAAAGTTTGCGGACAACAAAACAACACGCAAAACTACTTACGTTTGCCTTGCACAATGTAAACTTTGTGAACAATTTAATAAGCTTACGATTACGTTTATTTTTTATTCCAAGAGACTCACTAAAAATTCACAAAATAAAAAAAAAACGGTGCACAAAATTTCTAAACAAGATACACTTTATACTTTTAAGTACATATATTTGTAATGCGAATTATCTTGTTGCTACCATAATTTAGTTTAGTTTCAAGTTGAACTTTAAATTCTAAATCGATTTTCTGAATTGTGTACATAGTATTTGTGGAGTAAAAATATTGAGGAAAACCCTTCAAATGCACAATATCCTTTTTACACGACGAAAAAGGTCATGTGTGATAGGTCAAAGTGTCATTTACATGCTGTCGTGCACAAACTTAATTGGCCGAGTGTTGTGCTGTGTTGCAGTGGCCAATGGCCCAATGGCCAGCTGGAGCCACCCGTTGGTCTTGCTTTATTTAGAATTTATTTAAATGAGCTCGGAACGTATAAATACCGCCACTTTAGATGCAATCAATGGCTTAAGCATTTCAACACAAGGGTGAAGAGAAGCCAAGAGACCGAAACTCAGACGAAGACATAGTAGAAAGCAATGTGGGTGAGGGCAAAAGCGCTCTTACATGCTTCAACAAATTCAAACAGATAAAATATGCAAAAATTAATTAAATACTTGCGCTTTGCATGTTCCTTGAAAACAATTTGCCAGACACCAAGGCTCATGTTGAAAGGTGGCCAAGTGTGCGAGCCGGAAGCGAGTCCAACGTACTACGTACGGGTGTTGAGTTGTAGGTTGGTACTACAACTCGTGGACGGCAACGGCAACGGCGACGGCGACGACGACGTCAAAGACGGCCTGTCCAGGTGTGGAAAGTGTGCTATATAATTTGCAGCATGCTAGCAGGCAATACAACAAAAGCAAAAAAAATAATAATGGAAAAGAAGAGAATAGAAAGCGTGCTGTGTGTTGAGTGTGGGCAAAAGCGTGTAAAAGAAAACAAGAGCAACAACAACACGCTATGCTGCAACAACAACATCGATTGCAATTTACTGCCTGATGCACTTAAGAAAATTTATGCAAATACCCAAAAATACTTACTTTACTTTACTTTTACCGGTCGCCCAGGCAGACGACGCCGCAGCAAGGACAAACGGGTATTCCAGCATAAATTTTATAGTGCCAGCCCAGGTCTATGAACCTGAACCGACAGAGGGAGCCAGAGCTATCATCATATATATTTGTATATGTGTGTGTGTGTAAGTGTGCAAGTGTAAATACTTACGTACCTGGTAGAACGCTATGGCATACTTAATGAAGCAGCACCCACAAAACTGCAAGCGCTTGCTTCATTACTTAAGCGGTGGGGTAAAGGGAGGGAGGTGCCAGCCGTCGTTTTTGAAAAATAGTTAAGAACTGAGAACTGCAAGAAAAACCAAGAAGAAGCAGTAAAAGGAGGTAAAAGTCGCTGCATTGCGGGCTGCTGCTGCGGTTATATATGGCAAATTGAGTAACTTGGCCGCTGAGAAAAGCTGGCAATACCCTCGAGTCGTGAGCGAGTTGTGAGTTATGTAACTTGGCATGGACACTGGCCAAAACACGGCCAGACGTTAACGGTCAGCAGCAAGCAGTAGAAGAAGAAAAATACAATTGGAGGCTGAGACGCTCGCTTCCGCAAGCAACTGCTGCTACGTGCCACATAAATCAGCGGCGGAGCTCAGGCTACAAACTGACAGCAGACAAATTTCAAGTGCCGCTTGACGCTGCACTAATTTGCCAAGACATTCGCTCATCCTCAGCCCGGTGATCTCTCGTCTCGTGGAGCTAAAGTGAGCCAGATTGATGCGCCTGCAGCTGTGTGGCATAGTGTTGCAAAAAGTGTAAGCAGAGAAACAACAGAGAGAGAGAGTGAGAGAGAGAGAACACAAATCAGAGGCGGCAAGAAATTTTCGTGTTAACCAAATGTTGAAGCCAAGTGCTTGGGTGTTGCGATTGCTCCTTAAGGGCAACCAGGTTCACGTCCAGATTCAGGTTCAGGTCGAACTCGAAGTCTACGTTATTTTTCTTGCTTGCAACTTGTATGATGAAGTGCAGCCACACCAGCTGCCCGGCAGTGGGGCAGAAGGCAGGCAGTTGGTTGTGCCACCCGCGTCATAACAAGCTGGCTGCTTGGTCTGCTGCTTAAATAACTGGCAGCAGGTGTTTTTTACACATTTCTTAGCTTGTCTCGCGACGTGAAAGAAGACAGCTGCATTGGCTTCTACCGCTTAAAAAAAAACCTAGAAAACAGATTCACACACATACACACATACGTCTCAGTGTGTGTGTGTGTGTGTATAACTTAAGATCTACGAGGATTTGAGGTTGTTTAGTGCCATGTACAATGCAGCCTTGCGGATGCTCAGGTTAGCTGCTTGTCTTTTTTCCTGTGAGCACTATGTTTTTTGTGGGTGATGCGTTGTGTGTGGCTCGCACTTAAGGTAATTTGCATTGCAGAATTTGCAGAGCTTGGCCAAGGCAACTATGTCGTCGTCGTTGCTGCAACTGCAACAACCAACGTGCCGGGCATGAATGAAGGCAAAGTGCTACAAAGGATTATGCAAATTAATTATTTTTCGCAAGGCAGCCAACGCCGTAGCGTACTCGCAAAAAAAAACACAGCCACCTAGTAGAAAGTGTAACGACAAAAATGTGTGGCACCCCCCCGCACCGCCTTCGGCGTCTGCCAACAATGGCAAAATGGCTGCAGCCTCCATTTGCCTCCCTCCCCCCTTCCTGACGGGCACAAAACTGCATGCAAAAGTTGTTTAGTTTTTAGCAGCTTCGTCGACGCTATTTTTTCGTTTTTATGTTTTTTTTAAGTTTTTGTAGTTTTTAGATGTTGGTTGAATGCATTTTAATAACCAAGTGCTCAAGGTTGGCACTTTTGATGGAATTTTCGTGTGTGTCTGTGTGTGTGGGTGTGTTTTATGCAAGGCACTGCCGATGTCCTCCGTTGTCCACGTTGTCCGCTGTCCTTTGGGCCACAGGTTGTAACTAACTGCCATAGAGCGTATTACAGCTTTAGGTGAAGCTATTAAATTCTCAACTCCACTCGGGCAACGTTTCTGGCTGCTGCTCCAGTTCCTCTACTCCTGCTGTTGTGGGCAAAGTTTTGTTTAATGAAATGCGGCAAAAAATCCACAACAACAGCAACAAAACCAGCCAAATAACCATTTAAGGGAAAAGTTTTACTATTAAAATACTACGTAATTTTTAATTGCTCCACACACTTTTTTGAGCCCATAGTTGTGTAAACACACAAAATTTAAGTCAATTTAAGGCCGCAGGACACGTTCACATACAGCCCACCATAAACAAATCAAGAAAAAAAAACAACAAACATTACATGTTCAGTTAGCAAGAATTTATTTATACGCGCATTGATTAGTCAAACGCAGAATCGGCGAACGATAACAGATGTGCATTTGTGCTGGACATTTTGTTTTTGTAGCGCTAGGATTGTAATTCGATTATTTAATTACCTATTTGTATGTTTTTGCTTTATTTGGATTGCATTAATTAACGAATTAATTGCCCCTGTGTTCAACAACACAAAGCAAATGTATTTTAATGCTATCATTGAATGCCACCATTGTTTCAAATGTTTATTAAAAAAATAAATAAATAACTGCAAATAAGTCAAAATTAATCAACATGAGCTTAAATACTCTTTTAAACTATTATCTATCAGCCTCAAGTTGCAACATTACATCAAACTCTATTCATGGAGAAAAACGCCTGCAAAATAAGTGCAATTTTAAATTATTGGCAAATAGCATGAGGCTTAAATTCAAATATAGATTGCAATTTTAATTAAGCCTGACCATTGCATTTCTAATTGAAACGAATTACAAGATTATACAGATACAGATACAGATAGATTTACAAACATACATATGTACGCTTACTCAAACATACAACGCGCTCTAAAATTGCATGTTTGGCTTGATCGAATTGATGTACAGAATGCAAATAGGGAAACCTATACGAGCTTTAGTTTGGACTGTTAAATCAAATTACCTCTTCGCCTATGCTTTGTTGTAGTTGTTGTTGTTGCTATTGACGAGCGCAAAAGGCACGAAATTGAATACTTTCGCTAAATGAAATATGCCCCAACCTCCACAACCCAACCAAATATTAAAGGGAAATGCGATTCCCCACGCATAATGCTCAATGACTTCATAAATCCAATAAATTAATAAACTTTTGAAATACGCTGAGGTCATTGAGCGTTGTTTGTTGGTGATACCATTTGCGTCGTTTGCCATTATGAGGACTACACTTTGAGCACACACACCCACACACACACACACAGCAGATCCATAACCATTCCAACCCATTCGAAACAACAACGCCACCAACGCACATTAATCATTGAATTTTTGGTGGCCAACTCCCCAGAGATTCAATGTGAGGTGCTTTTGCCGATCCGAGGCGCACAAACGCTCACTGCTTACTCGCTCGCCGTGAATAAAACGCAAACAAAATTGACTTATTGCCGGTCAAACACCTTTTCAAAATGTGTACCAGTGTGTGTGTGTGTGCAAACTGAGGGTTGCCCGCAAATAAAATACTTTTGAAAAAACTTTTACGGCTGCCTCCAAAACCAGGCAAACTTGCGAAAGCCGCCGCCAAGCATATTTAAACTACAGCCAAATGCAGGCAGATGATAAATTTAGCTTTAAGTCGATTTTCATCAGGTAAGTGGTTATGGTTACTATATCACAGTGCTTGCAACTTTATGACTTTAAATTTAAGTGAAGTCTGTTGAATTTAAATATTTCGCTAAAATGAAGCTCAACTTCCAGGAAGTACTGAGTACATTTTATTATTTGCAGGTGTACACTTCACAATCGGTGTTGATTTTGATGAATTGTCGGTGGGACGTAGCGCAGACCAACTTGAGTGGCATATAATGAAAATTTGTGCAACTGTAGCGTAACTTAAATTAGACATTTTATTTTTTTTCCGTATTTTAATGTCAGGCGCACGTCTTCTGTAATGTTTTTTTTTTTTTTTTTTTTTGTGAGGTCAGCAGAGTAGCTTGTTTACCTTATCACGAAATTCATAAATTTCAAGTAACTTTAACGTGCATTCAAGTTTGGCTTGTTTCCCTGCTGCTTGTTTGTCTTGGCCCTTCGCACTTTTCTCTGCGCTGCCTTCACAATAATAATTCTCCAGTTTGTGCTATAAATTTGTTTATTTGTATGATGTTGTTGTTGCCTCTTGCGCCCTTTTTTGTATTCGGCTTTTTTGTTGTCTTGTTTTTTTTTTTTTTTTTCTGGCTAAACATATTTTCCTGCAGCCAGGCGAATGTCACACGCTGAAACCTAAAGCCGAAAGCCGAAAGCTGTAGCGCCCCTTTGCCCCCTCTCCCCTCTTGACCCTGACTGCCGACCGGCGTCCTGTGCTGTTCCGTTCTGTTCTGTGCTGTCCTGCGGTTGTTGCGCCTAAAAGTAGTCAAATTGTGCGGACTAATAAATTTTGTTGGCTGTTGTTGTGGCACTTGTTTCGCTCGCTTTTTTGCCCGCCCGCCCGCTCACCACCGTCTCCGCCAGCCACTCAATTTACGCTGCTGCTGCCCAGCGGCAATTGTGTGTTGCTGTGGCCGTTGTTGTTGTTGTTATTGCTATTGCTTTTGTTGGTGTTATTCATACGGCAAGCATCGCACATCCTGTTCTCTGGTACACCTTGTTGCTCCGGCAGCACAGCACGTTCATGCTTCGCCCTTTGCGCTTACCACACCTACACACACACATACACACAAACACACACACACAAACACACAGACACCGCATGCCACAAGCTTTTACCTTTTTGAAATGACATTCATTGGCTTTTACGTGTTTATTTGGAATTTCATTAAAAATGATTAGAAGCTGTTTTGTTTTTTCGTGGGTTTTTGTGGGCCAAGCTTCTTTTATGTAGACCATCCGCTATAAGTGTGAGTAAGTTACAGATAGACCTAAAGAGAGAGAGAGAGAGAGAGAGAGAGCTCTCAGAACTGTGTGTGTCTGTCGGGTTGTCAGTATATAATGGCGCTTTCATGCTTGTGAATTTTATTTGAAAATTTTCTTGCGTTTGGTTTTTGGGCTGTGTTGTCGTTGTCGCTGTCGTTTGCCAATGTCGTTGTTGTAGTCGTTGTTTTTTGTTGATTTTTTTCTTCTATTTTTGCCAGCATTTTAAATTGGTGCATACTTGTTGGCTTTTGTTTGGCTGCAGGCGCGCCTTTTTGGTGGCGTGTCTGTTGTTGTCTGGCTATAAATTTTTAATAGATAATATGCGGCAGGCATGTGAATTGGCCTATGCCGGACCCGTAAAGCTTTTAATCGTCGCTTATTGTTATGTAGATTGTTGCTGCTAATACCGTTGCCAGGCCATTGCTGACCCGAGCTGCAGCTGTTTTCCTGCCATTGGCATTGCGCATAATAGCTCTCTCTTTCTCCCTCTCTCACCCTTAAGTGTGTGTGTGTGTATATGTTATAACCTGTGTGGGTGTGGGTGTATAGAGCGCTTATGGTCTGTCCTATTTATAACTGTAATGCATAAATTAGCCCTGACGAAGTCAAAGGCGATAACGAGCTAAGATTAAGTTCTTAGAATTTTGCACATTTCTATGGACAATTCGTGGGCGTTGAGCGTTGGCAGCTGCGTTTGAAGCATTGGCTTTGTTTAGTGGCATGACTGATCCGTTTCGAAGGCAACAGTCAGTTGTCTCATTAAGGAGTTGCATAAATTCAGCTCCAAAGTATGCTACAGTTTTTGAGCTCAATGCATGCGCCCACTTAACGCGTCTGTTGCGCAAATTTTCGATTGTTGAGTCGGCACTTCATATGCAAAACTGCACACACACACACACAGTCTGGTGTGTGTATGTTGTTGTGCTACTGCTGTGATGTTGAAAATCTGGTATTTGTTGCTTTTGGGTTTTTAGCTGCGCTGGCAGCGTTGCAAAGTTTTGAAGCGCACTTGGCAAGACATGAATGCGTAATAACCAAAAGCGGAAGCAAACAACCATAAAGCCAAGGCAGCCGCCACGCACTCAGTCCGGACTCGAGAAGAGTCAGGGCCAACATGTAGTCAGAGTCAGAGGAAAAACAAGAACAAGAGCTAGAGCCATAGTAAAATGAGAGTAAGAACGAAACGAAACGAAACACGAGCATGGATGGCTGGCACCACATATGCATCAAAAGAGCTAGAAAAACAACGGCAAACAATGCAAATGTATTTAGCATAATGAGACAGGAGAAATGTGCAAAAATGCAAACATTTGCGGGCATTGGATGGGAATGGCCGTGGCAACAGTCGAGGCGTCTCACACTCTATGTGTGTGTGTGTGCGAGTGTTGCTTGCAAATGGTAACAACATTTCTCTTTTCTCTGCTCTGCTCTCGGTTCATGTGTGTGTTTGTGTTTGTGTGCATTAGTGTGTGTGCGTTGGTTTTCAAAATGAAAGTCATATGCCAACTCATAACTCAACTTGTTGTTGCCTGCCAGTTCACATGACCGTGCCCAGGCGCAAGTTATTTCATTTGGTATTTCAAGTTTGTTGGCATTTGAATGAAGTCATTATGAAGGCGGTAGCAGCTACCAAGCTGCTTGCAGTCACTGGCAACAACTAAATTCACTTCTTCCTCGTTTATTTTTTTCATTCTTGCTCTTAGGTATGTGCTGTTTTTTGTGCTCTTTATTGCCAGCGTCGAAGCAAGCGCCTCTAAATAAGCATTGACGCACACACACACACACACACAAGTACATACTGGCACACAACCACACACTGACACACACATTAACACACCTGAAACAGAATGTAATTAAAGTTGAGATGCAAACTTTTGCTTTTATTTTTATTAACTTTACTTATTTATTTATTTTTTGACTCTTTGGTGCGTGTGTATTTGTGTGAGTGTGTGTGGGTGTGTGGGTGTGCAGGCAACTTTAAAAGCACTTTCTACGGCTTGAACTTGGCACAGGCTTACGCACAAACCCATTAAAGCAGCTTAAGAACTTTTTTTCTTTCGTACACGCAACCTGAAAAGTATGCAATGGAAACAAGGCTTCTTCTTCTACCTCTTGTAGAGGCGCTGCCTTCTTGTACTTGCATACATACATATAAGAAAAGTTTTACCACAGAGCCAGACAAACAGACAACGTGCGACTAACAAATGCTGATGTGTGGATGGAGAGATGGAGAGATGTTGAAAGGATGCGTGGATGTGCGGAGGCTGGGTGGAGTTCGGTTCCTGGGTGAGACATTAAGCTCCGTGCGTGCAAATACCATGAATCTGTTGGCATGTAAAACACTTTTGTTACGCCCAAAGCCAGCACAAAAACCAGAAGGGAGATGAAAAAAATTTTGTTGCAGCAATTTGTCAGACAGTTTGTTCAGTATATATATATGTATATATACAATATATGTTTTTTTTTCTGTTGCTGCTTCTGTTTCTGCAGCAACCGACTTAAGTCGCATTTGAAAGTTCGTAAAAGTCATGCGTTAGGGGAGCAAAGTAATTGCGCTTATTTGTAGTGCAATTATACAAATTAAAAAATGAGAAATAAAATTGGAACAGGGTGTAAAGCAAAATACAATGAAATGTGCATTAAATAAATATAAAAGTATTGTATATGTGTATGTGTATTAAATCATTGCCTCTTGCGATGCAATCAAAGTTACTATAGCCATGGACCACGTCCCAGGGTTCATTTAATTTATGCGGCGCATTGAAATTTATCACTCGGCAAGCATCTTAATGGTTCATTAAATTCATTATTCGGACGACTACGAACAAAAAAAATAAAGGAATAACAACAAACAAAAAACATAATAAAAAAGAAAAACACAAACCAAACAAACAAATGGAATAAAAATAATGCACATGTGTGTGTGTATGTGAGTGTGTGTGTGTGTGGGGGGCTTGTGCGTAACACGTATTTCCTTGCGTCTGCCGCATTTTAATGAGTTTTTGCTTTACGTTAATTTATTTTCATTTGAATTCTTTTGCAAAATGGCTTCAAGGCGCGTACAAAAATGCAATTATGCATTCATTAAAGAAATTAATTGCAAACAATGTGCAGCCAAAGAGCAATTCGCATGCGTGGCAATATTCGCATTATCGGGAGAAATTCGACAAATTGTAACCTGTTTGCAACCTAAAAGCAACAAGCTGACTATATCCCTGCCCCTGCCCGTGACCCCGTTTTGCTTTAGCTAGGCAGCAGCCTTGTTGTGTCGTAAGTAGAACATTACCAAGGCTTTTATCGTAAATGCCAACATCTTTTGCTTGTAATTTTCTGTAACGTTCGCAACACTCTCACATTCACATTCCCATTCAAATAATAATGGCTGCCTTTTACGTAGTTGTGCAATGATTACGTGATGCCTGCACAAAAGCACAGACACACACACAATTAGATATAAGATTTCACTTGTTTTCTGCTGGCTGCTAGCTGCTGGCCCTCTTGTCTTATCGCTTCTTATATTATGTTGTTGTTGTTGTTGCTGATGCGTGCATTTGGTTTTAACTTCAATGTCATACATTTTTGACTTACACACACACACACACATCTCTCCCGCTGATTCTATGCACATTTGCTGCCTTATAACAATGCAATGCTCTTTATTTAGGTACTCGCATTTCGGTTTTATACTCTTTATAAATAAAATGGGTAATAGGGTTATAATAAAGAGTCTTAGCTTATTTACTTAAGTTCTAAAAGCTGTATCAAATTCATAAGAGATGAATAAACCTAAACTTCAATAGATAATGCCTTATAACCCTTGTGTTAGGATAATATGAACAGTACAATAGGAATATGCAAAGTTTTCTTTCTTCCTTTATCTTTTAGTAAGGAAGAAACCATCAAAGCACTATGCATTGGCCACAAACACTTTATCTAGAATTAAAATTTTCGTTATTATTTTTCGTATGTAAAATAAAATTTGCCTATTTTTCATACGCATCTCTCGAAAAAATTGTAGAATTCAGAGAATATTGTTGACTGCAATTTCGATTATTGAGATTTTCCATTAGTAAATGGACACAGCCAGTCAATAATCCAAGCAATCTGTCTAAGAGAGTATGCAGGTAACTATCTTTTGAATCTGACTATCTTGGCTTACTGTGCGAGTGTATGTGTGTGTCTGTGTTAGTTGGTGCTACATGTAGCATATTATTACGTATACGGAACATTGCGCATTAGTCGTACATTAGTCAGCCGTATGATTGTGTCTGAGCGAGCGTTGCCGCCACTCTTGATGCAACTACTGTTAGTGCTACTGCTACTGAAAATAAAAAAAAACAATGCAATGTGCCACCGACTGTCACTGTCAGGACACAATAGCAGTGATGATGATAATACCGTTGCCAGTTGCACATTCTGTTGCTTCTGTTGCAACCATTGCGTATGTTGTTGATGATGGTGATGAGTTTTGAATGCGTAACTGCTATAACTGCAACTGCAACTGCAGCTGAAGCTTTTGCTGTATGAGCTATACTTTCTTGTTTCTTGTTAGAAGAGCAAACACACACACACATATGTTGTGCATGTTTGGCCATCTTCTTTGTTCATAGCTGAGAGGCATCTTTAGCCGCTTTGCTGGTTCGTTGAACGCATTTCTCATTTTCATGTCCATTTCAGCAAATCTATGCGACTCACATTCATTTGAATGTATTTGTCAACGGCCATGCAACAACAACAATAACCACACAGACAAGCAATATTGAAACGACAGCATCAGCAGCAGCAGAGGCAACAACAACAGCAGCAGCAGTGACGAGCAAGACAAAACATCCCAACGAAATTAAAAACAAAACAAAACATAAATGCCTTCGCCGTGTGTACTTGGCAAGTAGATACCCTGTTAATGTGTTGAGGGTGTTGCTGCAACAAACTTTTCTTTTCTAAGAACTTTTACTGCTGACATTAAAATTTATATTTAAATGGATTTATATATTTCTGTTACAAACACCTGCTCAGCAACATTTTACCCTATTAATAGTCTTTTAATGTCATAGGGCATTTATAAAAAATACATGCTGCAAATATCTTGAGGGTATACTTAGGGCTTGATTTTTGTAGTATGCTGCCTTTTGTCTCTGTTTGGCGACCGACAAGCTGCGCTTAAGTGGACAGCAAGCTCTTCTATCTTCGCTCGCGTGTGTGTGTGTTCGTGCTTGTGTTGTGTTGTGTGTTTGTGTGTCAGGGCTTGCAGCTGTGTGCGTCCGCTCTTGGCTTTTGAATTTACAGTTAGTCCTGGAATCCGTATGATATAATATGCGAGTTGTTGCGGCTGTTGTTGTCGTTGGCGGTATTGTTGTTTTTGGTGTTATTAGTGATGTTTTTGTAAGTGCTGTGGCTGTTATTATTATTGTTGTTGTTGTTTTTGTTGTTGTAGGCGCTGGTGTTGTTGCTTCTGTTGCGCGAGAGCATAATAGTTTAGTAAGCTCTCTCTGGGGGCATTCAACTGCATGAGATGACGTCTTTATTTCCCCAGGCAATCTTTTGCCACGAGTGTTTGTACACTTGTGTTTATTCTCTGTGTGTGTTTGTGTGTGTGTATGTGCGTATTTGTGCAACTGAGGACAAAAGTTTCGTTGGCTTTGCAGCGGCAACAAACAAACATAACCGTACAACGCAGCTCCGACCGCCTGCTGAGCCCTTTGCGTCGCTTCCAGGACCCAAAAAACAACAGAAGTATGCGCCGACAACGCTAACAAGAGCGGTAAGTTGTTGATTTTGGTACTCGAATTCAAAACTTTTTGAAACAATGTTACACAGCAGGCTAAGGCAGTCTAAAAGGAAAGAACGAAGAGCTTTGCATGTTGCAACGTCGTTAGGACAACGCAATGCAATGCAATGCAACACAATGATTCCACCTTGTAAGGAAGCTTTAGTCAAAAATAGCATGCACTTAAATACCAATCAAAATTTAAAGCATAATATTAAATAAGAAAAACAAGCATAAAAACTTAAGAGGATTGAACGGATTTGGTCAATTATTAAATACATAACATTTTTAGCATAGTTAAGCTGATTAATACAAATTTGAAAATAATTTCATTCTATTTGGATTGCAATTCATTTGTTGAATATTTTTTAGGTAGTTGAACTGAATACTTTAGCTATAATACTACATGGAGTTGATTAACACTGCTCTGTTTCGTTTAATGCCTTTATCTTTTTTTGTGTTTTCTGCTTTTGCATGATTGTTTATCTTTAAACTTGACTTGGCCTGGCTCCTAGACTTTTAACGCTTAAGCTCGCTTCCCCAGTGAGCGACTTGGGGCTGAACGTTAACTTTTTCGGGCTTCCAGCTCCCAGTTCTCAGTTATTGTTGGCTGTTGGTTGTTTAAGTGGCTGCAATGGCAATGTAAAGCGTGCTACTTCACAGCAACTTTTATGGTCATCCGAAAAAGTATGACAACTCTGGCTATTGCTCTTGTTGTTTCGATGCCACGCAGAGCACACACACACACACATGTGACATAATATGTACAAGTATGAACTGCTTGGTATAGTACTACCGTACTTATTTATATACTTATAGTTTACGGCGCTGCGGGACATATTGTGCTCGTATATATATATATATATATATATATATATATTTTTTTGTTCTAATGAAAAAGTTATGACCATCAAATAAAGTATGCTGCTTGCTGCTTGCCCCAACAACAACAGCAACAACAAGAAAAAAACCAACTCAAAAGTGAAGCAGCCAGCAACAGCTATGCCATTAAGTGACCGACCGTAAGACCTGCAATCGTTGTTGCTCTCATTGTTTTTGTTGTTGTTGTTTGTTGTTGGTGACCTCGTCGAAAGTTGACTCTATTGTGTTTCCTGTTTATGATGCGCATTCTTATTGTTTTTGTTGTTGTTGTTGTGACTGCTGATGCTGCTGCTGTTGCTGCTTTTTGTCTTCTTGATATTTCTGTTGTTGTTGTTATTATTATCTTTTGCCTTACGCCGGCTATTGCTTTTGTTGGTCTCATTGCCTTGGCTATTGTTTGCTTGTGGTTGTTGTTGTTGTTGTTGTTATTATGGTCCCCATTCGTAGTTCGTTTAATTCAGTTTTCATATATGTATATATGTATTCACATGCTTGTATGTGCATATAGTAGAAGAACGAAAGGCGAAATCTTTTGCCCACTGGGCGTATACTTTATCATACAATATTGTTTCGTTTTTATTACATGTCACTCATACGTGAACCTCTTCTATATATATATATGTCTGTGTGTGTGTGTGTGTGTGTGTGTGTGTGTGACGAAGCGTGTAAAGTGCGTTCTTTGGTTTTATATGAATTTTTTAGAGTCTTTTATGCACTCAGCACGAAAATTTGTTCGCCAAGAGTTTTTACCACAACAACAAACAGCCACAAATTTTGTTTGCCACGTGCGTCGGTTGCTGAGCTGAAAAGCTGCAAAGATGCTACCAACGTTCTAATTTGGTTTTCAGATACAAACATATATACATTAGCTTTTTAAGGCAACTAACAAGCCAAGCCTTGCGTACTTTTCTCAGCTTGTTTATATGCCGTTATTCATATACATACTATATTTTTTAACGAGTATTACCATAAAATTACATATGCAAATATACACAAACGGGTAATCAAGGATGTGAGGCAACACAACTAGGTAAAGATTTAGCTATTTGTCTGCTGTGCTGTGCGTAGAAAATCTTCAGGCTGAGCACGTAATACGTGACAATTACTACATTTTAGGTAAACATGCTCATTAAATCATTTGAGCTTAATTCCCCAGCAAGGCGAACACTAAAGCTACAAAAGCAACAAAGCCAACGAGTAAAATTCAAAATCTGCGTACGCTAACTTGACAAGCTATTGTTTTGTTTCGGCCTTTCCGACAATGACGATACTGGTGCTTCTGCCTCTTCTTCTTCCAGGATAATCTACCTGAGAGCATGTGAACCTCAAAGTATTTGTCTGCAGTAGGCTAAGCTCATAGTTGAAGCATAGGCCAGGCCAGGTTGGGGCCAGGCCAACTGGTTTTGGTCTATAGTACACATGCGAACGTAGAGACGTATAAACAATGGTGAGCTTGCGGGCTGCAGGCAGATAACACAATATACCATCGCCAGCCCCTGCCCGCCCTCCTCTTGCAAAGGATTTAACGAGACGTGCTGCTGACGAGGCCGACGAACAACGGCTCTGATGAGTGGAGTGCAACAGCTAAGGAATTTAGAGCAACAAAGCCAACGGCTGGCTGGCTGGCAAATGAACAGACAGGCAACACGCAGGTTGAACTACTCTCTTCTACCAGGAAGTGTAACATCAGCGACAGCATCCTGTAGTGTCCTTTTGGCGCACTTTGCGCTGACGTTTAGCCAGCCCAAGTGCTACTGCTGTTCACTTGAAAGCGTTGCCTACCTACATTACTTATTATGATTATTATTATTTAATGCAACAACAACAACAGCATAGACACAGACAACACTATGACCGGCGCAGCAACAGCAACAGTTACTATCAGCCAGTGTTGAGCACGTGACAAAATCGTCACAGTGCCTAATAACTAACTTGCTTGAACTCGAACATGATTTATTTTATCTTACATATATAATATACAGTCTAACTTTCAAATAACGAAATTCAAGAGGAAAGGAAAAAACTTCGTTATTGAGAAAATTCGGTATATGTAGAGCAAAACACACTGAGATGTGTAAGGAAAACAAGTGTTCTCTAAATTAATTCGGTATATAGAAAATTTTGTTGTATGGAAGTTCGTTTTATGATGAGTAGGCTTCAGAGAACTCACCCAAGTTTTTAATAATTATACTTTTTTAAACAAAACAAAAATATATATATAATAAAATATATATAATTATAATATAAGTTACTGGAATAGTAACAGTAGACTATAGTAATTGTTTTGAAAAAAAAACCTTAAAAATCAATTGTACAAACAAAAGCAAATAATTAAAATAAATAAATTAGAAGAAAAATAAAAACAAAATTATAATAGATTTAAGGCTTCAATGGCATATTTATGCGTATAGCGCAGCCTTGTTTAACTTTAACGATCTGGTCACGTTAGCATCCGTGTTTAGATAGTTGCTGCCTCGTTTTGTGGCATGGCACGTCGTTTGCATTGTTTTGTTCCCCTTTGTGTCGGGCTCACCTAGGCTGCCAGGCAGCTCTTGTGGCCACTGTTCGGTCTCTGGCCCCTTGGCTTGTTATTCTTTTGTTGCATGCACTTTTCGCAGTATTTCGTAATATTTGTTAAGTATGCTTTTGAAATTGTGGTCTTCCACCATTATGTCATTCATTCAAGTCGAGCGACAACAAAAGCGCAACAACAATAACCAAGTTGATGACCGAATCGTAGAGAGTTCTACTTCTACTTCTACTGCTTCTTGAACTACTACTATTACTACCAGTTATTGTTGTAGTTGTTGTAACTGTCTGTATTGTTGCTGCTGTTGCTGTTGCTGATGTCGTTAGACTCGTTATTGAAAGAGATAAAGAGCGGTTTCTTAGGCGCACGCCAGCTTTATTGTTGTGGCTGCTGCTGTTGTTGTTGTTGTTGTTGTTGTTGCTCCTATTTGTAGTTTTCCGTCACTGTAATAATCTAGCATAAATATTACTAATTTCATGAAATTTATTTAACTGTAGTTAAATTTAGTGCAACTTGGGCACAGCAGTATCTGCAGTATCCGCATACACATTGCGCATACGTCGTGTTGCCCGCAGCCCGAGGCGCGCTGACAGCCAGCATGTGCGGACAGACAGTGAGACAAAGACGAAGCTACGGCCTGCCTGGCTTGCTAGCAAATTTGTACTTCTGGCTACTTCTAAATTTGAGAAGCTGTAGCTGGAGTTGAAGCTTGAGTTGGGGAGATGGAGAGTCATTGCATGTTGGCCAGAACATTGTTTAAACGCACAGCATTTAGGCTTAAATTGCGGTCGCTTTGGCGTATTCCCATGAATTTTACTCTCCATCTATCTCACTGTTTCTCCTCTGTTACTGAGTTCCTCTCTTCTTCTCATTGCCATGGCGTGCGTGTGCTGGTGGGCGTGTCATTAGACAGCGTTGGAGCTAAAAGAGATAAATGGCGACAGCGACAGTCGTTGAACTTTTTTGCTTTGTACGTTGTTTATGCAATTCAAATGAGTCGACGAGAAGGGTAATACATTTTATTTTGCAATCTTTACCCTAATTTAGTTTGCGAGTCTGTAGTAGCAGTGGCTTGACAGTTAGCCAGAGCGCAACTGTCTTCTCAATGAAATGAAAATGCGCATCCAAACAGCAGCAAAAAAAAAAAGGAGAAGCGCATCTATTAACATTCACATACACCCCAATACAAATACAAACACACATACTCTGTGTGCTCAAAGAAATGCAAAAGGCAGCCAAAAAGGCGGTAGAAGCAGCGGAAGGCTAAAGGGCACTTGTACTTTGAGCCAAAGGCCAATGAAAATGACTAATTTAGTGTTTAATTAAAATGCGCTAACGATTTGGCTCGCAAAACAGCAAAACAAAATGTAGGCAACATCAACGACGTAGAAAACTCCCAGTCTTGAGTTACATTTTAAGCTTGGCTGTCGCTCAACAAAATAGCTGGCGAATAAATAAAGAGCCGAAGCGTTAAACACACACACACAGTGAGAGCTCTCAATTGTAAATATATATTTATATATGTATATATCTATCCTAAGTAATTGCGAATGCAATCATTTTGATAAGCACAAGCTTAACAATACTTTCAGGCTAGCTACCTACTACCTATTGTCTACGTTTAGGCAATTTATTATTAGACAGTCAAAGGCTTTGTTCAGCGAAATTTATTTCATTAAATGTTAGGCCAAAAAAGTGTTGCACAAAAGCATATGGTAACCAGGCAACGCAGCATAAATCCCTCAAAGCCAAGAGCCGTCTCCAAGCTTCAATTTTGAGTTGAAATGATGCCAGTTCAAAATGAGAAATTAAGCGTTGTTAAATTGACAGCGCAGTACAATTTTAATACACTGCCAAAACCAATTTCGGGCAGCTAACATTGTTGTTAGTTGTTGGCTTGTGTGTTGCTTGGTGCCCCGTCAGTTGGCGTTATTAATCGCCAGGCATTCATAATTGTGCTTGCCATTATAATTGTCATTATATACACACACAGCTATATAGATAGTTGTTGTCCCTGTCAAAATGTCGCTTCGCTGTCTTAACGCTACGATTCTTGTGTTCTGCGGTTTCTACTCTCTGCCTTTGTGTGTGTTTGTGTCTGTGTCGCTGTGGCAATGTAATTGACTGTGAATAATAACCGCTATAATAATTTTCAGCCACAACAACACCAAGGATAGTCGTAGGACTCGGAAATGTTGTTGATGATGATGACAGCGTCGTCAGCGATTGGTTGCTTCGGTGACTGGAAAGACGCACAAAGACCCAGGCACAATTTGCGATTGACAATCCTATTAATGACAACAGCAAGCAGAAGCAACATCATCTACAGAAGGAACTGGAGACGACGGAGCATAGCAATATGTATGAGGGAAAGGTTATTGCTGCCCACATAACCCATGGGGCATGGGGCACGGGGCACAGGCAAGTGGCATCACAATCACAAATGACATTGCTCAATTGCATTTGATTAAGTTAATTGTTTTTGGGTTTATGGCTGGGCCGATTAACAATGGAAGCAGCAGCGCACAAGTTTGACACGAAGACGACATTGCTGCCGATGTTGCTGTTGTTCTTGTCATTAAGGTGGCTAATAGTAGTAGTAGGGTGGGTCGTTGTGTGTGTATGTGTGCAGCGTTGGCATTTCTGTATTGAATTATTGACATAATTTACAAAATCTGTGCCTAATGGGCCATTTGAGTGTTTGGAGTGAGCTGAAAGCAACTATGCAGGATATATATGTATATATATGTATATGTATATATGTGAATGTCATAACTAAGTTAGTGTGCCTGTGTGTGTGTAGTACTGTAGGCTTGACAGGCAACAGGTTAATTTATGCTGCCCTCAGTTCTATTGAATTATTATAGCTCATTAATGGCCAGTGCCCAAAAACCGATTAAAGGGACAAAACATGCACCTGAAGCGCTCTGAGTTGCTTGCAACCAATTTACACTGTTCGATTTTGTCGTTGACATTTGCAGCATGTTTGTCAAATTGCTTTACAGTCAGCGATAAATTAGTTACTTTTTCATGTTGTGAATGTTGGCCAATACCAACTGGTCAACGGCAACAGCAAGGGCAATGTGTACAATGTAAACCATAAAACTAATCTTATTTGACAGATGAATTAATTAAAATCTGTGAAACGCATCTAGGGTGACAGCAATGTCTGTTGCCCTGATGGTGAATGCTGAATTGGCCAGAACCAGCACCGCTCTAAGCAATTTACCTAGGCCCGGGTCCATGGCTAATGGAAATGGACTGAGTTGGAGATAAAGGTGGAGCCCGTTGCATGTATTTTCAAATTAATTTAACACTGTCAATTTGTTGTCCAGCTTACAACGGCGACATTCAGCAGTCGCTGTGGTAGTAGTTGTTATTGCTGCATTTGGTTTGGTAAACGTTAACTAATTCCATGGAAATGTTGTTGCTCATGCTGCCGCCTGCTGCTGTTCGTGGGGGCTGTTGCTATTTGCATTTGTAAACCACAGCAGAAATGGGGCAGAGGCAGAAGCAGAGGCAGATGCAGCTGCACAGACAAGAGATAGAGATGGTAGTTCACAGCCTGCGGCGATTGGCGTTCTCTGAGTGACAGCAACAGTCAGTGACATTTAGCATGATTTAATGACACCGCTGCGGGGGCGAGGCGAGGCGAGGCGCTGCATTGTGTCCCGATGTCCAACTAGCTGGCCAAGCATTGTAAGATGCAAATCACACACACACAGCATGGCTTAAATGTTAGTTGGATTTTATGCCAGCGCGAAAAAGAATTGCATCCATTGAAAGCATTGTCATGTACTCTAGAGCTGCAACGCGGGGGCAAGTGCAACAAATGCTAATGACTTTGTCTTGTTATCGATTTCTAAGTTTCCTACATAATAATCAACTTCAACTAAAACTAATTAAGCGACTTGCTTTTGTTTAACATACCCAAAAAAAATAAATAAAATAGAATGAGGAAAAATGTGAGCCGCAGGGGGCTGAGTAATTAATGAACTGCAGCCAAAACTTGTCACACATGACGCAAGCACTAGTACTACGGATACAGTTGCGCTGTTATAAGTCAACAATGCTGACCAGTTCGAGTGCCTTCCTACAACCACCCAGCAAAAAGCCAGTCCTTATTGCTAACAGAGGGTTACTTTATTCAATTTATAGATATAAGCCGAGACATTCTTGGTTTGTTTTCTATTTATGTTGTTTGATAATGTTTTTCTTACAGTAAGTCAATAAATAAATATTAAGTTTGGTTTGCTTTCTGTACTTGGAACTTGGTACATACTACAGTCGAACTTCCATATGACGAACATCCATATAACGAATTCTTTTCGAAAACACTATTTAAATTTTCAGTGTGTTTTGCTTCCCATATAAGGAAATTTTTATATTACGAAGCTTTTGCTTGTCCCCTTGAAATTCGCTATATCAAAGTTCGACTGTACGTTGTTATTTTATGTAATTATTTCAAAACATTTACTGGATCAACCCTCGAATACTTACATATAGCAGAAGTGACGGAAGGCGTCAGTTAGACAAGCGTTTGAAAACTATTAAACAGCGCCCAAAAAGTTCACATAACATACAAGCGGAAAAGCTGGGGGCGGAAGGAAGGCCCGTGCTGTTGCCTGTCAGTTCTGAGTTCGTCCTGCGCCAAATGTTGTTGTTGTTGTTGTTGTGGCGTTGGTCTATGGAAAACAAACTATGCCAGGCTTTTAAGCATTTGTGTAACATTAATTAAATTTATATTCAAACAGCGAGCGACTTAATTTCTAATTTCCTGCCTCAGCTTGTGACCTGAGCACGGTGAACTTAAATTGGGTATGAGTGGGGTGTAGATAGGGCAAGAGGGTGAGGGTGGAGAGAGGGGCTGCGGTTGCCTGAGGCCTTGTGGTGTGGGCCTTTGAGTGACTGGCACTTTAAGCCACCTTCCTGGGCGTCATTAACTTTAATGCGGCGCGTTTATTTCACAGCAAACAAATGTCATAACAACAAGCTCCCCCCAAACCTCTCCCATTATTTCCACAATAAACTTGGCCAGGATCACGAGCAGGAGTAACAGTCCCAGTGGCAGCCATCATCATCCAGCACAAACAAGTGCAGAAATTTATGCCAGCCATACTTTTGTCATAATTGTGGCACCATCGTTGGACTTGGTGTAGTTGTAGTATTTTTTTTCTGAAAAGTGTGTTGACGGCTTTGAAATATGAGGCACATGCAAAAAGAGGTAACAAGCCCCAACAACAACATAATCAGCATCCCAGAGGTGCGTCATTGCGGCACACGTTGACAATATCTGCTGTCGGCTTACTTGCCACGTGAATGTGAGCTCAAGTGCCACTCCCACTGCCACCAACGCCCACTAACGCCCACAATTCTCCAATCCGCACCCGCACCCGCACCCGGACACCACCTCTGGCATTGGCATCCTTCTCTTCAGTTATGTTCGCTTACTAACTTCTTGGCCTGCTTCATTTTATGCTTGTTGAGTTAATAGTTGGCTGCCACCTCTCGCTGTGGCTTAAAGCGTACTTCGACTTCTACCCCACCCTAATTCTGTTGTTGTTGTTGTTGCTGGTTGCTGGTGGTGGTAACTGCTGCAAGAGTGCCGTAATTTGTAATTTCAAGCAAATGAATTTTTGGCTTTTTGGGTTGTCGTCCTGCCGTGCTGGTAATCGTTTTGACAGGTTTACTAGCGGCTTCTTCTCCAGCAACACCAATTGCAGGTAGTGTATAGTGTTGTATAGTGTTCAATTGACAAACGTTGGTGCCTGTTCTGGCCTGGTCTTTATCGCTCACCCTACCCCCCGCCCGCAGCGGACTTTTAAATAAACCATAAAACAAGACTATTCACTTCAGTTGCGTTGTGGCCATAGTAACATTTTTCGAGGGTTGTGGCCTGTCTCTCTCGCTCTATCTTTACTTTATTAAAGCGTTTTATCTTCTTTTTATCGCTTCTTTAGTCCTAGCCTGGGTTGGTCTCACTCTGTTGCTGCCTGGTTATTACTACTGTCAGTCATGTTCAATTTCATAGGGTTTTTTTTCATGCTTTTTTCTGTTCTCCTGCCTTTTTTTCAGTTGGAGTCCACTTGAGTCCATTCAACCGGTCGAGGCAACATAAAAAAACAGTAAAGTAAAATTATCAGGCTTTGACAATTGGCCAAAAATAGCCGGACTCGCTTACAGTTAGACTACGGAAAGTGCAAACACAAGTGCTGCCTGCCTATAATTATCATTCATTTTATAGTTTAGCTTTCGGCTCAGCTTAGACGGACAGCTTTTAAGTGCAAATCCATCCTTCCATCTCCACTTTTCAGTTTTCCCCATCGTCCACAATTGTGTGATGTCTGTCAAGAGTTTTGTTTTGAAACGCGCTTAAATTGGACAGTATTGGACAGGGGACAGGGGGTAAGTAAACCATGGGGACTGCTGCTTGTGCCCCCAAAGTCAATGACAGTGTCAGACGGAGCTTTGGTGGCACTCAACTCAAGCTGGCAGCAAACTCACAGTGGATAAATTTAGACTCAAACCTTATTAAAATGTTTCAGTTATGATTAATTGGTGAAGATTTTCCAGCACATAAATTATGTTTGAGCTATTTGAATTTAAACTTTTAATAACAATCATATTAAAGTTCAAATTTTATACTTTATGAAACTTCAAATTATGATTGCTTAATTTGAGTTGTGTTTCCATAGTGCCCACGACTTCTTCTCATCGTAAAACTTTTAAGTGTTTGCCAGACATTTTCTCTCGTTAGTTGTGGGAGCTCCCAAGTTATTTGGACATTGTCCATGTTCTCCAACTCATCGGCAGCCATGGTCCACGGGGCCTCAAAACTCTCTCGTTAAAATCGAAAAATTAGCTGCAAACTTTCAGCAAACAACGTCAGAAGCGACATTTGTTTTAGTTGGTGTCATTGTTGGTGTGTTGCGGCCTTGTTTGTTTGTTTGTCGCTGTGGCTAGCCTAATTTTCAAATTAAACTTTAAGTAGCTCCCAATTGACCGTTGCCCAATACGGCTTACTAGAAGCTTAAAGCAGCCTTTAATATGCTCAGTCAACCAGCTAAGGATCTATGAGATAGATTTCAAGTGCCGGCGGGCTACCAAAGCCATTCAATAAATACCATACCATAATAATATTCCATCATGTACTTGTCGTTGTTATAGTATATTGGCTCACCATTGACATTGTCATGCTCATCGAGTATTTTCATTTTATTTTCAATATACTTTCCATTTCTTTCTCTCTCCGATACAAGTACATATATATATATATTTCTTTTACGACTATGACAAATAAAATGTGCATGATTTTATGATCTGTTGATATTCCATTACAATTTTGTAAATATTTTGCTGCTGCCACTGCCACAGCTCAGGCTGAGCCTTTCCTACCCACACACACAAACACACACATACATATTTTCAATAGACTTACAGATACATGTATGCTTCTACAACTTAAAAAGGATGTTTGCAGCTCTGCTGAGCATTTGGCACAATGGCTGTGTGTGTGTGTGTGTGTGTGGCAGACTTTCTCTTGACTTGGCGTCTGATTGCTTTTATTTGCCTGCCCAGAGTATATCGAAATATTTTTGTATTTTAAGCTCATATTTTTTATCCAATATGCACAATGATGCTTATAAAATATATTGCTCATGAATATACATATGAACATATGTATATATGTGTTCCCCCTCTTGATGTGTGTGTTAGATTATTGCATATTATAAGCTTTTGCAGCTTTACACACACACACACACACACCTATACACACAAGAGATAAGACATTGAAGAGAATGCGTCGAGTGCGCTTAAATTTGTAACAAGCAAAATTGGCAAACAAATTTTCTGTTGAATTTTTTATTTCAATGCAAATAGGAAATCGCAAATCGCAACAACAGCAACTTGCATAAATGATTTATTGCCACAAAGCAATGGCTGTTGTGGTTATATTTGTTGTTGTTGCTGCCTGCCACTTCAGCTGCCATTTCTAGTTAAGCATCAAAATTGGCGCCGTGACCAAATACAGGCCCAGGACAGAACAGCAGCAGCTACCACCAATGTCAACGGCATCGTCAACGCTTGAGAGGAAACAGAAAGCAGAAGCACTCGAGACAAGGATGGACTGGGCAACAAGGGGGGGTGGGGAAGGGGGCTACGAGGCATACGCTCGTAAAATTTTATATCCAATTTTACGATTTCTGACGCAAAAAGTGAAACTAACCATTTCGACATTAGACATGAACACATCTCTCGGCCACTGGCTTTAGGGAGCGCCAGAGGAGCCGGGGGAAAGGGGGACGGACGGAGGGACAGCGAATCTATTGGACTTGCTCGGGCGTCAACGAGCGAACAAACGTCAAGGATGCTGTGCATATTCCCTTTTTTTTTGCTTCTGCTGCCTTCACATTCGTTTCGCTCGTCACTTTCTTGCTTCTTTCATTTCTTTTTTGCTTGCTTTGTTTTTTCGATTTTTTGGTGATGACAGCCAGAACGACATTAAATGCCCCGCTTCAGTTGTGTTTGTGCCTGTGGTGGAAGCCAAGTGCTTGCTAGTCCTGACCATTCCCAGCTGGTCTATGGTCGATGGTCGATGGGCAAAGGCATTCGTCTCATATTGATGGTCATGGCGCCACCACCACCCCCTGTACCCCAACCCCTACACAGTGACAGCAACATGGGCTGCGGCATTTTTATGGTCATGCGAGAGCAGTTCAATAAGTTAGAGAAATAATTAATAATCATAATCAAGCTTTCTATTTTTAACAAGAAGCTTTCATACCATATTTCTTTAAAAGAATCTCAAATATTTGTTTGTTCTTTAAGAAACCTTAAAAACGTTAGAATCAACAATTTTGCGTTGCTTTAAAATGTTTTAAACAATTCATATGGTACTAAACAAATTATTTTTTATCTATATGCAAAAAACCAGAGAAAAAAACAGAAAAATTAATAGACTTTTTTTCACAATAACTGTCTGTGTTTTTTTTTATATTTTTTTATGTTCGTTACCTCAGAACTTTCGACAGGTATTTTATAGCTGGTGCTTCCTGTCTGGTCATATTTTAATTTGGCCCAGTTTCGACAATGGCATCCATGCTTTAGCTATTAAAATTAACAATTATTGAGACACTGCTCTACTCCGCGATTCTCAAAAGTGTAAGTAAGCTCGGGTGATTTTGGTGAAATTTTTGTGAGGTGTTTACTTGCGCATTACAAGTGTTAGTGTTAGTACAATTAAATGTTTTAGCTTGTGTGTGTAAAAATAAAAGCACTCATTGATATTAAATGTATATTATTTATTGGACACACACACATATTTTTGTGTCTACTAAAATCATTCAATACAAAAATTCTTATGTGTGAATGAGAAAAAAATATTTTTCCAATCATTCTCTGTGCTATACTCATATGGACATAAAAAGGGATAAAAGGATATATTTTCATGAAAATTTGTATGTGTATATGTGCATACATACACATACATATCATTTATAAGCATTTTATTAAACAACACTCTTTTCTTGCACATTTATGCATTTTTATAATAACAAATATTTTTGGAGTTTATTTCTTAAAAGATACGATTTTAATTTTAGGAATATGGTTTCTTGGGCAAACCTTCTTAGAATTAATCGAAGTTTTTTTACTCCATACAATTTAGCACACTCTATTATGTAGCAGCCCTCGCTACACATGGCTTCTGTGTCCTTTGACTGACCGGCGTCGTCGTCGTCGTCGTCAACTGTTGTCCCTGCGGCTCTGTTGACTCAACATAGTTCAAGTCTCTCTCCCTCTCTCTTGTGTCCCAGTTCTCGCATGTATTTGGCAAATCAATGGCTGGCCGGGTGTCATTAAACGTTTGATCGTTTAATGCCCCAAACGTTGCCCCCGTCTGCTGTTGCAAGCACCAGCTGCTCCTGGGTGAAGTATGTTCTGTTGCTGTTGCTGTTTCTGATGTTGCCTTTGCGACTTCTCTCTGCTTGGGTTTGCTGTTTATCGTTTCGCACTTCCGTTGGTCAACTTCCTGCAGCGATTGCCAACAACAACAGCAAGGGGGTCCCGAAAATCAATTGGAAATTAATTTCATGCTTTGATTACCGGTTGTGTGTCGCACGTTTTATGACCTTGAATACGACACATTTGTGTCGTCACCAGTCCTTGTCCTCCGTGTCCTCCGTGTCCTGTTGTGGCCCTCGTGGCTGTGTCCATTTCCTCACTAAATTAGCCAGCCAATGGCATGAATTGAAACGAATCGACCAGGCTACAGGCTATATACAGGAGACGTCCTCCTAACTTGGCTCTTTCTCTGTTGCTTCAATTTATCAAATGCTGCGGCTCATTCGTCCTACGATTGCCTGTCAGGTGGCAGGGGCGGAGAGGTGGGGAGAGGTGGGGAGAGGTCTGGACTGGCAGGTGGCTACGTGTGCAGCAACGTTAATTGAAATGTTTATATGACTTTTTATGGGCTGCCAAAAAGGCTCATTACATTTACGGCAATTCAATGCTGATTAAAGCAATGCGCAGCAATAATTCTCTGGCGAACTTTTTGGGTCCACTCTAATACACACTTTTAGTATGTAAAAATATTGCAGCAAATCAAGTTTGGCCGAGTTGCGGCTCTTGCAGCTGTTGCAGCTGTCCCGCTGCGTCGTTTTTGTCGTCTTGCACCTTCTTCTTCTTCTTGCATCCTTTTGTGTGTCAGCAAAAGTTTTCTGCACGTTTGTGCAAATCCATTCAATATGGCTGCCGTTGTCGTTGTCGTTGTCGTCCTTGCACAGGATACACACCTCTCGGCAACATTCTTGGACTGCTTACCCCCCCTCTTGTGTCTAGCCTCTCACCTCACCACAGCTCAGCTCAGCTCGGCTCATTCGTTTATTCAATGCTTTTCTTCGATTTTGTGCACAGCACAGTTGGATTTTTGCCTTTTATCAGTCAGGAACAGGAGGAGAAGGAGGAGGAGCAAACGCATTTGAGGATAACCAAAAGGTGCTTTTATATGCTTAATGGAAAATCTAATTTATGACCTATGGCTTTTCTGTTCGTTGCGTTTTCTTCCCCCTTTCTTCGTCTTCCTCGGCTTCTTCCCATCGATGCCGCAGACATTTGTGCTTTAGATTTGTATTTGTCCTTTTTGCAGCTGAAGCTGAAGGAGCTAAGGGAGCAGAAGGAGCAAAAGTACAGCCAGTCTATTCTAAAACAAATGAAGATTAATGCGAATCGAATGTGCTGCCTGTGTAAATGTGGCCGTCAAACTATACGTGTGTGTGTGTGTGTGTGTGTGGAGAAAGGAGTGCAAGGAGCTGCTGCTTCAAAAATTAAACATTCCGAATGCATTTATAATTTAAATGAATAGACCAAGACTAAGACCCAGTTTTTTTTTTTTTTTTTTTCCAAATCAAATTGCATGCCATTTTTATACTTCAAAACGAAGCGGAAGTTTTTTGGCGCATAAATTTGAATGTGTGTGGGCATGGTCCCGAAATCGTTTCCTCAATGATGATGAGAATGATGATGATGATAATGAGGGGGAGGAGGAGGAGGAACGTTCAGTTTACCGCCCATAAAATGCACGCAATAAATTGGCCAAAAATTATGTTTCACACAAAAGTTCGAGCGCAAATTGCGCAATTCGACGGGGAGCGGAGGAGCGGGGGAGCGGGTGTGTGGCAAACAGCAAACCAACAACAACAACAAGAACTGCAATGCATTGCAATTGACGTCGATTATCGCGCCCAAAAATAGTTAGTTTGTTTGTTCTGTCTCACTCACTCGCACTCACTCTCCGTCTCTGTCTATATAGCTGTTTTAAACGTTATCGAAAACTAAGCGAAAAACTCCGAAAAAACTATCGAGCCCTGCTGTAAGCTCATAAGAGTGTGTGTGTGTGTGTGTGTGTGTGTGTGTGTGTGTGTGTGAACTCAAATAGTTATAAGCTCCTTTTATATGTATTGGTGTGTGTTTTGCTGTTTATACATGTTCATGTGTGTGTGTGTGGAAAAACTTGCAGTTGCAATTGCGCTTTTTGTTACCGGGTCGAGGCTCCTCCTGCCACCTCTTCCCCCTCCCTGCTCCTTTGGCAGTTCAATTTGGTGCAAAAGCGGAGCAATTAAGTGTAAAAATGCGAAACACATACGCTCAAAGTGCACACAACAACAACCCACGTGCCCCCGACTCCCTCCCCCTGGTGTTCGTCCACAATG
This sequence comes from Scaptomyza hsui, assembly GCA_018152825.1. NCBI lineage: Eukaryota > Metazoa > Arthropoda > Insecta > Diptera > Drosophilidae > Scaptomyza > Scaptomyza hsui. Next base: position 2,726,986 of record JAECXO010000004.1, on the reverse strand, counting down.
ATTCTGGCACGGCCGCAGATGCCACGACGCATGTTGCATGGGGCATGTCACCTTCTAAAAACGAAATGAGCAGCAAATTGGCAGTAAATTTGTTTGCTATTTTTCTTCTTGCTGCTTTTCTCTTCGCCTTGTTCTTGCTGTTGTTCTTGCTGTTTTTCTTGCTGTTTTTTCGGTGGCTGCAACATGCAACAGTTCTTGTTGTTGTTTCTGTTTTTGTTGCTGTTGCAGCATTGCAAACGAGTTTGGCGTTCACTGTCCAAATAGCCCTTTGGGGATGAACTCAGGGAATGGCTGTGGGCGGTATCGCATTGTGTGTGTGTGTGTGTGTGTAAGTGTGTGTGTGTGTCTGTCTGGTGTGTTGCAGTCGTTTAGGGCCAACACGCGTCTTTATGTTACCCCCGCTACTACTTTACCGCCACTTAAACTTGTTCTGCGCAAATTTAATTTTTTTTTTTTGCATGTTGCATGCTGCATGCTGCAACAGCCTCCTGTGCAGTAACTGGGCAATAACTCGAAATCAAAACACAGCAGGCAGTCTGGAATTGTGGCTTGACCGTCTGGGCACACTTTGTCATATACTTGCAACGCCCTGCCGTTGACCCCGCGACCCCGGTGAGGCAGTAGACATTGGACCTGCCCCGCGGTGGTCTCTCTCTATGTGGACATCATTTACGGCTGCTGCTGACACGCGCTCGTTGGAACCTGCCCCGTTGGGGCATATAGCCACAAGCAACAAATTGCGCGAGTCTCGATATCGATGGTGGGGGGATGGGGGGATAGAGACACTCAGTAATATCGTCGACTTTGCGCTATTGTTTAGAAGACCCAGCTGCAATATAACCATCCAACACACACACACTCACACACACACACACACACACATACACACAGGCATACATATTCACAATGTCCATTCGCAGTAGCCGCGCCATTAATTCCCCTCCCCTCGCGTCCTCCCCTGGGTGCCAGCCTAGGCTAGTTGGTTGGTTGCCAACGATTCGTCGAAAAGTGAATTTGCGCACAAATCGATTGGCAAATTATTATGTATTGGCCCTTTTGCAAAGCTAGTTGCTGTTGTTGTTGTTGTTGTTGTACTATGTATGTTGAATGGCTGGCCCGAGGTGTTGTTGGTTGTGCCGCAAATTGCAAAATATATCTGATGTGTCGGAATTCAAAAGAGGCGTTTTCATGCAACTTGATATTTAATAAATTATTCTTTTTTATCGTCTCACGATCAATACTTATCTTGTTAGCGGGGCACTTTTTGTAATCCAATACAGAATAATTTAGGTTCTTGAATTACATTGCCAATTAAATAACTTTTGATTATTTACTAACTATATCTGTTTATTACTTCTCTCACCATTTCTCTAACTCAGTTTGTTGTTGCTTTTAATTATTAAAGAAATTTATGCTTAAAGTTGCAGCATAAATATTCAATTAGAGTTTACAGTTTATTTTGTTTCCGTTGCACTTTTTATAGGTTGCCACAAATATCAATTTCTATTAAGTGCTACCAGATCATTAAAATTAAATTTTTTATATCCCCAAAGCAGTCTGCTTTTGTTACTTAACCAACTACCTATCTAAAACCTCAATGCTACAGAGCAATGAAAGTACTAGCGCCATCTACACATGCTACTCACTTATACCTTTAAAAATACAGGGATTTAGTACATACGATACAGAAAAAATGCAAAGTTGGTTTAGGTATAACTCTACACATAGGTGTGTGTCTAGACTAAAAGTGTTTTGCTTTTCGTTAAGTGAGCAGCTTGATAGTTTCTAAATTGCTCCTCAAATAACGAATCGCTCAAAGCTTAACGAATTTATTTTAATTAAGTTTACTCCACACTAAACCAATAGACTCATAGACTCATAGATTATTAAACCTCATAGATTAATAAACTTTACCATGCAAAACAAATAAACTTATCAAATTAACATGAGGTTTATTAGTCTAAGCAAAAAGTAGACGTTTTGTACGCAGTTTTGCAAGAGGTGCACTTAATTTAAAACGTACACAAAATTTCAATTATATATATTTTGCACATACAAAAATATTTCTTATGTTCCTTTCTTATGTACTTTAAGCAAATTTAATAATCTCTAGTACCGGTTATCAAGACTAAAGCTTCAAATATTTTAGCCCGGTCCAAGATTGTCGTCAAGATGTACGTATTTAGCCACATGTTGGCAATTTAATTTTAAACTTCTGCTCGTAGGTGCGGCAAAAGTGTACCTCAAAATTATAACGGATGCTGCTCTGCTCGTAGGGCGCAAAGTGCTGTAAATAATAGATGTATAATTGATTAAAAATGGTCTGCGCCTTTGTTTACACTACTCGCTTACATTGTCAATTACAATGCTGGGCACAAAGGATAACTTGAGCGCCAATGTTTCCTTGCCGTAGGGCATCAGAATCTCCGGTGTTTTGCGCGTTCGTTTGCACTCCCTGGCCGCAGTCACATCCAGTTTCAAATGGTTGGCACATCCGTCAATATTGTTTGAGTAGGAACGCAGCATGCAGTAGATCAAATCGAATGCCTGTCGCAGCTCCAAATGCTCCAGAATACAGGCGTGTAGAGCATTCAGCTCACATTCCTCATTGCCATGCTGGCAAAATACTTCCATCTGCCCAATTTCTGTGTTGTTGTAGAACTAGAAACAGAAACGTATAACACTTGAGAGCTTTAACTGTGATATGCGAAACTTACTGCTGCCTTCCCGAACGGATAAAGCTTTAGTTCGGTGCGTGGCCACCAATCGTTATCAAGTAGAGCATCGTGCAGTCGTCGCCTTATGAAGTACATGCTATCCGGACATAGTGCCTCATAGTGTATGGCCAGGGGCAGTTTTGGTATATCCGGGGGGGCTGCCGAGGTGGGCGTTGCAACGGTGGTTTCATCTGTCGTCTGAAGTACACCCAAGTTGCCAGCTATCGAAAACGTGAGCAGCAATAGTGCTGTGCACAAAAACCCGAATGCATGATCCATGTGACTGAGAACGACCGATTAAGCTCTTTACAGCTTCACAAATAGAACACAACTGTTCTGCCATAAATACCAAGTGTACAATAATACATACACATAATCACATTCTCTCCCGCATGCTATGCAAACACAACAACAACAACAACACATATATTTGTGTTGTATAGGATAATCTGTGTGCATGCACGTATGTATGTATGTATGTATGTATGAATGTGGGTGCTTTCAAAGAGTTTGTGAATTAACCCATTAGGAATTAGTTTTCTCAAACTGATGTCGTAGAACTTTTATGAGAAGACCTTTCTAATTTAGTTGGATTATGTCTTTTAATACAATAAAAATTATAGATAGTATGCTATTTTTGCGAAATAAAATAAAAACTGTATACATATGTATGCATGTTAAGAACTTGTCGAAGGCAATTTAGGGTTAAGTTTGTAGATATTGTAGAGTTTATGCATATTAATGCCCAATTATGTGTGTGTCCATGGTGCGCTGCTTGTCATTCAGCATTCAACATTAACAAGTCATAAACAATGAAGACTTCATGCGCAACGCAGGTTCAGTGCACTGTCATGTCGCGCCGGCGCTAATTGACAGACATTTTGCCATTTTGCCATTTTGGCAGCGAACAAGGCGAACGAAGGCCTGACTAACGGTATTAGCGGCAAAGCACAAAACCAGTTGAACTACATACATACAAGATATTGGCAAATGCGAGGAGTAACTGTCATTGACCACACAGAGCCAATTTCAATTTCTAACTATTTTTCAATGGCTTTTAATTGCCTTTGAATTCTTCAAATGGCTGTCAGAGTTTAGCATTTATGGTGCGTGCTTTCATGGTCAAGGTTTCTGCGCACAAGAATGCCACCGGGCTACCCGTAGCTAATTATGTTGCAACTGGCAACTGGCAACTGGCAACTGGCAGCTAACCATTTCCACCGGGACAACTAACGAACCATCCGATCCGATCCGCGACAACAAAAAGTGACAGTGTTTGTTTTATGACGCGTCTTTTTACAGTTCCGCACATAAATTGGCCACTGTCCAAGTTCGACTCCGAATCCGACTCCCACTTGCAACGCGAATATGATCCGATGCGGTGCCCAAATGCGTCACCACAGCAATTAACCCAAATTGCATTTACCGGCCAACAATTGGGCGGCAACTGGAAAACACAGCACGCCCAACAACCCAACAACACAACAACAACAACAACCACAGCTCCGGGCAACCTCACGACTATCGTTTTATCTCTCTCGCTTCGTGGTGTGGTTGTTGTTGTTGTTGGTGGAGTGTCTGTGCCACTTTTTTTGTTTTCTGCGTTTCTCACTTTTCTACAGTTTCCAATTGCAATTTGCATTCGTGCTCTTTGCTGTTGCTGTAATTTGCTGTTGTTGCTGTTGTTGCTTGGCAGTCTGCATAGATTTTAAACGTGCTGTATTCTATTCATACCCTTTGCCCTGCATCGTGTGTGAAATGAGGAAGGCAAACTTTAAACCTTTGTTAACCCTTAAGAGCTTAGGAAATGATAATAATTTACTGTAGAAAATTCTTTTGATAATCTTATTAAGAATCAATACAGTTTTAATTGAGGTTTGCGGGTATGGTAGGTTGAAAGGGTATGTTTTCGTCTATCACTGCTGATAAGAAGCCTAATTTTAAACTTCTGGTTCTCATTGCAACATTTAACCACCGGTGAACAACGGCAACATCTTAAACATCGTGCTTATGTTCTTGTTGTTGTTGTTGATCTTGTTTACTTACCAAAAAAAAAAACAAGTTTAAGTCATGGACATTAACCCTTGTGCTCCTTACCGAAAATACCTAAATTAATTTACTTAAATGTATGAGCAACAAAAAAAATAAAAAAGCTTTAGAAGCTAAGATCATCATTGGTAAAATAAATACTTTGAATAATAATTTTATTATGTTTTGGGAACTTCGTCACAAATTTCACATAATGAGTTTGTTCTATTGTTATGTTTACTTTGCTTAAAAAAAATATATTAAGATAAAAAGCTGCGATGATGGGCTCGTTCCTAAAGGTATTTATTTTTTGACGAAATCTCAATGATTCATCTGCGTACAACTGGAAAATTTGGAAAGGTAAGATAAGATCTACAACACAATCGTGACACATACAATTTTGCTTCTTAATAAACAATTTAAAAACAACCAACCATTCTTAAAATATAATAAAAAGCATTTTAACAAATAAAATATTTGCTTAAACAACAATGTTTAAATTGAGCTTGTTTTTGTCGTCATGCGTCGCAAGTGTTAAGGCCAATTTTGAATGCGGCTTTCGCAGTCGTCGGTTTTTTGTGGGTCACGGTGGACCAGTTTTTGTTTTGGAAACAGAAGGAAGAAATTGTGTGCTGCATACAATTTGGAACACAGCGCACTTTCCCGCTTACTATTTTGACTGCTTTTTCGGCTAACTGCAAAGAACTGATGGACAATTTCACAAGATTTAAAAAAAAAAAAAACATTTACAACCGTTATGCGCTGGAAGGGGTAGCGGTATATGCACTCTCTCGCTCTCTCGCTCTCTCTCTGCTAAGCTTTATTTGATGCGTTGAGCGCACGTTTGAATTCGTGTTTGGGCATAATCTGCCAATAATAATACACTCTGCAGTTGTTGTTGTTGTCGTCTTATGCAAATCAAAGATACCGTATATTATTATTGTGTATTGTAACAGAATCTGCGCTCTGGCAGTTTAAATGCCTAATTTCCGCTGATTCAGCGCGGCATTGTCAATTTCTGATTTTCTATGCCAAAGACTTATTAGTGAATCTCTGTGGCATAACTCTGCATCTTGCCTCATCGCTATATATATTTCTCGGGTGTTACATGATGACTTGCAGCGAACGGCTTTTGCCTCTGTCTTTCGGCTTGCGTGCAAACCTCCAATACAAAAACCCCAAAAGAATGCAGTTTGTTAAATCACAGCGAATGTTGAATGCACTGTAATTTTATCTCGAACAAGTTTTATAACGCTGAGTGCAACTTCATCTTGCAGTGTATTAACAACAAAGCTTTTTTTTGCCGCTCAGGCAACCAAAACCAAAGCCGAAACTAGTATGAGCCAACTAAATAAAGGCACAATACACACACACAACACACAACACACACAAAATGCATTTTGTATATGAAACTGGCAATTGATGTTTGTGGCCTAAAGAGTTTGAAGCTGGGCTGCAATTCAACTTTGACATTCAATGCGGTTTATATTAATAGTTGTCACAGACAATTTCGACAGTTTTTCTCCAGTTTCTTCTCCATTTCTTTCATACAAAAATATGCGAGTTCCATTTAAGCAATCATCAGATGAATCTTTTTCGCATTCATTTTCAGAGCAGACCAGACTCTAAACTGGTTCTGAGCTCTTTGTTTCACTTGCGGCTAAGCGGCATTTTGATCTTAGCCACAACGTTACGTGAAGCATCCACTTGCTGCAGTGAAAACAGTTAGTTCCGATGCCAATAACCTGAAAGGAAAGCAAACCTCATCAGTTCACTTACACAGAACGTGACAAATACTCACTTTTTTTGTATGTGACAAACAGAATCATAAACTATATCTCACTTTGTAGATAAAGAGTGTGTCGCACAACACCTACTAATAAACATGAGCAAACTGGCCACAAACGCCTCTGGCTGTAAGCCACCTAAATATATGTATGATAAACGTAAAGACTTATTTATAATTGTCAGATAATTGTCTGGTTCTGCTTTTTGTGGCAGACATCGAAAATAGCAGCTGATTCAAAAATTGAGAGCACAGAGAAGACCTAATCGGTTCAACGCTGACTGATACTGACTTTAGTAGGGCACACTTCTGCTTCTTCTTCTACTTCTGTCGTTCGGGTCGTTAGCAATTGTTGTTGTTGTTTTGCTTAATTGGATTTTGAGCGCGTCAAGCTGACTACAAATACAACATACATACTACGATGCTTGTTCTACATGCTAAACAAATGATGACTTTTTCTCTTGTTCCTATTTGCATTTGCTTTTTCATACTCTTACTCAGGTTTTGCCAACTATGTTGCGGGCTTTGGTAGAATAGTTCAATGAAATCGACATTTAATGGCATATATCCAATCTATACCATACAACAAATTGTACAGCGAAGGTCGGAGAATGATCGATCATCAAAAAAAAACATAACTGTGCATGCAAACAATTTGTGTCTTTTAGTTTCCTAAGCTTCAGAGCAATTGAAACAACCAAAAAGGACTTTGAGCAATGGGAATGGCAATTTCTTATCTATACATCAAACTCTATTCGACTGATGTGATTTGGCAGCTTTTAGTGTATTCCACCTTTGGTATTTTTTTTGTAGCTTCTTGCTCAGTTAAGAATGGCATGCATGAATTTATGTGTTAGCCAGGTAAAAAGCGGAAACGCCACGCAGAAATTTACGAGCATTTGCCCGATGGCTTCTTCTTCTTTTTAGGCATGGCTGACGGCGTTGAAGCGTTGAGCAACAAGTGGTCAAGTCAACGTCCACGTCCACGTCCAGTTCTAATCACATTAGCACACTGACCAACAATGGGATATTAGAACAAACGTTCACGACCCGGCCATAATTAAGCGGCAAGATCCATTGTTTAACTTGGCCCGAAGGTGTTGTTCACAGACCACAGACCACAAACAGCCCACGCCAATGAGCCATTGCGCAAGATTTATAACGCCTTTGGCTGTAGGTAATGTACATAATACTAACTACTTGAGGCTTCCGTTAGAATTGCAAATGTGGGTCTAGGTCGACGACGTCGCCTTTTAGCTAGCTGTGTGCAGCCAGCTGAGAAATTCTTTTGACGTCTATTTTTGGGGCTGCCATTTCGGTTAGTGTGTGACACAAATGTTTGGGGTCTTTGGTCTGGCGAAAAGCAAATTACAATTTGCTTGCCAAGTGACGACTTTTGAGAATGTGACAGCCAAAATAGACGATGCTGATGTTGATGCTGATGGTGATGGTGATGTGATTGGGGGCAGAAATACAGAAATCATGGCATGGGATAGCAATTTAGCGCCGCCTTTAACACTGGCAGGGTCGCTACTCTGCCTTCTTTTATGCCGCCTCCATTCGTAAACTCGTTTCCGTCTACCTTGGCTTTGTTTTTGTTGATGTGTTGATTACAATTATTTTCAATTAAATGTGAGAGCACCCAAAAGCTCTTTCCATAGTCTGTTTACATATTGTAGCCAGCCAAACAGCTGTTTTCACTGAGCGTGAGAGCTAACGCGAGAGTGAGCGCACGTGAGAGAGATAGAGAGAGAGCTGTAAACGAAAAGCTAAGCCCCCTGTAAAACTTTTTGTCAATTGATTGAGCGGCGGCCCCAACAACAACAATAACACAATACACGACGAGGCATCACGTAGTAGGAAAGCAAAGCAAAACGAAGCATAGCGAAGCCAACAAACAAAACTCACTGGCCCGCTGCTGTGCCTCAGTCAGTTGTTATCGGAGCTTGCTGCCGCTGTCATGTCCGAAACGTAGACGCGCACGGTTCGTTTGCTTGCTGGTTGGTTTTTTCAGTTTTCAGTGTTTGGGTCGGGCACACAGGTCTGGTCTGGTCTGGTCTTGATTGACTTTACCTTACCTCTTCTTCGTTTTCTGTTCGGTTTACGGTCGCGCGCGCTCTCACACTCTCTCTTTTAAGTTTTACATCTCCCACGCGCGCTCTCTTGACATCACACAAATAATACATTATATAGTTGGTTATTTTGTTTGTGGCTGCAGAAAATTTACTTAAATTACAAATTAAGCCATCCAATAAATGTATAGTAGTTGCGTGCAGTGCATATCTATTTAAATAATAAACAAAAAATACTATATACATTTGTTTGTTCCTATTAAGTTGGCTTGCTGTGAATGCAAATTTAATTCTACCTATAATACCTGTGCATAGTATATTTGTATAAGTATAATAATCAATTTAAATAGAGAAACCAAAATTTCTTTGGTGTGCGCCTCAAGTTCATGGCTTTTGGTTGTCAAAACAACAATTTTTCGTGTGTACTTGCGCAAAGTGAAATTATTTGGCGCAGTGAAATTATTTATAACAAAAACTTAAATGTACTCATCTCTCGTCAGTTATGGATCTCGAATCTATCAAAACTATCACACATTGTACAAATGTATGTTTGTTTGTCTGCCGGTCTTTTGGTGTCTGATTGTTCTGTTATCTTTGTATCTTATCGTTTGTTGTTATACAGCGTGACAAGCATGAATGAATGAATGTGCATTTATACAGATGTACGTACATACGGTTATGTACACATATGTAGCGATGAACTGTACAACCGTGTAGTACAAGCTGCTGTAGTTTGTATTTGATTGCATAGTTGTTCAATTTGTATACACACACATCGCTGTTTCCATCTCTATCGTCAGCACTTTTAGCGCTGATAACGCACACAGTTAGCTCTTTCAACTGTCTCTCTCGTCTTATCGGACTGACCCCCTCCAACGACCTAGCACCGGTCACTTATATACTTCTCTGTGTGTGTGTGTGTGTGTGTTGTTTTTGCAAAATCACTTGTTTGTGATGCTTTCGCGTGTGCAAAACTCGCCAGTTTTCATTGTCGTCAGTCGATTAGCAAAATCGCACAAATTGCTAAATGTCTTCATCATCAGATGCAAAAGCAAGTTTTAATTGTATGTAAAGCGGAGAAATAATAATATTAATAATAATAATATAATCGCGAGTGCATAAATAAAACGAATATTGTATGTATTTATAATTGCATTTAATTCAAAGCGGAAATACTCCAATACAAATGTACAGATGCACAACAATAAGTGATTGTTGCAATATAAAAATATAAGTATAATAACAACGTAGTATGTACATTGTATACATATATAAATACCATATGCAATAAAGCGGAACAGCAAGACAAATAAAAGAAAACAAATAAAAGGTGCAACAAAATCCGAGATTTCAAGTGAAGGTAAGTCCAATCACTAATTAGCTAATTAGCTACTTATTTGATGTACCGTTAAAATGCCCAATGTTGATACCGGGAAATTAGTACACCCTCACTACCATGGTAAAAAACCGCCAGAAAATCAATACAAGTTGATTTGCTGACGTTGTTTGTACCCTCATCTGTACCTTCCTGCCCTTTATCGCTAGCTTTTCATTAGCAACAGCTGATTGCACAAGTTACTGACAAAATGACCTCCTACCTTGAACCAACCCCCGCCGAAATATGTACATATATTTACTGTCTAACCTTGGCACGCCTTGCCCTGTGGGAGTGGCTGGTGGCTATTTCTTCTGGCGCCTTATTAGTTTGTGCCCAGACGACGCGTCGCTTGTTTGTCACACATGATAAACTTACGCTGGACCCTCCTGATCCAGTGCTTAGCTTTTACTTCTCTGTTCTGTTAGTTGTTGTTGCTGCTGTCACTGGCTTAAGTGGCGTGTACTCTGCTACTCTCAAGTGCTGCATTTGCTACTACATCATGTCAATCAACATTGTCCGTCAGCCGTCAGTTGCAATGGGTGCTTATGTATGTGTGTGATTGTGTGGGTGTATGTGTGTCCCACAATTCCCTTGTCTAATCAGGCCAACATATAACAACAAACCCACACCAAATGTCAACAGCAACAACAGCAAGCTTTTGTTTTTTTTTTTTTTTTTTTTTTGCTTGTTTTTGACACTAGCAGCGCCTGCGTGTAGAAAATCCTGTCGGCTGCTCTCTTGCTCTCTCAACCACGTGACTTTTCTCTCCACGTTCTCCGCTGTCAGCTGCTCTTTGACTTTTCTTGTTGAGCCCCAGGGCATATGAAAGCTAACTCAGAGCTTTAACGGCTGTTGCCAAGCCAGCGTCAAATGCATCCTCAAAAGCTTTTTTATTTGTTCCTGCACTTTAGCATTTGCTCTTGCATCATGTTTTTTGACACTTGTTGATGTCATTTTTATGATGGTGTCAGTTTTAGCTAAACACAAACAGACGATATTTAGTAGGAAGTCATAAAAAGACTTATGTCTGCTTAGTAAATTTGCGGTTTTCTTGACTAATTACAGTTGGTTTTTCTTTGTTTACTTTCACTCGCCTTGCTCGCATTCTAAAGTGAAAGGAGCTACTTATACATAAGTAAATTGTTGTTTATGATGGTGCTCTGGTGCTTTCTAAAAGATCTCCACTTACTAAGCAGTTGCCAACAAGTTCGCCATTCACCATACACACACACACACACTCATACGCACATGGAAATAAATCGTGTATATTTTACGAGCTTAAAAATACACCCACATTATGCTGAAGCGATACAAAACTGACGAGCAACATTCTATTTCAATTAGTGTAACTGACCTATGCCATTTGAAGTGGCCCAAACATTAATCAGCACGTTTCCAACACATTGTTGTGTTGTTTGCATTGGCCTTTGTTTATAGCCACACACAACCAAAAAGAAAAACAAAAACTGGCCACAGTAGCAAACGGAAAACATTTTCAGTGTCTTGTGTGCTTTTTGGCGAAGCTCAACCGCTGCTGAGCATTCACCACAACAACAACAATCATAATAATAGCAACAACAACAAAAAAGCAATGTTATCGACTCCGAGCTTCACACGAACATGAAACCAATGGCAATGTTTTTGTTGTTTGTTTGTTTGCTCTTTAATTTCTCATATCGAGTTTGATTTCTGATTTTTTTTGGGGGGATTCTTGTGGTATGTTGGAAATGTTTTTTTAATACGCCCCAAAAAACAGTTTGTGCTGTTAAGCTTTTTAAGTTTATTATTTAGCTTTACTTGGGATTAAAAGATTTAAAATACAAAAAAAAGAAAGTCCCTTTAGCAATCCTAAAATGACTGTTGTTAATATGAAATTAGGCCAACTTTAATGTTTGGTAATTTCTATAATTTTCGCAGCTAACTATACTAACTGAAAATTGATATGAATGCCTAAATTACGGAGTTTACTCGCAATTTAAAGTCACGCAAATTCATCTTTTGGTGCTCCATTGATTATGCCGTAACTGCCGGCAATTTCCATTTGATCAATCATATTAAGTGCTATTTGCGGATATATATTTTTGACGAGCTGTCCGCTATTTTGATATATATATTTTCTGTGCCGGGAAATTTGTGTGAATTAAAAAACTGGTAACTGTGCGAATGCTCACGACTCAGCGATAAGTGCAAAAGCTTAGTTATTTACGTGGAAACAAAAGTGTTTGCATCATATGTATGATTTATTAAATGCTTTTTGACATTGACGTTTAATACCTGCCACGACTTCGTTGTTGTTGTCACATGAAGGCCCCGTTTTACCGTTACCTCTTCAATACCATTGCGTGTACATCATTCAGAATACCATTCGATTCGATTTCTTTTTTGCTTCGATTCGTGGCTGTTTCTCTTTTGACTAACTGTTGTTTTTTTTTTTTACTGCATGCATAACATAAAATATGCAACCACGCAGAATCGCACAATAAATTTATACAAAATCTGTACGTTTTTTGGTCAACAGTTCAGGTTACACATTAAAAAGCCATTTTTGTCATTACATTGCAATTTATTATGAATTCCCAACAGAGCTTCAATGTGAACTTTTAAAAAGTTCAAAGCATACTGTTTGCTTAGTTGCCAGGATGGTGTGTAGATGGCGTTGCCTGCCAAAGCTCATAGGCAGCGCTTAGAATTTAGCCTGACGAAAGCTCTGTTTGCCCAGCACTTGTTGCGCCAAAGGTGACTTCATTTAATGAAATCAGCTTGGTCTGCAAGTTCTTATCAGTTGATACTGGGAAAGAGGTGCTGATAAACAGCTGGATGATTAGCTGATAAAGGGCGCCAACTGCAACAACGAACTGCAGTTGAGCTCATAATGAACGCGACGTATGTATGTGTACATAGTGTACATACTTGCACTTATGTACATATGCAAATACAACTGTACTTTATGTACTCACTTATTTTTGTGCCCGAGACACATCGCGTGGGCTGCGAACGTGCGCGGCAACAACAATAGCCGAAGTCACACAAAAACACTAATAAAAATAATAATAATAATAATAATAACTGAAGCAACTGCATGGAGAAAACAGAAAAACACAACAACAAACAACAGTCGTTTGGCAAATGTCACGTTTATGTAACATTGTTTTGGGAAAATGAAACGGTTTCTCGTATTAGCAAACGAATCTCATAAGCGATCCCAAAAACAACAAAAGACAAATAACAATTGCCCAAATTTCAATTGCCGATGCTTAAAAAATGCGCACAAATTTTTGGAGGTTTTGAGCTGGTTTGCAGCACGAAAATTAAATTAAATATTGCAAGCGACATAAAAGCAAAGCTCAAAAATAAATGACGTGACATCAAAACAACAACTAAAATCAAAATAAAAACAGTAAACAATGAACAGTACCAGCTAAATGTAAACCACACAGAAACGTGCGAGCCGGTTTTTTGCATTGAATTTTAATGAGAGTGTGCGAACATAAAAAAAAAGATACAAAAAGCGATAAACAATTTATAAATAAATTTTTTTTGGGGGAGGCAAAAAGCTTCAATTTAAGTCTTTAAATCCTAAAAACGAACCCGACAAGGTCACTAACATTTCAAGCTTTAAGTACGGTGATGTTTTCCTTATTAATTAAATATAGATATAGTCATAAATTGTAACAGGAAACCCAATCAATATTCCTTTCATAAAACCGGTTCAGTTCTAAGCAACTTTTACATATCAACATAGTTGTATGCACATATATATGTTAACTCTTCTCTCTTGCGTTCTACATAAATTTGCATATTGTTTAAGAAAGACAACGGCCAAAAAGAATACCAACAGTTTTAGTAACTGTTGCAGACAAGCTGACAACAGCAGAGAAAAAACTTGCGATAAAAAAAAACACAAACTGTGTCAATGAAATTTTTGGTCATTAAATTGCAATGAAATCGCATTGAAAGAATGCCAGACATTTTGTAGTGTGACATCTTGAGCTTGTCAACTGTTTTGATAACCTTTCAAGGCATGAATGACAGTTTATCAGAATATATTTTGGTATAAAATTCAATTCAAGACAACTCTTTAAGTATATTTTAATAAGAGCCAAGTTAGTTTAAACTCTTTCAGTTATGAATCAGAAACTTGTTTATTTCGAGGTTTTTGATGGGCTTGCCGCTGAGCGAGTATCAATGAGAGTATATATTTTAATAATTAACTAGCAATTTAAATTTGTTTGCTAAACGAATTATGCTCAGACTCAAGCTCAAAACAAGTTAGACTAGTCGTCAACAAGAGCGTCATTCAATGAAAAAAAAGAAGAAGGCGACTTCACATCCATTCTTTGGCCACATTTGTTGTGCTGTTCGAGCGGAGCGGCTGTGTTAAATAACTTAAATATTTTATATCTGATATTAGTATGCAAAGCAACGCATCGCACTCTAGATAGAAAACCAGGAAGCCGCAGCACATGCCAAGAGTTAATGTTAGTTTATCTGTTTTGTATGCTTGTTGGGTGTGTTGGAAGGGTGTAGAGACGGTTATTACATTGCTTGTTGCTTGTTGGTTGTATCATAAGCGCACTTGAGGTTTGTTTGAAATTGGAAATTGGCTTTCCCTACGCGGATTATTATATTTCTCTAAAGTGCAGTGTTGAAAACATTTCCGTTGCATTTAATGATATTATTTTAATCGGTCATTGCTACCATTGAAACCCTCATGAGCTTTCCACAACCACGTAGCTGCATAAACCGTTACCAGCAACGTCATTCCTCGTTGATGATATCTTCTTGAGCAGAAGTACAAATGGCAATCAACAATAAAAAGAGTATCATCAAATAATACAAAATAATTGTATTATGTTCCTTTTTTAGAATCGAAGATGCCGTTAATCGTTGCTGCTCTTGTTATTATTGTTATTAGGCAGCATGATTAATCATAAATTTAATTTTTATAAATGTCTTTCTGTCTCGTAAAAATGTGAAAATCATTGCAAGCATCAATTGTTGATTTAGCCCCTAAGCTTTAGGTTTCGCTCAAGCTAATGAAGCGCATTTAACTGAGATGTGTTGTTGAGTGTATCTGACAGATACTTTACAGTGTTGTTGCTTTGTTGTAACTGTGCCAGTGACACAGAAGCGAGACACAACTTAGACAAACATCAACATTGACACAAAGAGAGAAGTTTCTGGCCTGCGAAGCTGGTTCGGAAAGGTTAATGAGTTATAAAACTTATGGCATACGGTTTTGCTTACTGAAAATGATACGCATTATTAAAATCGCATATGTCAGAGATAATTTGGACTGAGAGAGAGAGAGAGAGATATAGAGATACAATTTTCTTTCTGCTTGTTGGTCTGTGGCTGTTTTTGTTACGCTTTCCAGAACATGACTTGTATATTTTCGGCAATGCTTTCATTTTTGGGGGAATAGAATTTCACGCCAGCTTTCTGTATGAAGACAGAACTATAATAGCATTTATTTAAAGAGCAGAGCGAAAAGTCTCAATCTCTGAAGCAGTGGCAGCGGCAGAAGTAAAACGGCCCAGAGAAAAGTGTGTCAAACATTTTACAAAAGTGCAAAGCTTATGAACAGAACACACACACACACAGAACAATGCCAAATGGGGGCAAAGCCAACGGGCAGCATTTAAGGCGGAAAAAAAGACGCTGGAAATACAAAGCGTAACTGTATTTTGTTTTAGCCTTTTATTTATTTATTTTTTTTTGGTAAGTCTGAAGTCAGGTGAAAGAGGGCGACGTAATTAAATCTTTTAGAATACAGCCAAATTGTTGCGCTATGTCTTGCAACACTTACACCACCAACAACAACAACAACAACAACAACAACAACAACATTGGCCATGCTTGAGTTAACTGCCAAAGCTCTGCGCTTACGGTTCTTTTATTTTTTGGGCTAGACATTTTGGATGTGAAGAAATACAGAAAAAAAGATACTTGCTTTAAAAAAGGTAGCAGACGAACCGAACTGAACCGAACCGCAACCAAAAGCCCAACCTTAAAATAATTGCTTGCCAGTTGACAGACAGAAGCTTAAGCCGAACGAAAAGGGGCGTGGCTTTTAACCCTTCTTATCGAAATCTGTCGCAATATGGACAGTCTGTGTCTACTCCAGCCTAAACAATATTTTTAAGGTACATTTAATTTGCATACATTTCCCAACACTGAACCGGTCAACGAGTTTTTGTTGTTGTCTGATTGATTTCGATTCGTTTTTTCGTTGAATTTCAGTTCGAACGGTAGTTAAATGAAAATCGTCTGCTGTGTCAGCAAAATTGTTTGGTATTTATATAAAGTTTAAATGTAATTGCGCGTTGATGTCGCAGATTGTTCACTTTGATTTCCATACACACTAAAGTGTGTCACAGTGCAATTTTTAAAAGTTACAAAGTCAGCAGCTTTCTGTCAGTAAGGTTCAATAACTTCTTGCTGAAAGCTACAGCTGTACTTGAGAAATGAATGTGAATAAAACGCACCTTGCATGCTTGAAATAATTTTGAATTTATATTTACCGTGGCCTAAAGCTGAGCTTAATTACATTTAATTGCATTTGCAAGCTGTAAAATTTGCATATTAGCGCAGCAATTCACAAATAATATTCGCAAATAAATTAGCGATGATTGAATTTAAAATCCGCTTTCGTTATAAATGCCAAATTTTTGGTTAAAGCCTTGTTTGGGCTTTCTATTCTACGTATGTGCATTTAAATGTGTGCAAAAATTAGCACATTTTGTTGTCTTTAGGAATAATGAATATGAAATGACGAACCGCTAACATAACCCTGAACTATTTTTTGTTGTGTTATACAACACCGCCAAGAAATGTTTAATGGGCTTTTAGCCTTGTACGTGAATTGTTTTTGTTGTAAGCTACTTAAAACTGAACATATATACAATATATAAATATTTGTTTGTTGATGTCTTAATTGTTCACTTTGATCTGGAATGAAGATCAGTCTGTATAAATATAAATAGCAATAAACTAATAATGCCTCTAGTGTAAATGGAAAAATATATTGCATTACGTAATTTAGTTGAGATACAAATATATAAAGCATGCACTTGTACTGCGCATTTATCTGTAAGGGTAAATACAACTTTATATACACCATATATCGCTTTATTGTTGTGTTCGTTTGAGAGAGAATATTTCTTGTTTGTGTTTCTGTTTGCTGAGGCGTGAAATGGCAGTTTAAAAAAACGCATGTCAAGCTAAAATTTTAATTTAAAAATACAACTATTTTAGCAATAAACTTCCGTTTTGTATGCCGTTTGAGGAAAATGCACATGCGTGAGAAAACTGTGGAGAAAGAGATTAAATAAATGAATTTATTGAACGATGGAAAACAAATGAGTTGCACTCGAAAGTCAAACTATAGTGCGTGTGGCAAAAACAAGTTGCTGCTGCTGAGAAAATAATAATTTTACGCATGAGATTAAAAAAATAATAAATAAATCTACACGTACACTAAGAGTAATAGAAAGATAATAGCAGTATCCACAGTTTCTAGTGCTGGGTAAAGAACAAAATCATAATTATAGAATTTATATTTGAAAATTCCATCTACATCTGTACATTTTAGACACAACATACATATGTGGATTCAGATTATATTGTAAATTTATTTTAGCCTTCGCATTGTTACATTATGCACATAAAAAAGTGCTCATTGTTCTAATTTTTTTTCGAAACTTTTAATTGTAGTTCAGGGACTTTGTTTTGTAATTGTTGAAATCAAATTAAAAGTCTCATCCATTTAGTCATTCGTTCAGTTGTTCAGAGCTTTATAAAAATAGACGCCTCTATTTATAATGCTCTAATTCGGTTGGCATGCTACCCAGTTGAGGTTTTTTCGTCTAAAATTTAATGCGAAACTAATTTTGACGAAATTTCATTTCGTGTTTTGAACTTGTTTACTTTTAATTATAATAAGTATAATATACCGCTTCGTGGCCTGAGCTGATAGCTTTAGATTGCTCTCAGGGTAATTTAAGTGTGGCCATGTCTATTGTTTTTGTGTTTTTTGGCCCTAGCTGCTGTTTATCAATCTTCAATATTGACCTTTGCCTTTTTTTGCCTTCTTCTTTGCCTTTATAGCTAAGCTGAATTAAATACATAGCACACAAACACACACACACGTACACATAGTGTTTGTTATTGCTTCTGTTTTCGCACCTTTGCTCGTTGGGGGACAATAAAACTGTTGTTGTTGTTGTTGTTGTTGACATCCGCCTCAAGAGAGCCAGAGAGCCACTTCTTTCTCTTCTCGTGTTCGCTCTTTGTCCCATTTCCAAGCTCTTTAAATTGATTCGATATCGCGCAGCAAGAAAGAAATAGATTTGAGGCTCCGTATCAATTGGATTAGACCAACAAGTGCGAGACGATCTGTGACTGAAGTTAATTAATTTGAAGTGCTGCATTCCATAAACAATGCCGTTATTCATTGATTAGTCACCGTTCTCAGGCTGGCCAGCTGATAACCCAATTAGCTAGCGTTGGCCAAATGATGATAAAATAATTGCATTTAATTCAATTTGATTTCAATTGAATGGCGCAAAAACGCAAAGAAGAAGAAGGTTCAGCACAAAGTGAAACGCATTCTGCTTCCACTTCCCGTTTCACTTCCACTGTTCTTTAATTTCATTTTCAAGCAGCAGAGATTTCTAAGCTATCTTTCTCGCACTCGCTCTTACTTTCTAATGAGTCTTGGAGCTTCAATGAAAGTTCAATTAGCGTGTGCACAGAGCGAAAGCTAACGAAAGAGGAATGAGAAAAGAAAAATACTCAAGAACTATTCCCATTCAGCTGCATAAACAGTTTATCATACCAATTGGCATATGTATATAAGTAGTACCGTTAAGAGCTTTCAAAGCTTGCACTTTTATAAATCAAGATCTTGGGCTTTTGTATTTTAATTGTACATCGACCTTAAAAATGTTATCGACTCTGACAATTTTAATCCAATTTTTATTTCATCTGATTGTTGGAGTAAACTTTGCCTAGAAATTAAAAAAGACATGCGAAATCGATTTAACTTCCTTTTTTTTCATTATTGACATTGCGATTTATATTTTTTGCATTGTGGAAAAATATAATCAAAAAGTTTCTGACACTCTTCGTGTGGAAACGCGGTTTTTTTTTTCCGTTTGAGAGAATTGCTGTTTTAAAATTGGTTCGCATTTTATAGTTTTAATTTCTTTCTTTTTTATGGTTATGTGTTTTCACGATTTTTTAATTTGTTCTTTTTTAGTTATGCTGAAATTTAATTGTTTTGGCAAAGCGTTTTTAACACTATTTTTTTGGTCTCACTCGGATATTGATTTAATTATTTATACAATTTCGTGACATCAATATCAGTCAGCTTAATGTTTAAAGTGGTTCATATAATTTAAAAACCTTAAAAATAAAATTTTAAATTGGACTATAAGGCATAATTCGTTATATTATTTATTTTAAGTTAATGCCAGGCAAAAATAGTTGTAAAGACTTTGAATTGATTCGTTATGTATTTTACAGAAATATACAGCGGCATAAATCACTGAAAGTATCTGAAAATAAAACGAATAAAAATAAAGCAGAATGTTGGCGTTAAGTATATAAATGTCATTTTTATTAAATGTCGATGTAAAGTTCAATCAGTCAATCAATTTGTTCAATCTGGACGTTAATTAAATGATATATATGTATGGTTGATTTTGGCAACATGAGACAATATCATTAAGGCTTGACATTTTTACCAAAATTGTGCTTAATTCTTACAACTTAAATTAAATAATAATTACTTGTATCTCTTTAAGCTCAGCTTTTCTTTAATTTTTGGTTTTTCCTTGTTTAATGGATTATTATTGTTTTTGGTCATTTGAATTAATGACATTGCCATTAATTATCGTCATGTTGACAGTTGTTGTTTGTTGTAGTATTTTCTTTATACTCTCGGCTGGTGTTTCTGTCATTATAGATGACACTTTCTTGGCCATACTTTGTTTGTGTTTTACTTTTTCTTGAGCTTAAGCTTCGTCCCACAACACAGCTCTTTAAGTCTAACCACTCTAACCTTGGTCTTTACATATATATATTTGAGCTCATTAAAGGCTAGAGTCGCATGTCAAGCACCGTTTGAACTCTTTGCACACTTTGGTTAGGCGGTACCTAGGCGGCACCCAGCAGCCTTATACATACTTCCGTCTAGGCCTGCTAATTATTTTTATGGCATTTTAATGGCTTAATTAAACAATTTACTTGAAGCTTCACGATAGTTCAATTATGTAAACAGCTGCAAGCGCTTTGGGAGCCAGAGTCTGGGCTCCAAGCTTCAAGATGCAAACAATTAAACGTTCATTAAAAAAACTGAGGCAAAAAGAATTGCAGCAGAAGATTAAGAGAGACGTAGCCGCAGCTGCAACAACAAAGCATCTAATTGTACTACATCAAGTGCTATCAAGTTATTCAAGTAATTGTGGGTGTGTGAGTATCCAATTGGAGGGGGAACGAGTGTAGAATTTTCTGCGCCAATAAGCAATCCACAGACCTTAAGGCGAATGCCTTGCCTCACTTGCCTCACTTGTAAACTAATTCAATTAACAACTAAGCTGCTTAACATTAAGTGCCTTTAGTGGTTGTGTACATGTGTGTGTGTGTGTGTTTGTGTGTGTGTTTGTGTGTGTGTGTGTAATGGCTTTGAGGAGACTCAAAAGGTTGACCCATAACTCAGCTGACAACTGCAATGTTTTAATTAGTTAGGCACAAGTAGTATCAAAATTCAAGGCATCTGACAAATTGCACTTTAAACATTTACACACAGTTTAGTTGGCCAATTTGAACATTGCCTAAGATGCCATAAGTTAGGCCTTTGATCTTATGTATGTTGTCATTGACATATTGACAGTTTTGGCCTAAACTTTGTCCAAGTCACGTCAAGTGCATAGAGCTCGTATTTCTGGTTCGTTTTTTAAGTAAAAACTGGGTTGAGCAGTTAATCAAATCGTCGAGCATTTACATATTAATCAAGTTTGCTTTTGTGCTCTCTTTTTTTTTGCAGACAATCGCCGGCGTTCGTTGTGTGGAGTATAGAGTGGGTAAGTAAAAGCAAACAAACAATGCTACAGCGAAAACTTTTCACACAGACAATTTTGCAACGTTTACTTAACGTACTTATCAAAGCAGAGAGACAACTAGAGAATTGACGTCAGATTATTTTGTTTTACTATCATAAGCATCGCATTTTTGGATAGTTTCCCACAGTTGTTTTCAGTTTGTAGCTTTATCTAATTCTGCGGCAGTTCTCTCGCATTGTAAAAACTTATCTTCAAGTGTGTGTATTTACCTCTTGGTTCACACTCTTTATTAAATAAGCAGCTAGCTGATAATTAGATAGCAGCCAGAAATAAATATAAAATTGCATTGTGCTATCGGTCATGTGCTACTTTTGATTTGCATGGTTGCCATAAAAGCTTTTTTGTTTTTTTTTTTTTTATCATCAAGCTGGTAAAATTTATTTGCTCTTTGCTGAGCACGGGGTCGGTGTCGGGGTCTGGGTCGCATGTAATCTTGGGGGCTTTTCTGCTATATCAACTGGAGGCATTAGCATGTCAGGGGCAGATAAAAAATTGCGCATGGACAATGGAATTAGGTACATTTGTACAACTGTGCATGACAAAGAAATACCCAAATAGCTTTGTTAAATATTTGCCACCATCAAAATTTCTCTGTTTTCAGCGAAAAAAAAAGTTAGGCCTTGCCCTATTGACTGAACGAAATTGGAACACTGAGAGATTTTTAAAAAAATAAAACGCAGAATAAGTTTTAAAACTGTGCAAATAAACAACTAATCAAAGTGTTTTTTTTTATTTATTATGCGTGTTAAAAAGTAATTTGAAACGTCAATACATTTGAAATAAATTGTATTTGTGAAGTACATACTTATTTCTAATGGAAACTAAATCTAATAGACAAATACATTTATCTAAATAAATAGGAGTACCATTAAATTAAAATATCATTTGATAGCGTTAATCTAATAGCACAATTAAGGCCACCAATTAGCCAACTTTCGCAAGCATCAGCACAAATGCTACTAAAATTAATTTAATTTAAATGCAATTGCATAATTACGGTATCTAAAATTGCAAGCTAATAGAAATCAATAGTAAACAAAGCAAAATCGATTTGTTTCTCGGCTATTTGTTCGTATTTGCTGTAGATAACCGTGGCTGGCAGCTTGGGTAAATACATAGTAGAGTAAGTAAATATTTGCGCATATTTCCACTGTCATAAGAGTGTTGCACATACGCAACGTGGGCCCGACTAATCGGACACACACAAAGATGAACCAACTGCTGCTTGTATTTATGCAAATGTTTTTAATATGTTGCCACAACAGTTTTTATACCCTGAACCCATAAAATGGGTAAAAAGGGTATAATGGTTTTGTGCAAATTATGTAACAGGCAGAAGGAAGCATCTCCGACCCTATAAAGTATATATATTCTTGATCAGCATCAGCAGCCGAGTCGATATAGCCATGTCCGTCTGTTTGTCTGACTGTCTGGATGTATGAACACGTCGATCTCAGAGACTATAAGAGCTAGAGGCTCCAGATTCCGATTTCGATTCCGATTCGATAACATTAAAATCTTGAATTTGGAAAATGTGAAATTTGTTTTAGAAACTTAATTCAAAATAATGAAAATCTGTGAAAATTTAATCGAATCGGCTGAGAAACACCAGACATATCGAAGATTGAAGTTTAGTCACAGATGCATACATAAAATTATTATACGCGTTATGTATAGGGTTCGGGGTATCTCCTAGTCGGGAAATCTCGACTAGAGCCTTCTTACTTTTTTTTTTTTATTGTTTTTAATCAAAATAGTTGGTACTTAGTATATGCTTTTTTGGCCCACTTTTCAAAGTGTTTCGTTGTTATCAAACTTTTTACAGAAGCCAAAAATTAAAAACGTGTGGAAAAGTCTCAATTTAATGAGCAAAAATCGAGGTAAACGCCTGCATTTTTGCATTTATGTTGTTTTTGTAGTTATCTAACAATTTTGTTTTTTCTAAAGTTGTTCGATTTTTGTGCACATTGATGCAATTTTCTTTATGCAAATACCACGTGAAAATTGAAACAAAAAAAATTTTAAGTAAATTCAGGCAGCGCAATTATGCAAATGACCAAACATTGTTATGGAAGCGTCAAAAGGTCAACGAAAACAACAAAAACAACAAGCCAATTAAGTCGTTGAGCCGCCCGCTTGCAATTAGCAGAGAGTGTTTTTAGCCGCTCCCGCAAAAGGTGTCAACATATTTAGCATGTTGATTTTTTTCTTCTATTTTTTCAAACATGAAAGCTACAAGAAGTGTAAAAAAATGCAAATTTTATGGTCCGACATTGAGCGGGCCATAATTGAGCCCGAACGTCAAGTCTTCATTACCATTTGGATTGAAGACATCGTTTGGTTCTTGTTGCTTTGCCTTACCAGCGGTTAATTAGCGTGAGAATTAAGTTGAATATCTGTCTATTGTTTTGCATCTTCACCTATATTAAAGTAGACAGGTCAACAAGAAGTTTTCAGATTGTTTCAAGGTTTGTCTCTAGCCTAATTATTTAGTGCTTAGCTACAATCAAATCAAGTCTAACTGATGAAAATGACTAAAACAATTTTGTGTATTTATACTTTTTTGCAAGACATAAACCCGCCTAAAGTAGCAATAATCATTCTTGAGCCTATGTCGACAGGGATTTACTGAAATTTTTATTGACTCTAAAGACACTCAAGCTCAAGCAACCCGGCAGCTTGAGTCAGGCCACTTTAGCGCCGTCAAGGACAATGGCAGACAATGGCTGTCCGCCTAATAAAAGTCATCATCATAATTTTGTTGGCTCGACACATAAGCGACGGACAAACGGGCCCATAAATGAACGCTGGCCAAGTCCATGCACATTATTCGCACATTTTGCCAAATGTGGGTGTGACAGCGGCCTAATCATTATTTGGCTAGCGGCTGACTCAAGGCAAGGATCTGCGATGTGTTTGATTTTCATTGTTGGTAAAATTATTTTTTAATTAATTTTTTACGATACGCGCCCGCAAGGACGACACACTAACACTCAACTGGTCGTAAGTGAAGTTTTCGTGGAATGCCTTTTTGTAGCCGCTAGAAAATTATTTTTGAATGGGTTGGGCTTCGGAGGACAAGGACAACATCGTTGCCTTCAATGCTGCCTGCGGACAGCTTTGCGTGTTTTCCACATTTCTCAAGAAAGAAACGAAAAAATAAATAAAGCAACGCAGAAACTGTAAATACATATACACATTTTACCCTTTTTTTTTTTTATTTATTTTTAAATGGAGTTGGCATGTGTGGGTGGATATATGGAATGTGGAAAAGGTTTATGCGATGAAAGGATATTTGTTTTTATGTAGCTATTCATATTGGGATGAATGTTTATCTTACTCAGTTTGATAAATTTAAGATAACTATCATGATTTAATAAAAACTTATTCGGCTTGAACTTAAGTTTGCAGGGTATTTAAATTGCGACTTTTATGGCATATTTTTGCAGCTATATTTTTTGTGCTGCTTCTGTCACTTTTTCTTAACAAAAACGAAACGAACCAATGGAGAAGGAATTTCATGGCCATGCTTTTTATTGCTTGCTATGCTTCTACCCCTACATTCTCTTACCCCATCCACCCTCCCCTCTGTTGCATGCACGCATTTGTTGGCATTTTATATGTGTTTTTGAGCTTTAGGTTAGTTTGGGGTCACTCTGTGCTTGCCACACACACACACACAGCCAACATGCAAATGTGCAAAAATGTTTGTCCTGTTCGTGACACACCCTCTGCTGTGTGTCTGCTCTATTTGTGTGTGTGTGTGTGTGCTTGTGTTTGTGTGTGCGTGCTCAAATCCAATGCAAAGGTTTTGCTGAATGGTTTTGTCCTTTGTCCACTTATAGTCCACTTTCCAATGTCTCCAGTTCAATTCAATGGAAAATAATTGAATTTCATATACGTATGCACATTACGTTGACATTTTGAAAATTATGCAAATTGAAATTCAATTGATTGGAAAATACTACACCGTCCATATCGCTGCATGGTTGGTCAAAGTCTAACTAACTGGGCCCAAATAAATTTGTTTGTGATTTTCATATTGCGTTTTCATTTGAATTCCGTGTCGATATGCGTAGCGAATTTTCGGGCGCTGAAATATGTTTGTAGGGCTTAACTCATTGTTCATGGCTGCCATAAGTATAATGACCACGTTCAACGCTTTTATGTAACCCTTTTCAGTACTGTGGGCGATTTGTTAGAAGTCGGATTTGCGTTCTTAAATCATTTTAATGAGTCAAATATTTGACAACACATTTACATAAAACCCAAAACCACACTCGACATTCATTTGTCTGCGCTCCTGACAGCCTTGTAAACAAAACTCATTATCTCGGGGCAAGATTTTGACACCGATTGTACATTGAATTTGAAGTATGAGTTACTTTATTTGATTTCTATGATTTCTACTAACAACAAAAGGAAGAAATTTCGAATAATTCCCAAGTACCTAATTAATTGTTGTCCAAATATACAAAGGCCTTTATGGGCCACTAATTATACCAAGCCAAATACATTATAGGCTTTATTTTGTCCAAATTGGGCAGACGGAGAAAGAATAAGATTGCAACTGAATCCTTGCATAACAACGGCCGATAATTTGCTTGGCCGCACACAAAGGCAAGGCACTGGCACAAAGCAAATGGTAAATTAACAACAAAAGTAACAACACAATAGTAAGTTTACGACGCTCGAAATACTCTCTCTCTCTCTCTTCTCTCTCTATTTGTAACTAAGGACTTGAATCTATGGTGGAAAGGTTTGTTTTTGTAACTAGTTATTTAAACATCAATTAAACCTTTTCAACAGGGTATTGCCGAAGTCTTGAGTCGTTGAATGCGTTGATTTTGAGCTGGCCAACTCGCCGCATTGGCCAATTACCTGGCAGGAAAAGCAGCTTAAACAAATAATTTGTTTACACAAGCGACAACGAACTTTTGAACTTTTCCGCGACTGCTTCGTCAGTTTGTCAGTCCGTCAGTCAGTGACAGACGTCAGTTGGGCTACTGCCGCCTTGTTGCCTGTCTTGCTGCCTTTTTGACTGTCTTGGAGCAACGAGTGCAATTTTGTTGCAAGCTGCGCGTCACATTAAAAGCCATTTGTGTTTTGGCATGTTTGCCTTTTGCACCTGCCATTCCCACTCCCCCATCCTCCTCCCTTGACAGCTGTCGTGCTGCAGCCAGGCTACAGACAACAAACAAATTGACAGATGACCTGACAATTGAATTCGTTTGCTCTCAGTTTTGGGGCAGCTAAACGACTTTAACTTGTGGATCATCAACTATTGGGCAAAGTTTTTGTATTGCTCGAAATTCAGTGAGTGCAATTAAAATGCAGCTGCTGGAAATACTCAAAACAATGAACATGCAAATTTTATTGGACAAAGTCAATTACTGTTCGAAAAAGAGAGAAGTAAGAAAATTGAAAGTGCTCTAATATATTTTGTTGTATACATTTTGTTGGGTGGTATGTATGTGTATGTTTTTGCCTCAGGATAGTAAGGACAACAAAAATTGGTTGTTGCCTTCCTCCTTGTGCTCCTTGACTGAACAAATAACAATTTCAATTTCGTGAAGCGAGTGAATCGCGTAAATTCAAATTTTGTGGCTACAGCCCCAAGGGAAGCCTCAAATAAGCAAGCGTGCACAGTCGGTGCTAGATATTTTCACACGCGCCACTCCACGCCGCGTTCATCGTTCAGCGTTCGTTGAAAGTTTTGTGTTGCCTGCCCTTAGGCGCACTAACTGGTGGCTGCTGTGGCTGCTGCGGCTGCTGCTCGTAAAAGGCGAGCAAAGGCGCTGTGTCACAAAAACTAACAATAATGACAGCAAATCAATATCATCGATATTGGCCCAGGGCCTTCGCAAAGTAAAAGTCCCCCAATTGTAATTCAACGCGCACAAAACTCTCGCTGTGTGTGTGTGATTTGCATTCGTCGCCTCTAGATCATTTGCCATTTAAGGTGGGGTGGGGCACTTGTAGTAGTTTTTATATATTTTCTTGCTTCCTTCAAACAATACATTCACTCAACCCAAGCATTCAGTCAGTCATGCAGGAAACTTTGTGCAGCTATTTATTATCCACACCACCACATGTCTGAATGTTGTATGTAGTTGGTTGCAGCAACCGGGGTGGCATTGTGCCATCTTCTTTCTCATACACATTCAAGCAATCATGCGACGGGAGATGTAATTGATTGCAGTTGTTGCTTTGTTTCTTTTCTGGTTTTATATCAATACTGGACACTATTTAAGGTTTAATAATAATATCTAGAAACAAAGCTGTTAATAATTGAACTCTATTAAAAGTAATGCTATTCCAAACAGTTTCGATAGTAAAGCCATTATTTGTTTGTTTCTATTTTCTCATCTGTTGGTTGGTTGTGTCATTTTCAATTCTTGGAAATTTTTGTGTGTTATGCGATGCTGCCTGGCTTAGTCTGTTGCTGTTGCCATTGTTGCAAGCTTTGGCAAACATTGTTATTGCCTTTTTGTTTTTGTTTTTTAAGTGGACACACATGCAAGCCCCTTGCTCAACTCTTGTCTTTGCAACCAGATGTAGTATGGATGTGCAGCATCCTCAACAACGCCGTCACATAATACACATACACACAACACGGGGTAACATGAGATCGGAGCGGTTGTTGCAGCTGCTCTTTGCCTTTGCCCCCTCGCGTGTTATGTCGCCGACGCATTGTTGTGACAACACTCATTGTTAATGCCGTTGTGCCTCCATCTAAGTACTACGTCGTTGTCTAGGTTGCAACGCTAGAAAGTGAAATTTTGCGCATACGTCGCTGCTTCCGGCTCGCAAATGCTCAGCTCAAGAGATTTACGTTTAATGTTTACCTTTGCAATGATGCCACCAGGCAGCTGTCGTCAGTCAGTCAGTCGGTAGTCGCCACTCAGCAGTTGCAGCAAGTTGCAAGCACGTGAAAAGTGAAATTGCTGGCAGCGTTGAGCTGAGAGCGCGGAGTAGCAATTGCTTCTAATTGTTATGGCTGCGAGGCTTCTCTCTCTCTCGCGGCCCAACTGGCATTTTGTGGCAGCGTTTAAATTAAACTTTGTGCCACACACTTAAGTGCAATGCAATTAAGTGATAAGCGAAGCGGCGAATGGTTAAATATGACATATAATTCCAAGGGCTTACAAAATCGCCGCTCGGGCAATAAAAATAATGTATATGTAAATTGCCATATTAACAGGACGCGAAAGCGGCCAAAGAAATGATCGCGATAAGCGCATAAAAAAATAGGACACACACACTGTCAATCTCAAGCGTACTTGCTAAGCCCTCCGTGGAGAGCAATTACGCTGAGCGCGTAGCGACAGAAACGGCCAAAAGCCGCCAGCATAACGAAAGCGAAAACGTGTCCTTTTCGTTTCGCTTCGTCCTGCTTTATTTTCATTTAATGCTGCGTTTCCGTATCAGCATTGCGTATACGCAATGTATGTGTGTGTGTTTTAATAACTGCCGCCGGAGTTGGCCGTCAGTTGGCCTGTCAATTACATTTTAAATTCGTTGCCGTTAATTTGTATGCCCTTCAATGGAGATACGTACGCTCAGTCGTCGTGCTTTTAAACTGATTAAACACACTTTTCGACCCGTTTCGCAGGCTTGTTCATTTAATTCACCCGGGCTGTTTTTTTATCTGGCGTTGGTTTCAACATTTCACAACGGTCAACGTCATTAAATTTTACCTTTGTAAATGTCCTTTTGCTCATTGGGTTTTTATCCGAGACCAACCACTCAGCAGGATCAGAGGTCTGACCGTATTTCCACACACACTACATTTCTCAGCACTACCTCCAATAACAAATGTCTGCATATACATAAATTTAAATTGGCTCGGTCCAAGCTATCTTTCCTCGCTGCTGGCTGCTGACCCAGACTGAATCAGGTGTCGCAGCATCGTCAGAAAGGTTCCTTCAACTGGGGCAGCTTTATTTACTTTATTTTTTGTTAGTGACCTCGCTTACTTCGTTTGTTAATTTGATTTTTATCTGGTGTTTATTTTTTACTGTCGCTAGTTGGCATCCTGGCATCTCTCTTTTTCACGTTGCGTATACGTCCCGTCGCTTTTATAGGGGTAAATTTTTGTTTTTTGTTAAGAATATGTCTGAGCGTACTTATCGCTCTAAGATCTTCTGCTGTTTTTCACTTACTTCATTTCATTACCGTTACATGCTTCTTAGTTGGCCTTAGTATTGGCCAACTCTCAGCTCGTTTCCCTAGCCATAAAGGAATTTAACGGGCGCTTCTCCTAAAAGAAAAAGAATTACCAATTATGTGCAGAGCTTTAATTACTTCCTGGCCAGTGCATCCGCTCCCTAGTACACAATTTTTTATAATGATTCCGGATATTTGAGTAGTTTCGAGCAGAAGCTGCCAACTGCCAACTGGCAACTGCCAACAACGCAAAGTCAACAACAACAACTAACAACAATAACAATAATGCCTCTTGAGGCACATCTTTTGCCTTTTATGTGTAGGGCCAAGCAAAAATATATCTGAGCCGAACAAAGACTGTTCGTTGTAAACGCAACAGTGGAAAGTTTGCACAAATTTCATGCAACATTTCGTTCTTGCAACATGTTTTTTGTTTAGCAATAGCTATTTCATAATTAAAAATAAATATTAATTATCATACTATGAATTTTAATGTTTTTTTCTGTACTTTCTTATAATTTATTCTTTGTTAAGTTTGTTGTTTGCTTCCATTGTACATACAACAATTGCTCAAAGCGACAACAGCAAAAGCAGCAGTAGCACTTCGAGTCATTTGTGCAGGGTCTAATGATTTCCGTTAGTTTCCGGTCGACGTCGTCGTCGTCAACATCTCCATGCCATGTCCGTTTCCAGCTCTGACAACATTGCATATTCTTAATTCGAAGAAAAAAGAAAAGTAACTGAAACTTTATATGCGTTTGTTACTGTTGTTGTTATTTAAGTTTGTGTACTGCAAATTATGAAAATATACAATATATGTATTATTCAGCGACCCAAACATTTTTAAACCAAATTGTTTGGGTCAGGAAATCGAGTTGTTTTTGGTGGCTTTGTTGGGCTGTAGTTTAACCAGCGGCAATTGATGTTAATGAAATTGTCTGACAAAATGTGCTGTGCTGTGCTGAGTGTGTGCGGCTAGCGTGTGTCTGGTAATGAAATTATATATAATTGCCTATAATTTATTAATTTACAGTTAATAAAAATGCAGAAACCGAACAGCAGCGAGACAAATCGGGCTGCAAACAAATTCAATTAGCTCCTTTATAAAGCAGTTTTTTATGATAAATTTTAAAGAGTTAAATATGAAATACTCTGTACAAAGAAATTCATTATGTTGCCTTTTAGTTTTTATTTATAGGCTATATGCAAACTTTATACAATCTTTTGCACATACGTTTCATTTACTATATGCAAACGAATAGTCCACACACAATGCAAGTGGCATGCAACAACAAATTACGGCAACAACAACAACGACAGCAGCAATAAAAATCCAACTCGTTTTGAGTGGTTCCCATAATCAACGACGCCGACGACGTCGACGACGTGTCGTGTGAATTTTACGAAACGAGCGAGCTCCCTCAACATTTTGGAAGATTTTGTGTTGTTGCCGCAATTCAACTGCACTTAAATGCCGCCTAGTATAAGTATGGACTGTTTGTATGTATGTGTTATTTTCACAATATTTCACGGATACGTGCGCATCGCTTTTGTGTGGTGTGGAAAAGCGCGCTCTGCCGTTAAATTGCGCACAATTTTGCCTTTTGGCTTAACAAACTGAACGCTCAATTGTCGATGTTGTTGTTGTTGCTGTTGTTATGTTTGCATTTTGCCGAGAGAGCTGATGTCGGCGAGTGCAGCATACCAGAAAATTATGAGTTAATGGATTTTGTTTAATTCTACTACTCACATACATACATACATAGTTGCAGTTGGTAATTGCCATAAGTATACAATAATTTGCAAAAGTGTTAACCGTGTTGTTGACAACAACAATTGGCAGAGCATGAAAGTGTTGCTCAGCCCACAAACAAGAAAAATAATTGTATCAATAAGCCATTTACCAATTAACAGTAGTTTCAAGTTCAATGCGGCAAAAACTTTCAATGGTATCTTAATCCGCATGTATAATCAATGTTATTAAAAGCGGAAATCATTTACGCACTTGACGATAAATGGATTTCAAACTGCCACAATTATGACAATACTCTTTGCCTTAAAAATTGTTTATTTATTTAAGTGAAAAGCAAACAAGTTTACATACTAAATATGTATATTTCTCTATAATGTGTTACGCTTGGTGCTTTAGTTTTTATTCGATTCGACGTAGTTTGATTTGGGCTTATACACACGCAACCAAAATTTACAATTATCTGGCGTAATGGGTTTCTAAAAATTATAGCGAAACGGCCAAAAACATGCGTAGTTAGAAAATTGGAAATAAAACACTTTTATTAGAATGTTAACAATTTTAGTTTGAGCTTTGTACATTTCCACTAAAGCCATTAGACTGTTCTTAGTTTAAATTTAAAGTTCATGGAAAGCATATAAAATATTACATGAACTGTTTGTTGTTGACTTCATAACCTAATTACATTTTTCAAAAAAAATTCGCGATTACGCTTAACTAATATTAATGTATGCAGAAATTAATTCCATTAATATTCGAGAACTTTTTTTGCTTTAAATATTTTGCGATGTCATTTTAAATATTTATGCTATTTATTGCCCCATTTAAGAAATGGCCGCATATATGTTAAATTGATTTTTTGTGGTATAAAGCTAAAAACTATTTATTCAAATTGAATATGATGTGGATTTGTGTTAAAAAAAAACATGTTAAGATAGCTTATATCTAAAGAAAAACAGTGTAAATATATAGCCTGATGACAAATCTGATTATTATTAAATTATTTTAAATTTTTCAAATGATTTTTTTTAGTAGGATTAATGGATTCTGGGTAATAAGGCAGCTTTCTTGTGTATTTAAGAGCATTTAATTTTCTCTCATAAGCGGCTTATAAGCACAATTTATCACTTTAATCAACAGTATACTTAGCACGTCGCTTAATGTGATGTTTCTTTGCTTATCCTCTCACCTTTAACAACAACTACAACATATGCTCCTGTTTAAACAAGTTTCTTTAGTTTGTTTTCTGCTTCCTCGTTTGCTATAGGTCTTCTTATGCTGTTTTTTCTTACAAAAGCGAAATTGCATATTTGCTTTTATTATAATAAATGCCAATTTAGCTTTAGCCTGCAATTCAATTACGTGAGCACTGTGAAAATTTCCCTTTTTTCGCTTTTCGCTGAGTTTTTTTTTTGTGCTGCACAAAACGTGCAGCGCCTGAGACTTTGTTGAGCTCATAATCTGAGGCTCATGATCGCGTCGCGCAAAACGTGAGCTTCGGGAATCGAAGACGGAATCTTGAGCTTGGGAGGCTCTCGATCTATCTATCGGTATTACCCAAGAGCATAATTAGTGGCAGCCATTGGCTAGTTGAAAGCCAGCATTTAAGGCATAAATTCGCTTTTATAGAAATAAATACAGAGGCCTGATGAGCGATGACGACAACGACGACGACAATGTTAACGATAACGATGCCACGTTTGAGTGAATTGGATAATTGTGCCTGAATAGCCACGGGTTGTTTGCTTCCTGCACTCATAATACTGCATTTGCATTGGTTCATTGTATCTGATATCTTACGTGATATTGCTATTAAGAGCCAATGTTAATGTGCAGCTTTTATCATCTGGCAGCGACATGAAAGGGCCAAACAACTTTTGTGCATTACTCAAATGTTCATTCATATGGTGTGCGTGAATCGAGCCGTAGCACTATGGGTAATTTGACCACTTTTTTTGGCCAAAACCCGTTTTTTCAAAGTCGATTAATTTACATTATGTTGACGGCGTTACATAGCAAAAAGACCCTTCTTCAATGTTGCTTATCAGAAATTTTAACAGAGAGCGCCAATGTTAACTTACCAGCTGTTATTACAAGAATGTAGGTGCTTCAAACTGAACGGGTTTGAAAAAACCTATGCAAGTAGACAGAGTTTAGAATAAATTGTACTTGTTATTGAAAAATATTATCTTTTTTGTCGGCCTGCTCTGCATTTTATGTTGAAACAAAGCTATTCGCCACTTTAGACAAGAAAACAGCAACAATGACATTAATTTCTTACCTTATGTTTCTATGGCAGCTATACGAGGTACTGTTCGGATGTTAATTATTTTTTGCCAAAATGTTAGCAACATTAATAAACTTATTTTTAGAAAGTTTAGTTAAGATACCTTGGAAAACAAAAAAGTTTTTATTCTAAAAACAGAATTTTTACTGATTGTTCCTATGGCGGCTATATGATATAGTTGTCCGATGTTGATGATTTTTTGACACGAAGTTAGTATTATAATAACAATCTTAACTGCTAAGTTTGGTCCCGATATGTTGAAATACAAAAAGTTTTGAAAAACTATCTCATCATATTGGGGCGGTGACACGCTCCTTTTATAAAAAACATATTCTTTTTTGTTTTTTTTAAACCCATTGCAAAAAACCGCATCAAAATATCTTGCTCCGTTCTTGAGTTATTAATTTAGGCCACAAAAAGTGGTCAAATTACCCATAGTGCGTGGGTGTGGCAACAGTGGGGCACCTGTCATCTGGCTTAGCAAAATCTGCAATATCAGCAGTGCAGATACATAGATACAGATACAACGTGAAGGCAAAAGTCAATCGCATCAAATGACAGATAATTACAAATGAATTTACTGTACATGAAAATGACAGTTGGCATTTTCTAAATTGCTAGCCTCCGTCTGGCTTAACTCAACAATTCAATTTGTTTTCAATTACATTAAGGTTGTCAGCAACCATCAGTGGTATATATTCACTATAACAGTTCGTTTGTCACTTGATAGATACAAATTTGTTACGTTATAACGATAATGTCAATGAATCAAGCGTTAATTACATAAAAATTAGTTTTGTGTTAGTTTTCAATCAATATTCAAATAATTTGATATTTAAAAACTCTTTATTTGTTGCTAATGAAACGAATTTTAACTTTATTTGCAGTTGATAATTCGGCCTATTTGCATACTACTGGGTCGACCTCAACAGCCAACTGACAGCTGGTGGAACTCTTTTGGTAAGTGCTCGTTTCGTTTGTTAGTTTTTCGTTTCATGCCTTGTTTTATTTCGCTTGTTATCGAAAACTCTGTTGGAAAATGTCAAACTCTTTGACCAAATATCACACATTTCCTCTCACACCAGGGATTAGAAATTTGTGGGGCGTCAAACTTTAACAGCGTTCCATACGTCCGGTTGAGGTTGTCAACAGCATGCAACGTTTACGGGTTTGACATTTTTGCATGTGAGTCCCCAGCAATAATGCGTGGGAAAGGGGGAAGGGGGGTATAAGCCCTATACAAAGTGTTGCATGTTGCATTTTAAATGAATATTTTATGGTCGACATCGGCAGCGGCTTGTTGCTGATTGTTTCAGTTGACTGCTGCTTGCGAGGGCGCCTTAAATTATGCAACGCAATTGCAATGTGTCGCATGCGTGCTGCATTTTAATGGTCGCTGCTCACTGTCAAAAAGCCCGTCACTTGCCACTTTTTGCTGCAACATGCAATAAAATACACAATCAACTATTTATAAACCTCCAACACTTTAACTTTCTGGGCGTCCACGTCTTAAAGTCACACACAGTTCGATCGGCGTGCCAAAAATATTTATCATTGAGCTCGAAGTGAATGGACAGGCAGATAGACAGCGAGCAGGCAAATGTACTCTCTCTAGTCCATGGCAAATGTACGAGGGATAGCCACAATATATGACCAAGGCAAATGCCAGAGATACAAAGCGCCCCATAGTGCCTGGATGCCAGACATTCATCTCAATTTATCGTTCTTAGCCGTATATATCCGTGCAGATCGAAGTGTCGCCTGCGTATATCACAGTTACGACCACATGTGTGTGTGTGTGGCAGTGTGTGTAGGTATGTGGTTGCTAACCCTTGTCTTCTCCTTCTTTTCTTTTCACATTGTCCATATGCTGCCAATGCAAACGAGTAATTTCACTTCTCATAGATTTTTGTTGGTTGCTCTAGTTCTGCTTCGACTACGTTTTGTGCCACAAACAACCAACAGATATAAGGTTGCACCAGATACAGAGAGACGCGTAGCGGTTCCAATTCCATTTGTTTGCATGTATGTTGTTGCTAACCACATTTGATTATTTTCTTGGTTAACCCACCAACACAAAAAATAGAATGGAAAGTACTCGAATTCGGCTGCAAAAGCAATTGAAAAATGCCAAAAGCGGGATAAGCAAGGTAGTGGCAGGGATCAATTTGCATAAAATCATTACTTCGAAAAAAGTGGGATATATAATTTTACCCACAACGTCTCAAATTAAAATGTAGAGAGTTTGTAATCCGATTTGTCAGTAAAAGGTAAGCCAACCTTATAATTAATTCAAATATTTTTAAGTGAGATTAGTATTTATGGCTTTTAAGCTAGCGGCATTGATTTGTTTTTAGCCAGGTTATCTACTTGTTGGAGTACATGAACAATAGCATACATTTTGGGGCCCAAAACACACACTCACATTTTGCCTTTATCCTTGCAGCTATTTTGCTGCTTTCGTTCGTGTAAACAAGAAATTTGTTTGATGTCTGAATTTGCTGCAAATCGAGCTGGTTGTTGTTCCTGCTATTGTTGCTGTTGATCCTATTTGTTGTTACTGTTGATAATGTTACTGTTTGTTTGTCTTGCTATTGTTCTGTTGTGCGCTTTGCCACTCAAGTTGCTTATTTAAAGGCGGCTTAGTCCTGCCACAGAAAGCAGCTGTAGCATAAGCATCCACTCGTGCGTCCTACACATTTGTATTGATGTGGCTTTGTCTTTTTGGCAAGCGTCTCTTAGCTTCGTTTTGGCTTTTTTGTTGCTCTTGTTGTTGGCTGTGCATTTGGGAATTGCTTAGCATCAGCATCGCATCAGCATGAGCACTTAAATGTTTCACACATGCTCTCGAGATACAGTAAAAAGTTGGGCTACGCAAAAAAAATACTACTGTTGCAATTGCTGTTGCGTTCTTTCGGGTATTATCCGCTTATGCTAATCTCTCTTACGTTTCATTTTTTTTTCTTTCTTTTTTGTCTCTGCTCTTCTTAATTTTTGTGCCATGTTTGCTGTGTTTCACGGATGAAAAGTTTGAGCCGATTTTTGCAGTATCCATAGACTTCTTCTGAATTGTGGCAACCTTCTTACGTCTTACGGTTCAATGTCACTTGCCTCAAGGATTTCACTGGCCAGCACTGTAAGTACTTCCATTTCGTTCGCTCTAAAAATAACTCATCCGCTTACATCTGCACGTTGTTGAGTTGACCAAAGTTGCCCCTTTTGAATTGTTGGCCTGTTTTCAACCTGTTTCTAACAAAAGCTATCGTTATTATCCTCTTGGTTTTTTCCTGCGTTCCGCAGCTGCGTTTTTAACTAACAAACAATATTTGCTGTTAATTTTCCTTGCGCATGATTTGCTCGAGCGTTTCGGATTTGCCCAGTGCCAGTCCAATTAACAATGTTAAACGGCCAAGAACAAAAGCCGCCGTTTCGAAAAGACGATTGCAAACAATTCACAATTATTTAGGTTAAGCGCAGCAGCGACGCAGGCGGCAGCAGCAGCGAAATTAGCGCCACCGAACGCAATGCCAACATACGGAATCTTTTTGCCCCTTCCCCCGCCGCGCTGGCGAAGCGCAAAGCGGAGCGACAGCGCAGCCAAAGTACTGTCTGCCTGGAGCGAGCGAGACTGGAGCGGGAACCGGAGGAGGAGGAGGGTCAAAAGCAAATGCAGCAGGGAAATGGCCTGTCGCAGAGCAGTCAAGCGCTGAGACGCTCCATGGGACAAATTGCCAGCTACAATAGTAGGAGTAATAATAAAAACAACAATGGTGATTTTCATTCGAGCATGTGCCAAGGGAATGATAACTCGGGCATAAATCACATCGCAATGCGAACGAATCAATCAGCAATAAAACAATATGATGGCGTCAACACGGATTCAATGGGCGGCAATAACCTTCAGAACAACGATGGCTACAATGAACCAAGTTACGCACTGGCTGGATTGGCTAACAAGGAAAACAATGGCTGGCATCAGAACGTAGTTGAATTGTCTACAGGGCAGTTGCAACAACCATCGTCTCGACGTCCTTCCTTGTCCTGGCAACCAGAAAATGTTATTAACAACAGCAGTAGCATGCAAAAACAGCAGAAGCTTAAGTTGGCAGGAGCAGTCTGGCACAACAACAACAATGCTGTTGACTTTGGTAATGAAATAACCTGGGGCACCGCTACAGAGAAATCACTGCCATTGAATCACCTGAGAATGTCGGAGCGCCAGCATGAAATATATGCAACTGCCACGGCTGCCACAGCTCCTGCTGCTAACGACAACGACGACTACGAGGAGAATAGTGCTGATGAGGAGCAGCGTCAAAAAAGCATTCAAAGCGTAAGGTAAATCGCCAAGAAAAGAAAAAAATAAACGCGAAAAAAAGATAAGCTTCTTCCCCTCTATATATATTTAAATTTAAATAAATTTTAAGCAAGATTAAACAGAAAATGCCAAAAGCGCGTAACACAAGCTTAGCCAAACAAACTGCAACAGTTTGTCAAGCATTTGCATATCGGGTTGGTCGATGTGTTCTGAGTGTGTTGGTGTTGGCGTAAGGAGCTCAAGTGCAACCGCTGACAACAATCAGCTAAAATCGTAAATCGAAAAGCCGTTTGTCAGCCAATCTCTGTGCTATTGGCTGGTCGACAACATTCTTCAACCTCATTGATGCGTGGCAAGTAACAAACAGCTGTACGTGCCACCGAATGCATGAAGCGTGTCATTTTTAGCTGTTGCTGAATCGCTACTGATTTGATTTAAGTTTGCCCGAGTTTGCAAGTCAAGTTTTGTGCGGGTTACGCGTTCACTCTCGCACTTAAAACAACTACAACAAAATTGCACCCAATATGGGCCAACCGATTGCTTTCAGGGGGGCAGGGGCTTAGGGATAGTTTCCGAAAATCAATCATGCGTATCTGTGGCAGGGAGAAGGGCCAACTAGTAGGGGAAAATGCATAATCTTGTTGTCGACGCTGGCAAGTTCAGTGACTGAAGCTAATTGAGCAGGAGAAAGGTAGCGGAAAGCAATTTGTCATTTGATTGAAAGTGAGTTTGATTTATACGATAGTGTAGGGTCGATAATGAGGCCAGTTGTGCACAACGAATGTCTAAAGAAATTGAAGCCAATTTGAGGGCACAATTAGATTTTTGATGTGATCTACACAATACTTACTCTGTTAAAGTTCATTGGCTTATTAGAATGCAATTATTGATAAGACTGTCTAACCTTGGCTTTAATTAATTCATAGCAAATTTGTACTGCGTCTGTGTAAATGCTGCATGTATCTTATCAATAGATGCATCGGCACTTTTGCACGTTCCTCCATGTGTGTGTGTATGTTCGTACATTGAACTCTTTTGCCCTTAGCTCGTGTTGCTCTTTTTGTTGTTTCTTTGGTGTGATTAATAAAAACACAGCACAAATTGGAAGGGAAATTGCTGTCACTCACTTGTGAGTTGTTGTTGTTGTGGCGTTGTCGGCAATTGCATTAAAACAACGCCGCCGACAGCCTTTGCCTTAGCTGTACTCAACGTTGTTCCATCATTAATACACCGCATCAGTTTAATTTAATGCAACACAGCAATTTTATCAAACAGCAGCAGCAACAACAACGCCTCAAACTTCTCCCCTTGTATATTCCTTCAGTCTGTTGTTGTTATTGATGTTCCCACTTCTGTCGCTTATCACTCTTCATTCTCGTCATCCAATAAATGTGTGGCGTGTATCTGTAATCTACAAGCTTGGATATGCAGCGCCTCTGAATTTGGCTGGCATTGCAGGGGCAACGTAGACGTCAGCAATTGATTTGATTGTTGCAGGCATTGCGCGCACACACACACACGTATCTTCAAATATCTGGCCCTGTCGAACCTTCCTACCGCACTTAAGTACACCTATTGCCACCAACCAGATTCAGTTAGATGTCTGGATGTGGCTGTCAATTCGTCGCGTCATGATATGCAACTTTGATCAGCTGCTGCCTTCGCCATTTGACACGGTATTTGATTTGATTGACATGAGGGCTCGCTTAAGCCAGAGTCAGTTCAGTGCAAAGTTCAGTTGACGACGCCTTTGTCATGTTATCTGTCATGTGGCACCCTAATCAGCGATTTTTGCATAGTTAAATTTCCATTACGACAACGACCATGTATTTAAGCTTAGTTATGTCATGTCCTGATGTTAGGTACCCAACAATCTAAAATACCAATAAATATGCATTGCCTGTTCCCTTTTTTTCTCCTCTATTCTTTGTGAGAAACATGGCAACAATATTGTTACCGGCTTGGCTTAAACAACACATGTTGGCTCTTCATGTGGGCGTGCAACAAGGTTCGTTAACGTTGACCTGCCTATCAACAACACAAACAACAACATGATATGCATTCCGTAAGCCCTGACAAGCCTGTTGTTCAAAATCCTGATTGTCTGGCAACAACACCCAACACACTGAAAACACAGAGAAAAATAACAAAAGTGAAAAAACAAGTGCCTCATGCAAAAAAATAATTTAAAGTACAGCCAGACAATAGAAAACAACTACTACAAATGCAAAGTTAGCAGAACAAAAAAAAAAAAAAAAAAATGGACTCTGTCGCATTTCCGGCAGGAGTCAACATGGCGGATGGTCGTGACGCCATTTTGTGCACAACTAAAAAAGAAACACTACAATATAGTAGCCGTGTCTGTTCATATTTTTGACGCTCGTTTCCGTTGGTATGCTCTTTTAACTGTGAGTTTATTAACTATGTAATAGGACTTGCAGGAACTCTGTGTTAAGAATTATTAGTTATTTTTGTTATGTTTCTGAAACCAAGGATATATAGTTGTATAGCTTGAAACTTGTCAGAGTATCTGAACGTCAGTTGGACTGCGTTTTAATTGGCTGCTGGTATCCCTGGTATTAGATGCCCAATAAAGGCCGAATGGATTTCCAGTATATTTTTTTTTTAATCACAGTTTGGTAAAATGGTTTTATGACCGCGATTGATTGAATTTTGCACAGCTGTCGTTTCGTAAGAATTTTGCTAAATAATCCGAATATGCCAATCTAATGAAATTCTCTCTTCTCTCTGCTTGCAGCTGCGCGCAGTCAGCGCCGCTAGCGGAACGCCTGCAGCGATTCCGGCAGCGACAGCAGCGTTACAACAGCGCTGATATCGACGACAACGATTTATCAGCTGAACAAATAAGCGTTGCCAATTCGCTAAAGCATAACCAAAACAACACAACCAGTTACAATAATAACAGTGCTGCAGTTGATGCCTTTACTCGCTTCTCGACTGACGCTTTAGACGAGCTCCCATCACAGTTAGGTGAGGCTGGCAGTGAGGAGGCAGCGCCTCGACGACGTGTGCTCATCAAGCGGCGCATTGTGCGCTCCAAGCGCCCGCACAACAACGCTGCAGCACCAGAAACAGCGGCCAGGTCAGGTCAGGAGGCTAAGGATTGTCATACCGGCTTTCTATCAAGACTGCGCAATTTGGGTGCCACTTCAAAGGTTGCCACAGCAACAGCAAGAGTAACAGCTCAGAGCCAAATAGAGACCACCGAAAGCCATAAGAGCAGCAAACATTTTTCCATTATGGCCGTCCTGCGTACTATGAAGCTTAAGGAGCGCTTGGCTATTAGCCTTGGTGCGACGCTCGTCCTCCTTACCCTGCTACTAATTGTGGATGTGCAGATGGACTTTGGCGTTGCAAACCGACATTTGCTGCAGCAACAGCATCAAAAGCTCCGCATTGGCAACAACAATGACTACAGCGAAGTGGGCACGGGCGGTGGAATGTTGCACGAGTTTAAGCGCAAATTCCTGCAGAAGAGGTTAGTACTAACAATGGGGCTTTTCACGGAATTAGTCGTTATAATGAGTATGTTACTTTTAACAACAATTATCATAGCTAAGGTCGTATTTTTTATTATAAAGGTACAGCAAAGTTTATGTGATCATATATTCAGATTTCTGATTATTTTACTAACCAGTTGTTATTAAGCTCCAAGTATAATCTACGTGCGGCCATTGCTCCCACATTGTCCTCTCCATACTCCTTGGTAGCCTCGAGCGACTATTGTACACAATTCAATTTAGCAAAATGCAACTAAAGTTGCAATAAGACTTGGTTGGCCAGACATAACAATGTAATTTGCTGCAAGCAGGCAGCGTGCAGGCCAGGGAAAAAGTTCTTGGAAACTATGAGTTCATGGAAAAGCAACAATAACGGCCGTAACAACCATCTGAAACACGGCATGTTAATGCCGCTTTTCATGCCATACACCAATCGTCCGTCTGGTCTTTGCGCTTTTTACGATGAGTTTGACCTGATGTTCCTTTTTAACTTGCTGCTTTTCTGTACGCGTAATCGCATGCCCAAGTGTATGTGTGTTAGTGGGTGGACTTATGTAGGGTGTGCCGGCATTTTCCTGCGGCCGGCGGAAGTCAAGTAATAAAACATTAGAATGACGCAGCAAGACGCTGAACATGCTGCCGGGACTTCCTACAACCAACCTCCAACCAATAATTCAAACTGTAAGCTTCCAGGTGCAGCAAACGCCATTAAATATTTAATTAATTCATAAGTTATTTGGTGCGTGAAAGTAGAAGAGCTTTAATATAAATTTAAGGATTATTTCTTTATTCTCTCTAAGAATTGGACCATCATCATGGTTATGCTATAAATACTTTTAGAAATCTGTAAGCAAAAAAAAAACTTTAAAGTTATAAATTAAAAATTTTGCGTTGGTGGCAATCACTGACCTGTAAAGCCGTGCTAACCGTTAAAGGCATAACTCCAAGCACTTGAATATAATCGGGTTGCTGGCTCTTGGTCAGCATGATTAAGACAAAACGTTGTTGGCTCGCAGTTAGATCGTAAAACGCTATATTGTAGATCTCGTACATGATGCTGTCATTCTATATGGATTAGTAGTTGCATTAAATACTTATAAGAGGATTAGATACATCTAATACATACACAATTCTCAAGCTTTGTGCCAAGTATGCAATACAGTAACATTTCTGGAACGATAACACAAATGTACATGTAGCCTCCTAGCCAGTGGCTTGTGAGCAGCGCAAAGATTGTCATTACAATACACGCAGCAGAGGTAACTATTTGAACGGAGACCATCGCATAGAATAGCTTGTTGCACTCGGCTACAAAACTGTTAAGCAAAAGCTTATCGTTATTGGCTACCGTTAATCAAGTTTCACTCACTTCAAATATGTCTGATGCCACATTGCAATGTCCACAAGCATTCGTGAGCTTTGCTGGGGTAAGGTATCTTCAGAAGGTATCTTCAAATGCGTATTAAGTCCGTCTACTTTAAGTCTCAGAATATCCGCATAGACAAAGGATTGCAGCAGATCAACTATAATAAGCATATCACCTGCATACAGTCCAAGTCCACCAATACCAATACATGCAGCTTGCAGTCCTTGTGTAAACCAGGCACCCACTTCGGTGTCCATATCCACACCGGGTATATAAATGTGAATGGGTAGATAAAGTGTGCCAGTGATTAGGGTGGCTACCATGGGAACAAGAATAACACCAGAGATGCCCACCACGTAGCTGATGCCAACTAGAAGTAGAGCGCGTCGCAATTTTTGGCAGTTATGCAAAAGAGCTTCAGCATATCTGGGTTCTGTCTCCAGTTCATAGTGGGTGTAGATTTCGCATATTTGTATGTAAATCTCACACAATTTATCCGATGAGAACAAGCCAACAAACAACTTATTAAAACCTTGTACTACAGTGCAGCCCATGGCCAATGTCTGCACCAGAAATCTCCAGTTCGACAAGCCTTCCTTGAGCACTGTCGCTGTGGTGAAAATCACGTATAGCACGATCGCAGAAGCTGTCAACATTGTAATGAAATTAACCCGATAGTTTGGATCATAGACATCAGCTCCAACGCAACGATTTATGAAGCGTACAAATCGCATAATGCTAGCAAAGTTTTCACTGGGTCGCGAAGACATTTTGCACTGTGATTAGTTCTTGGTTGAAGGTGTAGCTTATATAGTTGGCCAACTGGGAGTTGAAGCGGCTGCACTTGACACTGTCTGGTAATTTGTATGGTCTGTGACACTTATTATCCGCGAGACGTGTTAAGCTTGAGAGAAGACGCAGCAGAAGTCACATGTGTTCTAAGCAGGTTATGTGACAGTTTGTTGAGAAAATGTTGTTATTGTGCACGACACATCGAACACATCGATCCATGCAACGTTGCCACGTTGCAG
This sequence comes from Scaptomyza hsui, assembly GCA_018152825.1. Taxonomy (NCBI): domain Eukaryota; kingdom Metazoa; phylum Arthropoda; class Insecta; order Diptera; family Drosophilidae; genus Scaptomyza; species Scaptomyza hsui. Next base: position 2,683,437 of record JAECXO010000004.1, on the reverse strand, counting down.
CACATTAGCTGTATCTAAATAATACCACGTGACTTGTTAGCCACAATCATTTAATCTGCTCTGGCCACAAAATCAACTTAGCATAACTGGGCGTAGGTGGCAACTGGAGCGTTTTGTCCGTAATATGTTTTTGCAACAAAGTAAGCATTTAATTCCCGTTTCCACATAAAATGGCATTATGTACGCCACGCTTTTTTTTTCACATGCTGTTTATGTGTGCGTTGGCATTAAAAGCGGGCCTCGTTGTGAGGTATGTATGTGTGCTCGTAATAGGACCTGGGAGTCAGACAAAAGGCAGCGGACTGAAAAGGTCCTGGACGCCCTGTTGCGGCTACAAACTTTAAAGCTTGCTGCTGTGCTGTGGTAACTGTTAATTGAAAAAGTTTCGGATTCTACCTGACGCTGCACATGTGCTCACCTTGTGAATGATGCCCAGAGACACAAGTCCATAACAGAGACATCTAACTTGAGCTGCCAACCATACACACACACACACACACACACACACACACACACAGCACGCACGCAGGCACGCATACACAAAGGTGTTGGAACCGAAATTGTTGCACACTTTAAGCACAATTAAAAATTTAAACGACAATGCACAAAGTTTTGTGTCTGAGGCGAAGCAATTTGCAAGTCTTGATTCAAGTCAACTCTTGGCATGTAAGCCCATCCCTTAATGATGCAGCCAGTATTTGGCTTTTTTCTCCTATGGAGACCTTGTTGTAGGCGTATTTATAGTTCATTTTAATGACCTTAGAGAGCAGTCAGTACTCAAATTACGAGAGAAGCACATGAACAACTTCTGAATATTGTGATAACGAGCAGCTGTAACGAGTTCTTACTGCAACTGGGCTAAACAACAACTGCTCAGTTGAGATAAGTGCGCAATCTCAAGAATGCATCTTTAATGGATAAGCGTTATTAGAAGCGTACATAAATAATAAGCTTGTACGTGAAGACATCTTGTTGATGTGTGTGTGTGTGTTGTATGAGGAAAACTTTTATTGAATCCTTTGGAGCAGTGTTTAATTTTATCAAAATTTAGCCAAGTGTTGCCCACTGTCTTACCCTTTTATGCCATGTGCTTGCACTCAAGTTAAATGTGAATGTGTGTAAAACTTACCAAGGCAATACTTCAACGTACCTTGTTGAGCCATGTCTTTAAATAAGAAGTTGAATTCTAGAGCCACTTGTGAGTTGTAATTAGCAGTAATTGCCTCTAGTGGGTCTTAAAGTCAAGTTTATTATATCGTTATTTTTTTAAACGCACTTTCTTACAGTAACTCTTCGGGCTCCAAGGAGGCATCCACCCAAGCCCAAGCCTCGGGCGCTCAAAGTGGCGGCACCACAAGCGGTCAGGATGCAGTTGTGGCCGGCTCAACGCTTTCAACGCGAAAGCCAACGCCACATGATCGGTATGTGGACCTGCAGAAACTGTTGCTGAGCGATGAATACGTTCATGTCATTGTGAATAATGCGCCCGATGTGACGATAAGTAATCCCACACTAGGGGAGCTGCTGCACCGTGAAGTCGGGTGAGTGATTCATATTGAGTAGTTGTTAATGGCAGACGAACGGAAACTGGATGTAGAATTTAATTTCCCTGAGGCGGAACTCATAATGCTTAGTGTTTTACCTTCAAACATTCCTTTGCATTGCCAGATTACGGTTTCACTTACATTTGCCAGGCACGCGCATTGACTGCTGTAATTGTGTGAGCAGCATGCCACCGCCCAACCACTCAACCAACTAAATTTTCAGCATGCCCCATGTGGCATGTACGACAGAGACAGACAGAGAGGCAAAAGCAAATACGGTTGCTTTTGGCTTTGGTGAAATTGAAATGATTTTTATTGAAATTTACGCTCCATTTACGTGATACATTTACGTTTTAGATATTTACTCTAACGTTGACGTTAACGTTTAAACCCTCCACTCTCTATCTTCACATGTGTTGTCTGATTGTTGTTGCGGTGGCTGTTGTTATTGATGTTATTGTTATTGTTGAGAACGATTGCAGCGCTGATGCCACTTGCTGATACCGCTGATGTGAGTTTAACGCTAGGTTACAGCTCTTGTGTCGGCATTGCGTATACGTAATTTTATATGAGCGCAATCAAATAAAACTGCAATAAAGAAATCAATGCGGATTTCCTTTCCTATACTTCAGCCTTCTATCTTCTTTGGCGGTCGCCTTTCAGCTCTCCTTTAATAGAGCAATGGAATTTCTTGCGCTGCGAATTCATTTCATTTTCTTGCACAGTAATCAGCTTAGGTTTTTGCTTCTCCCATTCAGTTCACATGACGTCTGAAAGAATTCGCTGGTACCATTTTAAAGATTGGTTGTGCCGACATTTTTCGAATGCTTGCGGAAGTGGCGTAATATAAACATCAGAATGATGCTGCAAGATGCTCAATACGCCAATTCGAATCACTTCGACTGTAAGATTTGATTAGTAAATTTTTAATAAAAGCTTTATTCAATGCAGGCTAGAAGAGAAATGTTCAAATTAAGTTCGACTATTAATTAACAAATTAAAAATCTTTTAAGGTTGTGTCCAGCGCCGTTTTGATCTTAATGTGTTACTTCAAAACTCTGACCATCATCATGGTGATGCTATAAACAGTTTTAGTTATCTGTAGGCATACAAAATAATAATTATTACGAAGATTCTAATAACGCATTTGCTAACCTTTAAAGCTGTGTTAACCGATAAAGGCATCACTTTAAAAAGCTGGATTACTTTCGGCTGCTGGGTTTTTGCCAGCATAAAGAGGACGAAACGTTGTTGGTTTACAGTTAGATCGTAGAACGCTATATTGTAAATCTCGTACATAACGCTGTCATTCTGAAGAGAGTATAATATGTATTTAAATTAGACACGTATACTTAATCTATTACATACACAGTTCTCAAGCAGTGTGCCAAGTATACAATAGAGATACATTTCGGGAACGGCGATGCAAAAATACAAATAGCCCGATATCCAGTTACTTGTGAGCAGTGCAAAGATTGTCATAACAATACAGACGGCAGAGGACACTATTTGAACGGCGACCATCACATCAAAAAGTTTGTTGCACTTGGCTATGAATCTGTTAAGCAAAAATCTCTTATCTTAGATTTTGGTATTTTAAATGCCACTTACCCTAAATATGTCTGATGCCACTGTGCAATGCCAACAAGTAATTTTGAGCTTTCCCGTTGAGATTTGTCGCTGGCAAGTTTTTGCATATGTGTATTGAGTTCGTCCACTTTAAGTCTCAGAATATCCGCAAAGACAAAAGATTGCAGCAAATTAACTATAAAAAGCATATCACCTGCATACAGTCCAAGTCCGCCAAGAGCAGCAAATACGTTATGAACTGTTTGTGTAAGCAACTCGCCCATTTTAGTGTTTATGTCAAGGCCGGGGATATGAAAGTGCATGGGTAGATTGAGCTTGCCGGTCACTTTGGTTGCCACTAACGAAGCGGAGATCATGCCGGTAGTTCCTACCACATAGCTCATGCCAACTAGAATGAGAACGCGTCGCAGTTTGTGGCAATTGTGCAGCAGGAGTTGAGCATATCTGGGATCTGGCTCCTTTTCATAACTCGTATAGATCAGTTTTAGCTGCGTGTAAAGCTCACACACTTTTTTTGATGACAACAAGCCAACACACAGCTTGTTGGCGCCCTGTACGATACTGCCACTGACGGCGAATGCTTGCACCGCAAACATCCAGTCCTCATTGCTTTCCTTGAGCACCGTCCCAGTGGTAAACCAGATGAACAAGACAATCGAAGACGCTGTTAAGATTGTTATCACATTAATCCGATAGTTTGGATCATAGATATCGGCTCCAACGCAACGACTTATGAAGCGTACAAATCGCATGATGCCAGCAAAGTTTTCACTGGGTCGCGACGACATTTCGAACTGTGAAGGGTTCTTCATTGGAGTTAATTTATATAGGCATCCATCTGGGAGACAAATCGGCTGCAATTGACACTAGCTTGAGAAAAGACGAATCAGAAATCACCTGCCACATGACAGCTTAATGATCAATTTAGTTCATTGATTTATCATTAAAAAATTCAAGTCTGCAAAGCCTCGCTGTGAATGTGTCCTTTCCGTAACTTCCTTCACTGCAATTCCTTGCACAGCAGTGAGTCTTAGGTTATTCTCGTCTTTATAAAAATGGAAAACGTGACGTATGAGTCATTTTATTTGCTGAAAAATAAGTTTGCACAAAAAGTGTATAAATGGAAATTGGTAAAAGCTTGTCAAACGGAAAGTATGTATAGTATGTTGTTTTTGTTGGCGACAGAGGGAGCGCGGGTGCGGTTTGTGGACGTTGGTATTAGCATAAACTACTTGATTTTCTAATTTATCGTACATCACCGAAACGGAGCTCAATGTTCTTTTCGTTTTTTGCCGCTGCACGTAGCACAAATGCAAATTTCATTAACAAGCCAAATTGCTTGAAGTAAATGTGCCAAAAAAATGAGAAATTAAAATAAAAAATCTAAAAACCAGATGGCATATTCTAGTGAAGAATACTCGACAAGGAGATACCCTAGTGAGATTTTCAGATCGAGAAAGAAATCAAATATACTTAGCTTATGCTAGATTTTAATGATTCCAGAATTTTTAGGTATAGTTTAGTATATCAACACAAAATAAAACGGCTAAAGAACTTTATAGCAATGGATTAGATGAGTTACGGTATTCAACTGCAAAAAAGGATCAAGGCATAGCTGCTGCCTTAACTGCCTTTGCAAGAGATATCTCATTAAAATTCTGTCCTCTCGTTTGTTGGCATTGTTGGCTGCCACAGCAGACGCGTGCCGAGCTCATGTGGCTTGGGCCTTCTTTTTGCCATGGCTCTAAATTTTCAGAGTGCGGCAATGGGAACCGTTGTGGCTGCTCAGTCAGCAGTTTTGTGGCTGTTTTGTATGCAATGACGTCCAGGTAAAATCGCAGCCCACAAAAAATGCAAATGTGCCTAAATGTTATAACATGATATACGACAGGCACTGTTACAACACAGGGCAGTTACATAACTGGAGTAAGTCGCACTCTTCATTGCCTGAAATACTATATAATTGCACAATTGTTTTACGTTTTGATTAAGCAGTGCATAAGCCACAGTTTCTGTTCCTGATTTACCGCAGGGTCCTGTTGGTCGCGCTGTCCTGACATTATCCCATCACGTTTTCTCGTTGCGTGCGCTTAATTAGTATGACAAATTTTTAATTAGCCCGCAAATGCGACAAAGTCGAGCTGGGGCAGCAATCTTATTTGGAGCGAATTACAGCCAAATAACAAGAAAAATCCGCCAAATGCAAGCTAAGCAGCTGTTGGCCCCCGTTCACATCGGAGTGCGAACTGCGGATAGCGATGCGGTTGCCCCAGACGCGTCCTAATAAAAGAGACTATGCTCAACGTCGACGAGTGTGTAAAACTAAAGTCCGCTGACATTTTGCCAGCTACCAAGGATGCTCCTTTTGCCAGTGGAAGTTGTTGGCACAGCTGCAGCTGGTTTGCTGTCACTGGTTTTAATGTTCGCGCTCTTGCCGCATCTGAAGTTTATCCTCCTTGTAGCCAAACGGGCAAACGCAACAATATATATAAGTTTAATTTTCGTTCGTTTTCCAGTTCAAAGTGTCTGCCCGTCGCCTGGCGGCTGTTGCCTGTCGCCCCTTGAATCTCAGCCGCGGTTGCGTTGTTAGGCTACTCGTTGGTTGTCTGCTTGCCACAATTTTGCACGCACAAAGTTTTTCACTTTCTAAGCACATAGCGAGGCTTTCTTTGTGGAAGTGGCTGCAACCGACGGCTGTGACTGCCACAGGCGCAGCTGCAGACAGAATCGACAATGGCAAACTTTACTGGCATTTTCTTATGGACCAGACTTGGGGTGGTGCAGACCTAAGGAAGCCGGCTGACAGCCGTGTTTATACCTACCCGATGTAAAGGAAAACATTGATAATAACAAAAGCCACCACGAGCTCATGCGTCTCATGTGATTTCTAGATTCATTAACTTACGCTTTAAATTTTATTATGTTGAACTGATAACATAAACATAAGTTAATTAATCAAAGGTACATAGGTAAATGCATAAGAAATTCCCTTGAATTAAACTAAATCAGTTATCTAGTATCTTTTGTCAGATTTTCTGTCTCTTATCCGGTTGATGTTACCAGCAATAAGTCGTCCAAATATATAAAAAATTTTTGCTTCCTTTTATGGCACCACCTTAACAACGCTTTGCATAACTAACTTTGCGCAAGGTGGAATGGAGCAACAAATGCTGACTATGTGATTGTCCCATGTGTGTGGAGTGGGTAGTGGGAAGGAAGGGGCAACATGTCACACGCAGTTTTGCATAGCTCTGGACGAACTCTTCTCTTAGCTGCACAATAAATGTTGCAGACAGATTTCAAAGTGATTGCCGACATGGTGTTGATAGGCTTCAACTGATTTGCGTAACTCAATTACGAAGGGATTTGATAAAGAGTGGCATGCATACTTGAAAGCTTTAAAGCGCTGGTAAAATATATACATTCATATAAATTAACATGCCGCCAAACTCAACATATTGCCAGCTGGACATCGGTCTCGTTATTAGTCAATGTCTAAGCGAGCTGCTTCATCAATTACGCAGCTCTCCAGACACCTCATTGGCCCCAGTGTCGGCGTTTGACAAATGAACATGCACGAAAATTGGACTCGGTGTCGCCATGGCAGCTTCTATTTTGAAGCCCTGGTTCTCGTATGAACTATGGCTGGTTGTATTGCGGTTGCTTAGTGTGGACCGCATTTAACAGCTGTGTCTGTGATCCCAACATGAACCCTCGTCAATTTCTTGGCCATTTCATGACAATTGCCAGCTGCTGCCAAGAACTGCTGCCATTCAACTGGTCTGCTGTTAATTGCAGCCCATTCAGAAGCTTGAAAAATTTAATAGGCCGCATGCAGTTCGCACATTTATCAGAGCCTTTCAACCTCTGTGCATACTTGGCAGTCAGTCCAGGTCCAGGTAGTCAGGAAGTTGTCGCCATTTCCATAAAAAGTTAAAATATTGAAAGTCATTTTGTGCCGGTCGCTGCACAAGTCGGGAGCGTTGGGATGTTAGACATTTGTTTCCTTCCTGCCACCTGGAGCTGGAGCAAGTGGCGACAAAAGGTTCGCAAACAACGGTGCAGGAAGCTGCATTAAAGCATTGCCTGCGTAAAGTATCACAGACATCATCAAGCAAATTATGAAAAGGATTCCAGCCAAGAGCAAGAGCACTCAGTTGACTCTGGGCCGACAGCAGACAGCTAACCAGCCAGCTAGACAGCCAAGAACAGCAATCATTGTAGTGGCAGTAACGGCAATGACAAAGATAAAGAGAAGATGGAGAGAAGCAGAAGAGTGCAACCAGGCTGGCTAGCTTGGATAGAGTATGGCGAATTGTGACTACATTATCATGATAAACATAGCACACAATGCCACAGACATTTGCCATTGCTCATGCTGTGAACTGACAACCCTTTGGGGCAAGATTTGCCAGCTTGACCAGCACCAGCAGCAGCTGCAGTCGCAGTTGGCTTAGTTGGCATCGTTGAGGCCGCCGTTGCTTTCACTACCAATTTCAACAATTTAATTTGTCATTCGCTGTTTTTGCTTTGAATTTATTTATTTCGCATTTTGTTGTTGATAATTTGCTGTGTGAATTGTCAGCATTTACGTCAGCAGCCGGAAAGTATGCAACAGCAACAGTTTAAGCAGTTTGCGGCACATTTAAGCTGCAATTTTCAATCGGATTTAATGCTTAGTCAGCAAAAGAAAAGGAAAATGCGAAAACAGCTTAAATAAACTGTTTCAAATCCGGATGGCCAAAGACAAAAACGCAAACAACCACTGGGAGGCAAGGAATTTTAAAGAAAGTGGCACATATGGTGGTGCAGTGCAATTCATTCCATTTTTTACTGTCCGTCGACAACTGGTAAAGCCGAGTAACGACGAGTGGCAAGCAGAAAAAGCTACAAAGAGAATGGTTATTTTAAGGTTGCGAAGATTACGGCGAAAAAATGCGTGTTTCTTCCTCGATTGTGTCAGCAAAGAGGTAGCGGGGGGATGCAATTGAAACCCAAATTGGCATGCCAAAAATACGAAGAATGAAGTGGGTTGGTGTTTTGAGGGGGGCGATACCAAAGATTTCCTGTAACAGCTGCTGGCTGCAAACTGCAGGCTGGCGTCTGCTTTGACAAATCAATGCGACAATCATCTCGGCAACTTGATACTAGTGTGTGTATGTGGCCAAAATCATTCTCGTTGCATACTTATGAACGCATCCGCTGTAATCCCCCAGTTGGCTGATTTTCTTCTGCCTTTATGCTCGGAGAACGACAGCTGGCTAAACTTCTTCTTTTATATCTTGGTTCCATTGCAGAGCAAACGCCAGCAATTTGGAGCGCTTCCAATTGCGCATCACAAAGAAGGAGCTATACAGCGAACAGGATACACTGGTCGATGCGGTGCTACGTGACATGATCAAGCTGCCAATACAGCATGTGGGTAAGTACAGCTACTGTTACTGCTGTGTGTACTCAGAACTTCCGAATGCAAGTCAAACACAACTGAAGCCATTGTAAAGCCATAAATACTAGAGTACTTGCCGTGCTAGCATTTAAGTTAAGACGCTTTCGTAGTAAACTTATTCGCCCTTTGGTTGGCTGCACATTTAACTTAATTATGCTGGGAAGCGGCACAAAACTTGCTTGGATTATTGAGAGACGCCAAGGTGGCAGGCGAAACTATTTTCATTTGAAAGTTTACCATGGCCCTAATTTATTAATAATAAAGTTTTGCAACAGGCGCACGAAAAACAAGAAACAACATTAAAATGCAAAATGTGTGTAAGACAAATTGCAAAACTCTCCTGTTTCCGCTTCTGGTGCCAACACCAACAACAATGACAACAATGTCTTATACGAGCTTACATCGTTTTATTACACATACGCCAAGTTTGCCAGCAAATGGGCTCGATAGATAGCTGCAGTTTGTGATTAACGAAATATGGAGAAATATTTATATAACTAATAAAAAAACTTAAAGCAAAGTCTTAATATGATATTGAAATATAGTTGTTTTTTTTTTTGAGTCAAAGTTAGAAGTAAGTGCAAGTTGATTGTTTTCATGTCTTGTTTTGCATTTAAGTGATATTTGTGTAGGACAGGATTACAGCAGAAAAAAAATTTGTAGCTAAGCAAATATGGTTTTAAAATGTATATGTATATTATTGTTCAGCCTAATGCTTAGTTGACTGAACAGACAGACAAAAAGCAGAGTAAATTCTCTTCTCTGCGGTTACTTTGTGAACGTAGAAAATATTCTAGTAAGCAATTTAGTCAAGTGTTATGTTTGGTGCATGCACTTTCGTTTAATGCAATTTCAATGATTGCCATATCTCAGATAACCACTGCCTTGTGGTTGAAAAATATTTGAGCAACGATGCGTACATTCTGAAACCCTTTATGCCTCAATTAAACTCAAGTATTCATATTTTTGCTTCACTTTAATTATTTCATTGTTATTTTTTCTCTCTGCTCTTATCCTTCTCCGCACAGTGCAAAAGGAGGGAGGCACACAGCTGAAACTGATTATTGAGTATCCGAATGACATCAAGGCTTTAATGAAGCCCATGCGGTAAGTTTGGGAAACACAAGAGTTTTTCTTAAGCGGCGTTTTAAAAAGCATAAAAAAAGATTAAACCTCCGACGGCCTGTTGTTGTCAGCACATTCGACCTGAGTAAATATAATTTACCAACTCTGACTTCTCTGTGGCCAGTTAAATTCATGTACTGCAATTCTCTTAAATTGAACTGCAGTTGGAGTTCGGTGGTGCTTGGCACTTGAGGCAATTCGTAATTTGAAACATTTATAAGCGATTTTATAATGGGATTTAAACGTGGCGCTTGGCCAGTTTTCGCGGCTCAGTTCTCAACCCACAGAAACCGCTGCAGCAGTGGACAAAGTAAAGTAAAGTGTAAAGTGTCCTTTTAATGTTCTTCATTTGCAATTTAAATGAAACGTTTTTTGAATTACGCTGCGGTGCCGCAGTGTAAGTAATTAAGCTGGCACACAGCAATCAGGTGACCACGGCCCAGTCCATCGTCCACCGACCACCGCCCACTTCCGCCCATTCATCCATACGTCCGATCCGCCACCATTTGTGCATTCAAAGTAGCCCCGCTGTGCAGAATGCAGAATGCACTCAACTGGCGCCCGTACTTTAAATTTAATTCATTATATTAAGATACTTTTTTTTTGTTTGTTTCTCAGGTTTCCGAGGGACCAGCAAACGTTGCCCAATCATTTTTACTTTACAGACTATGAGCGTCACAATGCCGAGATTGCTGCTTTCCATTTGGACAGGTAAGTTTACCTCACCCGCCCCCACTTGCCCTTTTGGGCAAACATCATTGAAATACCCAGTGAACTATACAAAAATGCAGTTGCAATTTATGCAATAAAAATCATTGAAGTGCTCGCATTTTTGCATTTGGAATTACTCTTTATTTATTTTAAATTTCATTTTTAATTACATTTAGCACACTGAACGTAAATATTTATGCAAATTCTTCGTCAAATTAAATATCGTTATTCAACTATGCGTGCAACAAACAAATGCTATAATGATATGCAATGCTAAATGTCTGCATTTACTAAATTCTTTGTTAAAATTCACAGTTTTGAACAATAGCAATTACTATACTTTGTAATCCACATAGTATTTACATATGTGTTGCGTTATAATTGAGTTTATGAACCTTTTGTCGAATATTTTTTGTAGCCTGCGATTAGAAGCTTAATGCTAATATGCACAAAGTTAAAAAGGGACCCAAAGGCGTAGACCATTTATGTTTATTATTTATGATGACCGAGCAAACTTTTTGCTTGAGCGATCACATATCCTTTGAGACGTAAATTGTATTTGGGGATAATCCTCATATTACCCTGTACCCTAACACTTCAAATGGATAATTATCTTTTAAATACATTTTAATTGGTATGGTTTGAAGCTTTTTTCTGTAAGCTTCTTCAAAAACACACAGTTTTTCTGCTTACACAGACAGTAATTGAATTCTGCGAAAATTATGGAATGTTACTGATTATCTGAAGTGACACTGAACATTTTTCATGTTGGCAAACAGTTTCCTTATTGCTACACAGTTACTTGTTTATACATTTATTACATACCCTATAAAGTAGTACTCAATCGGACATGAGGTCTGTGCATTGCCTGAATCAAGACACGAAGTAATGTTATAAATTAACCAATAAAGAGTATTTCAAGGTCCACTTGAATTACTTCCATCATTTGTTTGCATTACCCACGCACTTCTGCAATAAGTCTTTTTTTTTTGTTGTGGTATTTTATTTACCGTTTATATCTCGCTGAGCTCTCACCGTTTACATATATATATTTCTTTTGTCTTTCCAGAGTCCTGGGCTTTCGTCGAGCGATGCCTGTGGCTGGGCGCACATTGAACATTACAACCGAAATTTATCAAATGGCCGACGAAAATTTATTGAAGACATTCTTTGTTTCGCCGTCGTTGAATTTATGCTTCCATGGCAAGTGTTCGTACTATTGTGACACCTCGCATGCTATTTGTGGCAATCCGGACATGCTTGAGGGCTCCTTTGCCGCCTTTCTGCCCAGTTTTGAGTCCTCCAATCGTAAGGTAGGTCAGCACACAATACACAACACACAACTCTCAACAATTAACTCACGCACACTCACATACTAATATGGTGCTCATGCTGGACCAACATACATTCGCATATTGTAGTAAGTTGTGGGACCTGTTGTGGGTGCGGCAGGGTGGCTTTTGATTAATGCATGGCAAGTTTCAACCGATGCGCCAGATTACAATTTGTATTCTACGCCCGCTTGAGTTTTCCGCTTTCACAACTAATTTCGTGCGCTTGGCCAAACTAAATAACAAATCACATCATTTACTTAGCATGTGCTTATGTATGTACTTCTATATGGCACTGAGTAGATAGTCAACAGGTAAGCTGTCTGCCAAAAGAAAAGCTATATAAGCTGTGACCCAAGTGACTCAATGGAGAGAGTAGCCCGGCCGGCTAAGGATAAATGGGCGAATTTTAACTAGTTAGTTACTTGGTTGCCACTTCCATGCTTCATTACCGCACTTTCCCTCGCAGCTCGCATTAAATTTGCATAATATTTTATTATTTTTATTTTGGCATCCTTTGTTTGGCACAGCACTCGGCCTGGTCATTCGCTCGCTCGGCTATTCCGGCGCTTGAATTACTTAAAAACAAAAATATTGTATCAGTTCTTCAGCGGGTCGTAAAGCGTAAAATAAAATATAAATGCAGTGTCCCGGACGGACGGACGGTTATAAATTCTAGAGTACACTCTATCAAAAGGGGGATCCGGCGAAGGAAGGCAACGGCAACGGCTTTTAAGCACAAAATGTTTAAAGGATAACCAAAAAAAAAAATCCGAAGCCCCAAAACCCGTGACCAGAGCAGAGCACACCCTTAATATCAGCAGCGCGGTTAGGAAGGGTTTAAGCCCCTTTGACCATGTCCCTTACCATTTGCCGACAGATTTGCCGCAGCTGAAACATTTTTCTATTTTATTTTTGGCTTACGCCTCAAAGGAATAATTTTATTTGTATTTTATTTATACTTGTTTTCGGCTTGCCTTCGCTCCTAACCTAACCGTTAACAAGTAGAGAATGTTTGAGTGTATACTTGAGATTTAGCGTTAGGCAAAACTGTAAATTATGCACAGGAGATCATTTTTCTTTAGCACCGCTTTTTAGGGGGAAACTGAGTGCAGAGGATTCTTTATTATTGTTGTTGCTGATGCTGCTGATGCTTTTTGGTTTTCATTCTCTTCTACTATGCTTTTGAGTTGCCTTAGGGGGCTGCTTGTCTAAAGAAAACAACAAACAATTTTTTAACTAAGCTGAGTTTTAATTATGGCGTAAATTTGATTTGCACGCTTGTTAATTGCTTTACGTGAAAGGCAGGATAAATAACGAAGGAGAAAGATATGACGTCGAAAAATATTTATACAGCTTTTTATCTTGCTTAAAAGTGAATGGCTTTAACAATGGAAAGGATAAACTTAAAACATTTCTCATTCGTCATTATTAACAAGCACAATTGGCATATATGTTTAATTTGGCTTAATCTATTTAAATTGGCTGTAACAAAGTTTCATCATGTGACATTTCATGCATTTCTCAGCATTTAAGTTGCTGCAAGCCCAAAAAAGAAATTCTGAAAATGCTTGCTTTATACTCATATTTGCCACATTCCACTGGCTTTTTTTTTACCTGCGCTTCTTTTCGCATGCTCTTGTCTTTTTGTGGGAATTTAATTTCGCTTGATTTATGCAGTTTATGGGGTGGCCTGCTTTATATGCAAACAATCCTTTGCCCATCGTCACCATCGCCATGTTGCCGTTAACTTACCTTACATTTACGTGTTGGCTTTGTGTTTGCTCTTTGGTGCTCCTGCTGCAGCAGCAACATTTTTTTTTGTGCTGTTCGCTGCTTTCTGTTTGCTTTTGCTTTTACTTTTGCGTTTCCTACTGCATTTTGTGGCTCGTGCGGCCTTCCGGTCATTACACAGACTTGGCACGCCCACGCAACGGTGAAAGCGCAGTGCTTTTATTATTATGATTTTTATCTGAACCATGTTCTTTTATTTTTCTTTCTTTCTTAATTTTTCTACATATTTTTGGTTACTACTACGTTGTCGTTGTTGTTGTTACGTCCCCCGTTCTCCAATCCTAAAATACCTCGCTCTACCCAAAAAAAAAAATGCGCGCTTTGCCATTGCCAATTGCATAGGGACGGAAGGTAAGTTGCGGTCGTTGGGGTCCGGCGTGAATGCCGCCGTCGAGAGCAGAAACCCCGGCAAAATGCTAGATAAAGTTTTATTACTTTTCTTGGCTGCTGCCTGGCAAATAATTTAATTTCGCTTGTAGTGCTGCTGCAGCGTGCCAAGGAAAATGAGCAGATAAAGCGAACAAAAAAAAAATAATAAAAAAAAAATAAGAAAATCAAAAAATAATATTGTCGTATTGCAAAATGAGAAATAAATGTTTTAGCTGAAGCAGCAACCCACCCGCCGCGCACTCGTGGCATATTAATGCTACTCTCAGCAGCTTTAGATTTTATACATTGTGCCACTCAAATTGATATTGATTTTTATGTTCTCTCTCTCCCTCTTAGCTCTGGCGACATCCTTGGCGACGCTCCTATCACAAGCGAAAGAAGGCTCAATGGGAGACAGATGCCAATTACTGTGCTCTGGTAAGTAAACGAGTCGCCCAGCCATTCTACTTATTTGGGGAAAGGAAAAGAAGACGGTTGCCTTTTTCTTACCCCAAATTTGTGTGCCATTTTCATTTTCATTTTCATTTCCACTTCCGGTTGTCCTCGCAACGCTTTTGTCTGCACCTCCTTCCTGCTGTTGTTGCTGCTGCGGTTATTTTTACTTAATTTGCATTTTAACTCGAGTGGAATGCAAATGTTTTTATTTGTTACTACTGCTCCGAGCTACTATTGTGCTAGCTAGCAATCGCCGCTGACTTAATTAAGTCTTCTTCGTAGCAGCAATAAGCAACATTCCTTTTGTTACTCCTCTTACCGACTGCAGTTTAATTTCGCATTTGATTTTTAACCCAGGTTCGCGATATTCCGCCCTACGATGAAGGTCGCCGTCTGCTGGACCTTATGGATATGGCTGTGTTTGATTTCCTTACCGGCAACATGGATCGACATCATTATGAGACTTTCAAGTGAGTATGGGTTCAGGTGGTTGGTTAGAATCTTGGCAACGAACATAATGCGATGGGTTTATATCCGCATAAATGACGTTGTTGTTGGCCTCATGCCTGCCACGTTACATAAACTCTCGCATGTGTCGTCGTCGTCTAAGCGCCTATACATATTTGGCTGGGAAGCAACACGGCATTCTAAACGCTCAACGGCAGCAGTGGCAAATGTCTCGGAAAGATATTTGCATGCAGGCTGCAAATGGTAACAGAATCTATCTGCAGCTCAGAAGAACACTGACGCCTGCTATCGTTGCCAGGTGCCTTTTCTGCTTTGGCTGGCTATGAATATTGTTTGCTATGCACATTGTTCGTGGCGACCGTGCACACCCCAGTGCATTCTGACAGGGCCAAAGTCAATCCCTGGTATTAGTCTCTAATCACATTTGCTGGCAATTATGCTTATGCAAACATGGGGCGTATACGGCATTTCACAGCCAAACTTGCTCTTTTTCTTTTCGCAGAATCTATGGCAACGAGACCTTCCCACTTCACTTGGACCACGGTCGTGGCTTTGGGCGTCCCTTTCACGATGAGCTCTCCATTCTGGCGCCAATGCTGCAATGCTGCCTCATACGCAAGACAACGCTCACCAAGCTGCTAGAGTGAGTAACCTATTTACAACATACATCTACAACTAATTGAATTGTGTATTGTTGTGCCTGCTTACACACTTTCACAGGTTTCACAATGGACCCAAGCCGCTTTCAGTTGTAATGCGTGAATCGCTGAGCGAGGATCCGGTGAGTCCGGTGCTTTGGCAGCCGCACTTGGAGGCGCTTGATCGACGAGTTGGCATCATACTACAAAGCATACGGGATTGCATCAAACGAAATCCGCCGGGCGAGCTTGATGCGTCCGAGACGGATCTATCGTCATAGCGCTAAGCCCCAAAGCAGAGTTAGAGTCTAAACTTAGCTATTAGTTTTCGTGTCTTGTGTACTGCTTAGATATGTAAGAGTTGAGATCTTAGCAGGAACCTTTGTAAAAGGTCATGCTGCTCAGCGATAATCCTTGCAGCTTCGTCTGCACATACCAAAAAAAACTAAAACAAAAACAAAAAACAAAATGTCAACTAAGAGCAACCAAACAATTAATGTACTAAATGTCCTGTACATGTTGTGGTTCAATTTGTTTAGGATGTACTAGTATGTAAACAAGTTAGCCGATACTAGATGGAATCGAATCGTTTTGTGGTCTGATATAAAATCAAGTACCTTTAGCACACAGCACACACATAACAACATACATAAAACACACTTCCAGAGCAGCTAAATTATGTATTACAAGTACTACTACACACACAGTGGGTGCCAAAAGCAAAACAACACTATGTAGCACTTGAACTTAAATTGATTCTAAGAGCAACACTAAATTATACTTACATTGCGCAAGAGTGAAACTTCTTGAAAAGACTATAACAAAAAATGAAAACTATTTGCTAATTATTTATTTAAAAATTTTTCATAAATTTTACAATAACAATCATGTATATTTATGTATGTAAATTTATGCAAAAAGGTGTGAATCGCCAGCCCCCTAAAACATATTTAGTTGATAAGTTTAAACAATTATATATGATCGATATCAGATGTAGCTTTATCAGACCACTGTTCCCCCGACCTCCCAGCGAGGACATGTTGTGTTTAATTGGTTAGTCGAATTAGTTTCAGATGTCCTTCACAAAGTTATTAAACTACTACTGTTAAAAACTAATTATGATTATCGACTAAAGATATAGCTAATTTCGTTTGTTTTTAATGTGACAATTTAAATCGTACCTAATGTAGTTGAATGTGACGCAATTTGTTTGTTGGCCAATTCAGATGAGTAAAATACAAAAAACAAAAAAACATAGATATAAAATGTTAGAGTTAGAAAAAATTTTAGTGAAAATTTCAGAAATATTGAATAAAAAATACCAAAGAAATGTGATTAAAAGTTATTTCTATTCAATTTTTTGTGTTTGGAAGGTAAGTTCGCAAACCACTGTCCGCCAATCTGATCGTCGCTCACACTCAAGCGGTTTATTTCTTACTCTCACTTGGGACTTCTGCTCTGCTGTATACCTACCAACAACAATTCACTCAATTACTCGTTACTTATAGCAGATCGTCTCCGCGTACGATTCCACTCAGCAGTTTCAAAATGAGAGACTTGTCCAGTCTGGAGAGTGTATAGTTTTTGGACTGAGAGAAACACCGGTTGGTTTGGCCTGTTGCCAGCTGTTTTGTGTTCAGTTTGTTCTGCGTGCTGAGCAGAGCAAGTTCAGTTTTTTTTTCTGCTCCCCAGTCAATTAGCATTAACTTTTTCGTGAGTTGTTGTTGGTTTTTGATTTTATTCAATTACTCTTAAGTTATTGTGAAAATTATTTATATGCTGTTGTCAGCGGCTCGTGTGGCAGCGCTATTTATAAAGCTACAAAAACAAACACGTGTTGGTAGCGACAGTAAATTGATGATTATAAAAACATTTGATACTAGACACATACACACTCTCACATGAAGAGTTTTGTTATGGCTTGTTATCAATAACTCAGTAAGTTGTGTGTTGTTTCAACGAGTGCTTGCCAGGGGTCATAAGCAAAACTTCACTGACATTATGCCAAACTTAACATCCGACAAAAGCTTATCAAATACGTTTTTATATGCAAATTAATATTTGTTCATAGCTTCGTTCCTTAAATAGAGCAGGTTTGCCATAATCGGCATACACGCTGACCAAACACAGCCAACACCATAAAACTTGTCTTAACTCAGTTCACCTCCTATAATGTATACATTTTTTTTCGCAATCCGCAACAGTTCCAAACAATGTCGGACAACGTTGTTGACGTGCGCTCGGACACCGTTAGCCTGCCCACACCGGAGATGCGGGAACGTATGGCTAACGCTTTGGTGGGCGACGATGTGTATGGCGAGGATCCCACTGTCACTGAGCTGGAGACCAAGATGGCAGCCTTGTTTGGCAAGGAGGCTGGCCTATTTGTGCCCAGCGGTACCATGGGAAATCTACTGGCAGGTAAGTGGCACGACATGCACATAAATAACCTAGTTTCGGACAGAATCTTTAATAGAACGAGCAACCGCGGATTCCTCTATTCATCCTAGCTTTAACTGAGAGCATGCCATCTAAAATGAAATCGCTTCTTGCGCTGATGAATATTGGCTTAAAGTGATTTTTTGTTCAGCTGGAAAAAATATTACTAACAGCAAAAGCAAAAGAACCGCTCATATCATGCATCAGGCTCATAATCGTAAAGGTTAAGGGCACGCCCATAAACATAACATTAATTTTTATGTACTTAAATGTTAGACGTGTGCCATGCCAGCGGCTCCATTGTGAGCTCAACTTCGGTGGCAGTTTATGGCTCCACTCAAATTAATATTTCTAATGGAATATCCGTTTTATTAAAAGGGGATGCAGTAAAAATTCTTTAGTTATTGCACCGACTAACGTCCTTAAATTCCTGCTTACAGTAATGGTGCATTGCAAGCGTCGTGGCTCCGAGGCAATTGTTGGCGACATGTCGCACATCTTTCGCTACGAACAGGGTAAGATGAGCAGCCTGTGCAATAATTACCAACTATTACTACAGCTGCATCATTACCACGCTTAGGTAGCGCTGCATCTCTGGCTGGCGTGCAATTAGCCACAATTAGGAACCAAACGGACGGCACCTTCTGCCTGCGTGAGCTGAGGCAGAAGATACGCCAATATGACGACTGCCATGAGCCCATAACCTCCCTCGTTGTGGTCGAGAATACCCAAAACATCTGTGGTGGCAAAGTTATGCCACTGTCCTTCCTCGACGAGCTCGTGGCTCTGGTGCGTGAGCCGGGCGTTGGCATTGCTCGCATTGGTCTGCACATGGATGGTGCCCGGGTGTTTAATGCGGCTGCTGCTCTCGACGTCAGTGTGGAGCGCGTTACTCGTGGCTTTGACACTGTTACAGTCTGCCTGAGCAAGGGCTTGTCGGCGCCTGTAGGTTCTGTGCTGGTCGGTTCAAAGGACTTCATTAAAGAGTGAGTAATAAATGATGCACTAAACTCGAACAGTTCTAACATCCTGTTGTAGAGCTCATCGTTTACGCAAAGCTTTGGGCGGTGGCATGCGTCAGGCTGGCATCCTGGCAGCTGGTGGTCTGGTGGCTCTGGAGCAGGTGGTGCCGCTTCTCAAGAAGGATCATGAGCACACACGACGCATTGCAGAAAGTTAGTTACTTTTAACACTTTCTTTGATAGCTCAAGATTTTTATGTTTCTTATTTCAGGCATTGATCAGCTTCGCAGTTCTAACATTGTCGTCGATCTGCCAACTGTGCAAACCAACATTCTGCTCATACATATTAAGCAGCCCCAGTTGACTGCCAACGAATTTGCTGAGCGTCTCGGTGTCATCAAGCCGGAGGAGCTGGCAGCTGGTGTTACCGGCAAGAACGGAGCTGGCATTGTGATTAAGGCCAGTGCGCGGGATTGGGAGTTTATGCGCATGGTGTTCTATCACCAGGTGAACGATGAGCAAGTGGAGATGGCCATTAAGAAGCTGACCTACGTCATCAAGGAGTACGATGCATGCTGGCCCTAAACACTAACTCTGCTTGAATTCATATTTACTTAGCAAAATAATTAGATTTTGTTTTGGCCGTTTAATTAAAAAACCAAAAAAGGGACAAACTGACGAAACTCGTATTAGTGCTTGTTGAGTGGCTCGTAGCAGCGTTTACATTCACGCATGAATGCATCCAATCATTGTAGGGTAGCCGGCGCCGGATGAGAATCCTGATGGACTTCTGCTAACGTTGCTATTCCGCCGGTCTGCATGAATGCCCCAATGAATGAAGTAATAAAATTATTTTTAAAAAATCATTGTCAATTTTGCGATGCTCATCGATGTAAAGGCATCCGACTGGGCCGTAGCCGGCATCCTCAGTTAGCTCCGTCTCGCCGGTAGACGTTTTGTGATTTATAAGCGTACTTATCAATGTGATTGTGGACGGGGGCAGGGTGGCGAAGGTGGCAGCATTGCGGCAGCAACAGTGAAGCAAATCGAGCAACATATAATAGATTTGAGTTTCTTGGCTGAATAAGCTCCATCAAAGAGGGTAGCATTTTTGTGAGTGCCTTTTGTGTGGCCTCTGCATTAAAATGTTATATTTTCGAATTTCACCAAGATTAAATTAGATTGGACAAGTTGCCAGAGCACTCGATAAATTGAAATTGAATAGAATGCATCAAGGTTGTTGTCCGTCTCCTCTCGATGCGTGTAGTTCAACAAAGGGGATGTTAAAATAATTGTAAAAACATACAATGAAAATAATTTGCCATACTTTCAAAAATATATCAGACCAAATAAATTAATAATAAATAAAGAAAAGTTGAGTAGATTTGGTTGGTGAATAAATTAAGCAAATTGCGTTTTCATCTTAAAAGTATGCCTTATACTTTAACAACATAAAATATTAAACACCTGAAAAGTATGCAACGTTAAAGTTAACCCGTCACAGAAAGCACACGCGAAAGCTTTCGAAACGCGATTATCGGAATGAGAACATGGAAGTCTATAAATAGCCACCAGACATGCGACAACACCTCTGCTGGGGTGAGAAAACGCATGTTTGCTGGTGCGCTTATTTGTTGGCATTAGTTAGATAGAGATAGAGAGAGTGAGAGTGCTTGATAGAATTTTCGCTTTAAAAATGGTTTCAACTTCGCGGTTAGTTATGTAAGTTCTTCTATTTCAGCTCATTAGCTCGATTTGGCAGCGTTGCCTCAACATGTCAGGATGGCCGAGCGGTCTAAGGCGCCAGACTCAAGATAACAATCTTGCCTTTCTCAGAAAGGTCGATGAGCGTTCTGGTCCTCTCTGAGGGCGTGGGTTCGAATCCCACTTCTGACAAGAATTTTTTTTCTTTTTTTTTCATTTATTGTTAAATTATTTATGAAGACTTGTGACTATTTACGGTCAATCGTTAATACTTAATACTGTTCAAGCCTATCATCGCAATTAGACTAATTGATTGAGTGCATTTTATTACGCGACACACACTTGGACTAGGCGAACAAACAAAGTGATTGTTTTATAATTCATTATTGATGATTGATTTCTATCGCTGTAGTTAAAATTCAAGTAATTTAATTATAAATTTACACGCTTGACATTTCCAATTAAATAACGTTTCTATTAAGCAAGCTGGACATTTTCAATGCAAATTTGCTATTTTAATGGTCGTTAGCATGTTTATGATTGTGCTATTTATTTAAGAGAGGCTTCAGCTTTATTGTCAATGCTCGCTGTTGGAGAAGGCACGTGCCACGACCTGACAGACTTAATGGGTTTTATATGGTAGGAAATGTATGATGTATTTCCCATCATACTCAAAAATGCTGTTTTCATGGCGAGCCAAAACTAAAAACGCAATTTCGTCATTATGCCAACACTGGCGTGTTACACTTGTAATGACAAACAGTCATGAAATAAAGTCGTAAACTATATGGCTAAATAGAGCTCGATATCTGGCAAAGGACGACAAAACTGGGAGTAGATGGTGGGAAATAAATTGAAATTTGCATGAAGTTTCGCGTCAAATGATGATTCAATAAGCGGAAATCAAAAGCGTTTTCCATCAGTTTTATAGATTTTCTATTTGCAGTTTTGGTCTGCTCTAATTTTGTTAATAATATGCACATAAAATAGTCACGCTATTTACGTATTTAATCAATGGGAAAGACACTCAATTGAATGAGTCAGACTAATGAAGGGGATACTACAAGGAGCAAGAAATGTAAGTTATGCAAACTTTGAAAATTACACAAAGCAAAGTGAGTTACACAAAGCAATGAGTTTAAGTGTGGGTGTGTTTGACTAAACATAACGTGATTCCTGCCATTATAAGAAAGCAAGCAAATTTGCAATGAACTTATGCTTTTGAGTAAATTAGGAGAAACTACAAGTTATCTAACCTAAACATTTTAAAATTCTATTTGGAATATATGTAATTAAAATCGATACTTACCAAACAATTTAGTTTGTTTTAAGGAAAACCTTGTTAAGAGCTATAATTAATTTTCTAACAAACTGGTGAGTAAAATGAGCTAAACACAAATATTAAATGCCAACAAATAGAGTAAGCAAGATTTCGTGCAATTTGTAGTTTTAATGGTTAGCCTTGTTCTTGTGGGAAATGTAAACACACTTTGGCTAATGTGCAATCGCCAATCTAGAAATGCACACACATCTATGTGAATGAATGTACTTATACATATGGATGAGCACTGGTAGACTAAGTAAGACATTAATTTAGTTGGCTGAATTTCCGTTCTGTGTCTCTGCCACAGACAGTCGGAGTTTGCGTGCTGTGTGTGAATTTTAAAGCGTAAAACAAATGCAAAGTTCATGACTCACATCGACTGCTCTTCTTGGCCAATGCCATAAAATACACGTGAGTTGCACAGTGGCAACAACGGCTTGCAATAAACGTCTGTGCGGCATAAAGCCAAGTGCTGCCAAACTGAATGCGTTTGAGGGTGTGTGTGTGTGTGTGTGTGTACAACGACTCTTCGCATATTTTATGGGCAAGTAAGTAAGACTCTGTGCACTGGCGGAGGCAACTTAATTAGCTATTGGCAACGACTTCGATTGCAACTGCAACTGCAACTCTGCATTGCACCTGGCATTTAATATTATTATTACGCGCCGCCTGCCTGCAACTTCATCTGCGACCGAGTCGAATATATATTACGTTACCCGTTACTCGGTTCGTGCAACGGCCAACCCGGTGGCAGCTATTGCATTTGGCAATAAACTTGCGCTTTAAAGTTCGGTTGCTCAAGCGGCGTTAACCGTAATGTGCACAACATTGACGCCATTTGCACAACGCCACACCCAAAAGAGCCGCCCTTGCTGCAACTGCTTTGGCAACTTACGTGAGCCTCAACAAAAATAAACGCCAACAACGTTTGTGACTTCTGCCGGGTCAAAAAGTTTGCGTGTTGCTTTGCATTTTTTTACGTTTGAAGAAGGCTCCAGTTGAGTAGGAAAGCAAAGCGTTCGATGGGCGCAGCTGAATTACAATTTATTTGCCCAAATCGCATACAGAATTTAAGGTGTTGCTCTAATTCCAAAATCGGATAATGAATGGGAGCGTCCTTCTTGGGCGGGCAACTGTTTATAACAAATTTCGTTTTGCCTTTTTACGAAAATTTATTTAGCAGAAACAAATGCTTCTTTAATTAACTCTTGCAATAAAAAGTGTACATTATTAATAATACATGTCCCACAGAGAGAGTGTAGCGCAACCCTTTTCGGGACCTTTTTTCTGCCTTTGTTGCTGTTGCCTATTTCTCATTAGTTTTGCCTCGCCTGGCCTAATTCACCAACGTTCATGCACATTTATGTTTACTATCGTATAAATCAAGGGATAAGCTTGCATATAAAGTTAGTTGACTGCGGATAGGATCCAACTTGGGCTCGGGCTCGGGTAACCCGAGCATGTAAATTTGCACTACCTGAACTAAGCGAACACATAAATTCGTATGTAACATTTTTGTGATGCAGCTTGGTGTGTGGTACGTACTATGAAATATATTTGGTCGACAACAACAACAATAATAATAACAAGAGCAGGAGCTAGGGCAAGAGCAAAGGCTATTGCAATAATATCGTAGCGAAGCGCAAACTTTTTTGCCCAATTCAAACTTGAACGTTGCATGCAACTGTAATGTGAGAGAGTGTGTGTTTGTGTGTATGTGCATGTTAGTGTGGTGCGGTTGTTGCATTGTTGTTATATTTCAATGGCAAACTTCACCGGACATGCTTCATAGCTCTAATTATACATGCGCCTTCCTAGAAACGACTTCCTACGGGAGGTGCACCAAGAATAACAAAAACTATTCGGCTTGTTTTAGCCCTTGTTGTGCCGATAGTGTATATGCAAGTGTGTGTGTGTATGTTATGTGCATGCTTTGTGTTTGTGTTTAGCAGCAACTTTGCCTCTATGCGCAGCTTTGTCCATTTCTCTTATTTCTGTGCCCCATATGCAACTGTGTGTGTTAGTTTTGTTTGCTTTGAACTCTTAAGGTGGCCAAAAAACTTTGCATGTCTGTTTGGTTATTCATGGATTGCAGGTTTTGTGGCGTGGGTCGTCTGCCTTTTGATTTGATTAGCCCACAACCGTCTGAGCAGCAAATAAATTTATGTACATTTTGCCAGCATAAAATATGGCATTAAAACTTAATGTTCGACTCGGAGCACGCAAAAAAGAAAATAAAAAAAAAATGAAAAAAAGGAACACCAAGTATATAAAGACATTATTTAAATGGTGAATACAAATTGGTGCCAGTTGTCGAGCCAAATAACAGGCTGGCTAATAAGCTGACCAGCCTAGTTGATTACGCGCTTTTGCGGCAGCTGAATGGCACCCTGATTAAGTGCAGCGCATTAGCATATTTTTGCTATCCCGCAAGTCCTTACAAATCACATTATTGACATTTTTTATGAAGCGGCGAATTGCGACTTCTCAAACTTTTGTGCAAACAAAACATGTTTTGGGCTCAAATGAAAAATGTATGCCTGTGTGTGTGTGTGTGTGTGTGTGTGTTCACGCCCACAGCTCAGTGTGGCTATAGATTGACGCGCCGCTTACGTGCTAGGGAAACATTTGTCTTTCTGCCACATTTTGCATGTCTTAATTAGCGCCTACCCATATCAAACCACAAAAAGTTTGAAGACGCGAGTCAAGGCAGCAATTTATGTATTCAAGATAAACCCAACCCGATAAGAGGAAGAAGAAGACGACTCTATTGTCGATGCCAAGGATCTGCCTGCCTGCCTGCATTGGATTTTCTGTTGCTGGCGGAGGGGAGTAGGAGGAAACTTGCTAATGAACTGGGCCAGAAGGAAAACAATGCCAAGGCAGCAAAAGCTGCAAAGAAATGCAAAAGTTTTTACAACAAACTTATCAGTTGCGTGGCACATTTCGCACAATAGAAAAGAGCATATCGAAGTTTTCAAAGGTTAATGGACAAAGTGTCTAAAAGTTTTCCAAATTTCTTGTTTCGATATGTTTATGCCTTAAATAGACATTTGTGCAAACGGCAATTTCCGATCCTTACAAAAAACACCGGCGTCTATGATACTTTTGCCTTCCTAAGCGAACGAGTCATTAAGTCTGTACAGCTCTTTTTGTAAGTTGTGGTTACTCACAACAAAAAGCCCATTGAGTATATCTTTACGAATTTTTCTGCTTTTTGCCTTATGTTCTTGTTCTGCCCACCATAAATATAAGCCAGAATGTGCAGAACAATGTCGCATGGCAACTTCAAAGGCATTCTACATTCCATACTAATTTCTACACAACTCCAGCAACTAGTTTATGGGCATGCTGTTTTTGGTTGCAGTGCCGCCAAAGCTAAAAATGGTTTGGCTAATTACGCGACGGGACGTCAGTCGCCTCAAAAATTGATTTACAAAGTGGGTCAACTAAGTGAATTAGGGCGGTCATGAGGCAAAGTTGCACCACTTAATATCCGCGAAACGCGTGTGTGCCCCAAAAGACTGGGATTGGGCCCACTAAATTGGGCAGTTCTGGCTACTCTCGTATTCATAATGTATCGAGCTAGTTTCTCATGCGAAATTCGTCCAAAATACAGCATCAGACCTCTAACAATGCCAACATTAGCCAATGACAGAAGAGGTTAGCGATGCCGACAGGGCGCCTGTTTGAGTTCGCAGTCCGAGGGAGTCCACGAGATAGGCATTGAAAATGTTAATGTGAACGATTTTCGAGCCTGGCTGGCGCAACATCATTATTCAGCCACAGAAATGGTAGCCACACAACGTCATTGAAAATCAGTTTTAAGCGAGGTTTTTCATTTTGCGTATTTATCGTTCTGGTGGACACGCGCTTTCTAATTATGAAAAACGCTGAAAAAATGCGTAAACTAATGGAAAACGTTCGACTGTTTATTTGGCTGGCTGAACCAAAATTGTTTCCGAGGCTTATGCGCTTACAGCCCTTGGGCACATTTCCATCAAAGAGTTGAATTAAAATTCCGGTGATATTGCCGTAGTGGCAGTTTCGTTTCGTTCTTATACATTTTTCAATAAGTTGAAAGAGATTGAGATTGATTTATACAATCCATGTCATGCCCATTGCATTTGATGGCACTTGTACTCTTTATTGGACATTTCGCGCTCAGCCGTTGCGAACGGATATTGAATAAATATTATGTAAATATTGAATGTTGAGGAAACCCACCTGTCCAACGATTCCTTCGCATCCACATGTTCCGCTTCATTTCACTTCAATCGTCGACATATTATTATGCTTCGTTGTATTTTATTTTGCTCCGTTTCGTTGCACAACAAAAGTGCATATTGATTTGCCATTAAAAGGTAAAACGAACGTGGATCGAACAAAACGGGTCACCAAATGCAGGACAAAGCAACCCAGGAGCATAAATTATGCATATGAATGCTGAAAGTGTTTCTACAAAGAAAGGGTATGTAAGAAAAGTTCTGCACAGTTTGATTGATATGAGAATTTATTTTCCAACTGCTTGATTATAGTTAGAGTAGATGTTAAAAGTACTTTGAGCATATTTTAATTAAATTTCCAAAGAATTGCGCTAAGAAAACTTATCAGAAAACTTTGCATTTCCAACGTCAGCCTTCAGAATTTTGCAGTGAACTCATTAATCATAGCTTTTAAAAACTAATTTAATGCAACTTAAATCAAATGCAATTGCTGTTGCAGTGCTGCAATTTAGTCAGGCACTTCCGCTTGACGCACACCCACTAACACTTACACACTCACTCACACACGCGTGACGATTGGCGGCGTCATAATTACAAACACCCAACATTAGACGGTCGCTCCCAGTTGTGTGCAAAATAAATTTATCAGCTATGCAATCATTGGCAATAAATTTTTGCACACTTCCGGTCAGGAGCTTAAAGGCCTATGGCTCGAACCTGCCTGGAAGCATTTAAATGGCGCCGCCTATGCAATGCAAGGCGCACATAAATCTTAGCCAACCCGCAAAAGGTGCAGGAACAGATTAGAGTGCCAGAGCCGGAAGAGTTGGCCGGTAGCAACTAACTTGGCCTACGCACGAACTTGGCCGGTGGGAGCGTATCTTGACGCGCTGCGTGTTTTTTTTTGTTTGTATTCTTCACTTTGTTATTTCTTATACTGAAGGTAGTATACCTTTAGCTATTTTTGTCGCAGTTCTGTGAAACTTTTGCGTGCATTTCTATTTATGTGCATGCCATAAAGTTTACTACGCCATCAAATTGGGGAACCCGCAATGGCAACGCCTGTGTGGCAAATAAACAGGAGTTTTTGTTGTTTTGTATTTTTACGCGCGCCTAAAAGGATGCACGCAATTTTTTCCATTTGCAGGGTTGTGGTCGCTATTTTGTACGTGCCACTGCCGTTGCATGTGTGTGTGTGAAGAATGCGGCAGTGTGTTAGTGTGTGAGAGTGCCGCAGGCTGCGGTTTTTTGTTTGCATTCAACATTTGTACGTGGTGTTTAAACGTTGCTCCTTTTGTGAGCTCTATATAATTTTTGTATCTTTTATTCTGTGGCAAAGGCAACATCCGTATGGAAAAATGTTTACTGCGGTTTTACAGGTGTTAATGTTTGTTACGTAGTCAGTCACTGTGCGTGTCAGCTGTAGATAAAAGCAAATATGAGTTAAGTTGCACTTATGTAGGTACTACTATGTATGAGAAACGACCTCCACCAATGCGACCCAATAAAAAGGCCAACTTTAATTTCGTTTTCACATTTATATATATATCAAACACTCAAGAAAGAAAGTGTGAGTTTGCTTTATGCCACATTACATGTAGTTATAATCGCTGCCCCATTTGGCATTTGATAGTTTAAATTTGTTTTCACTACAAACAAGTCAATTGATATCGTTTTTATATATATATACTGAATGAATTGATCAAACCCACTCAACTACAAATGAAAACTCTTAAAATCTAAGTTAGTCATAACATATGTTCTTATATACTTTTAATATTTTGTTTCTTACAAATGAAATCAAAATTGAAAAATTAAAGTTGATTCAACTCTTCTAATTCTTAACGATTCATAGTTTATTATTCAAGCAGAAGACAAGAATTTGAATTAGTAGTTAAAGTTTGAAAGTTCAAATATTTATTTTAAGAGCACCAGCTGAATTTTTAATTTAAGTTCAAAACGTCCAACGATTTGAAACTGTTTTCAAAATAACTTTGACTCTGACTCTGCACTAAACCAAGGTATTTATACAAAAGAAAATTGTGTATGTGGATGTCTATTGAAATTTAAATTGACGCAAATAAAATATCTGAAGCATACAATTATCGTATGTATGTATGTGTGAGGCTTGAATTTTGTTCAATGCTTTAATTTCATTGAATTATTTACACAGAAAATACTACGCTTGACTATTCTTTAACTATGTATGTATGTACGTATGTATATGTTTGTATGTTTGTATGTGCTGGATGGAGGGGGGATGCTGGCTTAGTCGAGTAAATTGTTTTTAATTGAATTTTATTGGATTGCCCGAAACACACACATGAAGCAAACATTTAAATGTTCTATTTCGGTTCTTCATTTGTTATGTTTAAAAGTTAACAGTTAATGTAAGATATGAATTTGCACGCAAAGTAAAAACTTCACCTATGTATGTGTATGGGAGACACGTATTTGCACTAGATTTACCACATTTGTGTACAGTTAGACACGATTTGTTTTTATAATTGAAGAATGGCTCTGTTTGTATATGCATTAGTGTCTGTTTGTAATATTTCAAAACTTTTTTAAATGCGGATTGGGTCATCGGTTTTGAGTGGTTGACGGGGAGTTTTCCCTGTTTTTTTTTCGGTTATCGCTTAGAAACTAAAGATATTACACTTTAAGTATACAAAATCACCATTTATGCTCTGCAATTGCAATTGAATTGAATTGAAAATCATGCGTCCGCTTCCACTGGACACAACACTTTCAAATTCCTTTAGGTAAGCTCGGGGCTGAGCAGCCACTGACCAAGTCGCGCTAGGATGATGGTGATGGTCAGCAGGCGCAAAAGATTGCTCTCAGCTTGGCCAGACGCGCTGCGTACTATACGATGTGAGGGGCAATAAAAAAGCAATTAAAATAGGTTGTCGCTTGAAGTCCTTTGTTCCGTGAGGCACTTACCCAGCAGCATAGTCTCGCGATTGTCAATAATGCCAGGTCGGCGTTGGAGTATGCTCTCCTTGCCACCCTTCCACAGCACCGGCGATATGCTAGCGAGGCACTTGACTCGCATGTCGCCATCCTGAAAGTGTCGCGGCTCGAGCTCCAGCTGCAGGCCCAGTATCGAGGTGATTAGTCCGTGTTTGTGCACGATATCGTTGTATTTGTGCAGGTAGTGCTCATCTACTATCTGCAAGAAAATACCAGACATTGTGCATTGTTTTTAGTATCTTGCCTCTTCCTGCAGCTGAGTACATTGCATATAATATTTTTTCTTTTGCAGCACAAACAGAGTTGACACACACGGCGTATAAGTAACGACAACAATGATGCACCAGGGCATAACAGACGTGTCTGGCAAGCACACAAGTGCTGCTTTTGTTTGACGGGCTCACATGGACACATCTGTGTTAAGGTGTGTGTGTGAACTAAAAGGTTACAATTACCAGTGCAGACAGACGCTTTCAAATTACATTCTCCCGGCTTTAACGTTGCTACTGTCAGCAACTTGTGGCATAGATACACGCGTATGGGGCGTAACGCACTCGCTTTCGCAACATTATAAAGCGTATGCTCGACAAGAAAGAAATGAAGTCATTTGCGCTGAGCCCCGGCGCCATAAATAAGAGAAATGCGGTGTGCAGATACAAAATGTGAAATGCTAAAATAAATAGCTTGAACTTTTTGCTGCTACATTGGATTTCGATTGAGTTTGAATTGAATGCGGGTTTTGGAGTACGGGCCCAGCCATTTGGCACTTTGCGATGCGAAATTGTTGCCATTTGTTATGCGATTGGCTCGCCATTCTTTATGGCGTCCATAAAAGTTACAAGAGCTCTCGAATAGCAAAGTTTAAAGCAGGCAGGCTGGGAAGGTTTAAACTTTAAAAGGCATAAATTAAGCATGCCAGAAAGGCTGCCTACTCGCAATTGTGTTGTGCCCGGGTGACATAACAAACATGCTGCAAATGCCAGCTGTTGTTGTCCAGTGTACAGAGTCCAGTGTCCAGAAACAAAACGTTCAACAACAAGGACAACAGGCAACAACAGGCAGGTCCCATAAAATGAGGGCATTTGAAATTCCCATCGCATTCCCAGGCAAAGTCCTAAGCAGAAATGGGATCGAGAACGAGTGCTAAATGTATTTTAACACATTTTGTGGCCAGAACGAGGGCAATGCAAGAATTATAAGTTTTCGAAAATTGCAAAATATTCGCCTACCTTATTGGCATTTACTTTTTGGGTACAACAACTTGTACATAAATAAACAATATTTTATAGACGTGAGAAACTTCTTTTCAAATGAAATTCAATAAACTTTTCTCTTTCTTTTCATTCCTCACAGAAGTGAAGAAAATAATCGCTATTGTGGAAATGCAAATAAACCGGGAAACGTGCCTAATCGCACTTATTGATTTTTCTTTTATTTATACAAAGTGGAAGTCGAAGGACAACGGCAAACGCCTCCCTACAAAGTGAGTGCTCGCCAGTACCAGCAGCATGGTACAATGAACTAACTCGTACCTTAATGCCTCGATTCACACAATTTGAGTAGCATGTACTCGTCGCCGACTATAAAATGCACCTTACCTGCCTTACCGTTATTCCTCTCGCCCTGTGCCTGAATCGGCAGCCGTTTCGAGTTCCGGCTACGTTAAACGTGTAACGAGCTTTCAGCCAGATGGATGGCCCAGCTACGCCTACCTACAGACAACTAACAACATGCCATAAACCAAGCCAAGAGAAGGTAAGACACGGGCCGGAGAGAGGCAACAATGTAAAGCCAAAAGCCTGCCCGCCTACATGATTTTTGCTCATGAAATTATTTTTGCCACCTTCGTTGGCAGCTGTGCCAGAGATTTGGCCACTATTTTTCTCTGCCCCCGTTGTCCATTGTTTGCCATTGTTAGGAGCTTAAATGTTTACTGTATGCATAAAATCTGCTGGCAGGACCAACAGACCAACAGCCTGATTAATGTAGGCGCGTTTTGGGCACAAAAGGAAAAAACGGTAACACACTTGAAACAAAACGGTTCGAGAAAGTTTGTTTGTATGTTAAACAACTTACCGGCTGCTCATTGACGAACCACTGCAGATGGGAGGCTGGATGTGATTTCCCTGATGTGCAATTTAAATTTAAATATTCACCGATTTGATACTGATACTGCTGTCCCCTAATATGAGGGCCGTCACGTGGTAGAACTGTAGGGAGTGAGAAGTTTAAGTGTGTTACTTATTAAATATTAAATGTCAAACAAAAATCCGATATAGCTAAGTATTTAATTCCGCATTTATTGTTTCAGTCCCATAAAAAAAAAACTCGGTCAAACAAAGAAATAAATGCATTGAAATCGCTTTCATTCAGTGTTCGTGTAAACATTTTGGGCTCTTCAAAAAGTACAATACAAAAAGCCACAGTTTAAACAAAAACTCGCATATTGCTGACAAAGGGGATGGGGACGAAAGACGTTTTGGGCAGAATTGGTGCCAATGAAAAAAACACTAACACCACACAAAATATGTTGTGCGCTGCCAGACTGCGGAAATATCCATTAAAATAACATTTCAACTTATAAATCGGGGGCTTGGACCCATGGACATAACTGCGCACCATTTCCATACCAAATATATTGCCGTAGCCAATGCTACCGGGTTACGCCAGCTGTAAAAGACCGGCAGCATTTTAACGTATTCCCTTTGCAACTGCAGATGTCCATTTGTTTTTTAAACAAATACATGCATGAACCAAAAACAAATAAAAAGTAAATGCGATAAACGATAAAAATACAAAAGTATACAAACGTAAAATTACAGAAAATTTCTGTTATATAACTAAAGCTTATGAATGGCTTTTTAAAAGCATTTCAAACGAAACACAAACAGCTAAGAACTTTACAAAAATACGCTTTATATTAAGTCCGGAGTGTGTCTATTTGTTTGCTTTCCGAAAGTGCCCCAACAAATATTTTACGCAGAATACTTTAAACAAACCCCTAAATACTCATTTTATTGTGAGTGGCTGAAGCGAAATCCAAATATGTAATATAAATCCTTTTCTGTGCTTATTATAATTTTAATGGGCCCATGAAACGAAAATCAAGTTTCAAGAGTGTATGTGGAAAAGAACTTGATACAATTTTGTTAAATTTTAATAAGCTCAGTGAAAAAAAAAAAAAATAATAATGTAAACAAATAAACTTGATAGCTAACAAAAGCTCAAATGGAAAGTGAAACAAAAATACATATAAAGCGTGATTTAATCTTTAATATGCAAACTCACTAAATGTTGCATGCCTACGAATGTATAAATGTATGAACAATGTGCATATGTAAATAGTCGCAATTGTGTACAAAATGCAATATTTGCTTGTAATTGCAAGAGAAATTTTAGTGTAAATATTTGCATGCTCAGGTGGAGCTGGTAAAGTCTATTTTTTTTGTGTTTTGGCTTACAAACAATGTCCAGGCGACCCTCGCCTTGTACAGATGAGAAATTTGGCGCCTCCGCGGAGATTTCACAGCGATAGAGGCCCGTAGAGTTTAGGGTCAGGCCTCGCAGCAGTACGCGACTAGCATCGGATAGCTCCTCCTGCACAAAAAAGGACACAGAAAAAGGGTTGGCAAGTTGGCTAAGCGAGCAGCAAATAGGCGTATACTTACTATGACACGAACGCCATCCACGCGGTAGCTGGTTTTGGGTGGACGAGCCTTTGGCACATAGCGATAGAACTCCTCGTTGTCTTTGTACCACTTGATAGCGTACAGTGCTTCGCCCTCCTCCTGTGTTTGCTCCTCCTCTTCGTCCTCGTCCTCCTCGCTTTCGTTAAATTTATCGTCGCGTCCAAAGTCTGGCATGTACGATATGGAACCGCTGGAGCTCATACTGCTGCTCATACTACCCCCGCCACCTCCATTGTTCACGCTGGCTCCCAACCTGCCGCCCAGATAGCCAGATGCTGCACTTCCCCGATAGACGCTGTGACCGTATGGCGACTGCGGCGGCGGCAGCGGAGGGTTGTGCCCCTCCGACTGACTCTGGTATTGCCTAAGAGCCAATGGCTGATGCTGCTGGCGTCGCTGCTGGTGCTGTTGATGCTGTCGCTGTCGCCTATAGGACTGCCTCTCAATATCCGTGTCCACGTAGTGGGCATCGCCTCCATTGTGGGGAAAGCGATCTCGCTCGCGATGCCCGTGGCCTGGTGAGTATGGTCCGTGCGTACGGTTCAGCTCATATTGGCATTCCATAAATGCAGATTCGCCGCGCATCTTGAAGGCGGGTATGGAGACCTTAATCATACGCACGCCCAATGCGAAACCTGCAGAGGACGAGAAAAAAATATATTCAAAATTTTTATGCAAAGGGTCAAAAGTTATGCCACAAACTAAACCACAATTTCAGTTTTTCATTTTTTTTTTTTTACATTTTTTTATGCAACAAAATTTTTCGTTTCCTTTACGCATTAGCATAATTGATTTGTATCCGCTGACAACAGAGATGCTGAATTATTAATGGACTTCCTGCTACAATATTTATGCAACAATCAGGTGAAATATAAATTCTTTATTTATAGGTGCACGCAAAAAAATAGTATATATTGATAGAAATGCGACTCATTAAGTCAATCTTTCCCCTGTGTTAATATCCTACTGCTGCGTCGCTCGTAAATATTCATAAATGAGAGCGTAATCGCGCTTAATCCTTTGTGAAATTATGACGCCAGCCGCCACCACGCGCATCCCTGCCCCAAATTGCGAAGAGCGAGCCAACAGGATATTGGTCCGCAGCCTTGAAAGCCTTTGTTGGTAGTGCTTCTACAACTGGGCCTGTGTTCATACAGCGTTAAATTAGAAAATCAGCTTACCGTTATGTCCTTTTTTATATACATATTTTATTTAATAGGCAACAAAACTGGCCGGCTATTAAAACGTAAATTAAAGGCTATTTGAAGCTAAACTTGAAAATACTCAAAGCCGAATATTTTATTTAAAATAATTACGCTGAACATTAATCAGCCGCGAGTATATTTTATGCCATAAATTAACGAAGCAGGTAATTAAATCGAACATTTTGAGTGGCAGCACTTTGGCAGGGCTGTCAGCAGCAGCAGCGGCTTTTAAACGGATCTCTGTAATTACACAAAAATTATGCAGCTTGTCAGGGTGGCTTGGTGCAAGTGAATGGGGCCACTCTAATCAGACTCCATAATGTCAGAAGGCAAGTTACGTTTGCTTTGAGCGCTCACAATGCAAACACATGTCATTTTGGCTACATGACAATGTGTCTTAATATTAATTAAAAGCAGAAAAACTCGCATGCTTTTCACATCAACTACAACAACTGCAGATGCAGCCACAGCAAAAGCAACAAAGCCAACAAAAAAGACAAAAGCGATGCCAGCAGAGACGACAAGAAAGGACAATGAGCCTGCGGTACAATGGGGTAAGCACGGAAAGTCTGATTAAAATGCACTGCATTGAAGAGAGCTAAGGCCTGGATAACAGTATATGAGAAGCCACTTTTGTAAATCAGCACAAACATACCTCAAAGTATTGTAAACATTCGTTTGACAACATATTATCTAAACAAACTCAAACATTGTTTGGTTCCACTGTGCAAAAAGCTGCCTTCAAATATTTCGATGGAATTAAAACGTTACGTTTGCTTTATTCCTGACATCGAACGTCGATGTTCAAAGCTCTAAGCTCTTTTAACTTTTGCTCCATCTTCTTTACTCTCTATCGTTCTTTCTTTCTCTGTCTCTATCGGTTTACACTCTTAAATTTATGGAAATCATGCCTAATGCGGCGCACTTTTAGTACATCAAATATGCATAAGTAGCAGCAGCAGCAGCAGCAGCTGGAGCATCGGGAACAGGGGCAAGAAATCAGTTTGCTTCGTTAAGTATGTATGATAATTTCTTTCATTAACGCATATTTAAGCAAGCCATTCCTTTGGGACGTACCTGTCCTGTGGTCGGGCACTTTGCCCGGAGCTCCCCTCTTTTATATTGAGCGTTTAGCATAATTCGATAAAATTGGCACACACACACACACACACACACACACACAGATGGAGCGGGCGGTCGACAGAGTAGAAAATCAAACACAAGCAACCAAATTGGATAACGTGCACACTGAAATAGGCAAGGATGGAGTGAGAATCATTTGCTCTATTACGATGGGGGCTGAATTGCGTTATCAAATGGCGCATAATGAAGTCAGCCATTAGAAGATACAATGACCGAAAAACACAGAATCTATCAAAGCGGCTTAGTTGGTCGGCCGCTACTCCAAAAAGGGGCTAAACATTACACCACTAATGAGTTTCGTGCATTCACAGCAATTATGCGGCCCCCGAACAGGGTGGAAAACTTTTATCTGCCAAAAAGTAGGTGGGTGTTGAATTCTGTCAGGTCGGCCTTCTTGGCAGCCTATCACCTAAAAAGTTACCTAAAACTCTTGACAACAGCGCCAGATTCTGTAAGCGATATTTAAATGACAGTCAATTTTAGTCAAAGCTTGATTACTGGCCTCTCATGTTGCCCACCGTTGATTCTTGCTGTTGTGTTGTTTCGTTGTTTTCAAGTGTCTAGACTTCATTAAAATGTACATAATGATGCGGTATTGACATTTTAAACGCTCCCTGAAGTACTGCTGGAATTGCTGCATTTAAAAAACAATTACTGCCAGGGGGAAGGCGGAAAGTATGAAGTGAACTTCATTATGGCTCTCGCTTAGCCTTGTGCTAAATACACAAACAATTCTATTAAAAAAAAAAACGAGAAGAGAACTAGAAATCCAAGAGAAATTGTAATGAAAAAGCCTTTAGGTTAGATTTCCGCAGTAAACGAGCAACAACAAAGGCAACGCGCGAGGGACCGCACAAGGTCCATAGAGGCATGCGTCAGACCAAGTCATCAGCATCAGTAACAACAGCAACACGAGAACAGCACAAAAAAGTGTGCAACAGTTTTGCTGGCGTGCAGCTGGCTGGCTCAAAGGCAAGAACAACACAACATCACTCATACGATACTCATACGCCCCGTTGCAGCGCGATTGCGTATGCAATTTTTGTTTAGAGCCACCGCAAGCGGCAAGCAACACTAAACCAAGCACAAGTCTGTGCAAGCGCTTGTGATGTATTCAAGTTGACACAAATCCGGCAGAAATCCGCAAACACAAACACGAATAAAAAAACAACAACAACAGACTTCAACAATGCAACTTTAAACGAGACTGACATGACGAGCGAGTGATGCAAGTGTGTGTGAAAGTGTAAACGTACATGACTAAGCCAGGATCCTTGTTATGTGAGTTTTGTAAAAGTGAGAGAAACGTACTCTTTATGATTTTTAGCAAAAAACATTTATGAATAAAATAATAAGTGCGACAGCAACGGCTGACAGCCGTTGTTAAATTAAAAGCGAAATAACAATAAGTGTCTAGCTGCATTGTAGCTGAGCATGCTTGTTATTGAAAAAGAAGTGAGACAAACTAAACATAAATTCGTGTCACACAGAGCGTATGTGTAATGCCAACTATGTCATGGTAATTACCGTAACGACACGCCATTCGAGGACACTTTAAATAAAATAATGCAAAATAATGTGCAATACGCAACCTGAGTGTGCAACACGAGCTAATTCGCAACACAAATTGAACTGGGCACTGGAGACAGACTGACGTGCATCCGATGCACGTTCGCCAAACAGTTTGCTGACGCAGCAGCAGCTCGAAGAAGTTACAGCTTCACGTTACTAGCTTGCAACCGTCCAACCCTCCTGTTTGGCTTGAACGATTAGTTGGCGTGTGCGCACTTTGCGATGCATAGCGATACATATTTGCAAAATGAATTGGAATTTATGCCAATGCCAATGGTGCAACAGCAGCTGCAGCTCCCCGCTGTGCTCGTATGTCATGGCCGCAA
Source organism: Scaptomyza hsui (assembly GCA_018152825.1). NCBI lineage: Eukaryota > Metazoa > Arthropoda > Insecta > Diptera > Drosophilidae > Scaptomyza > Scaptomyza hsui. The sequence continues at coordinate 2,646,399 of JAECXO010000004.1, read as the reverse complement.
TATTTGTGTGCATGCATATGGCTGATTTCTTTGGGGAGTGTTGCAACGGAATGCAACCAGCCACAAATGTCAACGACAGCATTGCACGTGTCGCTAAGAGCCGCTGTTGCATATATTTAACGGAATTGAGTATCAATTGAGAGCTGGGCTTCAAACTCAACAGGCGATAAAAAGCTGCACAGAAATTCCATTAGGTTTAAATTATCATGTTTTATTTTCCCTTTTTCCTTTTTAAATATACCAGATTGCAGACAGGTGAATTGAGGACCAGGACACCGAATTCTAGCTTATTTGTATGCGCGCCACATGCGGCACACAGGAAAAATAACCGAAATAAGCGAAACGAGCAGCCGTGAATGGAGGGAGCTTGAACTGGGATTGCCACCAAGGATGTTCTGCTCTGGGCTCATGCACGCACGCAGTGAAAAGTTACACATGCCACAGAGACAGAACAATACTGTATGTGTGTGTGGGTGTATCGAGGTGCTAAAACGCCACAAGTGACTTTGTTCGCTCCGTTACAATTTGCTTTTTATTGACTTGCAAGGTGCCGACAGTTCGCTCTGTATGTGGCAATACAGATACCCTCTTTCTACCTCTTCCTGACTACATCTTTTTCATTCAAAACAGTGTTGCACTTACCTTGTAGCAAAAAGCAAATGAGCACAATGATGCGTATATCGTTAGTGTTTTTCATATTTATAGCATTATAATCCTCTTTGCTCAGCTAATGTTGCTTCAGATATTCCAATGTTTGTGGAGCTCACTGTTTTGCTATTTTTTTGTTTATTTTTCTTGCCTTTGTTTTTCTTTGTAAGCTGTTTTTCTTGCCGATTTAAGTGATTTTCTTATTTCCTACTTTGATAGTTTCTCCGTTTAGTTTTTGTGCCTTCTGTTTGTGGATTTTGTTGGCATTGCTTTTAACTTTCGTTTCGTTTCGTTTCGTTTCGGTTTCTTTGCTTATTACTTTGAGCAAGTTTTCGCATAAATTTCGGCCTGTTGCCATTTACAGTTGGCCGAGTAAATAGTCTTGAGTTGCAGAATTCCAAGTCCCATATGGTGGCATTGCCTCATTAAATGCGAGTCTGCAAAAAAAATAATACAAATGTGTGTTACATATACTAAGAAACTTAACATGGCATGAGGAAAGATTTAGTTTATAGATTTATCAGCAATTTTAATAAGAACTAATATATCCTATATATCTGAAATACACATTCATATAGTATGTACATATTGTATTCTCGTTTACAAACACAATGAAATGATTTTTTGCCAAGAGCTGCATTGTTTGTTTTCATGGTCTGTTCGAGGACTCTATCAGCAGTTGTTTTCTCGACTGCTGAAAACCCCTTGTCAAGAGTTGTGACTACTCACTGTTATACAAGAACATATGTATGTACACTAGATAGTTTCGATCTGTTTTGTTTTTCGTTGAGTGTGTTCCTTTGTAAGCATTGTGTTGTTGTTTATCAATAATTTAATCAATATTAATTTGAGTCGAGGTGATTTTACGTGGCATTCTTAATCGAACTCCACACGCCACAATATCGTCCATTTATAGAATTTGGTGAGCTAACACCGCAGCTGTCCAGGAAGCAAACCTTAATGTCAAAACAACATGAAACTCAGAATATACGGATGACTGGCCTTGTGTGTTGTTTTACCAATGTAAAGCATTTGTTTCTAATGAAATACAAATCTAAAGTAATCAAGGATAAAGTAAAAATGTGGCTCAACAGCGGAAACTAAACGAAATCAAAATTTCACAACGTCGAAGTCTACTTAGATGCCGTTTCCCCCAACTCATTCTTTTCGCATTTGGCAAGTGAAACTTTTTTGATACTTTTTGCCCACAGACGCAGATGAATTTGTCTGTTCCAGTTTCTATTTCTGCCCCGGCGGGACATTATGCGCAGTTTCAGCAAAGTTTGTAGTGCCTTGTAAAGTTTATTTAGTCCTGTTTTCTCACAGTATTCCTATTGTATTTGTTGTTATCTGCGCTGCGCCTGCGATTATGCAGTAAAAACTTTGCTTGCGCCGCCATTTTGCAATGCAAAGCAACGAAGGCAACTAAAATTGGGTTGCGCGACAGGCGACGCGACGAAAATTTTCGGGATTGACGGCATGACTGAATGTTTAAGGAGGGCAAGCATAAAAGGGAAGCGAGCGCTAAGTTTTCTTAATGCAAGTCGTGAGGTAATTCAGCTACCAACATAATTTCTGCTGCAAAGTTGGCCAATTTTAGACTTGCCTTAACACGAGTAAACATTGAACAAGAAATGTAATTCGTTGCTGGAATTCAGCAGGGAATTGGCTTTAACGCACTTTAAATACAGATTGCCTTGGCGCATGTTTGTTGGTTTTTACAAACTTCTCTTGTTCTGACTATATTTGACCCTGCGAGGGTTGTGTCCCTGTGCTATTATTACTATTAGAATGCAGCTTCATCTGCTGTTTTTGTTTGTTTTTGTGCATCGATGAACCCAACCGCCCAGCCCACAACTCTAACTGTCGTCGTCTTCATCAGAAACTTTGTTGTGGTTGTTGCTGCATCAAAAGTTATTAAAGCTGGAGCCGCACTTTATTATTGTAAAACAAGCAACAACAACAACACGTACAACAACAGCTTGGCAACTTGTCCCTTTGGTCCGGCGTTCAGTTTTTAGTTGTTTATCTTTCGGATAGTTGTCGGAACTTTCTAGGTTCCTCTGTTTGAGTGTGAGTGGTTGCTGATTCGGGTTATCTTTCATACCACACCACAGCTTTGTTAAGAAACAAAAATTTAAAAGGCAATTAATACCATAATTGGTTATGTGCTAAAATAAATATGCATTTAAAGTCGCATTCGAATGGCAATTTAAATTGAAACGTTGACCTACGAAATCCCATTTGCACCCTCTGACAAGATGGCAGTGATGTCAAGCTGCTGCCTATTTGCGTATAATATTGATTTTTGGTTTGACACACGACTGGGGACCCACACCGAAAATTTACAAATTGACACACTTTTCCCACACATACACACACACCGTTATATACTTATATATTAATGTCCACTGTATGTTCAATTCGATTATAGGTATGGCGCTACGGACAGTAAATATATTATATCCTGCCGTTGCGTGGCATCGCTTGCTCTTGTGGCTGCATTCCAAAAAATCACATTAAAATTCAACACTGCAAATTGCCGTTGGCACAAGTCAAAATGTTTGACACTTAATCCAATTTATAAATAAATTTTACATTAGCATGTGCAGCCAAATTATGAGGATTATCAAAACATTCTATCAGCTTTAATTAAAGCACTCACTTATTTATATGACAAATCTTTATGTTTTATGCAAATTAGTTTGCAACATTTTAACATTTTCAAGCGTATTCTATTCAATTTAACAATATTATACAAAATGTTGCCAACTAGCTATTATCCACCATTGTCATACTTTGATTGGTTCTTAGGCAGCAGTGTGTTAAAAAAGCGTCGAATTTGGCTTTTTGAAGTGTGATTGACAGTTCAAGTACATTGAGTAATGGTAGCCATGGCCATATATTTAATTTTATAGATTGCGCACAGAAACTCCCGTGGGAATGTAAACTTTAATGGCCTTTAAATATATAGTGGAAAACTCGTAAAAGAGACAAATGCTCAGATGTATGTCACAGCGTACAGTGTCTGAAGAATATTTTTACATTTTGAGTTGATAAATTTTACATTCGCAAAATAAAACCAGTTTATGAGCACACACACAAAAAACTTATTTTAAGCCGAAGAGCCTTAAAATGTGTGTGCAAAGTGTTTTTTTGTTGTTGTTATGATGCGCCATAGCTGAAAATTTCATAAGCTAACTATAAAGTTAAAAAATTATCATTACAGGTACAAGTCAGAGCTAATAATCTCGCGAAAACAGGCAACAATATTTTTACGCTGTTTACCTCTTTAAAATTTTATAGTAAATCATCTGGCAAAAGTGGTTTTCGCTGACATAAAAACTAACAACAAAAAAACAAAAACAAGTTGAGCAAATAAACAAAAAAAAAATTAAATCTACTTTGATATTAAAACACCGTGCAATATACATATTCTATGAGCAGAAATGGAATCAGTCAGAAAAAAAACTTTAATTTTTGATGCCGACGGCGCCGTATAAGTTGCTCTTCCTTTGCGTGTGTCTGTAGGTTCAGGTGCAAAGGTACATAAAATATAAATGAGCACACAGGAAAATATACAACAGCGACGAGCGACACAGTTGACAATGTTGAGTTGAGTGAAGGTGTATGTAAGGTCTGACTGCGGCGACTTGCCACAGTTGTGTGGCTTGTGTGTATGGTTTGGCGTTGCAAACTTGGAGCTATAATCTTTCATTTTTTTTTTTTTGTTTCTTTTGTTACAGCTGCGTAACTTAAGTAGCTCATCATATAATCCGATCAAAAGTCTCTTCTTTTTATAAAAATTTGTAGATCTCAGGTTTTATACATAAATGATTCTAAACAAAAAATTCTATCCAATAATACAAACAGTTAAAAAGCTTAAGCAAAGAAGGAGAACAAATCTTAGGCAAGGCATAACACTGATGTTTATAATAGGTAGCAAACACAAACACAATCTCCGGTATTGCAATGACTACACTTTGTGGCTGCCACATAAGCTCTCTGACGTGGCACCTTAGCTAACACCAGCCTCACTTCAGCTGCCACACCTCAACATCATGTGTCACGTGGAGTCAAAAAATTAACTGTTGTACAGAAGATTTGTGGGTAACCAAAAGAAACAAAAACAACATCCTGGCAGCTCAAGCGAAGGCCGTGAAATTGAGCCCACACTGCGTATGAGTTATGTGCTCATTTTTTCTTCATATTTTCATTCTTACGTGAAGCATTAAGTAAAACATATTGGATTGCTGCTTGGGGAATTTAAAACGAAAATTAAACGCAAACAGCTGACAATCTGCCCTTGGCTTATTTTGCCATCTAAAAGAATTTACCCACAAGAATTAATTTTTAATGAAAAACACCAGGTAAAGTATGAGAGACAGCTTGACTACGTCAAGCTTTTGCCAATTGTCAAAGCCGGAAATTAAGCGTACTGTCAAAAGGAAGTTTACCTTAATGTACTAAAGTGAATTAACGTGCTCGAGCTTTGCAAGTATATTTCAACAACGACGACCCTTCTCGAATGGGTGTATTCAGTAAATAAATATGAAAGTAAAAACCAAATACAAATAAATCTAATTAAAAGGGTAATTAAATAAATAAATATCATAAAGACCTTCATTATGGAATATCTGGTTGAGAAAGCACATTCACACTTATTTGCCTTGTAAAACGAAAAAGTTTCGTGCAAGGCTCCAAACATATGGCCATGTCCGCATAATTTTGAGCGATAAAAACTTTTATCAAAAGAATGAAAATGGAAAAGGATAGAGAATAAAATGTAACCATAGCGTACCGCCGCAAAATCTTGTGAAAAAAATGACACATAATTTGAAAAGTTTCGGCAAGGCAAGTGTGAAAAAATATTTAACTTGTGCTCAAGCGACATAAACTTTCTTGACAGGGACGAGCCAAATGTGGGCCCAACTCGAGACACTGCCAGCTCAAGATTAAATATTTATGGAATTCGAAAAATGTCAATTACGCGACCACAATGAACTCTTTTTTTTAATGACAGCCACTCAACAATCAGGAAAAAAAAGTAGCAGAGGCATGGCTATGTATCAATCAATAAGTATGCATATTAAATTAGATTCTATGACTGGTTTTGTGTTTTTTTCTACATGCACATTTACATGAAACGTATGTGGAGCACACCCCAGCATTTATGCCATTGTATAATTTGCATACAGATATTTTCGACTGAATTTTAATTGAATTTATGACGTCTGCCCCTCATTGTTTGTCTATAAAGGGGTTGGCTATTGTGCAAGGAGTTTCCAAATAATTTGCCCACTGGCACAAAGTACAATGTTTGTCCAATACTCCCATAAGCAGGGCTACCAACCCATGGGAGTTGCTCGATGTTTCGTTTGTAGCAATGTTTGTTAATGCGGGCAATGACTACCCCACAATTGGCCATTGTTGTTTTTGTGTAATATAGCTAAAGAGTTCAGCTGAACATGTGTAAAAGTAGATTTTTAAATGTTGAACATGCTCTGAGCTTTCAGCATAAACTTAATTATGTTTGTACTTACATGATATGGTTAAAAATTATCCTTAAATTGAAGTGATCTCAATATGCATATAATTGTGTACTATTCAGGCTTTAATTGTTGTAGTTATTTATGTTGTTGTCACCTCGTTCCGTTGTTATTATTATTATATTTGTTTGTAATTTGTATTTGTATTTGCCCTAAGCAAACTATACTTGTTTAGTACGTTAAACCCACAAATGGGATTTTTTGCCAGACCAAAACCGTGAGTTTCATGTCATTTAACTGGCGTGACATGCAATTTAGGTCCTGACTTGCATCAGGCAACCATCAGGCATCCATCAAGCAACAACCATCAGGCGTCACTCGTCAGCGAGTCTGAAACTTTAATTGCCCGCGCACTTTGAAAACAATTTCACACAAGTAATTTTCACGCCTTTGCTACGACAGAGCTGTAGTTGCCTTTCTGTACACACACATCACACACAAACAAATGTGGCCAAAGGAATGGCCAAGTTTTGCAAAATGCATTACACGACCACGTCGAAGTTACGTTGGCTACGTTTGGAGTATTAGACAGCTAATTCCATAACCGCATATTAAATGCATACACGTTATCCGTCACTTTGGTGTGCCGTACACTATTTCACATCGTTGGCCAACCGTTGTCACGTCCGTACCGCAGACCCAACCGATTTTGACTGAACGGTCCCGGGCATGGGCACAATTCACTTGTTTATAGCCGAGCCAGCAGCTTGTGGCAGCAGTGTGTCTAATGGCTAGCATCGGCACTAAAACTGACATCGTCGGCCACCCTCGAGTCCTTCTGAATGTGTTCGTGCTTGTTTTCATTGTCGGTGGTGTGTTCGGCTGCCAGCTTTTTTAGTACACAGAGCGAACTAAGAGAGTATTCAGAGGAGAGTAAAAGTATAAAGCAAAGAGCAACCTTACGATAAAACTTTAGCAAAATATTGTTCATCAAAGTGGGCCAAGCTTCTAACCCACAACTTAACTCAGATATTTTAAAATATTCGTCTTTTAAGCTGTACATACAAAATACAATTTTTGATTTCATACAAATTATATTTTTATATGGACAAAATCGACCGGGCAGCAGCCAGCAGTAAACCAAAATAAAGGACCCAAGCGGAGTCTGCTGATGTTCGACATTACCGTTCTGGTTTTAAAAAATTCGTGAGAAAAATTTAGAAAAAAAGCTGAAGCGCACAAGCAAAAATTGTTAACCTTTTGGGAATATCAAGCATTTACGATTCGCAGCCAAGCAGAAGCAACATTTAAGTTTTTATCAGAACAAAATAAAGTTTTGCCGTACGGATTTGGCCGCCCACAAAACCAACAAGAGTGAAGCAGAAGCAGAAGGCGTCTGGCAGCCACAAGTGCGCGTTGTGGCCCATAGGACGCCGGAGGGCTTAAAGCAACTTTTTTTTAGCTGCTGTTGCTTTTGTATTTGTTGTTTCATCCGGTAAGCTTGTATATCCCTTTCAATTTGATTTCAGTCGAAGTACTTTTGAAGGACTTAAACTTAGGTGCAGCATCAAAAGCAGCGATTACAGTGGCAACCTAAACTATTCAACCGTTCAGGTGAGACTCAAAATTTTAGCGGATGATGCCGTCTAGACGTGTGTCAAATTATTTCCGCAGCAATTAAATGCAAATCAAATATGACGTGTGTCACGGCTGGCTTAAAGCCCCTGGTGAACCATTTGAGCGTCAAATTGGATTTGCATTTAACAGCCATCAGGCAATTGAATGACGCTTTTCCAACTTGCTCTTCACTTGCTCACAACAGCCACAATGTGCACAAAAATGAGCCACATGGACGGTGAAGAAGAGGCACCACATGTGGGTTCAATTCTTCCATTAGTTGACGCTAATCAAGTCAGCGTTGTGCCCAATGCCGATCGACTTGATGGCTTAGAGGATATTGCACTTTTTAGCAATGCAGGCGAGCCGTTTTTTGTGGTCGCTGGTGAATGTGTAAATACGCGTCAACAGCTTAAATTGGCGCTGTCCATGCAGGAGAAGAATCGCATGAATTTGATCCAGAAGCAATGCAGCGTGCTTCCCTGGTTGGAGTACGAGAAGCCAGCCAAAAATATTGTACCCATGACTGACTCGGAAAAAGCTGAGGAGGAAGAACTGGAATTTCAGGAAAATCTTAAGCTCCTTAACCTAAAACTGCCGAGTGTAGAAGACAATAAGACTGCACCATCAACACCTATTGTAAAAGCCAACAGTACTGAGAAACCTGTTCCAAATTTGCCAAGAATTGAGGAAATTCGCTTTAAGTTGAAAAAGCTGCGTAATCAACAGCAGATCATTAAAGCTGCTACTCAGCCGCTGGCAGAGCAATCGTATATCAAGCGCCAGGCCACGTTTGACATTACCCAAACCCCATCGAGTGTCTCCCTGGCTTCCAGGTCAACAGCCCCTCAAAAGAGTCAGAAGCGTGCCAGCTCAATCGGGCCACAGTCGAAGATCAACTCGAAACTTATTGAACAAAATATGGATAGTAGTTATTCCAACCTTGCTTCCAGTGGTAATAAAACCAACAGGCTTCCTAACGATCAGAGTCCAGAAGTCTCCTTAACCGATCAAATTGGGGATTTGCTTATGCAGTATTCCCACTCACCAAAAGAGCAACCGCAGCGGAACAGTGGACCCTTTTCCTATTTGGTAACTGTCTCACCCACTGAAAATTCCAGAATCTGCAAAGTACAGTCGCTCCTTTTACCTAAACAACGTTCAATGACGCCAAAATCTGCTCGTTATTCATCTTCAGCATATCGCAAATAGATTTGTGATGCTGTTTATTACGAATTTATTATTGCTGAATTTTACAACATTAAAACGATTGATATATTTTTCATCAAACAATCAGGAGTGATATTTTATACCCTTTAGATGACTTTCGAATCTCAAGCTGTTGGCAAAACATCTTCACTAATTCGTTAACTAAACTCTCAAGTTGCTTTTCTAACGTAAGTAAGTTAAATAACAAAAACTTTATCCGAGCTCCTCTTTGGGGTTTCGGGGCAAGTTCATCGTGTTGCCTAATTGCTGTGCACGCTTTGCCTGCCACGCACTTGTCGTCGCACTTTCATTGCTCATTTCCTAGAAAAGTGGAGGTAGTTGTAGCTCATTTGGCAACGTTTGCATAATTGTGGCAAAAGTACCTTAAACTTTTCTCTGTGCCATTTTGGCCTAAGCTCGATTTAAAGTGCACTTGACGTCGACCAGCTCGGCCACATAGCACACAGCTCGGCTGCAGCTCCGAACACTTCCGGGGCCTCTATCAAGTTCTTGTCAGATTTGGCAAAACGTCAGTCAAGTGCTTGGCATTTCTGTTGTGTGCGCCAGGTCTCTCCCAGGCTCAGGACAAGAGCTTGGACCAAAAATCATTTTTAGCTTTACCCATCGGGCTGCAATTGCAGGATTAACGGCTTCCCGCCAGATAGAGTGGAGTGGCGACAGAGACAAAACTTTCAATTAGTTTTAATTAAATAACAAACACAATTTTCCTTTGCCTCTCGTGCGTTCTTTGAGTCTTTTGTCAATGAGTTTGGCCAACAAATCCAAATAAAAAATATAAAAAAAACAACAAATTAAAAAATGCCAACGATCCTTGGGGAGGGCGTTACAGCATCCACTCCAAAGTGCGGACAACATTTGCAAATAATTTGACAATTTTTTATACTCTCACATTTTGCCAAATACATTTTATGATAGTATACTACTGCGACCAAACAGGAAACTTCGTACATTGGCCAACACCAGCAAAAAGGCAAAAAGAACAGCCCGATAGCAATCCCTCCGCCACATTGTATATAGTAGAGTTGTGGAGTGGGCGCTAGCCAGCTGCCGCTAAATAAAATTTGCAATTAGATTTGGTCAAAGCAGCCACAGCAGTCGAGAGCTCCCCCAAAAACCCCTAACAGCAGCAAACCAGTTGGCTGGCCCAATTTTTAATGCAGAAACTTTAATCGCCACGCCGACGACAGCGGCGAATTTCCGCCGTTTGTTGGTTTTTAGACTGCATTTCCTGCAGCAGCAGAGGCAGCAACAAGAGCGCCAGACAGCAGCAGCTTATGCAGAAGAGCACTGCGGCCAACATCATCAAATTTGCTGCTTAGCGTTTTCCAAGAACAAACGACACACAGGCCACAACCCGCAAAGCAGAGCAGTGTGGACGAGAGCAAATGCTCTGCCCAGTGACAGCTTCAGCAAATCTATTGCCCTGAGGGCTTAATTGCTGGCAGAGTCGGGGGATTTCTGTTTGATCCCCACTGGACCTCGATGCACTTTCGCACGGACTCGCTTTTGAGAGCGCCAGAAAATTAAATAAATGTTTGATTAGCTCATTTTGTGTAGCTTTATTTTCTGCGGCCAACTTGCGGAAGCTTCTTACAACTAACTGGTTCAGTGCATGGTTCAAATTTAAGCGGAGTGGTTGACGTAAAGTCTCTTATATTAAAAGTATAATTATTACCACATTACAACTCCACAACTTTGAAAGAAGCTTATTGTACATAGAATCGTTTTCTTCAGCCTTTTTTCAACACATCTTTCCATATTTATGGTAAGTTTCATTTTATGTTGCACAGTAAATAAGTCATGTAATTAGAATGCATAATATTAATTACACCATAAATTAGCATGTTTCCCGCCCTTGTGGACAGTATAAAAGTCAGGGAGGTGACGTTGTTTATGCATTGTTGTTGGTTGCATCAAGAAATGAAAATAAATTGAAGCTGCCGGCTTTCTAGGTTTTGTGCTTTCGTCCTGCTTTTTTCTACTAATAACACCAATGGGTATACGGGGCAACATTTGCATTTTTCTCTGGTTTTCAACACATTTATTTTTTAAACGTGCAATTACAATGAAATTATGTTTTTTATATTAATAATAATGATTGCTTTGGGGTGCTCAGTGAGTATCAAGCGTGGGCGGTGGACATGCATACATCATGTAGAAATTGTTCGTGTTTGTCTGCGTGGTGAGTGTCAGCGAGATTAGTACAATTTATTATCATTGCGATAGTGGCAGACAAAACCAACAAACAAAACAATCCACATACATATACATATCTATCTGCAAGTCACATGTATTTATGTGCCCGACACTAAACCAGCAGGGAAAACATATCAAAATGAAGTAAAATTCATTTTACAACACACAAACACACACACAGACCAAACTCAAAGCGAAATTGCAACGCTGCAGAATTGCCTTGAGATTCAACAGCAGGAAAACGGAAGTTCGACGCCCAAGTGGCAGCCGCGATAATAGCGCTCAGCATGTGTGCTAAAGTATTAGCATATAAACATACACACACACATACACACACAAACACACTTAAGCAAGGAATGTTTGTTTGTGTGAGGCAAGTGTGAGAGAAGAACTTTTGACTGCTATGGCGCTATCTAGAGACACATAAATATGAAAATGCAGGCGGGACTCGAGAGCGCACCGAGCTGCATGACGACAGCCAGCCATACATACATACATACATAGTGAGTACCTAGGCGCTGACTACTACTCGGTGCAAAAGCGTCACGCTACGCCCACACGCCCACACACACAAACACACACAAAAACAACTGCAACATAGTCGAGAGCCCAGCCATGCTGTAGTAGCATTTGAATATTATTGTCGCGAACACTAACACACACGGGCCCTGGACAGACCACGCGACCCAGGGTACGACAACAACAACAACAACAACAACAATAAACACATTAGGAGCTCCACTCAGTATTTAATGGTGTTTGTGCGAAATAATAGCCGAGCACTGGCAGCACTGTGCGACCCGAGCCGCTCCTCATGGCGCCGTAAATTCAAATTAAGTCGCCCAAGTTGCTGACAGTTAAAATCTTCGTAACAAAAATGTGCAGCGCAGCCAGGAAGCCGAGGGCCTCTTTCAGCAGCAGGAGCAGGAGCATGAGATGCAGTAGAAGCAATAGGAGCAGCTGCAGTATAAGATCAGCTGCAGGCGCTACCCGGTAGTATGTCACCATGTATATTTGTTGGTAAGTACATACCACACATGCATACCTATATGTATGTGAACGTTAGTTAGAAGTAGTTTGCTTGAAGAGAGAAACGAAAACAGTTGCTTGTGAATTTATTGCCCCAAAGTGCACCACAAGAGGCAGCAGAGCCAAACTGCAGATGGATTAAGTGCGATTTGTGTGAGGAAATGAACCTATGAGCAGCTGCCATCATTTCGTGTTAATTAAATGTTTTTTGCACAGATCTAGTCGTCAAGAGTGAGACACAAAGGTTGTCTTATAAACTCTCCAACTATCAACATGAAGGAAGTCGATTTGAAACGCGGTATCAAGACTTATATTAAATTGCATTTCTTTCGTTTTATTGACATTTCAGATGGCCTGGGTACGGGCGGAAATTCGAAGCCAATTAAGAATGAAGGAAATAACAAGAAAAAAAACTGAACAGGACACAAATTGACAGCTGAGCACAGGAACCAAGGCACAAGAGACAACGACAGCAACAACGTCATCAAAGGCGCCATGTTGCAGCCTGCAAATAAGTGATGGGTAATAAAAGGCTGTGATAGCGTAATATGCAGATAGCTTGACAAACAAAGAAGCAGCTCAATCAAATCAATGGCAAAGCGTAAAATAGTAGGAGTAACACACAACATTTTAACATACTTTCATGCGAGCATGAAACGAATCATTGAGCATTACACTCAAAGCAGTCGGGACACTTGACAGGACAATAAAAAAAATAAAAAAATTCTTGACGACTGAAATGCTCTTACAAAGTGTATATGAGTGTTTGTGTGTGTGTGTGTGTGTGTGTGTGTGTTTCGGCGTCTGCAAACAAAAGCCCCCAGAGGCTTTTAAATCGTACAACTAAACGTCGCATGCGAATAGGAAGGCGCCGGAAAAGCACACAAGAAACGCCACTTTACATACCGAATCGTAAATATTTTGCCATAAAACAGCAGTCGGTTTTACCTTGTTTGCCAGTGAGGCAAAACTGTCATCCGCTCGCCAGGACTCCCCGACTATCCGACCATGGAAACGCATCGAGTGTGAATGAAGTGAGCACTTGGACGTTTTGCGGCGTTTTGAAGGCAACACAACAATAGTACAAAAAAACACAAATGTCACTTGAAATGTTTTTGCATTTCACTGCGACACTTTGTGGCGATCATTTGATGGTCGCTCGTCTGCCACAGACGGTTGCAGTTGCAGGTATAGGTGCAGGGTTGTTGCCATTGCCGTTGCCTAATGGTAAGTTATAATTACGTTATGCTGTTTTTAGCAGCTAAATGCGGAGTTTCATGACTGATGTTGTTGCAGTTTTTGCCAACAGTCAAGTGCAACAAATGCATGCAAGAAATGTTCAAGGCAAAAAGGCTACAGCTGCAAACCTAAAGTGCCGCTTGTTGTTGTTATTCTGGCGCTTTGAAAAGCCGCTTCAGCTTAGGCTTTGGCGCATTATAAACTTTACTGAGCGACAAGTTTGGCCTAGGTCATAGGCTTAAGGGCACTTGCAACGCGGTGACATCATAAGCCATTTCTATGATTTAGTTCATGTTTCACTTTCTTAACTTTTGCGCTTGCTCCGGCGTACAAAATTAACAAGCTCATTTCTTGCATTAAATTTGTCTAGCACTTGTTCCATTAAGGTCACGTCAGGTAATCATTTTGCATTCATTAAAGTTCTCTTAGTAACGAAAGTTTTTACAAACTTAAGAAGGAAAAACTTACCACACATTCACGGCTAATTCTCCTGGCAATGTGTAGCAAATTGCCAGAGCAAATAAACAAATCGTTTTAGGACATATTAAATTCAAGACCGGTTGCTAAGAAACTTGCAATATAATATTAAGTATACGGCAAGTGGCCCAAGCTGCTGGCTCTGGCTTACTTAGACTGCTCGATTCTCTGGAGCGCTAACCAAAAGTATACCTTGGTCTGTGTTGCTCATAATCAATTTAAACGCTGCCCGACCACAACAGCTGCAGCAGCATCGACCACAACACAACCCAAACAGCCTGTACAATTATGTGAAGTGTGTGCACGATTCCTCGCTTTCTTTCTTTCTTTCTTTGCCCAACAATATCACACAGGCCATGCTTGGAACAAAGACCACAACACGCTGCCCAGCCCTGGGACTGCATCTTAGCTTCCTTGGCTGCTCGACTCGACTTGGTCGCTTTTCATGTTGTTCACTTTTGACGTAAACATTATGATGCATTCGGTTCAGTAATTTTTATTGTATATTTTTATTTTTTCTTGTTGGCCTGCCTTGCCCGCTGGCCAGTTGAGCTCAGCGTCTGTTTACTTGGCTCTTGGTCTTGGTCTTCTTCTTTTCGATTTCTGGTTTTTGCTTTAATATTGCAAACATTGTGCACAGTGCGCCTTAGCGTCGTCGTCCTCAACGTTTTTATGCTAGTTTTGCTCTTTATTTGTTTTTATTAAAAATACAATCTCCAACTACCAAACTATTCATACCACTATCCATACATACATACATGATGGCCTTTCACTATGTCGCTTTATATTGCAGGGATTTTATTTTGTAGTTACTTATTATGTGCTATATGTATTTCTCAAACAATTTCTTATTATATGACCCATATGCGCACACTAACACATAATTACACATATGTATGCCTTTTATAAATGCACAATGCAACTAGAAGGTCCTTCACTCCAAGAACTTTAGCTACAGATTGTTAACCCTTTGAAATATATCTTATACTCAATTCTAGTGTTTAATTACATTTTCTTTCTCAGAAATTGTTGTTGGCTAGTTCAATCAATAAAGTACATTGTTGCACTATTGTATCTTGGGGGTGGTTTTCGAAACGTGCTTATTTTCATTTGTATCATTTGCTATGCTCTGGCTGGTTATGGTTTTGTGTGTTTTTCTTGGGTATGCAAATCCCCATAGCTTTACACATCATACATACTTCCTTCTGCAATGCTAAGACAACATAAGTGCATTTGTCAGTCATTCAATTTTTTGCGATTCACTTGAAGGGACTTACCCTTGGGTAAAGTATCAATTGCTTTTATTGATTTTGTGTCGAACGCTTCTATTTTTCAAATACGAACTGCCACTTAAAATAAAGAATTTTAAATTTTTCCCATGTATGTATATTGTGGGACACTAAAGCTTGAGTTTTAAATCAATTGCACTGCCATGGGAAATATTTTTATACATTCAAATGTATACAATTAATACAAGTCCCTGTGGCATATGAAAATCGGGTAATACTTGTTAAAATGAAAAGAAAATTCCAAGAACCCAAACACAAAATTCATTATATGCTCATATATATTAATGATGTGTTCAGATGTTGCCTATCATATGTCACCGCCACATCCATAAGTGAGTGATAATGTCAACTGAAACACAGACACACACACCATAACACATAATCATTCACCCACGCATCCAACGTCACTTTGGAGTTACGACTTTGTAGCAAGTTCAACAGCTAACGTCATAACTCTGTTTGTGTGTGTTTGGTTTCAAGCCTTTGATGTTTTTATTAATGGATTAAGTTGTGCTTGTGTACAAAAGTTCATTAAATTAGTGTGAGCCCAGCTGTATTTGTATCTTTCAATTTAATTAAATTAGTTCATTAAATCTTTTATTAGATTAAATGCTTTCTTGCTGACGAAAGACCTATTGACATTCAACCAATTGTGATAAAGTACAAGTATTGCCATAGATTCTCATTAGTTAATACTTCAGTGCTTTAATCAACAACACAACAGCCAAGTTGTTATAGCATTCCCAAATCAATCTGTTGCCCATTAGAAACAGATAAGACCATATGCTGCTCGTTATTTGTTTCTAATTCAAATATTCTGAGAATATCGGGCATAACGCACTCATTAAGAAGCTGGTGAGATATTTAATATACTAAGAGGAATTTAGCTGGTATTTCAAATCCACATAAGCGTATTTGTGTCGAATATGAGCGCCACATCGACCCCAAGCCAGCCAAAGGCACTGACATGCATAACTTGAAACGCGCACCAAATATTTGCCACCTGAACACAATGACGAACAGTAGCTGAAAGGGGTTTGTGTGTGGGTGAAGTCTGTGTATGATTATATTGCTTGCATTTGTCAACCTGCGGTTAAATATGTTTATACTGTTAGCAATGCTTACACTCTTGTACATGGGATGTGTTCCTGCGTGATATTATTGTTAAGTGTATGTAAGCTTTAACCTAATGTCCGGTGGGTGTGTGTGTGTGTGTTTTATTATCCATGGGGTTTTGTCAGATACTATCCAGCGGAAAGCTAGCTAGTGCAAATGAGTGCTGCCATTTACAGTTTTATATTAATTAAAATAAAAAGTGCGAAAGGATTGATGCCCTACTTTGGTCACTTCACTGCTACAGGGTATACTTGCATTTTTTAATAAATAATATCTGCCATTCGTAGATAATTAAAATCACATAATCACACCAAACTCAATAACTATGGCTATTTTGCGGGCTATCAGATACGTAATGAACGCCAAATAATGTGAACTATTTAAAGCTGGTCAGGAGGATCCTGTAGAGCAGCAGCTAATTGCAAGCCAGATTCTGTTTGCGGCCTGCCGAAAGCTATTAAGGATACGCTTATGCCATGATAGTCCCGTCGAGCTCCAGCAGCAGCAGCAGCAGCTGGCACCTGGCAAAGTTTCGCCTCAACAAATTGAATCATTCCAAAACTTGGCACAAACTTCCCGAAATTGTTTTTATAATGCAAAACTTTTTACTAATAGAGCGCAAAAAAAAAAGAGAAAGAGAGAGAAAAAAGACAAACAGAGCATTTTCAGTTTTTGCCGTTGCAAATTAAATTTATGCTTTGCGTTTAAGCTGGAAATATTTCAACTGGTGCAACTGCAACACAGCAACTTCTGTCAGCGACAGTAACAACCTGAATGAACCTAACAGAACCGACTCTGCTCTTTCCACAGGGGAGGTGGCAACCGCAAATAAATTCAACAGCAGGCATTAAGCTCATATACTTTTTTGTAGCTGCGACCTCAGCTAGCATGCAAAGTAGAAACATACAAATATATTTCAGTTTATATTGTGGACGAAAAAGGTGTGTGTATCTTGTTAAGAGGTTTCATATTGTGTGTGGCTGGTGTTGTCAGAATCTGTGCACTGTGTGTGTGTTAGTTATCAATAAAGGATGCGTAATTCAATGGCCAGACCTCAATGTTTGCTACTTGAAATGAATTACTGACTGACATCATCATTAAATTGAATATTGCGAAAATTCAAATTTCTTGCTATTATTTATGTTTTAGCAAATGTAATTACATAAATGGATGTCTACTTACACATTGAGATGTGAATGTGTGTGTGTGTGTGTGTTTGTCGAATGATTATAATTGCAAGCTCATTTTGCTGACTTCGTCATATAATTTTGGCATTATTATTGAAATTAGTTTTCAAGCCAAACGGAAATTACTTGCCACTAGACTAGACCAAACAAGGACAGGACAGAAGAGGACAGTTCAGGTTAGGCAATTTCCTTGCCGCAAAACAATATGAAATATTGAAATATTGCTACTTTCACACAAGACATATGCACGTATTTATTAATTTTGCACTTAATTGGTTGTTGGCTGTGGACAATTGGCAGGTTCACCCAAATAGCTTGAATAGCATTATGAGAAAATTGATATTTATGCAAACGTAAATTATAGTCCAAAATATTCTAATAAATCTCTCAGATAGCCAACAGCAGCATCTTCAGCAGCGGCAGAAATGTATAAACTGCAGTAACTGGCATTTGCATTTGCAACAGACACAACAACTATTTGTTGGCTGAGTTGAGGCGTCTGTTCAGGCAAGTTGCATGCACTCAGCTAAATGAAAACGTGCACGATGTGCCCAAATAGTTTAGAGAGAGGCATGCAACATACAACATACAACGATGCGCTTTATTTTGTGGGCAGACGCCACACAGAACATCTAAGCAGCAAGAAGCCGCATGACTAAAGCTGCTTGCCTCCAGCAGCAGCTGCAGCAGCAAAACTGCAAGACATGCAACGCATATAAAACAGGCTAGCCTCAGTTTTAAAGGAGAAAGTGTGTGTTGGTAATAACGGCGCAGCGTCAAGACAAAGCCGTGCAACAGAAGCTGCACAATATGCAACGAACGCCCGAAGCTGCAACATCAACAAAGCAAACTCGTCTTTGTGTTGCATCTGCCTCGCCATATATATACTGTTACTATACATATGCAAGTCGCCGTTTCTGCTGCCTAATTTGATCATTTATCAAGTGTAAAATGCATGAGCTGGTAGCAACGGCAACCTACAGTAGACGTCAACGTTGCCTGGGAACGCCAAGGCAAAGGCAGTAAATCAAAAGGGAAGCTCCCGCCGTCTACTGACAAATCTAAACAGGCATGTAATCATTTTAGCTGAGGTCTTAATACCGCAATGCTGTCACTCGCTATGCGCGTAGACAGTTATTTACAAAGGCGAACACTACTCCATGCTAGCAAGTACATGTGGCGTATGCGCAATATATATAGCGCATACGATACAAGTAATCAATAAATGAAGTTAAGCATACTTATTGAGCCAAGTGTAATATAATGAAAGCCAATTTAGTATATATTGTCAGCTCGTGTGTTTTTAATCATATTGTGAAAGGTTATACCTGGAACACTGTAGTCACTTTAGCTGCTTTTACTTTCCATTTGCTTTCTCATTTGCAGCACTTAACTGCAGTCTCGTCTCCCAGTCTCCACCTCTACCTTTACCTCTAAACGACCCACAGCGCGTCAACATAACATTTTGCGCTTTATAAATATTTGAGCGCTTAAAAGCTGGGGTCGGTCGCCTAGAGTGGCAACGTTGTGGCAGCTGGAGACAGGGACAAGGATCCGTTGCACAATTTGCTGCTCTTTTAGTTTTGGCCAACACTTAAAAAAGGCAACGGCGATAATCGCATCAGGTTGGACTCTATTGAGCTTATTTATGCTATAAGAAAGCAAAAACAACAGCTTGCAACATACTTTCTTTTTCTGTCTCTCTGTTAACTCATTATGTTTCATTTGAATTTGAACTTTAGTCTTGTTTATGACAATTAAAAACTTGGCAGCGAAAACCGGAACGTTGCGGCATATGAAACATTAAGCCCATTGGAGATCACATCTGTATTTGTCAAGCATACCTAATGTATATATGTATGTATGTAAATATAGTAACAGGCAAGACCACTCCGCCGACCAACAACCACGACCACAGACTCTGTTTTGGATTCTGACTCAGCATCTGATTCTAAGCCAGCAGCTGGCAGTGCAGTGAGCCTTCCTGTGGTGAATTTTGCATTAGGTTGCTTTAGCCTTGTGCCAGTTGAGTCAGTTGTTGGGTAATATTGTTTGCAATAAGTATTTCTCTGCTCAATGTGGCCCAAATTTAGCTGCTCTGACCTAGGGCCGCAGTGTTGGTAACTTTGTGCTCTGTTTACTGTTACTGGTGACATACATTTTAAATTTGCAGCCACCAGCACACCAGCAAGAGTTTTGTGTTCTCATATATATTAAATATTAAAGCAGGCAGTAAGTGATAAACATTAAGCAAAGCTTAACTATATTTATTGTGATTTCACAATCAAAGATTGAAAGATTAAAAATTTAAAAACGAATTAAGGATTTATGGTAAATAGTATATACATACGTTGCTTGTGTGTGTATGAATGGCAATGCCACAATTTACATATTGAAGCTGCCTTTTTCTGTTTCCTGCACCTTTCCCAATCGTTGTCTTCAAATGGCAGCTCGCGCCACATCCTGAGGTGTCACATATCCCGAAGCCAAAGTAAAAGGCAACTGCGGCTTTTATTGTTTCCGCTGTTGACATTATCACGCTGCCGACACCTGACGCAGCGAGTTGGCAACCGTTTTATTGTTTTGCTTTTAATGCAATGTGGCAGCCAGCCAGCACACCTCCCTTCACCAGCACTCATAATCACACCTATATACACACCCAACAGACACATGTGATGACTGCTGTGTGTGTGTGAGTGTGTGTGTGTGAGTCACACATTTAACTACTATTTTGTTGCCACATTAAGATAATTAAAAGCATCCAAAGCTAATGCTTTTGTCTTGAATAAGTTTTCAAAGGATTAGGCAATGAATATGCTAAATAGTTGATGCCAAATAATTGTGCTTCAGCAATTAACAGATTATTAAAGTTCTTCTATTTGCACTTGGCTCAAAATATAAAGCTCACCAATCCAAACGAAAGCTTATTAATAATATTTATATATTGCATTGTTATCCACGAAGTTATGCGTTCACCTGAACCATAACTATCATTTTAAATGTTAGGTTAAGTGTTTCCATGCAGTGAGCAATTACTCAATTATTCGTGCAACATACACACACACATATATACATGGGTGAGAAATTATGACAGTGTTCCATCTATGCAGCTAAACTCTAAAAAAAAAAATTAAATACAACCGAATTGTACACAACGATTTGATTCCCAAGAATGTCAGCCGCCATTTTGTCAGCCATCGAAATCGACGTTCTGTTTTATTGATGGGTGGGCTGAGGGGGGCGTAGTGTATATCAAAAAAAATGTGGTGGCTATCAAGTTGGTCATGCAAACGCACGCATTTTATGAAAGCTCGTTTATTTGGAATGTAACTCGTTGACTGACAAACTACAACCCAATGTGTGTTGCCCAAGTTCCCGCTATATATGTAGTTTCAGTTACAGTTTCGCTACTAGCTTCGCTTCCTAGGCAGAAAAAAAGGCGTTATAACTATTTTTTTATGAAATGCTTTTGCGGTCGCTGTTAACCCTGATTTATGAGTGTTAAGTTAATTTGAGCTGCCAGCGCCCCTTCATCCCCCTTCACTGCAGCTACTGCCGGTGCACATTTTGGGCACAGTCCATGCGGCTCATACATGTTTCACACACACAGATAAACACACGAACGTTGCAGCTATTCAGGCAACAAATAAACCGTGCAAATATGAGGGGAAGTGCAACCCTTCAGCTGGCAAGCACTTTGAGTTATAGTCAAAATATAAAACTCACAATTTCATTTAAAGCGCTCATGTGTGTTGAATGAAAACTAATGGCATTATACACTTGCAAATAATCATCCCTTCGGAGTCAGCAATGGTAAACACTTTCATTTGCATACTTTATTGGAATTCAGGTGAATGTCATTTCAGCATTTAAGTTGGCAAAAAGGTAGACATGAATAAGTGATTATGTGGATAAAATAATTTTTAGCAAATCTGGACTTATGTGAAAGCTCAAGCTAAAAGGTGTTTATTCAAATTGTATCTAACAGTGCCAATGTTTTATTGATTTGGTATTATTGTTAAAATCATAATGTAAGTTGCAGATGTTCTAAATTTTGTCTTCTAGATATATGCTGCGGTTCATGAGTCGGAAATATATAACAAGTTGAGCGAAATAGTCCTTTTTTGTGAAGTTTTGTGTCCTTTTATAAGCAAATTACCCACTGTAAAGAAAAGTACTATGTTAACAGGATCAGCCAATAGATGGAACTTTGCAAGCGGCGTAGATGGCGTAACAGATTTAAGAACTCCTCACAGATGGATATTTTTGCACATGCGCAGAATTTGCGAAAAAGAGAACACAATACAAATCGAACAAGTGAAGCAAATATACTGCCAGTTTATTGTAAAAAAGAGACGGAAAATGTAAATACTTTAATATCACACATTCTAACTAAAATATTATCTAAAATTTGAAGACCAATTTCATGTCCTATTGTAGCAAACCTCAAGTTATAAACTTACAAATAACTAATTTATTAAAATATATTTTAATTTAAATTAAACCCTTTTTTATTAATATTTTGTTAACACAGATAACTAATTTATTGCACCAAATATATTTTAATTTAAAAATTATTGCAAGGCTCAAAGATGGCTGCACTTTTACTTTTTCATATCTCTATGTGTCGTATCTCCCTAAAAGGGGACTATGTTGATGAATAAAAACGAATTTTGGCAAAAAATGTGTTTTAATAAATTTAGTCACACACATTATTGAACGAGTGTTATTATATTTCTTAGCCAAGACTTAAACCATTCACAATTGTTATGTGGCGCCCTCTATTTAGTGTGAATGGTGCTCCTCACTTCACGGGATTGCTCCGCACTCAACTAATGTGTTAACTGTCAGAAGATGCCTGATATGACACGATTATGATTACGTAGCGTAGCAGTTTTCTGAAGACACGCAGCACTTTGGCAACAAATTCAAACGATTTTTTTTTAAACAAAATTAGCCTTGATACTCTGGCAAGGGCTTTAATGAATAAACGTAAATTTTGGTAAACATATTAATTATTACTCAAATATTTAAATGAGATCACTAATAGTTTTCAAGTCGCTTCTTTAATTTAGCCTTTTGTTTTGTTTGTTTTTAAGAACCTGTTAATTACGTTAAGAACACTGATGACGTCAACAAACCTCATTGATTTGCAGTTGACCCTGAAAAGCGGTTAAAACGGGACTACAAGTTCTGTAACGGTGGCGCCTTTCATGAACTCTTAAGCTTCAACACGTCAACGCTTTTAAATCTTACTGCTTATCTATATGTAAAGTACCAGTTATATTATAAAACAGGCTAAATTTGACTACCGGGTCGCCACTTTCGAAATTCTTGTTTGCCCAAGCGATGCAGAACCGTTGTGCGGGAAGCCGCACATTATTTTGTGCACATATTTTCATAATTTACGCCAGAGCAAATATTTGTATAGAACAATATGGTGACACACTTTCCTCACACAGAACAACAAACAAACAATTGTCTACTGAATGCACAATATACATATACAAATCATATTCAAGGCATATTTGAATTCTGGCACTCGTCAGGCTTACGAAGGTTTTGTTTGTACTGTGTACTTAGTCAAGTGCAGATGCTGTAGATAAAACCCAATAAGGTCACATGAGGCATGATGTTGAATATGAAAATAATGCGTTGCCAAAGTAATAGATGAGCAGCGTGTAAAGTAAATTAATTACACAATGAGTATAATGATTAGTGATAACTTAATTACCATACACAAAATAATGTAATTTACAGTTGTCATGTTATCATCATTTGTTTTATGAATTTGGGGGAACTTTACTCTTATAACTATATTGCACAGTGGTTATAAATCCTTGATCTCAAATAGTGAATACTTGCTTCTTGGCTCAGTGCCAACAGCTTTTCCCAGCTGACCCTTAATCGCAATCGTTTAACAACTTGGCAGATAGCCAGAGAGCGATCTTGGTCAAGAATACGCAGTCGTTAGCTGGGTTAGCCACCTGCTGTGTTATACATACAAATTACCGAAATAGAAAAACACAAAACAACAAAACATTTTTGCATAATTTATGCGTGTTTCGTTGTCGCCGAGTTCAAAATAACTTTTGCTGTAACTATGCCTCCAGAAGCAACAACAGCTTATACCGTTTGCCTGCTGGGAGTGTATCCATCTGGCACTTACAACTCCAACTGTGCCTCCGCCTCCACTCCGCTCCACCGGTAGCCAGCTGCCAGTGTGTGTGCGCGAGTTGAATGCGATGCGATGTGGCTATGGGCATGGAAAAGAGCAATTTGACGCTTAAGCGCACCGCTGGCCGGGCACAGACTCAGTTCAACGGCGACAGTCGAACGCGAAGCACGATAAGCGACCAAAATTATTTGCTATACGGCAGTAGCAACCTGAGAAGAAGAAGAAGAAGAGAAGCGCGCCACGCGCCATACGATTCGAAAGACTTAGGCGACAAACTTGAACTTGTCTAAAGTGCAGTGCATTATTTGTGTATTTTAAACTGTTATGTATGTATCAGTAGAGCAGCTGTGTGTGTTTGTGTGTTAACCAAGCAATCGGATATCGATAATCGATAGGCGCTTTCTTGTTGCCCTGAACAAACTGACAATTGTCATTGAAAACACGGAAAAATGTTGCGTATTTCTTCGTTCGTTAGTTCGTTTAAAGTCCGTTGAGTCATATCTTCGAATATATGTTTGTACTTACATACCGATATGTATGTTTGTATGTGTATCTATGTCAAATGTATTTTGCTTGTCCGTCAGCTGGAAGTATGCGATAAAGCTAGTTAGTTTTGTGCAAGTCAAAATAAACAATTGTTGGCCAGTTTACAGTCTCTTTGGCATATCTTTGTTGTGCAGAAATATTACCTGGCAATAGCTTGGCAAAGTGTTTGAATTAGTTCCGTTATCTGTCGTCTTCCGGCTTATATAAGAGGTCAAGCGAAATTTGGTGTTAATTTTCAATTTGCACGCATGCTTCGCTAACTGGCTAAAAAACTCATTTCGTTCACATTATCAACCAAGCGTCCATCGGCTCATCTTGAATTCCGTCTTTCTCCGCCTACTATCTTTCTCTTTCCTTCCTTGTCTCTTTTGAGCATTCACTCTCACTTGTTTCATTGCCCATCTGCTTTTCGATCGCTTCGTGGGATGCCTTCAACTCTTCAGTTCACGTTTGACTTATTTATTTTGAATGTATTTTTTCATCAATATTTACCTTTTTTGTTTTGATCACCGCTTACGTAACGGATCGCATACGCCATAGCGGTACTCAGAGGCAATCGCAATCGCATCGGCTCCAGCCAGCTCCAGCTCCAGCCAATGTCCCCAATGCGTCTCAATCTTAAGGCATGCTCTTCTTGCTGCTGGTTGGTTTTTGGCTGCACTCTCTTAGATGGGACTGCTGCGGCTGCTGCTCTTTCCATTCACAAATGTCAATTGCAAAATCGGCGCATTCTGTTATCCACTGGATCGTTTCATTCGAAGTATCTATCGATCGTTTGTTGTGTTACCAATTAAAATGCAATATTGCTTAATGCACGATTTTAAAGTTAATTTCCATACGAATATGAAGTTATGTATCTTTATGATTGTGACAAGCGGCATAGCTGACTTAAGTCTCTGCCCCATTTAACTCTCTTTGTTAACACTTAAGCTCTTTCTCTCTCTCTCTCTCTCTCTCTCTTTGTGTGTGTTTCTGGCTCTTTGGAGTGCAGCTGGCCAAACAACTTTCGTTGAAAGTGCAAGTGTTTTTCTTTAGCATTGTTGGCTACCAAACAACGGGCCCACAACAATAACGGCAATGTCGTCGCACTTGAGGCCGGCTCTCAGCGCTCAGCTGCTCAAGTAGGAAGTGGGTTAGTGTGCTACCCCTCTCCCCCTCTCTTGTGTTATGCATTGTGCGATGAGGCATTGCTTGGCATTTGTTGTTTGTGGGCGTTTCTTAGCCACTGTCGTTTTTTTTGCTTACACTTAATATACTAGTATTCATTTAAGTAATTTTGAGCAATTTTAATGCAGCATTAAATTTATTTCTATTATGCGGCCCCTCATCGCTGCAGCCACAAACAAGTTTGTTGCCCAAGCCATTTAGTAGCTGGCAAATTTTGACATCAGTGACGATTTTATTCTTGAGAGAAGCCACAACTTGCTTGAGGAAGTGGTAATGCCCTTTAGCTGTATGCTAACAAGAAATTAGCACATTGCTATCCATAGATAGTTGGATATCATTGTATGAAATTTTATTATCCGTTTTAGTAGTGTCTAAAGCCTTCTCTACATCTGCTTCCGGCTTGTCTTAGTCAAGTTAATTAACCTCTGCTGTCATTGAACTATCTGCTAATCACATTATGATATGTCGCATAAGGTAAAGGCAACGACAACTTCTGCATAGCTAATTTATCATACGCCCTGTGAGCATGCAAATACTTTAGTCGCTATTTCAGCGACCTCAAAGCATAGCAGAGTCAAAGCAAAATTGAATAATGTCTGTATTAATTTAATAACAGCACCCAACAAAGAAAACAAAACACGCCGACCTACCGCAACCGGCAAAAGTCAACAAATACGAAAATAATAATATCAGCCAATTAAATGCAAGACAATGAGTGCTGCCAAAACTGAGTCAAGTTAGCTCAGCTAGTTGTTGCTTAGTTCAGCTCAATTCAGTTTAGTTCGGTGTTGGTATGCTAGCTGTTGACATTCGCAGCTTGACCCTGACCAAGAAGTAGTCTGAGAGAAGCGTTTCTACGCTGCGCAGTGCGCTTTAGTTTAAGTTCGGTTCGCGTTGGCAAACACATTAACGTTGGCAGACTAGACGACTTATGCGTTATTTGTTTTCATTTGCTTAGTCGCTGCTGCTGGCCAAGTTCACTAGAAAACATGATACACAAAAGACTCGCATGTCCGCTGATTGTGCTCTTTGCCGCCCTGCTGCTATTGCTCAGCAATGAGACATCATCGATTGCCATAGCGCCGTCCACATTTGGCACTGCCATCGCTCGAGCTGGAAAGATTTCCAATACGTTAAAGGTAAGTCTGATGCGGAAAATACTTCAGCTGAAATGAGTGAGAGTGTGTGTGTACGAGTGTGTGTGTGTGTGTTGTGTGTGTGTGTGTGTGTGTGTGTGATTGAAACAAAGAAGCAAGCGCGAAGCGTGCCAAACTCAAAATTTGCTTACAAAGTGATTTTTTTGCTGTAAATCAAAGCCAAGCTGAGTCTGCGCTGCTTGCGGCTTGTGACTTTGACATCGTGTCGCAAATTTGTTGCCATTTCAAAAGTAATTCAACACCTCAGCACAGCCACTGTTGCTACCTATCGGTTGGGGCATGAACGTCTTGCTATTGTCTCAGGCGGCATTTGTGAATTATCGCCTGTTGTGCCTAATGTTGGAGAATACATTTACAGGTGGCTGTTAATGGATTTTATGAACATGTGCACAAGTTGGTATTAGCCACGGCAAAGATTTAGTAAAACCTATTCTTAATTTGCCATTGCTGTGTAATTTTTATGTACTGTGCTTTATGAGGCGCATAGGCCAACAAATATTTTCAGATGTGTTCAATTGGTTTTGGCCATGGCTTCAAAGAATCTGTGTAAAGAAGAAACTTGAGTGTACATTTGGAATCTGATCTTGAGTTTTATTGTACATTACATTGCCAATGCCATTGATTTTTATGCTCAAGCCATTTATCTTTGGGGTTAATATTACCAAACGAGATGCAGATTTAAATAACAACAAACTTATATGTTTTTCATGCTAAATATTGTAGGTTATTCATTTTACTAGGGGGCACTATAATATGTCAACCCTGCAACAAATGTTATGTATGATTATTGAAGATATGAGCCAGGTGAGCAGAATTTCCAACTACCATTCCCAATGTCTGTCTATGTGTGTGTAACTAGCAAATTTAACCAACAACTCTGTTGGTGTCTGTACATTTGTAAATATGTAAATACATCAATTAAAATGTAAGCTAACACCAAACTAGCCGGTTAATCAAAAACTATGAACCTGCTGCAATTATAGTTGTTAACCACAATGACAGCATTTCCGTTCGCTCTCTCAGATAACATTGAAAGATATTTTAGTGCTTATCAGTGGAAAGCAATAATAAGTTAACAAGTAAATAGGCGACAACTAAAATAGCCAAAAACAATGCCAACATCTGCGCTCAACCATTGCGTGCTGCTCATAACAAAAAACGAATTAAAACAAACAAAATTACAAGCACTGAAAAAAAAAAAATATATATAGTTATATACTAAAAATTAAACGAACAGTCTGGACGAATGGAAGACTTACAGCTTGAATTTGGTTTAAAGCGTTAGTTTTGGCCGCGACTCAAAAGTCAGTCGACAGTGGCCGCGAGTGCAACAATAACGGACGCAGTTACCGCAAAATATAGTATACTTTGTAGTCGGTGTGTGACTGAGTGTGCCAATAAAAGCCGCAGCTTTTAAACAAAAGACAGCAGCTCGTTTCAATAAATCAAAGTTTAGTGTTTCGCATTGCGACGTGTGCCTCCGCTGCTGCAACTGCAACTGTTGCAGGTTGCAATTGTCAACGTTGTTGCAAGCCAATTTCCCGCCATGGCCTGTCGCTCTCCTCCAGCCTATGTGCTGTTTACTCTGGCCCTTTTGCTGGCAACTGGATTGATTCTCTTTGCCATATTCATAGAGCGGCCCAGTGAGCCAAAAAACAAACTGAAAATGGAAAAAATTGTTCATGCTGAAGAGAGCTATGAGAATTTCCTCAGCACGGAGGCTGATGGGGAGGTGGAAGAGGCAGAGGCAGAGGCTGCTGGCGATTTGCAAGACTTGGCAGTCAAAGCATTGTTTTTGATTGCCACAACGACAACGACAACAACAGCAGCAACCACAATAGAATCTCCTTCCGGGTTGCAGTTCGATCTAAACAGAATGGAAATGGCGCATTCTACAACCACAACTGAGGTTTGTTAGACTTCAATAAGTTTTTGCAAAATATTTATGCAACCTATATTGTTACTAGTATTGTTGGTAACAGCAACTTTCTACATTGCTGCCGGGTGCACTGAAGTCGCGAAGTCGAAATTGGTGATCTGCCGGACTGCAGTTATTTTCGTATTTATTTTTATTTTTCGAGCGTAGCGTGAAAGCTTTCATGTGTTGTTGTTGTCTTTGCGATTGCATAATATTTATGTTTTATAAATGGCATCATTTGTTCGAGTTCCTGTGTGTGCATTTTACGACCAGTTAATGGATTAAATTGTCTGTTGCAACCAAAGAGTTTTCATATTATAAGGGCAATTGTGCTAACTAGAAAGTTATTTACATAAACTTATTTCCTAGTGTACCAACAAAGCTTTACTCTGACCCATTTCGCATGAGGCTTACACTAAGCTGCAAATCACAACAATATCAACAATGGTGGCAACACCAAAAACAGTTATAAGCCATATGTGTTATGGCCACACAAACGAATGAAGCCAAAGCCAAACAAAATCAATTTAAATAAGCTTAACCAAAGCAGTTTTTATGATCGACCCGGCTACACCCACACATAGCGGGTCAAGTGTTTAGGCAGACAAATAAAATAACACAACAGACAACGAAGAAAAAATAAATAGAAATTAGCATAAAATGTGAACTTGAAACAATGTGTGTGTATGTGGTCCAACTGTGTCATGATTCACTTCAAGATACAAGATACATTTTAGTTGGGGACACACGCCGGCTAATGTGACAGCTGACAGACAGCCCACAAAGTGTAACAAAAAATGTATATATATTTACATACCTAAATCTAACTATTAAGCGTTGGCTGCACGTGACTGTTGCCATTGTTGTTGCCACTTAACTGTTTTGGACGGTTGCCGCCTTGTCTTATGCAAATGGTATTTCAATTAAACGAAATTTGCTTGGCCGCAAGGTTGCCCGTTAACATCATTAAGCCGAAAACAGAGAAAAATTGTCAACATTAATGCAACAGTCGCAGTAGTTAATAGTGAACTTGAGAGCTGCGTTTGCACAAGGCGCAGATTGTGTTAATTCAATTAAAATACCTCGAGTGACCTTTGTAATTGCAGGAGACGACGGCCTGGAAAACGCTGACCTCGCATCCCAATTCGCTGGTGCAATTGCTGCCGTCGCGGGCAATGCGGGTGGTGCAGGAGGTGGTGCGATCTCTACGGGTAAGCATGCAAAACTGATCGACCAACAACTTGACGACCTTGACGCACTAACGCCAAATGCATGTGTGAGATATGCGATATATCTCGCTGACTGAAAAAGACCAATCAAGCCTCAACTTGAACGTCAGTGCCAGATGGGCTTGTTTGGACATAGCGCACAGCTGCAGTTTTGGATGAGGTCAATGGCGTCTATTGACGCCGTCACAGTTGGACAGATACTTAGATACTTAGCTTCAAGAACAAAGAAAGAACTGTATGCAACGCCAATACGAGTTCAATTACGTTATTTACTAAAGAACTGGCTTTTTTTTTGGCCAACAGCGGTATTAGCCAATTGCGCAATATTTGCACCATGGCCTACTTTTAAACGCCAGCGCTGCTCAAGATTAATTCAATGTTCTTGCAGAACACTTGTGCAAGAGTAACGAACACACACTAAGTATCTCACAGATACTTGGTATTTTCACGCGCCACCAAGCTTTGCATGGTGCAAAAACAATCAACATCAGAATCACACTTGAGTTGCCATTTGAAAATTGATTTGCTTTGAAAAAGAAGTTCGCACGCTTGACGTACTCGTATTATACTTATATTACATAATTAAATGCGTTTTTGTGTAGTTTTGTAGAAGGAACGTGAAATTGTGGCTAGCACCACATTGGGCAAAGTGCGGGGCCGCTATCAGAAGTATCGCTCCGGTGAGCGAGGAGGCTACTACAGTTTCAAGGGCATGCGATATGGTCAAGCGCCAATAGGACAAAGAAGGTAAGTTCCAAGATTACTGCCAATGAAAGATGTGTAATGAATTTATACTTCTGTAGATTCCGCGCTGCAGAGCCTGAGAAGTCATGGTCTGGCGTTAGAGATGCCTCGAGAGAGGGTCAAAGTTGTCCGCACAAGAACATGATACTGGACACCTTCAAGGGCGATGAGGATTGCCTTTATCTCAATGTATTCACCACACACATGCCCAAGGAGGATGAGTAAGCAATCGAGTTCTTGATTCACAAAGTCAAAATCCTAATCAATTTTTATTCCAGCTCACAACCCAAGCTGCCTGTGATGGTGTGGCTGCATGGCGGTGGCTTCTCCTTTGGTTCCGGTAACTCATTCCTTTATGGACCTGACTATTTGGTTGCCGAGGACATTGTGCTGGTCACCATAAACTACAGACTGGGTCCTTTGGGTTTTCTGACTGCCGGACCCGATGCTCCAGGCAATCAGGGACTCAAGGATCAGGTGCTGGCCCTCAAATGGGTGCATGACAACATAGCTGCCTTTGGGGGAGATCCCGAGCAGGTGACAATCTTTGGCGAGTCTGCGGGAGCTTCCTCGGTGCAGCTGTTGCTGCTCTCGAAACAGGCCAAGGGTCTGTTCCATCGTGCTATCTCACAGAGCGGTTCTGCCTTGAATCCCTGGTCAATGGCAGCCAGCTCGGAGAAGAGAGCAGCACGTCTGGCAGCTAATCTCGGTTATGTGGGTGCTAACAATACTGAGGAAATGTTGGACTTTTTGCGTCGAGTGCCAGCCATGAAGCTGGTGGAGGCGGCACCCACGACTCTAACTGCCGAGGATCAACGCAACAACATTGGACTGCCATTTGTGCCTGTGGTGGAGGGTTATTGGAATAAGGACTCAGAGGAAGAGTACTTCCTCGAGCAACCCTTCCTCACTGAACATCCCAGCGATATGTACGATGAGCACAACTTCAACAGCGAGGTGCCCTATATGACGGGCTACAACACACACGAAGCGATGCTGTTTATAAGAAGTGAGTATGGGTTATCTGTAAATTAAAGCAACTTCTTATGCATTTGTGTTTGTAGGACTGCGCAAGAATCCACAACTATTGAGCATCATTGAGAACGACTTTGGACGACTGGTTCCACTCGATCTAAATGCGACTCACGTCCATGATAGAGTTACGCGTGAGATACGCTCCTTCTACCTAGGCAACAAGCATGTTGGACTCGAGTCTGTAGATGAAATGATAGCGGTGCGTATACTTAATCGATTGCATCTATGTACATTTTAATAACTCAACTCTTCTCCAGCTGTTAACGGATCTTATGTTCCTGCAAGGCATCCGGCGAACTGCTCGCAACCATGCCAAGTATGGAAATGCTCCGGTTTACATGTATCGCTTCGCCTTCGATGGAGCTCTGGGCTTGTACAAGCGCATGCTGGGCATTCCTCGACCAGGTGTCTGTCATGGCGATGAGATGGGCTACCTCTTCAAGTTCGGTTTCTTCAACTTGAGCCTGGATCCAAAGTCAATGGAAGTGCAAGTGAAGAATCGCATGGTGCGAATGTGGGCAAACTTTGCCAAATACGGGTAATAATACATGATCCACCTCACAAAAAGAAAGACATAAACTCTATATTGTATATTTGCTTAGTTCCCCCACTCCTAACGTTGAGGATCCTATGCTGACCACCAAGTGGGCTCCAATCGATGCCACCAACGTTATGAACAGTCTTAACTATTTGGACATTTCACATGAGCTGAATATGAAAACAAATCCCGAGCCAGAGCGTCAGCGATTCTGGGATGAAATGTATCAACATTACAATGGCGCAGCTATGTAATGCTTAACGCCTAGACTCATATATTTATGTATAGGCATCACCATGCACATTGCTCACACAAACACACTTACATACACACACACTCACACATTATGTAAACATTTTGCCATTTTGTGAAAGAGTGAGCAGAAAAGAATATTTAATGCAAATTTCATTGTAATATTATCGTAGTTTACATTAGTTAGTAGCTATATTTTTATTAGCGTATAGTTTGTACATAAGTGTTATGCAGCATTTATACACATTTACACAAACACACCCACAAAATACAATACGTAGTTTAAGAAATGTACTTTTAGCATACCCAAAGCCAATATATTTTTCCTTACATAATATGCAAAATCAGGTGTACATAGTCAGAGTTTAAATGATCATATTCCATATCAATTTTTAATCTTGGGCGTTTTGCAGCCAACTAATCTGTTATTGTGTGCTCTGGAAGATCCTGGAACACGTTTTGTATCGTATTTAAAATAAATCACAATATCTTTTACACAATTCAGTCTTTGCTATTGAAGTTTTTATGAGAATAATTGCGTTTTTAAATCCCAACAAATGAAGAATCCATTGAACTCAATAAAATTGATCATATATTTAAAGAAACTACTGAATAAATAATTAAAAAAAAAAAAAATTCAAGCTCTTTTTACGCTTTTTCTCAACTTTTGGAATTATTTGCGCTATTTCCTGTTCTAATTTAAAGCAAAGAACAACTTCTCTCTTCGTCATCAAAAATAAAAAAAAAAGAAAAGCAAAATAATAAAAAAAATAATAAAAAAAGAATAAAAAAAAAACAACAAAAGACAGTAATAAAAAGCACAAAAACAGTAAAAAAAAAATAAAAAAATAAAAAAAAAAATATTAAAAAAAAGGAAAAAAAAACAAAAAAAAAAAAAAAGTAAAATTACAAAACAAAAAAATAGCTTATTCGTAAAAACAAATTTACCCAAGCTAATCTAAATGCTATAAACTTGGATTAGTAAAAAACAGTTTCCCACTAATAACGGTCACTAGTAGTTCTCTTAAAGTCTGTATTCGTTTGCCCAACTCCCGGCGGGAGGTTGGTGCTTTTGCTTGGTTCGCGCTTAACAGCGGTCTGTATGTGGGCCATGTACTCTTTAGTACTCACGTCCAATAATAAAAAAAATTTTTTTTTTTTTTTTTTTTTTTTTTAAAAAAAAATTCGCTTGACCCAAACGAGCTTAAAGCGTTACACGAACTTAAAGATCGAGCTTAACGCTTAACAGGAACATAAAAGTTTTGTTCTAGCGTTGTTGGCGATGGCGTGGTCACAAGGGCTCAAATTGAGCGTTGGCGTGGTCACAAAGGCTCAAAAGTCAATATATTTCAGCTCTTAAGAGTATGCCGCACATTCAATCAAATGTGTAGCTAGTGCGATGCTTCTTTAAAACAAGTGAAAACGTTGCAGTCGGACGCAACCGACTGCGGAATACTTTGATACCAGTAAAAGAACGGATGGTAAGAATTCTGCTTGCAAAGGAGTGGGCCGGGTGGTAAACATCGATAGCTATCATGTTACCAAATTTTGTGACTTTAGCTCAAAAACTGTGGAAGATAACTTAACTTCAAAATCTAAAAGGTCGGCTGCAGAGGTCGGCGTTTCATCCAAATTTTTGAATATAATTTTTTTAACTGTCACCATTTATCTTCCTACCAAGTTTGGTGGTTCTAGCTCAAAAACTGTTAAAGAAAGAGCCGATTCCAATTGCGGGTGGCTTGGGTGGGCGTGGCATGCAAAATTTTGATGCAGATCTTTGGTAGATGTTGCCTTCTATCTTTCTACCGAATTTGGTGACTCTAGTTCAAAAAATGTGGAAGATACACGCATAACCGTTTTAACAACGGCGGGGGGTGTGGGCGGAAGGTGTGGGCGTCCAAATTTTTGATGCAGTTTTTTGGAAAACTTCACTACCTATCTTGACACAAAATTTGGAGGCTCTAGCCCAAAAAATGTGAAAACTATAGGCGTTTCCAATTTCAAGGAGTAGGGAGGAGGGAGGCGGAAGAATGGGCGTGGCATCCAAAATGTTGATGCAGTTTTTTGAGGGACTAGACTAGCTATCTGCGTGCAAAATTTGGTAACTCTAGCTGTAAGAATGTGAGAAATATTTGGTTTTATCGGTTTTCAGTTATCGAATTTATCGATTTCCCAGCCTCCTAGCGCCTATAGACAAACATAATTGCAAAGTTTCAAGTCTCTATCTTTACTTTCAGTATCAAAGTATAAAAATCAGCGCCTAAGACCAGGCTATACAATCTTTCTAGCAACACAGCTCTAAATTTGACTTAAAAAATCGACATCTATCGCCTATTTAAGTATCACTGATGTCAAATCAGTTTTTTCCCCGTCAAATCTGGCTTTTTTGCAAGCCGAATCGCTTGAAAAATTAGCAAATTGCGGGCAGCGGGAAATCTGGCTTATTTCTGTTGGAGGATCAGCTTTTATACGCATCTTGTCCACTGCATCGTTATTCGTTATTCATAGTTTTCAATATGGGGCGAAGTTTAAAGAAATCACAAATCAAAACAAACGGTTGGGTGCCAGTTTTGTTTATTACTTATTATATTTAAGTATAAATAAATATAAACGTGCGAAGAGAAGAAACTTTTAGCTTTAATATCTATTTCATGGTAGCGTCACAAAGTATGCTTCATAATTTGAATAAAATGTGATGTAATTTGATTGTAAATGTTGCATACTTTTTGTAGCTCGTTAAAAGTATTTCATATCGTGACGACAGATGGCGCCAAACACAACTAAAACGGCGATATAACATGCAAAGATATAAAGTAATTCATATTTCGGCAATACATAATTCAAAACATTTTCTTTCTCAGATTTATTTTCTAAGTCACTGCATTATACCTTCCAAGTAATGTAGAAGTGTGAACAGTTTTTAGGTAAAGAGTATAAAACAAAAGAAAAGTTCGATGCCAAAACGTGAAACACGAATATAACTTTTAAATAATATACCTTAAATTTCAACAACACGATAATACAGTAGGCAAACCAACGACATGGTTAACTTGAGATTAAAAATAGGTGGAAATGGGCGCCATTCAGTGCATTAAAAACTAATTAACACCCTCCAGCGTCCAGTGTGTCACGTTAACAAAGTAGCCAATGATTGCCTACAAATTTGCACTTTACGAGAGCACACACACACACACACACACACAAAATGACTAATATAAACATGCAATGCATGCGGCAACATCAGCACATTGCAGGGGTAAGGTGGGGTGAGTGGGCGTTCAGACTCACGCTGTGGCAGTGTGCATATCTTGGGGTCGCTCACTGCCACAAGCCGCGTAACTAAGCTGATTATTCAATCATCACAGCTGCTTGGGTGCTCTTCATCAGTGTCAGCATTCACAGTGCTGCCATTCACAATTTAGCGTGACATAATTTATGTAGTTGTTATTATTTAAAACGACATCCCCCCAGCCTTTGCATCTATCACATTTAAAACAGTAACGAACTGCCGCATAGATACAGAAGCAGCAGGCTTAGTTTAGAATAACAGTGACAATATATAAATATTTAAACACTCTTTTTACACACAATGAAACGCTCTGTATCTCAACTTAATATGAATGTGGAGAGGCAGCAGCCGAATGGAGTTCAACGGCAAGCTAGCGATGCCATCTGTCTACGAGCTCAGCGCAGTGCAAGTAAGGCGTTGCGTGCTTGCTTCTTACGTAACCAGGATCAACATTTTGGCGGCATTATGCTGCCTGTGTCGAAAAAACGCTATCAAATGTTCAGAAAGCTGCTTGAGGATGTTACATCGGCACTCAGTACTCGTATAGTGCTCACATCAGCTATCGTGAAGATATACAGAATCAATGGCACTTTCATTCGTTCACTAGATGATTTCTATGCCGGCGACATTGTGGTCTGCTGCTGCCAATACGAGTCCTTCGTTGATGTGGGCTACAATGTGAGCAGGGCCAATGTACGATTGCTGGGCTCTTTCATTCGCAGGACGGATAAGTTGGGTGCGGCTGAAGAGGAACAAAGTGATGGCGACAAAGAGTCACCGATTGATATTAAGCTGGAACAGCTGCCCCAAGCCATACTCTTGTACATTAAAGTGCAGAAGCCCATCTGGCAGACCAAGTTTACGATAATCTTTGAGGGTTATGGCATAGCTCAAAACGATAAGCGCTATTCGATTAAAATGGTGGACAGAGAGCACATGGCTCGTAGTACCAAGGGCAGCTACTTTGAGATGGAAATCTTGCGACAACTGCAGGATCATGATCACATTGTCGACTTGGTATACACTGTGGAGCACAATAAGTACATTTACATTGTGATGGAGCGACTGAACTATGATGTTTTCGATCTGCTGTACAAAATGCCGTTCACCGAGAGCATGATGAAACAAGTAATGAGGGATGTGGCCAAAGGGCTTGCTTATATTCACGCTTGTCAAATTATACATCGCGACCTAAAGCTTGACAATATGCTTGTACAACTGGACTGCTCAAAGCCAGGCTTACCCATTGTAGTCGTTACCAAGATCTCCGACTTTGGACTGGCCACTTATTACAAAGGCCGTCAGCTTTATCAATGGTGCGGAACTCCTCACTACATAGCACCCGAAGTCTTCAACTACGATGGCTACGACTTTTATGTGGACTTGTGGTCATTGGGCGTCTCGCTTTTCTATATGTTGTGCAAGAGGCTACCTTATGGCGATAGCTATTCTGACCCGAGAATGATACAGAAGTGTATTCAAAACGACCGTCATCGTTTACCAGCTAACTATACGGAAAGGATGAGTGGCGAGGCACTTACCCTTCTTAACTCGCTCTTGGTTAAGTCACCGCAACATCGATTATCGGCTTTGGAAGTTTGTCAGCATCCATTTTTGCTGTAATACTGTTAAACAATAGCTTTCAAATGTTTTATTTATTTACTGACTTTAAATTATTATCCGCACTTCTCAATTTAATTGAAGAATTATATTTAATAAATTTATGATGTGTGACTTTGGTTCATTATTCTCCAGCTTCCGCCAACCACGAGATTTATTTGTAGAGTGCATCAAATAGACGCGTGAGCTGTTCGCAATCATCGACGCGTGAATAGTCAAATATTATGTATACGCACTAGGTCAATAGCCATCTAGAAACTAAAAGAGTGTTTGTGGTGCGTCACATATGTACAATTGTACTGTATCGCATTGCAAATATTACGTATACGCCTTGTGATAAGACATTGAGACGCAAGGTCGTGTCAGCCTGCAAGTGACTACTTTTTTTTTATTCTTTTCTTCTGTTCATGGACAGAACATCAAATATAGATAAGCAGCAGTTATCGCGCTTATCTTCCGCCTCATTTTCAATTTAAAAATCATTTCAATTGAACTTTTCTCGTATCAACGCGACAATTTTATCTGCCTGTGTGCGGTTCTGGCTCAGGCTGTTATATATATCCGTATCTCTGTCTGTATCTGCATCTGTGTCTGTATCTGTGAGAGCATCAATCTGCAGTATGGTTGAGTGGGAATCGCCAGTGTGCATGTGTGCGTAACTGAGCTCATTTACAACGAGCCGCCTTTTGTTCACAACTTTTGTTTAGTTTGATATTTTCTTGCTGTCGCTGTCGCTTTCGCAGT
Source organism: Scaptomyza hsui (assembly GCA_018152825.1). Taxonomy (NCBI): domain Eukaryota; kingdom Metazoa; phylum Arthropoda; class Insecta; order Diptera; family Drosophilidae; genus Scaptomyza; species Scaptomyza hsui. The sequence continues at coordinate 2,608,465 of JAECXO010000004.1, read as the reverse complement.
CGTCGGCCGTCATTTAATCCGTTGGGCAGACTTACTACTGAGTAGCTTCTGTAGCTTTGCTATCGCAGTGTCGCTTTGGATTTCCGTGCCTAGTTTAGGCTTCGGCTTCTGTTATTGTTTGCTCTGTGGTCAGTTGGCCCTTGATCTCTCTGCTTAAACAAAGCACAATTTTAGTGGCGTGCTTACACTATAAATACTAAACAAAAAGTGATAAAATTATTAAAGATGTGCTAAATTCGTTTTGTGCAGCATACAAAAAAAAAAAAAACGCGTAATGCTCGTTTTAAAGGTGTCAATTTATTGAAAGTTGTGCGTTCTATAACAAGGTGCTAAAAATATTCAATATCGGAAGAGTTGAAAAGAAAATATTCTCCAAAAAGGTGTTCAAAAACATACTATACCTTCTTTTTTTCCTTACCATTAATAATACACTAAATAATCACTTAATCCAAACACTTTAACCTTACATTTAAAACTAAATTAATAAATTAAGTATCTTTAAATTATATAACACTTAATTTTTAAATATCACAATTAAATTTATTCTTAAAAAAACTTAAAATATAATACTTAGTAACTAATAAAAATATAAATTAAAGGGTCACTCTTTATTCATTTAAAAATATATAATATACTTTTAATTATTAATATACACAAGCTATATAACAAAACTGTTACGTATAACATAATTTAACAATAATACATTTAAAAAATACTACGCATATAAACATAACTTAAATTGGAATTTATAGTTTCACTTACATATTCTTAAAGGCATGAATTAAATATTTAGGAAACATAATACAAGTCAACATTAAACTTTAAACATATACCTACAACATATACTATATGTAATATAAAAAATTAATTAATTCCATTGCAATACAAATGCTTTCATAAAGACAGCATGTATAACACTAACACACATAACATGAAACTTTTATTAAACACCAAACATTCAACTGTAACGTATAGTTACGCGGCTTTATTAACTTGACATATACCTATAGTTTTCACATCATTCATCACTTCTAGTACAGCTTATTAAATGAACATCACATTGTAAATAAAAGCCTTTTATAATGATAATCAAAATACAAACTTCCTTAATTAACAAACTACACTTGTATAAATTTCTCAAAAGTTCTGTAAGGAAAAATTACGGATGAATACTGAATAACCTACAGCTGTATCAAAATCTTATCTTCCTTCACAAATTATTACACAATTATGGGTTAATCAAAGTACCTAACACATAGCAAATAATCTACTTTATTAAACAAAATTACTAACATTTATCGTTAGTAGTACGCAACTGCATGATACTATAAATCAAGTTTCGTAACACTAAACATTAAAAGATCGCAAGGTATACAAATACGTCATTTAATATATGGAATGACTTGGTCCATTAACGCACATATTTGTGAGCATTAGTAGGCCAAAGGCATCCGTTTAAATGGTATAGGGTATTGGAATAGTGAAAGCTGTTTTGCTTCAATTTAAATCAAACGAATCTCCAAAATGCATCTTTCAAATCAATTTGGATATCAATGTACTGGAAGTCTAAATAAGTCCATCAAAATTCATTATATGCATCTACTTACAGCATTTAACTGTGCATAAACAAAAACCTCCAGGTAACCACAGTTAACGCAAGACAAAGGTCGGACTTTATGAGCCAGTGAATATCATACTTCGCATAAAGTTTCTTAGCAGGGACAAAGATAAAACCTTTTAATTGGTTTGGCATCAGCTGTTGATACATGTTCGACCAAAGTGTCACAAGACACACCTCGAAGAAGGAAAGTAATCATAACAGATTAACTTTTTTGACCATAAAATTGTTTTTGTATATTACAACTTTATTTAATTATTTATTACATAAAGATATAAAATCAAAGCTTAAAATCATGCACTATTAATTTTATTAAGGTACAATAAAAACAAGTCAGTTAAAAATAATTAAATATAAAATTATACAATTTTATACCATGCTTAACACCATTAATTTCACTTTTAACAGATAAATTTACAAGTCAAATAACCTTATAACTAACACAAATATTTTACAAATATTCTATTATAAAGGTAATTTTGTTACAAATAAATAAATAAGTATAAAACGTTATAAAAAATTTTTATACAAAAACGTTTTAAGTTAGCGTATTATAAACCTTTAAGTACTTCAAACGTATAATAAGTTTAAAAATAATAAATATAGGTAAAAGTTTAAATAAACATAGTTGTTTGCTAATATACTGCGACATACTTTATTACGATATACATATAATACATAAAAAATACTGTTTAAAATATACTCATATTAACTTATTTTTTAAAATACAAATTAACACCAATATATATAGTAACTAATCAACTATACCGCCATAACATATTTTAAACTAAAAAATTTATTACAAAACAAATTTAATACAAAGCTAAATACTAAAATCACACAAATAAATATTTAAAAAAAAACACCTTATATATTTATTAAAAACAAATAACTAACAATAAAAAAACCTAAAAATGAACTATAATAAATAAAATTATTATAAAATATAAAAAATATATAATAATTTAAAATTTAGTTATAACATATATATAATATACACATATAAATCCTTAAACACCACATTATATACTTACAAATTCACTAATTTATATAAATAATTTTACACACATTCTTTAATTTTCCTGTTTACATTTAGCTACTAATCTAACATACTACTGGCATCATAACTATTAACTGATCATTAATTTTTCTTATCTCTTCCATATTTTTTTCTACTCTTTAGTTACCGGGTTTATTTTATTGGGTATTATACTTTAGCTGCTATCTTCACTGAGCAATCTCATTTATTATAATATTACTATTTACTACTAACTTTTTTATCCAGGTCTATACCTTCTTTTCTACTTTCATTTTTCTCTCTTATATATCTCGTTATCTTTACTCGCCCCACGTTTTATGAAGCACAACTAATGTTTACTTCTGTCTACTATACGTTGCGTGCTGGCTTGGGGTGATCTTGAACCTCGCGCACTAAAAATTTACGTTAGTTCCGTTCTTTCTAAAATCAGTATAAACCATGGTTTTCTTGTCTCCTTACCTTATCTCTTCTTCTACCTATAATAAGCTCTTCGGTCAAAAAACACTTTATTATTAAATATTAACATTATCTTTATATACTATCATTATGTTTGTAATTCATTCACAATGAGTTATAACAACGGCTTAACATTAGCGCGTTCTTGTTGTAAGTTGTGTTTCTTTTATTTATGTCCCATCCTGTTTACTTCTTACTCTGTTAGTTCGGCTAACACAAATCAACCATTTCATCTGTAGCGGTATGAGGGGTTATTTAATGTTTGTGCATTTAAGTGTTATTATGTGTTGATTAAGTGTATGTGTTTCTTTTAAACAACGTCACTTTAATAAGTCGAAATATTAATATAATACACTTTATTATATTATTACTTTTCAACATACAATCTGTACAGGTAACAACATATAAATCACCTGAACACCCCGACTTTTGGCTCACCGGGTATCGTTATGTTGCGCAGTCTTGCTAACGCCTTGTTGGGCTCCTGAGTTTAGCCCTTAGTTACTAATTAAATTGCCTTTGCTGTTGAACCACCTATTTTTGCCTTAGCCGGCAGTGGGGTATCGGCTGCTTCCTTACGCTTGCCATGGGGGCGGCGGCTCGTGGTCTCAGCGTTCGCGTCGCGTCCTGTTTAGCGCTCGTGTTTTGGCACACACATTGGCGCTGCGAAAAAATTTATATCCTCTTTATTTAGAAAAAATCAGGAATAAACAGTGGCGACATGAAACTGCTTTGTGACTTAACATAAAAGAACAACTGCTGTTATACTTTAAATTGGGTATTAAGGTGTGTCCATCGTATAATAATGCATTTAAAACGGGCTTTACATTTTTCTGTGCGATTTCGATGTGTGTTTATTGTAAAACTAAATACGCAAGTTTCATATATGTAAAAGAAGCTACGAATAGTTGCATAGCCTGCATTTCAACAATATTTTGTGTCTTCTATCTAACAAATTAAACGTTTACATCACCAAAAAGTAAACAAACTCAATAGAAAAGGGACTTTAATAAATTATACGGTTATTTGTGTTGCACTTTATTTGAATTTATATAAACAGTGAAAATAATATTGAGCTAGAAAACCTTTGCAAGTGATAAAAGTTTTGTTGGTTTGCTGACGCTCATGTGCTCATCTTTTGTTTACAAATAAATAAATCTGTTATATGCGATTCTATTTTCGCACCTCGTTTTCTACTTACCTACTCGCCTACAATGTCATTTAAAGTGGACTTCTCAACTGCCATTCACAGATGCGTTTCAATTTCACGAGCCACTCCACAGCGACAACAACTTCAACGTCAACGACGACGGCGACTGCGAGATCCAATGAGAAATTGTCAAAGCCGTTGCACAGACCGGCGACCATTGAAGAGGATCCGGATTCACTGGACAGTGTGATCAGCAATCCGCAATCATATCCCATAACAATAGTACCGAATCGTCCAGCCAGCTTCTATGGCCTCTCCACCAATGGCAAAGCCTTCCAGCGCCAACTCAGCTGCAGGTAAGTCATGAGGGGAGGGAGGGAGAATGTGGCAGGCCATTAGAGTGCTGTTTGCACTAGTTTTGGCAGGTGATTAAGTAGCAAAGTCAATAAATGCTTATTGGTTAGTGTTGCTCTAATTTGCAAGCCAAACATTGTAAGCCTTAGTGATTTTATATGCTGGCTTGAGATCAGTTGGATTCGCACAAACTTTAGTCAAGTTTTGTGCGCGATCGGGTTAAGAACTGACTTAAGCTGGACGTGCCCAAAATGCCTTTGACCGATGTCCAGGTGTTGCAGGATGCTGGCGAAGCGGAGAACGGTGCTGGCGACAAGGACGAAACCTTCGCGCACATGAAGGAGTGGAAGCGACAGTACATGAGAGGCATCTCCCACACACCCTCTCAGGCAGGAGTCTACTACGAGGCGCTCAAAGGATCCAGCCACTCGCTGGCCAGAGGGTGCGCTATTTCATCATCATCAGTTTTATACCACATTACATAATGGTTCAATTGTTTGGCATTCAACTTGAACTTGCTGGCAGCTCAATCAAAGCTCGTGTTTGCTGTGCGTGTGTGTGTGTGTGTGTGTGTGACAAGTCTTACATTACAATTTATTTAGCTGATTAGCAGTGCGACGCTTATTTGGTTTTAAGTGCTCAGTGCGCCGTTTGCGGTTGTAATTTATACGCCTACGCTGCAACTGCGGCTGCGGCTGAGCTTATTGCATTTTTTTTTTGCATGAGTTACAAGCATTATCTAAATGAGACTTCGCTCAAATGGTTGCAGCCGACGCCGACTCATTAGCCAGCCCATTCAAATATTGTCCCCTGGCACATTATTAAACTGTCAAAGCAAAATGCCTCGTAAATCACCTAGATTTTCATTTGTGCTTTACTCACAGTGTTTTTTCAATCGTTAAACGATTTGATTTGAGTTATAAGCCCAGCTATCTTTCTCTATTATGATTTGTCAATCAATTGTCAGCATTTCCGCAGCCTCATCTTGAGTTAGGGAATTCTTGTTGTCTGCGTTGGCGTCACACATTGTTTTCAACGCAATGAATGTAATTAACCGTTAAGTGAATGCGGCATTTTTTCAAAGCAAAATGATTCATTTTATTGCCCTGCCACAGACCGCTCTCGTTCTGCCACAAGCCACACATAGTAGTTGTTGTAAAGTGTGCGCTAAATTCGATGAGCGGATATTTATGGAACCGGCACAATGTCAATTAATCGCCCAAGCTCAGAGTACCAACGGGGTTAAAGTTAACTTAATTGTTACTTATCTCTGTGCGGAATGTGTTCATGTGGGAGCTAAGCTTTGAGAGTGTAGTGACAATTTTGCAGCAATTATTTACTGCGATTGATGCAAAAGGAAATTTAAATTTATTAAGTCTGAACGCTTGACATTGGCAAATTGAGTGCAGTGTTAATTAGCTGCACTTCATTTGCATATCCAAAAGCACACTCAATTTAGACAATTAGCCATGCATCGCGGGCAACTGGTGCAAGTCTGACCAGGCAATTCAATCGTACTCAGACTATATGACATTGAAGTACACATGGCCTCTAAAAATATCTACTCGTTATGAATCATGTAATTTTGAAGTAATCAAACTTTCTACAGTCCATCTCTTTTGCAAAAGAACAACGAAAGTCTGTAGTAATAATAAGTGTAGCATACTTGTGGGCTGTTTCTTTAAATTCATGTTTCACTTTCATGTTTCAACCGTTCTCTTTTCTTGCAGATCTCGCAATTTTCGGCCAGGTAGCATGCGACGGGTGAGACGTCGCGCTGTCTTTAAGAATGGAGATTGCAACGTGGTGCAGAAGCATCTGCAGCGAAGAAGGGTGCGTTTTTTGCAGGATATGTACACAACAATGGTGGACTGGCAATGGCGCTGGACGTTGCTCGCCTTTGCACTGAGTTTTATATTGTCCTGGCTGTTCTTTGCACTGATTTGGTGGCTTATCATGTACACGCATGGTGATCTAGAGGAGCTGCATCTACCACACAATCAGGGTAAGTCATGAAGTATATACAAAATAAGTTATTATTGATCTGACTCTAATTGCACAGAGGATTCTGGCTGGGCTCCATGTGTCTCTGCCATTGATGGCTTCACCGCATGTTTCCTGTTCTCCATCGAGACACAGCACACAATTGGCTATGGTGTGCGCACCACCTCGACCGAGTGCCCCGAGGCCATATTCATGATGTGCTTCCAGTCCATATTTGGCGTGATGTCATCGGCCTTTATGGCTGGCATTGTTTTTGCCAAAATGACACGCGCCAAGCAGCGTGCCCAGACTCTGCTGTTCTCCAAGCACGCGGTGATCTGCCAACGAGATGGCTGCCTCTCACTGATGTTCCGCGTTGGCGATATGCGAAAGTCGCATATCATTGGCGCCGGTGTGCGCGCCCAGCTAATAAGGACGCGCAGTACGAAGGAGGGTGAGGTGATGACACAGCACTTTACGGAGCTGCAGATTGGCACAGATGAGTCGGGTTCGGATCTGTTCTTTATCTGGCCCATGGTGATTGAGCACCGAATCGACGAGAGCTCGCCGCTCTACAATATGAATGCCACAGACATGTTGCAAGACAAGTTCGAGATTGTTGTAATACTCGAGGGCACTGTGGAATCCACGGGCCAGTCCACGCAGGCCAGATCGAGTTTCATCAACACGGAGATACTGTGGGGTCATCGCTTTGATCCTGTGGTCCTGTACAACAAGGATTTGCAGGCCTATGAGATCGACTATGCACGATTCAATGAAACGACTCAGGTGGACACGCCCCTTTGCAGCGCCCGCGAGCTGAACGAAATCTACAAGATACAAGAGGGCTTCCGCACTCCAGGTATTAGTGAGGGAATCTCGCAAGTCTGAATTTTCTAATAGGTTGTTTGTTTAATGTCACTTCAGAGACTACTTTCACCATGCGTCAGCTGTCCACCAATCATTCCGATCAGGCTTCATAAGCTTCTGTGTCGTCCAAAGTTTTTGTCTTCCTATTTGTTGCTATATATGTACATATAGTTTGTACTAGTTATAGTTTGTTATTCAGCCTGCTCTGTGTACCCCTCCAAGTAAGTTAGTCCCTCCATTGCCTCTCAACTCGTTGGCTAAATCTCTCTCTTTTCTCTTAGCTCCCTTGGCTTCCAAACGCGTTCAATTGTGTTGCTCGCCCAATCCCTCAACGTCATCCTCGCACTCCAACAGCTCTGGCTACAATTCCGCGTGTGGCATGCAACCAAAGCCGCGTCGGCTGCACTGGCAGCTGTCTGTGCCTCCCTTGCAGAGAGGCTTTTCTATCGACACATGAAACTTACTTACATCTTACGAAAATAAGTTAATAAATGGCTTGAGCTTTTAGTTTACACAAATTATACGTTAAGTCGCTCATATAAATGACACATAATTACCGTTCTGCCATTTTACCCGGTTGCAATTGGCACCAATTGTATTGCGCAGTCGCAGCCCGACCCACTCATTAGGTATCATTAATAATCTGACTGTGGCTGACTTATCAATGCAAAGGTGCAACAAGAAACACCTCAGAGAAGTGAGCAATCGTAACGTGTTTGTGTCGGGGTTCAAGTAGGCGACAGAATTGATGTGGCCTGGGAATGGCGCTAACGCAAAACATTCATATCCTTTTAATTGAAATTGAATCAATAACTCTTATTTGCGCAAAGTAATCAACACTAAATTATAACACTCACAAACAACTCGAAAATTTATTATCACATTTGTAACAGCGCCCAGCAACTGGAGCTAATGAAATGTGGGTGTGGGTCAGACATCTGTGTACATTATGCCGTTGCCACACACACTCAGATACAAACGTATACAATGCCAAATTTTCAGCAACTCTATTACAAGCATAACACCGAATATTTAAAACGAAAACAAAATGAACATTGGCTGCCAACGGCGTGGGGCGGCGACCGTTGAGTGCTCTGTGCATGCGTCCTTAACCTACATTTGGCAGCAGAACACGCCAGCCACCAGTCCAGGTTGCAGCAACTGCAACAGCAACCGACTGAAACGGAAAACTTAGATTTGAGACTGAGCTTTGAGAGTAGTATGTTTAATTACTTGTTAAATGTTTGTCGTGCTTATCAGCAGCTCATGTTTTAAAGCGCCAACTGCAAGCCATTAGCAGCAACTATATTGGCAGAAGCTGACTTTACGACTGAGTCTCTCAGGTGATCTGCGTTTGAAGTTGGAAACATGTGTGTGGCAGTCTATCGAGTGATTGTCTTAGGTAAACGTGCCCGTATCTGCTGGGGTGCTACGTGGCCCAGCGTGCCTGACTTGCTGATGGATAAAAATGAAATAAAATTAAAATATTATTGGCGCTTGAAACGTTGCAGGCAGCGCGCGCTGCATGTGGCACGAGCACAGGCACGTTTCAAAGACAAAAGCGCCACCCAAATGGTTTGGCCTCTACCCCAGGCTTTGCCCCACTGCAATGCATATTTCTCTTATGTGTGTGTGTGGTATAAGGTTAAAAAATAATTGTTCATGTCAATTTTAATGTGCCACATACAAATTCGGCAATTCAAAATATTTATGTTTGTGTATATCTTATGAAGTTTAGATGCAGAAGAAACCGTGAGCGACATTTGGCTTCCCATGGCTTGGCTAAGTGCCCTGAACACGCCTTAAATCTAAGCTGTCAGCACATTCAGAGTCAAAGCACCGTTTCAGAGTCACAGTCACAGTTCCAAAGTTGCTCACTAGTTGGCATTTTATTGTTGCAAGCAAAACAGGCAACAAAAATAATAAAAAAGTCGCTTGATATTTAGCCAACCGTGTGGCGGCGGCGGGCAACCTAATAAAGACATCAATTGGCCGATGACTCAAGCTCAGGCACAGGCCAAATGAAGCTCTGGCTTGCGGGTAAGTGTGTGTGTGAGTGTGTGGGTAAGTGTGTGTGGTGTGCGAGTTCCTGCAAAACAAGCTTAAAATTAACTGCGCTCGCAGCGCGAAAATGGCAACAGCAACAACAAAGGGTAGAACATGCTACATAACTCATCCATAATCAACACTGTTTACATAAATTTCAAAAATTATTACACGGCAACAGATGAGAGAAGCAGCCAGGCAGCCAGGGAGGTAGGCAGGCAGGCAGGCAGAAGCAGTCAAGGGCCTGAACAGAGCCGGGTCCGCAGCTCGTGATGAATGCTTAAATAATGCGCTTAACCCTGTGCGAACATAATTTATGGTGTGCAGATATACATGAGTACCAATACGAGTATATGTATGTTCCAACACACGCTGTTTTCATTGTTATTACACGGACATTGCCGTTGACCGAACGCGCCCTACTCCCAAGTCCCGCTGCTGCTGCCACTTTGCTCAAATTGATTAATTACGGTCATTTTGGCCGCACTGCAGCAGCAGCCACAAACGCTGCATAAGTAGCATAAATGCCATAAGAGATGCGGCAAGGAAGCCGCGTTCAAGCTTCAAGTCATTTGCCAGTAAGGACAAAGCCACCAAAAATGAAATTACTCAAGCGTAGCGAACGGGCCTAAAACTTGAAAGACTGAAAGACATGCAGAGAGAGACTTTTGCCGCTATGTGCAGCAATTGATTTAAGTTACTTCCAAAAACCAACTAAGTTATTGAGAGAGAAAGAGAGAGTAGGAGACATACAGCCTGACTATATATTTTCGACATAGCACATAGCTACATGTGTAATTATGTATATAATAATTGTTGAAAGCCTTTGGGCAGCATGCTGCATGTTCTGCGGCAGGGTAATAAGCATTTTTATGTTGCAACAGCAACAACAACAACAATCTTCAAAGCACAAAGTCGGCAAAAAGGGTTAACTGCAAGACAATATGCTTAACGCGCTGTTGCCGTTGACGACGTTGACGACGTTGCAGTTGCCTTTTCGTATGGACGCGTCCAGTTGACGTTGCCCTGCGGCTGCTTTTTGCTTGTACCTGAATAATATTGAAATTAATTAGTTTTGATGGAAATTATTAAGTAATTTTTATGTTGCCAACAAATGAGAAGAGTTTAATATTTTTGCGCTTCGTCGCGTTTTGTATTCCTTGTTGTACGTAAATTATATTTATTAAATAACATAATAAATTAGCGCTGCACTTGTTGCAATGCCAGCCCCAATTAAGGAAGTGCCACTCCACAAAATACCACAAACAAGAAACAAAAATATGAATAAAGAAAACCCATCAACTGACACTGAGACCCAAACCAAATTGGCTATCGGCAAACCGGTTTTATATTTTTCGTTGATAACGCGCTTTAATTTAAGATCTGCATACATTTTTGGGCAGTTGCGTCGGACAGTCGGAGTGCCCGTCATCCAGAAACCCGCAAAAATCAAAATCAAAATCACAATCACAGTCAAGAGCGGCACAGGTCGCTTTTTATGACAGATCTCACGTTGGAGTAGACGTCTGAACTGTCAGGAATAACACTTGAGCAGTGTGGAGAAGATGCAGCCTTTTTATTATTTTTGAAATTTTTTTTTTGATACTGCGGATTTGCTTTTTTTTGGTGGCTTTTGATGTGAAGTGAAGTTAATTTAGCAAACTTCAACTGCCACAAAAGAAATTGCACAATAATATTCATACATGGTATAAGAATTGGCCCTTAGCTTTAAAAGGGCAAGCATAAGCCTTCACGAGCTTAAGATTGATACGCTGTTTCACGTTGTAAGACTTGCTATAAAGCAACTTTTATTTCTGCAACAGATAGCAGAAGTTACTGAAGAACCTAACTTTGTCGCGTTTATCCATAACACAAGAAACAGAGCTTAGTTTAAACAAAAGACACTGATTCATTGGCTTTTGGTACGTTCAGTTTTACATCTCAATTTGTCTTTGTTGTATTTGTTGCAAATCATTAGCAAAGATTTATTAATCGATATAAATAATAAAGCCAGCCGTCATTTCACATGCAAATCAGTTGACCCCCGCCCAAAAAAGTGTTTCCGATGGAAATTCCCACTTTAAGCTCTAATAGGCCGTGAACCTTTCACATTTACACATAATTTTTGGAAAGTTTTATGATTAAGAAAATGATTCTCTCACTTAAAGGGATGGAGTAGTAGTTCTTTTGCAAATGTCTGCAAATGTGCGTTGCCTTGAGCGACTTTATCGGCTTAATGATGCATGATAAAATTATGCTGGGACTATCCGAAATCAATAACAGTCGATGTTGCGATGGAGAAAGTAATTATTGGTCGGTCAAGTGGCTGGCAGACTCTTATCCGATAAGAAGAAGAGAACGTTGTGGATAACATGTCGGCATCGCTCTCAGATGAAAGTGTATACATATGAGGGGCGTGAGTTAGGTTGGGCCTGGAATCCATCCTGTACGCGCCTTTGGCTCGTTTGCGCCCATCGTCACTTGATTGAAGCCAGTGAATGGCAGAGGCAAATGCAGAAGCAGTCAACAAATCAACGCCACGCCGAACAAGATGAACGGCACTTTACGGCAGCGTCAGGGACAGGCCAACAGGCAACAAGGAATCAGGAATCACAAACTGACCTACAGCAGCACAACGCACACATTGTCGGTTGGGTAAGGCTTCAAGTTTTATTGATGCAAATTGCATGCCTTGGGGCCTGTAATCAGCTTTCAGTGCCGAGCCGTGTGCGTGTAATTTGAGCGACAACTTGCCCCCACTCCAACTTTAACTCAAACTCAAACTTCGGTTCATTTCGGTTTCGTTCTTTATATCAACAGGCAGAGTTCGGAGAAGTGCAGATGCTTGATAGGGAAGTGGGTCACAAATTGATGTGATGTGAAATTCACTTAAGTCTGATGATCTGGCGAATAAGTTAGGGCAGCTTTCCACTTCCACTGGCGCCATCTAGCGCTGCCAAACACTATTAAGATATTTATCACCTTGCCGATTTTCTCATGCACGCTGCCCATCAAACTGATTGGCAGGGGGAACAGCCTTGTGGTCTGGGTCTTTACATGCAACTGGCGTGTCCTTGCCATTTAACCAGCTTTAAATAGCTTCAATTATAGTGCACTTCATCTGGACATGCATAACGTTGCATAATATACTTGAGATGATTTCTCTCTATGCATCGGCTTTACTAAATCGGACAGCCAGACAGAGAAGCATTCAACTGCAGAACTCATCAAGTAGGCGGGTTGGCAACGGCACACCAGGAGGTCATGTCACAAAATATCCATTAACACATCATAAAAATTTAAAATTAAGAAACCATACAATGCAGCAGCAACAACAACTACAGCTACATTCCAACAAAAGCAACAAAAGGAGGGTTATAAAAAAACCGCAATTGCGGGAAAATAAAGAAGAGAAAAAGATAAAAAAAAAAGAAGAATAAAACGTCAAGAAATGCCACGATAATCACAGGCAGGCAGGCAAAAAGTGAAACCGGTAATTATGTATTATGTATGCACGCCACCAACGCGGCGGATTAAAATAAGCTACTGCTGCAACGAGGGGAAGCCGCTGCCAGGACAACCGAAGTGACTTGGGGACAGAGACTTAAGCCGGGAGGGGGTTGGGGGTGCTGGAGGAAGTAAGTTAGTAACGACCCACGCAGCGCGGTCCGAGTAGGAAATATCTTTTTTTTGGGCAATTTACGTGCCACGATGTGCGACGCGCAAACAAAAGACTTAAGCGACGAACTTGCAATGATATAAATTTCACTTAATTGCAAAAACAAAGGCAGTCGAACAGATTTAAAGCCTGGCAGACACTCAACAACTACAAAATGCATTAAATCGATAAAAGGCAGCACAAATAAATGAGTTCAACACGCAAACGAAATTTTAATGGCATCAATGCCGAATCAACAAAATATGCAAAGCACATAAAATTAAGCAACAACAAAACAACAACCTGACCCAAGAACATTCATCTCTTACTCTCTGGGACTCTCTTGATGCCATTTAAATTGACTTGCAGTTTGCAGCCACGAGTCTTCCTCGCCGACTCGTCAGCTGAAAATTTGTCTCCAGCACAGTAGCTTATTTCCAGTTGTTGCTGTTAATATTATTATTATTGGCATATACCGAAATCTTTGTATATATACGAGTGCATTTTATACGCGGCCACGCTGTCAAGCTTCATTTCTGGCGGGGCTTTGCAGCCAGGCAATGACAGTGAATATGCCTCGTAATTTTTCGACGCTGTAAGTGTTAAAGTCAACAATCGTGAGAAAAGAATTTTATTGTTGTTTTATTTTTCGTTGCTTTTCTGACTTAGCCATGACGTTGTTGCCTGCCTGGCTGACTGCCTGTGTGTGGGGCTGCACTTTTTTGTGGCCACTGAAGGTCACTTTGCCTTGATCACAGCTCGCTTTGTTGGCTTGTCTGAGTGGCTCCGATTTTATGTGCGCCTTTATTTTTGAATTTTGTTTTCGTATCTTTATTTTTCGGTTTATTTTTTTTTTTGGCTTTTTGGTTTTCTTGATTTTGTTGCCTTTGTCCATTGCCTCATATGATGCCTGGCAGCGGCTGTTTGCCGCAGCCTTTGCGCCGCTTTTATATTATTTTCGGTGTTGTTGTTATTTTTCCATTTGACTGTGGCTCATGTTAAATTGTCCGTTTCATGTTTCTGTTTAAATGTCAGTTGTAATTTGTTGTATTAACCCATACCACATGAATTATGTTTAGTTCGAATGTAATTGATTTGAATGCAATTTGAATGAATCGAGCAAACTCCACTTACAACAATGGCATACAGCAACAAAAGCAACTGCATCCACGGGTGCAGTCAGAGGAGATTGAAATTGCCATAAACTTAGACCAAGATTTAATGAAATTATTCTGTATTCCCAGGGAGCAGTTCTTAAGCAAAGATAACTAACTATATGTTTGCTTAGCTTTTGGCACTTTATCATGTCTACAAAAAGTGTTATGGGAGTCAAGACCAAGTAAAGTTCATCTCGTTATTTGATTTAAACTTGGAGGTTTAAGATACTCCAAGTTACTTTAATTTTCAAAAATTTTCATATCTCTTCATCTTTAGCGAGTACAAGTACATTAAACTAAAATCTATTTAGTGTTATCTATAAATGTTGACAAAAAGCAATTAAAGCTGCCAAATACTAGTTATTGTATGCGCAAATTTAAATGTATCTTTTTTCGATTGTGGTTAGCATCTGCATCTATATAGCCAAATTGTTGTTGGCCACTTGAACGCCATCGATCAGAACAAACTCGTATGGGCATGAGCTGCTAACTGCTAACTGCAGGGGCAACTTAATTAGACGCTTAGCCTGGCTAATTGCCAGCGATCTGGACAGGCCACAGACCAACCGACCGACCGAGTGAAGATAATTGATAAGCCGCGGCTGCAGATGAACAGCTAATGATGGCAATTAACAACAACAACAACAGCAAAAGCAGCAGCAGCAGCGGCAGCAGCAATATTTTCAGCCTGCCTTCAAAAATGGTGCAAAATTGTTTATTAAATGTTGCATGGCTGACCAGGCTGGACCAGGCCAGGCCTAGCCCAGCTCTATGGGCCAGCAGCAGCAGCAGAATTTTCATTTGTCTCTCTCTGTATCTGTGTTGTTGTTGGCTGTTTTGCGCGGCCCAGTCTTTATCTCCACGAATCATTTTTGCTTTGCCATTTTGACAGCGTTTTGAGTCAACAACATGGCGCACTCGTTGCCGCATGCAAAAAGATACAAATCTAAGTTGCACATTATGCAATTGGCAATGCAATCGTGCGACGACTGCCCCACCATCCACCACCACCACCACTAACACCACCACCACCGCAAAGCAACAAAACTATCTCATGGATTTGCGCAATTTGTCATCCATCCTGAAGGCAGGCCAGCTAGCCAGCCAGCCACAAAGTGCGTGCGAGGGCGTGGCCGCTGAACAGTTTTATTGATAACGCTTGCCAGTGTGCTTTGATATTGCGTTTAGTTAGCCAATTATTAATGCCTGTTGTCGCTGTGCCTCGTGTAATTTGTGGCAGTTGCTGCTGCTGCTGCTGAAATATAATATTTTGGAATGCTTCCATGCTTGCTGATCATTTATGAATGTCGGGCGATGGCATCGATTTGTCGGTGGCAGCATCGTCAACATCTGATTTTACATGCTGGCTTACATTTTGATTGCCGATTAAACCCAACCCGATAACCCCAATTGACGACTTTTGCACACACAGGTAGCCAATAAGCTAGTTGTAGCTATAAATGTTATATTTACACTTTGTAGGAGAGCTGAAATCAGTTCTCATCGCTCGCTTTCAACATTTTCTGGGCGCAATACTTGTTGGTTGGTTGGTTTGATATCGCAAGTAATTTGTCAAATTGCTAAACTGACATTAAAGCTGCTTTTTGGTGGGTCGATAAACGCGCCGGCAATTTGACATTTTGTGGCGATGATCGATGCATATCCAGGGAGTGCAAGTTGGTGACATTTTTGCGCCAATTTCGGTCGCTGGGGCATCAGTTAAGCAACAGCTACAACAAGCAACAACAACTGGCTTGGTTTGTGCGCATTTTTCGCTTTCAGTTTGCATGCGTGGGAGTTGCACGAATTGTGTCGTTAAATAATGCGCCATGTCGGCAAAATCCTGCACGAGAAGAGGATGGAAGGCAGAGGCGGCAGAAAACTACTAAACTGGTTAGCTGCACAGAGCGGAAGCGACAGCGATGCCTGCAGTTGCTGTTGTTGTTGCTGATGCCGCAAAAGGCAACTGGAGCAGCGTTTTGGGTGGCCGTCATGCTGGCCTTGCATTTGATATTGCAGCAGCAGCCGCTTTGTTTAATTGATAGACGACCCACGCCGGCGACAAAGCTGCGCCAGCCATGCGGCACGCGATTTAACTGTTGCATACTGTTGTTGCAAAGTTTGCCTTTGGCCAGGCCGCCAGTGGCACAAAACCCATCGAACTCAAACTGTGCGCACGCGCATGCAACAAACGCGACGGCGTTGACAGATTGATGCCCCCAACAGTCGCATGGCCGCATCGAGACTAGCCCCGACCATCAGACGTTTATTCAAATACTCTCGTTCGTGTGTGTTTGTGCGGAATTTATCAAAGTCGAAGCAAGGGAAGCAGGGGCAGGGCAAGAGGTGCAACATGTGTGCCATTTGGTTTCAATTCGTGTCGCTCTGTCGTCGCGTGGGAGTCAAATGTTGTTGTTGCTCCTTTTAGTTTTTTTTTTTGTTTTTTTTTTGTTGTGTACAAACAAAACTATCTGCAGGTCAGTTAAGATAAGTCGTCGCATGTTCAACAACTTTCCTTTTGGCTAAGGGCGAGCTCTGCAACCGAACTGCCAAAAAGCCAACAGGCAACTGGGCGCGGCAAAAATACTCATAAATCTTTGGCCTCAAAATGCAAACTGATCCGAAATACTATATGTGTGTACTTGGACATAAGTACAAATGTGCAATACATATTCACAGTTGTTGTTGTTTTGGAGTACTGAGTAATTAAAGCAGTTTAACATGTCTTTGGTCTGGAAGTTGAAGCTGGCCGGAGCTGGCCAGTTTTTGGAGCTGTCACAACATCAACAAGCCTTCATTCATGCACTGCGACAGGCCGGCCAGTTAGCCAGTTAGCAAAGTCAGTCAGTCAGTCAGTCAGTCATTCAAAAACCAGCCGAAATGTTGCCATAAATCAACTCATTTGAAATGCATCAACTGCAGCAATCAAAAACAGAAACAAACTTTAAAAAAAATGAGAAAAAACCAAATATCGAAGTCAGTTACACAAATATTTTTACACGTTGCTGACGACGACTGCGATTTTCAATTGAAACTGAAAGAGTGACAATTGCGCGGGCGGGGCACAAAAAAAAACACATTCAGATACACACACACACATACACATGTAAGTGGCCAACTGACGCTGTCCGGTTGTCCAACCTGGGCGTGTTGCACAATGTGTGAAAACAGGATCAAAGTCCTGCCTAAACATTTGTCAACTATTTCAGCATTTATGTAATCCACTTGGCTTGTAGTTGTTCGTAGGCAGCGGGGTCGCTACGCCGGGGGCCTGTCATGAATATGCGCCAATTAAGCATTTTGTCTGTATGCGGCGAACATGCATCAATCAAATGTCCCCAGGATAAACATTGCAACAGTCAGTTGCATGGTAAACTTGTGTGGAGGGCGATTCAAAGAGTTGTTGAGGTTTCAAACTACATCACTAACAGTTGATTGAAAAGCCCTCGCATCAATGCAAATACACTCGAATCTTATGTTGAGTGACAGCCTCGGGTTCTGTGAGGGGCCGGGCTGTGCTATTATTAGCCTCGCATGGAAATTTCCTAATAGATTTCTTAGCTATTCATGTTAATTGCATGCTGAGAATCCGCACGGATGTAACATGTCGATTGTCGCCTCAAACAAGTCAAACCCACCAGCTACCACCAGTTGTTGTCCAGTCAGTTGTCAGTCACTCAGTCAGTCTGTTAGTCAGTCAGTCAGTCAGTCAGTCAGTCAGTTAGTCAGTCAACCTCTGCAATAACAGCCTTTTTTGTAGGCCGCCGCCAATGTGGTTGGTTGGTTGGTTGTAAGTTTCACTTATCAGCAAACAATTAAATGAATTCTGCACGAGTTATAAATAAATATGAATGTCAAGATGCTAAAACAGAGATTCGTGTGCATTTTGACCCACATGGAACGGAATGGAACTGCCAGCTATTTTCCACCTAAAAGAAAATTATGAGCACCAGCATTTGCAGCATTTGCAGCATTTTGTTGCTTACAAACGATCGGCAATAAAGGCAAACGCGTCACGTCACTTATGCACAAATGGGAACTGAACCGAACTGAAAACTAAACTCACAACTGATGTGCACTGAAGTGTGGTGAGGTGTGGTGGGTGATGTGTGTGGTGGTTGTGGCAGTGGTACCTTCCCACAATTTGACTCCGTTTGGCGCACAACAAAGTCAACAGCATTTTCGTTATAATTTCTATTATTTTCCCTTTTGGCATAATTGCAGACAATTTACTTAACGATCAATAGCGGCAATAGCAGCAGGCAAACAGACAACAGTCGACGAAAAATTTATTAGCTCCCGCAGCTCTGGCTGGCAGGAACGGGCTTCAACCATGTGTTGGCTCCACGCCAACTCCAATACTTGATGGTCGACAGCAGCAGCAGTGGAAGCTGCTGCATCCGTGAGAGTCGCGCATCGTGTTGCAGACGCTGCCGTTGCCGCTGCCGGTTTCTATCCTTGAGCTAATACGAATAACTTTTTGCTTGCCACAAAACATTTATTTAAAATAGAGCAGCATCAGCGCTTTTCTTACCACAGGGAATAGAGCAACAGCCACCGATGCAGGCCAATAGATGAACGCTGTTCATATTTTAATTACGCGACTTTATCACGTCATTTCACGGTGGTTGTGGCACGATATGACAGCAGGACGGCACTGAAACCGTTTCAAGACCTTGATAGCAAACATTCGATAAATTTTCGCTGCAATTTGTACAAGCTTAATGCAAGTAAGTGGTGCTTAGAGTCAGAGAAGAAAAATCTACATCGCGAGAGTCTTCTGTTTTGTAAATAAACTAATTTGTTTTTACAGATTTGTTTACAAGTCCTCTTAACGTAAAATAAATGCTAATAAATAAAGTTAGACATTGTTTTGGTTAGTACTTTTAGATGCTTAACTATGCCTATTAGTTGGTTATCAATGCAAATTGAGGTCAAGCCCATCAATCAGTCTGTACTGAAGTTTATAAATAGCAAAATCTTCAAATACTCAAAATTATAATCATTATCTATCAGTTATTCTAATTAAGAAACAACATGTAATTAAGTATTCGTCGAATCAACGAAGATCTAACACTAATTTGGCGTAATGTTGTGCAGATGGTCACCCGCTGATTGTCGATAATGTTGGCCTTAATGCACATTTAACACATGAGGTGTTTGAGGGAGGAAGGCGGAAACTCGTGAAAATCTTAGGTCTATTTACCTGTCAAAGACCAAAGTGTAAGAACTGCTATGACTTTTAAGTCATAATAACAAATGAGCAATAAATTTGGAAATTTTCGCCAATAAACTAGCGTAATGATCATGTTGATGATCAAGCCAATGCAACAAAATAGCTAAAGAGCCATGCCTGTTCACTGCTGGACACCCACTGCCTGATTATGTTCGTCTGGGGCAACGTCTCTGTATTGTGGTGGTGAAAATCGCTGCAGCGATCATCGACCATCTTCGTAGATCAGCGGCGGCGGCTGATCAATGCGGTGGTCACCAATGCTGTTGTTGTTGTTTATGTGCTGCTGATTATGAGCAGGCGTCACTGCCAAACACATAATCTACGCTCTGGCTGCAACTGCGCCTGCTTGCACTGTGTACTGTGTACTGGGTTCCGGGACTAGGATCTCGGAGATGATGTTAGTTTTTTGATGTTTCAACAACGTCGAACTTTGGGGTCATGGCAGCTGCGACGCATCGTAAATCATTCATAGAGGCAGCATCAGCAGCAGCAACAACAACGTAAAATTTGTTGCTTTGGCCGCACACAACAAATTGATTTTAGTCACGATACTGTCAATTAGCCAGCCATGGGTCAGCCAGCATTTGCCTGGCCAGGCTGCGCTCCGACTCCGACTCCGACTCCTACTTTAGCCGAGGTGTTGATGCCGGCGAACTTTGCCGGTTGCCTTGTGACCCGAAAGGGGGAAACCCATTCGCAACAATTCGGCGTAGCTGGCTTGCAGCTGCATCGGCTTTATAAGCTCATAGCGGCAACGTTAAGATGCGATTAAGGCTGCAAAATTATTGTTATAGTTGGCTGCCAGGGCTGCCAAAGTTGGCTACTTTATTAAATCAAAGTATTTTCACATGATTATCACGTGAGTCGCTTATGCCTCGTTGACCTCACACGCTGCCCCATGTTTATGACCAGTTTGTGGCCATTGTTTTTTTTTTTTTTTTTTTTTGTGTTTTATTCAGCTTTATTGTATTTTTAATATGCACGTCAGGGCAACATGCAATTTACAGACAAAGTAATTGCATACAGTTTTTGGCTGCCTTTCGCCGTTCGATCTAATTGAGTGATTTCCAGAATGTTGCGGTGTACCCCCTGCTCCCCCTTTCCACCACAAAAAAATAAAACTAATTAACTTTTTCGGTTAGGCACTAGAAGTATTTCAAATTTATTTGGTTAGTTGGGTGGAAATCGTTGAAATGCTTGGCGATAATTAAACTAAAACTGTGCAATGCCATGCTCTTGTGTCTTAGAGTCTTGAGCTCCTTTTGGGGCCTTTGGGGCATTGTCAGGCGTACCTGTTAAGAGATACTTTGAACCTGTTGTACAGTTAGAGTTACAATTTGCAACGGCCAGGCTCAGTTCCTGGCTGGCTTGCTTGTTCTCATTGTATATCGATGGCGATGCACTTGAAAATCGTGATTTCACCTTTTGAACATTGGCAAGGTAAGGCAAACTGCAACTGCCAACTTGCAAGCAACACCACCACCACCACCACTATAACCACCACCAATAACAACAACACAAATGCTTCTAAATGGCAAAGTAAACTGATTTACAATCAAAGGCAACGAAGCGCGCAAAAGAGTCGCAATGAGGTTTCATTTGAGCTAAGCTTGAGTTTGAGTTTCGGTTCAGTTTGGTTTAGTTCCGTTCAATTCGTTTGTTAGATCCCGTTGGCTGTTCTTCTCCCTTGGCACTGCCTTCTGCCTTATGCCACTGCCACTGCCAGTGCAGCCATCAGCAGCGCAAAATCAATTGAAGTAATTACGAAATGAAGGCACGAACTAATAAACTTGGTCGTCGTCGTCTTTGGCCCTCGATTTGGTCGTCTTAACGAGCTTGTTGTTGCTTTGTACAATGTTCACTGCCAGCAGTTGGGCCTGGCGAATGGCTATTGGTCGATTGGTCGGTTGGTTGGTCTATTGGTCTGCGGACGACGACGCCACCGCGCCCAATTTACAGTTAGTTTAAATTAATTAAACGAAATGCACTTAATTAGAAGGCAATTTCCAATGGCAATAGCCAAAGACATCCAAACTGGAGCTCGGATTCGAATTCGGCTTCGGTTTTGATTTTAGTTTTTTGGTTTTTGGACTCTCGGCAAGTGCATGACTTTTGCTGCCCAACCTCAAAATGAAATCAGGTCAAGCCATGCCAGGCCATGCCAGGCCACGCCAGGCCAGCCCAGCCAGAGACGCCCAAGTCGGCAACAAATTTGCGCTGCTGCAGCACCCGGACAGGCGCAATCGATCGCACGTCAAAAACTGGGGCCAGCATCAGAGAAATATGGTTTTTCATTTAAGCCAGGTCAAGCCGCCCAGAAAGGTGACCCATGCTGACGCCGCAGCCGCCGCCGACATAAATGAAAACGAAAACGAAATCAAAAACGCGCCATTTGTAAGGGCATCAAGCATTTTGACCAGGCCATCAACATCAACAGTCCGAGGTCCGATTTGGGGTTCAAAAGCTTGATCGTAGTGGTACGTTACTCGGTGCTGACAGACAATTTGCTTATAAGGTTTCATTGTTTTCCGACGCGCAAAGATCAAAACAAAACAGAAACAGAAATAATCATAAATACGAAATACAACAGAAAATAATAATAGTTGAAAAAAGATGCGCCACACCCGCGACGCAGCTGAAAACAAAACTACAAATGGACAGTCCAAAATTAATGCCATTGTCTGGGCATTGGGTCAAGTGCTGACAGCGATGATGTTGATGTTTATGTCGATGCCGAATGTTTGGCGCGTGTGCGACTTTTTTCTATTTTTTTTTGATGATCTAATGCCGCTTTTACGGATTTGTCCAATTATTCACATAGTTATGAGCTTTTCCTAATTCGCTTTATTAACTTGAAGTAAAAATAAATGCAATCCCTTTAGACTTTAAAACTAATTTAAAAGGTAACAAAATAGTGCAAACTTTTAACCTGGACAACGCCTACGAAATGGGTGAAAGTTTGACCAAAAAACGTGCGCTCATTTTGACACTCGGCAAAGTGCACTCGCACTCGAAACGAGCGTTGTTGCCACAAATGGAGTCCGAAAATCGGTTTCAATTA
Source organism: Scaptomyza hsui (assembly GCA_018152825.1). Taxonomy (NCBI): domain Eukaryota; kingdom Metazoa; phylum Arthropoda; class Insecta; order Diptera; family Drosophilidae; genus Scaptomyza; species Scaptomyza hsui. The sequence goes on along the minus strand of JAECXO010000004.1, from coordinate 2,585,837 downwards.
AAGTCATGCCACTTCAGTCGAAACGTGCTGAAAATCAAATTAAATGCTACAAAATGCGCGCTAAAAATTTTGATTATTTGTACAGCTTGAATTAGAAGGAAAGTCGCCAATGCAAGTCCAAGTAATCAACCTCATCATCACCTTTTGTGGCTGCTGCTTGACTCAGCCTGGCGTGCTGCCAAAGTAGGTTGACCAGCCAGCCGCTGACCCACAGCCACTGCCACATACACAAAAGTTGGCAGCTGCCTGCATTTGGCTAGCATTGGATGCCAGCGAGATGAAAGCATGCCGTGCAAGCTTTGAGTAAGTGCTCTTTGGTGACTGAGTGCCAAAGTAATTAGTCTGGTGGCGAAAAATTTTGGCAAGCTTGCAGTTCCGCATAGCTGCTTATTAGGCCTAAATGCCTAACATGGTACAAACAAATCGACTTAATTGATTAACATTCAAAATGTTCGTGGTTTTAAGCTGAAAAATGTTAAGCGATTTTCAAAATCCACTTGAACATGCTTCATCAACTGCAGAGACTTTTTGGCCGCTTCATCAAAGTAAATAACAAAGAAATAAGCTAAAAATAAATCAAGTCAAAAGGGTTGTTGTTGTTGATGTTGACGGCATCAATCAGAGTTGAAGTTGGAGATAGAGCTGGTGGTGGAGGTGGATCAAGCTCGGCGAGGCCAAAGGCATAACAGTTTCACCATGCGGTCAAATCATATAAAGATGGCTTAAAATAAACAAACAGTCAAGTGAATAAGCCACAAAAACAGCTGGCATCCCAAAATAAAGTTAAAAATACAAGAAAAGAAATGAAAATAAATAACAAACAGTGTGTAAAAAGAGTATTTTTTAATTGAATATTGGTTGTAACTTGTGTCTTTGGATTGGAGTTCAGTGTTTTCTTGTACATTGACTGTAGTAATTAAAAACCACACGAGCATTAAGTGTGCCTGTGATATGGCCTGGTTGCTTCGAAACCTTAATTGAACACCTCAAAATGATGCGCACGTAATGCAGATTTACAGCGGCAATGAGGCAACAACACAAAACAATACAATGCCTGTTGCCATGTTGTGTTCTCAATGTCCTCCTGGCATCCTTGTCGAACTTAATGAGGGCAGTTGGCTGCCCTGCATGCAACGTAAGACGTAAGGCTTAACACGCCCCATCAAGTGGCCCGAAGTTTGCACAAGAAATTAAAGTCGAACGATGCGAGCAGCTGAAGAAATACCCATAAAGGCGAAATCAAGTCCCATGTCCATGTATCAGTTGTGCATCTACTTGCCCTTAAGTAAAGTACAGTATCTTGTTGCAACTTCATTTCGTGGCATGGCCCCAAATATTTTCGCTTCGCCTCGGTTCGCTTCGGTTTGGTTTGGTTTGGTTTGCATTGCTTTGGCGACCACAACATCAGAAATAACAACAACATGCATACTGCATATTTTGGTTTCGGCCTTGTTGCGGCTCGGTTCGGACCGCGCCTCAGCCTGGGTCATTTCGGGACAAGAGTCAGGGAACAGGAGGCAGAGGCTGAAATTATTTTCTCTCCCTCGTGTATGTTTCGTTTTGCGTTTTCTGGTTTGGGTGTTTTTATGTTCTTATAATGCGACTTATCAGATTTTTCGAAGCTGACAATGGCCTAAAAGTGGCCGGCCCAGGCCAGTGGCAACAACCGCGAAGGTTACCCCTCACAGCAGAGGGGGGCAGGACAGGGGCAACGCCGGCTCTGCTGCGGTTTTAATGCGTGCAGCGTCGCCTCTGCCTCTGTCGCCGCCTTGTGTTGTATTAAATTTGGTTTTCCCCTTGCAGTTTTTGCAAAAATATGAGGAAAAAAAAATGATTCCCTCAACTCTTGCCCGTCGCTCGCCACGCGCCTCGATTTTGAACACGATATTTTTGATGATTTTCAATAAATTTAAATTGAAAATAAAAATAAAATAAACTTTTATGTTATTATTATGTTGACGCCGCTGTGACGACGCGTCGTTGCCATAAAGAGATCGACTCTGATAGTTACCCAAAAGTACATTAACATTGTATGTGCTCGATCGATGTTATGTCTATATAAAGACGTACTACATACTGTGTACAATTCAATTAAGTCTTGCTATCAAATAAATACTCTAATATCTTAAGCGCTAAAGACTTATGATAGGTAAAATGTTAAGTTCTTACACCTGTGAATCATCTATGAGAGTGTGTGTGTCACTGCTACTCGTATTTTCCTGCCACATCCAGTCGCTGTTAATGATCGTTTATACTCCTAACTGGTTCGGGGTTCGGTTTACGGTGCGGTGTCGGTGTTTTGCGCTTGTCAAATATTTGCAAATCGCTTTGACATCTGGTTCGACAACTTGTTATCGTTTGTGTGTACCGTCGCCCGGCTCACCCGGCTCGCACATATTTCGTTTTTAATAAATTGTAGCACAATTTGATATGGCAACGCCACGCCCCTCCCTCGTTCCCCACTACACTTTGACTCTGGAATTATTATTATCGGAAAGCATTTTAATCGTTTTGATTAAAAGCCACCACGCCTAATTAGTTGGAAATTTTGCCACAAACCGGTTCGTGTCAACGAAATGGAAATGAAAATGGAAATGGAGTGCCTTTTGTGCCTTTTGAGTGGCCTGCGGACCTTTCGTCAATAGTCGTCGTCGTCGTCGTCGTTGTTGACGTCGCTGCACATGTGCGGGCAGCCAATTTAACAAATAATTCATAGAAACATAAATCGCGATAGCGCCACGGCTGCCACATCGTCATGCCTGTCTGCGCTTGGCGACTTTGACTGCGGCTCTGACTGGCAGTTGCTTGCCACAAATTGTTGCCAATTGTTTAGCCAAAACAAATACACAAAATGTCTCAAACAACAGACCAACAAACCAACGGGCACGCCCATTGTTGTAAATATTTTCGCGTTTTGTATTTTGTATTTTGTTCTAATTAATTTTTTGCAACGGCTGTGCACTCGACGAGCATTCAACACATTTGCCGATAAGCATCGATCGGGCCAAAGCCAGGCCAAGTCAAGCGTATGAACAAACGACATTGGTAAATATGGCCGATTAGCAGTTAAGTCTATCGGGGCTAACACGTGCTCCACACAACGCCACATGCAGGCGTACAATAAGTAACTGAAAAAACACAGCATAAGCTGTTAATCGTGCATTGATAAATGCCAATTAATTGCCATGTCGATTGGAAGCCATAATAGATTAATACAGAAATCCATCATTGTATGTGCCCTCATTACTCTGTGAGCAACCCTCGCTGCAGAAAACAGAAAACGTGCCAGTGCTCCAATGGCAACAGCAAATGCATTTAGTTTGAAATTGAAAATGTTGATTGAACCCAAGTTCGTAGCCTAAGTCTTTCGTTTCGACTACTTATTTAGCAAATGCAACGAGCGACGCGACGTCCCCGCCGCCGGCAACGTTGCCCCGTTGGTTTTGCAGCGTGACACCAAACTGTTGTAGTAATTAATAATAGCAGGCAGCAACAACAAATTATGTTTTTTAATAACTGTAAATTTGTAGTTGTAAAAATTTACGATTTAATTGCTAAGCGCTTGAATTTATTATTAGTGTTAAGTTATTTCATTATTATTGTGGTACATACATTGTGGTTTAGTTAGCGTGACTGCTTGTGCGGGTGTGCAAAGGTGTGTGTGTGTGAGTGGGTATGTTTCCGTGTGATTTTGGGCTTTTTTTTCGTGTGTTTTATAATTTCTTACTAGACCACCTAAGCAGTTTTTTTTTTGGCTAAGCCCGCATTGGCCTAGGCCTCGACTGTGAAAAAACCAAAAAATTCTAGTTAAATGTCTCTGCGTGTCCAGCTGCAAAAGTCAAGATCATTCACAACAACGTCCATCTCTATCTTCATCTCTATCTCCATCTCCATCTGCAACTGCAACTGATCCAACTACTTTTCAGCTATGAAAGGCGCTGCTGTTAAGCCGCTTCCCAATCGCTAGCTGCTTAGCATTTTTTACTGGCCATTTTGGCTCAATCGTGCTCGTCGTCGAGACGTCGTCACCATCGTCATCGTCATCGTCATCGTCATCGCCATCGCTATTGCCGTTTTGTTTAACTACAATTACTTATTTAATCATAATTTTGTTCGCGTTTCAACAATCATCAATCATCAAATGCAATGCCGACAGCAGCCGGCAGAATTCTGTGACTGGGCCAACTGTCAGCCTGACAGATTGCCCGCTTTCAGCTAGAGAGCAGGAAACCCGAGGAGCAGAAGGAGATGGGGAAGCTGTAGCTGAAGCTGGTCAGGCCAAGTGGAATGCGCTGCATGCTTTAGCTATGTGGCTGCAAACGGACTCCTCAACTGGCTTCGCTCGCTGCTCTGATCGCAAAAAAAAAGCTTAAAGTAGCGTCAACGGCAGAACGCTACAATTATCTAGTCAGCAGTCAGTCAGTCAATCGGCTCGTTGAACTTGCAACCGGCGCTCCAGCTTTAGCTGTTGCTAGTCCGCTACACCGCTCTTTCCGCTGGGATCGCACAAATCAATCGATCACGTTTTATAATGCTGCAGCAGACTTGGTTTTAGAGAGAGAGAAAAAAAAGAGCTAAAATCAACTGAAAATAGTGGAAAAACTGAAGCGCAACTGAATGAACTTTCCAAATGGGCAGCGCGAGGCTCGCGAAATGCTGTCGGCGTCAACAGAGCAGCTGCAGCGCTGCATTGGCTAGATGGATTGATTGATTGCCTGAAACAGTTAGCAGACATTGTCTGGCTTGGCTTATTGCTATTTATGATCTTGATCTATGGATCGAGGGCAAAAGCACATGCGGCGACGTCGTCGTCGTCGTCATTGTCGGGCAGCCAGTGCACATGCTGATAATCAGCACGAAGCCAATGCCGATCGGGCCGATCTCCCGATACCAGATGCCCGATGCCAAAACCGAAGTTGCAGCTCAAGCTCAGGCTGATAATGATGCCAAGTACGCTGGCCTTGATTGGGGCTCTGGTCGAGGTTGCTGTTTTTATTTTTCGTTTTTCAATCATGTTTGAGTGCAGTGCCAAGCAATCAACGCTCCACGTATAAGTTGCACGCTGCAGTTACCGCCTAGTTTTTGATTGAAAATATTTTCAAAATTGTTACACAAAAACCTTAAAGGGTAACACTGCCCCAACTTGAAGTCGGAGCACAGGTTAAAGAGCTGCTTGGTGTTAAGTGCACGATAATCGATTCGACTCGTTGCAGACCAGCTCAAATGTTGCACCAATTTTGGTGTTGGCGTTAAACGGCCAAGCGAAAATTGCCTATTTATGGGCTGAAGCATTTACAGTTGTTTCTTTAGTTGTTTCTGTTGGTGTTTTTGCTAGCAGGCAGGAAACCATATATTTGCATGTGCACAGAAAGAGTCCATTAAACGTAAAACCAAAAAATCAATAAACAAGAAAAACCCAAAACAAAAAAAAAACCATTTAAATGCAATACATCAGACCGAATTGTAACGCAAGCAAAAAGCGTACAGACAGCGTTAAGAAAAACCTGCAACTGGTTAACACAATTCGCAAGTTCTTAATGTGTTTTAATTACGCATGTGTCAAGATGCCGGCGATGTTAAAAAGAATTTTTTGTTAATTTTTAATTTGTGCTGCTGCTCGAATCGGCAATCAATGAAAAGTCAATAAAAATCGTCAGCCCGACGTTCACACGAGCCAAAGAGTTATCGTTACGGCTCAGTTCCACATGCGACTAAGGTGCCGACCAACAACACCAACAACACAACACAACACAGCCGCAACAACGATGTGTTAAGTAGCATTTTATGAGATCATTTGAGATGACGTTGAATGTGTGTGTTGCGGCGGTGGCGATGGCAGCGGCAACGGAAACTGCTGCATGTGCAGGTGCGCCAGAGACTTTGGTGAAAAAAAGTCAACTCAATTGCCAAGCAGTTAGCATGCTAATTACACCCCAGCAACATGTCGCCAAGTGGCTGCTGCTGCTGTTCACATTTACACTTATTTGGCACAAACGCACCACAAAAGACTTGGGCAACGAACGTGCAAATCAACTAATTGCACTTAGAAAGGAGTCTTTAGTATTCAATTACAATTCACTTTAAGGAGTACCTGAGTTTAAAAATTGTGCAATCAACTGTTTTGTGGCCGCTAATGATTTATTTTAAGCATATAGTCAGCACTGAGGCAGCCCGACCCCGACCTTAACTGATTGGCCAGTGGGCAATCTGGGTGGGCGTCTTATGGATGAGGCCGCACCCCGTATGCGTGGCATTGGCAGCGACCCAGCCAAGTGACCCAACCCCACTCCTCTATCTATGGCTGCGTATCTGGCTGAGCCTCGGGTGTAAAACGAAATCGACATTGAATGCGCTACCACAAAAAACAAGAGAAAAAAAAATTATGCGAAGTCTAGCTGGCGGGGTGAGGAGGAGGTTGTTTGCCATTTCCGTTCAATAGCCGGCCAACATGATATCGCACATTTCAATCAATTTACTTATTATTGCCCGACGTCGACGACGATCAGCCCGCTTTGCTCTCGGGGCATTCCCGTTAGTATAATAGACCATAAAGGTGCGCTCGAAAAAACCAAAACATCGAAATATCGATAGAAGAAATTTCACCACATACACAAATGTATGCCGAATCTTTCTGGCCAAAGCGTGAGATGCGACCACATGCAAATTTATGCACGACGAAGCGTTCGCCTGACTGACACTTGTCAACATTTTGGCGCTGCCATTTTGTTCTCGACTAAACTATGCAAATATGTGTCAAGCCCGATGGCAATGGCAGAGTCATGTCAGCTTCTTGACAACAACAAATGAAGATCAAAGTTGGCTTATTTATTTTATATGCATCACATGAGTTTCGAGTCGGAGTTGGAGTCGAAGTCGAGAAAAGCCGTTACGCCCCTGCAACTGCAACTGCAACATGCAGCACTTGGCAAACACTTGGTCCGGGTAACTTAATGCAACACCAACAGCAAAAGCAACCACAACAGCATCATTGCCGGCAATGGCAACACATTTTTCGCGCCCAAAAGTGTTGGAGGCGTTTTGTTGTCCACTTAGAGACGAGGGGCTGTCTGTTCGGTAAGCCAGCAACAGCAGCAGCAGCAGCAGCAACAGTTGTTGTTGTTGTCTGGCTGGCAGGCAGGCAGGCCACTAAGCGTCTTAGGCACACGTCAGACTGTCGCTTCTGTCCGTGTGGCGTGTGTTGCTGCAGTTGCAGTTATTGTTGTTGTGTTTGTTGCCTTTTGTTAGCTTTTGGCGCCTGCTGTTGCTGTTGTTGTTATTGCCATTGTTGTTGATTGTGGCATTTTGATTGATTTCTTTTGACTTTTGGCAGCAGTCGCAAATATTTGGTAATCCTAGCAACCAACCAGCCAGACTACAAGACGCTTCATCAGCAATTTTAATGCATACGTTAGTATTTTAACACCTTGGAATTGGCAGTTGCAATCGGCCGTTGACTATTTTTGGTATTTTAATGCCAGCTTAGTGAAAACTTTCTACCACTACGAGTCAACTTTTGTGCTAGAGCTACAATCAAAAAACTAAATATTTGCCATTTCTTGAGTGTGTGTGTGCGTGTGTTTTTTAAAAGTTGTTCAAGCAAATTGACCATAAACTTGATTTTTGTGCACATTCGACGACAATTTGTCAAAAATTCTGGCAGGCTTTTGCAGCAGCTCTCGAGTATTAAGGTCAACGTCGGTATTTAATTGAACACCTGGACGACCACGACCACAACGACGACGACGACAACGGCGACGATGACGCGGTGACCATGTCGACCAGGGCGGTCGGTCAGTGAGTCATTCGATCGGTACGATTCCAAGGTAAAGGCAAACCTTTTGCAAATCTCGTATTGCATTTATAAATTCCTGCATGTGATTATGTATGCAAAGTAAAAACCAAAAGTGTTTTATTTACATACAGTATGTACATTCGAAAAATGATATAAGTCCTACACAATATTGGTCCACATTTTAGATTTTTTCTTGCCTTTCAAATTGATGCCAACTTCATCTGCATACCTTCTCTATGTCAGGTGTTGATAAGTTTTGGCGACTTAATTCGTTTGTGCTTATTCGCCTTCGGTTCTTTTCTTGTGGTTGCGCCTCAATTGTGGGACTCTGACTGTGAAATGACTCTTCGTGCATTTCGTCGTGATGTTGTGGTGGCTTTCTGACAGCCAATTTGCATTTGCAATCGCAACATTGTATTTTGCAGCTCTACAAGCTATCCAGCCACACATTGACATAGAATCTCAGCAGCTCAACTACAAACACAATCAGTGCCAAAAGTAGCCCAGCAGCACAGCAACGCCAGGCAAACTGTAAGTCCTGCAGTGTAAGATTCTGCCACTGGTTTTGTGGACTGTAATCCTTGAGCTGCATAAGACCGGCAGTTACCATGTCATTAAAGCCGTGCTTTAACCAATGCTCCATCAGGCCCGATTGCTGTATCTTCATGGAGTGTAACTTGACAGCTTCCTTGTAGATGGATTCATCGGCTAGGAGAATACTGTAGGGAAAGCTTTGACTAAGGCAAAGATCTGAGTAGCGGAAGAGCGGCTGCTGAAAGTAACGCTGCTGTGCATCCATCATATGCCACTTTATCGTTGTGATGCTGTAAGCCCAGCTGGTGTTGAAGCTGTTTCGGAACTGAAATAACTCGCTTAAGTTGCTTGTCAGCCTAAAAGCAGACGCATAGCGGGCACGAAAGCCATGCTCCAAGGAATCAAACTCAGCACGCAGGCCAAAGATTCTCAGGTCCGAATCAAGCAATTCATCAAAACTGTGAATAGGTGTTTGCAAAGGACACAAAATCATATAAGTAAGCAGCTGAGCCTCGCAAGCGCACAAGATCAACAGGGCTAGTAATCTGGGAAAGACTTTAAGACGATGCCAACATCGACGTATCCTAGCTGGGAAACAAGCTATAGCTATCCAGCATGATAGTCCAAAGCAGCCAAAAGTGGTTAGCAGCAGGACCAGAGCCTTGAACTCCAAAATGCGTACAAACAAATCTTGCATCTCAATTGGACGCTCCCGTGGCAACATGATGCACCAACTTCCGTAAATGATCGGAAATGAGTATTGGTAATACCTTAAACAAATATTGTGTTAAATCTACAACTTCATAATAGTACCATGTTACCTTTTTGAGAACTTGAACGACATCTGCACAGTCATCAGGCCAAAGTCAATGGTTCCGTTTCTTGTAAATTCAAGCATATACGGTTCTCCTAAGTTGCGTCCTTTTGTCCACGTCGGATACGAAGCACTGAGCCCTGCATTTAGTTTCTCGGCAAAGGTTTCCATGAAGTGCCACATAAAACCCGTAATTCTCATCTCTCCGCTTGCATCGCGATACATGATTGAATTTGGCTGAGACAAATCTGGCATAACGCGTAGTGCATATCCTCCAAGATTTTCTAACTGGTTGGGATACAGGCAATCGTCCTTAGTCAAGCGTCGCTTAACCAACGTAAAGTAGGGAAACGCTTTGAAACTGTATAGAGTCAGAGGATTCGTCCAGTGCTGAAAGTATAGAGCCACGTTGAGCATGCTGCTCTGCAAGCAATATGATAAAATATTTTTGGCCAGAGTTTCCCTTTTAGAGCTGAGCATGTTTCTGCTGTTAGTGCTGTTTACCAGCTCGATCAGCACTCGTACACCTCTTAAGCTACTTAAAATATCCGATAATTTGATCAGTTCATTCACGTTGTAGCTGTCAGATAAGCAGGCGAGTACAATAAAGCTCGCTATTGTGTTGATGTTTCAGCAAGGAATAGGATATTGGGCTGTGCCACACCCACTGCGGCTGGTTGGTCAAGTTGTGGTGCTGGAACCAACGCCAGTTGCACTCCAGCTCACTGGGATTGTAGTAGAAGATGCTTCTTCCTTGGACGATCTGCAAAACGAGCGCGTACAGCTGATAAATTCCTGAATCAAAATGCTTGACATCAATATTAAACGACATGACCAAGACTCTACAGAAAAAATAGATGAACAATACATTTGGTTTAATTCATGTTGAAGTCATGCTTAAAGTTAAGTAATCCATTTTTACTAGGGACACATACAAATTTTAACCGCAATAAAATTAATATTGCCTCTGAGGAAGCATCTGTATAATGTCAGACAAAGGTACATCTTTACAACATGCCGCATGCCGAAATTCATACTGCGTTCTTTATGTGTGCTATAAAACTTTATGGGCATCTCCACTGATCCTTTATGACAGCTACAACACCCTCGCCAGGCCTTTGGGTCAAGCAAGCAAAGAGAAAGTTGAGATAAAAATGAATTTTGAGGTCGGCAAGCAACATTTTACCATAACTCGCGTATTTTTTCTCCCCTTTTTTTGGTTTTTGTTTCTTATTTTTAACGACCTTCGACGCAGTGATAATTTGTTGCAAATTATGAGCGTTAGGCCAAGCGAAATAGTGTCAGCACTCTTCAGTGACACCTATTGCACGATTACGTTTCCAAATTGTCTCACATGTCGTGCGGATGGCAGTTCGGCCCGGGACTGCCGGGACAGCCATGGCTGCTTTAAGTTTTCCTTAGGCAGCCCACGGTCACGGTCACATAATTTATGGATCGTGTTGTGAGAAATTTGTCAACAAATCGTGGCGCCATAAATTGTTTTTTCTAATTTTTTTCTCCCTGCTCTGTTGCTTGTATGCCAATTGTCTGCTGCAAGATCAAGGCTTAGAAAAAAATATATGTGGTGTCGTTCAATATATTCTAAGGAGTTGATTTAGCCACAAACGTGTTCAATTGAGTTTAAAGACAATGAAATCTCTATATTTGATTGTCAAACAATGTGAAAGATGAGGTTTTATTTTAACTATTGAAATGTTTCTGTAATAAATGTGTAATTAACACAAAGTACTCAATATAGAGGCTGAGTTCAGGTGTTTACTTTGCTGCTAAAAAAAAAAGGTAAAAATCGTGCTTACGAATTTGTATTATGTCGCTGCAAGTAAATGTCTCTTCGTTTTATGTTAATGGAATGAGCCAAAGCCTGCCAAAGGGTGAGAGACGTGAACAACATCACAGCTACTCAACTGGGACTAGGTCACAATTTGTTAGCTGATACTTGTTGCCAACTTTTTTGATTTTACATAATTTGGTTTTTTTCTTGTGGTTTTTTTCTTAGTTTTACCTCATTTCTGAGGCTAAAATGAGTCTTCGTGCCGCTTGACGTGCCTCTGCGGTGACTTCTTGGCAGCCGATTTACATATTTTTTCAACAACAACACAATATTCACTTACGACAAAAGCCAACCATCAACAGTCTGTTCGAACGCGCGACTAAACCACGACAGGACACAGGCGACTAAGCAAAATGAATTCCATTGAACTTGTCTCTTTTTATAACATAGCAATCGTGTCTTATCGCTCGCCATCGCAGGTCATAGTAAACAAAATTCCATGACTAATTGCATAAAAATAATAATTGGTCACAAGGGTTTGAACTCAAGCAAACTAATAAGCACTTGCACAGCGCCTAGATTTGCCAACCCTCTGAGTTCATTGACAAACTTTGTTTTTCTTTTCATTTAACATTGGCTAACAGATCAAAAATCCAGTTAAAGCAACATGTTCCGCCCGCAGCATTTAAAGTTGTACGTTTGGCACGTGTAGTTTGATCCTCGAACCTGGTTTAGAAGCTTATGTCATCTATCTAGAAAATGGATCTGCTTAAATTGTGGCGTCAGCATTTTTAAGGGCTGACTTGCAAAACTCTACGGACTCAATTAACACATAGTTGTAAAACATTGTCCTCTACAATTAGATAAAGAGTTTGTATGAAAGCAAAAGTTTTTCGGCTGGTTGTTGGCTTGACCTGTCGCCAGACTGGGCCAAAACAGTTGCTGTTGCAGGCGCTGTCGCAGTTGCTGGCTGCCCACTTGGCCGGCTGGGCTGGCACAAAACAAGCGTGTCGACAATGGTCAAATGTGCAGGCCAAAGTGAAGATACAGCTGGGATGGCAAGACCCCACGACCACGAGACCACGAGACACTTGCATACAATGAATTGTTTGTCTTCGCTTTTGTCCTCTCCCACAGCACACACACATACATAAAGAGACACCCACATGCCTTGTGTGTACACTTGTGACTCTGGCTGGGGCTTAAGCTTTGCCCCTGTGCAAGACAGGCAGCAATGTCTATGCCCATGTCATCATCATCATCGTCGTCGTTGTTGTCGTCTTGGTTGCAGTCTTTCTACGTCTGCAGCGTATGTATGTCTGGTTGTCTGGCTGGCACTTGTTTTATCGTCATTTTACAAGCATTTTTCATAAATTACAGTTTATTGTTGTTTGATAAACGGCCAACGGTGGGCGCTACTTGTATTTGTATTTTGTGTGTCCAGCCAGCAAACGACACGCAAATAAAACTCAAATAAGAAATTATTGTAGTTTTTATTGTATTAACGTCAGCATCGTTGGCGTCGTCTGCCATCGCTTGCTTCCCTTGCTTGATAAGTTAAGCGTTGACATCTTTATGTGCGTGTGTGGGCACTAAACAACCAAACAAGCCCAGCATCAGCAACAACATCATCATCATCTTTGTGGCCATTGGCAGTTAACTGTTGGCATAACTGATCACAGAAGACGAAAAAGGAGGCATCATAAAAATCAAATAAACAAATGCGTGTATAATTTGAAGCAGCCTCGCGTCGTGCGTTAAAGACAATTAAAAATGCATAATGCGCTTTTTAACGATCATGAGAACTTTTGCTGTAGTTGCTCTCTAACTGTAACTGAATCTTTTGAAACGTTTCGAAAGTAAATAGTAGCAAAAAGAAGCTTTACGTGTATAAAATGTAAAAGTTATGTAGAATAGATAACATCAAAGCCACATCACTTCTTCATTTGATCAGTATTAACATAAATAAACAATAATTTAAATAATCGCTTTAATGGTCTCTACGGAAAACACTTAAATAAACAATCCACCCTCGCATGAGACGATATTTAAATTTAAAAGGAAACCCAAACTTGCCCAGTTTTGTGATTTACGATTTTCTTTCCAGTGGCCCCTCAAGGCGCCGGCGTGCAAATTACCAATGTAAAAAATGCATTGAAGCGAGTGAGTCTCTTGAGTGTGCGGCAGGCAACATTTGCATAATATTATGGTCGCAAATTCCACTTAAACAACTTAATTAGATTTTGTAAAAAGTAAAAACGCTTATTTGAATGCACTTAAATAAACAAAATCGGAAAATGGAGAGCATGTCCCTTCGGGCTTCGAAGTGCTGATTTATTGGACTGGCCATTTACCAATCGCACCATTTTGGTAACTGAAACTGAGTGCTTTAGCTTTAAACTAGCCGATTGACTGAATGACGTATCTGGTCAGCCAATAAACGGTCAAAACTCACAACAAAAACTGGCTACCAAATGCAACGCCCGCCATTTAGTTAAACTGTCGACTGTTGCTAGAGTTAGCACAAAAAAAAAAAAAAAAGCGTTCGTCTTTAATGGCTGCTAATCTAGTTAACAGTTTTTCAATTATAAACGATTTTGTGCAACTGATAATAAATGCGATAAAACATATTTGTGGCTAACGCCAATGTTTTGTTGCCAAGCCAGCGATCCCAGACTCCGATTACATCAGAGTCAACAGCAACTTCAGCGGCAACGGCAGCATCGACGGCGACGGGCGTATTGCGGTTGCAAATGTCAAAATAATTTGCTTTTGGCCTGGGCTTGTTATCTCGGGCTTGTTGTTGGCTGCAGGCGTTAATTGATTTAGTGGCCTGCTAGTTGCAAACAAATCGTTAAAAATGAAACACAACAAAAACATTATTAATGCCTAGATCGGGGCTGATATCATTAGAGGGCCGCCCTTTGATTTAAGAGATCTCTAATTGGCATTTCGGCCAGTAAATCTATAAAGTCATTTCTCAATTCAATAAATAGCTTTAAAATTGCGTATTGAGAAATCGCCACGTTGCGACGCCCAAAGGCGGCAATGTGCTTCAAACAATCTAATTTTTTTGGCAACAAATAAAATTAATGAGCTCGAAGCTGGACGCGGACAACAAAAAGAAAAAATATGTATATACGGGCAACAAATAACAAAAAAAAAGGAAGGAAAAATAACTGCTGCACCGCTAACCCACTTCAAGTGGCTTGCAAATGTCAGTAAGGCAGTTTTTGATAAATGTGCCAACCGGCGACGTTTCTATGCCAAACGAAAATGAAAATGTTTATGTAGCCCCTCCCGAAAGGTTGCCGTCACCGTTCCCGTCACCCTAACCATCGCCAGTTGCATTCGCAGTCGTAGTGGAAGTCGCAGTCACAGTCACATCATAATGATGCCCTCAATCCGTGCCAGTCAGCCGCAAAGACGGCCGCCGTCCTTAGCCAAGTCGTGCGCCGTCAACAAGGAATATGTCAGAGGCTGAGGCTGAGACCTCAACTCAGCTCAGCTCAACTCAAGTCTGTTCGGTGGCTCGACGTGTGCCTGTTTAGCAAACATTGTTGGTGGGGGGGTCCGAGGGAAACGGCCACTTTTGACGAGAAGTCAAAATGTTGCAAATGTGTTGCTGCTTTACATATTTTTCAGTTTTTTTTCCCGGCGTGACAGCTTTGGGCCATCAAATTGCAAACTAATGTTGAAAAATGCAACTCTAACTTGGTTATACTAAACCAAAAAGCCAAATCCGACTTCAAATCGCACATGTCTGAGCCGACGGCGCTTCTGCTGCTGCGCTGAATTTCAAAACTGCGCCCCAGAACTCGCCATCAATCGACTGTATTGACTAGTAGTCAATAAAATTATAAATGGCCCTCGTTAAATTGAACTATTTTCGCATTTTTCTATTGTTGGCCACAAGGAGTTGCAAGCTGGCCAAGAAACGCTTCACTGATCTCAGTTGCGTCAGTTGCAGCGAAGCGCATTTACAACTAATTAAAATATTTATGGGGCGTGGTGTGTGTTTACATGCAATTGTAATTAAACGAATTGCTACAGACTGCCGCTAGCCAGAGCAAAGTTGCACAATTGACTCAAATAGCATTGTTTTTTATGGCAGACATTTTATGAACTAAGTGATTTATAGAGTATTCTTTGCTGTACAGGAAATATTAGCCAGACTTTTATGAGATAATATTACAAAAGCGTGTAAGAAAAGTTATAAAATTGGAACTACTGTAAAGTTAAGCTTTATCACGTACCCTCAACAAAGCCAATAATCAAGTTTAAATCCTTCCTCTTTTTGAAAAAAGCAACACGAAAATCTAATATAAAAATTGATAATTTTACCATGCTGGTTTTCATCATTAAAGAGTAAGTTGAATTTAAAACAGATAAGGAAGCTGTTTTATGCCTTATTCACTTGAAAAGCCTAAGGGATTAGGTTGCAGACACACGGAAAGACATACAGACGGACAGACAGACAGACAGATAGACGGAAAGATGGCTATGTCAACTCAGCTCGCGTTGCTGATCAAAAATATATATACACTTTATGGGGTCGGAGACTTTTCCTTCTATGCGTTGCACATTTCATCAGAAATTAATTTTCACTTTTTCAAGTGTATAAAAATGTTCACTCAAAAATTAGCAAGCTTACTTACATTTTAGTTTTCATCGAAATAAACTGAAATAGCTTTGAAAAGAATTTTAAAACTATTTTTATTATATTAAAAGTGCATCATAGCAGTGCAAGAAACGTGTATTTAAATGAAGTGCTTATAAACAAGAGATATGTATTTTTATATTCAAAATAATGATACTATTTCCACTTAAACACGTCACGCAATTTTACCAAAATCAGCGAGGCTTACTTGAATTTTTGAGAATTTTATTAAATTTTAATTATTTATTGCACACACACACATATGTTGGTGTCTACTAAAATCACTCAATACAAAAGGTCTTATATGTGAATGACAAATGCATGTTTGTCCAATCATTCTCTTTGTTATACTTAAGTGGACAGGGGTAAGTGAAAATACTATTATTATTTTGAATAAAATAATATTACTTGCTTTTAAGCTTTTCATTTAACAACACTCGTTACTCCAAATAACAACAAACTTTTTTTAAAATTCTTTTCAAAGTAAATACAGTTTATTTTGATAATAACAAATTCGTTGTAAATACTAAATCACACACGAAAATAGTTGAATTTACAATGAATATGCTTATTTGTACTACGTTTTTTTCTGATTGTTTGTTAACAAAATGCAGCACAATACCGCAATGTTTGTTTTTGGCTAGCACATGATGCCCAAACAGCTGACATGCGGCTGAAATGTATATGGCATGTGCGATTACGAGTACACGAGTACACAAGTACTTACTTACTTACAATTTACAATGCTTTTGAGTCGCCCGTCTGAATATAACATAACCAGGAAGTCTATGACAATTATAAATCATCTTCGCCTTGGCGAAATTTCCAGTTGTCATGATGAGCACTTCACTGCTGCCAACTTCAGACAGCAATAAACAGTTGCTCATTACACAAAACACCCACCCAAATAAATGGGGTAAGGTAAGGGTAAGCTTAAGCGTTCAGCTAAACGTACATCAGCTCAGCACCTCAGCAGCAGAGTAAACACGAACACAAACACCATACACGAACAACGAAACAAAAAAAAACACGGCATCAGAGTCAGAGCCGCCTTCGGAGCTGGGCGTTACAAGTGCTATTTGCTTTGGGGCAGAGGAAGCTAACTGGATTTAATTCCTTGCGACGCAAAACATAAAACACAAAATAAAGATTTGTGCACGCCTCCCCCCACAAAACACCCCCACAAGCCGCTGTCAAATTTTTGGACATGCAGCAAAAGGTTCTCTAGATTAGAAAAGCGTGTGCTTGTAATTTCTGTGCCTCAACTATTTTCACATGTTGCAGCGTCATAAAGCCGGGGTCCAGGTCGTCGTGTCGACTCGCTGTTCCTGTTGTGGCAGTTGCTGTTTGTATTTTTTTTTTGTGGATGCTGCGTCTATTAAAATGCTATTTTGACTGGAGTAGTTTAGTTGAACAACATCGCGGCAGCAGCATCGTCATCGTTTCGAGTGCGAGAGTTGCTGAAAAGCATTTTTATGTTCTCGTGGCGTCAAGTGCCGCTGCCGTCATGCACCGACTAAACCAAGCCAAACCGACCGAGCAGCAGATAGAAATTTTTCACTAAGCTGGCCAAAACCCCAAACAAGAACAATGTTGATGATAATAGTAACAACAACAGTCAACAAACAACAACAACTCCAACAGTTGGCAGACAACTGCGCGGCGTGCAAATAATGCAATTTGTGCAATGCGCCTGCTCAAACGTGGGAGTCAAAAACTGTGTGTTGTGTGTCTCGGAGTCAGAGTTTGCGCCGCCGCCATGGGGCTCACTCAGACTGAGACTGAGACTCTGCCACTGCCACTTTAGTAGCTTCCCCACTGCGTCGACCAAGTTTCAGCTCCCAACTACTGTCAGTCAGTTAGTCGTCGTCGTCGTCGCTGTGTGGCCGCTGTTGATTGCATTCTAGTAGTGACTGCGACTAAGGCAGCAACTGCGGATGCGGATGCCACTGCCACAAAACAAATAAGTGCATTTAGTGTTTAACAAATGTTCGCTTTTGCGCTGATGGCGCTGTTGATAAGCGCCGAGCAAAATGAATTAACAGCAATAAGCCAGAGACAACAACGATGACGCTGATGATGACAATCGCTGATTCTGGTTGTTGATGTTGATGATCAACCTACCAACTAGCAACTAACAAGCTACAGCCGACAATCGTTTACACCATTAGCATTCATTTTTGTAATTAATTTAACACTAATGCTTTCAGCTAGCATAGAACTTGACAATTTATCAAACAGTCCGCTTTAAACTTATTTCGTTTGCAGACATAATGAATATGTCTTGAGCTGAGTACCCATCAAAAAATATCTGATTGGCTGATATATGTACAGTTAAAGGGAAACAGCTTGGAACAGCTTGAAAACGTTTTTAAATTGAAGGCTCAGCTTGATGTCGAGTTACAGGTACATTTTAATGGTTTAATGGCAGTGCCAGTTTTTTTTTTTTTTCTTTTTTGCCATGTTTGCCCCGCCGAGAGACAGCAATTGAAGTGCTGCTGCATTGTGAACGACGGCCATAAAAACCGAAAATATTGCAACGCCCACGTCAGCCTCAAAATTTCACCTAGCAAGCCCAAACATACACTTGAAAACTTGCTGCAGCCGGAGCAGCAACAGACAGCCAAGTGGATGTGGAGCAAGATCCGCTTGCCCAGTTGCCCAGTTAAAACCGCAGTTAGAGTCGCTGCCGCTGGCAGATAAATGTGCAGCGCGCGGGTGTTTTTTGTTGTTTGACCATAAAGAGTTTTTTTTTTTTTTTCATTTAAATTAAATTAGAGCCGCCAACTCTCTAACTGTAACAATGAGTGATGTACGCACTAAAAGCTGACAGGCAAATGGCCAATAGCGATGGCCAACGATGTCCACTGGCCATGCGTGGGCATAAATCACCACGTACCGATGTCCTCTAGTAAAAGCCAGGCCAATTGTAATTAGCGATGAAGCGGCTGCCGTTGTTCTTCTTGTTGCCAGCTAATGACCAGAATAATCATTATGAATTGAGATTGCAATCGCGATCGCTTTGGTATGCCGTTGAGGACGCCCACACGTTGCAACAACTACATAAGAATGTGTTCTCATTTGTAGCCAGTGTCAAGTAATTCGTCATGGCAGTCGATGCCTCGTTTAGTCCGGCTTCAGTTCCGTTTGCATGCAAATTAGAACAAGATGGAAAAACACACACAACACACACACAGCTGTCAGCGCTGACAAACGGATTTGGCATGCACCTGTTTCTTTAATGTCGACTTGACCCCAAAGCTGACTTTCACAAGAGCTACCAAGATAGCGGAATAGCGGATAGGCAGGCACTTTCAAGTTCAGAGAGACAAATGGGCGCGCATTCGATTCGATTTACTTTTAATTTATAATTTGGCAAACCTTTTGAACTCTCTCGAGAGAGAAAAATGAAATTGTCGATTGCTGGGCTGCCTTGCAATTTGTGGTTGCAATTTCGTTTTGAATTCAGTTCCGCATCAGTGGCAAGCAGGCAGCGTGCACAGTATACAGTGAGTAATAAAAGTAAAATACTGCAAATAAAATCAGGTCAAATGGGGCACAATGGGCAGCACGTAGCGCGTTGAGACCATTAGGCCAAATCTGGCTGCCATTTGGTGGCACTCCTTTCTATCTGACATTGACCCTGGCTGCATCGTTGCCAGCCGGCCTGCATTTAAATCGCTGCTTAATTGACTTTTGTGCTGACGTCCTCTTTAAACTTAACGTATCCCCAACAGGTAACAACAGCCACAACAGGCAATCAGATGCAGTCAAAAGTTTTAGTCTGCGTCAAGTGTTTCGTTGTCAAGGCAATGTGGACAAGACATCAATCATCACTAAATTAAAAAACATTTAAGATTCCTGCATGGGGAAATGTTAGATGGCTCAAAACGTCTGCTCCGTCTCATAAATAATGCAGCAGCTAACAAAACACAACAACAGGCTACGAAATGTCACATTAAACAGGCGATATTAAAGCTGAAAAGCAGATGACACCGAAATCATGTTAGGCGGCACTTGAATGAGTATCAAACGGCAGCTGCCATAAACACACAAACACGCCGTCAACGTGTCGACGACAAGAGCTGAAAGGAGCCTGAAACAGACCACAAAAGACCAGGCCACTACAAGCTGGAGCAGAATTGGTGATATTGATGCTGGAGCATCGTTGCCATCGACAGTCGTTTTACACTTGTCGCCGGCATTGACCAAAGTTGGCAATTGCCGCGCCACTTTTATGTGGCCTCCGCCTGGGGAGCTTGCAACTGCTGTTGCTGCTGCTGCTGCAGCGGACGCATCAAAAACGGTGGTAGGTGCAAACGCCGCACGTCAATTGCTGCATTAGATGGCACTCGCAGTCTCCCAGTCTCAGTCTCTGTCTCAGTCTCTGTCTCTCTCTGTCTCAGTCTCAACCGATCCCAATCCCAGCCAGCAACCAAACAAGTTGTCATTGGCGCGTTATTTATGACAATGTTCAAGATGTTTCTGTTGCTGTTATTGCCTCCCTTGCTGCACTCTCTCACTCCTTCTTCCTCTTCTGCGGCTCAACACTGTTTATGTTAATGCAAAAGTTCGCGACGCTCTCCTTGCGCACCCCCCACACTGACAGCAACGCTGCATTCAAGTGTCCGTCAATTGGCATCGTTAATAGAGTTCGACCGTGCTTGGACCCCGGCGGCAAGTTCGTGTGCTGCCTCTTGCTACCTGGTTGCCTGTTGTGGCGGCTGCTGCTGCTGCTGACCAAAAGCGGCGGGCGTGTGACAATTAAATTGTCAAGTGCAGGCCTTTGACATTGACGCGTGGCAAGTGTCAAAGCTGTTGTTGTAGTTGTGTTGCGGTTGCTACTCGGTGTGAGTAACAAGCAAGCACCTCTAGTCTTCCCCCTTTTGGGCGTAAGGGGCGCATTTCAATTATGATTTTAATCACAACACTCCAACAACAGCAACAGCTTTATTTTTACTTTTTTGGTTTTTTGTTTTGGTCGGCAACTTAGTTGCTCAGCAGCAGAAAATTGGCAATTTTTTATGTGCGCTGCTTCGCTGATAAATGAGCCTTGATACGATTCAGCTTGAACTTGTTGAGAGGCGTTTGTGTGTAGTTTTTACCTGCGAAATTATGCCATAAAGAAACTTGACGCGTTTTTGCTAATAAAATTCATATAATTTTATTCAATTTCTTATCAACCAAAAGGCCTCAGGCAGCTAGCTAAATGCGCTTAAAAGCCCAAGTTCTCTTAACGCTTTAAAGCAATCTTTTTTATGCTCTCTTGAAGCCATGTGCTCGCTCAGTTTAAACGTTCGCAGTCGCTGCGCCGCTTTCCAGTGACGTCGACGAAACCTCTTTTTATTGGTCAAAAGCTGATCGGCAACTGATAGCGCAGCTGTGCTGGAAATAAACCGCTAGGTCAGCTAAAAGCCATCGCTCCGGACTGGAAAATCAACAACACAACAAAACTCAACAACGACAACTTCGCGAGAGTCTGAGGGAGAGAGAGAGCTTAAGCTGGAGAGAGCGTTGCCGATCGGCGATAAACGAAGCAACAAAGCAACGAACGACGCTGGCAGAGCCAGCTCAACAGGTTTTTGCGTTTTAGCGGCTTTTTTGCCGTTGCTCCCAGGTTCGTTCGCTCGTATGCGAGCTTGCCGTTCGGCTCCTCAATCGTCAGCCTGTTGCCTGTTTGGATGTTGTTGTTGTTACTGTTGCTGTTGCTGGACTGTATTACTCGGTCAGTCGGTCTTTGAGAGGTTGTTGCTATTTTGCCACTTTTTTTTTTGCTTTTTTGCTCGCTGCGCTTCGTTGGTGTTTTGCAACTTGTTGTTGTTATTGCTATTGTTGCTGCTGCTGCACCGGCAACAGCAACGGCAACGGCAATTGCACTCAACTGCTGCCGCGACTGCTGCTGCGCTGCACTAAGCGGCGACTTCGGCTGTTGTTGGGGAGCTCAAGCTGCCTGCAATTTTCATCCTCTTGCAGTTTCTGTGCGACTTTCTTGCGGGACTGTTTAAATTTTTTGCGTTTGCGCGCGTTGCTAAAAACAAAAAAAAACAACAACGTTTGTTGTGTCTGAATTGTTTACGCGTTTTCGCAGAGTCGCGTGCGCGCGTTTCAATTGCGATTTTCGTGCGTTTTGCATGCGATTTTAATCAGTGAAGACTTGGCCAACGAACTGCATGGCAAATAATGTTTGCAGCTGCATTAAAAGCTTCAAATTTTTAATGTTTAGCCATCTGTGGCTGCTCTAAACCAAATCACTCATAAAAGCAGCCGAACAAGTAATTCAGTTCTGCCATAAAAAACCAACTTAATACAAACACACATTTTACATATATGTTCATATATGTTACTAAATATGTACACGGATATGCCCTTCGTTGAGCTACCAGATGTGGCGACATAAGAAAAACACACACTTACTAACTAGTAGTATAATCAAAAAGACAAACTTGTTTCACTCAACGGCATCGCGCAGTAACAAATATAAAACAAATTAAATTAAATTAATTTTAATTGCCGCCAAAAGATCACATAAAAAGCGTGCAGTTAAAAAAGAAAAAAATATCAGTAAATTAATTATATTGTATATAGAAAAACATGCAGCTATAAAAAAGTTTACGATTTAAAAATAACAAAACAAAACACGAAAAAAAGCTTACTAACAGAAGCGATAACACACAACAGGCTTTACAAAAGACTTAGGCAACGAACTTGCTGCTGCCGTTTTCATTGCTGCTCGCTTGCATTATGTGGTTTTGTATTGAGTGTTGCGAGCTGTGAGCTGTGAGAGTTGCGCCAGATAACGGTGCTTCGAGTGATAGCAGCAAAAGTAAAAACAACAAAATGCAACAAGCAACTAACTAATTGACAAGTCAAATCCTGCCTGCCACAAACAAACAGCTGGCTACAACAACCAACAACACACACAGAAAAAAATAAAAAGAAATAAAAACAATCGCCGGACAGCTCTCGTCGACTGCCAGACTGGTGGCTTCAACTTTAATCAAATCGCAGCCCCAAACGACGACAATTGCAAAGTGTGCCTCTTAATGTTTGCCAAATGCATTTTACTGCCGCGCAAAAAAAGCCAAATAAATTTACATAAATATTTCACGTGCTGCTTTTTGCAACTGTTGCACTGACGACGGCGACGTCGACGATCACATCCGCGTTTTAAAGATTGAGATTTGCCGAGCTGGATAGTTTGCAAGTGTTTTGACTGTGTGTAAGTCTTGTGCAGTGTTTGTTTCTCGCCGAGAATCTCAATCGGCTTAATGCCAGTGCCAGACAAATCCACAAAAAAATACTTCAACAAAAATAAAGCTAGAGTCTCTCGAGTGCGTGTTAATTGCTGTTCAGTCGAGTCGAGCAAAGCAGACTTTGCCTGCGGTAAGTGTAATTGTTTTCTACTCATGCATAGTTATTATTTGAGTTTTATGCGTCTTTAATTGCACTCTATGTGCAGCATCAACTAGATGCAAAACAATTAATTCGATGACTCCCAGCTTTAACTGGAATCTGGGCTGAACTGAGACATGAATTCATCAATTAACTGACGAAGTGATTTCAATTACAATTAACAGACAAAACAGCTGCCGCATGCGTTGTTGTTGCTGCTTTTGTTGTTGGTGGGTTCGGCTATAAAACCGTTAGTTAAAAGTTTGCCACAACAATTAATTGTAGTGATTTGGCCACAAACGGGCCACTTGGCTTTTAAGACTTTGGCCATCTATTTCCTTATTTTATGTTAAAAAGCAAAGAGCAGCCGCTGTCCAAGTCAATATAAACAACAACAGCAACAAAGAGTGCGCCATAATTACAAGTTCAGTTGAGCAATTTAAATAAAAACACTTCCACACTTTAACAATAGACGAATCAGCGCCGCCAGCAGCAACAGTTTTTCTGACTCCGTCCATCTAATTGTCTCTGTTAGTGGATTGTTAAACTCTGTCTGGTGATGCAATTTATTGGAAAAACGTTTTTAACTGGCGTGCTTAATTGAAATGAAAAACTTTAAAAATTAACTCGCACAGCTTTAATAATATGAGACAAGTTTATGATAGAAAAAACTTTCTAGATTCCTAGAGAATTCTCAATATATATACATTTTTCTTTTGCATTTTAAGTAGTTTGTTTTTTATGCGCCACCGAAACAATTAAAATACAATAATTAAAGCAAAATCGCACAAAAACTTAATGAACAGTAAGGAAATTACATTAAAAAACGCAAAAGGCAAATAAATATGCAAAGAATTATTTAATTCTTTCTCACAATTGCGAAGCGCAAGTCACGGGATTTCAGGTCCATTTGGGCGTGTGCTTTAAGCTTGTACATAAAGCAAATTAAATTAAATTTATTGTCATCAAAAACTACAAGCACAACAACAAAATCAGATGCATCTGTAACAGTAAGTCAACTGCAAAAAAAAAGCCACATTAACAGCAACAAGAAAAGTCGGCAATTGTTTAATTGCAACGCTGACAAAGAAATTGTCAAGCGCTGATACAAAACGCCGCAAATGAGTTCAAGAAATGTTGACTGACAGTTTCTTGGTAGTTGTAGCCTCGGCCTGGGTTGTTAATTGTGGGCCGCTGTTGCCGCCTGCTCGCTTGGATGAGTCAACAAGAAATTTTCTTAATAGCCGTCTGGCTGCATTTGTTTTTTATTGTATCTGAAGCTGCTGCTGCAGTTGTTACCGTTGCAAGTTTTTTGTATCTCTCTCGCAATGCTTTTTTAATTAATTCTTTTTTCTGCTGCCATAATTTATTAACTTTTTTTTTGTTGTTGATGTATTTGCTACAACAATTATTACGACTATCCGACTTGGTCGGACTAGTAACGCGTTGCATTTGATTTGTTTTACCAGTAATTGTGCTCATTATGCCAGCTATTGTTGTTGTTGTTACTGTTGTGGTTTTTTGCACGGGCTCGCGTCATTACACATGTTGTCTGTCTGTCGGACTGTGATCGCTTTGCACGTCCGTCAATTGTGCTGTCTGCCCATTTGGCTACTGCAGTGGAGCAGCTAGCAAATGATTTCTAGCTAAACGCTTTTTGCCCTTTGTTTAAATGATCAATGACGCACTTGACTGACATTTGCTGCCTGCCTCTGATGTCATCGCTGTCATCAGCTGCTAGCACTTTAAATGTCACGCACTTCTGGCTTAATCAAGTGCTCATTCTAAGCAGCTGCAGCAGCGTTGTTTAGTTCGTTGCCTAAGTCTTTTGTTTCGCCATACGTTTGAAATTCCGGGAATATTTTGCTTACACTGCGCCCGCGCGCTCGTCGATTACGGCAACCAAACCAACTGTAATGAGCCATGCGCAAATATTTCGTCTATTATGCAACAACAAATGAGCAAACAACGGCAACAGGGGCCAAAATCGATGAGCTTGGCATAGGAGGAGGTGGAGGAAGAGGAGGCGCCAACACAATATGCATACATTTTGGCTTTTTTCGATTCCTAAGCCAACTTCATGCCACAAATGTGAAGAGTTTTCACTAATTTCGAGTTGCTGCGAAACAAAACACGCGAATGAAACAACAAAAAACTCTAACGACAACAACAGCAACAACAATAAACAGCAACAAACAGCAAACAATCAGCGCTGCTGCATAAATAAAAGTAAATTTAATGACAAGCAAAATATTTCTTGTCATGCCTATCAGATTACAAGATTTCTATATGAACTCGCAGATGACGCGCCTCTATGTCTGCATACGAATGCTTGTGTGTGCGTTTTTTTCTTCATCTGTGTGTGTGTGTGTGTGAGTGAGTGTCGTTAAAACATGATTACTGGCGCTCTGACAGTAAGACAAGAAGACAGACAGAACCGTTAGTGTCATTTGAATGTGCTTGTTGCTTATATTACGAGTGTTATAATGCCTCGCAGTATCCACCAAGTCCAGGTCCCAGGCAGCGGCGACATTGGGGCAGCCAACCACTTCAAAGAGTTGCGTAGCGAGCGCTTTGCAGATGTGCAAATTACAATACGTAATGATGTATGAAGAGTTTCTTAGTCGAGATCAGAAAAAAATATTCTCATGAGTAGGCCAAAACATTAAATAACATACCTAACCAGTTATTACACATTTACAATGATTTAAAGATCTTCCCATAAAATGTTAGCTTTATAGAGTGGAAAATCTCTCGCCGTTTATAAGCCCAATTGCCAATCATAATCAATTTCACACATTACACTAAATATAAAAAAAACGCCACAAATAACCGAAAAAACGACGCATGAAATTGCTAATTGTGGCATTAGCAGTGCGGAAGGGCCCAGCCCAACCCAGCCCCAAATGAGTTAGAGGCCTAAGGCAGCCAATCGACAATTAAAATCGTAGCGAATTCACAAGCAACAAAGAAAATTTAATTACGCCGCATGTGGCAGCTACATCGACCCTTTGGAAATCACAATCGAAAAAAGGGCTAACAGTTTCGGAACCTTGGTCTGTAATCAAGTGAGAAATTTGTGCGGCCTAATGAATTTTTCTAGCCATTTTGGGCGTGATAATTTTGAACTAAAATTAAAATCAAAAAATAAATCAAATCATAATAATGATGAAGAGACCACATGTGATTCGAAAGGAGGTCTCAGGCAGCTGGGAAATATGCATAACCTAGTTTAATAAATCAGTCAGTTTAATGGCTTGCATAATTATCAATAAAAAAAACTGATAAGATTGGGAAGATTAATCGATAAGTGCTGAGTATGTCAATAATAAGTCGCTGAGTATTCGGTTTTTATTGCGTCAGTGGTTGCGACAGCTTTTAATTGTCAGCCGTGAAAAAATACTGGCAAGAAGTCGGCTTCTTTATGGTTATTAGCAATTTTTTTTGGCTTGCTTCATTTTTTGATTTTAAAACGAAATTGTTTTGCATTCATAATTTGAACACAGTTTTTAAATTTAGTTATAAATTATTTATATACTTACCATAAACATCTATGAATCTAATAGGCATCTTGGTAGGTTGCTGGCTAATCCGAATTTTAAGCACGTATCTCCAAATGGTTGGCTAACTCGTGTGTGAAGCGCAATGCACATAAATCTTGCTCTTCTTGTCAGCAGCTTGTTTTTTGGTGACATCAATTAATTTGGCTTTGATGTGCTTGCAGCAGGCACACAACCAAAAAAAAAAAAGCTGGAGTAAAAAATCGACGTAAAAGAAAAATGCGAGCAGCTCACAAATTCATGCATATACAATTTTTTCTTAGCTACGATAGACAAAGGCAATAAAAATCAAAATTAGTTTTCTTTTTTTTTTTTATTTGTGGCTCATTGTTTTTTTGCAACGCTCGATTTGCATATTTCTCGTAGGTGGTTCAATGAACTTGCTGCCAGAGCGAGTCTGGAGCTGTTGGGGGCGTCACTTGATGAGGTGAAGTCGACGGCAACACTTTCAGCTGTTGTGCGGTTTTAAATCGCCTACGCGTAATTTGACAAATTTGCAATCATTTGCATAAAATCCGAAATACAAACAAAAAAGTAATTCCAATCAGCGGTAACACAAAGCAATCATTTGTACTTTAACTAGTTTCCTTTAGTTAGTTGCCACACACACTATGTAAAAATAACTATTCAGTGATTGTTGAAATTGAATTTCACTTAGCTTTTGGCTTGCAATATCTATTAAAACATTTTACGTTTGCTAACAAGCAATATCAATGAGCCACATGCCAATTGACTCGCTTTTCTCTGCTTTTTAATTGCAATTGAGCTCTAACATGAGTTGCAGATAGCAGCCATGGAAAGCACATCTTCTACGAGTTAGTTCTGTGAGCTGGCTAATTGACAAATAACTAATCTTTGAGAAATGTGTGTGTGTCTGTGGTATGCTGTGAATGTGGTCTTTGACAAACGGGAAATACTGTGACAGCAACGTAGTAATTAGCATGCCTAACTAAGTTCAATCTAGTTAGTTGCTTATGGAAAACTTATTTAAATGCATTTTAGTTTGCAACCTTCAGCGTAACCTCATAAAGTAACTTTTATAAACAAAGTTTTCGCTTAGCTCAATTCTTGCTACGCACTTGCCCCGAAGTAATCTAAAATGCTAATTAAGCTGCCGGCATTATTTGTTGTTCTTGTTATTGCTGTTGCTGTTGTTGTTTTTAACGCATGCAAAACGTATGTTACGTATACGCACCGCAGCCGGTTGATTTGGTTGTTCGAGTCTGAGTTCGGGCCGTGTCGCGTTTCGTTGCGTCTCGTTTAGCTGCGTGCATTAATTAATAAATGTCGTGATGTCGCTTTTGAAGTGTCTGTCATTATGAGATCAATTAATAGGAAAAAATTCTAGATCAAGGCGAAAATATACAAAAATGTCGCACACACACAAACAGACACTCGGGACAAGCGTGCGTTGTGCGTTTGTTGTTGTTGTTATTGATCGATACGTAGTAGATAGATATTTTGTTTTTCTGTTGTCCTCTACACACACACATATTTTCAAGCAACCCGACACGACCCCCTTTGTTTCCATATAGTTGGAGACCATTTCGCACATTTTATTTAATTATTGTTTAGTATTTGTTTTAACTATGTAACATCGTTTTGGAATAAATGTTTAATTGACATGCCTGACGTCAGCAACAAAACAATTACATCATAGACATAAATGGACAGCACATGTCGAGAAGCGGGAGAAATAAATCATCAAAAGCTATAGTGTGTTTTAGGTTCAATATTCTAAATCCAAAATCAAAACGTAAAATCATTGAATACAAAACTGTTCTATCGTATAAGGCATTTCATTTACCAGAAGAAAATTATTTTAAAAAGTAATGTAACTTAAACTGACTATTAATCTTTGTCTTTTTGTACAGTGTAGTTTGATATTCAATTTGAGAAACGCATTATTTTAGTTTTTAGACTCGTGTTGTTGTTGCTGTTCTGTGATTTTGCATGGCTGTTATAATTAATGTTGTTGATACAAAAATCGCCTTTGCTTCGTTTTCGGATTCAATTTCAGTTGCAGTTGCACTCGCTTTGATTTCGTGTTACAAAGTTGCCATTTGCGTTGGCTGTTGTTGCACTTGTTTCTGGACGTTGTTTTTTTGTAGTTGTAGTTGTTATTGCAGGCGGTTTTATGTTACACAAAATATTTACGCTATTGACAAAAACAGCAAACGACGCAACGCCAGCTACACAAAATATAAATTTGCCTTGCAAATGAAGTCGGTCGCAACTAAAGCAACTTTATATTTGAACTTGATTTTGGTGGCGGTATAACAAAAGTCATGGGCTCCGCCAAGGGGGCGGTTTTGGGTCGGGGGCCGGGGTCAGCCCGGTCTAAGCCTGACGCTGTCCGAATGCAGCTGCACTCAACTGCAATGCTGTGCTGTGCTGTGCGTGAGAACCAGCTGGCCATTAACAGCAACAACAACAACAACAGCATTCATAGTGTTGCTGCTGCCTTATATATATCAAGATTTCAATTTTTGCATTTGTGTACTTGAAAATTGACGCCGCACGGCACGCACGCATTTATTGTTGTTGTTTTTGTTGTTGTTGCTAGTGCTTGCCAAGCGGGTTAATAAATTTAGAGATACTTATCAATTAGCATACGAATTACATGCCTTGCAATCATAAATAATGCGTAAATTTTGCGCTGTTTGTTTATGAAAATTAAAATTAAAAAAAAAAAAAAAAAAAAAAATATCATTTGATGCATAAATGTTGATTTCAAAGACTTCGTGTCTAGGAGGCCGCTGTTAGAATTGTAATTTATATGCATTTCTACACACTTGGACTGGTAGGTGCGTGTTTGATTTGTCTTTGATTAGAAACGACAAATAAACAACAAATCATGCAGCACGAAACGGCCAAAGAGATGGAGTTGAATTCAATTGAATCGAAGCAAAATGAATGACTTAGGCAACGAACTTACAGCAACGCCCGGTCAACAGCAACTCATTGTTATGCTTAACACTTCTGCGCTATATTTACAAATTGGGCCAATAAAAGCAACACCAGCGTCAGGCACTGATAGCCGCACACAGATAGTAAGAATTGTAAGACCATAAAAATCAAGCAAAACGGAAAACGGGCACATAACTAAAATCAACACACAACTGCTGATGAATTTTTATGCATGTTTATATGGTGGTCATAAAAAAAGCAGACTTGTTCGCCTCTCTGCCAAGAAGTCAATGATTGTTTAATGAAACGACGAGGAGCACTCTGCTGCTAGCAGAGCCATTAAAATAGCCAGCAAATAAATCAAACGCGTACACTTGATTATAAGAGATTCATTCGGCTTACAAATCCGCCCGCTTCGTTAGCCAACAAAACTCACCTGCTGTGCCTGTGTCCGCTACAACCACACAAAAGAAATGTCAATGGTGCGTTAATCCCTATGCTGTAAATACATATATCTTTCCATGCAAAATGAAAACGTTTGCCAAGGGATTAGCGCTTAGATCGCTTTGGGAGGAGCGTCAGAGGGTGCGCTAAGCTGACGGCGCGAGGCACGCGCTAAAAAACATTTAGAAATTGTAAACGTTGATAAATCGATGGACGGACGTACGAAGCAAAGCAGTGACACATTGACAACGACAAACGACGATATATAAAGTGCGGGCAAATGAAACACAAGCTCCGTTATTGGTCAACAACAATTCTCTTGCCCCCCTCCGTTGTTGTTGTTAGACAAGACATTCCTCATCTTGCCTCTTGATTGTTTATTAAATACGAGTCATACTCGCATATATTTTATCAACTGCTCCAGATCTGAAACTGAAATTGAATCGGAATCGGAATCTGGCACCCGATTTTCTGTCAGCCCAAGTGACACTTTGGGCCATGATTTATGCGTACACAATTCTGTTTGGCAGGCATTTAACGTGCTATGCTGTGCGTAGCACTCTTGGAACAATGTGTTGAGGCAATTACGCCCACCAACTGACGCTAATACCAGCCATGTACATACATACATACATACAAGTTTGGTGGCGGATTTGTCATTTTGCCAAACGGAATTTCCCATAATTTTTGGCATTAACTTGAGGTTGACTCAAATAAATGTGTCAAAGCTTTTAATATGACGCTAATTAAAAGTCAACAACAGCAACACAGACTAACCAGTTGGCGAATCATCATCAAGCAACAGCAACAACAACAATGCCTCAGACTTGTGTCCATTTGTCCGCTTGTCTGTTAGCTGTTAGCGGTAAGTGCTCCTAATTGGCCTCCAGCTCGTCCTAAGCGTATTTTTTCTCTCTCTCTCTCTCTCTCTCTGTTTCGTTAATTTGCGAAACTGACAAACGCTTAGCATCCGTATATCCTTATCGAGGCGCTATCTGTGCGCTGCTCTCGTGGCTTTTATGATTTTTTTAAAATGTAAGTCACGCTTTTGGCAATTAAGTGCCCCCAACACCGACACTGCCACACTGCCACCTTCCTTGCAACGTCTGTGGCCCGTGGCCGCCCTCGACAGGTGGCTCAGCCACAGCCTCAGCCTCCTTTGCTGGGCGCTGGGGGGTGTTGGCCATCGCCAACCAAAAATCGCAGTGTTAGTTACTAGCTTGGTTATTTGGTGTTCGGCTGCCAGCCTTCCTGGCTGCCTTCTGTGCTACGTTTTGGCGACATGCGCCGCATTTGCAATTATTTTGCGGCTCATTAAACTTTTAAACACGTCGCTCACGTAGTGACGCGTCTGTCAGACGGCTGCCATGTAGCCCCAGCCGCTGGCCTCCCGCCGCATCCCCTCTCTGACTGCCTAGCCTGCCTGTGAAAATGTCATAAAAATCTCTGGGGAGCTAGCAGTCGGTAGTTTGCTGCTGGCTGCTTTGATTTCTGTGCTTTGCTTTTTCCCAACGTTTTTGTGCTTGCGAAATCACAAAAGATTTCTTTTTTTATCGCACAAGTTGTTGTTGTTGCTGTTATTGGTGTTGCTGTGACCGTTTGACTGTTGCCAGCTTTTTATTTTATGATTATTATATTTTTTGAAAATTGTCAGCATCTCACACACGCAAAAAAAAAACACATGCTAACAAAAGACTTAGGCAACAAACTCTTTTAAGCTTTTTGCTGCGTGTTGATATAAATTGCTTGCTGCCGCTGTCAAATGCAATTAGCTGCAGTTTAATTGAAAAGCGGCCAATCGGCGAATGCCATTGGCCAAAAATTGAAAAACCAAAATTTAAAAATGCTTTTCTACACCGCATTCCACGGGACATTTCAATTAATTTTACTACACTGCCGGCACTTTTCTCTCTTTCCTTTACGCATTGTTGTTCGCCTGTGTGCCACTTTCCGACCGTGACAGGCAACAACGACAACAACGACATCGACAACAAATACAACGGCAACGTTTCAATGTCGGCTTGCATTAAAGTGTCGTTCGTTTTCTGGTTCAAGTACGTTTGTCGCCAGATAAGTCGCCATCGCCATCGCTCCGGTCCAGGCAGGCAGCCAGGCAGCCAGGCACCGAGGCAGGCAAACGAGCAGATTCCATTTCATGGTCATTTGCATGGAAATCGCTCAGCTGACGCTGCCAAGTCGAGTCTTCCGTTGTCAATAACGATTTTCATCATCAGCATCATCGTCATCCTGCTCGGGGATTGTGCGGCTGACTGGGGATCGTCAGCTTCGCCTCTTGTGCATTTAAAGCTAAATGTGAACCAGTTTGTAGCAGCATCAGCGCCATCTAGCGTGCAGTTTTCGCCAATAGCATATTCGCTACTAATGAAATATATGCGAAAGCCAGACGATGACCGCTATCAGCAAACAGCTTCGGTTTCATCGTCTCGCGTTCTTTTATTATTGTAATTTTTGTGCTCAGCAGTCAGCAGCCAACAGTTGGCAGTTGGCAGTCGGAGTTGGCTCGCAACGGTTTCGTTTTGTCCAAAACTATGCATAATTTATGAGAGTCGTTTGGGTTGCATCGTTTTATTATGCTAATGCCCAGGGGTAATTTGTACGTTTTGGGCCCTGGCAACTTTGGCTTAGTGTCACTATTAAGCGACTAATTAATTTGTTCAAGACGCTTGTGCCTGTGCTTACAGAAGATCTATGAATTGATTAGCATTAGAGAGCTGAGCATGAAGGTGCCAACAGTTCCATCAATCAATTAGCATGGATGCCCAAACCTAGAGCCAATTCAAGCACCTTAAACGCAATGATTTTGCAATAGCGCAAAGCCAAAACGGCAAACAGCCAACTGCAACATACAAATAACGAGAGCAACAACTACGACAACAACAACGACTTGCTCGAGATTACAACAATGTTGACCACGTCGCCGTGTCTGGTCTGGCAGCGTGTGTGCCCCCGCGAGAGGTCGTCCAGCCTCAGATCCGGCTTTGCGGTCGTTTTGTCTGATTGTCTGTCTGACTGTCGAACGTTTGGACTGTCGCTCGATCGGAGGCCTTTGAGTTATGAACAAGCGTCGCACGTTGGAGAAATACTTTAAAGCGCTTAATAATATGCAGTTTATTATTGTTATTGGCGTCGTTGTGGCACATAAAACTTGCAATTGGCATTATTAACGCCATAGGCTCTGGCCATTCAATAATTCGCCTTTCCTGTACAGCTAACTCTAACTATTTCGATTTCGATTTAGTATGGTTCATTTTCATGGCTTTTGGGCGTGTGTGTTTGTGTGTGTGGGAATGCTGCAATTGCAATATTTTGGCACAACAAATGACGCTGATTGATTATGCTCATAAGCAGCAGTGTCAGTGTGCTTTGTGCCTGTTCACACCTGGCCAACAACAGCACATTTAAATTAACTGCACTCTAATTAACCATATACATATATATATACCATATATTCACACGCAAACCATTTGACTTTGCGTTGTTGTCAATGAACAGGCATTTGGTACGCTAGCTCATAAGCTAATTAAAAGCAAAGCATTGCTAATAAATATTATTTTATATAATGGCTTTATAAAGTGCGTGCTGTGTGATCCAGCGGGGCGTGACGCGAATAATGAAATCCATTGCGCGATTACGAATGCGAATATGAATACGATTAACTAGTCAAATGAGTGCACCAAAATAAAAAAAAAAAAAAACACACTTGCGTGACTTGGAGCTGCTTTTTATGTTGATTAACTTTGTAATGCACTTGCTTGTAGCTTATAAATAAACAAAGTTGAAATTTTTAATGGCAATTAAAGTGTACAAGGATTTTAAGTACTTGATTGCAAAACGAAATTCTTGCCAAATACCGTCGTATTTATTTTAGTTGCCTCCCCCGATGTCAAAAAAATCAAAATGGAAATGAGTTGATATTGCCAGATGATGCCTGTATTTGATTTCCGTGTTGCCAGCCAAGCGTTCACTTTTAACTATGCCGCCGCCGACGCCAATGAAGCCGCCGCCAGCTATGGCTGACAAACGCGGCGTATGCGCATTTTTAATTGCCACAACATGTTGCAGCGAAGATTGGCAACTGGCAATTTTCGACTGCTTTTTATCAAAGTGCTTCGGCGCAATGCAATAGCAAATTGATGTTGACATTTCAACCGGCTGCCGCTCTCGTTGGCGCGTTAATTTCACGTTAAAATGGCTCACCAAAAATGGTCGCGTTATGAATTATCAATATGGTGCCGCCCCTGGTGACATCAACCCGATCCGCCCGGCCACTGCCACAGAATGCGAAAAACGTTTTGCGCAACGCAGGAAATTGTTTTCATTGCTCGTTGACCAATGGACAGGCGGCGGGTGCTCCATATACGGTCTAAATATTTGCTAAATCACACGCGCTCCACAGCCCCAACATATACACACTCACACGCACACACAGACACACACACAAGACAATAACGTACAACAATAACGTTGTGGTTTCTGTTGGAAGCTTGAAGCTTTTTTGGTTGTGGCTATATGGCTGTGGTCACGATTTTAACATTTTTGCGCATGCGCAGCGAGCACCCCAAAATTTTCGGCGTTGCCCATTAATTTTCATTGAAAACGTTTTCATATTTTGCTATTGCCATAGTTGTAGCGGCTGCATTGCCGTTGTTGCCACATTTTCCGTATACCACAATATTTTCATTGTAGTGTTTTGGCATATATTTATGTGCCGTAAAAAATGCGATCAAGATTGGGCCTAGGACTACAAACTGCAGACAAGGCGAGGTTCCGACGCGGCAGCCAGCTGTAACTTCAAGTACAACAACATCAACAACAACAGCAACCATGAAGCTAGAGCATTGTTGTTCAACTTTGCACTTCAATTGCAGTTGTTGTTGTTGCATTTGATGTTATTACCGTTTGGGGGCGCAGGCGTAAATTAATGGATTCATCGAACCAAGCCACCAAGCCAGAAACCAATCCAAAGCCTGAAGTTCAATGTTTGTGTTAACAACTTTGCACCTACACATACATACATGCATACATATGTATTATGTATGTTTCTAGCTACTACATGATCACCTTTAATTGAATATTCTATTCAATTTATCAATTAGAGAGTTTGCTCTTTTAATTGAGGCATGTGGAGCTGCCTAATTTAGTGGCCAAATTAGTGGGCATATTATTATAGAGATGCCGAATCCAAGAAGAAAAAGAACCTCACAAATTGACTTGCCGTTGTTTTCGGGGTGTGGACCTGGGCGAGTCCCGGTACTGACTGGACGGACTGAACTGAGTTCGCAAAAACAAATGCTAATTATATGCTTACTGAGTACGTACGAAGCGCTCTTATTGATTCTCTCTCTGACTGGGGCCAGGGCAAGGTTATGATTTGGACACAACACAAGAAGCTGAGGCTCGGATCTGAGAAGCTGACTTACGTGTGTTTATCTTTCTTTGTTGTGCTGTGTGTGTTGCAAAGCGGTCACGCCCATTTAATTGCCACCTAACATTTGAGTTAACTAACTGTTCATAAATAGTTATGGCATACACGGACAGCGGCTGCGCCCACAAACTTGCCACTGCAGCTCAACTGAACTGAGATCTGGCCATGCCAGGCGAGGCCCTGCCTTAGTCTTCAAGTAGTCCGAGAGAGAACAGCGAGTCAAAGTCATACTAGTCCGAGTCCCAACTAACACTGAGGCAGTTTTCAATGTGCCATTGTTAATGCAGAGTACATTTATTTTCCCACTCTTGGCTTGGCTTTGTTTTTTTTTTCTGTGGTTGCCGTTGCTGTTGCTAAAAACTTAGTTAATTTAGCGCATTTTGCTGAATTTTTGGTGCTGCTACCAATTTGATTTGCAGGCCAGTCAGTCAGTCCGACCATTGATTGCTTTATTAAGCGTTAATTTCAACAACGTCCTTGGGCTGAGTTGGCTAAGCCATGTTGCAAGCAAATGTTCTTCCGCATGAAGCCGGACGAGGAGAACTCTGTTGGAATTAGCCCGTGCCTAAATGTCATATAATGACTCATACTAGCTGTGATTGACTCACCATATGAGTTCACATAAATAATCGACAACTGGCCTACAATACTTATCCATATTGTATTTTCTGTAAGCTTTTCAGTTTTTTTTTAGTTCCCATCGTTGCTCAAATTACTTTATTAGTTATTGTGTCTAATTAAATTATGCGTTCTCTTTTTTCCCACTTTAATAAATTCGATATGCAAACAAAACGCTGCTCAGGCTCCCAGGCATAAATCACACACACACAAACAGTCAGAAAAAAGACCCCACAGTGGATATGAGATACAGTTTTCCATTCATGCGTGGTCCCAGCGGAGGTCCCATTCAGAGGTGTCGCTGCTTGGATCGTTTATGCAAATATACATACGTTAAACACAAACACAAAAGCCAAGTACGCCCAACATGTCGCACCAAGCAGTCAAAGTCTGTTAGACTCGTTCAGAGTTAGTCGAGCAGTCAGTCAGTTGGTCGGAGGGCGTTCATATTCATAGGTCTAATTGCCCGCGTCGGGCCGTGAGATTCTACGGTAAGGGCATTCAAATGCAAAAAGGTATTTGGGCTCTTTATTGTTATGCAGAGTGCACACACACACAGGGTATATAACATTTGGCTCACTTTGTGCACACTTAAATGCAGCCACTCAAGTGCAGAGAGTGCGATCTCAGTCGATCTCTTCAACTTCAACTCTCATTAGCATAAATTAAGCCACTTGTTGCTGCCGAACCGCGACTTGAGCCAATCAGGCGCTTAGCTGCTCAGGGGCTTTGGCTATTCGTCATAGCACTCTGACAGTTGGCCAATATTTATGAGGCATAAACACACAAAATTGTTAACTTTACATTACGTTTAATGCGTTGGACAATGGGCAGCTTAAGAGATGCGTTAAACACTTCTTGTATTTATGGCCTGAGTTAAGTGTTTGTCTTTATGAAATAATCACAACAAAAAGTGAATGGGTTTTATGCCTGTACTTAAATGCCTAATACGTCAATACACACGTAGCAAGCATGTCGTCAACTTGTATTTTAGCTGTATCTGTCATCTTTTTGGGTGGTTTATGAGTTACTCTCTCATATCTCTTAAAGCCCAGCTTTTATGATCGACACACATGTGTTGGGTATAAAAGGCGCTTTGGTTAAGAAGAGTGTTGACACATTTTGATACTTTTTTCTAAGCAGCATATCAATAAACGATCGTTAAACTATAATGGTCCAGCAGCAGCAATAGGTGTGGCATTTCCGCTTGAAAGGAACTGAAACGTTTACGTGTGAAGAGCAATAAAAGAATGAATGTTAGACTCTAAGCCCACTAAGCCTCTAACACAAAAGGAGTTGCTCGTATTGTTGTTGGCTTAAATGCTTTTTGGGGTATTCCAAGTTAGCTTTTGTCCACCGATTCGCAATAAATTTAAGCTTGTTGTCGCCAAAGTGAAATCGTCCATGAACTTCTTTTTTTTTTGGCAATAAAATCAATCAATGCAAAATAAATAAATGCTTATAAAAACACCCCATTAAAATTTGTCACATTAAACAGAATTTAAATATGTTTATTTGCAATATTTTTATATCTTTTATATTGGTCTGTTTAATATTAATGGCATAAACACCCTATCAACACCATTTAATAAATTAACTAAAGCTCTAATTTATAGGATTATCACAAAAGTTTTTATGATCTTTCACTTTTCAAAATCAGCTCTCTCAAACCCAAAAGCATTTAATATTCTTCCCATGTGCACTCCTCTTTCTGAGCACTTAACTTCGTCGAGTAGATCTCCACCCCTCCCCACCTCCCGCCTAAGCTACTACAAATTAAAAATTGCACTGAACTATGTCTGCAAGGCTGGGGCCGAGACCAACCCATTGGCAAACCAAAAACGATTTTGCCATTTTGGCAATTTGGTGCAATGCGAGCAACAAAAATGTTGAAATACTTTACAAAATGCGCAAAAGAAACGCAACAATAAAAAAAATATACTAAAATAAATGAACGAGTGTTTTTATAGCTTTTCAATTGATTTTGTTGCACGGCATGCGTTGCAATAAATAAAACAGCGTACGGCCTATTATACAATATAATAAATCTCAAAGAGTGTGCTTTAATACCAACAAAAAAAAAAAACATGACAAAAAGTGGGCGTGCTGCACTTGATGTTGTTGTTGTTGCTGCACTTTACACATTAAAATGCCGCACATGCGTGGCAAAATGTTGCAAACGTCGCGGCGTGCCCCAATCCCCATCGCAGGATGTGGGCAGCGTTAGTGAAACCGTTGCAAGTTGAGCAATTCCCTAAGCGACGCATATTTTTTTTAACTAAGCGTTCTTGCCACCTCCCAATCGCCTTAATTATTGCCCCACCTATCCAGATGATTGGCTAGTTTTGAGCCAGATTCGGCTCGCCTTTTGTCTTCCGTTGCACGCCTAATTAAGATTCGATTTTTATTCATAATAAATTCCGTTTAAATGCATGTTGTCTCGCACATTAAAAGCGCATAAATTATATATTAACACCCAACTGCGTAGAGCCGGCCTTCTCCTACTCCTACTTCTTCCTCTTCATCTTTGCACGCATAGATCGAGAGAAAGAGAGACTAGCTGCTGCTGCATCATCACTCATACGCAATGAAGACATTTATATGGCAAAAATCGTTTAGCGCCAGCAACGAAGCTTCATTCTCTTCATCGTCGCCGTCGTCGTTGCAGTTGCCTAGAGTTGGCAGGCGGGCGGACAGGCTAGTTATGGAGTAGTTTCAACAGCCAAAGACAGTGGTGTAGCTGGAAAAGGGGCAAAGAGTTTACTCTAGTCAGCTTTTATCAAATCCCCCCTGCAAGCGCCACCTCTGCTGCCGCTTTTAACTTCACACGCACTGGTCTGCCAAGTTTCAGGCCTCCAACTCAGCTTGCAACTTATCGTCAAGTCGTTTTTTTTTATTTTCTAGCTGCCGCCTTTGGCCGCACGCAATGGGCGTTGCCAGGCACCTGTTGCAGTGACCACAGTCTCTGTTGTTGTTGCTGTTGTCGCTGGCTGAAATCAGAGCAAGGCAAGGCTTATTGGTGTGCGTGTGTGTCTTGTGG
Organism: Scaptomyza hsui; assembly: GCA_018152825.1. Classification (NCBI taxonomy): domain Eukaryota; kingdom Metazoa; phylum Arthropoda; class Insecta; order Diptera; family Drosophilidae; genus Scaptomyza; species Scaptomyza hsui. The sequence continues at coordinate 2,546,835 of JAECXO010000004.1, read as the reverse complement.
CTAAGTCTGATGACAGCATCTTGGTGCGCGTTGGCTTTTTGCTGTTGAACATGTTAATTCGCCGTTGTGCGTTGCATAAAGCTGCCAAGCAGCCGTTACATGGCAACCGTTGCAGTTGCAAGCTGCTCCTTATTTTATGTAATTGCCAACTAAACACTTTCTTGCCCCGATCATCTCTCTCTCCCCCGTTGTTGTTGTTGTGCGTATTTATGTCTAATTAAAATTGTGCTGCATGCCGGAGATACCAGAAACTGGGCACCGCTTTAAGTATGTATTTATCTATTAATACATATGTATATGTATGTATGTTAAGTACGCTCTTTGTGTTAATTATAACGCTTAAATGCTTCGCTTTAAACGTTTTGCAGTTTACGCGGCATTTCCTGCGCGGCGCACATTCTTCCTGTTTGCGTATGGCAAATCTATATAAATCTATGTAAAACTTATTAAAAAGTCATATGACAAACTGAGCGCAAGGCGTTTAATTATTGGTTCGCCTTAGTGAACCATATCTGACTTGGTTGCTACTGCTTAGCTGCTTTAATGAGCCGCCTCAATTTGACTTAATTTGCAGTCGGCCACAGGGTCGTATGAGTAACATTTAATTGTTGTGTGCTTACAGTAGCCACAGTTAGAGTTTTAACAAAGAATTTCAGTTGAATGTGCTTATTATGCGGCCATTAGGCAGAAGTAGTATAACAACAGTAACAGCCAGCCACCTACCGAAAAATGTTGGCCATAATAATATTAATAATAACAATAATTATAATTAAAAAACAATTTCTGAACCAAGTGGCTGCATAATAAAAAAAAACAAGAAACTGGGCTATAATCACACATGATTACACACACGTATGTAAGTGTGTGTGTGTTTTTTGTGAACATACTTAAAGTTAGTCAAAAAATTTGCTTAGTCAAGCGGCAATAAGCGGTTCGTTGAATGGGCGCAGCTATTTAGCCCACGGCTTTGGCTAAGTGCCACCAAAATGCACAAAATATTATTGCGACTAATAATTTGGCAATAAAACTTAACACTTCACACAGCAAGAACTATAACAAAAACATTTATGATTAATAACAATTAAGTGCTGCACTTAAGCAGATGCCAAAACACAAATTGTTTGCAGCTTAAAGCTATGCCTGCAATTCTGGGCACATTAGCGTCACTACAACAGCAACAACACAACAAAAACTGCAACTAAAAAATACTTTACTGCTTGTGTTGTTGTTGTTGCTGCTGCCACTTCTGTTAAGCAACAATTAAGCAATTTTCATAATTACGAACAATGACCAATTTTTTGACACGCTCGCAAATCGCGCAAAATTTTTTAACCAGCGGCAAATAGCGTCGCTGCCAGCGTCGACGTCGACGTCGACGTCAACGTTGCAACAACAATTTGCAGCAGTTTAATATATAAACGTAGTTTTGTGCATTTTTCCAGCTGATGCATGCTTAATCAGAAATTCAAACACTGAATTAAATACAACGAGCAGCGAATTCAAGTCTTGAGGCAGTTTGAATACGCTGCTTGCTTGTCTTTTTTCTTCAGGTTTTTTTTTATGGTTGATTGAAAAATGAAACAAATCTGGATTTTAATAAAATAAATATCTATTGATTTAAATAAATTTTCTTAAAGTTTCTTAGCGTTTTAAACTTGAGTGCCACCTGACAATAATCACGTGTTGCATTTGCACCCTGTTCACACACACGGCACTTAAAGCCGCACCACAATTGTTGACCAGAGGCTGCTCTCTGGACGTGTCGTGGTCGTGCTTTGGTTTTATTGTGTGGCCGCTGTTAACTATTTCTGCACCGATTTATATAATCAGCGGCGACACAAAACGTGGCAACATACTACATGTAATTTGCCATTGCCTGCTGCCTGCTTTGGGCAATCTAAAACAATTTGCGTTTCGTTTTTCGGCAACAACAACAATTGGCCACAAGCCTTTAGTGTTGCAATTGGTAGCCAAACTGGCCAGATTGTCAGATGCAGATGCAGAGTTGGGCGACATCCGAGACATCCCACCCACAATTAATGTATAATAATTGCAAATTAAAACCAGTGAAACAAAAACCTGAGCGACTCCAATTGCAAAAGCAAAAACAAAAGCCAAAGTGTTGCAAATGCAAGCCGAGTGCGGTTGGTTTTTTTGTGTATCGTATTTGTTAAGAGCGGAGTCAAGATATTAAACAATAATTGTAACTGTAAAGTGAGCTTAACGTGAGTGCATCAAAGCATAATTTTCTTGCAACAGAGACGGCGGCGCACACTGCAATATTTCATTGAGGAAAAAAAAACACAAAACAACTACACAGCCAGACAGACACCAAGAGGCTCGGTGACTGACTGACTGACTGACTGACGAATGGACGAACGAACAGACGGATGGACAAACGGATAGAGAAGTCAAGAAACTCAGCTAGTAGTTGTAGCTAGTACGTTAAACATACCGCCTTATAATTAGAGCAGAAATTCTGACGTTTCTATTTCAATTTTCCAACAAACGCCACGCAAAACTGCCACGCCAAGTGACGTTTTGATTGAGTGATTGGCAACAAGTCAAGAGAGCCACAACTCCCCGCTACCTCCCCAACCCGCCTGCAGACATGGTAGCCAACCAGGCAGCAAGTGTTGCCCACTGTGGTGCTGCGGTTACAAATATCTGCATACCACAAGCTCTTGGCATGGCAATAACTGAATGAAAATCATTTTTTTTTTTTCATTTCGCTCCTCTTGTGAAAGAAGGTATCGAGTTACCTTCTTGCTAGCTGCTTACCATTGTCTTGTACTATGTACAATGTGTACTTTAAATCCGGGCAGGTAATTTAAGCACTAGAGAAATTTCATGTGCACATAACACACACAGACTAAGTGTGTGTCGTTGTTGTTTGGTTGCTGGGTCCACTTGTAGCAACATTTATAATTATCAACATATACATAGTTGGCCAAATGTTGCTAGTTGTTGTTTCTTCGTGCAGTTGCTATTGTTGCTGGGGCGGCACACCCACTTTTATGCCATATACAAGTTTCAAGTGGTAATTGCTCCAATTTGAATACGTAATAAAAATCGAATGAGCAGCAAATCGATTAGCAATCTAACGCGCCCATTGTGTGGTCGGACTTAAACGCAGTCGCTGTCAAAGTCGCAGTCGCTGCCTCAGTCCAATATCTATCTCTATGCATGCGCTAGACGACGCGACTTTTGTCTACCGGATCGATCGGTTTGCGGATACTGCCACTGCGAATGTTGTGGCTGCTGCGACTGCGACTGCGGTCGCTCAATGTGAAGGTCAGTAGGTGGCGGTCGGCAACTACAACAATCAATTAGACCCCCTGAAACGGTAAAAAAAAAAAAAAAAAAATACAACCAAGTGTAATATGTGCAAACTTATTATTAGAGGTTTCACATGACTCAGGATCGAAGAGAAAGGCGTGTTTTTGCATCGAACTGAATTGGTTTCTCTGATTACATACATATAGTCTTGTATGACCGGGTCGATCTGATTTTGGTCAGCGGCAAGTTGCCATACTCTGCGAAAAACACAATTGTTAGCTGGTTAGGCAACACCATTTTTGAATTGTAAATTTAAACATTTATGCTTAACGGTAAGAACTAATAACAAACAATTTATATTTAATAAGTGACCAAGTGGGGTGGAGGGCAGTAAAAATGCCATTGTAAAATCTCGTTTAACAAGAAAGAATAATGTTATGGAAGATTGCATACCACAAACCAATTTGTAAGTATTAATTCATAGCTAAAACTCAATTAAATTCTAGTTGTTCATATGTCATAAAAAAAATGTATCGAGATGAATAAAAATACTTTTAGGGGATTATACATGATTTAAGCCTGTAACGTACACATAATATTAATAAAAACCTAGTTACACTTTCTAAACTTCAACTTAATTGAAACATTTAAGATTTACTATTGGTGGCTTTTTGCCAAGTGGAATAACAGTTTCAATTGCTGGATTAATGTCGTCTTAGCTAATGGCACACCCAAAAGTCAAAATACTTGCAATCAAAACGTAATTGTAATTGGTAATTGCTTTCTTTTATGTACCATACACTTGCCTATGATGAGGCAGCAGCAAGCAGCTGCTGTCTCTCCAACTTTGACTCTGACGGACATGGACACGCACCCACGCAAAACTGCTGCCATCCATCCAATGACTGCTCCAATTTGATTTGCTGTGCTTGATCACAGCCATCAAAAGGCAAGCATTTCAATCGGCTTGAAGCTGACCAAAAATGTTTTGACAGTTTGCAGTTATTGTTTGATGCGCTGTCATGTGATGAGTTCATTAAGTGTACAATAATTGAGCGTTAAATGTAAAACTCCAAAACTTATGAATGGGCGTGAGTTTTGACAGACGGCCAAGAGACTCAAAACCTAGATTGACTAACTGACTTTCTGACGGACTGGCTGACTGACTGACAGCGCATTAGGCAAGTGAAATTGATACAACGAAAGTAGGCGAAACCGAGACGAAAACTGAGACCGATACCTATCCGAATCTTAGGTCTTTGGGGCTGACCACTTCCTGCTTAGTTTGTAAGTTGCGATTTAAGTGTATTGTATTTTATGCGCCGCTATCTAATTAAAACAGAGGCTTGGCCCAAGTATTCCCTCCATCCCGCCCAACTGGCCTTGATAAGAACGATCGTTACTTACGGCCCCAAAAGCTTTTACATTGCAGCTGCGACAACGTTGAGGTCGCTCCTTTTAAAGGCCGTTGGCAATCTGAAGTGGAGCGCATTTGTTGTATTGAATTGCCCAAGTGAAATTACTGATATTTGATGCTATTAACACAAATCTCAAGTTGCAATGCAAAGTTTGCCGCCAAAAAGTCCGACCGGGTGTCGCTTATTGTTGCAACAGTGGCCGTTTACAGTAGGTTCCGACTCTCTGCCTCTTAAGTTGATATTGTTTTTCAGACTAGCGCGTGGCACATCGAAACGAATCGAGTTGAGTTGAGTCGAGTCGAGTCAAGACACCAGATGAAATAGATCCGCTTTAATATTGGTAATTAGGACCACACCTATGCGATACTCAAAGTGATTTTTATTACAATCTGTGCACCGTCTCGTCGCGTCGCTCAGTTCTGTTTTATTATAGCTAGAGCTGCCTTTGGCCAAAACTCGACTAGTTTCAATTTGCTGTTATTGTTATTGGTACGAATGGTATTGTTTTCTATCGCCGTTGTGTTTTATTGTCTTGTATTTGCATATATACAACTTCGTATATGTTTTAGTAGTTTCAGTCTCAGTCGGCGGCACTGCCGCAATTACATGAAATCTCAAACTTAGTCTCTCGGCCGCATATCACACGACAGCCTGACCTTAAACTTGCAAGGCGGCTTTTGTTATGGCAACTAACAGATTCAAATAAAACTATGCAGCGGTCAGCTTCTATGTGCAATTAGTTTTTACTATATAAGTCGTAGTTTTTTTTCTGAATTTGTATTATTGTTTTTTTCGTTTTCGTTTATTTTTTTTCTGTGTTTTGTTTTGTTTTTTTTTTCCATCGTGTGTTGAAAGTTTTTTGATTTTGTAGCCAGGCGAGCGAGCAGCAGGTGGTCCCCTGTTGCACCGCCGCCAAAAGCTAATTGTGTTTTTCTCACATTTGCAGTTAGGCACCGTTTGCTATCGCTTGCTAGCTGGAGCTCTATCTGCTAGAGATATACATAGGAGCACATACATATGCTCATATGTGTGCTTAAAACAAACACACAATAAATTGCCTGTGCACAGCATGCGTCCTTAGTGTGGTGTACTCTTGGTACCGTGGTGCAGTGGTGCGGCATTGAGGCGATTCTATTTCATTTTGCGCCTGGTCCGCATTTTGCATGTTGTAAATTAAAGCAAGTTAGCTAAATGTGGTTCCTTTTTTCACTCAGCTTGCAAGGCTTTCACTTAATAGAGGAAATCGTTTGGATGCAACTATTAAATACATATAATTGCTTGTTAGCGTCTGTGTATGCCAACATAGAGTCAGTGAGAAGACAAAATACACCATATAGAATAACTTGAAATAGCCTCTAACTAAGCTGACATTACAAAATTAACCAATTATGCTTTAATATTGTATCCAATGTAATCAAACCCAAGTACTGGTAAGTAGAAGAATCCAGAATGGCCAAGCTGAACGTCTTGTTGACAAGCAGTCAACTACCTGTGTTGTGAATGCTGTCAGCAATATTCAGGCAGTTATCTACCATATCCATATCAGAGCTTATCGCCATACGACCACCGATTTCCGAAACCTGTTTGAATTTCTCTCCATTCAGCTTCATTAGCCATCAGATTTAACTGCCTGCCACAAAGTTCGCATGCAGACTGACAAATTAAAATGTAATTTTACTCGAAACGCCCTCCTACTTCAAGGAATGCCCCTAGTAAATTTTCACTTTATATGCAAATTCTGCTGATAAACTAATGAAAGCAAAATTAATTTGCCACACAAAACTGAACTGAACTGAAATGTCTGTGGCACAACAGGTGCACCTCCGCCAGCCTACAAAGAATGAGAAAACTCTTCGCGGAAAAATGGCAAAGCACCCATGCAGATAAACAGTTAAAAAAGCCATAGGAGTGCGCCATCAGGCACTTTTCTTTCTGTGTATCACATGTGTGCGGAACGAGATGACCGACTTGCCAACTTCGTATCAAGTGCCTGTCTGCAGGTAGGAAGAGGCGGAGGCGGAGGAGGAAGCGGCAGGCGTATCATTTTGCGCAGTGAGGTACGAGTACAGAAATTTGAACATGCAAGGCTGCGCCTTTTTCCCGCCTCTCCACTGTACTTATCCACAAAGGCACACATAAAGACAAACACATGCCGGACACGTGGAGGAATTTTTTTGGTTGTCTTTGGGTCGAGTCAATTGTTTGCACGGTGCAAACAACTAACTAACTGGACGGCGACTTTGACTGCCGACTGCCGACTGCCGCCAAGCTGTCTGTGGAGTCTGTATGTTGTTGACTGTTTTCAATACCATATTGGTGGCAACTAGCTGTAACAAGCAGCTAAAGCAAACATACTGCTGTCGCTCGTATTAGTTTTAAATGCCACATTGGCATTGAGCAAACACTTTGAACTCTGGCCAAAGCTAAAGCTGACAAAAAAAACAAACAAAAAGCGGTCGATACAAAAGAGTCGACATTTGAATACTCTATCATACAAATTTTATACATGTTTTACAGTAGTCAAAAAAGAGTTCTTTTAAAGTCAATTGTGAATATCTCCTATACTCTATTCAAGGCCAGTAGATGCCCTTAGTTTGTTTTGTTGATTTTAAACGGTTAAATGCGTACTGCAAATATAGCCACCGTTGGGACCACACACAAACAACACACACAGTAAGTGGGAGATTTAGCCACCGTTAGACACTCGTGGTCATTACTTTGCTAATTGCGCAGAAAGCAAACATTGAACGGCAGCAGCAAAAGTTGCTGTTGACAAAGCGGCAAAAAATGTAAATCGCTGTCATGAATGATTTTTTTTCGTGTGTTGCTAGAAATTCTCAAGCACTTATGAAGTTTTCACTTTTTGTGCCTTTGGCGCGCGTGTCGTTTCAATAAGGAAATTATGCAAAAAAAAAAAAAAAAAACAAGCCAATATTTGGCTGAGCTGCCATTTTTGGCCAAGTCAAATTGTGTGGCCAGTTGCTTTTATGGTCATTGCTTAAGAAAGTTGTAAATTAATAGGCGAAAATACATAGTTTTCGCAACTGTTAAGCACATACAGAGACACACTTTGACAATCAGTTAACGCCCATTGCTGGACTTTCAGTCAAATGGCCGAAAATGGCGGCCGTAAATTGCCAATATATGTAATGCAAACTGTTTTTTATATTTTGGAGTTTTTTTTACTTAGGCCGCGGCACTTACAAAACAATAAACATTTATTTTACTGTGCGACAGTGATTTGTTGCACTAACATTTACAACTGTAACAACGGCTGCTGACAATTGCCGCTTGAAATTTATGCAGTTGCAGTTGAAATTGAAGTTGAAGTTGAAGTCAGGAGAGAACACTCGAGACCCAAGACGATCGACCGACCTGGGCGCGACAATGCGGCAGTCAATTTTAATTATGTGTCCAAAAATAATGACAACGTCAGAGGTTGCCCAAAAATGGCGCAGCCAGTTTTTTCTTTCAACCGTGTGGCAGGCAGGCAGGCGACTACATACAGCTAGCCTGCATGTCGTTTGCCGTTTGTCGTTTGTCAGTTTGCCTTTAACAGACTGAAACCGAATCTGAATTTGAATCTGACTCTGCAACTGCAACTGAGACTCGCAACTCCAAGTGGATTGATTTTGTTTGTTTATTTACTTATTTTTTGCACTTGCCGCCCGCGCCCAACTCCATTTTAGCTTGTCGCTACATTTGGGTGGGTGTTGGATTCAACACTTTCGCCAACGCCACAGACGACGCCGCCATCGCCGCCAATTGGCAATTGGGTTATGGAGTAGAGTGGCGCAGGCATCGCCACAAATTGCATTGATTTGTGTGGGAATGTGGCGTTAATTTGATTTGATTAATCAAATCTGCATGCACAGATTTCACCTCACAGTCAGAGAGTCTATCAGTAACTATCTATGGGTCGTGCCCAAGTGCGCTGACTTTATGTTTGTATGTCTGTGTATGCACGTATATGGCCAATAATTCACTCAGGCGGCCTAACGGTTTATTAGCATAAATAAAAATAAAATTGATATGTTTGAACTATTTCCTGCAGCAATGCGCGCTACAATTTTCGTACATGACAACCAACAAGCGACTGCAACAAGAACAACCTGCAGCCAAACGAGCTACAACTAATGCCAGGCTGCAACTACAACCTAACTTAGTGCAGCACCTTGTTGCCTGGCCATGCGGCAACCGCAACAGCAACAGCAACAACAACAACAACGACGACGACTCCAACTGCGGAATTGGTAGCCGGGCAACAAAATGTTGCGCTGTCAGCGGCGCATGCAAATGGCGTGGCCAGTCAGCAGATAAGCAACATACAGCCTGGCTAAGAGTGGGAGGGGGTAGGCTGGCTGACAGTGTAGCAAGAGAAGGGTGGTACACCAATGCAAGAAACAAGCATCGTGTCTAATGCTTTTATACCAACATTTGCCACTTCTGGTTGTGTTACTCTGCGCACTGACTCTTGAATATTATTGTTGCTGCCATTTGTCCTAGTTCCTTTTCCGCTATTGACAAAAAAAACAACATACTAAAGAAAATTATAAAATATATATGAATTTTGACAAAGTCAAATTGTCGGGTCTACAAATATTGCCCCGCCTCAAACGAACTCTCCGCCAGCTGAGTGACATGTTAATTTTTACAAGCCCACAGATCGTGTTAAGAGTGAGACAACAACAACACGCACAACGCACATTTGCTAGTCGCACCACGCCCCCTTGCGTATACGCAACGCTAGACGATTGGGCTAAATCGATAAAGAAATCATTTATGCAAATGTTTTTCGACAGTTGCTCAAAACTTGACTGATGCTGTTGTTCTCTCCGGCTCAGTCATCAAGTTTTGATTAAGGCACAAAAATATCCGATATCTTATGCATGGCATTAACATAATCAGGTGAAGTGATCACCATTAAGCAGCTGCGTCACAGCAACAGCCACAGCCAAAAAATCTCAACTTAAGTGGGTTAAAATGCAGGCGTTAACTAAACTAAACGGTACTGCGGTGGCAGTTGCTACTTTTGAATGCTTTTCATATGCTAAAATCCAAAAACTGTTAATGGCTCACCTAAGAGCCAGATACCATACGTGGGTCTATAGCTAATAACACGTCCAGCGTTTTACACTCATTACAGCCCCGGTTTAGGCCATTATCTGGCGTGTGTGTGGCCCGTGCGAGGAAAGAAAACAAACAGTAACTAATATGCAGTTAACCCACAAATGCCAGTGCAAAAAAGCACGACGTGTGCTATTATTAACATTTTTCAAAAAAAAACAACAACAAAGTAAACAAAAACTATCCAAAGCTAACGGCAGTTTATGTACAATGAGTTCGGGCTGGGGCCATAAGCCATTGAAAGTGTAATTGATGATGAAAAAAGAGATCGATCATATTGTGCTGCTATCGTATATCAATCACGACAAACTATGGCCGCTCCATCCCATACTCGTGATACTCACATACGGCCAACACGGCGTATGCGTAACGTGTCGCAACGGAGGCATCGGAAGCAGCTAACTAAGTGCCTCTAAGCTACACGAGTCAACATAAATATTAGCGATAGTCAGTGGCAGCTCCTCGCTAAATCTTTGGCCTGTCCCACAGTGTGAACACTGTGCGTATGAGTAATGTTTTTGGTTCGCCGAAGCTGTAACACTTTAATAAGGCCCGACATTCCATTAAAACGAGTTATTCATAATAATTGGCCTTTTCATAGCTCAATATTTGTTGCTCTCGCTTATATTTTGGCCAATTGTTGCTGTTGGGGTCTCGCTGAACTGTTCCACTTTCCAGACTTGATTTGCCTCTGGAGCGTGTCGGCTTCTAAAATTGTCTGAAGATTACACAGCAAAACAGTTGACGCCCTTGCGTGACGCACAAAGGGCGAAGAAAACGAGAAGAGAGTAGAGTTAAGTACACTTGTATACAGTACTTATATTCATACTCTTCGGTCATTCAAATTCGCAAATTAGCCTTGAGGCAAATGCCGGCCATGTTCTGCGCCATCTAGACCCAATTTCATGCTGTCTGTCTTGCGGCATGGCAAGCTTTTTATTTGCTTTAAGATTTCTTTATTGCTTTGATTTGATTAATATTTTGTGGGGCATCAAACATTTTTTTTCTGTTTTTGGCCAGCTCATGATTGTGGTAACCCAAAGCTTCCGTTGTTAAGCGTTTTGATTTAAGAGCGCTTTCTTGGCGAAACCCAAAGCCATAACAAATTGGATTCAGATCATGTGTTGTCCAAAGAAGAAGGCGGAAATAAATATAGCCAAACATTGGGTCAGCTTTCTTTTGGCTTTGGTTTTTAAGGCGCCAGCAGAGGCATCGGTTGATAGGTATGCCAATCAATAAAATGTATAGTATCTATGGAAATAAGAAGCTCAATGGCGTTCAATCTGCATAACTAATTCATTTTAAGATTATAGTTTTAGAAGCAGCATTTGAAAACTAGAGCAACTCAAACTATGCATCAAATGCTATAAAGTGTAATTAATTTCCAAAATGAAAAACGTAAGACCAAATATGTTACACAAATGTCAAGCTAGAAACCTTAAGCTATAAATCTTTTTTGGCCATGTCATTAAATTGTGACCAAAGCATCAAATCTAATTGAATGAATGGACGCTCTCAAAGAAAAACACCTGTTTTTTACTGAAATTGATTTTTTGCGACCTTTATTTTTATTATATTGAAGAGCTCGCGCAATGTCTGCACTTGCAGTCTGCACTAACTGCAGTTGCGGGAGAGAGCGAAAAAAAAAAAAAAACAAAAAGAACCAGTTGGCCAACGTCTGAGCTCCCAGCCGGGCCGACTGTCATTGCCGGTCTTGTTGTTGTAGCGACAACAAAAAAAAAAAAAAACGCCGTTAAAGTTATTTTGCATCATTAGTATGATATGTGCGCATGTATTGGTGTCGATTTCTGTGCACCGCCAGTGTGAGAATTACAAATGCTCATGTTAGTATGTGAAATGGTTGTATGTATGTATGTGCACGCAAGTACTCGAGCCAGGCGAGCTCACATATTTTTCAACATTTAATATCCACCTTGACTTTGATAGGCCATAATGCCATAATGCCGCCACATGCAAGCGGCAATCTAAAGCTGAAGCTGAAGCTAGGTCTGGGTCTGATACTTTTTGCCGGCATTGGCCATTTGCCTGGCACCGGTGCTGTAAATTATCCGCAGTTAGTGACCCGGCGTGGCTGCATTGGCATATTTCAAGCGCTAAATGCATCATTAGGCAATTTGATTTACAGCCAGAGCCAAAGCAAAGAACACGTGTTCCTCGATCCCTCATCGACTAGTATGGGAGTATATTGGTAACATAGTACATGTACTTATTATGTACAGATAGCATATGCAAATGCAGTTCAGTTTAAATTGATAACATGCGCAAGTGCCAATAAGTTACAATTAAGTTTGTTGTACATTTCCCAAGCGACCTGAACTACTATTCAATTAAATACTTATGGAGCAACTGCAGCAAAATTGGCTTTTGGCCGGCAGCGTTAGTTGGAATTTTGTATTTGGTCAAAACAAGATCGCAACAGCAAGTGGCACGCAATGCAGAGCCGCTAGCTGGCTACCTGATGCGTATCGAGTGGCATTTTAAATGAAGCGATTAAAATCGAACGCCTGCTCAGTTACACACAGCCTCTTCTCTCCTCCTCCCCCCTGGCTAAGGCCACGAGAATGTATCTTTTAATTCAATAATTTTTCTCACAGCTAGCGCTGGCTGGTGCATGAATCATCTGAATTGAGTTACATGAGATCATATTGCGCATGTCAATATTAACACACAGAGAGAGAGGGAGAGTAGAAAAGATGTTGCGCATACGCCGAATGGTCCGCTTGATGTTGGTACATTAGAATAAGCAAACATTCCCCAAAAACGAAGTGTGCGTATGGAACACCCACAGCTTGGTAAACACTGACGCGTATCAATTAGAGACAAGATGACGACAAGTGAGCTTCAGCTTCAGATAACCAAGACGGCCATTGGTTGTGTTAGTTTATTTATGCGATTGTTTGCCTTTTGAGACACTCGTCGTTGATGCTCGATTGCCGATTGTCATTGATTTATGCCACTAATTGTTATTCATCACGCCGTAGGTGGCCAGCCAATGCTGCCTCGTGCCTGTGCCTGCTCCGAATCCTTCTAGCCTCCATGTCCAATAACTTGTTCTAAATCGCGTGCACCCGTCGCATAAATCAGCATCGAACGCTGACCGAAAACGAAATCAAATATCAAAAACACAAACCCAAAAATGCGTCTAATGATTTGTTTGTTTATGCCTTGGTAATGGGCTACCAACTTTGTGTTGACTTTGGCATCTTGTAGTTCGTTTCATTTTCACGGCAATGGGATTCGTTTGTGTTTTTATGGGCCGCCTACGCACAATGTTGCCTTAAATTTGTCTCATGTCAGCATAAATTTGACTTAATTGATTTTAAATTTGAACATTTTTAATAGTTTGCAGCCCAATTTCCGACATGTTCAACAGTATCCAAACTCAAACTGAAACGAGAATTATATACCATATATTATATATTTTCACCTAATGGAGCTGCATACTAAATAAGCCTGTGCCTCTAACATTTTGATTGAGCATGAATATGCATGCTAAAAATGTTAATGTAAATTAAATTAATGAGCCTTTAGCATTTTATATAATTTATCTAACCAATATAAAATATCTACGTATTTATGTAAATTGGTTCATTAAAATGCCGCCTCATTCTTAAACATGTAAAATTTGATAAATGTTGTGCACTCAACAAGAGTCCAAATAAAGCGACTAATCGATTGTAACTTCCAATGAGAAAATCACAGTATATGTACATTATAAAGGCTTATCAATCTTGAGAGTCAAATAGTTAGGCAAATCTAATTATAAGTTTATTTCATTACTCGTATTTACTTACATTAAATTCATATTTATGTGTTCAAAAGTCGTCAGAGCACTGTGAACAGCAAATTATCGACCAAATTGCACCATAAATAAGCAAGCCAAAAATGTACAATAAGTTTAACAACTCTATATAAATAATCAAGCAACTTGAGATCATTTATATAAGGCGACAAGCAAACAGATCGTCGCACGCTTAATGGCGCGAATTATTTACAGATTTTAATGTCAAGCCGATATTCAAAATATCGAATACTTTGCTGCGCCTTTGTGATTATGTGCTGCTGCAATACTGTTAATACTTTTGCGGCTTGTGTGTGTGTGATTGCTTTAATTTAAAACAAACCGTAAATGTTTAAATGCCGCATAGTTTCGTGGCTCCAAAAGAAGCCGACGCGTCGGTGGCTCTACAGTGGCTATCAGTGGCACCCGTTGTTGTTGTGTTGTGTTACTCTTTTTGAGGTGTGTCGCAGGCCCGCGATTCGGCCAGACATTATGAAAATAAACAAAGTAAAATAATAATAATAATAAATAAAACCCATGTGTAGCATTGAATGCGTTCAAATATTGAATGTGGAGCAGTTTGATTTGAAAAGCCCAGTAAAGAAAACAACAATGAAATAACAAGCGCGGCCCAAAAAAACCAACAATAAATTTTGTTTCTTCTTTGAGTTGGCTGCTGCTGGCACTGGCTACTTAAACAAACAGCTTGCTCGGATAATGAAAAATATAGCGGCAAAATAAACTTCATTTTTGGGGAGAGATATTTTAATCATAATAATAGACAACAGGCAGCAAAGCTGACAAAAGCTTTTGTTCAAATGTCAGAGTTAATAAAAGCGCAAAAATTTATTTTAAACGTTTTTTAATGACGTCGGTTTTATATTTATGAGTCTGTAACACAGAGTATGTGTGTGTGTGTTTTTGTATGTGTGAGAGTGTGATAATGCTTGACTTGAGCAATTTGAATAAGCCACGCATTTCATGTACCCCCTGAATGACGACCAACTTTGGCACAGTTTGCCAGCCAGCCTCTGCCATTGTTTCGACTGTTCTTTTTTTATGTCGGCTTGGTAGGTTTTTTAAATTGGACGCCGTAGCTGTTGCTGATGCCGAATTTGAAACCTAATACCTAAAAACCCAAGACCCAAAACCGACACCTACAACATGGCATCACGTACAAATTTCGTATGCACGATTTTGCACTATTTTGATATTTATCCAACACCTGCGCATAAAATGAAGATGGAGATGGAGATGGAGATGCACAAAAACAACTCGAAGATCTGTGCCTGAGTTTTTGGGTGAGATGAGACTAGGTTGCCATTGAATGATCACGCTGAACATGAAAAGCATGAAAGCCGTCGTCGACAACGACGTTTATTTGTAACTCTTCTAGTCTTCAGTCTTCATACCAACTACTATATTCAAATTTCCTGCCAGAATTGACATTGCTCAGACCATAGAAACTAGTCAGCCAGCCAGCTTGCCAGCTGTGAGCCTGAGAAACTCTACACTCGAAAGACGAACTCTGTTGCTACAGCTGGAAGTTGGATGCATCCCAGCAGCACATTACAACAGTTGCATTGATATTTACGACTTGCAGCCGACTGGCAGTCAGCATAAAACAGTTTAAAGCCTTGCCAAAATAAATATGATGTAATAAATGAGCAACAGCTCACGTTAAGACTTTGAGTTAAGAAGGTGCCTGTCTGTCAGTTGCCGTTGCCTGCCATTGCCTAATGACATTTTTGAGGCCTTTAAAATGTGACTACTATTTGTTTATGCATTGAAATAGTTTGGCCACTTGAAACTAACAAACAAAAAAGGCGACTCGTAAAACAATATTAAGCTAAATGCACAACATTTCCGTTTTAATCAACCACCCGCTACCAACAACAACAACAACAATAACAAAATAACTCAATTTACAAAGCGCCAAAATGGAAATAAACAACAAACAATGAGAAGATCAACAGATGAAAAATGTGTAGAATGATAATGGACGAAGAGTTAATACTCTCACTTATATTGGAATATTTATGTTTATAAGTTAGTTTACGTTTTTTGCAAAAGCAAACTTGAACAATTTAGTTTTAGAAAACGGTATTTTATGACTCAATGGCAACACCAGCTGAAGAACTAATAAACTTGGACTTGCCACGAACAGCCTGCAATCAAAGAAACCAGCTAGCCAGCAAGCAACCACAACAGCTCAGATAGTAGTATAAAGGCAAACTATGCTTTATAAGCATTATGATTGCCTTCAATAAATTGCAAATAATTTCGACCTCATTTCGCTAGGCGTCGTCGTCTATGTTGTTGTTGTTGTTGTTGTTTTTGTTGCTGTTGTTGGTCCGCCACACGGTCACGGACGGTATTCATACATTGGCCAAAGCCCTGCCCCCGCACTGGACACCCCCCGCTGGCGTATAATAGCGCTGCGTGAAATAATTTTTTGAGTTTTAGGCAAGTCAGATTTTTATTTCTTAGCATTGGACCACGCACTGACAATTTTTGCGAGCCGCAATAAATTTTCACTGCTTTATTTCGACCACTTTTTAATTAAAATACAATCAAATGTCAAGTTTACAGCTTGCCACTAGCGCCAGCTGCATGTTGCAAGCTGCAGTCTGTTGCAGTCTGTGTCCCAAGCAAACACTTGTCATCTTGACAGGCCGAACAAAGCGTGACAGACGTGCAGCGAGCATATGAGGGGAGCGAACTCACGCACTAGACCTAACGAGGGTCATTCAAACAGTTGAGCTGCATTTGCATAGACCCCCACACACTCACACACACACACACACACACTCCGACCCAGGCTAGCCACTCCACTTGCAATGTGGGCATATATACATATATGAAACTCGAGCTGGAATATATATTTAAGTAAATGCGCGCGTGCGTGGTGGCTAACAATTGAGAAGCACTGTATACACTGTGTAAGCCTTTTGTCTGAGCCAACAATTTCTGAGTTTGGCTTTGTTTTGTTGCTGCTGCTGTTGCTGCCGCTTAGGCTGCTGTTTGTCTCTTATGTGTGTGTTTGTTGATAGTTTTGCGGCGATAAGCGCGACATGTCAGCGTCAGCGTGGCAGTGGCAGTGGCAGCGGCAACGCCAGCTTTAGATTCGAGCACAATATATTTTGTCAGCTCAAATGGTGTACATAATAGGCCAAAGATAAGATAGTAATGGCCCGGCTAAAGCGGCTCATAAATCATTGGCATGGAAATTGCTTTTCTATGATAGACAACTTGTTGTTAGCGTTGTTAGAGGCCACTTCCGCAAGGCGAAACCTGCAAACTAAGCCATTTTAAGCAGTACTTTTCACTTTCCGCTAAACACCCGACATCCGCCCAAAAGACCAAACCAGGCAACGCAAACAGTAACGGCTACATCAACGACAACAACAAAAATATAGCCAACGGGAGCAAAAAAAAAATTGTAGCATGGGGAAAAGTTCATTTTCAAAGTAAACACAAACGAAAATAAACTTATTTTCATACTCACCGGAGTTTGGTGTAATGAATGTGCAAGTTTTTTTCTGTGGTATGCGCTTCCTGCGCTAATTTTTGTATACCAAAAGTGTACTTAGAAATATGCTGTGAAAATACTCAATTTAAAACTTTAAGAAGTAATAATTTTAGATACATATACTTAACTTTGTACGGAAGCTCAAACGTCAAAAAAATTTACATAGTTTGCTAAAAAATATTTGGCCCAGGCCCCAACGAAATTAAATATAAGAGTATTGAAGGGTTTTCTTCTTAAAACTCTTTTCCGTTCAATAATAATCACATTTGCGCTTTGACTCTTTATTTCAATGTCCTTAACTGTAAAAGATAGTTTTATAATTCACTTTCGGATGATATAATGTTTCATAGTCATTTTCACTACTTTGTAAGGGCATATTATATTCGGCTACGAAAAGTTGACTTTCGTCTCTGGTTTTACTTCTTTTATTGATACATTTTTGTACGGCATTTTTATGTGCGTCGTGCGGCAGCGGTATACAAATTTCTTACGCTGTAATATGATTGATTGCCCCGTTGACCTGGAAACATAGCAAAGAGCGGCCGAACTAATAGTTACACTTAACAATGAGCCACAGCAGATTGGAGAGCAAGGAAAGCTACACAAAATGGGTCAAGCGGGGCGGCAGACCAGCCCAAAAGCCAAAAAAAAAAAAAAGAGTTGTTCGAGATCGGTGGCTGAGTGGGCGCTGCATGCCACAGATGGACTCGCAAAGGGGCAAGTGTTTTCCAGCTGGCAACCAGTTGAAGTTGCAGGGCAGTGGCCATGACGTGGCGCTATTTGGCATTTCGGCAGTCGCATAGTTGACGAAAGCGGCAAGTTAATGAGCTGCCTCCATTATTCTTAATATAACTAGAGACTTTTTCAATTTCACTTTTTTACATGCTACATACGAACAAGAAACAGACAAGCATGTCATGCTTGCTGGCTGACTGCAAAACAAAAGACCTGATCGAGCCAAACAAAGTCGAGGAGCCGAACTGAACCGATGGGGCGCATAGGTAATTAAAAAACCGTTAATATTGGAAACGCTCGTCGCTAGGTGTCAAATCAAACATAAAAGATATTATTAAGAATTCATAAAAAGTGCTCAAAATTGAAAAAATCCATCGCAACGCTGCGCAGAGAAATGTGAGAAAAACGCAGCATGCATCAACGGCTATTTAAATGCGCTGTAAAATGCAAATGAGCGGGTTGAGAGTAGACATAGAGACATAGTAGAGATAAGCAGAGATAGCTACAGATATGACAACTAATAAGCAGGGTAATGGCAATGCAACACAATAAGCCCCCTTAAATGTAGCGTTAAGTGTGTTCAGAGCCCAACAAACGGCATTAAGCCATAAAAACAGATATGGCCAAAAGAAACCTCATCATCGAAACGGAAGATTGAGCTCAAATGCATATTGATTGACGTTGAAATGTTTTAAATGGAGCACAAAACTCTAAGAGCCAGGTGCAAGTGGATGTTGCTGTTGCTTTTCTCTACTGTCTACTACTTTGTTGTTGTAGCTAATAAGTGGAAGTGAAATGAATTAGTAAACGCTTATGGGGGTCGCGACGTTGCGGCACTCAAAGAACTGTTTAGCTTCAGCCAAAGTCAAAGGCTTTTACACAAAAAAAGCAGAGAAAAAAGACCCCCGGTGCCAGTTCCAGTTCCCGATCAATGGGCCATTGAAGCAACCTCGTCGCAACGAGCCCGACGAAAATCGTAAATTTGAAATCATTGACTAAAAGCTTTTGATAAATTATTCGAAAGAGACAAGTGTTAGAGTGAAAAGGCAGTTAAACTACTACGACTACTACAACATCAATGAGCGCTAAATTGTATAAAATCGATCAATGGGGCAGCATAATTGTGTGAGAAAATATATATCACCTCCATATTGGAAAGTTTGGAGAGCAGGTTGGGCGTGTCCGCTATTCAGGCCTTTCCAAATTCTGGGGGTCAAAAGGTGTTTTTTTTTGCACAGCATTCATTTCATTCATAAAAATATTCAATCATAAATTTATTAGTTTATGGAGCTGTGCAGCGTAAAAAAACGTTGACAGTTATATGAATGTACACGTGTGGCTAAATACTCCAAACTATGCAAATCCCCGCACAAATACACTTACAATAGCATCTCTAAAAATAAAACCACACTTTTTTGATATATGACAATAATAACAATAACTCTGGCAAATCAAAGAAAAGCCCACAAAATTATTTTTGGCTCAAACAAAAGACTTTAGAAACGAACGCACAAACATAAAAATAATTGACAAATATATTAAGAGCATAAATCAAAATAGCTAATAGAGCGCGAAGAGCGCACAGCTCAAACTCTTAACTCAACGAACAACAACAACAACAACAAGATCAACAATAAAGATTCAAACGTTTTCATTGATTTTTCGCTGCCAGCGTCTGCGTCTTTGTCGACGGCAGCATCGACCAGAAATAAAACCTAGGCAGCTTTTATTATCATTTACCGCTTGTCCAACAGCCAAAAACCCAAAAAAAAATATAAACTTTTACGAATAGGTCTCGCTCTTCCAGTGTTGCCATCATGCTCTCAGCAACGGCGACTTGAACTGCGAAGCGAGCAGCGAACGCTGCTGCGGGCCAGCAACTTCTTGGACTTGCTGGCCGGGGTCCGAGCCGGGCCAGATTTAGTTCAGTTTCAAGTGTTTGTGCGTTGCGTGCGCCACAAAGCGGAGAGCGGAGATTTTGTAGCGTTTTTTATTGTCGTTGTTTTCGTTGTCGTTGTTGTCGTTGTTTTCGGCATCGTCGAATCGAGACTTCCGTAAAGTTCATTTGCCGTCGGCCGCTGCGACCAGTGCCAAATTTCGATCACGATCATTGTCGTGGGCGTCGCGATTCCTGTCGCCGAGTTAACGCGCCCGAAACGCAACGCAACGGAAACCGAAACCGCCAACGGAAGTCGGTCGGGCGATAACGACCGACGATTATTGCAGTATTTTTAATTAACGAGGCTCGACGAGCAGAAATTAGTTTTTCCAGAATTTTTAATGAGCTAAAATACGCCGCCGAATGGGAATGAAAAGTGCAAATTTATGAAATGCTGCAAGAATTTATGTATTGTATGATAAGTTGATATCACAAGTATGATGATGATATGTGTGTGAGTGTGCGCTCAACAATTGAATGCAATAAATAATGCCCATAATGGGCTAAGTTGAAGCCATGTGAGAAACTAAACCAAACAAAGTGTGAAGCTAGAAACAACAGAGAATTGTCTACCTTATCAATTTCTACATCTAAATTATTATATATACTCCAAAAAAAATATATTGTTAACACAAAAAAAGCAGCTGCTATCATCTCTATATGGATTTATTAACCTATTCAAATTGGATAAAAAATTTCCTACAACTTCAAACTGGTGAGTGCAAGTTTTTTTTTTGGCAAGTTCGTTGCCCAAGTCTTTTGTTTGTCATATGACGTTTTATACTGAACACGCGATTCCTCAGCAAAACTAAAACCTGAAATTGAAATTTTCTATAGATCTAAATAAAAATAAAAACAATATAATACAAGATATTTGATTTAAATTTAAAAAGCATTAATACCAAATGCAAACGTCACAACGGTCAACTAATCGTGAGCATAAATTTAGATTTTATCACGATCATTTTGTATTTGGAAATAACACTATGAGAAGATGCAGATCTCTGTTTACCTAGTTTCATTAATTTTCAAATAGTTTGCTTCCTTTTGTTTTAGTTATTGGCTTACTCACTGAATGCTCATGTTTTCTATTGTCAACCAAAGCTAGAAAAAAATATTTATGGCAGCAACTGCAAAGAGCGTAAGCCATTAAAAAAAAAAACACAACAAAAGTAATGATGCAGCGCACTAAAATGCATAAAAAACATTCCATTTAACTGTCATTTGTATACTTCAAATTTCTCTCTCATACAAATTCAATACTACACACATTGGTTACCTACAGCAACCTCCATAGGAAAATATGTTCAGCCATGATCACGCGCCTAGCTCGAAATAATTATACATTAATTTAGCGTATAATTAGCTAATTAGAACTGCGCAGCAAAAGCTGCCAAGCCAAAAACTGAAAAGCCATAGCTTTAATATCTTCCGGCTACACCTTTTGTGCAAAAATGCTTGCGAAAATAGAAAACAGCAAGCATGACTAAACCCTTGACATGCCGAAAAAAGCAATTAATCAAATCGGTTCGCTTAGGTTTTGGGTCTTAGTAAATAAGTATTAATGGCCTCATAATTGAAAATTTGCAACATTGCTAAAAATATATATATCGACTATAGAAGTTGGCAAATCGAACTAAAACTTGGTTGACCTGAAGTTTGTCAAACATTTGAGGGATTACTTACAATATAAAGAGAAAAGAAAAAAATGACAATGCCAAAATTCATTCCATACCATATTCATATTTTCAACACTGATGAAAAATAAAAATAGTCTGATTCATAGAGTGATTTATTCCGGAAATGAGTTCAAAAGTGTTGAAATTATATCATTTAAATCAGAACTAATAAAAGTTTTATTGACTGTGGATTAATGTATTCGATCAAGCTAATATTTTTATTGATTTACCAGTTATATCAAACAAGTTTAATTTGATTGATTTATATGATAAATACTACTTTCTCAATTCTAACTTTTGTAGAATCAAAGATAATAACAATTAACACCTAATAATTAAATGAAACGATGTCACTCAAATTAAAAACAAACAACAATCACACTTAATGTTTCAAACAAAAAAACTGATAATTTGTTGATATGCATTTATGGTTTATGAAATCAAACTGATTAATTTGGCTTTTATAGATTTTTGCAATATTTAAAATTTATAATTAATAACTGATGGCTGTCCAACAAACAAAAATTATAACGTGCTAAGGTGCCAGAGGCGGCATATGCAAATTTCTCAGTTTGTTCGGTTTCGTTCATAATTTTCTATGAAAAATGCGGCTGCTGTTGGTATTGGTGTTGTTTAGTGTTTGATGTTGTTGTTTTCTCACATAAATTTGCCGAAGGCGCAAAATTTCACTCAAATGAAACCGGAAGCGCGGTCGTCAAGTGGAATGGACTTAAATTGTTGCTCTGTCCGTCCGACAGCGGACTGAATGTTTAGTCTATCAGTGTATGTGGCAAGAAGCAGTAGCAACAATAGCAAACGAAATTTTAATATTTATATACAATGCACGCAGCACATTTTGCACTAAGTTTTTCTCACTTTCGCAGGCTTACATACTACTATCACCCATGTGTATATGTGTGTGCTGTCTTGTCTTTTTTACCACGCTCCTCATGTCAAACACTTAGTCAAAACAGCATTTGTTACGCTGCCAGTGCCAGCCACCAACGCACTGGACAGCAACAACAACTACAACAACATGGCAACAATAACAACAACCATAACAACAACAACGACAAGCAAAGTAATAACGAGCGTTATCCAAGCATCATCATTATCAACTTTTAACCATCGGTTAATGTTGTGTGCCACCGAAATGATTTAATTTTGACAGACTTTTTTTTTGTTCAAGTTTCTTTCTCGACTTTTATGTGTGGGAGTTTTTGGCTTTTAATTTAAATTTTTGTATGCTTTTTTTTTATTTGTCTATTTTGGTCATAATTTTTGTCGTCTTGCTTGTTGTTGTTGCTTGTTGTTGTTACAATTTTATTTGATATGCATTACCAACTTGGCTTTCGTCTTTGTTTATTTCTTCTGCTTCTTCTTCTTCATCTTCTTGTACAACTTCTCCTTTTTGGCATTAAGTGCTTGTAAATTGGGTCAGTGGGAAGTTACACTTCAGTCGTCGTCGACGTCGACGCGTTGTTGTAGAGTAGCTATTGATGTTGTTGTTGCTTGTACAATGTACATACAACATCGTCGTCATGTGTCATAAATTATTTGTTACTACAGTCTGAGAACTTTTGCCACAGCTGCTGTTGCTGCTTTGCCTGCTTTGATTTTCGTTGTTTTACTTTTTTTATTTATATACTTCTTCAAACCACATACTCGTTGATGCACTACAAAACAGTTTTCTATTTGTTGCTTTTTGTGGCTGTTGCCTGTTGCCGGTTTGTTGATATTTTAAGTGCTATTGTTGCGGTATAATAAATTTCATGCAATGTCGCCTCGAAACATTTATCTGACACTATCAAGCATATAATATAATTCTTTTGTAGCTAAATGAATGATTAAATACATAAACAACATTTTATGCCTCGATTGCCAAGTTCGTTGCCTAAGTCATTTGTTTACGAGATAAAGCGAGATATTTTTCAGAGCTTATAACACTTTTTGCCTGCATTTGAGATCCGGCAAGCGCAACTTCCACATCCACATTCACCGTTTGTCCGTTACAGCCAGTCAGGAAGCAATGTGCAATCTGAAGTGACTTTGGCTGTCTGCTGTCTAGACATTCTTCGATTTTTCCTGCCAGCTGCACCAACATTCAACATCCAACACCAACAACTGACAACAGCCAACAGCGAACACAGCAAGCAGCTAGAATATGATCAGCAGCAGCGATGAGTAGAACAAGTGCAACGGAGGCAGCTCTAGAGTGAAGAATATGTACATACTTACACGAGTACAACATCCATGAAAGCAATGCATTTCAGTGCTCTTTGCTTGATTTTTATTGACACAAGTCGTTAGCGGACTGCTGACTGCACGGCCTGGCACACATTTTGCATATTTTACGAGTTCGTGTCGTTGTGGTTGGTGGTTTGGTGGTTGTACGTTGTGGATTTGGATGTGCCTAAACTATGGTGAAGACAGAATCGAACGAAGGAGGCTTTTCTTGAAAATCTTATGCATAATTACTGTGGATCGTTTTTGATTTGAATTCTATGTACTGCTGGCAGCTACTGAAGCTTGAAGATTGTTTTATGTGCGCGTTAAGTTGCCAGTGATCGTCAATACCTGACACAGGGGACAGGTGACCCACTTGCTCTGTGGCACTTTTGTGGTTGTAATAAACCAATGCACACATAAATCAAGAACAGACACATTAATGTATATATGTAGCTGTGTATATATAGATTAATCATAAAGACCCCCTGCCAAATGAGTTTTCACATAAGTACACAGAGATTTCGCTTGTTAACATTAATAATAGCTTGTAATTTGCAGTTGTTTCAAAGCCCCCGTTGTTGAAAATCACTCACAGGGCGCCGCAGTACCGAGTTGTGGAGTTAAAGAAGAAGAAGAAGAAAACTAATTACAACATTTTTCACATATGTAAACATTCATTCATAATATTAAACCACACAAGCCACCATAATAATGTAAACGACGAGAAACTAAGAAACCAAAAATTCGAAACTTTACTTCAAAGATCTTCCGCGTGGTCGGGCATAAAGCTAACTCTGTTGGTTTCTCAGTGTGTTGTTAATTTTTGTTCATTAAGTCAGAAAATGGCCAAGTTTAATGTTTGACTGAGGCACAAAATTAATTAAACATTTATCAAAATCAAAGCCGCATCGCCAGACCAGGCACCAAGCAGCGCAGCGCAGATGCCTGGGACCTGTTGACATTTCAGCATTCCGTATACTTACCATATTCCACTACTATATATGTTATGATTGTCATTGTTTTGAGTTGCTCTTTGTACTGTCTTTTTTTTTGTCATTGTCTCTTTTCTTTTATTGCCTTATTAACTTTGGCTAGTCAAAGTGTGCCGCGCACTTTGAAATTGAAACTGAAATTGAGACGAATCCCGCATTAAGTTCCAAAAACTAAAACCGAACCAAATGCGATTCACATACCACAAATCTCGGTCATCCGCGACTCCAACTCTGTCTCTGGCTGGCAATGGAAGTGGACATCGACATCAGTTTGGCTGTCGCTTTTAAATGAAAAATGCTCAAAACAAAAAGTAAAAAGAAGAAACACTTTGTGTCGTTCTTTTTTATGTATAGTGGCTTTTGGGGGCCTTCGTTTTTGCCTGGCTGACGGCCTGCAAGATGGAGTTGGAGCTGGACTTGGACATTGGCGGGCATATCGTTGACTTGGCCCAGCACTTGAACTGTACTTGAGTGTTGTAAATATTTTTTAAAGCTGCTTTATTGTGTCAGGCGCTAAAGTTGAAACGAATATCGAATGCTCTCTTGCGAGAATGATAAGCAGAGCTTATTAATAATTGACGGCTGCTTTGAAGATTTCACGTAATGTTCAAGTGAATGTCAGGGTGGTCCCATCACATAATTATACCATTTACACACAATGAGTATAACATGCATAGAGGGAGAAATTCTGTCTAATTTTCCAAGCTATAATTGTTATACTTGTTACATGCAATGTCAAAAATTGACAATATCTTTCTTTGCCACAAATATTTTGTTTTTAATTTTTACTTTTTTTCGTGGCAGTCTTCGTATTGCAGTGTTGTAACTCTTATTTTTCGGGGTTTTCTTTTCGGGTTGTTTTTGGCAATTTGGGTTACATTGGCTGCTGTCTGAAAAATTATCTGGCACTTATATTCACGCTTAATTGGCATTTTTTATGAAACCCGAGCGTGCCGAAAACAAAAACAACTACAGCATTGGAAGATATTCGTGCTTCTGGGCTCCCTGGTTGTCAGTTTCTCCGCTCAGCAGTCACCGGCAATGACACTCGCACTCAAAATCCGAAGAAAAATCAATTTAATGAGCAAAACATGCAATAAATTACAATGGCACAAGGCGAAAACAATTCTGCAGTCCTGTTCTTTTGTTCCATTTTTTTTCACTTAAAAATTTGTAATAAAAATTAGGTCAGATCTGTGTTGTATTTGAGTTAAAACAGGTAGGAAATGTATTGAATTGAATTTTTTATTACTTAAAATATTTATTCATCTTCAATGACGTCAAGAACGAATTTTGAGTTTTTGCAAGATGCGAAACCTGTTTTTTTTTTATCTCGTATTTGACCTTTTGTTTATTGTTTGTACCCCTTGGTTAGCTGTTCTTAATCTTTTTAATTATTTATTTATTTTTGGCACACTCAAACACTATGTTCTGTTTCTGTTTCAGTTAGAATCCTAAGCAATATGTCAGAGTCAGCGACTTAAGCTGGATAAGCAACAATACGGCTCAGCAATAAACTGTAAGTAAGCTTAGTCCAATTCATATCACATCAATTATACGCAGAGCAATCATAGATTCCGGCTACAGTTAACGCTATCAAAATGATGGATGAGACGGGTCCATAAACTGGTTGACCTGCGTGGGGGTGTCTAATTAGAAAATTTTGAATAGATTTTAAATGCAAATCGAATCAAATTGAAACGCGCTACAAACTCGTATATTTTAATTAGTCTAATGCGTGTGGCTGACTTCTGTGCTCTTCTTGCTTGTATTTTCATTAGTTTTTATTGATTTCTATTTTGATGACGCTGTGCAGCGCGCTGTGCCAAAAAACCAGTTTCTCTGCGCGTCTTCAACCAAATCTTTCGACTGATATTAATGGATGAGTTCGTATGCTGATCGCTGCGTTATCTGACATTTTTATATACATACATTCATAGTAAGCTTACGAGAGTCGAAGAGTGCACCATTGACAAATTGTTAGACCAAAGACCTTTGAAATCATTTGGCTTAAGTCTCTTCGAGATGATAAATGGCTTTTGAATGTGGCTCGGATTATGCTTTGCGTACATCTCCGCTAAGAGTCAACACTTTGATGTGTACGAAGTCTCTTCCGTCATAGAGAATACTCAATGAATGAGTTAAGCAGCATTCAGGGAACAACAAAAAACTAAAATCAATGAATGAATACCACACATGAACTCTAATCTATGTTGTCGTTGTTGTTATATAACTGATGCTTAGTCTTAAATTGGAAATTCCATGCAAAACAAGAAGCTTAAAGCACCTGCGATAACTTGTACCGGGCTCGTCTTAGTGCGTTGCCAATGCCTCCATAAATTTGCGAGAGTGGTACATAAAAATTTGTCTCAT
Organism: Scaptomyza hsui; assembly: GCA_018152825.1. Lineage (NCBI taxonomy): Eukaryota > Metazoa > Arthropoda > Insecta > Diptera > Drosophilidae > Scaptomyza > Scaptomyza hsui. The sequence goes on along the minus strand of JAECXO010000004.1, from coordinate 2,519,730 downwards.
AAATTACAATTTGCATGCCTCTTGGCTGTTGACTGTCCAACAAGAAGCACACACACACATAGAGATACCATGTGTGTTAAACATTTCGCAATGGATTTGAAAAAATTCAGCGACCGACACGACCCTAATTGCCATTGAGTGTTGTCTCCCGGACTAACTGCTGTCAAGCATTAATTGTGCGTACAACTTTGCAACACAGCTCAATTTGCATTTGCAGAAGATGCCACATTGCAGCTGAAAACACCGTTAGACTGCGACTAGGATTCACATTCTGGGCAATTAGCCTGGCAGCCAATTCAATTGGCAGCCTTACAAATTTACGAAATGGAGCGCGCGCATAAATGTCAGTTTCGATTAGGTGTAGGCAATTAAAAGAGGCAAGCAGGCGGCGGCGGCGAGGACATTGCCTGACAGATTGACAGAGCAGCAGCTTTATTTACAGCTTAATCTGCTTTATAGCCACACGAATGCAAGATGAATGACGCTGCAGTTGCCTGTAGCGATAGCTGAGATAAAAAAAAATGGACGTAGAAAGTATTGTGAGTGACTTTCTTTTTTGCCACATGTCAACAGGTTCCCAAAAAAAGAAAACCTCCATCTGAATATCTAAATATGCAAGGCATAAACGCAGCTAAGTGATTTTTAGTCTAGAAGATATTATGTCAGATAAACATCAACGAGTTCTTTAAAAATTCTTCAACCATATGCCTTTTGTTTTCACATTTTGCTTGTTAAAGGCACACACAAAGACATTAAATATGCATATAATAACTAAGACATTATGTCTTTTATTTTTGTTAACATTTGTACACAATTTATGCAAATTCACGTATCGATTTCCATTTGGCACGAGTTCAAAGTTTCATAATTAAAGTGCACGCTGAGCGGGAAAAGTTTTGCGGTCTGTTCCAGCTACCGCAAAAGCATTATGCAAGATGAAACATGGTTAAAGATGCAAAGCACAAAAAAAAAAAAAAAAAAAACTATCAAAACAAAAACCAAAACACAACATATTTATGGCTAAAAACAGGCATTGTTTTTGTTGATATTAGTCAAGCTGCTCAGCCATTGGTCCACTGAATGTTGGCTCATTAGCATGTTTGGCACACGCCCCTTCGCAGCACACGCCCCTATAGGCTTGCGCTTAGTTTTGGCTAGCTTCAAATGATAATAGCCAACAACGACTAACAGCAACAACAACGTTCGATTGAGTTATCTGGCTTAGATTGTAGCCTAAGCATTGAGCGCTTGTGTTTTTTCGTAGTCGGGTCGCTTTGGCAATAAATCAAAATTATTATCCACACATTTGACTTTTTAAGGCTACGTAGTATGTATGCTTTGCATCCATTTATGGCACAAACACACACACACACACACACACACACACACACACAGCTGCCTTGGTTCCTGGTTAAATCCGTTAGCGACAGCCAGAGAAACGGCCTTTAAAAGAATGCCATATAGTCACTACTAGCTTATAGCCACTGTCGGGGAAACGGTGGCGCTGTATTATCTAGCGAACGCAATCTACAGACTCTTAGAGCCAGACTCCCGACATCAACTCCACATTTGAATATGACGCACGAGTGCGCCGCATGTCCAACTAGGGTGTGTGCCCGTGTGTCCGTGTCCGTGTCCGAGATTGCGACTGCAACTGCGAACTGCCGTCGGCCACATTCGGTTTTGACTTGTAGGGGCAAGCTTGATTTTCGATGTGCGATAAGAAATTTATAGTTTCGGTTTAAAAGACATTAGAGTGTAATATATTTAGAGTTTGGCTTCGTTCAATATATCTTGTATCTGAAAGAGGCTCGCTTTTGCCTTTGTTACTAACGCTGGCTGCCTTGTGGGTGTGTAAACCAGGCACACGAGTACTAAAGATATGCAAATATTTGCATGCCCAATACAAACGACTTAGGCAACGAACTCGCTCTGTGACTCGACAAGTCATCGGCCTGTCATAAAGTTATGCCACAGAGCTCGAGTGCCCCAAGTATTGTTGTATTTGCATGCAATTAAAATTAGAATCACATGAATGTTTTACATAATTGTTGTTGTACAACGAAAACATTTTTGATGTGAATATTTGATTAATTTGAAGTCGTTTAAACATATTTAAATACAGATTTTATAGCCAGAAACTCAATTTATTCGCCATGTACATATGTTAAACACAACTTTTAATACAATATTCAAAGCCGGCTTTTAATTAGCTTGTGGAATCTATAAATCCCAAGAGCTCCCATATGCATCTGCATATGTTATTGCTTATTAATGAGATACCAGATTTGTTTTTTGGTAAATATGTGCCTTTATTTAGTACGTATGCTCATAAGTAGCTTTTGGAGCAACAACAACAACAACAACAACTCTTGCAAATTCATTTCTATGCAAATTTCTAGTTTCCATTTCGGTTCTCCCTGCGAGTTTCACTTTCAGCTTGCGCTTTTTGGGCTTTTGTCACATTTTTAGTGACGGTGCTTTGTCTACCACTGTCCCATATGCATCTGTAGGCTTTACTTGTGCTTTTTACGTTAGTTGCTTTTTTTCCATTGTCTTTCGTAGTTGAAATTGTGTTTTATATGGCAAAATGCAATTTGTGCAACTTGCAACAAACGCGACAAACAGCAACAACAAATAGCATCCTTTGCTATACTATATTGAAAGTGAAGTCTCTTAGCATATTTGTAGTTGTCGCTGTTGTTGTTGTTTTTGTTGTTTTACTCTGTAAAAATTTGCATTTTTGTGCACAGCTGCTTTTCTTCACTTGCTGCAAGCGTTGTTGTTTTTGTTGTTGTTGTTGTTGTTGTCTTCTATTGCATTAATTTTGGCTTCTTGACGACGTAGACGCTTATATGGCTGGTTGGATGCCGTTGCATGCTGTCTCTTTGGTTGTTTTCTGGTTAGGTTTTGGGCTTATATTGTAGGCTCATGTACACAGAGCATTTGTCGTTGTTGCCACATTCTGCCATTCAGGCGCTTTGTAATTAATGGTTAATTAATTGAAACGAAGTAGCTGACAATCTTAATGATCCGTAATTTGTTATTATGGTAATTTATACAAGCACACAGCAGCAGCTAAGGCAGCCAATGCCCACCAGCAACAACAACAACACCAACACAATGAAGACTTTGTTGCTGCTCTGCTGTTGTCTTGTAAGACATATACAACGAGTACAAATAAAAATTCATTAGCTTCTGAGCCATGGCTTAGTTTGACGACAGAGACAATTGTCTAATTGCAGTCACGAGCAATTTATGTAGTTTGTTTAACCATTTGTTATATGTGCACTATAACTAAATGACCAAGCTGCTAAATGTATTTGGTATGGGACGCCCACACAGCATATTTCCCTAAAAGCCAGGCTAGTCCAATAAATTGTACTTGGCTTAGGCAAAATAATGTCAGAGTCAACAGACTGCTGTCTGGAATCAATCTCTCTGCCCCCTTCCTGGAAGATGCGCACGACTAGCAAACAACAGCAGCAGCAGCAGAAACAATCGCAACAACAATAACAACAAAGCAAACAGTCTGTCGCAAAGCACAAAAATTTGCATCTTGACGAATTTAATGATGATGATGAAAAAGACGCAACAAACATTTTGATCGACCCACAAGACGAGGCAGCCTCAAGGAGCGCACAGAGAGACAACACACGATATTGCCATAGAGTGGGAGTGTTGCTGCTGTTGATGTTGCTGTTGTTGTTACTGTGCCTGTTTGCTATTCGGGTACAACGGCAACAACAGCAACCAAATTTATGAAGATGCCTTTTGGGTGGCATTACGGAATGTTTGACGTTGCTGTCGCATGTCAAGTGTTGTTTGTGTGTGTTGTGTGTGTGTGTGTGTGAAAATATTTTCATTGCACTTTGACATGACAGCAAACAAATTACTAGACACATACACAAACACTCACACCGATAGAGGATCACAAACACACATACACACACTCACACACCTACAATGGAAACAGTTAAATGGCTTTAATGAATGGCAGCCTTCAAAGTGAATACATGGGATCGTCATAGAGCGCCCACCCTTTGTGTCTAACTTGGAGTTTGGCGTTGGAGTCGATGTTGGAGTCTTGGAGTTTTGTGCTGATTAGCCAGAATTCCTGGCGTGCTGTGCTGTGCTGTGCTGTGCTGCTCTGACCTGCTCTTTTGTTTAGCTGCCAAGTGGCGCCTGCAGCAATCACGTCACAGACACACCAAACCAACAACAACCACAATATAGTCTTGGGCTTATTGTTACTATTTGCTTTGATTGTTGGCCAAACTCACGATTTGGTTTCAATGTCTTTCAGCTCGTTTGCCAAAATCAATAAAGTTATCATGCTTCTTTTTCTTCTGGCAGAGGCGTCTTAATCGTCAAACTTATTATATATATTTTATATACATGTATGTGCGAGTAACTGTATTCAATACTGATGGCATTTGAAAGCAGCAAATTAAGTTAGTGCCTAGACAAGCTGTCAAAACTGTGTCTTGGCTTGGGTTAACGCCCACCCAAAAAAAACTCAATTAACATGTCACGTTTGGGCAATGAATGCAGTTTTGGTTTCTCATTATTATGTCGCCAGTCAAAAGCAATTGAAAGTAAAACAGCAACAACAGCAACAATAAAAACAACAACGATAACAACTGACAACAACAACAACAACTGATCTGAACAAATTCGTGAGCTACCGTTTTGCAATACTTTAGAACGATATACAAGAAGGACAACAACAAAAAATTAACTTGTTAAAATGCAAATTTTTGACTTGAGGCGTTTTTGTTTTTTTGGCAGTCGCCTTATGAACCTATTGCCGGTTGGCATTGGAACCAGACCATTAACTGCCTTATTGATTTTGATTAATGTCTGCCGATTTTTAAAGCCACGAATCAGGGGCTGGGTCGCAAAAAAGTTCAAGCTAACTGGCTTTAATTAATACATTAATCACATTGCTCCAAGCAACATAAAGAATATGTTGCTCTTGTTGCTGTGAAAGCGAGCAGGCTCAGTTTTCACCTGGCCAGCAATCCTTGCGAGTGTGGGCAACCAAGATGGACATGTTCTGATACAAGTTTCATAGCAAATTCGAAATTTATCATGGCATGATGCTGTGGTCCATGTCAACATCACTCACAACAGCAGCAGCACCCACAAACAAGGCCAACTGTACCGGCAACATTGCATTCGTTTGGCCTTATTTGGCGAGCAGTCTTTATGCAGATTTGCTTGTGTGGGTGGCCAAAGCGACACTTTCTTCTTACCAATTGCACATTTGCATTTAATCAACTCGACACGAAAATGTTTGAATTGTGTTTTATGATTGCTCTCAGAGTAAACATATTATTTTTAATATTGTTTGTCATAACGAAGATGTTGCATCTACAAAACAGCAGTAGCTGTAGCAACAGCAGCAACTGCAATTGGCAGTTGACAACAGCAATGGACAACGGGCCAATCAGCCACATCTTCGTTTGCCGTGGTGCAGACGCAGTTGCTTTTAAGGCTTTGTCATTAATCATATAGAATTGAAATGCGCCGCGTGTACATCACACGGCGATGTTGTTATTGTTGTTGTTGTTGTTGCTCTTGTTGTTGCCTGTGTTTGGAGCTTCCAACATGCAGCGCCCATTTAGAGTTTGCCATTTTTGCGCATTTTAATCATGCTTGTCTCGCCTCAAGTTATTTGGCTTTATACGTTTGCTTATGCCAAAGATCTGCGAGCTCTGATAAAGCGCTGCCGACGCGTCTACAACAACGGTTGTTGTCTATGCTGCCTTTGCCGCCAACGCTGGCGTACAGTGGTCAAAATGATTAATACATCTTGATGCTATTTGGTTTGTAACGCAAGCCAATAAAAACGTTTCTTTTTGATTGACAATGGCAACCAAAGTTTTGAGATGCTGTCCGGTGATTACTTCATTAGGCGGTTCCCAGTTCGAAAGTTGTTGGTTGTTACCGGCGAAAAGACCATTTGATTCAATTATACATTTGCATGCAATTGAAACATAAGCCGCTGCTGCTGCTGCTGCTGCAACAGCAACTGACCAGCTGTGCCCCATCCGCTTATCAACCTGTCCGACAATTGGTCAATTGGTCAACAGCAGCAATCTGGCTACAACTATTGCCGTTACGCGCATTTGGCCGGTTGGGGCAGTAGCCTTTCAGTCAGGTTGGTGGGCGATAATTATCTGGTGAAAAATGATCGACTCGCTTATTGCATGGTGCAGAGCAGTCTCACTTCGCTAACGATGCACATTTGCATTTAGCCACAAAATATATATTCAAGCAAAGAAGAAAAAACGTCAATAAAATATGTGTAAATTTGCAGCTGCGTTTTCATGACCTCCCATATGTTTATGATGCGTTTAACGAGTATTCACATTATTGAGTTTATTTAATGGACAATTTGGTAATATACTTGTAAAAAGTATAAGTATTTGACTGTCTAGTAAGGAGCTTATGAACATAATATTTAAGATTACGTATACGCATACCTTCAACATATAAAACATCACAATACCCAGCTAACACCAGTATTATAATGGAATATATTATTTATAGCTTGTGGCCAACTCTCGGCTTTGCTTATTTGGCAGACAAGCTATCGTTTTAATGATCTTAAGAGATGCAACCATATATGGTCATTATTTAACATAAAGCCTCAACTACTTAAAGTTGTGCACATTTATCTCTATTCAGGTGTATCAATAAATATTCTATTATCGACAAGTGAACATACAAATCCAAAGATATTTTCACTGATGGCTCCATTTTAGCCAATCGAAGTGCAATTTGATTGCGCTACGTGAGTCAACTTGTTGCTTGTTACAAATTCTCGTCGTTTGTCTGGATCTACAGGTTTCTATTTCTCTTTTCTGTGCATTGTCTTCTTTATCGGTTTCTTTCTTTGGCAATTTCGCTACAATTGTTGAATTATTTTAATTGATTGCGCTGGGGATGGGGACTGGTTTTTTCATAGGAGGCATGTCTGTAAACGGCATCTGTACGCATTTTGCCATTTTGCCATGGCTGTTGCCTATTGGTAATTGAAACTTGTTAGTGAAGACATTAAAAAATCGTTTAGCACGGAATTTAGGTTAAAAATGCGTGGAAAATCGTGAAAAAATCATCGTTGCTGCACACTAAAATCCATAAACCAGAAAATGCGATCAAACAGTCAAACACTAACTAGAAAGAGAAGCAGAAGAGCTAAAGTGTGTGGTTTTAAAGGCAAGCTTGTTGCGCGACACGTCGCCCCAAAAGGGTAAAGAGTTGGACAGTGTGGGGAAAAAATTGTGTAACCACTGTATAAAAATTCCTGCACACAAACTAATCTCGGCAGCAGCGGTATCTTTTTGACTACCGCATTTTATTTTTAATTTTTTTTTATTTTTTTTCCTTTTTATTTGACGCCTGCTATGATGGGTCGCAAGATGGCGAATGGATGCTAATCATGCCTCGGCCATGTACACCAAAGAAATTGTGCCGAAAACTTTATAATTTTTGTGTTGCTGTGCTCTTTGCATACTTCAATAAATTTCCCTGGCAAAGCCAGACAATATATTTTCAGAGCCAAGACTTAACTGCATGTCAAATAGCACACGATGCGGACCTGTATGTGTAAATAAATATGCCAAAATTTCGTTTAATTAAAAAAAATTATTGGCGCATTTTTATTTATGGCCCATAATCGAAAAGTTCCCTCCCCCTCCCCCTATCGGTAACTGGAAGCAACATGAACAAGTTGAAAAACGAATTTCAACACACCGAACATGAGATACCTTTAGCAGCTGGTTTATTTTTATGGCTCATTAATATGTTTGTAATAAACATTTGATTTGAGCTTGATTTTTTTATATCGTGTATTTTTATATAGCTGCCAGTAAACGGGATCAATTGATTGCTACAACTTTTGAAATTTAATAAGATTTCGAAATTAATTTAATGAAATGTAATAAAAAATAAAATAAAAAATAAAAACGACAGTTTCAGTAGCACAATTCGTTACCAATTTTCCTTAATTTGCATTAAAGTTAATGTACCCTTAGCTGTAGTTAAGGCAACCTATCATGCTATCATGTTTTTTAAATGAAGCCGCTGCGGGCTGTTTGCATTGGCCAAAATGCGCTAACAATTTCTACGATTACGATTGCAATTGCTTTGCAGCAGTTGGAGTCGGAGGCTTCATCTCAGTTTCAGTCTCAGTCAGAGTTGGTGGCGGCAACATGCATCTTCATCTTGACTCATGATGCATGTGCTGGGCACATGCACGTACATGATTGGCCGCCAGGCAGCCGATCAGCCAGTTATGTCTGGATGTGCTATATGTTTGTATGCATGTATTTTTGCACGTTCCAGACGCGCGGCTGACTGGCAATAAACTTTCTTTTTGTTTGAGGCCGCAGCCGAAAAATAATAACAATAATCGTGGCCAAATTAGTCAATATTTGCGCCCCAAAACGCTCAAGCTCAAGCTTATTATTTTATTTACTATTTTTTATGAATTTTTTATTACTAAACAGAAATTTTTACTGGTTATCCTCCCTCTCTTAGGATCACTCAGCATCTCACTCACACGTTCTCTTTTAACCATAAAATATGTATAAAGTAATTTTTGAATTTAAACATCATGATTAACTAAACTACCGAGCAGCAGCCAGAAAGCCAGGCAAGGCAGGCAAATGACTACAAATGATTACGCATTTGACCAAAGCCGCAAAACTTTTTACATTGTAATTTTTTTTCTTTTATTTTGGTGAAATTTTAGAGGCAGCCTTTGCCTTCTATGGCCGGTCAGATGGAGCAGCCGATAAGCCGATGAAAAACACTGAAAACGAGCTCACTTCAAGTGCTTAAAATGCAGACTGCAGACTGTAGACTGCAGACTGCAGACTTGCCGATCGTTTGCTTTGTGGCTTTGGCAAATGGCCTGCACTTGTTGTTTTTCCTGGTCTTGTTGTTGTTGCTTTCATTCAGGCTCTAATGGGTCGTGTCTTTGTCTGCCGCTGCCGCACTTTAATGTCTTTGGAGATCAGGTGTTGATGCTGCTGCTGCTGATGCTGATGCGGTCTCAACTAAGCATTTCAAAGACTTGGGCTCTACATTGCAGTTGATTTCTGCGTAGATTGTTGCACTTAAATGTTCCTAGCAACAGCATCTGAAATATTTATACCATGGCATTTTCTCTTCGCATTGCCCTTATCTAAACTATGCGCTAGCTCTTTCTCTCTCTCTTCGCTGTGTGTGTGTGTGTGTGTGTGCTGTATGCAAATTTGTTAAGTCATTTCTGTTTGTGGTTCTCACGCTGCCACATTGGCCAGACCTCCAAATGGCGTCCATTTTTCTCCAACATGCAGACCCCAACATAATTTATAAAAGCCAAAAACTCAAAAAGCAAATCAATTGACAATTTGAACATTTAGTACTTGCAGCACGACTTTGACGGGGCAGCCACAACAACAACAACAACAAACACATGAGCACAACCGATCAAAATCGCTATCCAATATCCCAATCGCAAATCGTTGCAGCAGGCAAAGCTGCACGCAAGCTGTCAATTTGATTTCGATTATTCGATTCGATCTCAGACTGACCGAATAGGTTTCTAATCAAGACGGCAGCACCCTCAAGCTTCAGCTTCAGTTTCAGCTTGTTTTTTTTTTTGGCAACAGCAACTTGTTGCTGTTGGCTGTTCTAAATGGCCCGTACGGCTTGTTATTCGGCTCGCAGAATCTATGCAAATGAAACAACAACGAAACAAAATAAAAGCAACGTGTCAGAGCGTCAGGTTTGGGTTTTTAGCCAAAGTCCAAGTGCGGCTTCAAGAGATTTACGAGCCGAGCGCGCCAAATGTGTTTACACTTTGTCACCCTTCTGTCAGTTTGATTTATTTGTTTGCAGATAGCCAGGCAAAAAGCTAAAGTAGCTGACCAAATTAAAATGCAAGTGTATTGCTGGAATGCACGTCGCGAGTTAAGTGAGCCGAGTGCAAGGAATGGGCGAATGAATGACTGATTGACTTATGCAGCCAGCTGACAAGTGGCTTAAATAAATTAATGTACACAAACATGTCCCCAAAGAGTGCAAAAGAAACGGTTTACTAATCAAAGGCGTGGTTGGTAATACAAAAACTAACTTCTCTTACTTTGGGTTCTTTCTCAGATTTTGCTTAGTTCTTGTATAAATCATTTTCATCTCTTTTTTATTACAGCTTACCAACACTAAGAAATATTTTAACTACCCAGCACTGAAGAAATACTATTTGCGCACTGGAAATACACGTCCAACAAATGATTGGCACTGAGGATATGTCCACATCGACTGGCATGGATATAAGTGAATCCTTTCGTGCCGAGGATCTCTCTAAGACGGATTTCTTCGATTTTGTCACAGCGCCGGACATGGGCATTGGCATCGGTGTCGGTGTGGATGTCGGTGTTGGCGTCAGCCTGCAGCAACAGCACCACCACCAACAACAGCCGCACAGTCACAACCACAACCACAGCCAAGGTCACCAACCAACAACATCACAAACGCCACAGCAGGCGATCTGCGGTGGCGCTGCAAGAACCACCAGCAGCATGACACACGATGTTGTCGAGGGTGTTGTGCCCGTCGGCAATCGCAATGGCAGCAGCAGCAATGGCGGCGATCCCACGTTACAGGGCTACGAGGTGAGTATCCCAAAATCAAATGATGGAAATGTGAATTTCTGTTTAACTCAATGCCCTTTCCTTTGCTTTGTTGTCCTTGCAGTTTTGGCACCAGGACAAGGACAGCAGTCGCCTGGACTCCAGCTCCATCTTCGAGGACCTCGATCGATATTGCTGGCAACAGCAGCCGATCACAGCCAGCGCAACGACAACAGCAGCCAATGCCAGCAATGTTCGATGTAGCAACCAGCCAAGTCCTACATCCCCACAAGCCCATCCACATTCACATCAGCAGCAGCAGCAGCAACAGCAGCAACAACAGCCCAATGCCAGCAGCTCATCGAGTGCAGCGGGCAGCAGCAGTGACACCATTAGTAGCCTGGACACCACGGATGGCCAGATCTACACACTGACAGTATTAAATGGCGGTGAGCCTTGGCTAAAGCGTGGCGAGACGGAACAGTTGCCCAGCACACTGGATTTAGATAGTTTGCTGGGCAGCTTTCCGGGTTATATCAAGTCGGAGTATCCGTACGATGACAGCGGTTTCAGCACGGATGGCAAGGATGTGATTGTCAGTGGTGCGGATGCCAACGGCCTCAGCAGTATTTCCCAATCTCAACAGCATGGACAGACGCTACCCTCGCTGGTCACGGCCATCTCCATTGCGGGTGGCGGTGTCAACGATCTGGGCCAGCAGCTGGCACAGTTCCAGAACAACAACAACGATTGGCACATGGCCGATCACAATGCGGAAGTGGAGCAGAATAGCGCGGAATCCCTGCTGCGCAGTGCACTTCAGGGCAAAGGCTATGCAAAGGGGCTGCACATGCAAAACGGTCTCACGCTGCCCTTGGTCAAGGACGATGAGATGAGAAGGTTACTCTTCACGCCCGACGATGCTGCAGATGCTCTGGGCTTTGCGGACTCCACGCTGAGCACGGCGCAAATGTTTGAGGATGCGCAGGCCATGAGTCATGCGGCGGGGGCTGGACACATGTCCACCGCGAATCATGGCCAGCATGGCGGCAATGCTGGCGGCATCATTGTGGATGATATGTTCCTGTCGCTGGAGAATGCCTTCAGCGATGACTTCGAGAAGATCAAGCGCATTGCCAACGAGGTGCAGCAGTTCTGCAGCACACCCACCACACCTGGAGACTACACCAGCAACGATGTGCTCATGCAAATCTCACCCGGCGGCGCCGCAACAACAACAGCAGCGACGACAACAACTGCCACACAGCTGCAACCCTTGCAACAGCCAGCACCTCCGCCGCAGCCTCTCAAGCCAGAGGTGTCCACATCGACAACGGGTGGGGGGACAGGAGGTCGTCTGGGTGGTGTTAGCAAGCCCAAGAAGCAGTACAAGCGCAGCAGCAGCAGCGCCAACAACAACAACAACAATAATCCTAATGTTGCCAACAACAACAACAGCAGCAACAACAGTGTTCTTGGCGTGGTCATTGGCAACGGAGGCAGTTCTTCCTCCAGCGGCAGCGCCAGCAGCAGCAGCAATAGTCCACCAGCCAATTGCAATGCGAGCGGAGGCTCGACAAGCGGAGGGGGAAGCAGTGGAGGGGGACAGCGGAAGGAGCGTTCCCTGCACTATTGCTCCATCTGCTCGAAGGGCTTCAAGGACAAGTATTCGGTGAATGTGCACATACGAACGCATACGGGCGAGAAACCGTTTGCATGCTCGCTGTGCGGCAAGAGTTTCCGGCAGAAGGCGCACCTGGCCAAGCACTATCAGACGCACATGACCCAGAAGAACAATGGCAACCTGATCAAAGGCGGCTCGGCCAAGCATCAACGTGGTGGCAACAACAACTCAGCGGCGAGTCTGGGGCAACAGCAACAGCGACAACTCAGCGCGGTGGCAACCGCAGTGGCAGCTGTGGCAAGTCCCAGTATAATGAGTGCTGGCGTCGTGCTGAGTGGGCCAAATACGCCGCCTGGAGTCTTACCGCCTGCAAATGGTCTGCTTGCGAACCGGTAGTGTTTGAAGCGACCTTGGCTTCTTCTATGTTCAGGCTATGTTCAACAACAACCAACATGAACCGTAAACTATTTCTTGTTCCTTACTTACAAAAAAAGATAAATACATATATGATTACTACTTGAATACTCTTCGTCATTGATGAATTCCTATCTCAGCTTTCTGTGCAATTCCTATATACATATCACAAACATACATCAAGACAGAACCACACTATAAATTCCAAATAAAAATACTCAACTTTTTACTACACACAAATTAATTTTAAATGTGCCAAATTTAAAGCAAAATAATATTAATTAATTAAACAAACGAATACAAGTTAAAACGAAGCTAATAAGCAAAATTACGAGTGGTGATATCAAAATGAGGCCAAACGCTTCCTTGCATATACAACAAAAAAGAAATTAAACTATGAACTCACCAACATTTTCTTTAAATAATATAAACATAAACTTAAAAGTAAATAAAATAGTTTTCAAAAAGCGTTTCCTGTACATTTAAAGTATTTCATTTTAGTTGCTTTGCCCAAATGTAAATACGACTTATTTTAAGATGCAGACAGAAAGAGCCAGTTAACAGAACGATTTTGAACACTTCACTTAAAATTAGTACAGACAAAAAAAAGTAAGTCCTTGAGCTGAATAGTCAGCAAGAAAGTAAACCTTAGAAATTCGAATTTATAACTTCTTTTCAAGGATCTCTATTAATAGTTCAGGCACAAGTAATGGGTTCTTAATTTCTTATCACCTAATCAATAATACTCACGCTTTTAATTACTCTGAGAAGTGTTCAAGTTACAGAGCATTGCACTTGCCATTATTTTTGTATTTGATATAGAAATCGATTACTTTAAACTACCTTAAAAACAACACAATTTATTTTTCCATAGTAAAAACATTTTCTTAAACTCGCCGCTGTGTGAATCGCAAATTGTATGTACTATAAATAAAATGAGCTATAATTGTTTCTAAGTCTAAGATAAGTAAAACAAATTTATTAACTACGGATAGTTCATGTTAATGTTAATTAAACTGCCAATTATTATGTGATAGTTTTAATACAAGTTTAATTTTTTTGGTGTTTGGGTTACGTTACATTTATATTGTTATATATATACTGTGAACTTTGCAATATTCTCTAATTTATTGAATTTAGTTTATGTACATAATAAAGTTACATTATAAGCCCTTGTTTATACACACACACACCGACACACCAACACACACATATTGCGCATAAAATTTAATTTGTAGTTAAATGTTTTGTTAGTTATTATTTATGCAAGCGGAAAACAAAAGAGAATTAAATCCAACTACCCATTAGCAGTTAAGTCTTACATTAAACATTTAAGTATTGCAAGCATTAAACATAAACAATAAAGAAGAATAAAAAGTTTTATTGACAATTAAATAAAATATCTAATTCCTGGCCATACCAAAAATAGGTGAACTAACATCAAAGTCTGTAAAACTAAGCATTGGCATTGTGTTAATTAGTTTTAACGGCTGCCCCGTCCGTTACATGCCCAAGGCTGGACGAAGATCATCACGGGGCATATAAATAATTTTCTCCAATAAAGGAAGCGCATTAAAGCGCATGCAGCTGTGCATGTCAACAACAACAAAAACAGCAGTGACTACTACAACTACTGCAACAACGGCTGCAACATTACACAGGCGGCACTTGTCAGTCAAAATCAAAGTGCGCAGCTACCGCTGCATTAACAGCATCATCAACGAGAGTGGGGTAGAAGGGAGGGGGCACGGAGTCGCAAATGCGTGCCGCATGCGCCAACAGCCCGCAAAACATCAGTGCAGATTAGAGAAAATGTTTTACTCGAAGCATCTTGGCCAGATCGGGGCATCATCGGGCAACAAACGGCTGCACTCGGCACAGTGAGCGGCAAAGTCATTTGAGATCGAAACATGTCGATTAGGGAATTTCAAGAGGCGCCAGTTACCTGAGCGCAGGTGGCTCACATCATCCTCGTCGTTGTCGTGGTCGTGGCACCTTGGGGGACCGGCAGCCGCATCCACAATGAACAAGCATCTTAATTGCATTTGATGAACTTTGAGCCAAAGTCTCCTGCCACATGAACATTTGCTCAACCAAGTTATGGAACAGGAGAGCAAGGAGGGCGGACGTTGTACAACTTTCTGACAAATTAATATCTAAAAGCTGTTTGGGCAAATATTTGTTCAAACAACCAATTTTTTTTTTCTTTTTGTAAATTGAAAGCAAAAGTGAGACTCAAAAGAGGCAAGAAAAAACAAGTCAGAAGGCTCTAGTCGACATTTCCCGACTAGGAGATACCCTGAACCCTGTACATAAGTTTCTAAAACAAATTTCACATTTTCCAAATTTAAGAATTTACTGTTATCGATCACATGTGTATATCGGAAATGGAAAGAGTTATGGAAAATCGGACACAAAATTGCACTGCCTAGGACTTAGGTAAGCTTATGTTAAAAATCTGAAGTCTCTAGGTCTTATAAATTCTGAAATCGACGCATTTATACATCCAGACAGACAGACGGACATGGCTATATCGACTCGGCTTTTGGTGCTGATCAAGCATATATATACTTTATAGGGTCGAAGATGCTTCCTTCTGCCTGTTACTTACTTTTGCACAAAACCATTATAACCTTTTTACCCATTTTATGGGTTCAGGGTATAAAAAATTGAATGTATTAATATATCTTTTCGAATTAAATGAAGTGGATAACATTTTTATTTTCTTAGCAACTTTTGAGTTTGTTTGCTTCTGCGCTGCTTTCTTATACTAAGCCAGTTTGAAAACAGTTCAAGTAGCCAAACTGATGTAGAAAAAATCACCATAAAACCATAGCCATACCAAACGTATTGCAAATCCTGCAAATGCATAGAGCGGAACTCTCTGTGTCCACTTAAATCCATGAAACGCAGTTCACCTGCTTCAACCAGCTCTGAAAAGCCTTTCGAGGTCCAATATTGAAACAAGCCCGTTGCAGATAGTTCAAGAATCAGATGTAATATAGGTTGTTTAAATATGGAATTTTCACGCACTGGAAATCCAAGGGGCACATTCTTAAAGAAACAGAAATCATCTCGCATCCGAAACAGAGGCTTGCTAAATATTTTCTGCTGCTCGTTGATGACAACCCACTTGGTTGTGGTCATCATGTACCCATATTCCGTATTGAAGGAGTCACGCATGCTTATAAATTTTCCAAAACTGGGCTCGACCAGAAACATGCGTTCGTATTTGCGAAACTCCTTCAAGCGTCCAATAAGCTCATTGTACTCCGACTCCCAGGCAACGACTTTTACATTGGAGGCCAACACATCATCGTAGCTTCGATAGGGCAGCACCTTGGGAGTACTGGTCACATAGGCGGAGAAGTATGAATTGTACCAGGCAGTCAGCAGAAAACCCAATATGCAGATCTGTATATATGTGGCACGCACATGGATCGATGCACAGCGAACCTCATGAAAGGACTGTCCCAGAGCTCCCCTCAGGCAGTTGTCATGCAGTAAGAACTCATACAGCTGCAAATCATAGCCGTTGTGTGTGAGAACCGCTGAGAGAGTAATAGAAATAACCACCAAGGCAGCGATTGTTAGCAAAAATGCTTGCAGCTGAAAGACATTCAAATAATACATGGCAGGTGGCACATCCGGCTCGACGGGCAGCATTAAGCACCAATGCAATTGCTCGTAGGGATACGTAAAGGTTCTCATGTTCAGGAGGTAGGGAAATGTGACAGCCATGGATATATCCACGGTGCCATTGAGTACGGCAGTCACTAGTTCCGCGGAAGGAACCAAATCATTTGGCTTGGCCAGACGGGGCTGCGTTAAGGTGCAATTAAATCTCTGCTGAAAGACATCCATAAAGTGACCCAATGTGCCCTGATAGACGATATTTCCCTGTTTATCATAGTAGATAATAATGCGAGGCGTGGAGCCACCAATGATAATGGGCACACTATAGCCATGGAAATTGTTAAGACGATCTGGATAGATTGCTGAGTTGGCTTTATAGATGCGTTGCTCTAGTCGAAAGCTTGGAAAAGGCTGATAGCTATATAATGTGTGAGTTGTCTAGAAAAAAGTTAACTTTTTAGATTAAAATAATAATAATATTATTCTTGTTCTTGCCTTATAGTCCACGAATATGGCCAACACATTTAACAGCCTCAGTTTCCAGCAATATGTGAACAACTTGAATAGAAATATATCATGTACCTCACTTATTTGCACCAAAAACACTATACGTGAAGTTGTCATAAGTCGCAAATTGCCAATCAAAGCCTTAATTAAAATCTCGTTCTCTTCAAACTCTGCTCCAATCAAAAACACCAACGACAACACATGATTGCTTTCTTTTTCATACAAAAAATAATTAACACTTTCATCAAATTGCATAACAGAAGTCTGCAAACTATCCATAAGACTTTTAACAAAACACTTTTCCTCTGTGTCCGATTGAAATTTGTCCGAATAAGTAAAATTCTGATATTTCATAAGCAATAAATAGTGGAAGTTATCTTGATTTTTTATGCTCTTCAGCAGTTGCAACACAGCCGAACTATTTGCTTCAACTGTTGTTCTCATAATCAACAGCAGTATAAAGAATATAATGCAAGGACGATCCATGGTGGACATTGACGAATAACTAACTGACACTGATTAATGTCACTGCTTTTTTAAAGGGTTGCTAATGAATGTGTTGGACAGGCCAATAAAAAAGTCAAATTAGCGCTTAACAAGCTTTGCACGAAACGCAAAACAAGTGCCAAGGGATGCGACAATTAAAAGGAAGTGATTTGTGACAGTAGCGTACTAGTAGCTGAAAGGTGTCATAATGGCATAAGTCAACCACAATCATATAATTATAACGTTGTCCTATAGAAAGCGGAGAAGATATATTTTTATTGTTGGTGTAACTTTAATAAATAAATCTTAAGCCTTTTCGTAAATACCTCCATAATTGCCTTTGCCGAAACCATAATTGCTCCAGAATAAATACTGCAGTTGCCAGAGTCATCATAAAACCAGCACCCATTAGAATGTAGTCCAGATCCATCAGCTGCATGGCACGGAACTCATTTGGCTGGCCAAAATCGACCAAACGCAATTTGCCCGCTTTAATCATTTCACTAAAGGCCATGTCACGCCAATAGGCCATAAGGCCAGTGGCAGTTACCTCGCCTATTAGACGATCTAATGGTTCCCTAAACACAGAATTCTCTGCGATGGCAAACACAATTGGCACGCCCCGAATTAAACAAAGATTCTCGCGCAACGTAAACAAAATTGAACTGAAAAATTTCTGCTGTTGCTTGATTATGTTCCATTTCTCTAGTGGCATCACATAGCCGTAGTCAGGGTTGAATGAATCACGCATCTCCAGAAACTTCTCATAGTCCGGCTCGATCTTGAATATGGCTTCATACTTTTTCATCTTTTTGTCTAACATGATCATCGTCTGATACTCTGAAGCCCAGACCAACACTTTAAGTTTTGAGTTCAACATGTTGTCGTAGCTATTAAATGGTTTTTGCCTTGGACTGCTGGTGATATATGCCGAGAAGAAGGAGTTGTACCAGGCAGTGAGCAGGATGCCAAAAACACAAATCTTTAGGTAAATGCCACGCACCAAAAGGGGCGCCCCAAATACCTCACAGAAGGACTGTCCCAGCACTCCTCTCAGGCAGCTCTCATGCAAGAAAAATTCATATAATTGCACATTATAGCCATGAAGCCTCAAGCTAAAGGACAACAGTGCCGAGATTAAACCCAAGGACAGAAGTACTATCAGAAAGGTATTCAAATCTATAACGCGTGTGTAGAGTTCGCTGACGGGAACTGGACGCGGAACAGGCAACATGACGCACCAGTCGAGCAGCTCAAACGGATACGTTAAGCCCTGAAAGGGAACCTCGGGCAAAATGGCTCCCAAAGCAAACTGACTAACGCCACTTCGCACGGATGAAGTCAGCTGGCTGGCAGGCACTGTAGTATGCTCGTCTAGCGGTTGAGTTTGAATCAAGCGACAGTTGTATTTTCTTTCAAAGCAGTCCATTAAGTGTCCAATGAAACCGCTGTAAACCAGTTGCCCATTTGAGCGGCGATAAACTATGAGACGTGGCGTAGATCCACCGATAGCTATGGGCAGTTTATAACCAAGGAGATTTTGCAAACGAGGTATTACAATTGGACTCGTCGTGCTGTTGATTTGCCGCTTTTCAAGTTTAAATTTGGGAAAAGGTGAATAGCTGTAAAGGAGGCCAGTGTCCTGTGGGTTGGGAAATCATTTTTATAACGGCTTTTTGCAGTGTTGAGTAAGAAAAACTCACCTCGAAGTCTTCAGCAATCGCAACAACATTTAGCAGCTGCTTCTTTTGCCAACACCATTTCAAAACCGAATCAATTCCCTCATTCTTTTTGAAGACCAGCAGCAAGGATTCAGTATTCCAACGTTTTATGTTTGAAGTCAGAAACTCAAGTAGAGCATACGGAGATTCATCCACAAAAGCAATGCTAAGCAAGTGACTTGAGTAATACCGATTTAGATTGCAACTAACATTTAGCTTATTATCAAGTAGGATAATGGGA
Organism: Scaptomyza hsui; assembly: GCA_018152825.1. Lineage (NCBI taxonomy): Eukaryota > Metazoa > Arthropoda > Insecta > Diptera > Drosophilidae > Scaptomyza > Scaptomyza hsui. The sequence continues at coordinate 2,500,473 of JAECXO010000004.1, read as the reverse complement.
ACTGGTAGCTCCCAAGTGATTTCCGAGTTGCCAACGAGCAGCACATATTCAAAACGCTGCTGCCTTTGAAGCTGCTGCACCAACTCAGGTATAGTTAAGCTCAACTCCACGCCCAGTGGCAAGAGGAAGTAAATGAAACAAAGTCTCATGTTGCATATAGCTATAAAGAACGACTTTGGGACCCAAGCAATGCCACAGCTGCTTTTATACCACTCAGATACAACACGCACAAAGCACATTAGAAATCCCACTAGGAGGTGCAATACATCAAAATGTATTTTATTTAATTAATCAAATGACCCAGCCATGAAGTCCGCTGAAGTTGAGAGCACATCACCCGCCCGATACTTGTGCCGATTATTATATTGTTCACCTACAGCACACAGATTCTTATAAGTTGCATCACGTCTCTGGCACAGTTGCCCCGGCTCAGCGTACACCTTATAAATGCCTTTATTTCGCAAGTTGTCGGTGGCAAAGGCGCAAGTCATAAAAAAGTGGTTGACAACACCAGTACTATACCTCATTGCACTGCAGCCCATATGTGTATTGCGATCTGTCATTAACAATGCAGCAATTCTCACAGATCTACAAAATGGTTGACAACATTAACTGAATGATTTAGATGCCTTCTTTGACATACGGCGTTCGAAAATCGGTAGTCAAATCCAATGTCATATCCCTGGTCACAAAACGAGCATCTTCCGTCCAACCTTTAAGCATCTCGAGTGAAATCTCAGTCAACGAGTGCAAATTCTGTCTGCCCGAGTAGGCCAAGCCATCGTAAACATTGCCAATGACTGTGTACTGGGGTGAGGCCATGCAGGGTCGATGATTCTTGTTACATTTCCTAATATGCATACTTGAAAACTGTTCCAGCTCCGTGGACCACACCATCCGTGCCATACGTCCGGCCGGATTCAGGGGTCGCTTGTAGCCAGCGGCAACTTTATTACGAAATGTATTCACATAGTGCAACAATTGCTGTGATTGTCCCGCCAACGATAACACATTAACACCTGGCACGCACAAACGACTCAAATTCTAGAGTACAAATGGACATTACAAAAATTTCTCAAGAATTTAAATATATTCTCACATACTCCACTGTTCTTGCACGCGATGTTTTTTTGTCCGCAGTGAGGTGTTTTGCAATAGGCGTTATCAAATCCGGAACTGATTGCATGGCAGCAACACAACCATAGTTGTAAAAGTAAAAACTGAACTCTGCTAGAGGACATGTTTTATAAGTTTGAGCTCTAAATGTGAAATACTTGAGTGTTAAGGTATGACTACCCATTTTTATAGACATTAGGTAAAACACAACAACAGCTGTAGCGTAAAAAATTAGTACTAACAACGACAAGAAACAGTTGTTATTGCACATTTGAAAATTATAAATAATTCTACAATTAAGTATTGAGTTTCTTGGCTTTTGTTTAAGAAAATGTTCAATAATGCTTGCTGTGCACTTATTTAATTGAAAATTTCACAAGCTCAAGTTTATTTTTCTCTAATATAAATATGGTTATAATCGTAATGAGCTGTCGCAAAAGCAAAGCAAAACTCAAAAACCAAAAAATCCAAAAAGAAAAACTTAAATGAGGCAAAGATCTCGTTCATGTTTCATGTTTTTTAAGCTGCCTGACAGATGATCGCTCTTAATGATGCTGCCAGCAGCAACAACAACAACAAGCACAGCAACAACTCTCATTATTTTTCAAGCATTTTTTTTAGTTTTTTGGTTACTACAAGTTTTGGTGCACTTCACTCGATTTGGCAGATGCGTCAGCACTTGACCCGCGCTCAGCTCCAGCTCCAGTCTCAGCTGGGACGCGGACTCCATCTTCGACTGTGTCCCATGCTTGTTAACCGCCAAATTGAGTTGACGTTGACGTAATGCTGCGCCACTCAAGTAGGTCTCACTTTTTTTCTTTATAGTTTGTTGTTGATGAAGTGCAGCATCTGAGGCCGCTGCTGTTGTCGGTCAATTAGCTGCGCATATCACAAAACCAGGCATAACACAACACAGCACAATAAAATAACAGTGGTGGAATGGAAAGCCTATGTTCCATCCAACTTGGGCTGGGGGTCATATGGAGTCTTTAATTGGCATCATTTCGCGTCTGGGACGACAATTTGTTGCATGCCATTAAGTTCATAAGTGCATTCTCAGTATGTTATTTTCTTCTGCTTGTTGTTTCATTAATTTGTTGTTGATATAAACTAGCTAAAAATTGTTTACACTGCAAATCGACTTAAGAAATCAATTTAAATGCTAAATCAAATATTATGAACAGCAAAAGAAAACAAAGGAGTGGCAAACATAAATAGTGTATTTAGTAGTCAAGCACTTTTGACGCCTAATGGACCACTCCTGAAAATGAAAACTCGCATTTTCGCAGTTCTTGCAAAAGTTTTCTCGTTTCTCGTGTGACATATTTGAGTTTGTTAGTAGTAGCTGTAATCTGGTATGTTGTTGGGTTGTCCAGTCATTGCCGCTGTTATTGTTAGAGGCCACGAGACATGCACGGGCCAAACTTGCCCAAAACTTGCCACTCCACGCAGCTCGGTCACTGGATAAGTGGCGCATAAACAGAAACAACGAGCTCGCGCCACAAAAACCAAAAAATCGGTAGCCTTTTTGGAGTTGAAGCTTAACAATGGAATTGTTGTCGAGCTCCAGTTGTTGTCCGCATATACTATATTGAAAAGCGAAAGAAATGGTGAAAATATCAAAAGGCCAAAAGCGGACTGACAAAATGTGTGTGTGTGTGTATATATATCGGTCGCTTTATGTGTATGATAAATGGCATAGTTTAACTGGCGATTGTCCAGCGTGGCACAATGTAAATTTCCATGGACCCATTTTGGAGTGTTATGGCCTTTAAGTAGTCCTTCTGTTGGCCACATCTTAAACAAAGTCAGCCTATTTCTAGCTAGGTCGCAGCTGCCCCAAGTGCTGATTTATGGAAGGGTCTCTCATAATTTAACCACAAATATGGTCAACATTTTTTTCATATTTTTTTTTTGGGCTTTTACTTTTTCGGACACTAATGAAGCAGCAGCAGCAGCAGCAGCTCCAACTTGCAGCCATGAAACTGAAAACAACAATAACCAAAATCGGTGCTAATTTAAGTGGCCAACCCGATGGCCACTTGTTGCTCGTTGTTGTGGCCATTGTTAGGCATCGCTTCCTAGCAATCAGCGGAAAAACGTGTCATTGCTAGTCTCGCCCAGACTGTGCCCCACAATCAGACAACAAAGTTGCCAGCCAGCCAGCTAGTCGCCTTCAATGTGGAGCAATCACGTCCGGCTGCATCCTGGCTTGTTTGCCTGTGGCTGCAACGTTCCAGCCACGCTTCAATAAATGTCACTCCTCGAGCTTTGCATCTAAAAATTGATGACAATAATTTGTTGCATTTGCCCCAAAGGGGTGGGGCCAGCCAACCAACCAGTCGGGTAACCAACAAATTGTCTTGGCAGACAGTTGGCTCTGTTTTGCTGTCCCTGGCAGCGTTGGCGTTGGACGCTGCCGTTTTCCAACACAATTTATACAAAGTGTCGCAGTTTTTGGCGCTTTGCATTTGTTGCTGACAGCAAAACGTGCCACGCCCCCTCCCGACAGCACAGAGCCCCTATTGGCGGCTGCACTTTGCAGCTTTAACCAAAATGAAAACATAAATTTCGTCATTTTGTCGCAAGTTGTACCCTAACCGCAACAGGGTTAGGTGGGGCCAAAGTCGCTGATTGCAAAGCGCTTTTTGCGAATTGTTTTTTTCCCAATTCCAATGAAAATCAACACTCACATACTTATACCGTATACGTATTTATTTGTTTTGTAGCTGGACCCGCTTTGCTTTGATTTCGATTGCACATTTTTCAATTTGATAAATTTATTGAGTTTCTTGCCACACTTTCCTAGCAACCGAACAAACAAACAAATCACCTGCAGATGCCAGCTCTTGCGATAACACAAAATGAAATTCAATACAAATTATAATGGCTCCTACACTGCCACTGCCACTGCCACTGCCATTGTCAGTGCCAGTTGCCAGTTGCCACACAGTGGTTAGTTACCCTTATGGCCATCGACTTGTAAATGGCATCAATTGCGACCTTTTGCCATTCTTACGGAAACATTTCGCTAATGAAACCGATACCTCAAGTGTCATTGACTAGAGTAGACTCCAAACGCAGCTCCTGGTCAGCACACTGAGAGAAAATAGTTATAAGAGCTGTTAGAATTACTCTAAACTATCTAAAAATATGTCTTACATCACAATAATTCCTGTTTTATAACAAACTTTTTTCTAAGTGCAACGCTTGCCTTTGGCAGACGCACTGCGGCTTGGTGCCTGCCACATTTACCACATTCTAAGTCGACTTATGGTGGCCATAAAAATGTTAAGCGCACAACATTTGCCACATTGGCACCTTTATGCCAGAGTAGTCTCGTAGAAATGGAGCACGCACGTGGCAAACGCTTCAGTTCCATGCAGATCCGGGCGAAATTGGATGCCACAATAAAAAAAAAAAAAGTGTGGCATGAGACATCTCTGCGAATTGCAGCTGCAGCTCATTAGACGATAACTGAGCAATCATTTTTTCCTCTCTCAAGTTATCAAACTAGCTGCCATAAGAAATGTATGAAATATTTAACAGCAAGCAGAAAACTCCAGTGTTAATTATGAAATTTAACTGATTGATTGTCCATTTAATTATTTTAAACAACAAAACACGCACATTATAATAATAATAAATACTTGAGGGCGCAGTGGATGAGCCGAGTTGTTGTTGGATGCCAAAAGAGATACGTCAAGCCATCATTCAAAGCTGTTCCAATGGGCAATCACTAAACTACTCTGTGTCTTTGTGTCTTTGTGCTCATACAATAGTCGAGTGTTTACGTGGGCGTGCAACGAATGAACAACAACAACAACAACAACAACATGGCCACATATAGTGAACATATAAACAACATGCGACGTGCGCTGGCTTGATGCCAATTTCGTGGTTAGATACCAAGCTGGGACCCCAAAGCAGCAAGCCCAACACAACACACACACTCACTCAGAGATTTGGTCAGGTTGTACATGTGAACGTGTTTAAACAAATACAATTTGCAATTATATGGCAAGCAAATCAAGTAGAAATCAGCATGCGATTTCCACCTGTGACCGGCGTCATAATTCGTGGCTATGTTTTTGGTCATAAATCTAACGATTTACAATTATTTTTTTCGGGGGGTAGAAACAAAAGTTGAATGCATTTCGTGGCACAGCGGGCAGCTGCAATAACATGCACATGCAACAGAAAACAGAAACAACAACAGCAACAACGAACAGCAAACAAATGCACCTAATGGCCATTATGGTCATTTCGTTATCACTGCGCCACGGCCAACAAGCAACAAACAACAAGGAAACGCCGATCGACTGAATCCGTCCGTCCATCTATCTGTTCGTCCGTCCAGTTCCAGCTCACTCGACGTGAGTTGTCATAAATTTGAATAGATTTCGCAATGCTAAAACTGCTAAAATTATTTATGATGACGCTAACGAGCGACGACAGGTGATGTTGTCCATGCAACGCAGCATCTCTCCCCATGCAACTAATACACACGCACTGATAACGCACTTTTCTGTTGCTGCGTGCGGCAGCAAATTGATTTTGTGGCGCCGCCGTCTGTGCTACAAATGCCGCAAGGCGCCTACAATCCAGCTTGGCAGCAGTCCACAATTATGCAAAAAACAAGTGAAAATTTAACGTTAAGCGGCGACAACAGCAGCTGTTCCAGGGATTAGCGCGCTCCACACACACATACACATACACATTTATACGTATAAGTCATAAATGTGTGTAATTAAAAGTGAAATTATTTGGCCAAGGGGTCCTAACGAGTTACCAACTTAAACTTAAACTGTAAACTGCAATTCGTTCGCTGTGATTGATGGATGAGTTTGAGTTTGTCATGCAAATTTCAACAAGAGGCAGTCGTTTTGGATGCACGTTGCACGCTGATGATGTTGTCTTGGTCTCTCTCTCGCTCTCTCTCTCTCTTTCTATCTCTTTGTCGACCGGGCTAACGAGCGGCGCGTGGTCGTCGTTGTCTTTAGTTTGTCTTTTTTTCTCCATATTCTGATATCATAAATATAAAGCTGTTTTTATTAAAAATTGCACAGCTATTGCAGCGGTGCTGTGCGGGGCGGGGCGGGGCAGCTGTGTGGCATGTGTGTGGCATATAAATTGCAGCCCGCTGGAATTTTAATGACAGCCTTTGGAAATTAATCTAACGCGGCTGGCACTTGGCACTGGGTCGGGGCGCACTGGGACTAGCAACTAGCACTTGGCTTCGACTTCCTCACCCCCCCCCCCCCCCCCACTCCTCCCAACACCACCTTCCCAACCGCCACGTCTCGTATCGATCTCCGGCGTTATACTATGTGCTGTCAAACGAGTTTCGAAAAGTGTCGCAGTTTTTGTTGTTGTTATTACTATTGATTGTTAAGTGATTTGGCCCAACTTAACAACAACAACAACAACAACAACTGTGTGATGCTTATCAAATGCAAAGCCATAAAAATAAAGATGCCACCAGTAACAGTGGTGCAACAACGGCTTTCACTTGTACAGGCATCTTGCAGGTTAAGCTTAGAAAAAAATGCCGCGCCAATTTTGCGCAATTAATCGCATAGCTCAGCTCCGATCTAAGATCCGCCCCCAACCCGAAACCCAGACAAGTTGCGGCTCATTTGCATTTCGACTTAATTAAAGCAGTGGGTGGCAGGCAGCAGCAGCAAGAGTGTGTTGGTGTTGCAGAATGCCTCGCTTTCTTTGGCCAATTTCTCCTGGGAGGCAGGTAAATTGAAATTTATGTGGAAATTTCATGGCACATCTGCCATCATGTCTTCCAACTTTGATGCAGCAAAATTTAGTTGCTCATAATTTAGCCAAGAAAATCTATCGGGGCCAAAACGGTGGCAAGTGGGCGAGGCTGCTACTGATTTGTGGTCATGGGAACACAAGATAAAAGATAAAAGAAAAAATGAAAACGTCAAGAACAGAGGAATGATAAAAGCAATTAACACAGTACACTCATATATTTATTGAATACCTGCAATCTAATTAGCTGTTAAAGGTAATCTGACAGTGAGTTATGAGGCTGTATAATGAGCTAGCTCCAAATGCAATATAATGTCAAATGAAACGTAATAAATTAACCATCCATAATGTGACAATTGGCATGCTTTCAATATTTCAAGTCGGCCAGAACGAATCCAGTGCGACGAAATAAAAAAAACCTCAACGGTTTCAAAACCACAAAAAGTTGTCAATTGATTTTATGCACTATTTCAATTGACCTCAAGCTGTAGTTGTTGTTGTTGTTGTTGTTGTTGTAGCTGGAAGCAACGGTAGCTACAAGAGTTTGATATCACAGCCAGTGCAAAATGAAACGAATTAACAATTTGATGTAACTGTGATTTTTTTTTACCCGTCGCACACGCCCTCACAATACAAAAAGAAACAAAACGAATTCAAAAGAAATGCTTATCGTGCTTCACAGAAACCCAGCAACAGCAACAACAGCAAGAAAACATAAAATTGAAAATGCCAAACGCTAAAAGACAACTAGGCGACCAGACTTTACCTCCCCCTCTTCACCAGGTTCCATCCGCCATTCGACAATGTAGCCCATAGTAAAACTGTAACGAAACCCGATTGAACCCGCCATGGGTGGCTCGACTTGCCAGGGCCCAAAGCGAGACGGCAACAACAGCAACAGTGGACCAGGGACATGGACAATAACATGTACGAAAAATTTTTCATTGCTGGTGTGCTTTTTGCTCTATGGCTCAGGCCACGATTCGCCAAGCAAGAAATCTCTGCCAAAAAATCGCTGGCGGGCGTTTTGACCATGGCGCATGGAGCAGCTGCGGGCTTTGCTGGCCAGGCCCAAACTCCGGACATATCCTCAAGAGCAACAACAGCAGCAACAACTACAACGACAAAAGCCCGAAAAAATAATTAATATGCCTCAAAAAAAGAAACCGGGCAGCCTTTTATGACAGGCGACAAGGGCAGGGTTCGATCGGGATGCTGCAGCTGCAACTGCAACTGCAACTTGGACGCTGGCCGCCGGCAATGTGGCAGCCGTTTAACTAACGGCTTCTGTGCTTGTTTCTGTGCTGCCGTTTCCGCATCTCGGTGTCGCCTCAGAATGTGCACGATTTTCCTTCAGATTCAATTTCAAGTGCAGCAGCAGCAGCAGCAACAACTACAACAAGCGCCGCTATTAAGTCGACAACAACAACAAGCAATAACCCTACTAAAGAAAACCAAAGCCGCCAGCGCCGTGTGCCTGTTTGCCACTGTCTGCCGCTTCTTGCCGAGATTTCTATCTTTGATCTCTTACTCCACATGCAGCAGCAATACTTGCAACAGCAGCAGCAGCAGCAGCAGCTCGGAGCTCAGGCATTGCTGCTGTCTGCTTGTTAAATTGCTCATTTAAACCATAACGAAACGGCTGCTTGCTTGCCTGCTTTGTTGGCTTTGTTGGCTTGTTGGGCATGGCCGGGCGCAGCATGTGCCGCCGGCTGCACTTCCTAGAACTTCGATCCGAGGCGCACTTGTTGTTTTACTCCCCTATTTTGCTCCCTTGGCAGTCATGCCATTGGCACTTTTAATTAGCATACAGCGGAAATTAGTTTGCCAACTTTATGTGACAACCAACAGTAGCTGCCAAACCACACAGATTTCAGCCAATAGATTCGCCCATGGGCCAAGGCGGCCCCATCAAATGCCAGCATAATACCTGTCTAAGTGGCGTTCATATAAATTATGATCTATGGAATTTATTGTTGACATTGCGATAACGAGCAGGAGAACAGAGGACACAAGTGACATAAACAATTATGTTTGATAGTTTTATGGCACTTTTTTTTGTGCGTTCAAAGTTGACAGGGACTGATTACTAGAAAGGGGATACCAAATACTTTTTGATTTAAGAAATAATGATGTAGAGAAAGGGTGTCAATCAAACTAAGAACTTAGAAATTAAACTTAGTTACTTAAAGCTGTATGAATTTCATTAATTTGAAAAGCAACAATGAAAGTCCAAGCTATCAGTTTCTAATTTGCATGCAAGAAAGTTGCAAAGTTGTTCGTTTGGTTTTTGGCCGGAGCTCCCAATTGATGTCACAAAACCAAATCATAAATCAGGCAAATTATAGTTATTATTGCAAACAATACGAATGAACACACACTATATATAAGAGAGATATATACACAGCTCGTAGAACAAGCGCCGCTGCCAAACCTGGGTAGGAAAAGGCTATAAATCTTATGCGATACTGTGTTGGCCTGCAGCAGCAATCGACATCGGTATAGACATCGGTATCGACATCGGTATAGGCTTCGGCATCGTCCATGCTTGACTGGACAATCATAATAATCACAGTCACAAACGGCCTGGCCAGTTGCAGCAACAACAATAACAGCAGCAGCAACAACGCTGACAACAAGCAACAAAAGCTACTTACTATGTCTATGTCAAAGCGATATGCGACTGATAAAAACCTGTGCAGCAAACAATCAGAAATGAAAATGTACATTTTTAAAAAAATGTTTATGCACTAACTAAATTGTTAAACAAAGTTTAGGATAAACTAAATCTAAAACTAAACTATACCTTCTCAACTATACTTAAAAATATCAATAATACTCTTAAGAATTGTGACTTAGAAAAGAAGTTAAAGTGCATTCAGAATTCGTTGCCTCGAGGAACCATCTTTTGGCTTGTTATTCATTGTTTTTGTTGTGGCCGGTTGCAAGCTAGCAAGAAAATTGACAATTGCGCACCTGCTTCATTTTCTTCTTCTCTTAGAAAGCGGCACTACTGCTGCAATAGCAAATGGCAACTGCAGCAACAGCAGCAACAACAACAATGCCACTGCCACTGCCAGTGCCACAGCAGTTGCCTGTTTAATGGCACTTAACGGTCAACATGCTCACTGTCTAGCAGTAAACTTTGTGCTTATAGCAAAAACTTTCCAAAAAACCAAACAACCACATCTAAAGTCGAATATACTTACTTAAATATATGCCTATATTTAGTTATGCAGCTCATATTGTACAAAGGCACCTTGCATTTGCATAATGCACAAATATTTACATACAAAATATTAAACCTTTATGTTTATTTTGTTTGTGAATAAAATGCTCTAATTGTATGTTAATCGAATGAGCCCAAAATAAATCTGTGTCCAAATGAATTATGAGTAGGATCTAAAAAGTACGCCTTAGGTTGCAAGTTGCAACGAGCAGCTGTGTGCGGCGTCTTTTGTGTGGTTTCTTTCATTAAACAGTTGCTTTTAGGCCAAAACCAAATAGCCAAAAAGTGGCCAATTAAGCCAGACCAAAATAAAAATGAAAAATCAGGCAGGCAGCAGATCAATATGCTGCTGATGATGATGAAGTTGTTTTGATAAAGGCCCTGCCTTAGAAAACGTGCTCAATTTATCGAAATCGGTGCAGGAGAGTACTTTGCATGGCCTGTTTTGCCCAAGATAAACATCATAAATGCATTGAAATGTCATTGCCAACTGTTGCTATCTGTGCCGTCTGTGCTACCCAAAAAAAAAAAAAAAAAAGGTCAAGCGATGGCGATAATAACGAGCAGAGTTAAGCTCGGGCCGATTGCTCTTGACTTGGTGGCAGCAACATCAAGTAGAAGCAGAAGCAGCAGCAGGAGTGCCGTTACTCTTTATGCAATTACGAGTACCTGCAATTGCCGAAGCTTAATTAGAAACACATCGAGGGCAAACAGAACTCTCTCTGGACACTCTGCTCTACTCTCTACTTGGTCTTGTCGTTCGCCGTAGTCAGACTCAACAGACTGATGATTATTTATCACCGTCGTGAGTCGTGCGACAATGACGAGAAGACCAATCCAATAATGATGGCTGGCAAAGACGACGCGATGCACAGTGCATCAATCCAATGAGGATCTGCTAAAAAAAAAGAGCTAAGAACAGTATTCCTAGGACTACAAAATATTTAGGAGCACAAGTATCTAAGTTTCTATGCAAACGAAAAATTTAGTTAAGACACAAACCACTGTGCATTGATCGTTAGCAACATTTTGAATGCCAACATGTTGCCAAGTGGTTTATGCTGCTACCTGTCAAAGTGGGCACTCAATCTTCAGAGCGCCTCACTTAGAGAACTTCAAATACACATCATCAGCTCAACTGACGGGTTGTGAGAACGAAATTAACTTCGAATCAGTTGAGTTAAACTAAACATCACAAAAGTACACAATATTTGCACACAATATTATATACAACACGAAACCCAAATATAAAGTACACTAAATAGATGCAGCTTGTTCTGGTGGGCTTTTTGCTCACTGGGCTTATGGCAGAATCAGCTACAGTTGCTACAATTAGCTGGACAATGCCCCCGTTTGATAACGACGGTAAGTTTGAAATATTCTTCCACAAGAAAACTCCTTAACTTCTTCTAAACATCCACAGAGGTGTCTGTTCGTTGTTGATCGCTTTGAATAGTTTACACAAACAAGTCCAATTAATGAAAGTGAATATATTGATGTTTCTAATAATAAGACAAGTGCGAATGCAAAAAAAAAAAAACGAAAGGAAACATTTAAGAAAATTCAACTATAACAAACAAAACGCAAATTACTTCCTAAAAGTAAACGT